>OX463820.1:2400000-3727500 GCA_949825045.1 Argyresthia goedartella
CAGGACTATCGAGTTCTAGAAATGTTGAATACGCACTTTTACATATACTACATCACTGATCTACATCAGTCTGTCACTTGAAGGGCCTCAGGGTATGCGGGCCCTTGATGGACGCGGCTTGAACGGAGGAGGGGGATCGTTGTGCACTCGGCTTGCCGAACCACTAACGCGGATATGGGTGAGGGTAGGGAGGAGTCGTCGTGCACTCGGCTAGCCGAACCACTGACGGCAGATGACGGAGGCCGGAGCGTCCACCATGCCTCGACTTCGCTTTTTGATCTTCTCACACCCCTTCCAGGTTGCGGGGTTGCGATCCCGGGGCAATGGCCCCCTTCCGCGGAGTTTTCCGCTGGCCGTGACGGCCAGGTCATTGGGTGGCTGAGGTGTTCGTCGGGTTGTGTGGCCTCAATCCAGGGGTGCTACCGGCTCGGCAAGCAGGTCTCGGGGTAGGCGGCGACGGTCAGGCGGGCGCGCGTGGTATGGCGCCAGGTCTCGCACGAGCGGGTGTTGAGAGCCGTCCGCTCGTGCGAACATGTTCGTCGCAACGACTTTTTTTTTTGTTGGAGGGGAAAAAAAATGGGATTACCCATGCCCAGGAGTCAGACCACCCTGCTATGTCCGGGACCCCACATATTGAGCGGGCATCAGCTCGTGTGGTATACGGACTAAAAACAACCCCTTTGTGTTTACAGTTGTCTTATTAAGAATTAACTGTGAGCCATGGCCTCGGTATATACTGAAGGCTTTCTACCTGCAATTTTACGTTTTGGGCGATATATATGTGTATATGATATATATGGGAGGAGTTTGCCTGCTTACCCGATTTTATGAGCGGGCATCAGCTTATAGTCAACGGGCATGATAGCGGCATGTTAGGGGGGCAGATAGCCCCCGCTACTAAGAGGTGGTTATATATAATTTTTAAAAACCTATCCTAATCCTAAACTACTTTATATTTGGGTTATTTAGGGGGGCTCTGACCTCAGTCCGGGAGGTTTAAAGGGGCAGGGGGAGATTGTGTGTTCGTCGAATCAAGACGGCGATCTCTTTCAATCCAAATTTGGTATCTGAGACGCTGTAGTGCTTCGGGAACACAGCCTTCATTCAATTCTTCAATTTATGTTTATTAAAAATCCTACTAGTTATTATTGCAGTTGATATAAGTTTGTTATGGTATACACATTTTTAAAGTTATTTCGATTCATTTAAGGTTATTGTTTGATTCTAACTTAGATTTTTGTTCATTGTTATAAGTACATTCATTTATTTTTTTCCCTAAAGGGGGGAGTATCTGTGCCGGTTGACTATGTTAGTCATATTTCCACGTAATGTTAAGATAAGTTGACGACCGTCACAGATAAGGTATATTTATATTCATCACGTAGTTTTGTAGTAAGTTGTATATAAGCTAGGATTTCCTATAATAAATTAGTCTAGTATTTGCGCGCATCTCAAGCCTTTTACTTTACTCCCGAAGATGTCGCTCTCCTTATAATTGCCTCTGGCAAAGCTATCATCTTCTGTCCGGCCGGCAGATAGACTGATGCTATGACTATGGGATCGTGACCTGACATTGCAATGGCAGTTGCTTCGCAATTATCTAGTTGGGGGGTGACTATAGAAGAAAGGTGCAAAGAATTTTTATAATAGATGGCGGTACCGCCTTTGGGGTTTTTGGGTCGGTCCTGAGTTGGTAAGCGGTCAGTACGGAGGAGACTATATTTGGCTATGTTTCAGTTTCAGTTTCAGTTTATTTATTCATGAACAATATAAAATTGTATTTGAAATTGCTTAAAGACTAAAAAATAAAATAATTAATAAACAAATCATGCAATTAAAACAATACAATATACATTTCACTATAAAAAATAACAATGTCAACAAATACATTTATCAAATTAATTACTTATATAATGTCAAAATTGTAAAATAATACCTAATATAAGAATACATTTGTCAACAATAAAAACAATAAATAATATCAATTCAGTCAACTTTTGTCCTCAAAAAACTCATCAACCCTGTAGTAACACTTGTTCAAAAGGAATGTTTTAAGCTTATTTTTAAGTATATTGGGGCTCGTAATTTGTCTAAATTCTATTGGTAACATATTATAACATTTTATCGCCTGATACCTAGATGAGTGTTGAACTACATTCAGTCTTGGTACAGTGAAACTCTCTAGGTGTTTCCTTCTTGTGTTCAAATCGTCTTTCACGTTCTTCCTCAGACTCTACTTTATTTAATCGCTGAAGTAAATCTACAGACTGAATTAATATGAACAGACTAGGAACTGTGAGGATACCTAATTTGATAAAAAATTCACGACACGATATAACCTGTGGTATTCGTACCATTACTCTTATGGCTCTCTGATGAACGCTTTTTTGACATTATAATCGTAACTATTTCCCCAAAACTTTATACTGAATCTCAGTTTTGACTCTACCAGGGCATAATATACTGCTTTTAAAATGTCAATTTTTAGCTCATCTCGTAGACTTCGCAACGCATAACAAGCTGAGATTAGAGTACTTTCGATGGCTTGCAGTTCAGCTTTCCAGTTTAAGTTAGCATCTATTTGAATGCCCAAGAATTTTACTGTCTCTCCAAGCATTTTCAGATCAACCCTATCATTATTAGCCGCTGTTGTTTTAAATAGTATTGCACAGGTCTTATTGCTGTTCAACTTTAGATTATTTGAGTCAAAACATTGGTGGAATGAAAATAGCGCTGCATTAGCTTTTTCCTCAAGAGTGCTGAGGTGCTCTGCGTGAATAGCAGCATTTATCATCAGCAAACACAACTAGCTGAGTGTCTAACAGATTTCGTGAAATATATTCTACCAAGTCATTTGTAAAGACAATAAACAGTATTGGACCCAAAATCGAACCCTGTGGTACACCTCTCTCGACGTTGGTAATTTTTGACCGATGTTTCGCTTCCTTACCATTTTCCCACGATGTTAATTCAACATATTGCTTTCTGTGTTTTAAATATGATCTTAGTAGCTCGAGAAACTCACCACTGATGCCATAATGTTCTAGTTTTCTTATTAGAATAGTATGGTCAACCAAATCAAAAGCAGAACTGAGATCCAAAAATATGCCTAGAACCTTCATCTTAACATTAAGTTTAGAAACAACATGATCTACGAGTGTTTCCACTGCATCTGTGATGCTAATGTTCATCTGGTAACCAAATTGTCTCTCGCTTATCACTTGATTCTGCTGAAGGTGTCTTAAAAGTCTAATTTTAATGATTTTTTCAAAAACTTTTGAAAGTATTGGCAAAAGAGAAATTGGTCTATATTTACTGAGATCAGTTTTTGACCCCTTCTTAAATGTTGGTACAACTTTGGCCAGCTCAAGTTGCTCAGGGAATTCACTCTTATTTAGGCAGCTATTAAAAAAGTAAGTCAGAGGGACAGCTAGGATGCCTATGTTTTTTTGTATGACAGTTATTGGTATACCATCATGGCCACATGACTTTTTTGGTTCCATATTTTTTACAATTTTTGCGATTTAGATCGAAGTTGTTAACTCACACATTATGCTGCATTGTACTCTGTCCGTACTAGTTTCTAGTAAGTGCTATGTCATTCCTATCTGATGTGGAGCGCTTTTTGTAAAATTCACAAGAGAAATGTTCAACCACCTCACTTGGTTTTTGTAATGTGATGTCATTAACTTTCAGCTGAATAGAATCTACTTTACAATTTTTAAGTTTGTTTCTGTGTTTGTTTATAACTTTCCAGATAGCTTTGGTAGAATATCTAGCTTTCCTATTTCATCTAGAATGGCAATTTTTCTAGCATTCCTACTCTTCTTTATATTTGTAAGTAATTTTTAGTGTAAATATGGTTATAATCTGCATCCTTCACTCCTTTTAACGGCAATAGAACACGTTTCATTTGACTAGAAACCCTAATTCCTTTAGTGACCCATTTAAGTTTTACAAATTCTTGCTGTTTTATTTGCTGACTGACTATTTTAAAACTATTTTTAAACGCTTCTTGAAATCTTTTCAGAAAAATATTTATACCCATATTTGTCCAGTCTTGTTTTAAAATGTTATTTCTGTACATCATGTTATTTCTTTAATTTAAAACCCTACCGTTCCTTTTTTACTGCTGCTATTGGATTTTCTAGTTGTACAATACAAAATACTCCTGCATGCCCATCTCCTATATTGTTTTGATCCACAGTGTTATGCAAAATATTATGTTCAGGTATATTCGTTAGAAAATTATCTAGACATGACTCATATCCTTCCTCAAAATATGTAGCTGAACAAATCAAATGCCAAAAACCATAGCTTTCCAGCAAGTTTAAAAATTCTTTTTTTTTTGTTACTTTCCGTCAGCATATCTATATTGAAGTCTCCACTTATTATGCACTTCTTGTCAAAAAAATGTTCCAATAGTAATTCCAATCGCTTCATAAAAGATTCGAATAATGCTTTTTGGTTTTTATTTTTTGAAGCTCGATAACAACAGCAAATATTTAGGTTGGTTTCTTTGTCTCTAATTCCTCATAATTAAAAACTGTCTTCTTGATACAATTTTTACAGATTTCTATTTCCTCAAACTTTGAATTATTCAGTGCCAGTATAAGCGAACCCCCCCTTGAATTAGAATCTCTATAATTATATGCTGCTAAATTACAATTTTGAATACTAAATAGCGACATTGAACCCTTATTAAGGAAATGTTCAGTAATACATACATATTTTTGGTTACTTCCTAGGCTTTCAAGATATAATTCCAACTCATCTTTTTTGTTCGAAATGCCACACAAATTTTGAAGAAAAATGGAGACTGTAATGTTGCTCGAGCTTTTGAAACATTCTTCACCAATGTACCCCTACTCACAACAGATCGTCTAAATTCATCTCCATATGAAGCAGAGACTTTATTAAAAAATAACACGAATCTCTGTAAGGTATATTTAAAATTTCATCATGTATATCCCCAGGACATTGTCAAAACGTTTAAATTACTTTACTTAAAAAATACGGAAGACCTGTGGGGTATATCAGTCAAAGTCATTGGTTCAGTAATTCTAGTTGTAGACATTTAGCTGATATATTCAATAAATGTGTTGACGATGGGGCTTTCCCAGACCTCATGAAACACAGTAAACTGATACCTCTGTTCAAATCGGGAGATAAGGGTGATCCTTCAAATTTCATACCAATATCTGTTCTTCCAACACTAAGTAAAATATTTGAAAATATTATACTCAATCAAATGCTCTCACACTTCAACCGAACAAAACAACTCCACGCCAAACAATACGGTTTCACTAGGGGTAAATCGACTACGGATGCAGGTATTACCCTTATATATCATATTTATTCTGAATGGGAGGCCGCACAGGATGCTATCGGAATTTTTTGCGACCTGTCGAAGGCGTTTGATTGTTTTGATCATAATACGCTATTAATTAAATTAAATCATTACGGAGTTCGGAATAAAGCGTTGGATCTACTAAGATCATACCTAAGCAATATAATTCAAAAGGCAGAAGTTAACGGCGTTAAATCTGATGGATCGGGTGTAAAAATTGGCGTTCCACAAGGTTCCATATTAGGTACTTTCTTGTTCTTGGTATATATTAACGATCTGCCTTTCATGGTGGAGAAATTAACCGACATAGTGTTATTTGCTGATGATACTTCAATGGTCTTCAAAATTGAAAGACAAAAAGCAGATTTTGATAATGTTAATGGTGTATTGTCTTTAACCTTGAATTGGTTCACAGTTAATAATTTATTGTTGAACGCTGGTAAAACCAAGTGTATCAAATTCTCACTTCCAAATGTCAGGCATGTTGAGACCAGTTTAGTGTTAGACAACAGCACGTTAGAATTACTAAATGATACGAAGTTTCTTGGAATAACCATTGATAGCAAATGGCAGTGGGGACCCCACATAGATAAATTGGCTGGTAAATTAAGTTCTGTGGCTTACGCTGTTAGGAACATCAAACAAAGCACGGATGTGGCTACATCTAGGCCAGTATATTTTAGTTACTTTCATAGTGTGATGTCCTATGGTATCTTGTTGTGGGGGAAAGCAGCGGATATTCAAACTATTTTTATTTTACAGAAAAGAGCTATTCGAGCAATTTATAATTTAAAACGAACTAACGACTCCTTAAGAGAGCTTTTTAAAGAAATTGACATACTAACAGTAGCTAGTCAATTTATTTTCGAAAATATAATGTATGTACGCAAGAACCTTTCAACATTTTCCAAACTTAGCGATAGCTGTAATGTTAACCTAAGAAATAATCACATACTGTGTGCGCCCCGATTTAGACTCGCAAAGGTTAGCAATTCTTTCAAGGGTCAGTGTATTCTCTACTATAATAAGATACCTCTGGAGATTTTGAAATTGCCATTTGAGCAATTTAAAAAGCATGTTAAAGCGACTTTGTCAAAAAAGGGATATTACAATGTTCAAGATTACTTAAATGACAGGACTGTATGGGGTGAATCTAGCTCAACACAGGCCTTGCTGTTAATAATTTTGTAATTATTTATTCCTGCTTATTAATCATAATAATAAAAAAATCATATTTGTAATAGTTAAGCACAACCTATTTTTAAAAGAGATCTAAAAATCAATCTGTGGGAGTTTCTACGCCCTTCTTATCCCACAGTGGTCCATTGCAGAGAAGAGGCAAAATTGACGTTTGCTAAGTATATGTAAATATCTACAGTAATAAAGTACTTTGACTTTGACTTTGGTGTTACTTGATATTTATTAAGAGGCACGAAAAAACTCTAGTTCCACTGACTTTGGTCTTTTTCCAATTAGTCCTAATTTAATTTTGTCAAACAGGTATGGCAGAGTACTTACCTTTTTTGAGACCAGGTTCGTAGTCGCTCCGTTTCATTTACTTTTGTTCATTTTTTAGCAAAATAGAAGGAATAGTACTCTTTTTTGCTGCAAGGACTATGCATAAGTCTTTTGTCTCAGGTTTTTTTGTGGCAACAATATTGGATTGTGACTTTGACATGACACTATCTATAAACAGTTTTTTATATTTTATGTAATCAATTTCCGTGTTAAGTTTAGCGCACAGTGTATACAAGTAAAATTCCTGGTAGGAGTTATCATTGACATTATTTGATTTCAGTGTTAGTTGGATGAAATCACAATTCTGGAAGCCTCTTACAATTGATTTTATCTTAAAGTTTAGAAGTTTCTCATTCAAATGACAGGTTTCCTGCACATTAATAACAAAGACCTTATTACGTCTTAGTTTGTATAGGGTAATGCTCAGTTCTGATAGTAGACTGTGCGGGTTTTGGTCATGTTTACCTACAGCTAAAACATATATGTTTTCACGATTATGATTACTTCTGTCCTCCAAATCATGGAGAATCTGGGATCCTGTGGTCTTCGGCTTAATTAGTGCCGATACTTTATAGGTATTATTCAATAGATTTTCTTTCCGGGTGTTGATCATCTTGGCTGCTAGACCTTTCACTTGTTCATCGCCAATTATCAAAATTTCCATAGTTTTTAGGGTGGAACGAATTGGCTGTTTTGTTGGCTGAATTTTGACGTTTCCAGTTCCAGTCTGTGTCTCATTTGCGGAGACTTGTTTCGGTAGTAATGTGCCGTGGGATGGTCCAGTGATCCCAGGTTGTCTCGGATTTAGTTGATGGTCTGGCTGGCCCATCATTGTCATGGGCGTTAAACAGTTCTCTTTATAATAACTGTTGACTGTCAAAATTTCAGTGGGTCTACTGGTCCCTTTCGGCTCGCCTTCGGTTATATGGATCACTTTTCGTAAGTTGTAGGGGGTCTGATTCGAACCACTAAACGAGGCCATTTGTTCGATCACTCCATTGGTGAATTGTCCGGGTGATACATACATACGTTGTCGTCTATATTGGGGTGAGAAGAATTTTGGTGGGGAAGTTTCGCCACCACCTATTCCAACAGACCTAAGGATCTCGATTTTCCTTTTGTGTTCATCCAATGTTTTCTTAATTGTACCATTTTCCAGGGTTAAATTATCTATTTCACTATTAGCAACTAAGAGTTTCAGACGCAGCGTTTCATTTTCCTGCCTTAGCTGATTCAGCTCCTGGTCATTTTCTAATATAATTGGCAAGCTTTGGGAAGACAGATTTACGAACGACTCATTCGCGACTCATTCGCTCCATTATTTGTCTAGGCTTTCTATAGGTGACATTTTCCTGCCTTGTTGATAGTGGAGAATCTGTAAAAATATGTCCGTTACCATCTATAATTATTTCTGTGTTTTGGGGAACAGCATCACGACATGAACTTGAAAATTGTTGGCATTTAAAATCCAATTTTAAATCGTTGATGTTTGCCATAAAGTATGCCGATGTAATATTTACACAGTTATGGTGAAATGTATTATTGCAGACCACGCATCTTGAAATTTCTGAGGGATAGACAGCTTCCAAGCAAGTCTTGCAGTTCTTCGTCATGCTTAGGTACACCTCTTGTCTGCAGTTTAAAGTTTTGAACGGGTGTTACTGGTGGCGCCGTGTATGTGGTGGCCAGGCACGGTACTAATCCATTTGTTTTCTGGCGCCCTCTTTATTTTGAAGGTGGCGCCCTATTTTATTGAGTAGCACGAAGTATTTGTTGTAGGTTAGTAACGCCCTCTGTTAGTGAGCGGAAGAATCATTTGTTGATTTTAATAGCGTCATCTGTTGGTGAGCGGATGCGACTGTTCTATTTCTGGAGTTGGGTGGTGATGTCGTCTACCGGGCGTTTGCAAGATAGAAGGTGACGCTTTGTTTTGAAATATTGAACGGTTATTCTGTCACTTTTTTGGGTATTTCTTTGAAATTTGATCACTGTGTTCACTATTGGTTGTCCTTTCACTATTCTATTTCATGTCTTGTATGTTTATTTTAATTTCAGCACTGTGTCCTTGTATCTAATCGTGATTATCACAAAACATTTAGTCGTGATTTAAGTCCGATTTTGCCATAGAACAATTTTGCTTGATTTTGGTATTTATTCTTGTTTCACTGACTTGCCTACGTCTGCACAGGGGAGTTGTCACCTCAGGTTTACACACGACTAAGATTTTTATTGAAATACACTGGTTATTGTGGAGTGTGTCACAATTTATTGTTTACATTAGCAGCGCCCTCTGGCGAAAAAAAAAATGCTTTGGCCATGTCCATACAATTGACAGTTATAACACTGTGAAATGATATTGTTGGATTTGGGTCTTTCGGCGCTGGTCTTTGAGACCGCAGAGGGATTGAAGGGTGCTTATCTGCCTACCTGCGGCGGTGGGTTCGGCAATTACTAGAATCATGTTAAACGTCTTTGCAGGCCGGTACGCGGTTTTAGCACGGTGCATCCTATGTACTTCCATTACCGGGAAGTTTTTGGAGATTAAGTCATTTTTGATGACGGATGTGGGGAGATTTGTGGGGACGGGGCGGACTATGTATCGGAATGTCCTCTCCTCGGGGAGTGAGTAAGTATGGAAGGCGATATGGTTCGCCCTCAAGAATTTAGTTATTGCGCGGTGGCTTTTGGATTCTGCCACCTGGACGCGGGTTCCGGCTGATGTAAGCGCGGATGTATATTTAATTCCATTTCTTTGTAAATGGATCGATACCCGAGTCCAGGCGGTTTCGTCTCGGACTATTATTGGTGGTGAGGGGCGAACGCGGGGATCGGGGCTCGGTGGGGCTATGGTATTCGCGGTACCGGTGGGGGATGGAGGGCTCTGAAGGATCAGAGTTCGGGGCGCGGTGTGGGTTTTGGGGTTAGCGGAGACATAGACATGGCGGCGGGCCTGATCTGTTTGGCCTCGGGGCTTACGGGGGACTCGGAAGACCGGTTCTTCCGCTTTTTGTTTTTAGAGATTACGGGGGTGACTGAGTTTCCTCATAGAATTTGGATGGCGGTGAATTTACAGGGGAAAGAGAGCTGAGGGTTGGGGTTGGGGTTGGGTGGTTCGCGGGGGATGCAAGAACCGGCGAGCGAGGGTGCGAGTCAGCTTCGGAGCTGGTTGAGGGGCTAGCGGAGGGATCGGCGGCTCTAATAATTTGGATCAAAGGGCGATCCGGAGGGAAAGGAGACAGTTGTTGAAGTACATATTCCAACAACAAGGGGAGCGACGACACATATTTACCTATCTCAATAAGTAGATTAGTGTCTGGTTGGGGGGCCATGGCTTGGGTGTGTAGCCTAGTGTGTGGGTGAGTGCCTACTTGTGTCTCGAACCGCCTCCGCCTCTATCCAGGCGGTCCGAGGTAAGTGGTACAAAATAATAAAACAGAAGAATGGGGACAGTACATTGGGGACAGAGAGAGAAGAATAGGTAAATAAATAAAATAAAAATAATACGACCTGACTGGAATCAATCGAACCTGGGCACAACACACGCGGCGGACTGACCCGAGGGGTCTCACGGGCGTGCGAGAGAGAAGTCTCTCGCACGCAGGCGCGGGCGCGGGCAAAAGGGAGGGAAACACTTGCTACCGGGGCGCCAGCGGGAGAGAGTAAACACGACCGCCCTGCACGGGTGCTGGACGGTGAGTGAAAAATGTGTGTGTGAAAAATGTGTGTCTCGTCGCCACGACTTTTTTTTTTTTGTTGGAGGGGGAGAAAATGGAATTACCCCAGGAGTTAGACCTCCCTGCTATGTCCGGGTCCCCACATATTGAGCGGGCATCAGCTCGTGTGGTATACAGACTAAAAACAACCCCTTTGTTTTTACAGTTGTCTTAGTAAGAATTAACTGTGAGCCATGGTCGCCACGACTGAGCCGTGCGCGAGCTTATAAGACGGCCGTCTCGGAGTGGGGGCCGTGGTGTTGCGACAACGTCGCTGCTCGGTGACGCGGCGGCCGGGCGCTTGCGGGGTGCGGTTGCGGCGGGGCGGGGCGGGTGCGCGCAGTGTGTTGTACTGGCGGTGTGCGGCCGGTGTGTGGCGACTGCGGGGTGTGGTTGCGGTAGGGTGGGCGTGTGTGGCGACATGGTTCCTTGTCGTCACACAACTAGTGATGAAGATGATAAACCTATCAGATCATTAGGTTATGTTGCAGATTCTCAACTTAATGTCAGTAACAGGAACTTAGCTTATAATTAGGATAAGTTAGTATACTTTTACTATTTATTTTGTGTATTGTTTAATTTTAAACCCTTATCTTAATTCCGCTTCATCTTTGGGATGAAGCTCCATCTTAAGGGGGGAGGTGTTATGTCCAGGTATTGTTCCGTATTACCGATTAATAATCAGTTTTACTATAATTTTCCACAATGCACCACGCGGTTTGACCGAGGCTATAAAAAGGAGAAGCCGCTTGGGCTCCAGTCAGTTTAGCACAAAATTAATCGGGTTGCTCAGGTTTAGGCGCATAGTTCGCCTCGCAGTATAATTAAAATAAGGGTTGTTAGTAATTTATACTGTGAATCTAATAAATGCTTCCAGGCGAATTAAAATCATTTTTTTAAAAAGACGCTTAGGACGGGCCGCCTAACAGTACGTAGTACGCCAAGTGCATTCATAAGTTCGAATTTGGTATTGAAAGAGAATGCAGTCGGGCTATTTGTTAAGGTAATAATTCAAGGAGTCGCGGGTGTGAGAGGTGGAAAATATAAAAAAAACGCAAATTTCCTGTGACGCTCGCAAGGTCTACAGCTCACAGAGCCAGTCGTGTATGTAAAAACACACACAGTAGGTAAAATAAATAGAAGCTAAGAATAACAAACTATCATCATCGAGAAACATTGTTGTAATGAATCGTAGTGTGTTGATGTGATAAACCGAAGAACCTAGAAAAATCAGGCTGTGCCTAGTGTGGGGTGCGACAGTAAGCAATATTATAGACTCATTTGTACCTTTTGACCTAATCCCATTGTATAATGTAAATAAGTTATTTTGTGCATGCTCTGTTTGTTTGTATGAGGTTGAAATAAATTTATATTCTATTCTATTCTAGTGGCGATATCAGATAAAACTTAACTCATTTAAATATGCGCAAACCAAGAGATGTCGGCAGTTGTTATCTGTACTGCAATAAATGCTGTCGTTATTTACAAATATGATATTAGTTATCACGTTCGTCACGTGCCTTATCTTCTGGTACATTACCAAGAACCTTGATTACTGGAAAAAGAAAAATGTGGCGGGTCCGAAACCAGTGCTTATTTTTGGAAATCTCCGAGAGACGTCATTGCGCCGCGCTGCCGGGAGTGACTTATTCAAGAAATTATATAATGAATTCCCTAATGAGAAAGTGATTGGAATATTCCGCTATTGGACCCCTGCTCTTGTAGTTCGTGACCCCGAAATATTAAAGCACATATTCATCAAGGACTTTGACAATTTCGTCGACAGAGGAGTAGAGTTTAGCAAAGATGGACTCGGGGTAAACCTATTTCACAGTGACGGAGACACATGGCGCGTGCTTCGTAACAAACTGTCGCCTATCTTCAGCTCCGGGAAACTCAAAAACATGATGCACTTGTTGAATCAACAAGGAGAAAAATGGATGGATTACGTGGACAGGAAATCTCCGAAGAATACCGAGTTGGACATGTCAAAACTTATTCAAAAGTTTACAATTTGTAGTATCGGTGCCACGGCATTCGGAATGGATGTTGACATTAATGATCTCGACGTAAAAGATAACATTTATTCAAGAATGGACACACTTTTATTCACTATCACTTTCGCTAATGATATCGATTTAATGTTTCCTGGTATCCTTAAGACACTAAACATGTCTCTATTTCCGACCTTTATTAAAAATTTCTTCGATTCGCTCGTCACGAAAGTAATTAAAGAACGCGGTGGATCTCCTTCGGGCCGTAAAGACTTCATGGATCTTTTGCTGGAGTTAAAAACTGCGGGAGAAATACAAGGAACAAAGAAACACGAGGGAGATAAGACCCGTACACTTGAAATAACGGAGAGTTTGATGGCTGCACAGGCTTTTGTGTTTTACGCGGCGGGGTATGAGACCAGCGCCTCTACTATATCCTTCATGTTGCGGATGTTGGCGTTACACCAGGACATACAAGAGAAAGTCGTCGAGGAAATTAACGAGATGCTTGAAAATACTAACGGAGAAATAACATTCGAGGCCCTCAAGGGCATGCAATACATTGGTCAAGTGTTTGATGAGACGTTACGGATGTTCCCGTTGGATCCCTATCAAAGGCAATGCGTAAAGAAGTATACCATTCCCGACACTGAAGTGATCATTGAACCTGGTACGGTGGTGATGATCTCAATAGCAGGACTTCACTATGATGAAAAGTATTTCCCGAACCCATATGAGTTCGACCCTGAGAGATTTTCGCCTGAAAATGTCAAGAACATTCATCCCTGTGCCTATTTGCCTTTTGGAACCGGTCCTAGGAACTGCATAGGTTTGTTATTTTGTGTTATTCTTTATTTTCTCATAATATTTTTTCTTGAGGAGACTTAAAAGTCAGCAGACAAAAAATACCACATCCACCATTTTTGCTTTAGTTGCAATTTATAATTGTTTGATACATTTTGTTGCATAATGAAATGATGATGATGTTTTTTCCCGATTTCTCCCGAATCAATCAAATGCCATATTTCCTGAATTCATCTAATTTCAAAATAATCATTAAATTAACTGGGCTGCTATTAAGCATAAAATAAAGCAGGCTGCTAATAAGCATAAAATAAACCACGCTGCTAATAGGAGTTCAGTGTATAGACGTGAAAAAAATCTTTTCTCCCCACACTAGGATATCCTGTGTTGTGGCAACCAGACACAGCGACATCACACACATAAACATCCAAAACCTGGGTTTTTTTTTATCCCCAGCCGGGGATCGAACCCGGGAACTCCCGCATGGTAGGCAGAGCCACAACCGCAGCGCCACAGATATTAAAAAAGATCCCGATTAATTGGGAACCTCCTTTATTTTTTATGTCGGTTATAACCATTTACAATGTCTCAAGTTTCTATGTAGACAAGTTTTTTTGAAAAAGGAAATTTATATTCTCAAAGCTAGTTCCTAAAAGTAGTTAAATTAACCGTTGGAATAAAGTGCAACTGATTGATTACTTTGTATTTTTCTAGGATTACGATTTGCACATGTGCAATCAAGACTGGTGCTGGTGAAACTGCTGCACAAGTACAAGATTCTGCCGACAGAAAATACAGCGACCAAACTGACATACGACCCGCGCCGTTTGATACCGGCAAACATCCAGGGCATACTAGTCAAGATTGTTCCAAGACACTGATAGTTTGGTGGTAGAACAGCAACAACAATATAACATAGCTTTATGACTTTTCCATTTTGATGTTATAAGTCAAAAATCGGTGAAGAGCGAGTCGGACTCACACATGATGATTATCGTATAAGAAAAAACGCAAAAAGACGAGTCTTATATGTAAATCTCGGTCCCTTTTAATTTTTGACAGATTATAGTACATCACGATATTAGTGCGTTAAGATGGTTATAACATGCGAGGCGGAATTTCAGCCCGAGCCGAAGGCGAGGGCGTAATTGAGCCGAGCATGTTTTATCCAATAAGCACGTATATCGTACGACGTTTTTTAACACATTTGCGAGGAAACAGAAAAAAAAAACATTATATATTTTGTTCATTTTTAATTATTGAAACAGTTAGTGAAATTACAATTATTAAAATGATACATAGTTGTAGTTGGTTTTTTCATTTTGTGATTATTATTATTACTATTCATGATGTCATAGTTTTGTGTTAGGGTAAATGTTGGAGACGACGAAACTTCTTGAAAGGCGGCAGAAGAGCATTGTAATTCGTCATTAGTTGTAAATAAAAAAGTATCATCAGTAGAAGTAGATGGGCGCGGCTCAGGGCTAAACTTCTTCGATTGTGGCTCCAAATTTATTGTCTGAGTTATTTTGGCACTTATATTTGCTTTGTTATGCCGCTTTAAAGTCAATATATCAGCTCCCGAATCAGCAAGTAATGTAGCTGACGTTCTTCTGAAACTGTGCCCTGTATAACAATCAGCATCCGGCAATCCTAAAAACTTGGCGACTTCCTTTGGCATGGCACCGAATTTATTTATGCCAATAGGTTGCGCAGTACATTTACCTGTTTGGTAATTCTGAAAGAAATGATTATTTTTTGTCTTAGTCGTACGCAGAGATCGGGGTATTTTGTTTTTAGTGTTTGGGATTTTAACTAAAAGCATTTTGCCTTGATTTTCAATGTCTTTTGTGGTAATATTGTGAAGCTCTTGCCGTCTACCTACATGCACCATGAATACCAAATATTAACGCAACCTGAAAAGAAATAAAAACGTGTAAGATAAGGTATAGATACTTACTTAGCTTACAGACGGTCGTTAATAGTTATTTGTGTCACAAGGGAGCAAAATGATGTATTTACGGCGAGGGCGGTACATTGAATCCAGAGTGAAGGGAAGGATTCTACGATAGAAAATAATTTTGCTCCTGTGTAACACATACAACTTTTCACACCGACTATGAGGAAAGTTTAAATTAAATGCTCTAAAAAAATTAAACTAAAAAATTAACTATACTTTGAATTATACTTTCACCACTTTTACAGTAATCGAACAACGTAAACAAAACTTTTTTTTTATAATGGCGGATTGTGAAGGATTAGGATCAACACAGATAAAATATTCCTGTGTTCTTTTACTAATGTGTTAAATTAATCGATTCGAATATTACAATGGTTTCGGATATCAATATTCATTATATCATAATAACAGACATCAATAGTTTAGATTTCAGTAAAATACATAATTTATTGTGACATTTTTTTTTTAATATTACGAAAAATTCATAATTTTGCATATAACGACGTCATTTGATGACAGTACCTTAGATTTTTTCTTTATAAAACCATCAGAGCGTCTCTTTAAAAATGCAATGAGATTTGTATATAAATTAATATCGACACCATTTTTCATCTTGAGGGTACTTTTCAGCATAGAATATGTTGTCCACAACGAGCTAGGCTTATATTTACTAGCTAGTTCATTAAAATACGCCAAAACTACATTTTCGGAAAATGACTTGGCATATTTCATGTTTTTCCACTTCAAGAAATTTTCATACGTGGTTATGTATCTGTCCTTGGATATTGACGGCAGCAAGCTGTCGCATGCAGTTCGCGCTTCTGTTAGTATATCCGGTGGAGTTGAAGTAATATATTGCTCATCTTCATTATTGAAAGTTGTCATTTTTAAATATTCACAATACAAGTACAAAGAAAAGAAAATTTGAGAAAAATGGCGCGAGGATTATTTTCTGCCGTGGCTGCGTGAAAATGTTGGCAAAGACGCTAGAGCATGCAGCCAAGTTTTTAAATTACCGAATAAACTGTTTTATTTTAATTTTAAATAAACTCAATCTGTGAATGCACACTGTCTACTGACTGGCGCCGCGCGGCGATAACTTCGAAATTTGAATAGCAACAGCGCGCTGCTCACTAGCTGGAGTCATGCGGCGGCGATCAGTTCCATATTTGAAATGGCAAATAATACTGTTATGGAATTTGTATGGACTATAACTTAACTATTTGCTTTGGTAACACACGCGTTTTTTATGACCCGCTTTACATATTTTAAACCGGTGGAATTACATCAGCTTTACGCGCAAGGGTGTTAAAAATATACTCAACTAAACGACGAGCACAAGCTCCGCATCTTTTACGAGAAGCGGATGGGTGCGGAAGTTGAGGCTGACCTGCTCGGAGATGAGTGGAAAGGCTATATCGTCCGCATCGCCGGAGGAAACGACAAACAAGGATTCCCCATGAAACAGGGTGTTCTGACCAACAGCCCTGTCCGTCTGTTGATGTCAAAGGGCCACTCCTGCTACAGACCCCGCCGTGACGGTGAAAGGAAGCGCAAGTCTGTCCGTGGCTGCATCGCTGACGCTAACCTGTCTGTGCTGGCCCTCGTCATTGTCCGCAAAGGCGCCCAGGAAATCCCCGGTCTAACCGACGGCAACGTGCCGCGCCGCCTAGGACCTAAGCGCGCCTCCAAGATCCGGAAACTGTTCAACCTGACCAGCCAGGACGACGTCCGCAGCTACGTGGTGAAGCGTGTGCTGCCTGCTAAGGAGGGCAAGGAGAACGCCAAGCCGCGCTCTAAGGCGCCCAAGATCCAGCGCCTCGTGACCCCGGTCGTGCTGCAGCGCAGACGTCACCGACTGGCGCTGAAGAAGAAGCGGCTCGCCAAGCGCAAGACCTCGGAGCAGGAGTACGCCAAGCTGCTCGCTCAGAGGAAGAAGGAGTCCAAGGTCCGCAAACAGGAGGAGCTGAGACGAAGGCGGTCGGCGTCGATCCGCGAGTCCAAGAGTTCAGACAAGAAGTGAGACTTGCTACCTACAATAAATAGGTCTACATTTAAGAAATTCTTGTAATCTAATTTGTTTAAGACTGTTTGTTCTTAAATAAATATAAATAAATAAATAAATATTAAATATACTCATCACTTATTAATAGTATACAAACACATGGACTGCTGAATGGTCTTACTTATGTTATGTTTTATTATCTTGCACCTGCCTGGCAAGAGATAGAGTTTTTAACTATAGAATCAGAATCAGAATCAGAATCATAAAAGTGTTTATTTCTTAGTTAAATTTGAATACATAATGTCCCTGGCTCCATTCGGATCTCAGGGGTGTAACTGCTCGCTTAAGTCTACGTGAGATCAGTGCAAGTGTGGTGTGTTCTGATTTATGTTACTTACTTTATATGAAGACAACAATCAACAACAAACAATCATGTTTTGTTCCTAGTTGTGTTCTTACTACTAAATATTATATACTAACTTACAATCTATGCGGCCTAGGGGCTATTGCTCGTTTACTAAGCAGTAACCTGCGGTCTTTTTTATTTTCAATATAGGGGATATCTCCTATTCTATGGTTTGAAAGCAGTGGATTGAATTGACCGTAGCCGAGATATGCATCGCCAGGGGTATCTAGGTCCACTATATTCAGCTGCTTTAATCTCTCCAGCATGTCTTGATGTAAATCATGTACACGGATGTGCCATGGGTCCCAATCTAAAGAGTCCCACAACATTTCGGTAGGTATGTGTTGCGGGAATTGTGCTGCTGCTTTTAAAGCCATACGGTATTGCCTTTCTATTTTAAGCAAGTTTGTTTTACTATACCGTGGCAGGAGTTGTACTGTGCATAGTCAAGAACTGGCAACAGACACGCCTGAATGATCGGAAGTTTCACCTGGAGGTCTGTTTTTGCATAGTAACCGATGATCGGGCTGAGGGCTCCACTAACTCGTTTCGCCTTCGTCGTTACCAGGTTTGTGTGTGGTCCCATCGTCATCGTCTTATCAAAGATGACTCCAAGGTACTTTGTCTCTTTTTTAAACGGCAGTGTTTGGTCTTTCGGTTTAACTGTTGGCTTGTAATTCCTTTTTTTGGTAAACATGATGCACTCCGTCTTCTCGACATTGCACTTTAGTCCCCATCGTTTATAGTAGTCGATAACAGTCTCCGCTGCCCACTTTGCTCTAGTTGTCGCTTGGTCTGGACGAGCCGCTCTGTTTAATACACAAAGATCATCTGCGTACTGAGACAGCTTGATGCCTTGTAGTCTGTCATGCTCGTCCCAAATGTTATGAACATACAGGTTGAAAACGGCTGGTCCAAGTATGGAGCCTTGCGGAACGCCATGTGGGACAACCATTTCTTCTCCTCTAGTTGTGCGAAACTTGCCGCGTACCGTTCGGCCCATTAAATAATTCTCTATTATCTTGATTAGGTTATTATCAACATTTTTGTTTTGTAATTTCTTGATAAGGCCGCGATGATTGATAGAGTTGAATGCTTTACTCAGATCAGTGGAAATCATAGCAACACTGTCTTTAGCATCAAGCGCGTCTGTGATAAATTTCCCAGTGCGAAGTATCTGAGTGCCTGTCCCTCTTGCTTGCGTGAATCCATGTTGAAACGGGGGTTGCAGTCGATGGCTAGTCTCCCACAATCTTGTCAGTATTAATCTTTCGCACAGTTTACCCATGATGTTAAGTAGGGTAATGGGTCTATACGATTTTGCCTCTCGATAGTTCTTTCCTGCTTTGTGTAGGAAGATACACTCCCCTTGTTTCCAACGACGCGGAAAGTAGCCGGTGGTAAGAACGTAGTCAGCAACTCTTTTAAATGCTTCAAGGAATGCCTTGCCTCCAAGTTTTAGAGCATCGGCCCGCAATTGGTCCGGCCCAGGTGCTTTCTTGTTTTTAAAACGGCGTAGAGCTTTTTTAATTTCGTCAGTTGAGGTTAGGTCAAGTGGTCGAAACGGTTGTCTTCTCCGTTCCTTCATCTTCCGGTGAGACAATTGCTTCTTTGACAATGGCCGCGTCGACCAGTGTATCAATTGTGTCTTTTTCAGTGATACAATTCGGGATTTGTGGTAGTTTTTGTGGTTGTGTTTTCATACTGCGTTGGATGTGCCACATCTGATACGATTGTCTCTCGGGTCTTCAAGAATTTTTAGCCAAGATTCCTCTCGAAGCGTGCACAGTGCATTGGACACTTCGTGCTCTTGGCGTAGAGCTGGTCGACGTAAATGGTTGTGCCTAAAACGCCAAGCCTTGTTACGCGCAGCGTTTCGTTCTATAATAAGTTGCTCGATGTCCGCTGGGAGATGATCTCGTCTACGGTCTTCTTTGAGCGGAGCAATTTCATTTAACGCTGTAGTTAGAGAGTTTTCTAGCCATTCTATGAAATTTTCGCAGTCAACATTATTGTTGATGTCACCGAGAGGTACCATGCTTTCGATAAAAATACTCTCGTATCTCCTAGAGAGTTCTTCGTCTTCGTAGATCGCTTTCATGTTTCGTACCAGCTTCCGTTCTCGTTCTACGTCGATATGTAGGTCAAGCAACCAAGGTAAGTGATCAGAACCGATAGATTCAACGCCTTTCGCCAAGACTCTGTCAATATTTTGTGACTCGTGCGTGAGAATTGCAGTGTCTAGTATACCATTACCCTGACTATTTGGTCTTGACGGCATACCAGTGTTATGTAAAGAGCAGACATTCTCTTGAATCAGTCGTTTAACCATTGTACCAAGGCTTCTATCTCTCGTGTGCCCCAGTATTCTCATTTGAAGATTCATATCTCCAATCACAACAGCACTACTTTCCATGAGAATGTCCTCAAATTCCTCGCGTGCGTGATGTTGATTCGGGACCGGAATGTAGACACCCTTGATATTAATTGATTCTCCAGTCGTATGGTTAACAACGAGGCGGATAGACACGCCCTCTATCCTTCTATCGTCGTCCTGCCAGTTCGTTGTTAGATAGGTTTGCGTCCATCTAAGTCCTCTTGCTATATACATTGCAGTAACAAGATGTTCTGCTTTCGAGTCCGTGATTTTGTCATAATCTTTGATGTTGAATTTGACTTTATCAAAGTCTAGCTTGCATTCATTGACCACGATGATGTGAGGTCTATGTTTACTCGTCAGCGCTTTCAATTCTTCGAATTTTTTTCTCAATCCTTGGGCATTGACATGTTTCCTAAAACTCTTATCACTACCAAAGGTCGCCATTTGTGAGCTCTAGTAGTATGTTACATAGTTTTCTCATGGTATCGATGAGCATCATCTTCTTGTCAATTGGTCTAACAATTGATGGGTTTGTAGTTGGCTGTGTTGGTTGTAGGAATTCGGCGTCGCTGTTTATTCCTGTTTTGGTTACGTTCGCAAACGAAATGCCGTGACTGACACCAGCTTGCTTTGTGATAGGTCTTTTGGCTGCGATTGTTGGCCTGGCATTCTTTGCTTCTCGTGCAGCGTGCTGGTCCGTTTGCCTTTTTACTTCTGCCTCAAAAAGCTCACATTTTACTTGGTTCGCTCCGTGGCCTGGTTTGTGACAAGCATAGCACACATCAATCTCCATGTTTTCTTGGTTATGAATGGCTATTGTTTCTGGACATTTGCGGCCATGACACGCAGATGTTGAATGATTAAAGAGATAGCAATTTTTACACTGCACCACTCGCTTAGGGTCCTTTTTGTATGGCTCCGGTTTCATTCTAGGTGCTCCAAAGAAATGGTCCGAGGTGTTCCTCATTAGTCTTGCTACGTCTTCGAAGCTATGTGTTGGATCGAATATCACCAGTTGCAAGGGGTCTTTTATTTTTTTGATGTTAAGTGGGCGAATACCGATGCACCTCTCTATCTCATCAAGTTGCACTTCGAGTGGCTCATCGTAAGTGTTATTGCAGAGAATGACTCTCGTTGCTCGATGTTGCTCCCCTTTCGGGACGGGAGCTACAAATCTCAATTCTTCGTTGAGCGCGCGAAGGGCTTCGATCACTTTTTTTCGAGATTCTCCGTTTCTCGGTTTTATATAAATTTGTTTTTTATTTTGAGTAATGGAGTAGCAGCAGCCCAGTAAAATCTCGAGGTCTCTTATTTTCTTAACTGCTTCTGCGTTTTCAATCAGTTCACGGTCAGTGATCCTGATCATCGGTATATGTGTTGGTCTTTGCTGGTCAGCATCAGGCGTAGCCTTAGCAGTTGAGCTTGTGTTAAAGGTGGCAACTTTTCCATCCCCTGTGGTTGAGTCGGATGTTATGAATCGCTCGTCCTTATGGTCTATCCGAGCGCGCTTGGCTCTCTTGTTACGCGCTTGAATCCACCCGTCGCTCGATTCCTGTGCATCCAGCGCACTTTGTTCATCGGCTCGTGGTAGAATGTTATAGCGGTTAGTGGTGGGGATCTGAGCGCGAGTGTGATCCGTCATCGTCGTTGATGCATGCGGCTGCCGGTTCCTTGAAGGTTCTCGGCGCCCGGGTATGATACAGTTATCTAGCTCAGTATTCTTACTGCGCGACTTTCGTTGTTTAGTTTTATTGATCTCATTTTGTGGGTAGATATTAAAATCATTCACTATTTTACACTCGCAAATCATACGTTCTTTGCTAATAAAGGCTAGATTGGGAATAATTTTGACGTGGAACTGCTTATTACACTCCCGACAGTTTCTATTGTTGACTTGGCATGTGGCCGAATTGCATGAGATGATTCTGATAATGTGGCTACAACCATTTAATTCGTCTTTTTCTATGTTAGGAACAAGTTCCAAAAAACATTTTACGCTAGTTTCTTTACGGCATTCACCGCACTTTAGTTGTTTTATATTGGTTTGGTCACTATGCCACTGGTAAAAGTTTTTTACGTTGTTTATTTTCGAGCACTGCCAGCATTCAACCGGAAATCTACTCTCCGAGTCTTTTAAGATAGACCCCACGGCTTTGTTATTCACTTTGCACTTATTCATATTGTTCGCGGATTCAATAACGCTTTTAGTACTATTGATAGCACTATGTTCACTTGTTGACAGGTTTATGAGGCTTTCCGTATCTTCTGTGTCCATTTTTCACCATTTATAATGATATAAACGATGCAATGTTCACTATTTGTTACGCGCTCGTGGGCACACGATGCGCAGGCGAAATAAGAAAATAACACAGTTAAGGTACGAGTGCAAACGAAGCGGAGCTTCGTTAGACACGTCCGTTCGCGGCGGCTTGACCGGCCGCTCTCCTTTAACTATAGCTTGGTACACTCGGCGCCACGAATAAAGAGCTCTCGGAGAAACTGGCGGGGATTACTGCGCATGTGTACAGTCGCGGCATAATTTCGAAGTGCGTTTTTAGGGTTAGTGTGAAGGAATGAGTGTTCAGGACTTTCTTCACTTCTATTTTTTCTCTGTTTGATATTTTGTTGATTGGGATATTAGCCGATGTAAATAATGGACTTTGTGTCAAATAAACTATAGGTACTCTCTATTGACAACATTTGTTAACGTCAAGGTTGAAACCTATATATAAATAACCCCCTAGCATAGAATGCCCCTAGTCACTAGGGCCTAGTGAATATAGATACTTGTAGTAATAGTCCTGCACACTCTTTTCTTCCTGCTGACTAATAATTTGTAACAATTAAACCACAATTAAGTTTTTCATCAGACTTCTTCATCAGTATTTCATCAGACTCTTTTTTGATATAACAGTTCACATCGTAAACCATTTTTCTAGCTTGCCTAGTCAGTACTTTATTTTTCGGCATTTTCGACCGGGGCGAAAGATAACGTTGGGTAATATTGTATGCGACTGTACTCAAGAAGCTTCGAGACGTGCTTTCGGTGCGGGCATCGGGAAGCGACTGATCAACGAATCAGGTGCCGGCGCTGACTACCGCCCCCGTCGCTCCTCACTTCCCCGCGCCAAACACTTGTGAAAAGTGACTACTGCGCATTCAAGGACAAAGCTCTTTAGTCGTGGCGCCGAGTATAATGTAATGTAGAAAATTTATTTTCTACATTACGGCTGTGACCAGCGGACTACTGTGTGTTTTATTAGAAAAGTCATATATTCTACTTTAAAAACTCGCTGTAGTCTGCAAAGGATACCATCATTTTATTTCTGAATTAGATTGCCGAGATGAATGAATTGTCGTTAGATTCATCTAGCAAATCGTTGGGTGCATGGAATATTAATTATACCATAATTATACAAATCCTCGTTTTAAGGGGTTCCGTACCCGAAGGGTGCCAAACGGCCTATTATTAAGATAAAAGGCCGTTTGGCACCCTTTGGGCACGGAACCCTAAAAGCGAGGATTTGTATAATGAATATTCCATGCACTCATCGATAGTTGCTGGATGATTCTAACGACACTTCATACAGCTCGGCAATCTAATTCAGAAATAAAATGATGGTATCTTTTGCAGACTGCGTTTTTCAAAAAATGTCTTTTCTAATAAAGCACACAGTAGTGGGCTGGTCACAGTCGCCATTTTTTCTACATTAAATTGCCAAGCTGTAGTTAAAAAATCTATCTCTTGCCAGGCAGGTGCAAGATAATTGAAACATATGCCATTCAGTGGTCCATGTGTTTGTATTGTATTATAAGTGATGAGTCAATTTAACATAAGTGTCAATCTGCCTTTACGTGCAATCTTGTTACATTGACTTTGACGTGAGACGTCGCTTCGTCATCTAATATAATAATATATGTGGCTTCGTTCAGTTGGCACACACAAAGTTTGTCATGGAAATATCCCGGTGTTATAATATACAGCCAGATACTAATACAAATATGTTTATTTTGCCAAAATAAATTACAATTGTGAAAAATTACTAATAACATGTGTGGGTACTTAGATAAATTTTAATATAGTTACTGCGATCTCCGCTCTAGGCTAACCTGTATCGCGGAGACCGTCACAAATCGAGTGCCATGAACATATCGATCGTAAGCGGAAAATTGAGAATTGTGTTGCATTGATTAATTTCATTACGTGCTAGAGTCAGTGTGAGTGAAGTATGTCTTTAAATTAATTAATGTGTACTTAAACAAGTTTAAATACATAAAATAATTCTAAAATTGTAAAAAATAGGTTTCTATGTTGACAAAAGATTAACAAATTTAATATAAAATATGTGGTTAAAAGCGCATCTGAAATTTGTATATTTATTATTTTTTCGCATTTATTTTATTAGTAAAACATGCTGGTTTATTTTAAAAAAAAAAACTTCTTCTTATAGATGAAAGGGCCTCTTTTTCAAAAATTCAAATAAACCTTTATTTTACCACCCTAATGAAAAAAAAGGTTTACAATAATAGCTAGGATTATTTCAGAATACAAATGAATGTAGTTTTTAGAGCTTCAACGATAATAGCTATATTTTTTACATTTTTAAAAACCTCTAATTTGGGCTTTACTCAATATGGTGTGAATATCAGGCCCGTGCCGTGCCGTTCATGGGCCGTTTGGCGCAAGAGTGTGCATTAAAGACCTCAATGATTGTATATAAATGAAAATTGTCATGTCATATTCATGAAGTTAAATACAGCAAGCAGAAACTAAAATCATCAATATTTTGTTAGAAAAATACACTTTTCCACTGTGTAAGAAACAGCCCAGCTATTGAGTTTGGAGGTGTTTCGTGTATACATGTTAGTATTTTACATAAAAATATTGTTATTCATGCTAGAATTGAGTTACTATTTTCAAAGATTTTAAGATTCATTAATTTCCTAAATTGGGCCTTATTACACATATTAGCTTTAGAAGTCCCATATTGTGGGTTACAAGGCCCTGGAAAATACCGTACTGAAATACAGTTTAGAATTAGTATTATTTTATTCTTTACTCTTAAATATTTATTTATATATGAGGTAAAAATAAAAAAAGATAGTATTCATAATAAAAACTGAGTATTCTTTTATTGAGAACTTACACTATCAAACAGTTAAGGGCCTTATTAGACTTTTTCAAAACATCAGGAGACCATTATCGTCATTTATTCATATTCTTTATTTCACAGATAATATAAAGATACAAACAGTTAAAATAAATGTTATAAGCAAAGGCGAGCTTATCTCTAAAAAGAGGTTTCTTCCACCAAACCTAGGCAAGACAGGAGAGTATATAATACAGGACAGTCCTAGTTCGCAATAAAACTATACATATGTACGAAAATTACTTTCAAAGTATATAAACTATACTAAATAAAATAAAATAAACATCAACTAAATAAAATACAATAGATAGCATGCACTAAAATATATCATACAAGATATGGTAGGTACCTTTTACGGAAGAGAAAGGACATACACTTTCAATCTTTTCTTAAAAGTGAAATTTGAGGTACTTTCCCTAATAGCGAAGGGAAGTGCGTTCCACAGTCGGATTGCCCGTTGGGTGTTCGTAAGCGGCAGTGTTATGCCGACGAGTTGAAAGGAGAGACACCGTGTGGGATCTCCGATTGGTATCCCTGGGTAAAAGAAAGTCAAAACGTTGACGTAGATATGTGGGGTATCGGGCATTTTGCAAAATATTGAACAAATAGGAGAGCATGGGCATGTCACGGCTAAGACGGATCGGGAGCCACCCCAGCTCCTTGCGATAATGGGAGACACGGTCATACTTGCGCAACCGTAGACAAACAGAATCCCGAGATTTTGAAGTCGTTCGAGTTTGTTCAGTTTTTCTTCGTTCGCGCTGACCCAAGAAACGTCAGCATAGTCTATTAAAGATATTAGAAGGGAGGGACTGAGAAGTACTGCAATCTTCGGAGGGAGCGAAATGACGCAAAAACTCGTCTGCTGACCTCACAGACATGGGGCGACCTGGACAGCAAGTTGTCAAATATAACACCAAGATTCTTAGCTTTCTCACTGTAAGTAATTATGGTACCATCATACAATACAGGATCGACGGGCGAATTCAGTAATAAGTTAAGCGAGTGCCGTGTACACATCATCATGGCTTGAGATTTTCCCGAGTTCACTGGCAGCCCATATGCAAAAGCTCACTTCCTGGTGTTATCGAGGTCAGCATTCAACGCCTCAACAGTCAGTTTTACATCACACATCACACATCATCACCATCAATAATTTATAGCTGTAAAGAAAATCGTCACCGTATGCGGAGTGCTTTGGGGAACGGAAAGCCAGACTAGGACGGTTGCTGTAGCAAAGTGCAGTGGGGACACCACATAGCGGCACTGGCAATTAGCGAACATAATACAGCGGTTCACGTCATTCATGACGTAACAAGAACGTTCATTCACCTCTCTATTACGACCGCTTACAGTCAGATTTATGGTTGTCAGTTTAGGTGTCGGTTCAGATAGCTGTCGGGTTTTTGGTTGTCATTTATAATGCTAATGAAATTGGTTTTATTTCGACACCTAAAGAATAGCACTGATAAAACGTTTTTTTTTAAATCTCAACCCAATTAGTTTGACAGGCAAATTCAGCTGACAAACATGTTTTTCGCAGGTTTTTCACGTGAATTTGTCCACTACTTCCCCACCACACTACTAAGTGGCACTACTGGTAGTGTCGTGGGTATTTTTTTCCCTTCCGCACTACTGGTCCAGTAGTGTCGTAGGTAATTGTAAAATATATATACACTCCTTCCCCACCACACTACAAGCCGCACTACTGGTAGTGCCACTTAGTAGTGTGGTGGGTGCCACGCTTCCTGTCTAGTGAATCCATTTGGACAAAAAAAACACAAATACATATCACAATCGCTAGAAATTAACTGCGTTAAATTAATGATTTTAAATATAAAACTAAATCTCTCAATCAAATCAAATCATATCTCAACTAAAGCATGACCTACACTTATCTGCCCATTAATAAATTGCATTTGCACTCGTGTAATGATAGCATCGCTGATAATGCGTGATTGGCGTCATATTGTGACATTTACATTAGGTCCGTAGTTTGTTTTTGATACTGTTTATAATTGAAACTATATAATTGGACCTAAATAATCATTTTCAAAAAAACGTTATTGGCGTTGCAAGTAGAGGTACACTACATATTAAGCAATCGCATTACCGTATCTGTATTTTTGTTCAGTAACCGGTTCAACTTTGAATGCAATCCTTCTAAAACATTGTTCGTTCGGTAACGTTCAATATACTTATGATGTTGTTTAGGTAAGGCTTATTTAACCAAAAACGCTATATGTAGTTTATAAATTTTGGCATTTTGATATCATTGCCACACTCTTAATGTAAGTCCAACCCTCGGTCGATCTTTGGTCTGGAATATGTGCGATTGCTGCAGTAGCACAATTCTTCTTTCTGCCTTACGCTTTGCTTTACTTGAGACATTTGCGCAGGTGAATTAACTTTTTTTCTACAGCTACACTAAAACCCAGTGATTTTGCACGTGAGTGGTGGCTGGACAGTTGGTCTATGATAAAGGTGAGTAAAAAGTTGCTTGTCATTTGCCAAAAGCTTAGAAAAACTCAATAATTTCAACCCTTAACTTTATGCAGAAAAACATGCTGTAAAACTTTGTCCCTCTAGCCGTGAGATTCAAAAATAATCACGACACTACCAGTAGTGCGGCTTCGTAGTATGGTGGGGAAAGAGTGGCATTTGTCTGTCAATTTGAAAATAGATATAAATAATATAATTTTTAATTTATAGAAGACGTCATGATTTTTTGTGTGAAGAAAATATGTGTGACAACACAAGAGAACGTCATATGTCGTTGTTCCACGTTGATAACACAAAGACTCTTTAGGAGAACTTTATGTAGGCAAGAACCTTTTCCAAAATTAGCAATTAAGTTACGGAAATTGAAAATTCATGTTCAAACTTTTGTCTATGGATCTGAGTTGCTATATTATTATAAATTTTAATTGTAATCTGAATCTGTATTTATACTTTAATTGAATCTTGTACATATTTTCGTATGAATGTCTGTGTCGATTTGGCATGTGATGCAATGGCACAAATTAATGATGTCAATAAATAAATTAGAACAAGGCAATCCTGCCCAGTGTAATAAATGCCATCTAAAACTACAACAAAATATACGCGCTTTCAGACACCAAACTGCTGAACTGCTCAGCAAAAGTGTGTTCGATAAGGCTTCGGAAAAATATTATACTCAATACTCAACCATTTATTGCACTCCATAGGTTTACAAACATGGTAAAAACAAATTTAACAAAGTACCAAATATGGATCCTGGCACGGGCGTGGCAATGTAGTCTCCTCTAGGAGGACACTTGAAGTTAAATTAGTTAAATTTATATAATACTAAAGAATTTAAATATTTATTTAGGTACATATTACATTTATATTTATATATAAACATATTTATTTCTCTATAATCGTCAGTCATCATCATTTTTATATATTATGTTATCTATTTCAGTATTTATTTAGTTACTTGGTTTTGAGGCGTGATCGCGATTATTCTAAGACTGGGCAAAGATTGGGTGGTGGAGTGTTGTTGGCGGTAAGACGTGATCTAATTAATAATATAATCTTCAAATAATATCGATTGAATTACCGCCAATTTTTTATTTTTTTTTGTGTTGGTTGAGTTTTTGACCAAGGAGGTTTGCATAGCTTGAACTGTAAAGTTGTATGAAAATCCATTACATATCAGGCATTGCTTATTCTGCAAAGTAATTTGAAAATGGAACGTAGTTTTCAATGCAGACAATGAATGAATGACGTAAAGACTAACTTACATTCACTCTTTGAACGTAAGTAAGTAGGTCTTTACGAGCAAGGCAGGTGTAAACGATATTAAACTACTCATGAACATAGGCAACGGCACTATTGACTGTCCTGAACTATTATCTATGTTGCAACTCCGTACTGATGCTCTTAGATTAAGACAGAGACCCCTGCTATATACGCCGTGTGTGAGAACCAATTACAGACGTAATTCCTTTATAATACGATCAGTTGATAGTTTTAACCTCCTACCCCTTGAGCTTGACATAGATTTATTTTGTACCAAAGCTAATGCTACTCGTCGCAAGATTTCTCAACAATTTTTCGTCAAAACCGACTGACACAAATGAGAAAATTTTATTTTATTCGTCATCCTGTAACATTTTTCTCTTAATTCTTTTTCGTTTTAAACATACTTGTTAAACCTTTATTCTGAGTAATTTAGCTATGTATTAGTTTTATGTAGGTGGAGACTTGTTATTAGCTCGTTAGCTATTCTGTTATTTCTAATTGTCTTTTCTATTATAGTTGTTAGTCTTCCTAAAACCCATAAATAAAATAAATATCTTTTAAGTTTATTTTCTAGTGGAGTTTTTATTAATTTGGTATATAGGTAGGTACAGTAGTAGTAGTATTAAGGTAGGTATAGTGAATATATCTGCTAAATATTCATTTAAAGTATAGTAACATTTTTATATTTAGAATTGTTTTAAAAGGTTTATAAATTTATTGTTGTTTGTTTCTGTTTAAATATATTCGGGTAATTTATTGTATATTTTGATTGACATTATCAATGGGCTAGATGAGTGGAGTTTCAGGCGGGAGGCGGGCAGTATTAGATAGTTTTTACGGGTGGGTCTTAGAGAGTACAAGATGTAGTGAATAATCCTTTCCTTTCGTATTTTCTCGGAAATGTTCGTTTTTGTCTTACTACTTCACTCCCACTCAGTACCCATCGAGACAACGTAGGGAACGGTCGCATTGCAAGAGGAAGTATTTATATAGAGTAGTTAATACCACAGAAATATTTTGTTGATATTTATGTTAGATTTTGTGATAAACTTCATGGACTCGTGTAATAATGCAGGCCACCTATATATTTTTTTTTGACTTTACATTTCACTCTTGTCTGTCATTTTTGTAAATAATAAACATTGATTTTATTCGATCCACATTAACAATTTATAACAGACATGCCGAAAGCACTAAGGAAAGGGAAACGTTTAGATCGGCAAGCCTGCGAAGTTATTTTCAATATTTATTTATATTTCTTAACTGAAAATGATAAATTCAAACATACCAACTATACTGCTTACTTTTGTAAAGTCCAAAAACGAGTTTCGGAGGCCAGTGGGATTTCTCAACGAACAGTAAATAAAATATTGCAAAAAGAATACATAAATCAATCCACCTCCAATAGTCCGAAGTCGGCAAAGTTGGGTAGACCAAATAAATTATTTTGTCTAGGTCTTGACAATTTTGACTACAACGTTATACGCCGATTAGTGTATAATTTCCATTTGATATACAAACAAGTACCTACAATTAAAGTCCTGAAGTCCAAATTACCCGAAGCCATAAATTTTAAGAAATGTGACGTTACGCTAAGAAAAATTCATAGAAAAATGGGATTTCGGTATAAAAAAGTTGAAAAAAAACAGAAAATTACTTATCGAGAAAGATGATGTTCGTTTAAAAAGAGTAAAGTTTTTAGCCGCGATAAAAAAGTACAGATTGCAAGGGATAGAGATTGTTTATATGGATGAAACATACATCCATACCTCACATTTGGCAGGTAAAAGCTGGGCTGACTCGTCAGAAAACGGAGTGAAACAGTTAATTTCTAAAGGACAACGTCCTATAATAGTGCACACTGGTAGTAGAAAGGGGTTTATACCTGGGGCATTGTTAATGTATCAGTCTACTGATAAAACAGGTGACTATCACAACGCGATGAACAATGAAAACTATGAAAAATGGCTTCGTAATCAACTCATTCCAAACTTGCTCCACATTCGGTACTAGTAGTAGATAATGCTGCATATCATAATAAGTACGTAGAAAAACCTCCTAATTTAAATACCAGGAAGCAAGACATGATTGATTGGCTATCCAAACATAACGTTCCGATTGATCCGTCATTAACAAAACTTGAAATATATGAAATTATTTGCAAGTACAAACAAGACTTTGTAGAATACTCTCTAGATAAACTTATGAACGAATATGGATACAGCGTACTAAGATTGCCACTATATCATCCTGATTTCAATCCGATTGAAAACATATGGTCTCAAATAAAGGGATACGTATCCAAAAGAAACATCAGTATGAATATGACTACTGTGAAACAATTGGTACAGGAAAAGGTTAATATGATTGGTTCCGATGTTTGGGCCAAAGTATGTGACCACGCCATCAAATACGAAAACGAGTACTGAAAACACGAACCTGAGTTGAAAAATTATATGGCTAGTTTTGTAATCACCGTTCATGAAAACTCTGACGATGATACACCAGAAAATAGTTCTGATTCTGACTGTGATATGGAAGTTGGAATTATTGTTTCGCATCACACTGTTCACCCCGCTCCTCTTCCTCTTATCCCGCTGTCATAATCGAAGTCGTTCATCCAATCAGAAAATCATATTTATTTATATTAATTTCTGTGCTGGTTTGTTTTGTTTTATGTCGAGGTGTCTTTTTTGTTATGTCATAGTATTTTTAATTAATTACAAAAATTTATTGTTATAAAAAAGGTCTGCAAAATCCTACTGTAGTTTTGACTTATAGTTAGACTTTTGGGGTTCCAATCCTTATAGAATCATTAGATCATCCCAACCGGAATTTGGTTTTTATCAGTGCATTTTATTGAAATAAAACGTCCTCAGTAACTAGTTATATTTTTGTTTACCTAACGAATTCTTTATATGATAGAATCGTGGTGGTTTTAACATCTCAGTGTAATATACGTCAAACGGGCAATTTGAAATTTGACATTGATAAATAAAGTATGCGATTTATTTGATACCTACACGTAATTTAATAATACAGTAATTCATAGACACATCGGTACCATTCGGGTGTTATCGTTGTTCCGAGTTTTGCCGATAGGAAAGGATTATTCACTACATCTGGTAATTAGGTATATTTTCTCCTTTTGTATAGAAATCGGGATATTTTCGGACAAATTTACAAGTTTCAAAAATGTAAATGCTTGTTAGTGTGAGTAGCTCAAGCTTTATAAAGTGAGGTCTACAACTATCGGTTGACTCTATGTTTACCAAAATTCGGATTAGACGTTTTTGCAGAGTAAAGATGGAAGAAGCATTTGTACTGTTTCCACAAAGGATTATGCCAAAGTTGCATGCCCGTAGGCGCAGTATACATTTAGTGTAGTTGCATGCCCGCAGGCGCAGTATACATTAAGTGTAGTTGCATGCCCGTAGGTGCAGTATACATTAAGTGTAGTTGCATGCCCGTAGGCGCAGTATACATTTAGTGTAGTTGCATGCCCGCAGGCGCAGTATACATTAAGTGTAGTTGCATGCCCGTAGGCGCAGTATACATTAAGTGTAGTTGCATGCCCGCAGGCGCAGTATACATTAAGTGTAGTTGCATGCCCGTAGGCGCAGTATACATTGAGTGTAGTTGCATGCCCGCAGGCGCAGTATACATTAAGTGTAGTTGCATGCCCGTAGGCGCAGTATACATTAAGTGTAGTTGCATGCCCGCAGGCGTAGTATACATTAAGTGTAGTTGCATGCCCGTAGGCGCAGTATACATTAAGTGTAGTTGCATGCCCGCAGGCGCAGTATACATTAAGTGTAGTTGCATGCCCGTAGGCGCAGTATACATTAAGTGTAGAAGTGTAGTTTTTAGATTTGTAGTGGTTTTTATCATTCGTAATTCAAGGCGAATTTTGAAAGTTTAGCACTAATCTTTGTGATGTGAATTTTCCAGTCTATACTATCAAGTAGGTTAAAATGATTTACAGTTTCAAGTTCAATATTATTAAATGTCAGGTTAATTTCGATAGGAGATTTTTGGTATGGGTGGAACAACTTTAATTTTGTTTTTTTATAGTTAATTTCTAGGTTATGATAATTAAGCCAGTTTACAGTTTTGTTTAGATGCCAATAAAATGTCTCAAAATAACAATCTAACAAAATAAATAAATAAGAACAAAGACAAGCTGTAATGAGCATAACTTATGACAAACCAGACTGGATCAGTCCCCTCAAGCAGCACCCGTTCACGAGTATAACTTGTGCACCAGCCATCACCCCCCTCGCCATATTTGAGGGAAGGAGCATTCCGCTACACAGACTTGTATTCTACGTTAAAACTAATAAATTGTTATGAGTCACCCTACCTAGCACTTTTGTACACTTAATTATATTACCAGGCTATTAACCTCTTGAATACCAATGGCGACGCCACTTTTCCATTACAGGTCTTAAATTTTATTACCACGGCATAAGGTACAAAATCGCGACCCGTCCCAAATAGCCTCGGTTTTTGAGAGGTTTACATTATTGCATTTGTAAAAGTAAGGTTAATTATTATTATCATTATCATGGAGCTTAGGGCATGGAGGCCATCATGCAGTTTTGTCTTTAACATAGTCATTAATAGTGTAATAGGCTTTCTTTATGAGATTAGCCTTAATAAATGTTTTAAACCTTTGCATGGGAAATTGGTCAATTCCCTCTGGTAACTTATTATAAAAGCGTATACAGTTGCCCATTATGAACCATTAAGCTTCTGCAACCGAAATCTAGTACATTCAGTTTATTTTTATTTCTAGTGTTTAAACTATGTACATCGCAATTTTTGACAATTTTCTCAACATTCTTGAATTTCTCTTCCTTGTACATGCTTTGAGCATTCCATGTTGCAATCTTTATTGCCAACCCATGGATTCTTCACACCCTCTGACCATTTAAGGCCTGCCGGGGACTGAGGCCCGTGGTAATATGTTGTACTGCCATAATGATTATCCTGGGAAGGGATAATGCGGTGGCTTTCCCTTTGCCTTCCGAATCGCTGTGTTTTACTGAACCAACAATTGTGGCCCTCGACTGTTCCGGTCCCCTCGACCTCCACTCTCGGGTCTACTGCAGGCGCAGCTGCCCACTGCAGGGATAGATGTGCTTATTTACTGGCGGCACTGACTCTACGTGACAGTGTACACTACTCTACTCTACTGACGTTACTAAGGTACTTCTCGAACTTATGCAGCTTTTTATAGGTCAGTCCTTTCTACCAGTCTGCCCACCGCGTTCTCGTAACCTTGCCGCTATGTGGCCGGGGACTGCTTACTCAATATAAGTATTCGCAGTTCACCATCATATCTGATGGCCGGTCACTATCCGCCACCAGTGACCCCGATGGTAGCCTACAGCTCAGCGCCAATATGAAAAGCCTAAAATAGTGAAAAAACACAGACAATGGACACAAAGACAACAGTGTAGACGAACATAAAGGTCAATATCACAGATATTAAAGAGTTGTTGTCTAAAGACAACGTTACCTCATATCGACCAAACCAGCGCCATCTATCCTTTTTTTACTTATAACTTCTCCACTAACGTAATCTATAGCTTGATTATTACTGCCTGTAGAAATGTCATGATACAAACTAGTTAATTCTAAAACTGTAAGATAGGTGGCGCTGCTTCTATGTAAGAAAACAGATTGTAGAGTCTAGTAACGCTCTCTGGAAATAAACTTCAAACTGAAACCACGTCTCCTGTTTTAATTACCAAAATATTTCATTGATCGCAACCCTGGGACCTGGAGAAACCTTTGGCAATAGTTGTTTAAAAGGCCATTGGAATGGTGCCCATTTCATCCGAATGAACAGAACTTGGTATATACATATGACATCAATTTCTTAAAAGCCAAGACACTATACAGTGATACTGAGACTGTAGTTATCGAGCCAGGAAAAAATCATACTAAAACAAAAATAGAAGAGACAGCACAAAAATAATAATATTCATTTTGTAAGGTAATGAAAAGATAGAAAGTAATAATATTGAAACTAAAACTATTATCTTAGCAACTGAGAAAAACACTGAAAATTAACATAAACCACTAAAAAGTAAAAGGAACCAAGCACTGCAGAAGAAACCAATCAGAAAATCAATTCATTAATAAATGTTACGAAATTTTTGATAAAAATATTGATATTTTTCAAAATTGGGATAAAGTTAGCGATTAAAGGAGATAGCGATTACATTCCTGAACTAGAGAACAGTCACAACACCCACTCAGGTGACGACAAAGAAGTTCAAAAGAAAGAAAATAAATAATACCAAGAAGCTCGGAAAGGAAATAAAAATGTAACTGAAAATGAAAAGACTAGAAAAAAATATATTGAGGTTGTAATTGAAGGTACAAGAAACAAAGATACTAAGAAAGAAAAAGAGAAGACACGAAATAAGATTCGAAATGAAGAGACACATCATTATGATGTAGAGACGGAAAATGAAGACAACTCCCACTGCGATAGTGAAAAATAAGAACAAAAGAAAATAAATGATACTAAATATATACTAAAATAAAAGTTTGGAAAAAATAGAAATGAAAATGGTGTGTCTGAATATGAAAGACTAGAAAAATTGATATTAAGATTGTGATTGAAGGTACAAGAAACAAAAATACTGATGCGGGAAATTAAGAATGATGTAGAGTGTTTAATATTAATGCTTCGGAACGCACCTCCTTCTGTTGCGCGACTAGCGGAAACGGAACCGCAGCTGTCACTCGTACCAACGAGATGAAAAATTGGAGGTTATCTTTTCTCGTCGGGAGAAAAAACATGTCTGCTCATGGCGTCGGGCCATTGACTGTATTTCGGTGTAACAATTGTCTAATACAGGTGTCGAACCTGGTCGGAGTGTTGATCATAATAATCGTCGGGAAATAAGTGGATTCGCGTCAGTGGTTTGTGTTGTGAAGGACATCGTCGTATCGGACGGCGACTCCTCGTGTCGGCGGGCAGTACGCCGGCGACAGCGTCGGGCAGCGAAACGATAGTGATTCGGTTCCTATCCTTTCCCAATTCTGCTCCTATCCCGTATTCCTACCTCGAATCGAGCCTTCGAATTCCGGTCTACGACGGTATAGTAGCAATCACTCACAATTCTCTCACGTGCTGGCAAAAACCCAGCCCCCCTCAGGATTCCACGCCGTTCGGTTGAGGCGTGGAATTTAACATTTTGGTAGCAGGCGCGGTTTCCTAGTGGGAAATCACCGATTCACGGACGGTTGTAGGGTTGTTTTTTTTGCCACATGGTAGTTGGGAGAAAAGAATATCTCAGACTGGCCGGCAATCAGTTTGTGAGTGAGTCTGTGGTCGGTATACCACAATTAAAGTTCATTTTCGGTTAGTGAAAGTATAATTGTCAATTTAGTTAACAATTATTATAAATTTGTAGTCGGAAACTACTCGGTGAGCATAAAGGATTGAACAGTCATTCTGCGAAGTAACTAGATTGTATTACTTGCGGTAGAACGTCGGGTTCTATAGTACTGCAGTGTTATTTCGGTTTACAGAGCAGGGTCAGGCTATTTAAGGGGTATTAAGCTGATTTTGCTGACCTCAGTGGAAGTGTGGGTCATATCGGAGGGGCCACTTCTAGAAGGTTCCCGGCTGCCTACATTATATTAAAAATAGCTTGGATTTCGGAATCCAGTGTGGTTTAGGGTGCTATATTGTTTAGGTTTATAGTCTCGGAGCCCACCACTTATTATTTTTTAATAAATTTTATTTTTTATTGTTTATATAACAAATTATGAGTGTTATTTTTATTGTGCTTTATGGTGGCATTCTCTAATTGATTTAGAGTGTATATTTATAAGGTGTATGTCCACAGGGCGACCATATTAAATATTGTTTAGGATTTAATTGTTTTAGTGGTTGCCTTGGTTTTGACAACTTAGTTTTAATTTCTGTGCCCAGCGCTGACGGGCAAGTGCTGGTCTCTGGCTGTGCTTAGTTCGGTAGTGAAGCATAGGACCAGAAACAATTGAATCAGTAACCATGGCACCTTCGCCCTTGACGGTACTGCGGTATGGTGTCCGTGAGGAGATGAGATGGCTCGCCGATACTCACAAGTATGTGGAGCGACCTGACATGGACGATGTCCTGCTCAAGCGTGTGGAGGACGCAATGACACGCGTCGGGAAGGTGTGTCGGCTGGCTGCGGAGGCTGAAGCCCTCGGGCTTACGGATGAGGCCTCGGTGGCTGCAGTGAAGCAGCTCTGCGCGGATGCTGACCAAGCGATGGAGTGCTTGGGCGACATCGAGCGTCGCGCGGAAAAAATTAAGCGGTCGCGTCGGAATGACCGCGGGGAGGGTAGCGGAGACCCGCCCCCTAAGGGTGTTGTTGGACGGCTGCCACACCTGGAGATTCCGGCCTTCGGTGGGGCAATTGATGAGTGGCCGGCATTCATCAATTTATTCGATAGTCTGGTCCACGGTCGGGACGACCTGGACGGCGCCTACAAGTTGGCCCAACTATTGATGGCACTGCGGGGTGAACCGAAGGAGTTGGACGGTCACCTAACGGTCACGGCGGGCAATTATGATATAGCCCGGTCCATATTGTTTGACCGCTACCAACACAAACGGCGGTTGGTTGATGCGCATCTGGGGAAGCTGTTTAGCATACCAAGAGTAACCCGGGATGTTGACATCCGGGTACAGGTGCTCAACCCTGTGCTGGTGGCCACTAAGGCCCTTCAGAACCTTGGTCTGCCGGTAGACCAATGGTCATATATCGTGTTGTATATGGTTTTGTCACGGTTGCCTGCAGCTGTTCAAAGTCGGTTTGAACAGCTGCATGGGGGCAGTAGCTCGGAACTGCCCACGCTCGTCCAATTAACGGATTTTTTGGAGGGTGAATGCAGGCGATGCGACACATTGGATACGGAGGCCAGTGTGCAGCGCCAACCCGCGCGGATGCGGGAGGGGCCGCGCCCCCCGCCCCCACGGGGGGGTGGGCGGTCAAAACAATTTGGCGTTTTGAATGCCGCGCCGTCGGGTGACGGCTGTGTGCACTGCGACAGTGCCGGTCATGAGGTGACCAGTTGCGCCAACTTTAAGGCGCTCGGGGTAGCTGCCCGCGGGAAGGTAGTCTTCCGCCACCGATTGTGTTTCGGTTGTTTGGGGCCGCACCCGCTGAGCGAGTGCTCACGCGCGTTCCCCTGTGAGTGCTGCGGTGGCAAGCACCACATCGTGTTGTGCCTGAACCGGTCAGGCCCTTCGGACGGTCACCAGGGCCGGACTCAGGTTGGTCGGTCACAGGGCCCAACCAGGGCCGGACCCAGTCCCCCTCCGGGCAACGGGAGTCACCAACGGGGTGACTGGGGTACCCGCGGACGGGACCCCCCCCCGAGGGGAAGGGGGCAGCGCTGGGGGTAACAGGCGGGATAGCCGGGGTTCGGTCGCCGCTGTCCAGGGTCAGCGAGGACTTCGGGCCGCTGGCTCACCGCGTGTTACGGGCGGGTGTCAGATGGCACCTATGAGTGGCGCGAAGGCTGGGAGCCCACCACCTTCTGCGCCACCCTGCCCGTCGCTCTGGGAGGCGAACAGGGAGGCGAACAGTCGGATGTCGCCCCCATTCCTAGAGCGCCCCAGGTTGGATCCGCTCTCCCCCCTCCATCCACGGTGGCCACCGGGCACACCGTACACAGTCCGGTATGGTCGGATACCGGGACAGCGAGGGGCCTATTATGCGGGTTGGGACCCTCTGATGTACATACGGTCTGATATGCCACCGGCATATCAGCAGCCGAGTTACCAGGCCGACGGGGGTCCCAGCGGGTTCGGATCCCGCGGAGGTTCCCGCTAGGGACACGCCGCCCACTTACAGGGTGCCGCCACTCCACAGACGGTCATGCTCCCCACCGCCTCGGTGATAGCGTGGAGTTCGGACGGCAAATCTTGTGTGGCACGAGCACTATTGGACTCGAGGGCCCAGGGGTGCTTAGTCTCGTGCAACCTTGTAAGACGGTTGGGCATTTCGGTAAGGGAGTATCCACATTCCATTCGGGGAATTGGGAACACGGAAGTCGGTTCCGTTAAGGGAGTATGTCGGATTACTCTCTCGTCACGGGTGGATTCATTGGTGAATCTGACGGTCACGGCATTAGTCATGCCTAATGTGATGGGCTCACACCCTCACGTACGATTGTCGCCCTCGGTGCGACAGTTGGTCGCTGGGTTGTCACTGGCTGACCCGGAGTTCGATATTCCGGGCCCAGTAGACATTTTATTGGGTGTCGATGCCTTGGGATACCTGTTAGTGCCAGGTGTCCACGTGTTGCAGGCGACTAGTCTGGTTTCGGTCAAGACCAGACTGGGCCATGCGGTAATGGGTCCGGTCACGCCGGCTGCCCCACGCCTAGCGACTCGTAGTTGCTTATTCGGTTCTGTACTCTCGAAGGTGATACAGAAGTTTTGGGAGGTGGAGGAACCACCTACGGTCCGCCGGTTGGACCCGGTTGAAGAAGAGTGTGAACAGTTTTATCGGAACAATACTGGTCGCCTTCTGTCAGGTCGTGGGTGTCACACTCCGGAGTTGGTTGGACATCCATTGTGGTGGGGTCCAAAATGGTTGACTCAAGCCGAATCGGATTGGCCAATGAGTCCACGCGTTACCTCGGCGAACGGCGCCTTGACAGTCGGTGTCTGTACGACGCAACCAGAGCCGGAAGAGGAGTTCAGCCTGCTGGAATGGTACAGCTCGCTCGACAAGCTGGTCAATGTGACCGCCTGGATCTGCCGATTTGCGCGGAATTGTCGGAATTCTGAGGCGCAACGGGTGCGGACACAGGTCCTGACACCACGGGAACGGAACCATGCGTTGTTCGCATTGGTACGGAACGTGCAGACGGTGCACTTTAAGTCCGAATTGGACATTCTGAGACGCGGACGCGTCCAACTGAAGGGAGCTGTGGCTCGGCTCAACCCGTTTATTGACCCTCAAGGATTGCTGAGGGTAGGAGGTCGGCTGCGGAATGCCAACCTGCCTTATGCGGCTCGCCACCCGTTGTTACTCCCTAGGAAAGGGAGGTTGGTCGAACTGTTGATACAGGATCGACACATTCGGAATGGGCATATCGGATGCCACGCCTTAATGGCGTTTCTCCAGCGCGAGTTCTGGATTCTATCGGGAAGACGCTTAGTGCGTAGCGTCGTATTTCGGTGCCTGCCTTGTTATCGGGCCAAGGCGGCTACGATGCAGCCCCAGATGGGCGATTTGCCCTCGGATAGGGTTAACGAAATCCGGCCCTTTGCGGGTGTCGGAACGGATTTCGCGGGACCATTCATGGTCAAGTCTTCACAGCTACGGAACGCCAGATTAGTGAAGGCATACCTGTGCGTCTTCGTGTGCTTGGCCACGAAGGCAGTCCACTTGGAGGTGGTCAGTGACCTCACTACAGAGGCATTTATCGCATGTCTAGATCGGTTCGTCTCACGAAGGGGCCTCCCGACATTAATCCGTTCGGACAACGGCACAAATTTTGTCGGAGCCAGGCGATATCTGCAGGAGGTCACTCAATTCCTGAACGGTAACCAGGACGCCATCGGTACGGCTTGCTCCCGACGAGGGATTGAATGGGTTTTCAGTCCGCCGGGATGTCCTCATTGGGGAGGAATTTTTGAGGCTGCGGTTAAATCGGCTAAGTCGCACCTGACGAGGATCATCGGTGAGACCTCTCTACGCTTTGAAGAGCTTGCGACGCTGTTCTGTAAAATTGAAATGACACTGAACTCGCGTCCGTTGTGCCCGCTCAGTTCGGATCCAAATGATTTGGAAGCGTTGACGCCGGGTCACTTCCTGATAGGTCAGCCCCTTAACGCCCTGCCAGAATACCCATTCGGTGATGTTAAGTTAAGTCGGTTAACTAGGTGGCAGATGTTGCAGCAGATGGCTCAAGATTTTTGGAAACGGTGGTCCCTTGAGTACTTGCACATCTTGCAGCAGCGCCTTAAGTGGACTGACCGGACGAGCCCCCCTCAAGTCGGTGATTTGGTGCTGATTAAGGATGCGAACCTGCCATCATTGAGATGGAGACGAGGACGGATCGTCAATTTGTACACGGGTCGGGATGGCACGCCTCGATTAGCAGAAGTCAAGGTGGGGGACTCGGTCCTCAAGAGAGCGGTCGCAACACTTTCTCGCCTTCCTATTGATTAGGGACAGGTTCGGGCCTGTCCGGGCGGGTGACTGTTTAATATTTATGCTTCGGAACGCACTTCCTTCTGTTGCGCGACTAGCGGAAACGGAACCGCAGCTGTCACTCGTACCAACGAGATGAAAAATTGGAGGTTATCTTTTCTCGTCGGAAGAAAAAACATGTCTGCTCATGGCGTCGGGCCATTGACTGTAATTCGGTGTAACAATTGTCTAATACAGGTGTCGGACCTGGTCGGAGTGTTGATCATAATAATTGTCGGGAAATAAGTGGATTCGCGTCAGTGGTTTGTGTTGTGAAGGACATCGTCGTATCGGACGGCGACTCCTCGTGTCGGCGGGCAGCACGCCGGCGACAGCGTCGGGCAGCGAAACGATAGTGATTCGGTTCCTATCCTATCCCAATTCTGCTCCTATCCCGTATTCCTACCTCGAATCGAGCCTTCGAATTCCGGTCTACGACGGTAAAGTTGCAATCACTCACAATTCTCTCACGTGCTGGCAAAAACCCAGCACCCCTCAGGATTCCACGCCGTTCGGTTGAGGCGTGGAATTTAACATAGAGACTGAAAATTAAGCCTTAAGAAACAATGATGTTGAGACTTAAAATGAATACAGAATCATGATACTCAGACTGAAATTGGAGTCACAAAAGCTAGAATTTCAAGAAAAAGGAGGAACTTTGAAGTTAATTTGCAAGAAAGAGAAGAGATACAAAAGCGGGCAAGTGCGAGTCAAACTCGCGCCCGAAGGGTTCCGTACCATCGTACAATGGTAGGGATGGTGTGGAGTGAATAGTTTGAATTTCACATAGCAAAACGTTGTTTACAAAGATATTGGTTGGCTACTTTCACACTCCATGTACGTAATCAGGGGCATTCATAAGTTTGTATGTGGTTTACAGATAAATAAACTATTTTAATTATGTTTTTCAGTATTTTTTGTTATAGCGGCAACAGAAACACATCATCTGTGAAAATTTTAATTGTTTTACTATCACGGTTCTTGAGTAACAGCCTGGTGACAGGGGGACGGACAGCGGAGACTTAGTAATTTTACCCTTTGGGCACGGAACCCGAAAAATGGAAAGAAGAAGAAAAATTATAAGATCCTTCTGGCAAGACTTAAATGTACAACCAAAATAAATGACAGCGAAAGACTTCATATTCAGCCATGAATCACCACTTGAAAGGGTGATTTCCTTTTTCAAACTAGAACCTTAATCATTCACTGAACTATGTATGTACCTAGACTGTAGAAATTATTATTTATTAAATTTGTACTCCTAAGTAAATTGTTAAATAATAAATATTCAGATTAATTTGTCTGATGGGCCTCTTCGTATTGGCTTTGACCACGCACGCCTCCCCAAGTCTTAAGGTATGATGATGATGATGATGTAATCCTGTAATCCCTCATCAGGGACATAGGGCTCGAAGAAGAGATTTCCACTTCTCACGATCTTGTGCGGCAGTTTCCAGGTCCTTCCAGCCGAGCCCAGTTGATGCAGCCTCTTTTTCAACTGAGCGCCTCCAGGTGATACGGGGGCGGCCCGGCCTTCTTTTCCCATACGTTTGCCACGTTAACCCTTGACTTAAGATATGCAAAATATATTTTTAAATATATACAAAACATATAATAATAATAAAATATTAATAAATTAATCTCAATGAAATTGTTGTGTTACTTATAACTCCTCTTCCCCCGGACCTCGGAACGAGTCAGTTGTGTTTTGGGTGACCGCTACGCCTATTTATTGCAATTTAATTAACTTTTACTGAGTTAAATTCATTTTACAAAAATAGGACATCATAAGATGATAGGAGTTCGCGTTAAATAGTGCGTCTACAACATTACTTCGCGGGTGTGTGTACTTGTGTGCGCGCTTCACATAGGTCTATCTATACTGGGCGGAAAGCGAACAAGTACGAAGTCGTCGATACCAACCAATTCCGCTGGACCTCTAGCCACGTAAGTTTGTGTCGACTGCCTGTGCTGCTGTGGGCCCCTGGTACTTTTAAACTAACTACAACAAAATGCCATTGAAGCGTTCTCCGCCGCCGCAGACTCCGCCCCCAAATATTACTCAGCGTTCCGAGACGGCCGCTGCAATTACATCGAAACTCGCACAGAAACTCGCGCCGAATGCATCGCTATCTGCTGTAAGAGGATCATCGGAATCAAAATTAAACTTGGACTCTGCTTGTAGTAACGTTACAGAACGTAATAAAAGTATCCGCGAGCTGAAAAACACTAGTCAAGACATGCTGGATTCCCTAAGAGATGACTTCGACAGAAGTCTTGACTCACTTCAGGAATCATCAGCAAGGACTGAGAAGCAGAACGAGGAACTAAAAGAGACTGTTGAATTTTTAATGCAAAAAAATTCCGACAATCTGAAGCGCATTTAGCAACTTGAAAAATTGAGAAAAGATGACGGGAATTATATTGTAGCCTTAGAGGAAAAATGAGATTTTCTCGAAAATAGGTACTGTACGTCTAGAGTGGAAATTAGAGGAGTACCCTGGAGCAAAGACGAGTCTAAAAAAGATCTTTGTGGCCTGGTTACAAAGCTGTCAGATGTCGTTAATGTCCCGTTGGTAATGAGTGAACTGAGAGACATATATAGGCCGACAACCTAACGTGATTCGAGCCGGCCTATTGTGGTAGATTTTTGCTCAGTCGTGAAGAAAGAGGATTTTCTATCGGCGGTGAAGTCCTTCAACAAGGACAAGGATAAAGACCACAAATTAAATACTACTCTTCTGAAAACAAATACAGAGCAAAAACCTGTTTATGTCTCTGAATACCTTACATATAAACAACGAAGAATCTTCTATCAAGCCAGACTTTTTGCTACGGACAACGGATTTGCTTTTTGTTGGACATCTCGAGGCGTAACTTACTTAAAGAAGAAAGAGGGAGCCCCTTTCATACGTGTGAATAACGAAACGGACCTATCTAAAATTAAAACAAAAGCCTGACTATAGTAGCTTTATAATGCTTTTCTACTTACTTGTTATAATTATTTACTTAACCCATGAAACACTTATACATCAATTTACTCTCACTCATAAATACTTTACACATTTTATATACATTTACATTACATACACACGCTTAAACACCCTCATTTCAAACAAACAGTGCGCTCCTCAAGGAAATGAAAGATCTCATAAATATTATTTAAAAATTATATTACTAAATTATTGCAGTAGTCTCATATGGTCGTTGTCTTCTTTTATCAAAATGATTTCAGTAAATGGACAGTTTATCTTTTATTAAATATATTGACAATCATACGATATCAAATGCCTATGAATGTGAACCACAAAACTGTAAAAAATATGTGACATCACATGGCTTAAAGATTTTTACACAAAACATTCGAAGTATTGGTGAAGCAACTCGCTTTTCCGATTTAATACTGTTGCTGACTTCTCTCACGTTCGAGTGTGATATACTGGTTCTGACGGAGTGCTGGTTGCTTCACTGCCCTCAGCTACCTGACTTAAATGGTTACAGTAAAGCGGCTACCACACTCAATCGATATCAGAACGATGGAGTCGTTGTCTACTTCAGAGATAATCTTACTGTTTTTGTCGAGGAGCTTAGTACTTTCAGATGTAATTGTCTTTTGATAATATTGGATAAGTTAATTATTTTTTCTATATATCGTGCACATGCTTTCGATGCAAATGAAGTTACGGAGCAACAAAACATTGATGCTTTTATTTTTGAGCTAAATGATATTTTACAAAAACATAGTGATCATCGAGATGTTATCTTGATTGGCGATTTAAATATAAACATAGCACCCGGTAGTAGTGATCCGAACTACGAAAAGTATTTAAATATCCTGGCATACAATGGTCTTATAGCGTGTCATAACTTTGTCACTCGTGATGCAAGCGGCTCATGTTTGGATCACATATTTATTAACTCTAAATGTAACTCAAATACTATAGTACTATCAAGTACGATCACTGATCATAAATCAGTTTTACTGGATCTTGAATTAATGTCGCCACGATCAAAGCCGGTATCACTTCGCACAAAAGTTGATTATAAAGCAGTGTATAAAGAACTTGAATCATTCGACTTCAACCCAATTTTACAAAGCGACGATCCAGCTTTTGGAATACAGTACTTAATTGAATCAATACAAAATATTCCGGACAATAACTCGAAAACTTATAAAATATCAAACCGTAAAGTAATACTTAAACCCTGGATGACACAGGGTCTCTTAAGATGTCAACAAAACAAGGATAACTTACACAAAAAACATAAACAAGATCCACACAATGAGATACTTAAAACTACGTATACAAGGTACAAAAATTTTTACTTCAATTTAATAAAAAGCCTAAAAAGACAGTACGATAAAGATCTCATAAATAAGGCAGGGAAGAATCCTAGGCTTCTGTGGCAGGCAATAAAATCGATTACAAGTGGGAACCAGAAGGACAGTAGCTCTCATCAATTACTAACCGGTCATGATGATACAAAAACGGTAAATGAGATAAACAGATATTTCGCCGATGTAGGTAAAAATCTCGCAGAGCGAATACTCTCACAACAGGTATCTTCACATCGAGGAACAAATTCATCTGTGAAATCTCAATTACATTCCCTTGTCCTAGAGCATATAGACGTAGACGAGATTGATACACTCATAACTGGCCTAAAGAATGAGTGCTCAATAGGATGGAATAAAATTTCCAACACGGTACTCAAGCAGATGAAGCAGGTTTTGGCACCCCTACTCGTTCACATTTTTAATCTATGTCTGGAGCAAGGTATTTTTCCTCAACAACTCAAGAAGGCAATACTAGTTCTTGTCTATAAGTCCGGGGATAGAGGCGGTGTAAGTAACTACAGGCCAATTTCAATATTACCTGCCTTATCTAAGATACTGGAGAAGGTCTTAAATAATAGGCTTATTTGATTCTTGGAAAAAAATAAGATTCTCTCACAAAACCAATATGGCTTTCGAAGAGGTCGATCTACAGCTGATGCCGTTCATCATCTAACTCATTATATTTCTACCAAGCTAGATGAAAAAAGAAGGGTGATTGCTGTCTTCTTAGATTTGGCCAAAGCATTCGACACCGTCTCTATCCCCCTTCTACTGGATAAACTGGAAAGAGTGGGTGTACGTGGAATACCATTAAAGATTTTCACGGATTACTTGAGTAATAGGTACCAGAGTGTCAACATTGGAAGGTATGTTAGTGATGATTTGTCAGTATCCTTTGGTGTCCCGCAGGGCAGTATCTTGGGACCCACCCTATTCTTGTTATATATAAATAGCCTGACTAACCTAGATATTGGAGGGGAAATACTGTCCTACGCTGATGATACGGCACTGATATTTGAGGGTGATTGTTGGGACAGTGTGTTTGCAGCGGCACAAGCTGGTCTCGACAAGGTAAGAAGCTGGTTGGCCAAAAATGTATTGACGCTAAATAGTGATAAAACAAAATACATCACCTTCTCTATAGACAGCTCCACGCAGCCAGCCGTTTCTGAGAGTCTTGTGGTTCATCTGCCCCAGTGTACTAATCCTAACCAATGTCCATGTGATCGACTGGCAAGGTGTACAAGCATCAAATATCTGGGGGTTATTGTGGATAAGCACTGTAAGTTTGGTCCACACATCGGTCAAATCAGTGCTAGAGTAAGAAAACTGATGCACGTGTTTAAGAATATCAGACATGTTTTGCAACCAGAACTCCTAAAACGCGTTTATCATGCCCTCTGTGAATGCTTGCTAACATACTGTGTTACATCGTGGGGTGGAACCCACAAAACAATAATTAAAAAACTTGAGATCTCCCAGAGGGCGCTGCTGAAGGTCAGTACATTTAAACCTTTCAGGTATCCGACCACCAGTTTATACGAATATTGTGGAGTGCTGTCCGTCCGTAAGCTTTTTATTATAACCACATTAATGAAACAGCATGAAAACAACAAACCTGATTGACCCCACACAGATGCGACGTGGGAGATTTCGTGTTTGTCCTTTACCAAAATGTAGCACTAAATTTAGCTGTAACTTCTTTAATTTTCTGGAACCATATCTTTACAATAATGCAAATAGAATATTGAACATTCACGAACTAAACCCTTACGACTGTAAACTTAAGATAGCCAAGTGGCTGTCCGGCTTGACGTATGAAGAAACGGAGGCACTGTTGAAGGTTGATGAGTGACGTGTTGTTTTAAATGGGTTCATGATACTTTACACTCTCATGCAGACACACACATACATACATACATATAGACACCCTCATAAACAAACCAATACCCAAACATACTCACATAACACACACACACCCTAACACAATGCTTATAGAGTTAAGTTACTATGCATGCCCCTATAAGCATGTTTAAATTAATTTAAAAAATATTTGTTTTCTTTGTTCTTAATTCGTGTATACTTCATTAACTAAAATATACTAGTTCACCAGTGGTCACCTAAAATGATATATAGGGTTGAGACCTACTTAACCTAAATCTACAGGGCTTTAGCCCTTTTTTGGGGAGTAGTGCACTCTGTATTTGAAATTTGTATCAACTTTTTGGTAAATAAGGATTTATTATTATTATTATTATTATTATAACTAGCTTTTTCCTGATGAATTTTTAAATGTTGTTTACTAATAAATAAATACTATTAATAAATGTTTGTTTCATTGAAATTATTGATTTATTTACATGTAGTTCTTTCCTTTTCTATCATCTCTATAGTCATAAATAATAATAATAATATATATATATATATATATATAATATATAATAATATATATGTATATATATATATATGTAAAGAAAAATGAATCGTATCTTTATCACATTACAAAATTTATGCCAATTCCGGTATTAGAAGATGATGAAATTGAAGATGACGGAGCCGATTGAACGAAAATACTAAAGAATTTTCTTTCCTTGGAGGGGAGATGTAAAGAGTCTCAATGTGTTTAGAGTGCCTGCGTTTCTAGCTGTCATGTCAATGTCAACATGACAGCTAAGTACGAATATGGGGATGTGTCTTGTTTTTGATGATTGTGCAAAATAATCAGATGGAAAATCGAATGTTCACGCTATAACCCCAATATCGACTAGTGACAATAAGGTGTATGCCATACCAGAAGAACTACGTCCTGCGGTTCTGCATGAAGACATTGTAGGGACAAACGCATTTTCTAAGGTGATAAAAAGCTTAGTTAAAAGATACCAAATACGGAAGGTATGGATCACTCTAAGCGAGGAATTCAAGAATACATATTTAGATGAGGATGGTAATCTGCAGTTTGACGGGAAATTTCTAGAAGAATTAACTAAAGAGGAGTTTGTCACAGCACAGAATAACAAAAGTGCTACAAATACCGAGACTACATTAGAAAAACTGCTCGAAAAACTGATAGAGAAAACACAAGAAAATAGACCGCAGAACTTGAAAAATGTTGCTGAACGGTTTATACTTGAAAAATTTACAAGTAAAAACATGAATGTAAAGCAATGGATTACTTTCTTTGAACAAGAATGTGAACGCTTTGAAGTGAAGACCGATGAAAGAAAAATTGAAATGTTAAGGCTGTTTATGGATAAGAGTTGTGCAGACTGGTACAGTTCTATGATGATAAAGTTAACGATTAACGTACCATGGTCAACTTGGAGAGATGACTTTTTCGAGATATTAGCAAACAAGGGATGGAGTCTCGTTACCAATGCATTGTCATTTAAATACAAAGACGGCTCATTGATTGATTATGCTATTAAAAAAGAGAAACTACTATTGGAAATGCGAAGATCAATGGATACCAGTACCATGGTGGACTTGATTGCTGCTGGTTTACCAGAATTCATACTTAACCAGATTGACAGGGAAGCAATAGTGGACACGGTGAGTTTGTTTAACGCGGTGAGAAAACATGAACACACAATTACTAAGAAAAATTACGTGCCAAAGAATAAATACGGAAATACGAAAGAATATACTAAAAATGAAGAACGTTCTCCATGCAAGATTTGTGAAAGATTGAATAAAGGTATACGTTACCACCCAGAAGATACGTACTGGTTCAAAGTAAGACAAGACAATAGAGTCTTTACTAGAAATATTAGACACGTGAATAATACAAGAATAGAAGCCGAGTTAAATGAGACCGACCAAAAAAACGAATAACAACACCATTGATATATGTACATATGAGTGCTAATAGAAAATAGTAAGTTAATTATAATTATTATTATTATTATTTTTATTTTTTATTTTTTTTCTACATAGTTTTACAATTTTAATCCTGGCTGTTTGTGATATATATCTGCTTTATTTTTATGTCATTGCATTTTAATTTTATTGCATTTATACTTTTTTATTTTAATGACTGTGTATTGTACATTTTCTGTGCTATGGGAACTTTACCTGAAATAAACTTTATTATTATTATTAATAAAAATCTAATTACTATTGAACGATGCATTAGAAATATTTGGAGTTTATGATTCAGGTTCAAATGTTTCTCTAGTAAACTCTAAATTACTGAAACTAAAAGGAGAAGGAAATAATAAGAATGAAACAAACCTTCTATCAATTAATGGTGTTAGCAAGACAAGTGGTTTGACAAATTTGAAAATAAAAATATTTGATATGGAAAAATACGAAGATGTATACATAATTGATGAACGAAATTTCCACTACGACTTTTTGATCGGATTAAACTTAATAGAAACATTCCAGTTAATACAAGATGAAAAGTTAAATATTAAACAAAAACAAGATAAGAAAAGAAAGATATATGTGCAAATATAGAAACAAAAAAAAATACAGAGGTAGAGGAAGATAAAAGTACATCAGAAGATATAAAAATAAATTTTAATGAGCATGTGATGGACGAAGATTTTGCCATAGAAGTAAATCATTTGAAAGAACATGAAAAGACACAAATAGATAGCCTGATTGAAAAATACAAATGAGTTTTTGCAAAGGATAAATGTGATGTGGGGAAGATTAATGGATATGAAGCAAGAATAGACCTCACAGTAGACAGATATTGCAGTAAGAGACCTTATAGGTGTACGATTGAAGATAAAAAAGAAATAGAAGAATAAATAGGAAAACTATTAGATCACGAAATGATAGAAGAATCATTTGGTCCGTTTGCTGCATCTGTCACTCTAGCATTTAAAAAGGAATATAACAAAAAGTCAAGACTATGCATAGATTTTAGGGATCTGAAAAAAATGTAGTACCTCAAGCTCAACCATTTCCATTAATAGATGATCTGGTGACGAAGACAAGGAATTGCAATTTTTTTTCAACTCTTGACATAAATTCAGCATTTTGGTCAATTCCTCTACGAGTTGAGGACCGGAAAAAGACAGGATTTGTAACACAGGACGGACACTATCAATGGACATGCCTACCCATTTGGATTAAAAACATCACCAGTTTTATTTCAGAGAATTCTAAGCAAAATAATGAGAAAATATAAATTAACTGATTTTGCAGTTAATTATATAGACGATATACTCATATTTTCGAAAACGTTTGATGACCACATGCAACAGCTATCATTATTACTAGAAGCAATTTCAAAAGAAGGATTCCGAATGAAATTTACAAAATGTACATTTGCAGCAGATTCGGTGAAATACTTGGGACATGTAATAGGAAACCATTCGGTAAAACCATTGAAGGACAACCTGATTTCAATACAAAATTTTCCAATACCGAAAACACAGAAAAATATAAGACAGTTTTTAGCAAAAATAATTTTTTATCATGAGTACATTCCAAAAAGTGCCACAATTTTAGATCCGTTGCATAATTTACTAAGGAAGAACCAAACATTTATTTGGACTGAAGAATGCCAAAATACTTTTGAAATGATAAAGAAATTATTATGCACACAACCAGTCCTGGAGATTTATGATAAAGACCTACCAATAAATATTTACACCGATGCATCTTTAGGTGTTGGAGCGATACTGAAACAATTACAACCTGATGGAAAAGAAAAAACGGTGGCTTACTTTTCAAAAAAATTAAATGGTGCACAAAAGAAAAAGAAAGCTATATACTTGGAATGTCTTGCTATCGCAGAAGCAGTAAAATATTGGCAATACTGGTTGATCGGAAAATCATTTACAGTTTTTTCAGACCACAAACCACTTGAAAACATGAATTTAAAATCAAGGACTGACGAAGAATTAGGAGATATGACATACTACTTGTCACAATAAGATTTTACAATAAAATACTCACCTGGAAAGCAGAACTTAGAGGCGGACTGCCTAATCCTGTAGAAATCCTGTCTTAGAATCAAATTCAAATGAACATGAACAATTAAAAATAGTGAACTTACTTTAACTAGAAGACATAATATTAGACCAAACAAATAATGACGAATTACAGAACAAAAAAGAAAAATTTATCGAGAAACAACAAATATACTATAAGAAAGTAAGAAGAGAAAAAATAATATTAACAGAAGAATTCAGCAAGAAATTATTTAAAAAAATACATGAAAATCTGTGTCATATTGGAATTAGACAAGTGCAGATGACAATTAGTCCATACTATACAGCAAAGAATCTAACAAATAATATATAAAAAGTGTGTAAATGCTGTGAAATTTGTATAAAAAACAAGTCAAGAGGACACAACAAATATGGTTCATGTCTCAATTAGGCCCAGCTACAAGACCTTTTGAAATAACGTCCATAGATACGATAGGTGGTTTCGGAGGTTCAAGATCAACAAAGAGATACCTCAATTTGCTGGTAGATCATTTCACTAGACATGCTTTTATAAAAACATCAAAAACACAGAGTGCCGATGATTTTATAAAATTAGTCCAGAAGCGGAGAATATTGGTATGATTCTCACTGATCAATATCCGGGAATCAATTCGAGAGAATTCAAGACGTTCCTACAAGAAAAACAAATACCTATGGTATTTACAGCAGTGAATGCACCTTTTTCAAATGGGCTTAATGAGAGGCTGAATCAAATATTAGTAAACAAAATTAGGTGTAAAATGAATGAAGGAGGAAATAAAAAAGCATGGACAACAATAGCACAAGAATGTGTGAATAAATATAATGAAACAGCTCACTCAGTTACGGGCTTCTCACCAAAATATCTGTTAGATGGAACAAATGCTACGATTTTACCAAATCAAATAAAACAGGACATACTGCGTAGTGATTGGATTAAAGATAGAAAGATAGCATTAGAAAATACAATAAAATCACACAACTACAACAAACAAATATTTGACAAAAAGCTCAAATATTGGAATTTCAATGAAGGAGACATGGTTTATGTTGAAAATGGTAATAAATTGAATAGGAAAAAGCTAGACGAACTGAAACTTGGGCCATATAAGATTTCAAACACAATTTACAAGATAGATACTGGACGCCAGAAAAATGAATCGAATCTTTATCACATTACAAAATTTATGCCAATTCCGGTATTAGAAGATGATGAAATTGAAGATGACGGAGCTGATTGAACGAAAATACTAAAGAATTTTCTTTCCTTGGAGGGGAGATGTAAAGAGTCTCAATGTGTTTAGAGTGCCTGTGTTTCTAGCTGTCATGTCAATGTCAATATGACAGCTAAGTACGAATATGGGGATGTGTCTTGTTTGTGAGAATTGTGCAAAATAATCAGATATTAAAATAATATGAATAGGAATAGACTTTAAATGTCGTTTCTTTGATTACAGGTGAGAATGTAGATTTAGTTTTACCTATAAGAGTTTCATGTTATATTTTACAGCCTTAAAAATTAAAAACTTTGATTACAGATACAAAGAAACATATTTTAGTTTTATTCGTTGAAGACATTATATATATATATATATATATATATATATTATAGTCATAAAGAATATAATTCGGTTAGAAGTAAGTTGCCGCGGTTATGACTAGCAAATCTCGATTCCTAGACATAAGAACCGTAACCAAGTTACATACGATGCTAATGCTTAGGATAAGCATGTTTTTATTATCATGTTGTACTAGGCATAACGATTATTTGCTAAATTATGATAAAAGTAATAATGTTATTACAACATAATAGTAGTTTATGTGACTGCTACATAATGGAGGGCATTAACACTCGAGAGTGGGTTTATGAAACGAGCCGAAGGCGAGTTTCATGATAATATCACTCGAGAGTTTTAATGCCTAAATTATGTACAGTTGCATACAGTCATATCATAAGCTCTCTTTGATGGGTTCAGGAACCGCATGTTCCATAAAGGTTTTTTGTTTCCTTTAAAAACCTTTTTTGTTTTAAAGGAAACAATTGTTATTACAGATTGAAATAACTAGACATGTGAATTATTTAATATTGAGACCCTGATAACTAATTTAAGAAAAAAAAACTTTACGCGCCATTATCTCGCAACTATACTTCTTGGAGCTTAAGTTAGGAGGGCAGAATTCTTGTCGTAGATACAGCACACCAGACGGTCACCTTAGGACTTTGTTATTGATTTTGATGCTTTGGTTGTGGATTGCTGGGGGACCAGTAGCGACAATTCTGTCGATTGACGTAACCTTCGACAAGAAAGTGCGCTTCGTCGCTGAAGAAAATCTTAGGTCATTTTCCCGGCCAAAAATCTCTATCGTTTATTCACAATAATTTTTTCGCTTTGGGAGGTCCTCAGGTTTGATATTTTGATATCAGGTTTGATATCTGAATTTTGTAAGGGTGGAACTTTAGGTCTGACCGCTAAATTCGGTGGATAATGGAGCGATGAATGTTTACTGGATGGATGTTTGCCGCATGTTTACAGATGGAGCGCTGCGGATGGATCCGTACAGAGCGGCGGCGACGCGGTAATGTTTTCGGCCGTTGTTACGTCTTTGCTCCGGTGACGTTTAGTTTTGTTAATTGTTGAACAAGTTAGCCTGAACTTCTCTGGCCACGACTTGATCTGTAACATACTTGAGGCGTCGCTTAAACGACTTATTTGGAATCGTCCACAAAAAGCGCGCTTCGCCAGGCCGGTGACACTCCGCACTTTACCTGCAAAGCATAAGTACATCCGCGTCCGCGTTTGTGAGGACAGATTCAGAGGATCGCCGAACGCTACCCGGATAGCACGTCACGTACTCGTATTATATAAAGATATTGCATCGCATTTGGCTGCCTAAATATTAATAAACATACGAACCTTACGTTCGTTGTTCACACTTTCGAAGGACTTCTAAAGGTAAGTAAACGTACTTCTACTGATAATTAGCTATAGGTACCAAATGTTCAATTTTCATTTTTTATATTAAATTTCTATTTAGTTTTGTAGACAGAACTGGATTAATAGTATATGCCTATCGACTTAGTTTACTATACCTACGGAGACATTGTAAAATAGTTTTCTCAAAAATAGTATGAAATGTTCCCCTAACATCTGTGAAGATAGTATCCGAAAGTGACTCATCCTGGAAAATTTTTAGAAGTGTCCAAGAAATAACAAAAGTGTCCAGTTAGTAAGTATGAAATCCCATTACATATATATTTAAATATAGAACTATTTTTTTTCTGCAAAGATAAATTAAGGAGGTTATTGGCAGTTAAGGGCCTTTAATAAAAAGGAGATACCATAGAGGTTGACCAGTCCGAATTGCACAAAGAAAAATGGCGGCAAACTTAGTTCATTTGTATTTTTTACTATTTTGATACTAACTAGGAATTAGGAATTCGATACTATCAGAAGAAAACTAAGAATAAAATAAAATATTTACAATAAACATAAATGGTTTTATTTTTGAGAAAAGCACTATACACACCTCGACCATAAGTGCCATCCTGGCCTCGTATTATAGCCGGACCTCGCCTTCGGCTCGGCCGGCTACATCATACTCCTCCAGGATGGCTTACTTACTGGTCTCTGCAGTGATATACTATTTCTGACCACTAAATATAGTACATTACTGTCGCCATCTGTAATGACTGCGTTGCTGGTCGCACTGTTGGTGGCCGAAAGCGCAGCTCAAGGCCTACACAGCGCGATTTTTATAGCGCGGACATCAAAGGCTGCAATGGTGACCAAGCTACGTTCGAGGCCTTCATAGTGTGGCCAGCAGTGCAGTCATTGCGGACCAAGGCTTGTATAGTACTTTACTCAAATAATGCGAGTAATTAAATAAAACCAGCTTATTATAAAATTGAGAGTGAGTTTTTTTTTGTCACACATAACCAAATCCTGAATAAAGCCTTTTTGTAGTACCTTCTTTATTGGCAAGAAGATCTCCCGCCCTTTTTTGTGTCACACATAACCAAATTCCGAATAAAGCCTTTTTGCGGTACCTTTTTTTACCATTTTCGAAACAATCATGGATTTTCACAGGAAATTGCCGGCACCTTTTCTGGCTCCTACAAGTAGCGCAGCAATGTCGACTTTGCTCAAAGAAGGTTGTCAAAATAATGGGGGACAGGAATGCACGGCCCAGTAATGCCCGGCCCCAGAATGCCCGACCCCGGAATCGTGGGATTTGGGACGCCAATTCCGGGGCCGGGCATTCCAAGCCGCACATTACTGGGCCGTGCATTCCGAAGCCGTGCACTGCCTGTTCGACCCCGGCCCCGGAATTGTGGGACGTCTCTCATTGGCTGGAAATACTGGCTTCTGATTGGTCGAACATTTTCGATTTAACTTAGACGAATCTAAGGCCATAGTCATAGTAGTGAGGTTTTTTTTGTAAGCAAGTTTAACTTTCACTTGACACATAGCATAACCTAATATTATTCATATTTAGTTAGTTTAAAATAAAAACAAACTAAATTCTGCTATTTGTTAAAAAAAATAACACTGTGAAGACTGAGTTCAAGTGCATTATATTTATTGAGTCAAATTTGGCTAGAGTAGGTTATTGTGGCTAAATTTCAATTGGGTTATAGGTTAGGTTGGAACTTAGAAGAACCAAAACCGAAGCGTAGCGGAGCGAAGCGTATGCAAATAAAAATAAAACATTTAATGATATTAATAGATTTTTTGAGATAGAGACACTATGAACACACCCTAATCTCTGATGTAGCAGTTGTCTATGGTACTCGGGACGCCAATTCCAGGGCCGGGCATTCCAGGGTCGAGCACTATTTTGTACGGCCACGGAATGCTCGGCCCAGAAATGCCCGACCCCGGAATCGTGGGCTTTCGGGACGCCAATTCCGGGGCCGGACATTCCTGGGCCGGACAATACTGGGCCGCGCATTACAGAGACTTAAAATAATGAGCACATTACTAGCTTTGTTTGAGTAAAGTATATTATTAAATGTTTTTGTTCTCAAATGGCGAATAATAAGTAGTTATTGGTTCGTAGCTGGTAGGTAAATTTTCAGATTAAATATTCGTTACAAGAGGACAACCCTAACGTTACACATGCCGCGTCAGAAGAGATAAAGTTACGCGATGGAAAGAGAGGCAACTTGTAGGTGAATATCCGAGGTTTAAGCGCCGCGCTGTGCAGGATGAATTGCACTTTATTGCGTTGCAACAAGAGTCGCTATTTAGTTGAATGTTTTTTCGAAGACTCCAATCTGTTCCTAACTCTTTATTAATCTGTGGCTTCGCTTGAGAGTACGTATTCGCGCCTTTTAAACATGCTTCTACCGCGAATGCGCGGTGTGCACCTGTCCACCGCGGCACGGTGTGCACCTGTCCACCGCGGCACGGTGTGCACCTGTCCACTGCGGCACGGTGTGCACCTGTCCACCGCGGCACGGTGCGCACGTGTCCACCGCGGCACGGTGTGCACCTGTCCACCACGGCACGGTGTGCACCTGTCCACCGCGGCACGGTGCGCACGTGTCCACCGCGGCACGGTGTGCACCTGTCCACCGCGGCACGGTGTGCACCTGTCCACCGCGGCACGGTGTGCACCTGTCCACCGCGGCACGGTGCGCACGTGTCCACCGCGGCACGGTGTGCACCTGTCCACCGCGGCACGGTGCGCACGTGTCCACCGCGCCCTCACATGTTTGGAAGCAGAATTATTAAACTTTAAAATGTGTTTTTTCGTGAGACACCATGTATAACGGTGTAACATCATCATCAGCTTAGGATGATTGATGTGTAGTTGATGATTAGTTATCGGCGCGACCAACTGCACCAACAAACCTCCGAGCAGGGCTCTCTCCTCAGATATAAGGTACATGAATTAGCTTTTACGCCAATCACTATTAGATAGCGCCTTCATATCAATCCACCTTATCATACATTAAAGTCCCGAGAAAGGGCTTTCATTCCCCTTACATTTTAATTAGGACTACGATTTGATTTGAAAGGGTAGGAGCGTCCCTAAGATTTAATCTTAATTTTTAGATCGCAAATAAAACACATGTTTACAGTATTGACATATAATAATAAGTTTGCCTACACACAACCCCGGAGCTGGTTACACGGGTGCAGGTCAGGTCAGCAGCGTGCAGTCCAGTTCTTCGTGGCGGCTGGTCTCGTGAGCGCGCCGCAGCACGCGCGCTACGACGTCGTTGAGGGCTTCGCGCGCGCCCGTGTCCAGGAGGGACGCGCATTGCTGGAATGTGAGGGAGGCTTGGTCAGCAGATGCTGTGTGGTGGACTGGTTCATGGGGAAATCATGAGACCTGAGGGAAGGAAACCCTATATGTGTGGTCCGTTTGAACTTGAAGAAGTTTCCACTTGTTGTGCTGCAGCATAAAAGTTTCGCACATCCCTTATGTTATGGTCCATATCGACCACTTCCCATTTCGACAGCTTGAAATTTTTGTGCTGATTCAACAAGTTCCTACTATGACAAGGTTCTTAATGACAAGTTTCCGTTTGGATCACTTCCCAGTTCGCTCCCAACTTAATCCAGCTAATTTATCACAGTGGGGACCCCACATAGATAAATTTGCTGGTAGATCAAGTTGGGCGGATTACGATGTCAGGAACATCAGACTAAACACGGATGACAGCTAGTCTATTTTTGTTACTTTCATAGTGTCATGTCTTATGGTATCTTGTTGTTAGGGAAAGCAGCGGATATACAAACTATTTTTATTTTACAGAAAAGAGCTATTCAAGCAATTAATAATTTAAAAAGCACAGACTCTTTAAGATATTTTTTTAAGAAAGGGACATACTAACTGTAACTAGTCAATTTATATTATACAATACGAGTACAATGGATGCACGCAAGAACCTTACAACATTTTCCAAATTTAGCGATAGCTGTAATGCTAACTTAAGAAATAATCACAGACTAGGTCCGCCCCGGTTTATACTCGCGAACGTTAGCAACTCTTTCAAGGGTCAACAAGATACCTCTGGAAATTAAAAAATTGCCATTTGAGCTATTATAAAAACTATAAAAAAATTACTTTTACTAAAAAGAGATCTATAAATCGATCTGTTTGAATTTCTTCGCCCACGTTCTCCCACAGTGGTCCAATGTAGAGAAGAGGCAATAAATGACATTTGCTACACTAGGATTTTTAATTTGAGGACAAATATGTAAACAAGGAAACGTCACTGTCAAAATGATATTCCACTTGTTCAAAACATATTTTTTTTCATTGTTATATTTCAGAAACATGGCAAACACAAGAGTGTGCTCATCACACAAATGTTTACCCTGGGCGGGGTTCGAACCCGCCTTCGGAGCCATCAAAATAGTTTTCGGCGTAATATACTTTCCGTGAAATAATATCTAGCTGATGGTTAAAACTGAATAAAAAAGGGTTGCATGGTTTAGGAGTAAACAGATATACAGACAGACAGACGCGGGGAGCGACATCGTTTAGTTACTGATAATGAAAGTAGTGAGGAGACATTTCACTGTGTTGTTGCTATTTTATAATTAATACAATTGTATTGTACCTGTTATTGACAAGTAATGAAATTTATGAATAAACATTTTATATCTTATATCTTATTCTTTTGTTGTGATATTCTTAATAATCAAGATATTTATTTATTTAATTTATACTGTAAGGATAAAGATTTTATACTATTTAAGGTGTACAGTTTGTACATAATTAATAACGACCTAATTTTAATTTGTTAGCGTTGCACTTAGCATACGTCATTACCTATACAAAAACAAGTAGTAGCAATACGATATTGATCGGGTTAACATCTACCAAGAAAGACTTGCCTAATTTATCTGTATTTCGTGTTATTAAGTGACAATATAGTGCTTTACTGAACTTTGGTGATCTTTCTCTAACTAACTACAACAACTACAAGAACCCATCATAGCTACAGATGTAGTAAATAATCCTTTCCTTTCGTATTTTCTCGGAAATGTTCGTTTTTGTCTTACTACATGACATTACTGTCTTACATTTGACATTGATAAATAAAGTATGCGATTTATTTGATACCTACACGTAATTTAATAATACAGTAATTCATAGACACATCGGCACCATTAGGGTGTTATCGTTGTTCCGAGTTTTGCCGATAGGAAAGGATTATTCACTACATCGCTTAAACATAACTTCCTATAACATCTTCAAGACGTGCGGCCACTACACCGTACATAAGGATAAAGATAAATAAAACAACAATTTTATTCTATATCAGATGTACTACCATCAGATTCAGAGTCTGTTACATTTATTATAAATTGTTCAACTACATCATCAATTAGGTGATCGAGTTGGCACATTTTGTCCTCCACTTATATTGCGTGGCTAATTCAGTCACTCCACTTTTGTGGCGTCATATTTTGTAATCTCTCATGAAACAGGGCTTTTATTTCTGTAATTTTGAAGGTTATGTTATTCCTTCCGACATGCCCCTTTACCTGTGCTCAGATCAGTTCTATGGGGTTCAATTCAGTGATGGGGGGGGGGGGGGGGCAGTCGGAGGATGGTGATACCGTGTCCAGCAGCCAACTTGTCTACCACTTGTCAGAACGAGCTTTCAAAAAGTGGACATTTCAGATATTAAAATTCTAACCGTGCGACCAAATTACTAAGTGAGCGACTAGAAATACAGAGAGGGCAACTTCAATAATGGAACACAGAAAGCCAATATTGGCTAGAGTAGGTAACTGTGGCTAAATATAGGTTAGTTTAGAACTTAGAAGAAGCAACCCCGGAGCGTATTTAAAGAAATAATAAAATTGGCTAGAGTAGGTTATTGTGGCTAAATTTCAATTGGGTTATAGGTTAGGTTCTGACTTAGAAGAAGCAACCCCGGACAAGAGCGGAGCGTATGCAAAGAAAAGCTTCTAATTTTTTATTTTAAGAAACTCAAATTAATGTTTGTGAATTGCTTTTATGTTGATTTCTCGTCACTCGCAGTCAGTCGCTCACTTAGTAATTTAGTAACCTAAATTAATTATTATTGTCTCTTAAAACATTAATTTACAGTCACCCGTTTAAATACTACCCATATACAATGTACAATTTCCAGCAATTGAGCTCCGACCATTGCCGGTTCATATGTTATATATGTTCCTGTAGTAATATGTACTAACTGATTTGATTTTGATAAAGTTGCATATAATAAATATCTTTCATATATGTATATATTTGTTTCCTTTTCTAATCATTATTAGTTAATCAGCTTAATTTCATGTTTTTTTGAATACGATCAGATGCTTTCGATGTTTGTCAAATCGATTCAAACCCCTCCATTAAATCGGGGATCGATTCAAATGGATAAAGATAAATTTCGATCGATCGGGAATCCCTAACCGAATGACAGCCACGTGACAGCATCCTAAGAACAATAATAGAGACCGCGGCACCACTCATGTCCTGCGACGGAAAGTGCAACTAAATACGCTTATCTCACTGGCGTCCGCGAAAATGGTGTCCGCGTGACTTTTTATTGGCTTTGGCAGATTCGTTTTGCATAAGTTAAAAAAAAAAACAAAAGGTTACGAACCTCTTTTGTGTTGCAAGCACCATATTTATTTTCGCCGGAAAGAACTGTTTTCCTTTACTTACATAAAATGAATGTTACATCTATTTACAAATCCGTCTGACCGAGTATGTTTAGTTGTCTCAGAAGTTTTAAAACAAAGATGAAAATAAATTATAGCTATTTTTTTTCCTAATTATAGTAACCATCGATCTAGCATGTACTTTGTTTACAAAATTGGCCTCAAATTAAAAATCCCAGTATAAATATATTTGATATCTACAGTAACAAAGATTTTTTTATTTGATTTGTTTCAAACACTACCCAAATCGACAGCTTTCAATATGTAAGTTAAATGCTAACACCCACTTCACTTAAGCAAACCCAAGGGTAAAATTAAGTTAAAAAAACTGACAATTTGGGGAGTGGACAAACTGGGCAGTTTTTATTTAACAAATTGGGAAGTGGTTAAAATGGGAACTTGACTTAAGAAATTTTGTCTTTATGGGAAGTGGTCGAAATAGAGCTACTTAACGACTCTATTAAACTGTCGGATCCGATACATTTGTAAGCCGGATCTGGCAAATATGTCGGTCCAACTTAGTGTGAACTGGCTTTAAGTCCTCTTACGAGATACAAGTGTTTGATAAATACGACCGCGTAAACAAGCCTATTACATAAAAATAATAATAATAATAATAATACCTTGGACACTATTTATACACATATACCAAACTAGGATTCCCTGTATCTAGGGTAATAGACAACGATACACATACTTATATAGATAAATATTATATTTAGATAGATGACTAGGGTACAAACATCCGTTCTCATCAAACAAATATTTGCCCCCACTGGGACTCGAACTCAGGACGCATGGCTTCGTAGGTAGGGTCACTGCCGACTCGGCCATTCGGGTCGTCGTTAAAACTGTCGTAAAGCTGTGTCAGAGGCCCTAATAGGGCAGCTTGATAAATCCTGAGAGTCGGGTTGTCCACTAGTCCGACACCCCTCGATCGACCCGCTCTGCGCCAGCGTGGTGAAGTATGGCTCAATCTTACTCGTATACGGGTAAAGGCCTGTGGCCATCGGTAGGGACATCAATTGGTTATTTATACATGAAACTTGCGCAAGACCGCAACTCACAGCATGGAAGTGTTCGTCCCCCGGCAGCCGCAGCACGGCCCGCAGCGCGATCTCAGAGTTGTAATACTCACAGCATGGAAGTGTTCGTCCCCCGGAAGCCGCAGCACGGCCCGCAGCGCGATCTCAGAGTTGTAATACTCACAGCATGGAAGTGTTCGTCCCCCGGCAGCCGCAGCACGGCCCGCAGCGCGATCTCAGAGTTGTAATACTCACAGCATGGAAGTGTTCGTCCCCCGGCAGCCGCAGCACGGCCCGCAGCGCGATCTCAGAGTTGTAATACTCACAGCATGGAAGTGTTCGTCCCCCAGCAGCCGCAGCACGGCCCGCAGCGCGATCTCAGAGTTGTAATACTCACAGCATGGAAGTGTTCGTCCCCCGGCAGCCGCAGCACGGCCCGCAGCGCGATCTCAGAGTTGTAATACTCACAGCATGGAAGTGTTCGTCCCCCAGCAGCCGCAGCACGGCCCGCAGCGCGATCTCAGAGTTGTAATACTCACAGCATGGAAGTGTTCGTCCCCCGGCAGCCGCAGCACGGCCCGCAGCGCGATCTCAGAGTTGTAATACTCACAGCATGGAAGTGTTCGTCCCCCGGCAGCCGCAGCACGGCCCGCAGCGCGATTTCGGAGTTGTAATACTCACAGCATGGAAGTGTTCGTCCCCCGGCAGCCGCAGCACGGCCCGCAGCGCGATCTCGGAGTTGTAATACTCACAGCATGGAAGTGTTCGTCCCCCGGCAGCCGCAGCACGGCCCGCAGCGCGATCTCGGAGTTGTAATACTCACAGCATGGAAGTGTTCGTCCCCCGGCAGCCGCAGCACGGCCCGCAGCGCGATCTCGGAGTTGTAATACTCACAGCATGGAAGTGTTCGTCCCCCGGCAGCCGCAGCACGGCCCGCAGCGCGATCTCGGAGTTGTAATACTCACAGCATGGAAGTGTTCGTCCCCCGGCAGCCGCAGCACGGCCCGCAGCGCGATCTCAGAGTTGTAATACTCACAGCATGGAAGTGTTCGTCCCCCGGCAGCCGCAGCACGGCCCGCAGCGCGATCTCAGAGTTGGCCCGCACGTAGCTGTTCTTCTCCTTCGTGCCGTTGACGAGCGCCGGCAGCGCGGCCCGCAGCAGCTCGCCGCTCGCGCTCGCGCTCTCCGCGACCAACGAACATTCGCGGCCGAGCAGTATGCACGTTCGCGCCATCAGCTGTTTCACTTCGTTGCTGGCGTGGTTCATGCTCTGTGGGAGTAGACGAACGAGTGTTTAACGTAATGCTGTTATAAATATTACTTTGGGTACAGTATTGAATTTTTAATCACAAACTTTTTTTAATACGAATTATTTATAGGAACGAGCGAAGAGAGTTAATAAAAAAGCATAACATACAACTCCATATTGCGTGAGGGGGCTAGCCCATCGCCACATCTAAGTATATAGATAAATTTTCCGGAATAATATTTTCCTTGTATTATTTTTTCCATTCGCGTTTTTTCCCACGATTTATATTTTCTCTAGGATATTTCTACTAGTAGTATAATTTTCTGTACGCTTTAATTTCTAATGTTTCTTTTTGCCAGACAGAATATATTTGACGACCTCTGTGGCGCAGCGGTTGTGGCTCCGCCTACCATGCGAGAGGTCCCGGGTTCGATCCCCGGCTGGGGGAACAAAAAAAAACCCAAGTCTTGGATGTTTATATGTGTTTGACGTCGATGTTTTTGGTTCCCACGGGTATCCTAGTGTGGGGCCAGAAGCAATGTATGTGTCTTGTTATGTTTATTTTTTTATTTCCTTTGCATTTATTTTCTCAATCCGTTTTTTTCATATACATATGTTTTAACGATGTAATAATTTTCCAGGTGTTTATTTCCTCATACACTTAATGCTTGATTTAACTTATATCCATACACGTCCATTTTGCATGACAGGGGGCTAGCCCATCGCCGCAGTTAAGGAGATATGAAGATTTCCCCACGATGTTTTTCCATCACCGTTAGAACGTCCATATAGTATACGTACGGAACGCACTAACGTTACAAAATAACGTGCGATTTAATAAAAAAATAAATTAGGCTGGCTGGCGATTTGATTCCGCGATGCCTAACTTGTTGAATTTTCTGTATTCTGGATATATATGTTAGCTGCGGCGATGGGCTTGCCCCCTATCACGTAAAATGGAGTAGTGAAAATTGGCTGAACGGGGGCGCATCTGTGCCTCTGCCACCCCTTATGGGAAAAGACGTGACGTGTACGGATGTAAGTTAAATCAAGCATAAAGTGTACGAGGAAAGTACATAAAGTACTCATCTCATTGGCACACGGTCAGCACCGTATTCGAACCCGCATCTCCTGCGTGAGAAGCCAGCGTGAAACCACAAGACCATGGAGCGTTCCAATTAAAAAATAATGACAATGTGACTATGTTTTGATTGTATCGCAAGGAAATAAAACAAACGCCATACGCGCCGATCTCCATCTCCACGATATAAATGTCCGTTGTTCACTGCACTGCAAAGATCTAAAAAGAATAGATCTCAAACTCACCCTAACGAACTGCGACAGAATATTCTGCGGTATCGGCCTGTTGTTCTGCAGCAGATACCTTATTAGGTATCCGATTCCTCTGATGCCGTTGCTGACCACCGGCACCTTATCACTCGCCAGGTACACCAACAGCGCCTTGTCTATCTTCTCCTCGAAGGCGTTGTAGTACACCGCCGGCGGGGTCTCCTTCAGCGCCACGAATAGGGCGCAAGACCTGCCGTGCTGCAGCATCCAGTCCGCCTCGGTAGCAGTGGGTGCTCCGGGGGCCAGGATGTGATGCTGCAGCGCCGCCTCCCTGTGTGTCTGCGGGAGGCAGTGCATCAGAGCTCCGAGACAGCCGCCGACGAGGCACCTCGTCGTGTCCTCGGTAGCAGCCAGCAGGTGCGGGCTGGTCAGGTTGGTCAGTATCGTCAGGGCGAGCTGTTCGCTCATCTTGTCGCCGCCGCCTGTAATGATCAATCTGAGCGCTTGTATCATGGTTTCCTTGATCGCCGGGTCTTCGGCCGCCTTGATGCCGTTGTGCAGCTCCTGGAAGAGCGGGTCTGCGCGCGTGTGGATCAGCACGAGTTGCGAGAGAGCTTGTCCCGCCTTGATTCTGACGACGCGGTTCGGGTCGTTGAGCGCTTTCAGGAAGGTGGTCTGCAGTTGTGGCAGGAACTGCTTCAGCATGCTGCCGACCTGGGGGTGAGTTACAGCACCGTGAGTCACGTGACATATGAACACCAGCTGCTTGAGCAGGTTGCAGGATTCTCGTTCAGGGGGGGGGGGGGGGGGAGCTTTAGAAATTGCCATTTGAATAATTTAAGAACCTAAAAAAGGATATCCATACAATTTTTTAAGAGATTCAACAATCAAACTGTGAGAGTTTCTTCGCCCATCTTCTCCCGCAGTGGTCCAATGTAAAGAAGTGGCAAAAAAATATTTGCTAAGTATATGTGAATATCTACAGTAATAAAGAAATTTTGATTTTGATTTGATTCTGCCACTACCCAAATCGACAGCCATGTGTAAGCCCAGTGCGAACTTCCCTCTCCAGACTCAATAATTCTATGGGGCCAGCCCACGAGTTACAAGGTCAAAATTAGTAATAAATACTGTCGATTTAGGTAGTGGTCGAATTGGGAACTTAATATTCAATTGGGTAGAGGTCAAAATGGGAACTTTCTTTGTAAATCTTGACAAATAATAATATATTATATTATTATTAATCATTGAGTTGGCATTATCGTCGAGCTAATATTAAGTTTTTTGATGAATAGCTTTGTTTGGACAATCACTCTTTATTGGTCCAATGTAGAGAAGAGGCAAAAAATGAAGTTTGCTAAGTATATGTAAATATCTATAGTAATAACGACATTTGATTTTGATTTGGTCTTGATTCAGTTTCAGAGATCAGTTACCAGATTACAATACAAAGTCGTATCTAAAGCTTGCTCCTTGCAATCGCCACGCACTGCGCTGCGGTACGCCGTGCGATACGACGCAGCAATTCGACTCTGACCCTCGCTAGAGCCACCGCCGCGCCGGCGCTGCCACGGCGTAACCAACCACATACCATTTTCGACGTTGTTAATACAATTGCGTGTCCATCGCCGCATAACGCATACCGCAGCGTTGCTCGATGCGATCGCGAGGCTCCAGCTTTAGCCTCGGCGCACACGGACCACAAAACGTCGCTTACTTTAGGAACTGTCAAACGGTAATTTTATTCTCGAGGTCTACGAAATGACGTCACAATCAAATGCTGTCTTTTTACACAAAATTGAGTTTATAAAATACAACTGCTGGAAACTTACGATATTGATATTATCAAACGTTTTTGTTAAAATATGTTCGGATTGAGACACGTTTCTAGATTTACTGGGCTACCTTGGTATTGGTATACATTGGTATATACATGTTTATGTTTAGGGGTCCGTGGGCGTCGGAGGCTCAGGTGAGGTGTTTGTATTGTAAATGACGGATACCTTGGCCAGCAACAAGGCCAGCGTCTCCAGCACCGCCGCCTTCACGTTAGCATTGAACCGGTCGCCCAGGATCCGGATGAGCGGGCCGGTGATATGAACCACGCTCGGCTGTATGGCGGCCGCCGACGTCAGCCGGATCACTTCGCCCAGCATGAGGGCAGCGGACTCCTTGTCTTCCGGTAGACCGTTGAGGATCGACTCGCGGAACAGGGGCAGGATGGGGGCGATACCCTACAAGGAAACATAACAGGCCGTTAGAATGAGACACACAAAATAGTTGTATTAGAATTTTATTACTACCTTTATAAGTAGAGACGGAATTTTAAAGAGTGTAAATAAAGACGATTACTTTAGGAATACACCCCGTGCTCAGCAATGTACTTTTGTGTCAGTGGAAGAGATCTTACAGCATTTTTGTGAGCTTGCCACGCCATCTGGGAAACTAAACTTCGCATCGGAGCATGAAGGTAGTTTCTGGGAGGTTCTAGCAGCCTACCTTGGGCAGTTAGAGCCTTGTTTTCCATCTGGGATTCTTCTCGCATGTTAGCATGGTGGAAGGTTTTAGAAGCCTACCTTGGGCAGACAGAAGCCGGGTAACAGATCTCCCTTGAGGTCTGACGCGGCGAAGCGAACCGCCTGCCGCACGTCTGAGACGTGTTGGATCATGCGCTCGGCGTCCAGAGTCTTTGTGAGCGCGGTGAGCGCGTCCCACGCCATCTGCGAAAACAAGAGCATTGAGGAACGTCGGTAGATGCAGACGTTTACCTATTTCGAGGTTAGAATAAAATCATTCATTTTTAAACATACTGTATAGTGAAATTGCATTAGTGTGAGTACTGTGAACGTGCTAGATTCAATTAACTGATCTGTAGTAAAGAAGTATAATTATGATCCCTGTTTGTTGTTTACCTGCAGCACCTCCCGCTCATCAGACGCGAACAGCAGCAGCAGCCCCCGGAGCAGCTGCGGCACGTACGGCGCCAGGTCCGCCCGCGAGTGCGCCACGAACGCGCACAGCAGCGCCGCCGCCGCGCGCCGCCTGCCCCCGCCCCCGCCGCCCCCGACTGCCGGCGGGGCGCGGGCCGCCTCCAGCAGCGCGTCGATTATGCTGCGCCGGGAAACTTTCGTTAAAACTTTAACTTCTCAACGCCTAGCGACGTCATATGATGCCGGCAGGCACATGTTGTTTTGTAACACTTATTGCTGTCATTAAAGTATAGGTAAATAATGGCAAATGAATGACACCCATTCGTACGCGGTCGTGCGTCTATAGTCCGTGGTAGAACAATATTCTCCCAGTAGAAACAGTTCACTCGTCGCCGCCGAACGGCGACCGCGGTGGATATTGACAGTATGTGCCAATTTGTATGTTTAATTTAGCGAAAATTAGAGGTGTCTTTATTTTTCTACTATTTATAATGTTTTCGGTGAAGTAGACACAAATCGTAGTGAAATACGTCCATCCATATGTACAGAAAATCGGCAAATGTAAATTTTCGCTGCATTTTCTTAGTAGTCTGTGATTCTCAGGAAAAAAATAACGTCACAATATATTTTTTTTCGCATAGACTAAGAGAAAATTTAATTAGCTACAAATTCAAACAAAAACACTTAATATGTCAGCAAGTGCCGCGCGGCGGTGTCAAATGACTCAGGCGTTATCGGAGTCTCGCGCCGCGCGATCAAGGCGTTCAGAGGCTAATGACGACCCGGTCGAGGCTGTGCTTCCCAAGCGAAAGGCTTATATATGGGATTGACGTTGTTTCTGGTTTCCACGACATAGGGTATCCTAGTGTGGGACCAGAAGCAATGTATGTGCTTGCATGTAAATGTTTATTTTTTGTTAATTACTTTTTAGCAAAAAGCGCTTTCTTGGATTCAACGTTTAACCACCCAACCAAGTAAGTACTTAGAAAAGACAGGTTGTAACCAGTCGAACTTACCTCCTCACCCCCGCCTCGTCCGTAATCGGCAGCAGCGCGTCCCTGCAGTGCGCCAGCTCCGTGGACTCTTGCGGCGTGTCCCGCGCCGCGTCGAGCGCAGTGAGCAGCGCCGGCAGCACGCGGTGCAGGTGCCGCACGAGCGCGTCGCCAGCGGCAGCGGCCAGCGCGGACAGCGCGCGCGTGTCCACCGGGCCCGCGGTGAGCTGCGGGATGAGGTAGGGCAGCACCGCGCGCGACTTGATCGCCATCACCTGCGAGAGAGGGTGAGCATACGAATGATGAAAGGCTCAACGTCTGATGATGTATGCGGCAGGTTCGTTCATTACGGCATTTGACTGCTAGTAAATAAATACTTTTTAGGAAATTTCAAAACGGTAATTTTGTTCACGAGTTGCATGAAATACTAGATTGTGACGTATTAGTCAAATGCTGAAATTAAGTTTATAAAATGCAACTGCTGGAAATATACAAATGTAATATTGTAAAAGGTTTTTGTTGAAATAAGCTCAGCTTGAGACACGTTTCTAGATTTATTGGATTACCTTGTCAAATAACGTATTGTCACAGATTATTTGACGAGACTGCCGCGCAGTAAACGAACTCTTAACTGGCCTGATAAAAGCCACCATTCACTTAACAAACAATTAAAAATTACAGTTGCAACAGAAAGCCTATGTAAGGGGTGCGTTTAGTGGACGACACGGTGGAGCATCTGTTGCTTGTGTGTCCATCCACCTTAGCAACCAACCAGCTTGGCAATTCTGGGAGAAGCGACGACGCCCTTAGAGCTCCTATAATAGGCAGGCCTCCCACTCCATCTGATGCAGGAGTTGGGATGGCTGAATTAGAAGAGTAGGTGCAGGGGACATGCCATGCCATGCTATACCGAATTCTCTCCATCAAGATAATCGACCACAGTTCACAGTGCCTATTTGTCTTAACCCAAACAGCGTGTCCTCAGAAATGATCGGATCAGGGGGCCATAGCCTCTCCAACATCGGTGAAGGTATACACTCAAACAATCACCATCTTCCATTCATTCAGCCTAGATATCGGCCGGAGTGTGTTGAGCCTCAGACGCGCTGCTCAGATAGCGAGCGCACGTCTCACAAACACTTGGGTCTTGCGTCTCGGGACATTCACGTGGTTGTTGAGGGAAATGTTCCACTACTCGTTGCTCCATTTGTTGCTAGTGGTATGGTGGTAAAGCCTTTGTCACCTGTCTCAACCCATCGAGCGTGGCCTCGGCGACCGCCGGGTCGGGGTCCCGGAGCCCCTCCAGCATCCGCGGCAGTATGTCGTCCAGCGCCTTGCCGCCGATGGTCGCGTGCAGGCTGTCGAACGTGCGCGCCGCCGCCATGCGCACTTCGGGCAGCGGGTCGCATAGAGCCGTTCTAGATGTCATAAAAATAATTATTTCACCTCAGCAGCTCGAACAAGAGGGTTTTGCTGCAAGTAAACAGTGTGCAAAGTTGCATTGTGCTCACTGAGTGAGACAAAGTAGTTTTTTAATTTAAGGCGTAATCGCAAACAGCCACCGGGCATCGAGTGATAATTCGATGATTTTTGGCTGTTTGCGATTTCGCCAATGTCAGAGATCTGCTATCGATTTTAAACTCGATTGCAGTATCTGTGCTACTAAATTCCAAATAATCGAGCTTAGGGTGCTATTCTACCAAATCGATGTCGTCGATCGGTGGCAGAATGGAATGGTCGACGTCGGCGAATTGTTACATTGAAATAAATTGGACAGAGAAGAGGTATGAGCCCAGCGGTAGATCAAAATTATATAAATGATGTAGATGATGATATAAGGCCGCCATTACGAACTTTTTAGTTACTAGTCCGATCTGCTTCGAAATCGATATCTGAGGATCCGGTTGGAATCCGACCATGATTATGAAGTAAAATTTTGAAAAAGTGCCGCTATTTTGGACTTTTTAGTTACTGGTCCGATTTTCTTTAAAATCTATACCCGGGGATCCGGTTGGAGTCCAATTATGATTCTGAAGTCAGATTTTGAAAAAGTTCAAAAAACTCATGACCAGAATACTAACGGACGCAACTGCTACTTATCAGTTAATTGAATAACTAAATAATATTCTCTCTATTTCCTACACACACGCAAACACACATACACACACCCTAACACATATACACACAAACACACAACGGACAACTGTTTATTATTTCTTTTGTTTTGTTTTATTCATATTTGTAATAATATGAGATGCCTATGTTTTATTTTTGAGTTTTTTGCTTACTCTATTGAATGTTAAGGTCGTATAATAAGAGTCCTTAATTGGCCTATGTCATATATTAATGCTAAGTAATTTAGATTGTATCGTGCTGTGGACTCAGTTCCCAAATAAACAAATAAACAAAGTTGCCGCCATTTGGAACTTTTCAGTAACTAGTCAGATTTGCTTCGAAATCGATATCCGAACCCGGTTCTTCTAGCTATTCTAATTGATAAATAATACAATAGAGAAATATTCCGTAGTGTACATTAGTCGAAGTTTATCATGACAAATTACCAATAAATATTATTAGATTTTTCAATATTTCATTCTCATATTTGAAATGTTCTCATTGCTGAGATGAAAAACTGTATGTGCAACACGAGACCAAGTTTATTTGCATCTCGTGCCCTTGAGTCCCTCGCCCACTCAGGATTCTAACGAAGCACTCGCAGCAAAAATCAACTTTGCTCTCAAGAGTTGCGCAAATAACTAGTGTTTGTTATATAATAAGTGTTTAGTCGCTATACGACATGCGCCAGCATTTGAGTCGTTGGGCAATAAATGTCGTTGGAGATAGGAAAGTGCAGTGCACCGGTGCCCTTGTCGATAAGATTAGCGACCTGCGCGCGTGTAGTCGATAAGATTAGCGACCTGCGCGCGTGTAGTCGATAAATCACAGGCCACAATTAATCTACTCTTTACAATCTAGGTAAGTGACGACCCGAATGGCCGAGTCGGCATTGACCCTGCCTACGAAGCCAAAGGTCCCGAGTTCGAGTCCCGGTGGGGGCAAATATTTGTTTGACGAGAACGGATGTTTGTACCCTATAGTCAGGGTTGTTTATCTATCTAAGCATAATATTTAACTATATAAGTATGTGTATCGATGTCTAGTACCAAAGAAACAGGGAATCCTAGTTTGGGGATAGGTCAATGTGTGTAAATAGCGTCCAAGCTATCCAAGGTATTATACGTCGAAACAAACATAAACAAACAGCTGTTTTTATTGAACAGACTAATTAGAAACCTGCTTATGTTAAGGGTAAAGATGACATGCACCCCTATTGAGAATTCAACGGTTAATAATATTTTGCACGCAAAATTGGAATCTGTTCAAAGTAATTTAAATTAGTTCATGAGACAATGGCCACATAAGATAAGAGCCACTAGATATGTCAAAGGGTAAGCCCCACTTAAATATTACCCATCAAAACATCCAGGGGCTACCTGGCAAAGAGCTTGTATTAGAACTGTTTCAAAAAATTCTGACATCGATGTTATTTGTATTACAGAACACTGGCTAAAGGAAAATATGATGTCTTTTGAAATAAATAATTACAATTAAAGCTTTTAAGGCGGCAGTCTTGTGTTCTTGCAGTAATTATCCGAAACTTAGACCTTATTTTTAGTTATTCAAAAGCTACAAATGAAATTTATTTAACATCACTTTACAGAGTGGGGTTTCGAGTTTCCAAAACATATTAGTTTTTTTACTTTGATGTTACTTTTAATTACTGTGTTAGGCTTTAAACATACCCGTGTTTACGTTCTGCGCGTTGAAGGTCTAATTCATGCACACGTCACGTAAAAAATATGGCAAAAACAAGAAATGTATACAGATAACATTGATTCTTAAATCCTCTACAATAATCTTACCTGCTTATATTTTAGAAAAAAGCCTTAGTTTTCTTATTTTAAGTGGCTTAATTAGTGGTAATTTTAAGAAATCGACCATATCTAAAACTTATTTTTTCTTTTAAAAAACATATTTTGGAGAAGTCACAATTTAACCACTTACGAAGCAACTATTAAGTTATGAAATAAAAAAAAAACTGTATTGAAAAATACATTATAAGTAACTTTTAACTTCTTGAGTGTTTATAAACAAATACGCGCCGAAATTTCAGTCAGTTCCGCTGGGACATCCCAGCGTTCGGACGTGTGATTTGTAGCTTGTTTTGCCTTTACCTCTCGCTCGCACGGAAGCTCTCTCTCCCACGCGCTACTCTTACCCCGGTGCCGGGACGCGGCCCAGCTCGCATCGCGTACCGCAAGGTTCAATTCTTGGTCCTTTCTTGTTTTTAGTATATATTAATGATTTACCTTACCTTGTTAAAGGAAAACATGGGTTAGTATTGTTTGCCGATGATACTTCTTTGATATTTAAAGTAAAAAGACAGCAATCAAATTATGACGAGGTAGACAATGCTATCTCTAGTATAGTGAACTGGTTTACTGTTAACAATTTATTACTTAATGAAAAGAAAACTAAATGTATTAAATTCGTGTTACCCAATGTGAACCCGGTAACTACAGACATATTGATAAAAGGACAGAGATTGGACCTTGTGCAGTCGACTGTCTTTTTGGGCATTACTTTAGACGCCAAACTACAATAGGATCCTCATATAAATAAATTGTCGAACAGACTGAGTTCGGCAGCGTTCGCAGTTAAAAAAATTAGAGCTCTTACCGACGTAGACACCGCTAGACTAGTCTACTTTAGTTACTTTCATAGTCTAATGACCTATGGTATTTTATTGTGGGGTCACGCTGCGAATGCTAATAGTATATTTATTCTGCAGAAACGGGCTGTTCGTGCAATTTATAGATTAGGGCCTAGAGTGTCACTGAGGGAAAAGTTTAAAGAAATCAATATTCTGACATTTGTGTCTCAATATATCTATGACAATCTTGTGTATGTAAAAAGAAATATAACTAATTTTCAGAAGTACAGTGATATACACAATTTTAATACTAGAAATAAAGACAAGTTGGTTGCTTATGTAAGCCGACTACATAAAATTAGTAATTCTTTTAAAGGCAATTGTATACGCTATTACAATAAGGTCCCTACTGATATTAAAAACTTACCTTTAGACAAGTTTAAAATAATAATAAAACAGAAATTGTATAAAAAAGGTTACTACAGGATATCTGATTACTTAGAGGACAGATGTCCATGGGAATAGATTGTTTGAGTAACAGGCTGTTTCGATATATAATTAGCATTCATTTTGTAATTTGACAATATTTTATTTAAAAAAGGAAACGCAAAAGATGCGACGACTGTGGAGTTTCTTCGGTGAGCTCTTCTCCACAGATTCCGCCATTGGGTTAGTGAACTCACCCAAAAAAATGTAATGACGGATCTAAGTGATGTAACAACATCCTATGGAAATAAATGATTTTTGATTTTGATTTTGATTTTGAAAGTTGCTCTACTTGAAATAGTGCTTGACTATACTGTCAGTAATTATCGAGTATGGATGATATGATATGAAAGAAAGAAATATCCCTGAACCAATAAAAAGAAAAGTAAATTAAAAGTTGAAATAATGAAAAAAAAACCGTTTAAATAGGTAAGTTGAGTTCTACTTATATAGCTTATTGTATTTACTTTCCGAATGAGGACCATGAATAAATTTAAATATTATTATGATGATAAGTCCAAAACGTCTATTATTTTAGTTTACAGTATTTTTTTGAATATTTTAGTTTACAGTTATTTGCTTAGTTATTTCAAAACATGATCAATAATTAAAATTATCATAATACATATTTCATTCAAGTTTTTAATTGGTTACATGGTCTTAATTATTTTACATAATCTATATACCTATAATTCACAGTAAAACCACACCAACTGAGTCTTTGGATCGTCAGCCAATGTCAGATATTAGCAACAATCCACTTCAAGTAAAGGATATTGTGCATTGGTAAGAAATCTATCTTGTTTTAATAATATATTTATAACCGTTTCTCTGCTTAGTATGACCTTCATACAAAAAAACAATACTTATTTGTGGGCTTCTCCCACTTGCGTGCGAGCAGCGAGTTGTCGTCGCGTGGTCCACCCGCCGTCCGTGCGTGGACAGCTTGCAATGTATATTGCCTTTTGTATTAAAATCGAAGCAGTCATCCGGTTATAAATATTTAAAATGTGTAGTGCTTACGAAATATTGAGTTGATTATATTTTATAAATAAGCAAAACATAACAGCAATAACTTTACAATTTGATTAACTTCAGTGATGAAGAGATCAAAACTCAGTCTTCTAAAGATAGCATTTTAGTAGAAACGGAAAATTCCACAACAATGCTAGCTAATGTCGAATTAGCAAATGAGAATGCGAACAAAGAAAATTTGGTAAAGTTGAAAAAATATGATTTACATTGATGAATGACATTGACTTATATTACCCATCATAGTATAACTAAATATGTTTTGTTTGTTTTTAGGTAATCAAGAAGAGGCTTAAACGAAGAGCAAACAATAGCCTACCTTTTAGAAGGATTTTCAAAAGAAAGGTAATATAATATGGGCACAGGAAATGTGACTCATAGCACTAAGGGCCGTTACTCCGCCTCAACTTCAGAATAGCTTCTACTTCGTTACCTTTTATTATTTACCTTCACAATAACCTATTTCTTTTCAGTGCCAGCAACCTGATCACTGCTTTGAATTTGAAACCGAACGCGAAGATGCAGTCTGTGACAAAAGTGACTCCTTTGTTTTAGATGGACGTAGAATTGTTTCTCTTAGTCATTTCTTGGCATCTTTGCAAGCGATTGCAGATCACAGTGCAGCATCATTCGGATGCAGATTTTCAAATTTAAAATGCATTGGCGAGACCAGAAAAGGTTTTATTTCAACTCTTCAACTGAAGTGTGATGTTTGCAACGTAATATTTGCTATAAGCACTGATGATCCCGCTTCTAATTATGATATAAATCATGGTGTTGTCGCCGGCACCATCAGTATTGGCTGCGGGCTTGAAAATTTAAACGAATTGATGGCAAACGCTAACATACCCGCTATGTCAAAAAGTTTGTATTCTAAAACTAGCCAAGTCGTCTATGACTGGTATCACAAAACGGCAGAAAAAGAAATGCACAAGGCAGGAGAAGAGGAAGCACAACATGCGAAAGACATTGGTAGCGTTGATAGCGAAGGAAATCCTATGATAGTTGTAATTGCTGACGGATGTGCTGCATCCGGCGCGGCAGCAATAATCGGTGCCTATACTGGAAAACATTTATACCTAGGTTTAAAAAATAAATACTGCATGATTTGTGCTCGAGCAGCCAATAAGAAAACTGAGCCAAAAGAACATACATGCTATAAAAATTTCACAGGAAGTTCATCCAGTATGGAATCAACTGCACTGGTTGAAGGCTTCAAACAATCTCTTGACACGCACGGTTTGATATATGAAAAATTGATATCAGATGGTGATTCAAGCACCATAAAAAAAAAATTGAGTAGCAACCCCTACAAAAATGTAAAAGTTGAGAAGATCGAATGTCGTAATCACCTATTGAGAAACCTATGTAATAAGTTAGGACTTCTCATAAAAGACACTCAAATTCCGATCCAACAAAGAAAACTTTTTACAGAGGCAAAAATAATGAAATTGAGGAGATACGTCATACGTGAAATAAAGTTAAGAAAACATGCGGAGGTTTCACAAACCGAAAGGTATCAAATCTTAACGGAGATATTTACAACGCCTTACGCCATGCTTTAGGAGATCACACAAAATGTGAAGATCAGATATGCCCTGCAACTGATAAACTCGACATAGATGTGACGCAAAATTTGCAAAACACGTCTCTTTGGTTGAAAATGAGCCAACACTCTCTCTTCTCTCTCTTATTTAGCATCAAATGCAAAAAGCCTTGTTTATGACGTCGACAGCAACGCGGCTGAAACATTTAACTCAGTTATAGCCAAATATGTCGGAGGTAAGAGAATAAATTACACTCTCAGAAATTCTTACCAAGAAAGATGTTCAGCCGCTGCGATCTCTTTTAACACAAAATCACCAATCACTGCAGTCAACAGGTTTATATTTAATAAGCCTACAGGTAAATACACAAGAATATATGAGACGCATAAAACGAAGCCAAGAAAATATACAAGAGAGTTTAGGAAAAGGTTTTGTGCTGCTACAACAAACGACCCAGACTATGGTCCAAACGCACAACGCCCGGACATGTCGGAAGAAGATTTTGAGGTCAAAAAACAATATTTTTTAAGAGATTTGGAGGTCAATACAGATGAGCGAGATGCTATTCAAAAAATACTATCCAACAAAGTAGTAGCCAAGACTGGATAGAACAAAGAAAAAAAAGACTGACCGCTTCTCTTTTCGGTAAAATCTGTAAAAGGAAAAACAGTATAAGTTGTGCTCCACTAGTAAAGTCCATAGTCAAACCGAAAGATTTATCTAAAGTTCCGTCGATTGCGTATGGTAAAGTAAATGAAGAGAAAGCCATTTCCCAGTTAGCTCATCAGCTAAAAATTAAAATCAAGCGATGTGGGTTATACATTCACAGAAGCAAATGCTTCTTGGGTGCCACTCCTGATGGCATTTATGAAGACGAAGAAGGAAAAACAGGCATTATAGAGGTGAAATGTCCCTTATCTGCTAAAGATATGAATCCTGAAGACGCAATTAAAGAGAAAAAAATTAGGTTCTGGAAATACGACACAAAAAAGAAGTCGTGTAAAGTAGATACAAATCACGATTATTATTATCAGATACAGGGGCAGCTAAATATAACTGAGCAAAGTACTTGCATATTTGCGGATTGGACGGGTGACCAGCAACCGATGAAAGTAGAATACATCGTAAGAGATAGGGGTTTTTGGGAGTCGAAAATGGTCGGTCCTTTGACACAATTTTATGATCAATGTCTTCTGCCAGAACTGATTGACTCGCGCCTAGAACGTTCAATGCCAATTAAAAATCCACCGCACATAATAGCAGCAATAGAAAATAAAAATCAAAATAATTCCAAAAAGAAGATTAATAAGAAAAAAATACTAAAATTGAGGTCTGCGTAACAATTGACGGATGAAAAAAAAGGCAAAAAATTGACATTAAAATTTCTAAAATCCATAGACTAATCAGCCAGGCCACAACATGCCAGCCATGCCACAACAATTTGTAAATATTTTGTAATTAGCTTTTGTAGACGATCTTTGTAGACTGCTGTAAGTCATTTGTTGCAGAAAATCCTGTAAATATGTTATTCTTGCAGTTATTAATTTTAATTATAATGCTTTTGGAAAATCCATGTTGTTTATTTCCAAGGAACATACCTACATTTTATACATAGATAGAACACTTATTTAAATGTATATGGTTATTGTACATCACATACATATACATGTAGATATGCGAAAAAAAAAAGAAAATAACACAGCCCGTGTTATTTTTTTTTTGTCCGTGCAACGAACTAATAAGTATAATAGTTTAATACTTAAGTACTTATCAATTCGTTGCACCGACAGCCCGTGTTATTTTATTTCGTTGCATGTGATAGTTGTGATGTTCAAAGATTTTTAAAGAATAAACTTATACAAACCATAAAATACATATATATACCTACACATTAAATTAACATACAAATATTATACGAGAAGAGCACATAATGGCATTACTTAAATTTTTGTTACGAGATGAAACTCGTTGTTAAATAATAATTATATACGCGTGTAATAAAGTAGAGCAACCTTCTCGTGCAGTTTCTAACGTCTAAATGCAGCGGGGGGAGCACCACTTCAACTAACGTCACTAAGTGTCACGACACTGTCGCGCAAAACGAGACCGCGCCCTTAAAAGAAATTGACATACTAACTGTAGATAGCCAATTTATTTTCGAAAATACAATGTGTGTACGCAAGAACCTTACAACATCCAAACTTAATGTTAACATATGAAATAATCACAGACTAGTTGCGCCCCGGTTTAGACTCGCGAAGTTTAGCAATTCTTTCAAGGGTCAAGATACCTCTAGAGATTTTGAAATTGCCATTTGAGCAATTTAAAAAGCATGTTAAAGCGACTTTGTCCAAAAAGGGATATTACAACGTTTAAGATTACTCAAATGACGGGACTGTATGGGGTTAATCTAGCTCAACATAGTCCTTGCTGTTAATAATTTTGTAATTATTTATTGCTGCTTATTAATTATAAAAATTAACATAATACTTAGTTTTATATTTTAGTTTCATAAGCAGTTTTTAAAAGAGATCTTAAAATCAATGTTTCTACGCCCTTCTTCTCCCACAGTGGTCCAATTTAGAGAATTGGCAAAAAATTTCTCCCACAGTGGTCCAATTTAGAGAATTGGCAAAAAATACGATTGCTAAGTATATGTAAATATCTACAGTAATAAATAATTTGACTTTGACTTCGAATCATGACCTCAATTTATATATTATTATACAACAATTCAAATGTTTGCTGCGAGCGAGAAAAATATGGATGGTACCAAGACTAAAATGCTGGCGCGCACAGTATAGCGTCTTAGCGCTTAACGCATTTTCCCATACAGGGTGGCAGTGGCACAGCTACGCACACGTTTAGCCGGATATTTCTATAAACTCCATTTTGAAATATTACAAAAATGGCAGCTAATATGAAAAGCTCATTGCAGATGGCGCTGGTGTAGTCGGGGGCTGTCTATCTGTCAAAGTTGTCTATTCTATTAACTTCTTCTTAAAATATTTGGCGCGCTAACCTCGTTTGAGATTAATTTTGCCAGTGTCAAGTGTATTTGAATGATCACGTGACGTGTTTTTGAACATTTTCTTACATGAATGAAACTCTTTGCATTTTATGTTTTTAATAATATTAAATGTAGGGATGGGCCGAAATTCGTTATACATTAGGTTTAACCGAATTTCGGCAGCTTGAACTGAACTTCGGCATTCGGCCGAAATTCGGTTTAAATGCCGAACATTCGGTGCAAAAAAAGAGTGAAATCAATAGAATAGAAATCATAATTATCATAATCTTAAAATATTAGGCCTTTATTCATTGACACTACTCGAATAACTGAAACCTCAGCAAATTGTATAGACAATATATTTGCTTATCCAAATGAAAAAATGTACTTAAAAAAATTATAAGTAATTTAAAGTCAGACCATTTAGGTCAATACATTAGACTAGAAATTCAACTTAAAAAAAGTTCTACAAGAAAGATACAATACATACCTGTGACTGCACATCGGTTTGAAAGGTTTAAATTGAATTGGGATAGCAAACTACCTATCAATTACTCTAATAATAACCCTAATGAGTCAAATTGTATTTTTTTTTACAAATTCAGCAATGCATTCAATGCAGTATTTACTACCAGATCGATTGTGGTCTTAGACAAACTTAACTTTAGTAAGTGGGCCACAGTAGGTATACTTAAAAGTAGACAAAATTTATATGAATTATATAGTGAAAAACAATGGAATCATAGTGAACAGTTCATGGATAAAGTAAAAAAGTACTCAAAAATCTTCAAAAAAGTTTGTCAAATTGTAAAATCAAATTATATCAGATCTAAAATAAGAAAAAGTTATAACAAAATTAAATCAACTTGGGATATAATTAAAAGTGAGACTGGAAAGGTCAGTATTAAAAACAATGAATATGAATTAAAAATTCATGATATTACTTTCAAAAATGATATTGATGTAGCTAAAGCGTTTGTTTTTTTTTTTACTGACATCCCAATCTCTACTACAAAGTCTTTAGACTCTTCCAAAGTAGTCGCTGAATCTTTGCTAAAAGACTATGTACCTAGATGTGAAAATCAATTCTCGTTTAATTATGTAGATGATAAAGATATTATTAAAGCCTTTAAATCAATAAATGTTAAGAAAACTGCAGACCTCTGGGATATTTCTGTTCATGTTGTGAAGCCCCTAATAAATGTTATTGCACTTGATTTAGCTTTCATATTTAATGCATCTATTGAATCTGGCGTGTTTCCTGATTTAATGAAACACAGTAAAATAGTACATACCTTTGTTTAAATCGGGTAGTACATCTGACCCTTCTAACTTCAGACCGATATCGGTATTGCCTACATTTAGTAAAGTATTTAAAAAAGTAATTTTAAACCAACTTCTTACACATTTCAACACCAACAACATGCTCCACTGTAAACAATTTGGTTTTACACAAGGCAAATCAACTACTGATGCCGGTATTGAGTTAATATCACATATATATGATGCCTGGGAGGAGTCGCATGATGCTCTAGGAGTATTTTGCGATTTGTCTAAGGCTTTTGATTGCGTTGACCATGGGACATTGATCAGGAAATTACATCACTATGGAATTAGGGATAACTCCTTAGATCTTCTCTCTTCTTATCTAAATAACAGGATACAGAGAGTTGACATTAATGGAAAACGATCTCCAGGGTCTGCTGTTACTATGGGTGTACCGCAGGGTTCCATACTCGGGCCATTCTTGTTTTTGGTTTATATTAATGACCTGCCACATCTTGTCAGAGATAATCATGAGATTGTACTGTTTGCAGATGACACTTCACTCTTGTTTAAATGAAACGACGCAGTTTGAACTTTGACGATGTGAATAATGCAATCTCAAAGGTAGTCAATTGGTTTAGTGCTAATAATCTTTTACTGAACAATAACAAAACTAAATGTATTCGGTTTATACTCCCCAATGTTAAACAAGTCTCGGCTAATGTTAATGTTAAAGGTGAAAATTTAGAAATTGTAGATAGCACGGTATTCCTAGGAATCACCTTAGATAATAAGCTTCAGTGGGGCCCACACATAGATAAGCTATCAAAAAAACTCAGTTCCGCAGTTCATGCAGTTAAAAAAATCCGTCTTTTTACGGACGTGGAAACAGCTAGACTAGTTTACTTCAGCTACTTCCATAGCATTATGTCTTACGGCATACTGCTGTGGGGGAACGCTGCAGACATTAACATAATATTTGTGCTGCAAAAGAGGGCTGTTCGTGCAATCTACAATGTGGGTCGCAGAGAGTCACTGCGTTGTAAATTTAAGGAAATTAACATTATGACAGTGCCGTGTCAGTATATTTATGAAAACCTAATGTACGTCCACAAAAATATTGATAAATTTCCTAAGAATAGCGACAGGCACAATGTCAACACTAGAAATAGGAATAAACTGGCTATACCTACTACTAGGCTCCATAAGGTTAATGTATCTTTTAAAGGGCAATGTATTCGCTTTTACAACAAAATATTGACTGAGTTACAAGAATTGTCTGTAAATAAATTTAAACATGTTGTTAAAAATCACTTATGTAAAAAAGGTTACTACAAAATATCAGATTATGTAGAAGACAAGAAAGCTTGGGAAGGTGTTTGCTCCAATTCTGTAAAAAATAACGTATAAAGCTGGAGGTTTCTAGTCGCCTCTTTGCCCCAGCATCTAAAACATTGAGGTGACGGAATTCAAATTGAGTTCTATATTTCCCTGTACCTTATACATGTGCTAGTTTAAGTTTGACATTCTCCAAATGTTACCTATGTGTTTCTTATGGAAATAAAGTCTTTTTGAATTTTTTGAATTTGAATTTTGACAATTATTTTGAAATTAAATTAGTCATACATTTTTGCCTAAATAAAACAAAATAAATATGGTATTTTTAAATGCCTAACTACTGCATAATTTAAATACGTTATTATAAATAAACAAAAAAAAACACTTCTAGTTCGGGGGTACATGTATTTATTTCGACAAATCATGTAAGTGCGTAAGCAAGTCATGACGTGTCGCTCTCGAAAAATCGCGGCGAACATAAACCGAACTTCGGCCGATTATTTTATTTTAACCGACTGTTCGGTCGAAGTTCGTATTAGGTTAAAACCAAATTCGGCCCATCTCTAATTAAATGTGTATATAATCTGTATGGTACCAGCAGTAATGTTGCTAGTATTTCGAATCTACAAAAAATGTGTGGCCAGTAGCAGAGTTCTTCTTTAGTGGGGTTACGAGGTCATGCGAAAATTAGGACGGTGGGCGTGGCCCAGTGACTATGGCTAAATACGGAATCTAATACATACATGCTGTAAGCGAGACCGAAGAAGAAAATCCCTAGCTAGACTAGATTATATTTTAAATTCTTGTTTTTTATAATGTTGATCATGTATGTCTAGTTTAAGATATTTATCTATGGGTCTGAACCCGAAGATATTACCTGAAATAATGACTATAAATAAAAAATTCAAAACACCCCCGCCACAAAAATGAAACCGGGTAAAATTTATTTCACTCGTTTCTCTATTAAGCTGATCGACTTTTGATCCATTAAACATAGCTAATAATAATATCCATTGTAAGGAAGTACCCTACCATATACAGAAAATCGCATTAAAATTCGTCCACCCATCTGACCGATAGAGTGCCACGGCACAGATTAGATAATAATTACGCCACGGTCTGACACAAACACACACACAGAAAGACTGACGCTTCAAACATAAAACTTTTTTTTTTTTTACATTATATAAGTAGTTTTATTAACACCCACCCTTACTTATTTACTCACTCAATCATCAGGTACCGACAGAATATCAGCGTTGCAGGATCTCATGTAGGTCCTGTAACACATGCTGAGTCAGAGCTGTTTCGCTGTTGCCATGCACACTACAAGGCATTCGTTCGTTCTGCCCATTCCTATTTTGTTACTGCTATTTTTGTCTTCATGTGTATATTTTATGTCCTGCTTGTTTCTTATTACTTATTATGTTTTTGCTGTGTTTTGTGTATAGTGACAGATGAATAAATGTGAAAAAAGAACCCGCTTCTTTCGAAAAAGTTTTATAAAATCGATTGTTCCCAAACTACTGCATATTTAGATTAGAGACGGCCACTAAAGTTGTACATACCTGACAGTGGGTATGAGGCCGTCGGCGAACGTCAGCACGGTGTCCCTCGAGGTGGACGCGATGATCTCTCCGAGGCCGATGCAGACGCCTTGCCGCTGGTCGGCGCGCTCCGACCGGAGACCGCGCTCTAGGATTGGCACTATTTCTGGTAGCACCCTCTCGCCTAGCTGTGGGTATTTTTTGAAATTTATAGTCCAATATAGTATGTACTCATTAGTGTATCTACACACGCTTCATAAACCCTCTTTACTGCGTCCAAAAACCACACGTTACGACCAGCATAATGATAAACTTCTTGGTAAAAACATATTTATTATCTGAATATTGATCATTATGACCAAATGTACCAAAATTTGTCAAATTATTCATTCAAATTTCAAACGCCGACGCCCGCCTGCGTGCCGCCTCTACTTTGTCTGTGAAGTTGGTACTACAGAACAAGCTAAACAACTGCAGAGCAATGATCAATGCCACAATGCCGGTGGAACTTGCGGTTCCTGAATTCATCAAAGAGAGCTTATGATATGTATGTAGATAAACTAATGTATGTAACTGTACATAATTAGGCATTAAAACTCTCGAATATTAATGCCCTCCATCATGTAGCAGTCACATAAACTACTATAAGTTATTTATATTTGATTTATTTTTTATTTTTATCCATGTATATGACACTTAAGTAAGTATTTGACTTGTAAAAGTGCATTATTTTTGTCTATTTGCATTAAAAGGTTTTAGTTTTTTTTAAGTTTTGTATAAAATCAGAATCGTTTACCGTTTACCTTGGCTCAAAATTTACCAAACCAATTTACAATGTACCGTTTAATATATGAATCGCGATTTTGAACTTTATGCAAATAAGGTTAAAACATGTGAAAAATCACTCGTAAGAAGAGTCTCTCTATCAGAGCTAGGGAGTTCAATCTATTTAGCATATGTAAAAATGTATGAAGTATGCCAAAGTTTAATCAATTGAGCACGTTAAACTGATTAAGCGAATGTCGTGCGAGTGGACCTAAATCTAGAATTAGGTGTTGGGCTTAATTAGGTAAGTACGCAAACATAAAAGTAAACATTTTTATTTACAGGCACATACATTGCTTCTGACCCCACACTAGGATACCCTGTGTTGTGGGACACACACACATATAAACATCCAAGACCTGTTTTTTTTAATTATCTCCAGCCGGAGATCGAACCCAAGACCTCTTGCATGGTGGGCAGAGCCACAACCACAGCACCACAGAGGTCATCACGTGTCACGTGGGAGATCATTAGCTTGATCAATCAATCGCGATGAAGCCAGAACTTTATCAACACAAGTTAATTGCACGGTACACAAAAAGCAAATGTTACAAGATATCTTACGGGTAAAGGCGAGCTTATCTTGCACAAGTTGCCTGAAGTTACCCCTACAAATTAGACTTTAAAGTTTATTGGTGATATACCCGAATCCAATAAAATATTCTACTGCATCATTATGCCCGGTTAACGTCCGGTTTCTGGAAGAGCGATCAAATATGTCAGACTGATCTCATGGCAAACGCATTTCAGCAAATCACGTGCCGCTCTATTTCGAATTTACCATCGATAAATCGCCTGTTACATTTCACCACTCTTCATACCAACTCACTTCCCCGGAAGTAGAACTATTCAAGAGATCGTGTGGCCGGAAGAGGTTCACCATGAAGCTGTCGACCACTCAGACATAACTAATAATATTATCACTGCTGACAAGGTGAGATGGGCCATTAATAGCTTTAAACCTTTTAAATCAGCAGGACCAGATGGAATCTTCCCAGCACTTCTACAGTGGGGTGGGGAACCCGTCATCAATATAATGGTCCGAATCATGAAAGCATGTCTTAGATTCGGATACGTTCCCAAAAGGTGGAGAGTAGTAAACGTAGTTTTCATACCGAAGCCAGGAAGGAGCGACTACACTAACGCTAAATCTTTCAGGCCGATTAGCCTCACCTCGTTCTTGCTTAAGACTCTCGAACGTTTGTGCGAGAGGCACCTGAAAGATGGAGCGTTAAAACATATACCCTTACACAAGAATCAGCATGCATATAGTTTGGGTAAGTCTACTGAATCGGCTCTCCATGCAGTTGTATCCACAATTGAAGAGGCGATTCAAAACAAATGCATCTGTCTTGGAACTTTTATTGATATAGAAGGTGCCTTTGACAAGACGCAGCATAGCAGTATAAGTGCATCTCTAACAAGGCATGGAGTGTCAACAGCTGTAAACAACTGGGTCACAAACATGCTTAATAAACGTATCGTGCGTCTAGCTGGTGAGTCCCTGTCGGCGGAGGTAGTGCGGGGATGCCCGCAGGGAGGAGTGCTCTCCCCGCTGCTATGGAATCTGGTCATTAACGACCTGATTACCAAGCTTAACGCTAATGGATACTACACCGTAGGATACGCCGACGATTTGGTAATCCTCATCACAGTTCATCATTTGCGAGCACAGTGTGCAACCTTAAACAAACAGCTCTTCGCATCGTGGAGCGCTGGTGTCTAGAATATGACCTGGCGGTTAACCCAACAAAAACGGAAACGGTCATGTTCACTAACAATAGGGCTCTTGGTATGTATACCCTACCTAAGCTCTTTGGAACGGAACTCCAGCTAGCAACTGAGGTGAAGTACCTGGGCATAACCTTGGACAGCAAGCTCAACTGGAGTAGCCACATTGACAACAAACTAAAGAAGGCGAGTATTGCTTTCTGGCAGTGTCGGAGAATGGTGGGGGAAAAGTGGGGACTTTCTCCCAACATCATTCTTTGGCTGTACGTGACGGTGATCCGTCCACTTGTCTGCTACGGAGCTGTGGTGTGGTGGACCAGGACCAAACTAACCACAATGGTAAGCAAACTCCAAAGCTTCCAAAGGCTGGCCTGCATGGCTATCACAGGTAGTATGAGAACTACTCCAACAGCAGCAATGGAGGCCATGCTGTGTCTTCCGCCACTCCAGATGTATATTAAGCAGGAGGCCGCGTCATCTGCGGTGAGACTCAACACCTTAGGACTTTGGAGGAAAAACAGGACCTCACACACCGCCATCCTAGGGGAAGTTTACAAAAAATTTCCCATCTCTATGGCATGCAGTGACAGAAACTCTTAACAGTTTGTTTTCGACAAAAAATACAATATACAGTTACATGAAGACCATCGGGTTGAGGGGCTCGACGTTAAAGAGCTCAGAATTTTTACCGATGGTTCAAAAACTGAAGCAGGCACTGGTTCAGGCACCTTCTCGGAGGACCTAAACATCAAGATAGCCATTCCACTGGGTGCCCATAATACTTTCTTTCAAGCTGAATGCATGGGCATCATCTCGGCCGCTAATGCCATAGCATCGAGAAAGGTAAGAGAATCCTCCATTCGAATCCTCTCGGATAGCATGGCCGTCTTACAAGCCCTAAATAGCAACACTATTAACTGAGGGCTAATCTACGAGTGTCACAAACGACTAATGGAGGTATGTCAACATAACCGCGTAATCCTTCAATGGATAAAAGGACACAGCGGGTCCAGAGGCAACGATGCAGCGGATGAGTTTGCCGCGTAAAGGATCTAGCTTGACAGCGTATGGTCCCGAACCTATCATCCCTCTTCCCTTCAAGATGGTACGCACATTTCTGAGAGAGTCGACCAGGAATGATCATGCCACTCTTTGGACAAACCATGAGGAGTGTAGACAGGCGAAGCTGGCCTTGCCGTCCCCTAGCGCTAGGCTTGCTAAGACCTTGCTTCGACTTAGTAGGCCGCGCATGCGACTGGTGACTGCAGCACTTACTGGCCATGGTTTCTTTAATAAACATCTATATGTCCTAGGTGTTACCGACAGCCCCCTTTGCAGAGCCTGCTTGGAGGAGAAGAAACGGCTGCTCACGTCCTCATGGAGTGCACAGAAGTAGCGGACTACAGGGCTAAACACATCGGTCAATCGAGGGACCTTCCAGGGATAGTCGGTAACGTAAAGGGCCTGCTGGCGTTCCTGGAGGAGTTGGGTTGGCTCGAATGATATCGCATTCCCACCCAGTTTCAATTCACCACTCTTTCAGAAACTAAGGGTACACTTAGTAGAAAGCATCCCAGTGAGCGAGTGCTTTCGGCATATATTCTCATCTCATCGCGGTAACGATCCTCGGATCTGAGCACGAACCACGAACGACTGGACGTACTGGAAGATTCAATACGACGACCACTGAAGTGTTAAGAGCTGGCTGTTAAGACCGTATGGGGTTAATATAAATCAAGACAGAATAATTTCGTAGAATCGCTGTGAATAATTTTGTGATTATTTATAACAATTTATATTGTTATAGATGTATAAGTTAAAATCAACCAATTTTTAAAGGGAAATATCTGCACATCAATAATACTGATTTGCACAGCGAATATACTGATTTTTACAGCAAATACCAGGGGAAAAAACTGCGGTAGCTTAGGAAGGGTAAAGGGGGTGAGCAAAGCGAAGCCCCCTTTATCCTTAGTATTAGGTTGAACATGTAAACATAAACAAACTATAAAACACATCAGTATATTTGCCGTGCGATTAAATACTTTTAAAAGCCACTTTTAAAAGAGATCTAAAAATCAATCCGTGGGAGTTCCTTCGCCCTTCTTCTCCCACAGTGGTCCAATGTAGATAAGAAGCAAAAAATGACATTTGCTAAGTATATGTAAATATCTAGTAGTAATAAAGAATCCCACTAAAACATAAATGTGAAAATGGGAGCCAAGTTCAATATCAACAATATCGTGGCTGTTGATTTCGCCGACAAAAGATTTTGATCTAAGTGAATGCCAAATTTCAACTTGCTAGATCATCTGGAAGTGGGTTAGGTTTTTGATGTTAGGTCAGCTAATCAGTGAAAAAAAAACCCGATTTTTAGAAGTTTGTAGATCAATAACCGATTAAGCTATATTCATGAAGTTTGGGTTTATAGTAAGCCTTTCGATTCTCTGCTGGCCGGAAAAGAAAAAATAATGACAACAATTGAGGCAAATTTTATGTTGTTTTCCCACAAATGCCCACAATATAATCTTCAGTACTTTAGGTGACGTCTGTCGTAAAAGTTCCGTTTTAGGGTTTACCCAAGTTTACAGGTTAAGGGTCTTAATAAATGAACCAGCTTATAATAATTAGTAATATAATTTTTAGTTACGTAGGTGTCGAAAGTGGCTCCAAATGGTTCGAATAATATAACATAAAGCACCTGCGTCGCAAAGTTCTTTTCTTCTGAACTGGGCTTTGACACGCTGCCGCATGTCTAGATTTTTGATTGATTGATTGATTGTTGCAGTTCGAGGCTCGGCCTCCCAAGCAAGAGGTCCGGCTTCGAATCCTGGCTTAGGTAGAAAGACAAAAAAAAAACCAGGTCGTGGATGTTAAGATTATGTGTGCGAGGTCGCTGCTTCTGGTTACCACGCCACCGGGTATCCTAGGGCCAGAAGCTGTAAATAAATGTTTTAATCAATTCGTGACGGTGTTGTCAGGTTACCTTGCGAACTAGATCGCCGAGCGTGCGCGCAGCCACCTGCCGCTTGTCGTAGCTGGTGGACGCGAGACATCCCAGCAGAAGACCGAACAGGGTCGGCAGGATCTCTCGCAGGGTCTTCGGAGTGTTGGTGACGACCACCTGGGGCGACAGTGGGTTCATTACAATAATTATATGCTAAGTGGTCTAGTGGGGTTCACGATTGCTTCTCACGCAGGACATGCAGGTTCGAATCTGGTGCTGACCATGTACCAATGCAATTTAGCAATTCTTTCAAGGGTCAATGCATTCTCTACTACAACAAGATACCTCTGGAGATCTTGAAATTGCCATTTGAGCAATTTAAAAACCATGTTAACGCGACTTTGTCGAAAAAGGGATATTACAATGTTCAAGATTACTTAAATGACAGGACTGTATGGGGTTAATCTGGCTCAACACAGACCTTGCTGTTAATAATTTTGTAATTATTTATTCCTACTCATTAATTATGATATAATGATATTATAAACTTTGTATTAGTTAAGCACAACCTATTTTTAAAAGAGATCAAAAAATCAATCTGTGGGAGTTTCTACGCCTTTCTTCTCCAACAGTGGTCCAATGTAGAGAAGTGGCAAAAAATGACGATTGCTAAGTACACTGACGAGCAATGAAAAAGTTCCAGTGACAAAGCACCAAATTACTCCTAAACGGGAAAGACTAGCTTAATAACGCCGTCTGCTATATTGAAGTACATTTAACAGCGAATCAGAATATTACCAATAAAAAATTAAACTTTTTAATTTATGAAGCTTAAGGTGTTTGTTGGCATTTTGTGGGTGGAACTTTTTCATTGCACGTCAGTGTATTTGTAAATATCTACAGTAATAAAGACATTTATTTTTTTATTTTGGAATGAGGTAATTAATTCATCTTAAGTATTTAAAGGACGTTCCATGTTTCGGATGACAGCTTAGTCTGTGGGATTGGCCCTCATGAGCGAGAGATCGACAATGGATTGCTTATACCACTTGCCTTCCAAACGTGCAAGGCGGCTTGTCGCACCATCAGCGCCACATCACTCCTGCCCATATAGAGTCCGGCCAGCACTCTGTTCCTCCTCTCTCCTCCCAGCGCATTCATGATAGCCTTGTGCGAGTGCTCAGTACCGAAATTGTCATCCTCAGACGCGGTTTCTGTGCTCATTTTGCCGGAAACTCCGGATATTCTGTACAGCAAGTCACCTAGAAGTTGCACGGAGCTGTATCTGATACGCCAGTTGTCGTCGAAGAGGCCTCTTTCTAGTTCCGGAAGGAGTAAAGTTATGGCCGATTCGGCGTATAGGTTCACGATTCGTTGTCCAGCTTTGAGGGCTGTTTCTCGAACGTATTCGTTCTCGTCGGCCAGGGCTTTGAGGATGGGGTTGATGATCTGTCCGATGTACGGGAGGAACTCGTCGGTGAAGGCTCCCGGCATGTAGATGAACATCATGATGTAGCCGTCCTTAACGTGCGGCGCGATGTCCGTGCGCTCGGCGGTTGCTATGATGTCTGTAAACATTGTAAATATTGATAAAACTTCACAACAGTAGACTGAGAACTGAGATCATCGGGCCTAACAGCCACACGCACAATAGAACTTCGTTGAATAAACTTGTTATTTTAGCTGATTTGTTTCAATAAATTTCACATTCGTGTTTTCTATATCTAAATTATTAAAACTAAATAAAATAGAAGTCATTATTTCGTAATTCTTTATTGCACTCACATGACTGTAAAAATAACTTATGATATAAAAGAAGTGTACAATCGAGGTGAGCTTATCTCTAAATAAGAGATTTCTTCCAGCAAACCATGTTGGATAGGAGACGGAGATGATAGGTAAGGGAAAGAATTGCGCGTACAATTAAGACTATATTCTAATCTAGTACATATTACACATACATAAAACCCTATTGCTAAGAAATATAGACTACATACACAGTTACATAAATACAGCATATCAATAAATATCTTACAAATATACTAATACTAATACATTATATCAATCATTTCAGCCTGTTAACGTCCACTGCTGAACATAGGCCTCTCCAATCGCACTCCAGCGTGACCGGTCCGTAGCCACCTGCATCCAACGAGATCCAGCGATCCTCACCAGGTCGTCGGTCCATCTCGTAGGTGGCCGACCCACGCTGCGCTTGCCAGTACGTGGTCTCCATTCAAGGACCTTTTTGCCCCATCGGCCATCCGATATACATTATATAGCTAAATAGAAAGTGAAAGATAGTGCTTCTTTAGTCGGTTCTTAAAGATATTCAGTGATGGACTGTCCCTGATGGTGCAGGGAAGTTCATTCCACAGCCGTATAGCGCGGATTCTAAACCCGTGCTCGTAGGTTGCAGTGGAGCGTTGTGGGGCTTTAAGCATAGTGGCCATGTGAGTTCTCCGAGGCCTGCCTGAAGAAAGAAATTCTTAAAAAAACTTATGGAACTATTAAATGATTTGGCAGTAACAAGTATCTGTAGTATCTGTAGTTATCTGTCTGCCTAGATACAGTATTTTACTGGTTAGGGAGACAGGGAACCAATTTGTATTGCATACCAACCTTTTTGTGAATAAAGAATTTTATTTATTATTAAAAAAAAAGTAACAGGTGAAGAGCTGAGGCACCACGGCAAGATCTGGTGGGATACAGCCCCGGAATGTGAAGAATGGAAGAGGGAACATAGGCCTTTGTAAAAAAAATAATTGTAAGGTGTCCAAAATGAAAAATATCAAGTGTGCTTTAAAAATTTTAATTTTCCATCGCATTATCCTATTCAAAAATCATAATCATTATCTTAATAAGTTATAATTATATATAACTAATGTTGTCATATAATGTTGAACCTAGTCAAGTTTTGCTATCAGTATTTTTAGGGTTCCGTACGTTAAAAGGAAAAATGAACCCTTATATTTATAGGATCACTTCGCTTTTTGTTCGTCCGTCTGTCTTACCAGAGGTCTTAACCCCTTTTCTCAGGAACGCGTGAAGGTACGAAGTAGATATGTCATTTACTAAGAACTGTATTCTGTTGAATTTGTGAAAAAAAAAACTAGGTACAAAAAAAAAACCGTTACTGCCCTTTTCCTTAATATACTTGCATATCTGCAATCAATCGCTATAGAGTATTTCCCTCTGAACTCTATATCATGAATTTTGGCAAGGCGCAAGGTCTTACTGCATAAGTAAAGGAATAAAACCTCAAAAAAAAGAGATTTGTGCGGACCCTCGGTGCGCGACTCGTACTTGGCGGTTTTTTCACTATCATAAAACCTAATTTTCAAACAAAAGAAACTTTATCTGAATCATATCAAAAATGTTTTATAGAGTTTAAATGTTATAATTGTATTCTTATTTAAAAATGTTTTGTAGAGTTTAATAGTACATTACTACAGACGCCGGGCAAGAACTGCTTGCCAGGTGAGTAGGCATAGACGCCCTAGTGCTTTTGGCAAACATATGCAATGAAATAAAAAAATACACCACACAAAAAACAAATACAAGTTTAAAAATATTCCTAATGAAAAGTTCTGTGCGCCCGTTGATGTCTTTTGCTTTGAGCATAAACAAAAAGAAACTTCCCGGCCTAGGCCTGTAATTTTGTATGAAATCCCTTCACAGTTCTCTCGTGTCGTGCGGCCCGAAACGTGATACTTCTAAGCCTTTTATAACGCACGTAATGACGACATTTCATGACATGTTTGAGAAAATGTTTATATTTATAATCTTGATAACCGCTGTGACTTGCAAATTCCAAAGTAATCAACAATAACGGAATAATTAAACATCAACATTCAGACGCGTGCACGCTTCCATACTTACATGTAAGTTACGTAAACACGTGTAACGCCTACAGTTTATTCGTAATGGACTTCAATAATTATAATAATAATAATACCTTGGAAACTATTTACACACATTGATCTAGCCCCAAACTAGGATTCCCTGTATCTTGGGTACTAGACAACGATACACATACTTATATAGATAAATATTATACTTAGATAGATAAACAACCATAACTAGGGTACAAACATCCGTTCTCATCAAACAAATATTTACCCCCACCGGGACTCGAACCCGGAACCCTTGGCTCCGTAGGCAGGGTCACTGCCGACTCGACCATTTGGGTCGTCAATTATCTTTCTGTATTACGCCTACTGCTTGGAAATGTGGCAAAAGATGGTCTGTAATTGGGCCACAAAACAATAGACCACATTAAACTTTCTGGCCTGGTTCACAGGACAGAAAATTATTTGCTTATTTTGTTATGGTTCTGTCAGATGTCAACAGATGGCGCTTCAAGCCCATGTCAGTTTTTACCGACATAGCGTGCGTCACGCCGTCGCATGGGTAAAAGCGTGCCTAACGTGTGCTGCTGTTTCAGCTAAGCCTCCCTTTGGTGGCCCTGGCGTAGTTGGAGGCAAAGAGAGTCATCAAGGTTAGGCTCAAAAACAGGTCCGTGATCATTCAAATACACCTGACTCACATGAAGGCAACTCTTTGGCAATTCGTGCCGTGTCGGTAAAAGCGTGCGTCTTGCCGTCGCGTTGGTTAAAGCGTGCATGACTTGTGCTGTCAATGGCACCTAATCTCAAAAGCTTATTGCCGATGGCGCTGGTGCAGTTGGAGGCTGTCTATCTGTCAAAGTTGTCAAATCATCTTTCCTTCTTATAATATACGGCGTGCTAACCTCATTTTAGGTTAATCTTGCCAGTGTCAAGGGTATTTGAAAGATCACGTGACGTGTTTTGGAACCTAAACTTAGATGTTTGAAACTCTTTGCCTCCAAATACTCCAGCAAAACCAAGCGGGAGAGCATAGGCGGACATAGCTGCCTTTGCGGAAGATGGCGGACTCCGCCAGGGGGAGTCCCAAATAGTATCAATTTAAAAGATCTGTATGTTGTTAGCCTTTACGGTGTCCCACTGCTGGGCAAAGCTCTCACCAGTTTGAGCCCACACATCTCTTATTTTTTTCTAAAGCGTATTCTATGTTTAGTCACCCATATCATTGCAAAGTTAATGTTTACCGAAATTATGATAGGACATAAAATTGACGAAAAAATACCATGGGGCTTGGATGTATGTAATCTTAACTTTATCAGTGTGGGGACAAGCTGTATATTACTAACAAGATAACATACACACACACTCTTACTATACATATACATATATTATATTATATTTGACATCTCTCAGCAAGGGCAAAAAAAGATTTTCTATTTGGTACGATCCTTACTCCTTTCTTACTTCAGGTCTTCCCATTTAATCTCTCAAAAACTGAGGGTAGTTCGGACGGGTCGCGATTTCAAACCTTATGCCATGGTAACAAAATTTTAAACCTATGACGAAAAATTGGCGTTAGGTAACTAGGCGCCGGTGGTATTGAAGAAGGTAAGGCCATAGCTGTTAACCCTTTTTCTCGCACTATAGATTGTATGCTACATTATTAATAAAAAAATGGGAAATATTAAACTGCACATCAAAAATACTGATTTGCACAGCAAATATCAGGGCAAAATGCTGCGGTAGCTTAGGTGAAGGGTAAAGGGGGTGAGCGAAGCGAAGCCCCCTTTATCCTTCTTGTTAGGTTGAACATGCAAGAACAACAAAAAATACTTAAAACATAAACTTAAGCACACATAAAATATTTAAAACATAAAAAGTGTTTTTGTTGATCCCTTTTTTGCTGTGCAAATCAGTATATTTGATGTGCAGTTTAATATTTCCCACTTTTTTTAAATTAATAATGTAGCATACAGTCTACAGTGCGAGAAAAAGGGTTAACAGCTATGGATAATAGGCCTTAATTTCTGGATGTATAGAAAAAAATCCAAATAAAAAAATAAGGTAAATATAGTCAGCCTATTCCGATCTCTGCTTATTAGGCATCTCGGACATCAGGGAATTTCTATCGCAATAGACGAACCGATCCCTCAGTAGCTTTATTAGGTATCTCTGACGTCCGGGATTTTCTATCGCAATAGACAAACCGATCAATCTTATATCTCTGACATCCAAGAATGATCGGAATTGACAAACATATCAATCAGTAGCCTTATTAGGCATCTCCGACATCCGGGAATTTCTATCGCAATAGACAAACCGATCAATCAGTAGTCTTATTAGGCATCTCTGACATCCGGGAATTTCTATCGCAATAGACAAACCGATCAATCAGTAGCCTCATTAGGCATCTGTGACATCCGGGAATTTCTATCGCAATAGACAAACCGATCAATCAGTAGTCTTATTAGGCATCTCTGACATCCGGGAATTTCTATCGCAATAGACAAACCGATCAATCAGTAGCCTCATTAGGCATCTCCGACATCCGGGAATTTCTATCGGAATCTTTCCACATCAATTTGAAATGGATTCCGCATTTCAAATTGATGTTTTGTACGATTCTTGAAAACTTCCCAAGGCCGTTTAACAAATCAGAGCGCGATTATTTCCCACGAGCTGTCATCTAAAGCGACTGTAATTAGAATTTTATAGAAATCGGAATATGTCACAAGATACACAATCGTAAGATTCAGGCACCTCCACATTTCCTCACGTCATGGAATCTTCTTGTCGACTCACCTGGCATAAGTTTATGCAGCTTGTCTTGTCCCAGCCCCGCGACGACTTCGCTCAGCCCCTGCGCGGCGCCAGAGCGGTCGACGCTGGAAGACTCCGAGGTCAGTGTGCTCATCAGCCACGGGAGCAGCTCCTCGAAGCTCGCCTCGCCCATGCCCTTCACCATGGCGCCGAGGGCTCGCGCTGATACCGATCGCACCTGGGTATATCGTCGTCATTACAACTTGGGCGTGCGGCAATAATAGCTGATAAGGAATAGGGGGATCCTCGCATATTATTCTGAGGACAAATCGAATCCTATGCAATACCGGCAACGCTTTAGGGGGTTACCGGCGGATCACCCCGTTTTCGTTTACCCCCGAAAGTCAAAGAAATCAAAAGAATATCATTTAATTATATTTTTGATTCCCCCCGAAGTTACGAAATAAGTACAGTCAAATGAGAAAGTGCAACTTCCGAAATATTATTTTAGCGACCGATTTTGTACCGATTTGTTTATGAGACTTAAAATGCATTAAATACTGTATCTCATCTAAATGTAGAGACTTTTCACACAGCTCGAAACCTGCATTAAACATTCCTGTTATTTGGTATGGATAGATAGTATGTAGGAATTCGGCGACAGCTGTCAGATTTTAAATAAGTCCATTGTAACTTGCAAGTTTGTATCAATTTCGGTTCCAAGTTAATTTCTGAGAAGGCCAGATGCCCAGTAGATGGGCTACAATATTACGTCAGAATATTTATAGGTTTGATTCGCAAAAATGCAGTACAGTAGGAGTACAGTCATGATGACGTCATTGTAGGATTGATAATACTGGCCACTTGAAATTCATAGATAAACGATAGATGAAGTATGTCTGCCATTGTCAATGCCACAAGCAAACAATATTTTTACGTTAAAAATAATCTTCTGTTTCTTGTTCTTATTTGTATTTACAATGGAAACGGAATTTGTAATAAAATTTATGAGAGAAGTTTATTCAAAAGAAAACATCACATGTTTTTAGTTATGTAAGGGAGAGAGTAGTATACTGAGTGACTAGTCCTGTCTCGCTCTCTCGCGGCGCCGCCTCGCTCTCTCGCGGCGCCGCCTCGCTCTATCGCAGCCGCGCTGTTGTACAGCACTTGACGACCTCTGTGGCGCGGCGATTGTGGCTCTGCCTACCATGCGAGAGGTCCCGGGTTCGATCCCCGGCTGGGAGTAAAAAAAAAACCCAGGTCTTGGATGTTTATCAATTTCGGTTCCAAGTCAATTTCTGAGAAGGCCAGATGCCCAGTAGATGGGCTACAATATTACGTCAGAATATTTATAGGTTTGATTCGCAAAAATGCAGTACAGTAGGAGTACAGTCATGATGACGTCATTGTAGGATTGATAATACTGGCCACTTGAAATTCATAGATAAACGATAGATGAAGTATGTCTGCCATTGTCAATGCCACAAGCAAACAATATTTTTACGTTAAAAATAATCTTCTGTTTCTTGTTCTTATTTGTATTTACAATGGAAACGGAATTTGTAATAAAATTTATGAGAGAAGTTTATTCAAAAGAAAACATCACATGTTTTTAGTTATGTAAGGGAGAGAGTAGTATACTGAGTGACTAGTCCTGTCTCGCTCTCTCGCGGCGCCGCCTCGCTCTCTCGCGGCGCCGCCTCGCTCTATCGCAGCCGCGCTGTTGTACAGCACTTGACGACCTCTGTGGCGCGGCGATTGTGGCTCTGCCTACCATGCGAGAGGTCCCGGGTTCGATCCCCGGCTGGGAGTAAAAAAAAAACCCAGGTCTTGGATGTTTATATATGTGTGACGTCGCTGTTTCTGGTTTCCACGACACAGGGTATCCTAGTGTGGGGCCAGAAGCAATGTATGTGTCTGCATGTAAATGTTTATGTTTTATGTTTATGTGTATTTAAAGAATAAAACCGTAGTTAATTAATTTACGTGGTTTTCCTTCGAAATATTCAATAGTAAATAATTATATTAATATTTATAATCTTAATTAAATATAAGTATTATTTTGGCTTAGTACTTTTTTCTTTGACTGTGCCACCTCGATTTCAGCTGTTAACATGCGATGATAAAGTAAGATAATTTTCGGGGGGAAACGAGAACGGGGGGAACCGCCGGTAACCCGTTTTAGGTTAGGTTAGATTCTCGGTACCTTTATGTATACAAATACATACGCATACATATTTATATGAAGCAATTTGTGTATATTACAAGTAGACGAGTCAAGTCATGAGTGAGATAGATATATTGGTTTTCAAAAGAGATATTTTATTTTCCATCTTGGCAAATGGGTTTCACGCTTGCTTCTCATACAGGAGATGCAGGTTCGAATCCTATGTACCAATGAGGTAAATCATTTATCTTGAGTACATTATCGGATGTTCCGTGTTTCATATTACACGTTAAGCTGTAGGTAGTAGTAGTCGTAAAACCCCTCATCAACCCGCGTGATCCGAGCCAGCGTGGTGGAGTATGGCTTAATCTAACTCGTATCCGGGTAAAGGCCCGTGCTCCTCGGTGGGAACATCGATGGGCTATATTAATTAATGTATGTACAGATGCATGCATTACTTGCGGCTTCAGACCAGAATACACTTTATCGTGATAACAAAAACAGGATGTCAAAAACATTATATTAACATCGGGGATATATTTATTTTTCCTTCCGGGCAAGGATTCGAACGCGGGACCTCTCGCTTGTAGTGCAAAACCACCGCGCCACAGAGGTCGCCATGTCCAGAGCGCGTGGTATGTTTAGAGTTTTGATAAATTTCATAATTCATAATTCATAATTCTTTATTGAACACAGTTATTTAAAAAAGATACATTAAGAGAAAACATATGTACAAAGGCGAGCTTATCTCTAAAAAGTGATTTCTTCCAGCAAACCAAGGCATGACAGTAAATTTTATCAATAAAGGGTAGGCAGTGCACAATATCTAAACAATAATAAAATACATATAAGTAAATTACATATCTATAAAATACGGTAAATAAAATACATACTCGTATCTAACAAACTACTAAATACGTATCAATACATACATAAACCTGTACATAAAGTTTACATATAATAATAATATACATACTACAACTATCACAAAAGAGAAAGGAAATGCTCTTTTACCCGGTTTTTGAAAGCGAAAAGAGTCGGGCTGTCTCTTATCGCACAAGGAAGTGCGTTCCACAGTCGGACCGCCTGCAACCTGAAGGAGTGCTCATATGCGGAAGTGGTATGCCTTGGAGTGGCTAAGAGTGAGACCGTGTGAGATCTCCGATGCCGATCTCCTGAAAAGAGATACTCAAAGCGGTCTCGAAGGTAGCTGGGGTAGCGCGGATTTTTCAATATATTGAAAAGACAAAAAAGAATATGGGAGTCTCGGCGACGACGAATCGGAAGCCACCCCAACTCTTTGCGAAATTGAGAGACGTGGTCGAATTTGCGCAGCCCGAAGATAAACCGAATCCCGAGATTCTGAAGTCGTTCGAGTTTGTTCAGAAGATCTTCGTTCGCGCTCGCCAAACAGACATCGGCGTAGTCGATTAGCGGCAGTAGAAGGGACTGAGCAAGAGTGATTTTGGTCTGCCGCGGCAAGAAGTACTGCAGACGCCTGAGGGAGTGAAAAGACGCAAAGACCCGTCTGCTGACCTCGCTGACATGTGGAGACCAAGACAGCTGGTTGTCAAAAATAACCCCAAGGTTTTTCGCCTTATCTGTGTACTCTATTGTGATGCCATTATATGATACGGGAACAATGGGTTTTTGTAACAAGGAAAGAGTGTGCCTGGTTCCTAAAATCATGGCTTGTGATTTATTCGGGTTCATTAACAGCCCGTATGATGAGGCCCAGTCTTTCACATTTTCGAGGTCAGCATTCAGTGCCTCCACGGATGAAACTACATCGCAGGGGGAAAAGTGGCGATAAATTTGTAGATCATCTGCGTACAGATACGAAGAAGAGAGGACGTCGGAGATGGAGTTTATAAAGACTGAAAAAAGAAGAGGAGAGAGAATACCACCTTGAGGCACTCCTGAGGAAATATCACACCATTGAGTTTCGGTCTCTTCAGACTTATTGCGCTGCTGACGAACTCTCAGGTATGAGTCGAACCAGCCAGCAGCGTGGGAGGAGACATTCAGCGATGTTAATATAGCGACAAGAATGTCAAAATCGACGCAGTTAAAGGCATTGCTGAAGTCAAGCAGGGCCAGCACCGTAACCAACCTCTGATCCATGGCTAGCTGTATATCATCGCTGACTTTTAAGAGTGCTGTGGTAGTACTATGCCCTGGTCTGAAGCCAGATTGGAAAGGATTGAGAAGTTTGTTTGATGAAAGGTAGGAGGTGAGTTGGGAGTGGACAATGGATTCAAGGACTTTGGAGAGAATAGGTAAAATAGATATGGGCCTGTAATCTTTTAAGGAGGAGGGATTGGAATTTTTGGGCAGTGGGATGACAAGAGCTTTCTTCCACAGACTAGGAAAAGATCTAGCTGATAGAGAGAAGTTTATGATGTGGGTAATTGGAGGGAGCAACTCTTCAAGGACGCTGTGGATCATCTGATGGCTGACGTTGTCGCCACCAGCAGCTTTGGATGTGACCGCTAGCACTGCCTTTCTAACTGCGCCGATTCCAACGAGACTAAAGTTGAACGGTGAGGTACAGACTGCAGCCTTCAACCGTAGATGACGAAGGGTTGCCTGCTTTGTGGCGGGGTTTATCACGAGGGGGGGAGAAGAAAAGAACTGGTTAAGACCGTTGAGATCGACATCAACTGAAGAAAATTCCTGGGACTTGCCAACACCAAGGGTTTTAAGCCAGACCTGAGCTGGGGTGTACATTTCTATACGCTCATAGATGTGGCGTCGCTTGGCGTCACGGCACATGCGGTTGCATAGGTTTCGAAGGCGTTTAAATGTTAGGAGATTGTTATCGGTTGGGTCTCTCTTATATCGCCCCTTCGCACGGTTTCTTTTTGCCATTAAACGCTTGATAGCGTCTGTCAACCACGGAGCAGGAAAATGTTTTACCCTGACCTTTTTCATTGGTGCGTGCTTGTCGAACAGCCCCAGGAGTTGAACTTCAGGATTTTGTCATCAACGGTCTCACCAGTTACAACGGGGGTCCAATCGACAGATGAGGCATCTGATTTCAGGGAATTGAGGTTCACACCTTTGAAGCTTCGAATATCAAGGAATTTGACTTTGCGCTTAGGGAGCCTAATTTTGTATGAAACATATACCAGATCGTGATAAGAGAATGGGGCATTAAGCTGGCCATGAGCAGCCACCTTGGCTATGTTGGAGATAATCATGAGATCGAGAAGGGAGGGAATACAGTGCGGTTGAAAGTGAGTAGCGTCAAGGGGAAGAATATGTAAGTTAGAGGAATTTACAATAGATTTAAGTTTGGCAGAGCGGGCGTTATTTTAAAGGAGACAGGTGTTAAAATCACCGAGAATGAGAGTGTCACTATAGACCCCCGCCATCTGCTTTGCCTGTCCTATCGTTGCGATAGAGCCTGAACCCTGGCAGAGAATACATGGAGGAAGGAAGAGATGGTTTCAGAAATGATTCGGATACAAAAATACCATGTATAATCTGATCACTGAAAGCTTCCAGGAGATCAGCGTAACTAGCAGGAATGCTTTGGGCATTAATATGAACGACATTGAAATTGAAATCCGACTTGTTGAACACTCGTTTCAGATTGCTAGACAATGATGCGTCCGCAAGGGAGTCGACACCTCCTGAACCAAGAGAGTCGCCGTTAGAAGAGCTAGAGAAAAAACTGTCTGTGAAATTGTTTATGATATCCATTTAAAATAAATAAATAAATATACTACAATAGCTATAAAATAAATATAAAACTAAACTATAATACCCTCCCTTACGAGGTTTAACACTAAATTAACAATTAAATACAAAAAGCCTGAACCCAGACACACTGGGCTTGTTGGGAAATAATCTATTACCTTAAAGGTTTGAAACAACACAGACAAAACGAACAAGCAAAACGCAATGAACAAAACGCAGACAATCATTACTTTGTTTGAGTGTGACGTGACCTACATTTCGTTTCGCTCACTTATGGGTAATATGCAGGCAGGCAGAGTATGGAACAACTTAACATAAAGTTGTTATTATAAACATAAAGAGAAAAAAGAATAAGTGTCGAGAATCAAGCGAACAGGAAATTTATTAACCACAGATAATAAATGTATGTATTGCCGTAGATATGTTGGTTAACATAGTAGCTAATATGATATTTTAGCACGCGCCTGCAATAGGTAATGAATCTTACATCAGTATTCATAAGAGTATCATCCAAGTACTAAAATAACTTTGTAACACTATGTTTCTTATCATTCTTATTAATTGTTTTAAAGATTGATACGGTTTAAGTAGTATTTGTTTAGTTGTACATAATTATTAATAATTTACTTAGGATTCAACTAATGCAAATGTCTGTGGCTGTTATTAGAAGTTTGAATAAGGTTTTCAAGAAAAATCATGTCACAAAGAGACATACGAATCATCGTGACTTTCAACGAAACGTATTTTATCTACACATGTATAATAAACCCTCTTTACTGCGTACAAAAACCGCACATTACGATCAGCATAATGTTAACCTACTTGGTAAAAACTCATTTCCTATCTGAAAAAATTACACATTATGACCATAATGTGTAGTTTTTCTATATATTATGACATTCAAATTTCGAACGCCGACGCCCGCCCGTGCCGCCCCTACTTTGTTTGTGAAGTTGGTACTACTGAACAAGCTAAACAAGTGCAAAGGAATGCCACCATGCCGGTCGAACATGCGGTTACTGAACTCACTAAAGAGAGCTTATGATATGTGTGTAGATAAATTAGTGTATGTAACTGTGCATAATTAGGCATTAAAACTCTCGACTGATATTATTATGAAACTCCCCTTCGGCTCGATTCATAAACCCACTCTCGAGTATTAATGCCCTCCATTATGGCCCTCCATTATGTATCAGTCACATAAACTACTATACGAACACTAGTAATAGTCATGATGACACCGAAGAAGGCAATAATATATTATTATTTTTGAAAAGAAAACCTGTTAAGTTTAATTGAGGCCACTTGAGGTATATACGTAGGTACACATACGATATAGAAGCGTATTAACCCGAGATTGCGTATGTCTCAATCTTATTCGAATTGCAGTAAACTCCTGTGCCCCTCGATGGGGACATGAATGGCCTAAATTTAATATTTATTAGCTGGATCCCGAAACTTCGTCTGCGTGTACGCAGGAATTATCAAATAAATTGAATTAAATTAAAATTTATTTATTTGCCAATGAATACATTTTACATAAAATTATTACAATGATCCTCACACTAGGCTAGGCCTGTATCGCGAGGACCTAAAATACAGAAATTCCAATTATGTATGCGGCAATCAAATCATAATGTTTAAATACCTAAAATATAATATGAAGAAAATAAAAATAATAATAATGACGACATGCAGATTAAAATAATATTATTTCATTATTATGCTTAATTCCATTAATAGCATCAGAAATTTTAACATTTTAAAATTTGATGGATAACATATAATCAAATCAACAGTTCTCTTTTATATTATGGTTCATGTCATTATCCTCATTAAATTTTCAGATTTTTCGAAAGTAAGTGTTAATAAAGTTTTATACAGTACGGACTTTGCTTGATGTAGACTTAAGGTTGCAATATTATTAATTTTCTGTAATTTGTTATATATATACGGGAACAGAAACGATCGAAATCTTAGCGAATACTGTGGAAACGGTTGGTACAGGCAATCTAAAAACTCTTTTGTTTACAATGTTACTGTAGGCAGGTGAGTTGAAGAGCTCTCTATGCGTCACAGTGGCTGCTCTTAACATAAAAAGTCTTCGAACACTTAGCACTTGCGTGTCATTAAACAGAGATGTTGTAGGGTAGTGACGAGGCTTTCCCAGGGCCACTTTGAGAACAGATCTCTGAGCTCTTTCGAGAGTGATAAGGGTACTTTTGTTAGCACCCCCCAGGCCAGTATACAATAATTAAGGATCGATTGACAGAGTGCAATGTAGACCAGTCTCAGCAAAGAACCGTCATTAGTAGCTTCTCAAAGCTGCCTCATTGTGTATATTAGTTTGCGTGTGCAACTGGACACAACTGAGATATGGCCTTTAAAGGAGAGGTTATTATCAATAGTTACTCCCAGATATTTGAGCGAGTTCACTTTACTCACCCGCCGGCACGCACATTCGTCTGTTAGCGTCACAGGCTTCTATGCAAGAGCTGGTGTGAAATCTAATATTAAGCTGCGACGGAGGGGCCGACGCGGCTGTTTTATGGAAGATTAAACACTGTGTCTTTGATGTATTGAGAGTGAGCAAATTTTCTTTTAGCCATATTGCAATCGACCCTAAGCCTTTTTCCGCATTGTTTTGTGCTTCGCGCCATGTGATCCAATGAAAAATTACTGCTGTGTCATCAGCTTAACAAATTATGTCAGAGTTTTGCAAGGGGATCGAGGTTACGCAGTTAATGTACATATTAAATATAGTTGGCACCAATACGCTGCTCTGAGGGACACCGAAAGACACAGGTTTTACGCTACTTACATAGTTTCCTATTTTGACACATTGATTCCTGTTTGTTAGGTAGGAGGTGAACCAGTCTAGTGCAGTCCCGCGTATGCCAAAAAATTCCAACTTTCTTAGAAGGATAGGGATCGAGACAGTGTCGAATGCCTTTGCAAGATCAATAAAGACTCCGCCACAGGCTCGACCCGCATCAAGATGGGAAACTACAGTATCCGTTAGACGGCCCACTGCATCCTCTGTGGATTTTCTTTGGCGAAAACCAAACTGGCAATTCGATAAAAGATTATTTGAGTCCAGGAAATCAGTAAGCCGCCTATTGACTATCCGTTCTAACAGCTTTGAAAAGACCCCAAGCAGAGAAATAAGCCTGTAGTATTCAGGTTCATCCGTAGGACCAACTTTGTGTATTGGAATGACGGCCGCGGTTTTACATGCATCCGGGAAGCAACCTATTGAGATACTGAGGTTAAAAATTGCAGCCAATGGCACGGACAAGATATGATTGGCTGCTTTGAGTATCTTATTTGTTATTCCATCCAAGCCAGGGGAACTGTTAGCATCCAGTTTATGAATAATCATAGTCGAGGATCAGTTGGCCTAATAAAAAATGAATTGAGTTACTAGGAGTCATATCATTAACCGAGAAAACATTACCCTCCTTCTGGTGCAGTCATATAAAAGTAAGTTAAGTTAATCCATAAACTATCTCTGTGCTAAATTTAATTCAAATCCGTTCAGCCGTTTAAGCGTGATTGAGGCACAAACATCCATCCAAAAATCGTAACTGTCACATTTATAATATAACATTAGTGTTATTGTTATGTCCACCCACCTCCGGCACGGGGTCCAGCAAGCTCTGCTTCAGCCCCGGCATAATGTTCGGCAGGTACGGCATCAGGTCCTTCTGGTCCGTCAGCGAGTACATATTCCCAATAATCTGAGCCGCCATCTTGCGGGTCTCGGTGCTTCGGTCGAGGAAGGCTCGCTGCACCACCGGCATGATGAGAGCCAGCGATGGCGCGTCGATGAAGTGGACGAATTTGGTGTCCAACAGGGTTTGTAGGCAGGCGGAGGTCTTGTTGGACGGGTCCTGTAGAGCGTGCAGCAGCACGGGTACGATCGCTGTTGGGAATAGTAGTCTAATATATCTAGAAACGTGCCTCAAGCTGAACCTATGTCAACAAAAACGTTTGACGATATCAGAATCGTATATTTTCAGCAGTTGTATTTTATAAACTCAATTTTGTGTTAAAAAGACAGCATTTGACTATGACTTAACAGCGTATTTCCGTTATATACAAGGCTATTACGCAGGGGTCTGTAAATTAACGCGTATACTTTGGAACGCAATATTTTCACTTACGTCTTCCGAACTATACATCAACATTACGCCGCAATCGTGTATACTTCGGAATGGTCTACGCCAATTTTATGGTTCAGTTATATACTGCGCTATTACTAATCGTTTTAAACACTCGTGTTATTAAATAAATATTTTATGTGTATTTAAGTTTATATATCTGCGATTTATATCAAAGTTTAAGGGAAATATTAAAACGCACATCAAAAATACTGATTTTCACAGAAAATATCAGGTAAAACACTGCGGTAGCTTAAGTGAAGGGTAAAGGGGACGTGCGAAGCGAAGCCCCTTTATCTTTCGTGTTAGGTCGAACATGTAAGAACAACAAAAAATACGTAATACAAACTTAAGGGCAAATAAAATATTTAAAGTGTTTTTATTTAACCATTTTTGCTGTGCAAATCAGTCTTTTTTATGTGCTAATAAATAATACCGTGCATAAGTGACACTGTATAGTTTGGAACAAAACTTTCGTACGCATTCATTACAAACTATACACGAGTAGTTCGCAAAATTCTTGTATATTTTGTAGTTGCAGATTTGAGTATCAGCATTCCGAAATATACTTGAGCAGTACGCTGTGGGAGCGTATTGGCCTTGTATACAACGGAAATACGCGAGAGGCCTTTGCCCGCCAGTGCGGCATAATGGGCTCATAATAATAATAGGAACCTTGAATCTCGGGGTTCCTGATGACGGAGCCGATCACCTTCAGCGCCTCCGCGCCTGCGCTCTGCACCCGCATGTGAGAGTCGCTCAGGACCTCGATGAGCTTAGGCACGATGGAAGGCAGGCAGGAGGACAGCTGCTTGGGAGCGCAGTACGCCATGGCCCCGAGGAGTTCCACCGAGCCTGGTCATACCAGCAAACGTTATTTCCAACCAAAATCAATTGCAGAGCAGAATTGACGACCTTGACGACCCGAATGGCCGAGTCGGCAGTGACCCTGCCTACGAAGCCAAGGGTCCCGGGTTCGAGTCCCGGTGTGGGCAAATACTTGTTTGATGAGAACAGATGTTTGTACCCTAGTCATGGTTGTTTATCTATCTATGTATAATATTTATCTATATAAGTTTGTGTATCGTTGTCTAGTACCCAAGATACAGGGAATCCTAGTTTGGGGCTAGATCAATGTGTGTAAATAGTGTCCAAGGTATTATTATTATTATTATTATTATTATTATTAATTTAGACCTGTTTTTTGTGAAATCCAGCGTTGTGTTTAAAGTAGTATCTACTTGAATGTGGAAACCTACACCGAGTGACCCTTTTGGAATATCGAGTTTTATGACAGGTGACATTTGTTTACCTTTCTGGCCACGTTCGATTGTAAATATTATTTAAGTTAGAACGTGTAGTTCTAACTTAAATAATATTTACAATCGAACGTGGCCGCACAGTTACTTTACTTTTTACCTGACTGCAGCGAATCGGAAAAAGGAGGGATAAGTGTTTGACCCGTATGTATATACGTAATCTCTGTTCCTGTGTAACTACTAAATGGATCAATCGATTTTGAAAAAAATATACGTCATTAGTTTCTTCTTGATGACGCGAGTGTCGGGCTAAAAAACTTTTCTAATTATCAAAAGAAACGGCTGGGAAAGGCGAGATCGGAGTTATTTATTAATCTTGCACAAACTATGAATAATACCCATCAGTTTCAAACTAAGCATTAACTGATTTTTCGTAATTTTGTACTAAAAAGCAGAAAATAAATAAACTAAAAACCTGACCGCTGTACATTAAAAAGCATAAAACAAGCAGATAAGATTTAAAGTTATTATTGAGATTAAAAAAAAATAGTACAGGGACCAATTAAATCTAATATAATACAAGTGGGTTCCGCTTCAATTCAAATTTCATTTAATTTAACACTGAACTTTAATAATTTTATCGAATCTCAATAATTACGATAAGACTTATCCGTTTGTTTTGTGCTTTTTAGTGTACCACAGTTGGGTTCTTTAGTTTTTTAAATTACCTCCGTCATGTATTTCAGTTAAAAATACCCATTAATTGTAATACTGACATGAGAAGGCAGTTTCACGATTTGCTTTAACTAATAAAAAATCTATAGGTATACATAATAAACTGAATATCGTTACAAGGTTATGTCGGTGATGTTACCCGGAAAATCTATCGATGCATCAGTCAACAACAGTTCAATCCAACGATTACTGCATTAGATTCACAGATGTTTTAAGTCCGTATCGATTCATTCAATTTAATCGATGTTTTTAAGCAGGTCATGGAGCTAGAGTGCTGAGTTCTCCGAAACGAATTACAAAATTTAAGTGGCGATTAAACTAATGTAATCACAAGAACCCATAGTCAACTTAAAATTTCAAATTTGTTTCGAACAAATCAGCATACGACCAACAGATTACAAATGTAACCTATAAAATAGCCCTACTTTAAGCTACTCATAAGTCTATGTGATAATTGACCTTCGCGCTAAATGGTTATTATCTGTACAGTATTAAATAATCACGAATGTTTGGTAAATATTGTTTGTCACAGAAATCACAACAATGTAGACAGATAATTCCGTAATAACATAGATAATAATTATACATTTGTATTATCATCCTGACGCCTATTTTTGTTCCTGACCTTGTTCTTCTTGTTAATTTCCGAAGGTTTTTTTAAACCAAAAACTTGTTAATTTATAATTTTAGAACCGATTATGCCCTTGAATGTCTAAACTCGCATTACTCATCTTGTAGTTGTGTATAAAAAAAGATAAATGTCATTTGCCAGTACGAAATCTTTGACTTCCTTAGTATATTTTTTCCGCATTCTAACCTCAAAATAACAACTTCGCCGCTTGATTTAGGGATCTCAGGCGGAAAAATTATATTCCGAACTCGTTCGAAAAGGCTTCTTTACGAACCTCGCTACGACCCTCGCCTTCGGTTCGTGCCGTAAACTTCTCGGTTCCTGAATATAAGCCTTTGCGAACTCGTAAGAAATCTACTAAGGTACTGGCCTTTCTTTCTTTGTTTACTTAAAATCTACAAGAGTAGTAACGCGGGTAGAGTCAACAGCCATACAGATAATATTGTTTGAAAAAAATACTCCTTTTATCCACGATTTATTATAATTTTTAGGGACCCTTCGTGTGCGGGTCTGACGTCCTACACGCACTTGACCGGTTTTATTTGATGTCGTGCATCACGAAATCTGTCCGCTCACCAATGGTTTCTCCGTAAAGTAGTATGAGTAGAAGCAGTATGGCCGTTTGCCTCACCAACCTCAGTCCTCCAGTGCTTCGGTACCACATTCAGTCAGAAAACTAGGAATAAGGGTAGCTTCTTTACGGAACCCAAAAAATAACGAGTACTAAGGGTTCCTCTGAAAAGAAGAAGTAGCATTGCCTCAACAGTCTTTGTCCTCTAGTTATCATCCATCACAGCGCAGCCAGCAAACTGGGTATACGGATTATTTATTTATACAGTCTTAGGAGGATCTACAGCAAAATATAATAGTAGTTTATGTGACTGCTGCATAATGGAGGGCAGTAATATCGAGAGGGCGAGTTTCATAATAATATCACTCGAGAGTTTTAATGCCTAATTATGTACAGTTACATACACTAGTTTATCTTCACACATATCATAAGCTCTCTTTGATGTGTTCAGGAACCGCATTGTTTCTCTGCAGTTGTTTAGCTTGTTCTGAAGTACCAACTTCACGCAGGCGGGCGTCGGCGTTCGAAATTTGAATCTCAGTACCAACTTCACAGACAAACTAGAGACGGCACGCAGGCGGGCGTCGGCGTTCGAAATTTGAATGTCATAATATGTAGAAAAATTACACATTATGGTCATAATTTGTAATTTTTCAGATAAGAAATGAGTTTTAACCACGTAGTTTATCATTATGCTGATCGTAACGTGCGGTTTTTGTACGCAGTAAAGAGGGTTTATGATACGTGTGTAGATAAACATTCTAACATGGTCTAAATGAATAAAACAATGCTAATTATAGGTCCCCGCAAATATAAATTGAAAAACAAACATTGCCGCACAGACACTGAAAGAAACCATAAAGGATGGTATACATATCAACAATGAAAGTAAGTTGTAACTCTTGTAAGTTGACAATATTTGATTATTAACATAGGGTTTAAATGTGAAAGCAAACGGGGAAGGCAAATATAACTTAGAAAGCAAATTAGATAAGAAGGGCGCGTACGGGAGGAGTACCTATGAGCTATTGGCAAAGTGTTCCCAAGCCAACAGTCGTTTGACACAGGGAACACTAATGCAAAACAGGTCTATATTCAAGTGGGCAGGCAGATGATTGAAACAGTCGCAAGCGCGTATAAGAAACGAATTCTGTCTATAGTTGGTACGTGCACGTTGAATGTGAATAATAGGATGGTGTCTATATCGTAGTGTATCCGTACGTAGGCCAATATATGATAACAATTCACTATTATCTAGTGTTCCATTGGATATGTTCATAATGTAGCATATGTCATTTATTCTTCAACTGGTCTCAAGAGGTATGCAGTGGTATTTTAAACAACGCTGTTCGTAGCCTGACAGTCTTTGCTTACTCTTGTAGTCAAGATAACGAAGGAATTTCTTCTGTATTGCCTCATTACGACATATTGATATATGGACATCATACCTGGGGTTCCACTAATGCGATTTAGCTGTAGTCTTTTCGGGTTAGCATATCAATAGCGGCCATTGACTCCTGTCTACCACTGTATGCTCGTCATTGGGTTAGCGATACTTAATTATTACTTGCAACGTCGAAATTACTGCTTTAACTTATCATGGTAGCGGTCGCTGATCGTCACCTTTGTTACTGACCGTTGCGAAGGTTACCATTTCGGTTCGCAGTAGCAGTGGGGTCAATGACCGCTTTCGCAATGATAAACCATATACACGATAACTAAAAACAGTAGAAGGTTCCCCCGAAAAGTAAATGTACCTATATGATTGTATAATCCCCTTACCAGCCTTCGTCCGCCAGTTGTCGTCCTGCAGCGCAGCCAGCAAGCTCGGCAGCACCAGCTTCACTCCGTGAGCGCTCAGTTTGCTCATGATGAGCTTGGCGGTGTCGTCGGCGGCCGCGCGCACGTACTGGGAGCTGTCGCCGAAGCACATGAGCAGGTGCGGCAGCACGTGCACGATGTACGGCTCGAAGAGACGCCCGAGTTTGAGACAGAGCATCTCGAACGCGAATAGGGCACCTGGGCGGAGGGAGATAGATATACAGCGTCTGTTCAGCGAACCACTTTGCTTTTAAAAGCGCTAGAGGAATACATTTTTGTGAATCTGCACCGAAAAATATTACTCACAATGTACGGTCTACGGAAATGACAAAAGTTAAATAAAAGATTGAACGGAGTAGTAATTAAGATTAGGTATAAGAGCAGATTCAATAATTTAATAGAAAAGATGATGGGGATGGGCGTAAAAAGGCCTTTACTACTAATATTTCTGTCCAGTAGGAATTATTAACAACTAAGGCCACTACTGTTTTGGATGTACCTGATGACATTCGATAAATATCGATACTTTAAGTTATTCACTGTTTAACTTATACAAAGTTTTGTCCTTTTCATACGTCGATTAAATGTCAAATGTCAAAGCAAGACAAAACACTGTATAAGTTATACGGTGAATAACTTCTTTAATTAGCTTAAGGATTGTCATTACCTTCCCTGTACTTGAAGTTCTTCTTCTCCTGGATGGCGTCCGTCAGCTTGCTCATAATGTCCAGCTGCTTCAGCGCCAGGATGCCGAGCCCTTTCACGATGCCGGCGATACCGTACGCCGCGCCCTGCGTTTAGATAAACATAAATAAAATGTGCCCAGCGAGGTTTGCAGGCCTTTACCCGGATACGAGTAATATTGAACTATATTCCACCACGATTGCTTGAAAGTAGCTCTGCGCAACATTACAACAACCAGAGCCAAGAAGTGGTGGCAGCAATACGCGAAGTTCGGATATCCGCGAATTCTTTTCAGATGAAAATAATATTACTCTAAACGTAAAGTTGAACCTGCAAAATGATCGAGTATACGCGGTCATCTGTCAAGAAGCCTCTGAGAAGGTTGCCATAGTGGAAAGAGGCCACCATCCGGACTCGGTGATAATAAACCATCTCGTACGTGGAATAAACACAGTTTGGCCTACATTTAGACTGTAATGCAATATTTTATTTTGTTGCACAATTTACTTTACTCTGATAAATCTCACCTTCCTATCGCCATACTTCTCAGCAGTGAGCAGTTGCTTCATCAACTTGGTGACGATGGGGAGGATCTCATCCTTGAGCGCCGGTGACGTCACCAGGTGGGGCAGGCAGTTACTGACCGCCTCTTGAACCTTATGGAAGAAAATAAAACATTTTTTTTTAATACAGTTGCTCAAAAAGTGGCCTATTGCAGGGACGTATAGAGTTCGGAATGTGGGCTACTCGTGTTTTTTTACCTTTCCCGAACTCGTGCGTTCTCTTTCCCAACTGTCAAAATAATGTCTATTAAAAAGAAAAACCAACCATGAAGTTTTTACTAAAAAAATTCATAGAAATTTTTATGATTCATGCACATACGTATATTTCTAAAAAGAAGCTACTAATTTGTTTCAATATCAGATTTAGTGATTTGATTGAATGAGTTAGGTTAGGTTTCATTTCATTTCATTTCATCTCATTAAATTTCATTTTCATTTCATAACAATAAAAAAAATCTACTGAAGACTTGGCTGTATGGTCATAGTTCCCTTTGCCTACCAGAATGGATGAAGAAAAAAAAACTCTGCTTATATTCTACGATTGGCGCCATTTTTCAGAAATTTTCTTTGCGAGTTTAGTTGTTTGTTGCACAAAATGAGTAATTTCGACCCTAGTTTTTTTGAATTAACACCACCGGAACTCAGTATAATTGCACAAAATGCTTCGGAGAACATTTTACCGGAGAAGTCAAAAAGTCGCTACATATCTACATACGACGAATTTATTGCGTGGAGAGAAGAGAAAAAAGCAAATAGTTTTTCAGAAAATGTTATGTTGGCATACTTCTCCGAACTCTCAGCAAAATTAAAACCTTCTACGTTATGGTCGAGGTTTTCGATGATAAAAAGTATGCTGAAAATAAGGAACAACGTGGATATAAGTGAATACCCAAAATTAAATGCTTTCTTAAAACGACAATCAGACAGTTTTACAAGTAAAAAGTCGAAAATATTAACATCGAATGAAGTGGAAAGGTTTTTGAACGAAGCTCCCGATGATCGTTATTTAGCCACAAAGGTAATTTATTAATAAGTACTTATATTTTTCTTTAGTAATCAGTTTACGAAATCGCAAAATACAGTCAAACCATTATTTAAAAAAATATTAATCAAATCCCTTCTTTTGCAGGTTGCTCTGATTTTTGGCGTTATTGGAGCTTGCCGCAGAGAAGAGTTAGCCAATATTACTTTAAAAGATATTGAAGCCCGTGGAGAAATGCTACTAATCAAGATTCCGAACACAAAAAATAAGATACCGAGAAGCTTTGTTGTTGAAGGAGATTTTCTTAGAATAGTGCAAAAATATATGAATCAGCGGTCCCAAAAAGGAAAAACCGACCGTTTTTTTTCAAAATTACCAAAAAGGATAAGTGTACAGCTCAAGCAATCGGGATAAATAAATTTGGTAATATGCCAAAAGAAATAGCTACGTTTCTTGGTCTGCCGGATGCTAAGTATTATACTGGGCACAGCTTCAGGAGGACCTCAGCTACATTATTGTCAGATTCAGGAGCCAATTTGACGTCCTTAAAGCGACTAGGACGTTGGAAGTCGGACAAAGTTGCAGAAAGCTATATTGGTGATTCATTAAACAACAAACTAGAAACTGGGAAAAAAATCACACAATCCATTAATTTAAGGTCCAGTCCGTCTCCTTCACATGTTGCAGAGAACGTTCGTCCATCTACCTTCGTTGATAATGATAATTCATCAGATCCAACTCCATCAACTAGCAAACGCCATTTTATGACAAATAGACATGAACAATCATACGAAATTAATGGCATGGTTCGGAGGTCGTCATGGAAAACGCAATGGTGATCTTAAAGTCTGGGTGATAGAATATTCCGTTTTGCCCTTTTTGTAGCTAGTGCATCAAACCAGGCCCTGTCGTGTGTTGTGCGACCCTCCGCGATAACTCTCTTCCATCGGTGGCGAGCTCTTCCCATCTTGGCTTCGATTTTGAACGCGGCCAAGTGACGCTTTGCGAAATCTTTGCAGCCCCTTAAGATGGGTGATGGTCGCCTCTGCGATGTATACGACTACTTCTAGCAATTGTCCAGTTTCCATAGCTTCTATTTTAGTTAGTTTAGCTCTAATGCTTCGGTCATAGTAGTTAAAGCAGCTGTGTCCAGTAAGCTACTACGAATGTTATTTCCGTGGACTGTGTACAACTTCGTTCCTCTAACAGGCGTTAGGGCATGGCTGGTGATTCTGCCACGCTACCACGCACTCCCTAGGCCATGGGCGCCTTGCCCAGAAAGTTCTCTAACCTCCCGCCGGGTGCGCGCCACCCACTCTCACCTGCTGGCTAGGCGTGGAGAGCGCGGCGACGAGGCGCAGCGTGATGGGACGCACGCGCGCGTCGCCTGGCTCGAGGTGCCGTGCCAGGGAGCCCACGAGCAGCACCACGCACTGCCGCACCGCGTCATAGCCGCCCGACTTGGGCGCCTTGTCCAGAAAGTTCTCGAACACGGGCAGCTGGCTGCCGATTGTCTCCTGGAACAAAATGCGGGATGAATAGGGATGAAGCAATAGTCATAGCTGCGGCGATAGGGTAGCCGTCTGTCAAAAATGGAGTGTTGTATAACTGGCTAAATGTGGGCAAAATTGTGCTTCTGCCACCCATGTGGGAAAAGACATGGACAAGGTATGAGACTAGACGTTTTTTTCGTGATATTACTACAACTTTACGGTTTTCGCTGTTTTTTCTTTACTTGTGCTATATGACCATGCTTCTTGCCAAATTTCAAGATTATAGGTCCAGGGGAAGTACCATAAAGGACATATTTTGATTCGCTAAAGAGTGTCGCTATATTGCGACATATGCGGTCTATGAACGCGTACATATTCCGTGCGCGTCATTCACTAGTTTTTAGGGTTCCGTACCCAAAGGGTAGAAACGGGACCCTATTACTAAGACTCCGCTGTCTCTCTGTCTGTCTGTCTGTCCGTCTGTCACCAGGCTGTATCTCATGAAATGTGAGAGTGAAACAGTTGAAATTTATTAGTCTGTGATTATTTCTTAGGTTAAGATTACAGCTTTGGCTAAGTTTGGAAAACGTTGTAAGGTTCTTGTTATATTATATTTTCGAAAATAATTTGACTAGCTACAGTAAGTATGTTAATTTCTTTAAAACACTCTGTTAAGGAGTCTGTTCGTTTTAAATTATAAATTGCTCGATTAGCTCTTTTCTGTAAAATAAAAATAGTTTGAATATCTTCTGCTTACCCCCACAACAAGATACCATAGGACATGACACTACGAAAGTAACTAAAATATACTAGCCTAGATGTAGCCACATTTGAAAAAATGAGGGCAGCAACTAGCAACACTCCAGAAACACGTAAGTATCTCTTTGGAAGCCAGGCATCGTCGAAGAACATAGCTAAGTTCACCATATCATTATTATCAAACAAGGAAATCTTTAGTCAGGCTATATTTAAGTCCGAAATCAAAAAGTAGACCTTACAATAAAAAGAAAGCGGGAATAAAAAAGTCAGCACTACAGACCCACTAGTAATACAAATTGGCTGAGCGAGCGAAGCGCTTCCGTATAAGCTTGGGCGAAAATGCTTTCATATATCCGGATTTCCGGCTGCTCTCCACTACAGATAGTATTTCTCAGCCGATTTTCGTGAAATTATGTGAGCAGGTTCGATAATTATATGGAACGTTTTTGTCGACTCAGTTTCAGCAGCATTTTTCGTATGAGCTAGCACCGTATCCCTTGACATTGTTCATTGAAGGGTACGAAATAGTTTAGCCTTACAAAAGGCTAACTAATCTATATAATACGCATAATTTATTTTACACATTACATGTTATCAAACAATTTCACTCACCTACTCTATACTTTATTGCACAGAAATTATAATACAAATGCTTATAATTGAAAAAAAAAAAACATCAAATGATAATCTATTTACAAATTAAAATCAATCTACAAATAACAATCAAACTACATAAGTATTGTAATTAAATTACAAATCTACACAAACTATATCTAAATATAATTGAATAGCTACACTTACTTATCATCTGCAATGTAATTGTAAGCCCATGTGCCTTTTATATTCTGGAGTTGTAGACGCACGTGTCATGTACGTAGGTGTACATGATGACGGAGGTGGACAGAGCTAAACCCACGTATCGCTCTGTCTCTTTCTGCTTTTGCGACATTACCATTCATTTTACGAGAATAAAACAGCCAATTTCCCTTTGTCTCTTAATTTTTTATCTAAACCCGGCAGGTTTATCTAAATTTACGGCAGACCGTACCTACGAACATAATATGTACAAGCTAATATCTATGTCACTTTCTGTACTCACTTAACTACTATTATTATTATGTATTTCATATTTCTATTGTAAATCTATATGTATATCTACCAATACATCGCATCGTTGAGAGGTGCCTGCACGGATATAAAATGGCTGAATAAAATGGCTTAATGACATGTACTCCTTGGAATCTGTTCCAAGCTCTTTAAATTAACCCATAGGACAACAGAGAGTAACTCTGGCAGTAATATTAATATTTGTATAAATATACCTTCATCTTGCCCATTAAATCAAGTTACTAGTAATGAAAAATGTAAAAGTAAGAATATTTTAAACGTGGTTCAACAAAATATACAGGGCATGTTAAGTAAAGAACTGGAAATTGAGTTATTCATGAACTGTAATAATATTGATATTTTATGTATAACAGAGCACTTTTTAAAGAGTTATCAGTTCATGTTCAACTTTAATAATAACCACGTTGCTAGTTCGTTCAACAGAAAAACAGCTGATCGCGGTGGCTCCTTAATACTTGTAAATAATAGTTTTAAATATAAGGAACGAGTTGACATAGTGAGCCTGTCTGTTGAGCGTACCATGGAAATAGCCTGTATTGAACTTGAACAACTTATTGTAATGAGCGTATACAGACCACCAGATTCATCCTTTGATTTATTCGAAAAGAAAATGGATGAAGTGTTGATTAAAATCAGCGATAAAAATTTTTTTTTTTATAATTTGTGGTGATTTTAATGTTAATCTGTTAGAGGATAATAATATTTGTACTAGATTAAAATCTTTATTTTTATGTCACAACATGAACTATCTGTTTTTGGAGCCTACTAGAATTACTGCAACATCTGCTACCTGCATTGACAATATATTTACTAACATTACGCCCATTTTCAAATCGGTCATCAATAAATTAACCTCTCATCACTCTGGTCAGATAGGTATATTCAATATTAAAATAAAAAAGGACCAAAAAGAGGATATTACATGTGTGCCCGTTAGTGACACTCGGCTTGAACACTACAGGAATAATATTTTAGATAAACTATGGGAAATACCATACAGTGACGATCCAAATTTGTTGTACAACTCAGTATTTAACCTTGTCAAAAATGAATATGATACGGTATTTAAATCAAAAACTATAAAAGTTAATAACAAAGCTTTGTTTAGTGATTGGGCGACAGTTGGAATTCATAGGAGCAGACGAAGATTATATGAACTCTATGAAGAGAAATCATATAACAAAAATACGGCATTTCTAGATTATGTTCGTAGTTATTAAAAAATGTTTAAACGCGTTTGTGCCGTAGCTAAATCTAATTTCATTAAAAACAAAATTGAATCTAGTAGCAATGTAATGAAAACGACTTGGCAAATTATAAACAGAGAGACTGGAAAGGCCAAAGCTACACATAATAACTTCAAGCTTAAGATAGATAATCAATTGCTAAGTACAGACCTAGAAGTAGCAAAAGCTTTCGAAAATTTCTAACATATTTCTAATATTAATGTAAAACAGATTTTAAATTTAGGCACGTAAATAATGAAGACATTGTAAAAGCGTTTAAATCCCTGGAAATGAAAAAGACAGCTGACGCCCATGGTCTGTCAGTAAAAATTATTAGTTCCATTGTAGATTGTATTGCACCTCACCTTTGTTGTATATTTAATCAATGTATAGATAATGGTGTGTTTCCTGACTTGATGAAACTAAGTAAAGTTATACCTTTATTCAAAGCTGGTAGTACATCAGACCCCACCAATTTTGGACCCATATTGATACTACCAACGCTTAGCAAAATATTTGAAAAACTCATACTTAATCAATTGCAAAGTCATTTTTATCTCAATAATTTAATTCATATTGCTCAGTTTGGTTTCACAAAGGGTCGTTCAACAGCCGATGCTGGTGTTGAACTAATCGACAATATTTTTGATGCCTGGGAAGACGCAATGGATGCAATAGGTGTCTTCTGCGATCTATCCAAGGCTTTTGATTGCGTCCATCATGACACTCTTGTCAGGAAGTTACGCCATTATGGTGTAAAAGATCAGGCACTTGGCCTTCTGGAGTCATATCTAACAGATAGGGTTCAGATGGTCGATGTTAATGGGAAAAGATCACCTGGGTCTTCAATAAGTATGGGCGTACCGCAAGGTTCATTCTTGGTCCTTTCTTGTTTTTAGTATATATTAATGATTTACCTTACCTTGTTAAAGCAAAACATGGGTTAGTGTTGTTTGCCGATGATACTTCTTTGATATTTAAAGTTAAAAGACAGCAATCAAATTATGACGAGGTAAACAATGCTATCTCTAGTATAGTGAACTGGTTTACTGTTAACAATTTATTACTTAATGAAAAGAAAACTAAATGTATTAAATTCGTGTTACCCAATGTGAACCCGGTAACTACAGACATATTTATAAAAGGACAGAGATTGGACCTTGTGCAGTCGACTGTCTTTTTGGGCATTACTTTAGACGCCAAACTACAATGGGATCCTCATATAAATAAATTGTCGAACAGACTGAGTTCGGCAGCGTTCGCAGTTAAAAAAATTAGAGCTCTTACCGACGTAGACACCGCTAGACTAGTCTAGTTTAGTTACTTTCATAGTCTAATGACCTATGGTATTTTATTGTGGGGTCACGCTGCGAATGCTAATAGTATATTTATTCTGCAGAAACGGGCTGTTCGTGCAATTTATAGATTAGGGCCTAGAGTGTCACTGAGGGAAAAGTTTAAAGGAATCAATATTCTGACATTTGTGTCTCAATATATCTATGACAATCTTGTGAATGTAAAAAGAAATATAACTAATTTTCAGAAGTACAGTTGTTCGATTCAAAATCGATACTCGATCTATGGTTCCGGAACGGCCATTTTGAATTTGACGTTGCGGCCATCTTTGCAGTTTTTTGACAACTGACAGACGAAAAGCCCTCGCGATGGAACGCGTATTGGTATTGGGCATTAAAATTAAATCGTAAGCCATCTGGAATTGTATTCGGGCTCCCCTCAGGATTGTCTTATAGCTGAGTGTATTGTGGTTCTCCGAACCAGATAAAGTTCGTATTTACGTAAAACTGTGCGCGTCGAAGCTGGCCTGCCAGCCATACCTGGTTGGCAGAAGAACCTGTCTACCAAGAAGAGCCTAGGGTGCACCCAGGCCTTGCAGAGAGACAGGAGTTTGACGGGAACGAAGCACAGACCAGGTCAGATAGAATCTATTTACTTAAGCTCGGTGAATCGCCGACGTTCTTGCTTCTTGGCATCTGATCGCTACGCTACCTCGTAGCTATGGGCCCCTGCGAGGTCATTGGGTGCCGAGAGGCCTGAACATTTTGGTAGCAAGAGCGTGGTTTCCTGAGATTTGCAGCCGTCAAGGGCTCCAGGAACCCACGATTTGGGACTATCAATCTGTAGGTATAGGCGGTTATTAGCTAACTTGGTTTTGTTCCTGTATCCACATAGATTGGTAGTATTATAAGTTATAAGTCTACTGCTGGTAGTAGACAGACAGATATAACAGTTTTCCCTAAATGACCAGTTGTACTGAGATGTGACTCAGAATAGTAATTACATTACAGGTACATTGTAGGTGAATTGAAATTTGCATTGAAGTCATATCATGTTTGCAGTTTGAAGTTTGCATAGTCAATCTATTAGTGGTCTAGTAATGCTAATGAATGTTTGGACATTGTTTTCAGTTTATAGCAATTTATAACTTGAACTAATATTGACTATCTGTGTGTGTTATATGATATAGGGAAACTAAATTGTTGTTTACAGAATTTGTGTAGATATAAAACTCGGTTTCTATTGTTTGGGGAAATCAGCATTGTTTAAGTTATAGATTAGGGTTCCCTCGTTTGTGTTGTAGACTGGAGGGTCCAATATAATTGAGTTACTGCAAATTGTGAGTAAGTATCGTTCCGATCATGTCGTTGTCTGAAATACAGAAGGGTGTTTCTAAGGAGCTCAGATGGTTTTCCTCCGCACACGGTCTGATAGACCGTTTAGATAGGCATGATGTGGTGTTGGAGCGGTCTATGGACGTTAAGGAACGCTACAACAGGGTGCTCGAATTGTCCGCGCAGGCGGAAGCAGTTGATGGTTGCGCACCTGACAGGCTGTCACGGTTGCTAGGGGATGTCGACCAGTGTATGGAGATGGCGGCTGCTATCACGCAGAGGGCTGCGGACATACGTAGGCAGCGCGAGTCCAGCCATGGTGGTGACATTGGGGCGCCTCTGCCGCATCAGGGATCGGGGACCAGGTTACCTGTTATAACTATGCCTACTTTTGACGGAGTGTCCGGTGAATGGATGAGCTTCATCAATCTGTTCGACAGTTTGGTGCACATGCGATCGGACATTACCAAGTCTGTCAAAATGGCTCAGCTGGTGGCAGCATTGAGGGGTGAGCCCAGGGAGCTGGTCGCTCATTTGACAGTTACGGAGGGTAACTATGAAACGGCCAGGCAATTGCTGGTCAGACGTTACCACAACAAACGGAGGTTGGCCGATGCCCAACTGAACCGTTTGTTTAGCATCCCGGTTGTGAACAAGGTCGGGGCCATACAGACGGAGGTTTTGAACCCGTTGTTGTCCGTCACCAAGGCCCTAGAGAATCTTGGACTTCCGGTTGGTGAATGGTCGTACCTATTGCTGTACATTGTACTTTCCCGACTACCCGCTGACGTGCAGACTCGTTTCGAACAGTCTCACGGGAGGTCGGCCGAGGACCTGCCCGCCTTCTCCGACTTGGTCGGATTTTTGGAAGAGGAGGCTCGACGGGCAGAGAATTTGGGGTTGACGGCCACCCATCCTTCGGAGCCACAGAGAGCTGCCGGGAGCGCTGTGAGTAGGGGCCCTCCGACGAGGAAGGACCGCACCAACCGGCAGTCGTATGGGACTGTGAGTGCATTGACCCCACATAGTGAGACCTGCCCATGTTGTAGGCAGATTGGCCATGCTGTGGCCGATTGCAATAAGTTCGGGGAACTTAGGGTTGAGGGACGGCGCCGGATGGCCAAGCAGCGGAGCTGGTGTTTCCTGTGCCTCGGGCCACACATGGCTATGGACTGCACGCGCACTAAATTGTGCGGATATTGTGGTGGGGCCCACAACAATCTGTTGTGCATGACCCGGTCCGGCCAACAGCCACCACAGGGCCGTACCCAGGGTGACACGGCATGGGGCCCTGAGAATTCGTTTGCGACTCGGAGCGCAACTCAGGAGCCAACGTCCCCACGTCCACAGGGCCGTACCCAGGGTGATACGGAATGGGGCCCTGAGAATTCGTTTGCGACTTGGAGCGCAACTCAGGGGCCAGCGTCCCCACGTGCACAGGGTAGTACTAGGGTGCGGGGCCGCACTCAGGGTCATCACATGGGGGGCCCTGAGTTTTCGGTTGCGACTCAGCATCCGACTCAGCGGGCAATGGGGCCACAAGCGCGCGGCCACCCAAGGGTGCAGGGCCGCACTCAGGGTCATCACATGGGGGGCCCTGAGTTTTCGGTTGCGACTCAGCATCCGACTCAGCGGGCAATGGGGCCACAAGCGCGCGGCCACCCAGGGGTGCAGGGCCGCACTCAGGGTCATCACATGGGGGGCCCTGAGTTCTCGGTTGCGACTCAGCATCCGACTCAGCGGCACATTGGGTGTGTTGAGCAGGCCGTAACGGGCGGGTGGCATGGGACAACTTCGAGCTATGCGGGTGCGGTTCGGACGCCGCCTCAGTTGTCGCCCCGCTCGTCGCCTCGTCCTCGTCGGTCGCATGTGATGTCCCCCCCGCTCATGGAGCGGCCACGGTTGAATTCACGCCCACAACCCTTCGGGGGGCGTCGTAGGGTGGCAATGGAACCGGCGCGTGGGCCATTTGTACAATGGGACCCGCTGGCGTATAGCTGCCTACCTGATCGGTTACAGGCACAGTGGGGCCCCGGGGGCCCTCGCTAGGAATTTGCGGCCCAACAATTTGTTGCCCCCCAACCGGAGACGGTGGTGTTACCGATCGACTCTGTGCTTGTTTGGGATTTGGCGGGCAACCCAACATACGTTCGCGCCCTATTAGATTCTGGAGCTCAGGGCTGCATTGTATCGAATGATTTAGCACAATGGTTGGGCCTCAATATAAATAATGTATCGCTGCCGAGGAAATTGGTCCCTGCTGGGGATTACAGGGCAACCCTTCACGGGTTTTGTGATGCCTCTGAACGAGGGTTTGCGGCAGCGGTTTATTTGCGAACCGTCACCTCCACCGGGGAGGTCGACGTGCGTTTGGTTTTGGCAAAAAGCAAGGTAGCGCCTATTCGGACAAGGATGACGATTCCAAAACTGGAACTGTCCGGGGCTGCTCTTTTGACCAAACTTTTGAATCACACTCTAACAGTGTTGCGTGGGTCAGTGGTTTTGGAGGATACGGTGTACGCGTGGACGGACAGCCAGATTGTTTTGTGCTGGCTGAAGGCTTCGGTCCATAACTTAGAGGTTTTTGTTGCGAACCGTGTCTCCCAGATTATGTCGTCTGAGGTCCCACTGACCTGGAGACATGTACCAGGAGAATTGAACCCGTCTGATTGTGCATCCAGGGGATGTCGGGCTCCTGAACTCGAGCTCGTTGCTGATCTCTCGACAGAGACTTTCATTGCTTGTTTGGATAGGTTTGTTTCTCGAAGGGGACTTCCAACTTTGATCCGCTCTGATAACGGCTCTAACTACATCGTTGCGGAACGATGCTTACGAGAGATAGTCAACCTTTTGAATGTAAATAAAGTGGATATAGGAACGGCCCTCTCCCGTCGGGGTATACAGTGGACCTTCAGCCCACCGAGTTGCCCCCACTGGGGTGGGATTTTTGAGGCCGTAGTTAAGTCAGCTAAGACGCACTTGGGGCGTATAGTAGGTCAGACCGCGCTGACTTTTGAGGAGCTCGCGACATTGTTTTGTAAGAACGAGGCCGTTCTCAATTCGCGACCGTTGTGTCCGCTCAGCTCGGATCCAAATGACCTGGAGGCTCTGACCCCAGGCCATTTCTTGATAGGACAGCCACTTAACGCGTTGCCCGAGCACCCCTTCGAGGGAGTGAAATTGTATCGGTTGTCAAGGTATCAGATGTTGCAGCAGTTTACTCAGAATTTCTGGAAGCGTTGGTCGCTCGAGTATCTGCATATCTTACAACAGCGCCTTAAGTGGACTGACAAAACCAGCCCCTCTAGTGTTGGTGACCTCGTTCTGGTTAAGGATGCTAACCTACCGCCACTGCGTTGGCGCAGGGGGCGCATTGTTAACTTGTTCCCTGGCAGGGACGGGACCCCCCGGTCTGCAGAGGTTCTAGTAGGAGGCTCGGTACTAAAACGAGCGGTAGCAACGTTGTCTCGGCTGCCCGTAGATTAAGGGACAGGTGGGTGCCTGTCCGGGCGGGTGATTGTTCGATTCAAAATCGATACTCGATCTATGGTTCCGGAACGGCCATTTTGAATTTGACGTTGCGGCCATCTTTGCAGTTTTTTGACAACTGACAGACGAAAAGCCCTCGCGATGGAACGCGTATTGGTATTGGGCATTAAAATTAAATCGTAAGCCATCTGGAATTGTATTCGGGCTCCCCTCAGGATTGTCTTATAGCTGAGTGTATTGTGGTTCTCCGAACCAGATAAAGTTCGTATTTACGTAAAACTGTGCGCGTCGAAGCTGGCCTGCCAGCCATACCTGGTTGGCTGAAGAACCTGTCTACCAAGAAGAGCCTTGGGTGCACCCAGGCCTTGCAGAGAGACAGGAGTTTGACGGGAACGAAGCACAGACCAGGTCAGATAGAATCTATTTACTTAAGCTCGGTGAATCGCCGACGTTCTTGCTTCTTGGCATCTGATCGCTACGCTACCTCGTAGCTATGGGCCCCTGCGAGGTCATTGGGTGCCGAGAGGCCTGAACAACAGTGATATACACAATTTTAATACTAGAAATAAAGACAAGTTGGTTGCTTATGTAAGCCGACTACATCAAATTTGTAATTATTTTAAAGGCAATTGTATACGCTATTACAATAAGGTCCCTACTGATATTAAAAACTTACCTTTAGACAAGTTTAAAATAATAATAAAACAGAAATTGTATAAAAAAGGTTACTATAGGATATCTGATTACTTAGAGGACAGATGTCCATGGGAATAGATTGTTTGAGTAACAGGCTGTTTCGATATATAATTAGCATTCATTTTGTAATTTGACAATATTTTATTTAAAAAAGGAAACGCAAAAGATGCGACGACTGTGGAGTTTCTTCGGTGAGCTCTTCTCCACAGATTCCGCCATTGTGTTAGTGAACTCACCCAAAAAAATGTAATGACGGATCTAAGTGATGTAACAACATCCTATGGAAATAAATGATTTTTGATTTGATTTGATTTGAAAATCAGCGCTACAGCCCCGTTATAGCCTATGCTGAGTTGGAGCCATTTCACTGGCGAGGCGTGCGTACATCATCTTTCTCTTTTCTTTTTTGTTTAGAAAATATGTGTTTTCTTCTATAATTTAATGTCTATTTCCTGCCTCTAAATTATCCTGTTGATGTACTGTTTTGTTCAGTGAATAAACGTATGTCTATGTCTATGTCTAAATCTTCCTTCTATTCAGTATTTACACCACTTATTGAAAACATCATCCCAGGAAACAGAGCGTACCCAGTGGTCGATGGTGGTTACCTCCTGCACCTGCCTGATCACCTGATCAGGCATAGAAATGAATCAGTCACAGCTATTGCAGCGGGATACGTCAACAATGTTTTCAACTAGTTTGGTAAAAACGCAGCTGTATTTTTTGATGGATACCCAGAAAATGCAGCTATGAGGACTAAATCAGCTGAACGCCTTCGCTGCGACGCTCTTCTTCTCTCTCCTGCAGTGAAATTATGTGTCATGAATCAACACCCATCAAAGTACTGCAAGCATAACTGCTTTCAAATTAATCTAACAAACGCCGACTGATCACCGCGATGCGTACTGAATTTGATAGGCTGGGTATCGAGATCCATCAATCTCAAGAAGACGCCGATGCCCTTTCCAAGAGCGCATCATTCGATCAAGTTTTTATCATTGGAGAGACTAACGTGTATGTATACGGCGCGATGCTCGATGAGTAAAAAGACCGAAATACGACTAAATTAACGTTTATTGTGCAACACACAATGAAATTTCAAAATTACAAAACAGACGCGGTGTTGCCTATGAGTTGAAAACAAAACGACTGACGACAGCGCCGCGCGCTAACGCGGCGAAATGTGCAAACTATGTCACACCACATTCTCTATACATAAAACTAAATGATTTGTCTGAATGTTTTAACATTTCACACTTAGGATTAGACAAACATTGTACGTAATAAAATTACAACAGATTAGGTCATATAAAGAGTTACTTTAAACTAACAGCTTATGTGTTTTATTTACGTTTTAATACAAAGATACAAAAGTATATTTGGTTCTATAAACATTGAGTGCGGACAGGCAAAGTCGCGGGCAAGACATAGTCATCTCACCTGGAAAGTTCTAAGGAGCGTTCGTAATATTTATAATCTACATACTATAGGTAAGTAATTATGGCTATCAAATTAAAAATGGAACGCGTCGCTAACATATCCCACCCTAGTGCTGACTCAGCACTCAGCATCAACTGGAATCCATGCGACGCGCGCCACAGGGCGTCGTAGGTAGCCTGACTTAGTCTTAACTTCCACGACCCTGATTCGACCATCTTTCCCGGGAAGTACTTTTTCCACCAGACCTTTCTGCCAAACATTGCGGGGCGAATCGGGATCCACAATGTAGACTAAATCACCTACCTGCAGTTGACGATTTAATTCTTGCTGCCACTTTCTTCTTGGGTTAAGCTCCGGTAGTACCTCCTTTCTCCATCTACGCCAGAACATGTCGGCTAAACACTGAGCCTTACGCCACTGCTTGCGCAAGTCCAGGTCTTCCTGAGTGAATGAACCAATGGTAGGAAGATTAGACGAGCTGCCCAAAAGGAAATGATTTGGCGTAAGACTTTCCATGCTACCAGGCTCCACTGAAACGTGTGTCAGTGGTCGACCATTGACCATATTTTCTACCTCGGTCATCAGCGTGCTTAAAACTTCTTCTCTAGGAGCGCGCTCGTTTAAAATTACCTTTAGGGACGTTTTTACGCTACGAACTAAACGTTCCCAAGTGCCTCCGAAGTGCGGGCTTGCTGGGGGAATAAAAACCCATTTTAGACCAACGTTCATACCTTCTAGCTTCAAAGCGTCACGGTCGAGCTCCACCAGAGCTTTTTTCAGTTCCGTATCAGCCCCACGCATGTTCGTCCCATTGTCGGAGTAGAGACAACGAGGCCAACCACGCCGTGAAGCCATCCGCCGCAGAGCCAGGATCAAGGAGTCAGAGGTAAGATTCGGTACAAGTTCGAGATGCACGGCTCGAACTGTTAGACAGGTAAATAGGACCCCATACCTTTTTTCCCGACGACGACCGACGGCGATCTCCATAGGCCCGAAAAGATCTAGGCCGCAGTGAGTAAATGGACGAAAATTGTGCGCCATTCGACCGGGAGGTAAGTCACCCATGCGGGGCACCTGAGGTTTGCAATTTCTCATTCGACACAACATGCATTGTGTCACGATGTTTTTAACAGTAGGCCTTAACCTAATCAACCAATAAAGTTGCTTCACCTCGTTCACGACAGCTTCTTGACTACCGTGAGCCAACTTTATGTGGTAGTGTCTTACAATTAACTTAGCAACCTGGTTGCCGCCTTCCAGGATTACTGGTCTCTTTGTTTCAGATGGTACACCAGAAGCAGCGTCTATGCGGCCGCCGCACCGGAGGATCCCGTACTCGTCAAGGTAAGGTGATAGGCGTAGTAACTTACTAGAGCGACTAATACATTTTTTTTCTTTCACAGCTGCCAGCTCTTCGCCAAAGGATTGTGCCTGTGAGTATTTAATTAGCAAACGTTCCGCCTGTTGCAGCAGTTCACAGGACATTTCAAAGTTTTGTTTCCTACACTTACCTATAAAAAGTAGAACGTTCGCCGTGGCCCTCTTCAAACGTAGCCACGAGGAAAAACGCTCCGGCTCTGGTACAGATGGTGGCGTAGTATATGATGCATTTTGGACTACGGCTACACACTCTAAATCACTACTTGTAGTAGTACTGCAATTTTTGTAAGCAATTGTATGCTGGGGCCACGATGACTCATCGTGTAATAAAAATGTAGGGCCGTTTAACCAATCGCCAATGAAAAGCGAGTGATCAAATGTATCACGTGTTGCTAAATCAGCAATATTTAATTTGGTAGGTATATATCTCCACTCCTTGCTCTGCGTCAAATCATCAATCTCCCCTAACCTGTTCGCGACAAAAACATTGTAATTGCGCGAATCATTATTGATCCAGTGCAAAACGACTATCGAATCGCACCAAAAATATTTACGCGTGACATTAAGTTTATGCTCTTTGACAATAGTGTCCGCTAATTTAGCGGCTAAGACACTCGCTTGTAATTCCAAACGAACTACGGTCATAGGTTTCACCGGGGCGACTCGAGTTTTACTGGCAACAAATGCAACCACAGTTTGTCCTTCTTTGTTTATCCAGCGCCAGTAGGCCACAGCACACATTGCTTGCAAGCTTGCATCGGAAAATACATGTAGCTGTAGGTCATTATAATCGCTATCAGCTGATGCTACCGCGGGCGCGGGAGTACGTACCGTCGGCGGACGGGGTTGAGGATGTATATCCGTCTCGCTCCCACCCGTCGAGCGCTGTGCGCTAGATAAATAGCACCTAGGTATTCTTACCTTAGCAATCAGTTGCAGTATCCCGAGCCATTGAACCCATTTGTTGTGGATTTCATCGGTGATAGGGTCATCCCAGTTGACATTCGACTTCCAAGTGTCCTGAAGCATAATTTTACCTTGAATGATAAATGGAGCTAACAAGCCAAAAATGTCAAAAACAGACATTATGACGCGAAGTAATATTCTTTTACTAGGCTTTTTCTTACCATCGATAATGTCGACAGGAATGCGTTTCATCGACACGTCGAAGCCTAGCGCATCTTCAGCCGGGTACCATATAAGACCAAGTGTGCGTTCCCCTTGAGACTGCTTATCGACTTTGAACTTTATAGCAGCAGTACCTAGGGTCGACGCGGGCACGCTGTCGAGAACAGCTGGAATATTGCTAGTCCAGTTGCGAATTTCGAAACCCCCAGATTGGTGTATTTTTGTTACACATTTGACAGACTCGATCGCGGTGGTTTCTTCCTTAAAACTATCTATATAGTCATCCATATAATGCTGATTTTGAATGGCATCGACCGCCGAAGGCATAGATAATTCATAACGCGCAGCATTTTTATTTTTAATATATTGGGCTACGAATGGGGAGCAGTTAGCCCCGAAGATCAGTGACGTCATATTATATGTTTTTATTGGATCACTAGACTTTTCCCGCCACAGAAATCTTAAACAATTTTGATCTTCGTGGTTAATTTTGACTCGTAAAAACATATCTTTTATGTCCCCTGTCAGCGCCACCCTGTACTGCCTAAAACGTAGCATTATCCCGAATAAAGATACTAAAAGATCCGGGCCTGTCAGTAGGTAATCATTCAATGACAAACCTTTTGTTTTGGCTGCGGCGTCAAAGACCAGGCGTAACTTTTTTTTATTGGGGTTGTCGACCCCGAAGTGAGGTAGGTACCAGGTGCGCTGCGGATAGATGTCGTTACCTGTCAGCTGACTAGCGTAGTCATTATCAAACAAATGCTGCACCCGTTCGACATACCTACCGGCGAAATCTTGGTTCGACTCCATCTTCTTCTCAACAGATTTGAACCGTTTGAGGGCCGTGTCGTAGCTGTCATTCATCTTACAGTTAGGGTCTTTCCACGGGAGACTTACATACCAACGGCCATTAACCAAAACTGCAGATTCGTCGAGCTGCTTTCGAGCTCGTTCATCATCAGCGTTCAACCTCGGTTTGGAAGATACACCTAGTGCGTCTATAGCAAAAGAACGTTTAACCTCATCATGCAGTTCCTGTAGCTCGCGCTGCACTTCAAAATGTTGTTCCGTGATAAACAGCAAGCTGGCTGATTGTGTGCGTGCGCTGCTAGGCGCGGAGACCACACCGTGCACACACCAGCCCAGAGCGGTCAATGTTAACGACGGTTCCATTTGTTTACCTATCTTACACACTATCGGGGCTAACAAATGGTAATTATCTTGACCAATCAGTAATTCAGGTTTCAAATCGGTATCAAAAAACAATGAATTTTGGTTTTTCAAAAACTTCAAGTTATCAAATTGTAAACAATCGACTAGTGATATATTTTGTACAGGCAAGTTCAAATTCTTACAAGTGCGTATAGTCAGAGAATGCATTTTATTGTCCATACCTGAAATGTTCATTTTTACCACACTCGACTTGAGCTCCAGCTCGCTGTCCGACCAGGCGCCGCGCACGCGCACGGTGTCGGGGCGGCCACGCAGGCCGGCGCGCGCCGCCAGCTCCTCGCTCACCAAGGATATCGTGGAGCCGTCGTCCAGCAGCGCGCTCGTATGGATCACACCTCTGGGGCCGTGAATCTTCACCGGCACGACCTTCAGCAGGACCTTGTAGCTGTTCGCGTTGACGTGCGCCACCGTTTGGGTATCGGTGGCGGGCCTGGCGGGCTCGGACTCAGGTTCCGGCGGGGCCGGTGTAGGCTCCGACTGTGGCGCCGCGCTGGCGTCTCTCGCACTAGGCACGTAGTGTAGCAGACGGTGGTGGGCGGCTCCGCAGCCGTTCTTGTCGCAGGTTGGCGCGGGGCACGTTTCACGATCATGGCGAGCAGCTAAGCACTTGTAGCATATACCACTACGCTTAACATGGCTCCACCTGTCCTTACGCAAAGCCTTTTTAAACTTTCGACACTCCGTGAGCTTATGTTTTCCGGCACGGCAGTACATACACTTGTACTCGCTTTGATCGGACTGCACTAGCAGTGGGAACGCACGAGACGCACTATTATTATTATCTACGAACTTTTGAGGCTTATTTTCACTCCGCGCACTAATACCACTAATAGCACTTATGTTAGCCGTCGTAGATATCTTGATTGCCTCTTCGTTCAGGAAATCTGCCAATATCTCCAGGCGTGGCTTTCTGCCTTCTGCGATCAATGCGTAACTATAGTCCGCCCATTTAGAAATGAGTACGGCTGGGAGTTTGGATAACACGGTCGTAGCCACGTTAACACCTTTCAGGTACTCCTCTCGGCCGACGGCACGGACAGCCGCGACGAAATTCTTGATTTTGACCGAAAAAGTGACGATGTCCTTATGGTACTCAGGCGACATTGGCTGTAGCTTGCGTATATCACTCATGATTTTTCCCACGATTACGTCTGGATTGCCGAAGCGCAACTGTAACGTAGACATAATACTGTCGGGTGTGGAGACTGTTATCAGTAACGCTGACACGGCTTCTTTGGCCGCGCCTTGAAGGCATTTCCTTAACCTCCAAACATTCTCTCTGTCACTGTAGTTACATAATTGTGTGGAATCCTCGTACGCCATTTTAAACTGCAACCATTCTATAGGGTCCCCGGAAAAATTTGGTAGGTCCCGGGGAGTGCTCATTCGGCTGAGCATGTTGGCGTTTCCACAGTTGGCTGTTACGGTAGCGGAGAGGTCCTTGAGCGCATTAGCCAGCATCACGGTGCCGTCGTGGCTTGCAGGCGCCGACGGCGGCGGCGGGCACGCCCCGTTCGATTGTACCGTCTGGGGAACAGGATCGTGCGATTCGTGTTGGCTACGCTCAAGCCACTTTTCAATATGTATTCTGGAATTTACTTCGCTATTGCGTGGACTGTAATTTTCTTCGTCGTCCAAAGCGGCGATTTCACACTGGAGCCGTTTGTCTATCAATTCCATTCGTATCTTGGCCTTCTGTTCTTCTGCAATAAGTTCCAGCTTCCTTCTGCGAGCATTCACGGATGATGACGTCGACATAGCACTCGCCTTGGAGCCAGGCGCCGAAGGTAACGAGGGGCGCTCCAACTTTTTCGAACTACCCACATTTTCGGGCGTTTTCTGATCCGGTGACTCTGGAAGGTTTTCTTCTGGAAGGTTTTGAGCAGATTGGTTTGCGGCGTCGTCTTGATTATCAGCATCTTGTTTTTCACTTACACCAAAGGCGGCATTTTGACGACGCGTGTTCACCATCGCGGGGGTGCGGTACATTTAGATGTTCTGCGATCCGGTTCGAAGACCACTTTGTAGACGGCGCGATGCTCGATGAGTAAAAAGACCGAAATACGACTAAATTAACGTTTATTGTGCAACACACAATGAAATTTCAAAATTACAAAACAGACGCGGTGTTGCCTATGAGTTGAAAACAAAACGACTGACGACAGCGCCGCGCGCTAACGCGGCGAAATGTGCAAACTATGTCACACCACATTCTCTATACATAAAACTAAATGATTTGTCTGAATGTTTTAACATTTCACACTTAGGATTAGACAAACATTGTACGTAATAAAATTACAACAGATTAGGTCATATAAAGAGTTACTTTAAACTAACAGCTTATGTGTTTTATTTACGTTTTAATACAAAGATACAAAAGTATATTTGGTTCTATAAACATTGAGTGCGGACAGGCAAAGTCGCGGGCAAGACATAGTCATCTCACCTGGAAAGTTCTAAGGAGCGTTCGTAATATTTATAATCTACATACTATAGGTAAGTAATTATGGCTATCAAATTAAAAATGGAACGCGTCGCTAACAGTGTACTTCCAGAAAGGCAGTAGAGGTGGATCAAACTGCATCCAATATACAGGAATTTCCTTCACATGTGGAGAAATGCAGGTTTCACGCGGGATGGTTATATTTCTGCATGCCATCAGTAGGTGTCACACAACCTCTGCCCTTTTCTGGCAAGGCAATATGAAGTGGTGCAACGTCCTCAAAAAAAAAACCGATTGGATAGACCTCGCCAGCATTTTTCTTGACCCAAACTCCATCAAGGAAGAAGTAGGAAATGCTGGCGAACAGATCTTGATGAACCTCTGCGGAGGAGATAAGGGAACACTATATACCCTGCGATACTCAGCATTTGTAATATCGGCAGTAACGGTCAAAGCCAACCATGCTTACCTCCCCCCAACTACAGAGGTTGCAAAATATCATTCTTGGAGGACCTACCAACAAGTGCAAAAATGGTTGTGACAAAAAACCGTGTGAATGGGGATGGGCGATCAACGAACAAGGGCTTATGCCTGTCACAATGTGTGCAGAGCCCGCTCCTCAGACCCTGCTTAATACGGTGACTTGCGAATGCAAAAAAGGTTGCTTAGGGTCGAGCACTTGCAGAAATGATGAGCCCAAGTTCTCTATACTATGTGCCCTATCCCTATCATCCTGGACGAGGAGGACGAGGATGTGGCCGACCCAACACCGTATGCCGACCAGCCTCCACCTACAGAAAACATTATTCCTCCTACCACACTACCCCCCCCCCCCCACTGTTTTTGCTTGACCGTTTAAATTGTATTATTTTATAGTTTAAAGTTATGTTTATGTTGTTTTTTTATGTTTACGTTTATTTATTTTGAAACCATATGTTACATCTAAAATGACAAATTTACACTCTTGTTTTTTTTTAAGAAATATTATTAAATTATTCAGTACATTTGTTTTTATTATTTAGCCAAAATCCGATATTTTACAATCTTTTTGGATGTAACTATGAGGCCTAAACGCACTACAGTTTGGTATTAAACTAAAGCTAATTCAACTCCATATAAATTCTTTTCTCGCTTTTAACCTAGGAGCATGTCAGCCGGTATATGTCTTAGGAAATGACCCTACCAATGCCCACCTTTGACTAGCTACAATGGACCTAGAGAGCTGGGGTTAGGCTCAAATTGTAGCAAATTTAGTTAGCTTTATTAAACGCAAACACACTTAAAAACAATTCCTTAGAGTAAATTTTTAGAAAAGACTGAACCAAGTGCCAAAATTTCCCAGTTTTTCGAGCACAGCACAGGGTTTTCAAGGTTGCAAACTTGGGTGTAAACTCCTCTCAAGGAACCTAACAACATATAAAAATGGTAGATACATGCGCGTTTGCGATGTTTGATGTCGTCTTCGCGGGTAGCGGGTGTGAGAGGTGAAAAATAAAGCTTACAATAACAAAATATTATCATCGCCAAACATTGTTGCAGCGAAACGTAGTGATTTGATGTGATAAACCAAATAACATTGTTGCGATTTCAGATAAACTTAACTCTATAAATATGCACAAAGCAAGAGGTGTCTGCAGTTGTTATCTGTATTGTAAAGAATGCTGTCGTTGTTAACAAATGTGATATTAGGTATCACTTTCGTCGCGTGCCTTTTCTACTGGTACATAACCAAGAACCTTTATTACTGGAAAAAGAAAAATGTGGCGGGTCCGAAACCAGTGCCTATTTTCGGAAATTTCCGAGAGATGTCATTGCGCCGTACTACCAGGAGTGATTTTTTCAAGAAACTATATAACGAATTTCCTAATGAGAAAGTGATAGGGATATTCCGCTATTGGACCCCTTCTCTTGTAGTGCGCGACCCCGAAATATTAAAGTACATATTCATCAAGGACTTTGACAATTTCGTCGACAGAGGAATAGAGTTTAGCAAAGAGAGACTAGGGGTAAACCTATTTCACAGTGACGGAGACACATGGCGCGTACTGCGTAGCAAACTGTCCCCTATCTTCAGCTCCGGGAAACTCAAGAACATGATGCACTTGTTGAACCAACAAGGAGAACAATGGATGGATTACGTGGACAGAAAATCTCCGAAGAATACCGAGTTAGACATGTCGAAGCTTATTCAAAAGTTTACAGTTGGTAGTATCGGTGCCACGGCATTCGGAATGGATGTCAACATTTATGATCTGGACGTCAAAGATAACATTTATTCAAGAATCGACAAACTTTTATTCACTATCTCTTTCGCCAAAGATATCGATTTAATGTTTCCTGGTATCTTTAAGAAACTAAACTTGTCTCTGTTTCCGACCTTTATTCAAAATTTCTTCGATTCGCTAGTAACGAAAGTAATTAAAGAACGCGGTGGAGCTCCTTCGGGCCGTAAAGACTTCATGGATCTTTTGCTGGAGTTAAAAACTGCGGGAGAAATACACGGTACGAAGAAACACGAGGGAGATAAGACCCGTACACTTGAAATAACGGAGAGTTTGATGGCTGCACAGGCTTTTGTGTTTTACGCGGCGGGGTATGAGACCAGCGCCTCTACTGTATCCTTCATGTTGCGGATGTTGGCGTTGCACCAGGACATACAAGAGAAAGTCGTCGAGGAAATTAACGAGATGTTTGAAAAGACTAATGGAGAAATAACATTCGAGGCCCTCAAGGGCATGCAATACATTGGTCAAGTGTTTGATGAGACGTTACGGATGTTCCCGTTGGCGGATCCCTTACAAAGGCAATGCGAAAAGAAGTATAAAATTCCCGACACTGAAGTGATCATTGACCCTGGTACGGTGGTGTTGATCTCAACAGCAGGACTTCACTATGATGAAAAGTATTTCCCGAACCCATATGAGTTCGACCCTGAGAGATTTTCGCCTGAAAATGTCAAAAACATTCATCCCTGTGCCTATTTGCCTTTTGGAACCGGTCCTAGGAACTGCATAGGTTTGTTATTTTGAGTTATTCTTTATTTACATTTTTTCTTGAGGAAACTTTAACTTCAGCAGACCATCTTTGCTTTAATTGCATTTTATTATCTTTTGATACATTTTGCTGCATAATGAAATGATAATGATGATGTTTCCCGATTCATCCCGTATTAATCAAATGCCATATTGGTTGAATTTTGTCTACTTTCAAAATAAGCATAAAATAAGCCAGGCTGCTAATAAGAGTTCAGTGTAGATGTAAAACATTGCTTCTGGCCCCACACTAGGATAACCCTTGTGTCGTGGGAACCAGAAACAGCAACTTCACACACATAAACATCCAAGACCTGGGGATTATTTTCTTTATCCCCAGCCGAGGATCGAACCCGGGAACTCTCGCACGGTAGGCAGAGCCAAAAGCGCAGCGCCACAGAGATAAAAAAAAAGATCCCTATGAATTGGGAACCTCCGTTTTGAAGTCGGTTTTAACTATAACCACCAAGTGTCTCAATTTTCTATGTAGACAAGTTTATTCGAAGAAGAAAATTGATATTCTCAAAGCTAGTTCCTAAAAGTAGTTAGATTAACCGTTGGAATAAAGTGATTACTTTGTATTTTTCTAGGAATGCGATTTGCGCATGTGCAATCAAGACTGGTGCTGGTGAAACTGCTGCACAAGTACAAGATTCTGCCGACAGAAAATACAGCGACCAAACTGGTATACGACCCACGCCGTGGTTTACCGGCAAACATCCAGGGCATACTAGTCAAGATTGTTCCAAGACACTGAGAGTTTGGTGTTAGAACAGAAACAACAATATAGCATAGCTTTACGACTTTTCCATTTTCGTATTATAAGTCAAAAATCGGTCAAGTGCTAGTCGGACTCACACATGAAGGGTTCCATATTATCATATAAGAAAAAAGGTAAAAGACGAGTATTGTATGTAAACCTCGGTCCCTTTTAATTTTTTAAAACAGCGTGCAGTTCATTATTTGTTGCTGTAGCGGCACACAATCTGTGAAAATTCCAACTCTTTATCTACTTTATGTTCCATGAGATAAATCCCGCTGATGGACAGACGGACGGGTAGACGGACGGGTAGACGGACAGCAAAGGCTTTATAATAGGAAGTTTGGCACCCTTCGGGTACGCAACCATAAAAACGACGATTTGTATAATTGATATTCCATGCACCCAACGATAGTTGCTGGATAAATCTAACGACACTTCATTCATCTCGGCAATCTAATTCAGAAATGAAATGATGGATCTTTTGCGGACTTCAGCGAGTTTTTTAAATATATGACTTTTCTAATAAAACACACAGTAGTCCGCTGGACACAGTCGCCTTTTTTTCTCTCTACATTTCATTGCCAATCTATAGTTTTCATTCATTATCTTGCCAGGCAGGTGCAAGATAATGAAACATAACATAAGTAAGACCATTCAGTAGTCCATGTGTTTGTATACTATTATTAAGTGATGAGTATATTTAATATCTGCCATTACGAGCAACCTTGTTACATTGCCTTTCGTGAGACGTTGCTTAGTCATATAATATAATAGTATATGTGGCTTCGTACAGTTGGCACACACACGCAAAGCATCATATACAATTGACTAATTAACTGTACTACAATATAATTAAAAAAACTAGTATCGATATTCACTCTGGTATGAACGATAATAGATATTAGATTTTTTTAGTTAATGTGGTGTGCTATTCCTGCCCTTTTTGTTCACTCATATACTGCTTAAAGCGCCTTGCTCACCCACGTGACTCACATCTAATAAAATACCACTCGGAATAACAGTTTGGGGTACCCAAAAGGACAAGCCGTGCAAAAGTGGCCTTTTGTCACATCAGAGTGGTGGCCACGACGACTAAAATTATTTTTCATAACTTCAGGAAACCATTATCGTCATTTATAACTGTAAGGAAAATAGTCACTATACGGAGTGCATAAAGTATTGCCGCTTTAGGGAACGGAATACCAGACTAGGAAGCTTGCTGTATCAAACTGCAGTGGGGACCCCACATAGATAAATTAGCAATTAGTAGATACATTTCTGCAGCTTACACTGTCAGGAACATCAGACAAAACATGGATGGTATCCTACAATACTTTCCCCTACAATAAGATACCTATGGTATCTTGTTGTAGGGGAAAGCAGCGGTTATTAAAACAATTTTTATATCTCACAGAAAAGAGCTAATCGAGCAATTTATGATAACACAAAGACTCTTTAAGAGAAATTTAAGAGAACTTGTAAATAAGAACCTTTTCCAAAATTAGCAACAGAAGTAATATTAAGTTACGGATATTGAAATGTCATGTCCAAAGTTTTGTCTATGGATCTGAATTGCTATATTAATGTGAATTTAAAGTGTAATCGGAATCTGTATTTATACTGTTAATGAATCTTGTAAATATTTTCGAATGAATGTCTATGTCGATTTGGCATTTGCTGTAATGGCACAAATTAGTAATGTAAATAAATAAATACGAACAAAGCAATCCTGCCCACTATAATAAATGCCACTCCTATACATACATATCTAACCTAATATAATATTGTACATTGTAATACAAGTGTGGTTGATTATCGCACGTTATGATAGCCGAGTGTGTAATAATCAATGCACTCAAGTATCATACGTTTTTTAACTCACTTGCGAGGAAATAAATCATCATCATCATCATCATCATCATCAGCCCTTGTCATCCCACTGCTGGGCACAGGCCTCTCCCAAAGCACGCCATTCGCTACGGTCACCCGCCAGTCTCGTCCACTACTCTCCAGCCACCTTAACAATGTCATTTGACCATCGGGCCGGTGGTCTGCCCGCTGTTCTCTGCCATGTTCGCGGCCGCCACTCTGTGCCTGCTTTGGTCCACCTTCCGTCCTCCCTTCTAAGCAAGTGTCCCGCCCATTGCCACTTTAGCTCCGTGATGCGCGTACCCACGTCTGTGACTTTGGTAAGTCTGCGGATTTCAACGTGAGTGAGGCACGCGGTCAACGAAGCTGATGCCTAGCATGCCACGCTTCATAGCCCTTTATGCGACTCTAATTTTGTGCATATTGTCTTTTGTGAGCGTCCATGTTTCGGCACCATAAGTGAGGATTGGCAGGACACATTGGTTGAATACCTTGTTCTTCAGGCATTGCGGGATTTGTGATTTTAGGACGTCTTCTAGTTTCCTGAAGGCAGCCCATCCTAGCTGGATCCGTCTAGTGATCTCCTTCGCCTGAGCACTTCGGCCAAAGGATAAGTTATGTCCAAGATATGAGTATTGATCTACTGCCTCTATAGGGCAGTTACCTACGATAACATTAGGTACGTGCTCCGGATCGCTACACATGATCTTTGTCTAGGACATATTCATTGTAAGGCCAACCTTCAGGGATGCTTCATGAAGTTGTTCGAGCATGCTTTGGAGATCTTCAACTTCTTCAGCTAGGAGAATCAGATCGTCGGCGAAACGCAGTTATGACAAGCGCGCGCTGTCAATTTTGAGACCTCTTTCGCTCCAATCTAGTGTATTCATTATATCTTCCAACACGTTTGTGAAGAGTTTGGGCGAAAGAGTATCCCCCTGGCGCACGCCCCGGTCAATGGGCACCGGTTCGGTCAAAGCGTGCATGCGCACCTTCATCGTGGCGGCCCTGTACAGCTCCCGGATGATATCCACATACGTTTTGGCAACATCGTAACGATGGAGAGAATGAAACACGGCGCAGTGCTCGACACTGTCGAAAGCCTTTATATAGCCGAAATAAATAGACGTAGTCAAACTTCTAATATTCTAACTTTTATTTCAAATTTAGTTTTATTAGTTACTAGCGTTTGCCCGCGGCTCCGCTCGCGTGATATTAGTTTTGACGTCACCTTTGGAATGCGCCTGAAAAAAGACTAAACACTATATGATTTCACGACTGTTTGTGATATGTTTATCTTGGAAAAGATAATGTATGGAGAGCCAGAAATCTACTCACTACCGAAGTAAATAATGACCAACATATAATATGACTACATAAGTATGACGTATAACCGAATATCACGCGGTTGAGACCGTGGATAATAGCTAGCCTTTTCCAAGCTTAGAATATCGCAAGCATACGTAAAATGTGTCCAGAGTCAGAAATCTAAGGCAATACGTCTCTGTGAACAACATTCCGAGATTTGTTGTACATATACGCATGTAGAGATTTCTAGCTCTGGATACACGTGAGCAGCCAACGTAGAGCTGTCCGTGAGAAAAACATGGGGTGCCCAGATGAATCCCTGCCACTTTTAGGGTTTGTCCTTGACTCTTATTTATAGTGATGGAGAAGGCCACATTCAAGGGGAACTGTAAGCGTTTGAATTGAAAAGGCAAATTCAAATATAAAAGGAATGTCTTTCCTGTACCCCCTGGTGCGTCTAAGAAATAAAGACCCCCTTCTCCGCTCTCCACGCGGCTCACAATGTTATTGAATATTTGCCTTTGCTCTGGTAATAACTGGGGCCCAGTTTGAGCAACTTGAGCCCCTAAGACTGCGGTGCGTAACTGAGCTCCCTGAGCAGATCATTGGACAACTCTCCTGCTCGTTGTGGGGTGGGCATGCCGAAATCAGACAGCCGTTTAGCTACCATTGAGAAAATTTTGTCCCCAATTAGTTTGAGCGCTTCGTTAAAATATATGTCGTCGTAAGCCTGTGCTGTCCCTTGGTACCTGTGTGCGATATCTTCGGACAAGGGTTTGAGATTTCACACGTGCTTTGATAGCGAAGAGCTCTCTCAACTTGGCAGCTGCTCGGCACAATACGGCGTCCTCCATCGTAGAGTCCCAGTGGCCGTCATTCTCCAAAAGTCCATTGGCCTCATATGCTTCTCGGAACGTAGCTTTCTCCTGTCCTTCTACTGTTTTCAGGGACTGAAAACTTATGGGGCTCCGGACGCGGGTCAGTAGCAATCGTACGCAGTGACACTCGAAGAGCGTTACGTGTACAGTATAAATTCTGCCCAAGGCATCTGACGCTTTCACACCATGCCAGCCTTCGACGGGGTTGCCCTGCACACGACGCTTCCATTCTTTCCGTGAAGCGTCCCAAGTGTAATATTCTGGCACTTTCGCGTACAGCAAAGTTTTGGCATATTCGTATGTTTGGCATAGACGGAAAAACGCGGTAAGGGTGGTCGTGGGCGGTGTCGCTACTCAATCACGCAGGTTTGCCTCCGTGAAGTAGACGCGCTCACCGTTGGAAGATGTGTCACTGTCGGGTGCCTCTCGTGAAGGGGCAAGCCCAATATTCGCCATGCTGCTTCGTTGCTGCTCACGTATCGACCAGCTCTAAACATTTGCACTTCGTCCCTTGGGTTGATCTTTGCATTGCCTTGTTGCTGCACAATAAATATCGCCTGGTCAGTGCCTTTGTTGATGTACTTACAAATACCACCCAGCTGTTGTCCACTACGACGTCTTGCGCGGTACCTCTTATTTTAATTGTGAACGTACGTCCGCCGTCCTCCGTCGCTCTGCGCCTGTACAACGGATAACCATTCGCATTCGTTTGCGTCTCTTTTATCAGCGCCCGAGGATACTTTTTGGTGCATTTCTTAACCTTCATGCAAGGAGACGACGTCCCACAAGGTCCGTGGATCATGCTCTTAGTAATCGTGTTATATAAGTGTTTGTCCACGTTGGGGTCGGGCAGCTCGGCTGATATGTCTTCATCGATTTGGTTCGGCAGCAATTTTTCTTTTAGCGGAAGCAAGTGCATGTGGGGCAAGCCGCGCTTTTGCCACTCTCTCGAATACATGAAGCATTGTGACTCGCCAAAAACGTGCCCTTTGGTGAGGAGGTATTTTTTTAAAACTCCCTAGTTAGTTCCTACAAATATTTTTCGACGTTCAGCTTGTCGTTGAGCAACAGCTTGTCGGCGCACATTTGCCTCTTCGACTGTTTCAGAAGCACGCTGAGAAGCCATGCGCTCTGCGTTTTCTTGACTTCGAGAAGCAGCCTCCTCTGGTGATTCAGAGGCACGCTGGGAAGCCATGCGCTCTGCGTTTTCTTGACTTCGAGAAGCAGCCTCCTCTGGTGTTTTAGAGGCACGCTGAGAAGCCATGCGCTCTGCGTTTTCTTGAAGTCGAGAAGCAGCCTCCTCTGGTGTTTCAGAGGCACGCTGGGAAGCCATGCGCTCTGCGTTTTCTTGACGTCGAGAAGCAGCCTCCTCTGGTGTTTCAGAGGCACGCTGAGAAGCCATGCGCTCTGCGTTTTCTTGACGTCGAGAAGCTGCCTCCTCTGGTGTTTCAGAGGCACGCTGGGAAGCCATGCGCTCCGCGTTTTCTTGACGTCGAGAAGCTGCCCCCTCTGGTGTTTCAGAGGCACGCTGGGAAGCCATGCGCTCCGCGTTTTCTTGACGTCGAGAAGCTGCCTCCTCTGGTGTTTCAGAGGCACGCTGGGAAGCCATGCGCTCCGCGTTTTCTTGACGTCGAGAAGCTGCCCCCTCTGGTGTTTCAGAGGCACGCTGAGAAGCCATGCACTCTGCGTTTTCTTGACGTCGAGAAGCTGCCTCCTCTGGTGTTTCAGAGGCACGCTGGGAAGCCATGCGCTCTGCGTTTTCTTGACTTCGAGAAGCAGCCTCCTCTGGTGTTTTAGAGGCACGCTGAGAAGCCATGCGCTCTGCGTTTTCTTGAAGTCGAGAAGCAGCCTCCTCTGGTGTTTCAGAGGCACGCTGGGAAGCCATGCGCTCTGCGTTTTCTTGACGTCGAGAAGCAGCCTCCTCTGGTGTTTCAGAGGCACGCTGAGAAGCCATGCGCTCTGCGTTTTCTTGACGTCGAGAAGCTGCCTCCTCTGGTGTTTCAGAGGCACGCTGGGAAGCCATGCGCTCCGCGTTTTCTTGACGTCGAGAAGCTGCCCCCTCTGGTGTTTCAGAGGCACGCTGGGAAGCCATGCGCTCCGCGTTTTCTTCACGTCGAGAAGCTGCCTCCTCTGGTGTTTCAGAGGCACGCTGGGAAGCCATGCGCTCCGCGTTTTCTTGACGTCGAGAAGCTGCCCCCTCTGGTGTTTCAGAGGCACGCTGAGAAGCCATGCACTCTGCGTTTTCTTGACGTCGAGAAGCTGCCTCCTCTGGTGTTTCAGAGGCACGCTGGGAAGCCATGCGCTCTGCGTTTTCTTGACGTCGAGAAGCTGTCTCATCTGGTGTTTCAGAGGCACGCTGGCAAGCCATGCGCTCTGCAGTCTCTTGACGCCGAGCATCAGCGTGCGCCGAGGGTTTAGACGCTCAAGCATACGCCTGACGCTCCGCCTGCTCAATTCTTCGCTGCTCAGCATGAACAGACGATACTAGCTGTCTAGCTATCTTTATAGCTCGAGCTCTTTTTGAGCTACGCGAAAGATTTGATTTGCGTTTGCGAGTCATTAAAAATTTAAATATCAAACCAGAAACCAATTCGAAGTGCAAATACCAATACCTATAAAATTACAATTTACGTTATAATCTACAGCCAAATCGATTATGAAATCAGTAATCCAATACAAATGCCAAGTCAATGCAATGAACAAAAGAAACAACAACCTATCCGAATCCGAACGAAATCGCAAAGCAAACTATCGAGCGAGAGAGACCAAAGAATAAGAAACAAACCAACGCAACCGACCAAATGAATTATTATGCCACACGCACCGATAAAAACATAACAGAGTTTAAAGCCAGGTTGTGGCCACCATACCGCGATGTAAAGTACGTGCAGCGCCATCTAGTGAATTTCTGGTAAACGTGAGACTGTTTAACAAAAGCAACCGCTAAGAAATAAATTAGTTTGTGTCATTTGACTGTGTTGTCTGTTATTTACTTCTATATAATATAACGAGTTTCAGTTACAGGCCTGAAATAACCTGTCTGTATGTTGTTTGTGTACAATAAATAAGTGAATGAGTGAGTCAGTCAGGACTTTGTTTTTCATATGTAGCATTTACATATTTACACATTTCAACGCCATCGCACTTCAACAGAGGATAATGGTATTTCACTTCCGCTTCGTTGAGTTTTAAAATCGATGCCATATTCGTAGTCAAAGACCCAAAAAACTTTAAAAACCGGTCAAGTGCGAGTCTAAATCGCGCACGAAGGGTTCCGTACCACCGTTCAATGGAAGCGATGGTGTGGAGTGAATAGTTTGGATTTTACACAGCAAAATATTGTTTACAAAGTTATTGGTGCGGTTACTTTCACACTCCATGTACGTAACCAGGTGCATCCATAAGTTTGTATGTGGTATTGAAAGAATTGTTGTATGGGAGCCCCCTTAAATATTTCTTTTATCCTGTTTTTTAGTATTTGTTGTTATAGCGGCAACATAAATACATAATCTGTGAAAATTTCAACTCTCTAGCTAGCTAGGTTCTTGAGATACAGCCTGGTGACAGACGGACGGACGGACGGACGGACAGCGGAGTCTTAGTAATAGGGTCCCGTTTGGAACCCTTCGAGTACGGAACCCTAAAAACTAGTACAGTTTGAACTATAATAAATATGTATTTTTTTAGTTAATATGATGTGATGTTCCTGCTCTTTTTGTTCATTCATATACGGCCTTAGTAATAAAAGAAGTTATAAACGATTTAACTTATTGGTTCAGTGTTTTGTCTTGCTTTGACATTTGACATTTACTCGACGTATGAAAAGGACAAAACACTGAATAATAAGCAAGCTTGTTCTATCAAACTGCAGTGGGGACCCCACATAGATAAATTAGCAAGTAGATAAAGTTCTGCGGCTTACAAGTTGCGGCACGAAACTCTAGCGCTGACCTTGGCACTGCGTCTAGTTTCGTGCCGCTACTTATACACTGTCAGGAATATCAGACAAAACATGTATGTAGCTACGGCAAGGATACTTTAGTTAACTTTCACAGTGTCACAGTGTCATGACCTATGGTATCTTGTTGTAGGGGGAATGCAGCGGTTAGTAAAAAATATGTGTATTACAGAAAAGCAGCAATTAATGATTACTTTATGATAACACAAAGGCTCTTTAAGAGAACTTTATGCAGACAAGAACCTTTTCCATAATTAGCAATAGTAGTAATATAAAGTTACGTATATTGAAAAGTCATGAAACTTTTGTCTATGGATCTGAATTGCTATATTAATGTGAATTTTAATTGTAATCGGAATCTGTATTTATACTGTAATTGAATCTTGTAATTTCGAATGAAAGTCTGTGTCGAGTTGGCATTTGCTGTAATGGCACAAATTAATAATGCAAATAAATAAATTAGCACATGGCAATCCTGCCCACTGTAATAAATGCCACTCCTATCCATACATATCTATCCTAATATAATAAAATATTTACAAGCCTTTATAAAAAAAAAATATACACTTATATATATATATACATATATAACTGTTGGTCTCATTATTATTATTTTTCACCTTTTACTGTTACCTTTTATTATTATATATAAAAAAGCTTAGTTAAAAGTGTAATCATATGAGTGTTTGCTTGTTATTTTTTCAGTCACCAGAACTTGTATTTTTTTATCATAAAAAACCAGCTCACGGTCGGCAACTAACCCTAATTTGTAAACTTAAAATTGGCCAGGATTCCACGAGACAGGTTCTACCTAGTGTGGAGTATGTTCAACATAATTTGTTAAATAAAGATTTGTCTTTACCATCGCCAATCAACTTAAATTGCGTTTTGTTTTTAAAATTAGCACAAATGAACCAAATGTGGGGATCAAATCTGGGGACACGGTAGTGGCGAAAAAAAGCTTTCTTTTAACTTTACCTTGATTGTATGTATTTATTTTAATTTTATTAAGAAATGAAGTAGGTAATCTATTTTTAGGAATACTTCTCAGTTTCCTAAGCCGTGAACGTTTAGGTCGAGAAAGAAACGGCAAGAAAACTCAGGCGAGTCCCGAAACTTTTGATAGTTTATGGAGTAATTATTTTTTATCAATGAAGTATTCAATATTATCTTAGTATATTTTTTGTGATAGTATGCTTAAAAGAATTGAAGCATAGATTACGTATGTCTTTTGGTGACATGTTATACGAGTATATTGTAATATCTACGTAGAATACGCTATTCCAATAAATTGATAATTTAGGAGATGGTTGTGTTTATTGTAATTGTATTGCGCTCACTAAAGTTATTATAATTTGCGATAAATATTGACGGAAATGTTAGCTTAACATATTTTTGAAATAACGTCTGCAACTTTCCGATGGTTCAATATTAATTAACCTACAAAGGGCCTGATGTATTTTTTCTGATGTTTAAAAACTTTATCTCTATCAGTAGAATTACCAAAGAAAATAACAACGTAGCTTAAGATAGAGATACAAACCTTTACTGAACTGACGTCTCATATCTACGAGTATTAACTACCTGCCTGCCAAATTACAGCTACATAGGTAAAGTAGTATTTATGTCCCTTAACAGTTAAACCCCTCCCCGCTTAAACTCAAACTCAAAATGTCTTTATTACTGTAGATATTTTCAAATATACTTACTTAGTACATGTATTTTTTGCCTCTTCTCTGAATAAAAAAACCTCTTGTTAACTATGGCTGAGCGTTGTCTGTCAGTCTCTATAACAGAATAGCGTTTTATTATGGGGCAGTATTCAAACGGAAGACTGTAAATTTATTGACGACAGGTTTAGCCTAGCGGGTACGGCCTACGAAGCTGACGGTCATGAACACTCAGTGGTGGGCACTGGTTTAACATGCAGCAAAAACTCATCAAAATATATGTCAAAATTAATAAACACATCACTAAAACATCAAAAATTTTAAAATCTCAAAAAAATAAAAAAACTTAATAGGAGTTTAAACAATAAAAGTAAAATTGTCTCATAGTAATCAGGAACGTTATGACTCTTGCCAACGTTACGTTCAACAGCCGGAGAGACCAGCTTCACCCATGAGCCATGAAATAAGTAACCAACCCAAGATTTCAAGTTCGTTTAAAAACATCACTAGCAAAACTGTAATGTTTAGTGATGACATTGGAAGAAACTTAGGTATATTATTTGTTTATTTGTTTATTTGTTTATTTGGGAACTGAGTCCACAGCACGATACAATTACAGTGAACTTAAAAGTAATATTTGACATAGGCCAATTAAGGACTCTTGTTATACAGTCTTAGCAAGAAATTGGGTAGGCAAACAAAAAGGTAAGATAAAATAATAACATAGGCAAGCAATGCACAATTAAAAAAAAAATAACAAAAAACTAGGTTAAGGGGAGGTTGTCCTTTGAGTGTGAAAATGTGTGTTAGAGAGACTGTGAGGGTGTGTGTGTGTGTGCGTGTGTGTGTGTGTGTGTATATGAGTGTAAGAAATAGAGAGATATTAGTGGTTATGTATGACTAAATTAAATGACAGCAGTTGCTTCCGCCACCATTTTTGTCATGAGCCTTTTAAATAGACCCGGCGATTGTTGGAAGATGTCTAACTCAGAAAACATTTTGTTGTAAGTACGTGGTAAGCGGCGGCTGATGGAGTTAGCAGCGTAGTTTGTGCGAGCCAGAGGTACGTTGAAAAGAGGCGTGTGACGCGTACGGGTTGTCGGAGCATTCAGTTTGAGGAGAGCATCGACTAGATCCGGGCAATCAACAACACCGTGACAAACGTTATACAGCAGCTGCATATCCAACATGACACGACGGGATTCGAGGTTGGGGATGTTATGATGTCGGCATTCTTCTGTATAATCGTGGGTATGAAATACGTCACGGAAACTTAAATGTCTTACGAATTTTCTCTGTAGCCTTTCTATCATGTTTATGTACACTGCATACTGAGGGTTCCAAATTGTACAGCAATATTCGAGTATGCTCCTGACGTATGCAAAATACAGAACACGAACACAGTTAATGTCAGTGAATGGTTTACTGACTCTTAGAATAAAACCAAGATTTCTAAAAGCTTTATTTGTGATATATTCTATGTGTTCCTCAAAAGTAAGCTTGGAGTCCAAGATAACACCTAAATCACGTATGGAGTGTACTCTTAGAATGCATGAGTCATTTAGGCTGTATTCATACGAAATCGGTTTTATTCGTCTGGTAAAGCTGATTATGTTACATTTGGCAACGTTGACGTTTATCCTGTTACGTACATAATAAGACGACAGGCGGTTTAGATCCTCTTGTAAATTAATACAGTCCTGAATCGACCTTATTTTCGAGAATACTTTTTTATCATCAGCGTAAAGTATGAAACTCGCATGATGGAAACAAACACCGATGTCGTACAAATATGCCACATATAGTAGGGGTCCCAAAATTGATCCCTGAGGAACACCAGAAGGAACTGTTATGACCAGATCCGACCGATATCCACCAACGACCACAGCTTGACATCTTTTATTGATGTAAGATTTGGTCCATCGTAAGAGATCGCCCTGTATACCTAATTTCATTAATTTTTGCAGTAAGATGCAATGGTCGACGCGATCAAATGCCTTTTCGAAGTCTGTGTAAATGGCATCGACTTGTCCCCCTCCATCCATACTATTGAGGACCGAGTCCACAAATACCGCCAGATTGGTTGTTGTGGACCTGGACCTCACAAAACCGTGCTGTTCACCAGGAATGTTCAAGGAAATGTTTCCATACATATGCCTGTGAACCACTTGTTCCATCACCTTACTGAAGACATTGAGTATGGATATTGGCCTGTAGTGCTCGACTGGTATCTTAGATCCTTTTTTATGCACTGGTACAATATTTGCGAACTTCCATGAAGTCGGAAACACTCCCTCGTGGAAGGATCTATTAAATATCATTGACAACGGCTTAGCTAGTGAACCCGCGCAACTCACAATCAAACTCGGAGGAATTTTGTCATCACCAGGTCCCTTACTTTTATCGAGCTTTCCTAGGATCTTGAAGATGTCCTCGTATGATACCACAATATTGTTGGTTACTAATTGATGGGGTGGTTCCAAAAGATCCAAGTCAGGGTAAGAGTTAGCGGGCTGACAGAACATTTTACTGAAATACTGATTAAAAGCATTACATATTTCCTGTTTAGAACTTAAGACTTTACTGTCATACGTCATGTTCTGAGGATAACCGGAACTAACCTTTCTCCTAGATTTGACGTAGGACCAAAAAAGTTTGGGGTTCTCCTTAATGCCTTCCTGAGTCAACTTTATGTAGCCTCTATGGCACTCCTCTTGCATTTGTTTTTGTCTACTACGTAGGAGAGAGAAAGTATCGTAGTCCGAAGGGTTTTTAAATTTTTTCCAAAAAGAGTGATACTTGTCCTTCTCCTTGATAATGTTAATTAAGGCTCGGCTGTACCAATTATTGAATTGGGAAACTCAGTCATAACCATAGCTCGGACAAACGGTAGCAAAACAATGTCAAAACGGAAAAAGAACAAGATCCAATGTAGTCGTATTAGTATAATATTTTAGAATTATATTTTTCAATAGTATTTATAGCCTCAACCCAAAATTCCCCAAATATTTTAAAGGTATTGTCAGCATCAGCTTTCTAAATTGTGATGCCTGAGCAAAACACAAACAGTCAGAAACGGAGATATTGCTCTCTGTAACAGACAAAATATAGATTTATTAATATCTATATGACGGTAATAGTAATACATTATTAATTATTGCCAACTTTAGTAACCTTTTCGTTGAAATTTCCGAAACACCTGCATGAGCTCTTCGCAGCATGCAACACGATTTGGAGATTTATAGACCTTTTTACGTTACTTATGAGTAAATCTACAACAGGGAATTCGCTTTTTATTTGTTCGCAAACTCTATGCAAAGCATGTGCAATGCAAGTATGGTGCATATTAGGAAATAAATAACTGTTTTAACAAATTTCCAGCTTTAAGCAGCTATCCGTAGATAACATCAATTGCTTCCTAATATTACTTTCAAGAACGTTATCCCAAAAGCAATTTCAAATTTTCAATTACAAATTTAGCCATAGTCTTACCGTTTACCACACCCAGTACTTTGGAAGCACAGCGAATCGTAGTGATTTGATGTGATAAACCAAATAACATTGTTGCGCTTTCAGATAAACTTAACTCCTATAAATATGCACAAAGCAAGAGGTGTCTGCAGTTGTTATCTGTATTATAAAGAATGCTGTCGTTGTTAACAAATGGGATATTAGGTATCACTTTCGTCGCGTGCCTTTTCTACTGGTACATAACCAAGAACCTTGATTACTGGAAAAAGAAAAATGTGGCGGGTCCGAAACCAGGGCCTATTTTCGGAAATTTCCGAGAGATGTCATTGCGCCGCACTACCAGGAGTGACTTATTCAAGAAACTATATAACGAATTTCCTAATGAGAAAGTGATAGGGATATTCCGCTATTGGACCCCTTCTCTTGTAGTGCGCGACCCCGAAATATTAAAGTACATATTCATCATGGACTTTGACAATTTCGTCGGCAGAGGAGTAGAGTTTAGCAAAGAGAGACTAGGGGTAAACCTATTTCACAGTGACGGAGACACATGGCGCGTACTGCGTAGCAAACTGTCCCCTATCTTCAGCTCCGGGAAACTCAAGAACATGATGCACTTGTTGAACCAACAAGGAGAACAATGGATCGATTACGTGGACAGAAAATCTCCGAAGAATACCGAGTTAGACATGTCGAAGCTTATTCAAATGTTTACAATTTGTAGTATCGGTGCCACGGCATTCGGAATGGATGTCAACATTAATGATCTGGACGTCAAAGATAACATTTATTCAAGAATCGACAAACATTTATTCACTTTCTCATTCGCCAAAGATATCGATTTAATGTTTCCTGGTATCTTTAAGAAACTAAATTTGTCTCTATTTCCGACCTTTATTCAAAATTTCTTCGATTCGCTAGTAACGAAAGTAATTAAAGAACGCGGTGGAGCTCCTTCGGGCCGTAAAGACTTCATGGATCTATTGCTGGAGTTAAAAACTGCGGGAGAAATACACGGTACAAAGAAACACGAGGGAGATAAGACCCGTACACTTGAAATAACGGAGAGTTTGATGGCTGCACAGGCTTTTGTGTTTTACGCGGCGGGGTATGAGACCAGCGCCTCTACTGTATCCTTCATGTTGCGGATGTTGGCGTTACACCAGGACATACAAGACAAAGTCGTCGAGGAAATTAACGAGATGCTTGAAAATACTAATGGAGAAATAACATTCGAGGCCCTCAAGGGCATGCGATACATTGGTCAAGTGTTTGATGAGACGTTACGGATGTTCCCGTTGGCGGATCCCTTACAAAGGCAATGCGAAAAGAAGTATAAAATTCCCGACACTGAAGTAATCATTGACCCTGGTACGGTGGTGTTGATCTCAACAGCAGGACTTCACTATGATGAAAAGTATTTCCCGAACCCATATGAGTTCGACCCTGAGAGATTTTCGCCTGAAAATGTCAAAAACATTCATCCCTGTGCCTATTTGCCTTTTGGAACCGGTCCTAGGAACTGCATAGGTTTGTTATTTTTCACACCTTTCATTCGGAAAAGTAAGTTTTGCTCCACGAAGAGAGAGAGCAAAATGCTACTTTTCTGTTCAAGCTCCTTTTTTAATTTATTCATTGGCATGCAGCATTTACGCAATGTGCCAATTGAACACAGATTAAAATAATAGAATGTAATTATGAAATTACATTACAATCGACAATGATGACGTAGTCGATTAAAAACGAACATGGTTCAAGTTTTAACTTTAACAACGATATATCAAAATTTATGAATTTTTCGTAATATTAAAAAAAAAAGTCATAACAAATTATATGTTTTACTGAAATCAAAACTATCGATGACAGTTAAAAACTCAAACTCAAAACTCAAAACGTTTATTCTGTAAATAGGCCACAAGGGCACTTTCACATGTCATTTCATTTCATTTTTTACAGAACATTTGGTATTATTATTTGTATCATATTATCAGAAAAAAGTACTTAATTATTGTTTCTGAGAGATGTAAAGTCTCAAATGTCATAATAAAATAATTAAAATATAAATAACAGAGATGTATAGTCTCTTTAGTGAATAATACAATGATGATAGGAGATGTAAATGGTCCCCACAGTCAAGAGTTGTATAATTAAATTAATCTTTGGAGGTGTAAAAGGCCTCCAAGTGTCCAGTAAAAGAAACTCTGGCAGTGAGGATGCTCACAATTAATTAGAACAATTCAGTCCCAAGCATTTTTATCGTTACTGTGATATAATGAATATTGATATCCAAACCATTGTAATATTCGATTCGATTATTTTTACACAATAGTAAAAGTACACAGGAATATTTTATCTGTGGTGACCTTTCCCTAATCCTTCATTATAAAAAAAAATGTTTACGTTGTTCGATTACTGTAAAAGTGTTAAAAGTATAATTCAAATTTAATTTTTTTAGAGCAATTTAGGTTTTCCTCATAGTCGGTGTGAAAAGTTGTATGTGTCACTCAGGAGCAAAATTATTTTCGTCATGGGCGTTAACGCTTGACTCCTTCGTTACGCTCAGGATTCTATCGTAGAATCCTTCCCTTCACTCTGGATTCAATGTACCGCCCTCGCCGTAAATACATCATTTTGCTCCCTTGTGACACAAATAACTGTTGTGTTATTCTTTATTTACATTTTCTCACATTTTTTCTTGAGGAAACTTTAACTTCAGCAGACCATCTTTGCTTTAATTGCAATTTATGATGTTTTGATACATTTTGTTGCATAATGAAATGATGATGATGATGTTTCCCGATTAACCCCGTATCCATCAAATGCCATATTGCTTGAATTTTGTCTACTTTCAAAATAAGCATAAAATAAGCCAGGCTGCTAATAGTTCAGTGTAGACGTAAAAAAATTGCTTCTGGCCCCACACTAGGATAACCCTTGTGTCGTGGGAACCAGAAACAGCAACTTCACACACATAAACATCCAAGACCTGGGGATTATTTTCTTTATCCCCAGCCGAGGATCGAACCCGGGAACTCTCGCACGGTAGGCAGAGCCAAAACCGCAGCAGCGCCAGAGATTAAAAAAAGATCCCGATGACCTCCTCCTTTTTTAAGTCGGTTTTAACTATAACCACTTACAGTGTCTCAAGTTTCTACGTAGACAAGTTTATTCGAAGAAGGAAATTGATATTCCCAAAGCTAGTTCCTAAAAGTAGTTAGATTACCCATCTGAATAAAGTGCAACTGATTGATTTCTTTGTATTTTTCTAGGAATGCGATTTGCGCATTTGCAATCAAGACTGGTGCTGGTGAAACTGCTGCACAAGTACAAGATTCTGCCGACAGAAAATACAGCGACCAAACTGGTATACGACCCGCGCCGTTCCCTACCGGCAAACATCCAGGGCATACTAGTCAAGATTGTTCCAAGACACTGATAGTTTGGTGGTAGAACAGAAACAACAATTTAGCATAGCTTTACGACTTTTCAATTTTCGTATTATAAGTCAAACATCAAGTGCGAGTCGGACTCAGACATGAAGGTTTCCATATTATCATACAAGAAAAAACGTAAAAGACGAGTATTGTATGTAAACCTCGGTCCCTTTTAATGTTTTAAAACAGCGTGCAGTTCATTATTTGTTGCTGTAGCGGCACACAATCTGTGAAAATTCCAACTCTTTATCTACTTTATGTTCCATGAGATAAATCCCGCTGATGGACAGACGGACGGGTAGACGGGCAGCAAAGGCTTAATAATAGGCCGTTTGGCACCCTTCGGGTATGCAACCATTACAACGACGATTTGTATGATTAATATTCCATGCACCCAACGATAGTTGCTGGATGAATCTAACGACACTTCATTCATCTCGGCAATCTAATTCAGAAATGAAATGATGGTATCTTTTGCGGACTTCAGCGAGTTTTTAAAATAAAATATATGACTTTTCTAATAAAAGACACAGTAGTCCGCTGGTCACAGTCGCCATTTTTTGTTCTACATTACATTACCAATCTATAGTTAAAAACTCTATCTCTTGCCAGGCAGGTGCAAGATAATGAAACATAACATAAGTAAGACCATTCAGTAGTCCATGTGTTTGTATACTATTATTAAGTGATGAGTATATTTAATATCTGCCATTACGAGAAACCTTGTTACATTGCCTTTCGTGAGACGTTGCTTCTTCATATAATATAATAGTAATGTGGCTTCGTACAGTTGAAACACACACGCAGTGTTTGACATGGAAATATTCCGGTGTCGTTTAGTTGAGTACATTAATTTTATACAATTGACTAATTAACTGTACTACAAAATAATAATAAAAAACGGTCAAGTGCGAGTCTAAATCGCGCACGAAGGGTTCCGTACCACCGTTCAATGGAAGCGATGGTGTGGAGTGAATAGTTTGGATTTTACACAGCAAAATATTGTTTACAAAGTTATTGGTGCGGTTACTTTCACACTCCATGTACGTAACCATGTGCATCCATAAGTTTGTATGTGGTATTGAAAGAATTGTTGTATGGGAGCCCCCTTAAATATTTCTTTTATCCTGTTTTTTAGTATTAATTGTTATAGCGGCAACATAAATACATAATCTGTGAAAATTTCAACTCTCTAGCTAGCTAGGTTCTTGAGATACAGCCTGGTGACAGACGGACGGACGGACGGACGGACAGCGGAGTCTTAATAATAGGGTCCCGTTTGGAACCCTTCGAGTACGGAACCCTAAAAACTAGTACAGTTTGAACGATAATAAATATGTATTTTTTTAGTTAATATGATGTGATGTTCCTGCTCTTTTTGTTCATTCATATACGGCCTTAGTAATAAAAGAAGTTATAAACGATTTAACTTATTGGTTCAGTGTTTTGTCTTGCTTTGACATTTGACATTTACTCGACGTATGAAAAGGACAAAACACTGAATAAGTTACACCGTGATTAACTTTTTTATTAGTAAGGCCGATACTATTTAAGACGCCTTGCTCACCCACGTGACTCACATCTAATAAAATACCACTCGGAAAAACAGGTTGGGGTACCCAAAAGGACATGCCGTGCAAAAGTGGCCTTTTGTGACATCAGAGTGGTGGCCACGGCAACTAAAATTATTTTTCAAAACTTCAGGAAACCATTATCGTCAGTTATAACTGTAAGGAAAATAGTCACTATACGGAGTGCATAAAGTACTGCCGCTTTAGGGAACGGAATACCAGACTAGGAAGCTTGCTGTATCAAACTGCAGTGGGGACCCCACATAGATAAATTAGCAATTAGTAGATACATTTCTGCAGCTTACACTGTCAGGAACATCAGACAAAACATGGATGTGGCTACGGCAAGGATACTTTAGTTAACTTTCACAGTGTCACAGTGTCATGACCTATGGCACAGTGTGCCTATGGTATCCTGTTGTGGGGGAAAGCAGCCGTTATTAAAAAATATATGTATTAAAGAAAAGCAGCAATTTATGATAACTTAATGATAACACAAAGGCTCTTTAAGAGAACTTTATGTAGGCAAGAACCTTTTCCGAAATTAGCAAACAGTAGTAATATTAAGTTACGGAAATTGAAAATTCATGTCCAAAGTTTTGTCTATGGATCTGAATTGCTATATTAATGTGAATTTTAATTGTAATCGGAATCTGTATTTATACTGTTAATGAATCTTGTAACTATTTTCGAATGAATGTCTGTGTCGATTTGGCATTTGCTGTAATGGCACAAATTAATAATCTAAATAAATAAATAAGAACAAGGCAATCCTGTCCACCATAATAAATGCCACTCCTATCCATACATATCTAACCTAATATAATATTGTACATTATAATACAAGTGTGGAATGTTGATTATTGCACACGCGAGGCGGTGTTATACGCGCGAGCCACAAGGCGAGCGTTATGATAGCCGAGGGTGTAATAATCAATGCACACAAGTATCATACGACGTTTTTCAACTCACTTGCGAGGAAATAAATAGACGCAGCCAAACTTCTAATAATATTCTAACATTTATTTCAAATTCAGTGTTATTACAGATGTAGTGAATAATCCTTTTCTATCGGCAAAACTCGGAACAACGATAACACCCGAATGGTGCCGATGTGTCTATGAATTACTGTATTATTAAATTACGTGTAGGTATCAAATAAATCGCATACTTTATTTATCAATGTCAAATGTCAAATTGACAAGACAAGAACGAAGAAGATGTAAGACAAAAACGAACATTTCCGAGAAAATACGAAAGGAAAGGATTATTCACTACATCTGTAGTTATAATGATTCCACTGTAGGAAAGTTTCGCAGGCCATTACCTTTCGATACCTTTCAGACACCTTTCCATGGATTTTGGTGGTAACAGGCTATCAGTCGCTTTTCTTGATTCGCTGAGTATTTCTGACGGGGTTAAAGCTATTTGCTCTTCTTCACTACTTGTCGTTGTCGACATTTTTGATAATAAATTTCTAATCAACAAAAACGCCACTAAAGATTTGTGCAAGTTGGCGCGTTTTTTCTTTTTTCACGCACTGGCGCCCGCAGTTGTTGATAAAGTCACAGGCAACACCCCTTAACAAACTATAAAAATAAGGCTTTAAATATGCAAATTATGAGAAAAATGTTATTGAAATGTTAATGAAAAGAATTGGGAAGGGATGTCGCATTTTAATAATTGAGCTAAGTGCAATATGCTTATTATTATTATTATTATAAATATTATATATTTCAAAAGAATCAAGGGCCTAAAGAATCAACGGACATAGCCTCAGACCTCCGTCCTTTGAAAGGTCATTAAATCTCTCTATAGGAGGATTTAAAGCTGTTTACAGAAAATTTTTCACGAATTGGTGGTGGGCGATTATTACAGCACCGCGTAGCCAGGTATCTGAAGCTGCCCCTAAAAGCAGAGGTCTCGTGGCGGGGGATGGTGAATATGTTTGTCGTACTGCGATTCGTGTGGTGTCGTGAAATTTTCAATGTGAGCTTTTCAAAAAGATATTCAGGTACGTGTCTCTTGATTACACAAAAAAAAAACGCGCAGCCAGTTGTAGCTCTTATCTACCCTTAATTCTCAAAATATTAGCACTATTTAGATACGGTGTAATATGGGCACGGGGGGGAACGGAGAAGCAATACCGAGCACAAGCGTTTTGTACACGTTGTACTAGGCGTTCTGTGCGTTTATAAAGACATGAACCGTACACTGTGATACAATAATTGAGCTTGGACATGACCAAAGATACACAGAGTCTTACTATATTCTAACTTTTATTTCAAATTGGCGCGTTTTTTTCGCGCACTTTTTTGATGAAGGCACAGGCAACACCGCAAACACAAATATTCACAAAAATATGCATTGTTTATAGGCATACCAAGTCCTCCTCCTTTTGCTACCGGCCAAATTGCAATAACGCCATCCCTATCGTCCTGGACTCCTCGAGGACGAGGATGTGGACGACCCAACGCCGTATGCCGACCAGCCTCCACCTCCAGAAAACACTATTCCGACTACCCGACTACACCCCCCCCCCCCCCCACTGTTTGTGCTTGACCGTTTAAATTGTATTATTTTATAATTTTAAATTACTTACTTTAATTAGTTTAAATTACAAATAAACATAAAAATTAAAAAAACAATGCACTGAATAATTTATATATATATATATATATAAATTATTCAGTGCATTGTTTTTATTATTTAGCCAAAACCCAATATTTTACAATATTTTTGGATGTAACTATGAGGCCTAGAGGCCCCATTTTGGTATTAAACTAAAGCTAATTCAATTCCCTATAAATTATTTTCTCGCTTTTAACCTAGGAGCATGTCAGCCGGTATATGTCTTAGGTAATTACCCTACCAATGCCCACCTTTGACTAGCTCTATCTGTATCTGGCAACCAATGGACCTAGAGTGCTGGGGTTAGGCTCAAATTGTAGCAAATTTAGTTAGCTTTATTAAATTATAACGCAAACACACTTAAAAACAATTCGTTAGTGATTTTTTTTAGAAAAGACTGAACCAAGTGCCAAAATTTCCCAGGTTTTCGAGCACAGCACAGGGTTTTCAAGGTTGCAAACTTGGCTGTAAACTACTCTCAAGGAACCTAACAACATATAAAAAAGGTAGATGCGCTTTTGCGATGTTTGATGTCGTGTTGATGTTTTCTCGGGTAGCGGGTGTGAGAGGTGGAAAATAAAGCTTAGAAATAACAAAATATTATCATCGCCAAACATTGTTGCAGCGAATCGTAGTGATTTGATGTGATAAACTAAACAACATTGTTGCTATTTCAGATAAACTTAACTCCTATAAATATGCGCAAAGCAAGAGGTGTCGGCAGTAGTTATCTGTACTGTAAAGAATAATGTCGTTATTAACAAATGTGATATTAGGTATCACGTTCGTCGCGTGCCTTTTCTACTGGTACATAACTAAGAACCTTGATTACTGGAAAAAGAAAAATGTGGCGGGTCCGAAACCAGGGCCTATTTTCGGAAATTTCCGAGAGATGTCATTGCGCCGCACTACCAGGAGTGACTTATTCAAGAAACTATATAACGAATTTTCTAATGAGAAAATGATAGGGATATTCCGCTATTGGACCCCTTCTCTTGTAGTGCGCGACCCCGAAATAATAAAGTACATACTCATCAAGGACTTCGAAAATTTCATCGACAGAGGAATAGAGTTTAGCAAAAAGAGACTAGGAGTAAACCTATTTCACAGTGACGGAGACACATGGCGCGTACTGCGTAGCAAACTGTCAAACCCTATCTTCAGCTCCGGGAAACTCAAGAACATGATGCACTTGTTAAACCAACAAGGAGAACAATGGATGGATTACGTGGACAGAAAATCTCCGAAGAATACCGAGTTAGACATGTCGAAGCTTATTCAAAAGTTTACAGTTGGTAGTATCGGTGCCACGGCATTCGGAATGGATGTCAACAATAATGATCTGGACGACTAAGATAACATTTATTCAAGAATCAACAAACTTTTATTCACTACCTCATTCGCTAAAGATATCGATATAATGTTTCCTGGTATCTTTAAGACACTAAACTTGTCTATATTTCCGACCTTTATTCAAAATTTCTTCGATTCGCTAGTAAAGAAAGTAATTAAAGAACGCGGTGGAGGGCCGTAAAGACTTCATGGATCTTTTGCTGGAGTTAAAAACCGCGGGAGAAATACACGATATAAAGAAACACGAAGGAGATAAGACCCGTACACTTGAAGTAACGGAGAGTTTGATGGCTGCACAGGCTTTTGTGTTTTACGCGGCGGGGTATGAGACCAGCGCCTCTACTGTATCCTTCATGTTGCGGATGTTGCACCAGGACATACAAGACAAAGTCGTCGCGGAAATTAACGAGATGCTTGTAAAGACTAATGGAGAAATAACATTCCAGGCCCTTAAGGGCATGCAATACATTGGTCAAGTGTTTGATGAGACGTTACGGATGTTCCCGTTGGAGGAGGAGTGGTGTTGATCTCAACAGCAGGACTTCACTATGATGAAAAGTATTTCCCGAACCCATATGAGTTCGACCCTGAGAGATTTTCGCCTGAAAATGTCAAAAGCATTCATCCCTGTGCCTAATTGCCTTTTGGAACCGGTCCTAGGAACTGCATAGGTTTGTTATTTTGTGTTATTCTTTATTTACATTTACTCACATTTTTTCTCGAGGAAACTTAAACTTCAGCAGACCATCTTTGCTTTAATTGCAATTTATTATTGTTTGATACATTTTGTTGCATAATGAAATGATGATGGTGATGATGTTTCCCGATTGATCCCGTATTAATCAAATGCCATATTGCTTGAATTTTGTCTACTTTCAAAATAAGCATAAAATAAGCCAGGCTGCTAATAGGAGTTCAGTGTCGTGTTAATACCCCTTGTGACGTGGGAACCAGAAACAGCAACTTCACACAAGACCTGGGGATTATTTTCGTTATCCTCAGCCGAGGATCAAACCCCGGAACTCTCGCACGGTATGCAGAGCCAAAACCGCAGCGCCACAGAGATTAAAAAAGATCCCGATGAATTGGGAACCTCCTCCGTTTTTTAAATCAGTATTAAAATTTTGTTTGCCTATTGTACGACAGGTTGAAAGCAGTGTAAGAATAGGATCTGAAAAATTGGACCTCGTTAAGGACACAACCTTTCTCGGAATGACTATAGATTCGAAACTTCAATGGGGTCCTCACATAACTAATCTCGCACGAAGACTTAGCTCGGCCGCTTTTGCGGTTAGACAAATCACATATCTTACAGATGTTGAAACTGCCAGATTGGTTTACTTTAGTTATTTTCACAGTATTATGTCTTATGGAATATTGCTCTGGGGGAAAGCAGCAGATATAAATACGATATTTATCTTACAAAAAGGGCGATCAGGGCGATATATCAATTAGATGCTAGAGAATCATTAAGAGAAAACTTCAAAGAAATTAATATACTTACGGTTACCTGTCAATATATATACGAGAATATCATGCATGTAAGACAAAACATAGCTTTATTTAAAATTGTAGGTGATAGCCATACAATTAACACTAGAAATAAAAATAGGTTAGCACTACCATTATTTAGACTAAGTAAAGTAGGCACATCATTCATGGGGCACTGTATTCGCTTCTACAATAAAATACCACAGGAATCATTGATCCTTCCTGAAAAGAGGTTCAAAAATTATGTTAAAAATGAGCTTATCAGCTTTCTTTCTTATCAGAAAGTCCTATTATAGTATTAAGGAATACTTAGATGACAAAGCTGCATGGTCCATACCATATCAGCGCACAGAAATTCGACGAGGGGCGATGGATCAAGTCTATCACTCTATCAATTTCCTTAGACCGAAACCAGTACCTGTTGTAAAGTCACTTAAAAAAAAAAGGTATGGCGTAGTTTCTTGCCGTGTCTTCTTAACCCCGAGGCCGACCTTCCGAAACGGTGGTCTTTTTTATATAAAAAAAATTGACTTGTAGTTATAAGTAAGTATAATTTTGACGTTGAATAAGATAATGTATTTATTTATATTCAATAAAATAAATGACTGACTCTATTAACTATAAAAATTTACTGTGTCTCAAGTTTCTATGTAGACAAGTTTATTCGAAGAAGGAAATTGATATTCTCAAAGCTAGTTCCTAAAAGTAGTGAGATTAACCGTTGGAATAAAGTGCAACTGATTGATTACTTTGTATTTTTCTAGGAATGCGATTTGCGCATGTGCAATCAAGACTGGTGCTGGTGAAACTGCTGCACAAGTACAAGATTCTGCCGACAGAAAATACAGCGACAAAACTGGTATACGACCCGCGCCGTCCCTACCGGCAAACATCCAGGGCATACTAGTCAAGATTGTTCCAAGACACTGATAGTTTGGTGGTAGAACAGAAACAACAATATAGCATAGCTTTACGACTTTCCAATTTTCGTATTATAAGTCAAAAATCAAGTGCGAGTCGGAGTCACACATGAAGGTTTCCATATTATCATATAAGAAAAAACGTAAAAGACGAGTATTGTATGTAAACCTCGGTCCCTTTTATTTTTTTAAAACAGCATGCAGTTCATTATTTGTTGCTGTAGCGGCACACAATCTGTGAAAATTCCAAATCTTTATCTACTTTATGTTCCATGAGATAAATCCCGCTGATGGACAGACGGACGGGTAGACGGACGGGTAGACGGACAGCAAAGGCTTAATAACAGGCCGTTTGGCACCATTTGGGTATGCAACCATAAAAACCACGATTTGTATGATTAATATTCCATGCACCCAACGATACTTGCTGGATAAATCTAACGACACTTCATTCATCTCGGCAATCTAATTCAGAAATGAAATGATGGTATCTTTTGCGGTATATAAGACTTTTCTAATAAAAGACACAGTAGTCCGCTGGTCACAGTCGCCATTTTTTGTTCTACGTTACATTGCCAATCTATAGTTAAAAACTCTATCTCTTGCCAGGCAGGTGCAAGATAATGAAACATAACATAAGTAAGACCATTCAGTAGTCCATGTGTTTGCATACTATTATTAAGTGATGAGTATATTTAATATCTGCCATTACGAGCAACCTTGTTACATTGCCTTTCGTGAGACGTTGCTTAGTCATATAATATAATAGTATATGTGGCTTCGTACAGTTGGCACACACACGCAAAACATCTTATACAATTGACTAATTAACTGTACTACAATATAATAAAAAAAAACTAGTATCGATATACACTCTGGTATGAACGGTAATAGATAATAGATATTAGATATTTTATTTAGTTAATGTGGTGTGCTATTCCTGCTCTTTTTGTTCACTCATATACTGTTTAAGGCGCCTTGCTCACCCACGTGACTCACATCTAATAAAATACCACTCGGAATAACAGGTTGGGGTACCCAAAAGGACAAGCCGTGAAAAAGTGGCCTTTTGTCACATCAGAGTGGTGGGCACGGCGACTAAAATTATTTTTCAAAACTTCAGGAAACCATTATCGTCATTTATAACTGTAAGGAAAATCGTCACTATACGGAGTGCATAAAGTACTGCCGCTTTAGGGAACGGAATACCAGACTAGGAAGCTTGCTATATCAAACTGCAGTGGGGACCCCACATAGATAAATTAGCAAGAAGATACATTTCTGCAGCTTACACTGTCAGGAACATCAGACAAAACATGGATGTGGCTACGGCAAGGATACTTTAGTTAACTTTCACAGTGTCACAGTGTCATGACCTATGGTATCCTGTAGTAGGGGAATGCAGCAGTTATTAATACAATTTTTATATTACAGAAAAGAGCTATTCGAGCAATTTATGATAACACAAAGACTCTTTAAGAGAAATTTAAGAGAACTTGTAAGCAAGAACCTTTTCCAAAATTAGCAACAGTAGTAATATTAAGTTACGGAAATTGAAAAGTCATGTCCAAAGTTTTGTCTATGGATCTGAATTGCTATATTAATGTGAATTTTAATTGTGATCGGAATCTGTATTTATACTGTTAATGAATCTTGTAACTATTTTCGAATGGCACAAATTAGTAATGTAAATAAATAAATACGAACAAAGCAATCCTGCCCACTATAATAAATGCCACTCCTATCCATACATATCTAACCTAATATAATATAGTACATTATGATACAAGTGTGGTTGATTATCGCACACGAGGCGGTGTTGTACGCGCGAGCCATGAGGCGAGCGCGTTATGATAGCCGAGGGTGTAATAATCAATGCACTCAAGTATCATACGTTTTTTAACTCACTTGCGAGGAAATAAATCATCATCATCATCATCATCAGCCCTTGTCATCGCACCGCTGGGCACAGGCCTCTCCCAAAACACGCCATTCGCTACGGTCACCCGCCAGTCTCATCCACTACTTTCCAGCCACCTTAACAATGTCATCTGACCATCGGGCCGGTGGTCTGCCCGCTGTTCTCTGCCCTGTTCGCGGCCGCCACTCTGTGGCTCCTTTGGTCCACCTTCCGTCCTCCCTTCTAACCAAGTGTCCCGCCCATTGCCACTTTAGCCCCGTGACGCGCGTGCCCACGTCTGTGACTTTGGTAAGTCTGCGGATTTCAACGTTAGGCACGCGGTCAACGAGGCCGATGCCTAGCATGCCACGCTCCATAGCCCTTTGTGCGACTCTAATTTTGTGCATATTGTCTTTTGTGAGCGTCCATGTTTCGGCACCATAAGTGAGGATTGGCAGGACACATTGGTTGAATACCTTGTTCTACAGGCATTGCGGGATCTGTGATTTTAGGACATCTTCTAGTTTCCTGAAGGCAGCCCATCCTAGCTGGATCCGTCTAGTGATCTCCTTCGCCAGAGCACTTCGGCCAAAGGATAAGTTATGTCCAAGATATGAGTATTGATCTACTGCCTCCATAGGGCAGTTACCTACGATAACATTAGGTACGTGCTCCGGATCGCTACACATGATCTTTGTCTAGGATATATTCATTGTAAGGCCAACCTTCAGGGATGCTTCATGAAGTTGTTCGAGCATGCTTTGGAGATCTTCAACTTCATAATTTCATAATTCTTTATTGAACACAGTTATTTAAAAAAGATACATTAAGAGAAAACATATGTACAAAGGCGAGCTTATCTCTAAAAAGAGATTTCTTCCAGCAAACCAAGGCAAGACAGGAAATTTTATCAATAAAGGGTAGGCAGTGCACAATATCTAAACATAATAAAATACATATAAGTAAATTACATATCTATAAAATACGGTAAACAAAATACATACTCGTATCTAACAAACTACTAAATACGTATCAATACATACATAAACCTGTACATAAAGTTTACATATAATAATAATATACATACTACAACTATCACAAAAGAGAGAGGAAGTGCTCTTTTACCCGGTTTTTGAAAGCGAAAAGAGTCGGGCTGTCTCTTATCGCACAAGGAAGTGCGTTCCACAGTCGGACCGCCTGCAACCTGAAGGAGTGCTCATATGCGGAAGTGGTATGCCTTGGAGTGGCTAAGAGTGAGACCGTGTGAGATCTCCGTTGCCGATCTCCTGAAAAGAGATACTCAAAGCGGTCTCGAAGGTAGCTGGGGTAGCGCGGATTTTTCAATATATTGAAAAGACAAAAAAGAATATGGGAGTCTCGGCGACGACGAATCGGAAGCCACCCCAACTCTTTGCGAAATTGAGAGACGTGGTCGAATTTGCGCAGCCCGAAGATAAACCGAATCCCGAGATTCTGAAGTCGTTCGAGTTTGTTCAGAAGATCTTCGTTCGCGCTCGCCCAACAGACATCGGCGTAGTCGATTAGCGGCAGGAGAAGGGACTGAGCAAGGGTGATTTTGGTCTGCCGCGTCAAGAAGTACTGCAGACGCCTGAGGGAGTGAAAAGACGCAAAGACCCGTCTGCTGACCTCGCTGACATGTGGAGACCAAGACAGCTGGTTGTCAAAAATAACCCCAAGGTTTTTCGCCTTATCTGTGTACTCTATTGTGATGCCATTATATGATACGGGAACAATGGGTTTTTGTAACAAGGAAAGAGTGTGCCTGGTTCCTAAAATCATGGCTTGTGATTTATTCGGGTTTATTAACAGCCCGTATGATGAGGCCCAGTCTTTCACATTCTCGAGGTCAGCATTCAGTGCCTCCACGGATGAAACTACATCGCAGGGGGAAAAGTGGCGATAAATTTGTAGATCATCTGCGTACAGATGATACGAAGAAGAGAGGACGTCGGAGATGGAGTTTATAAAGACTGAAAAAAGAAGAGGAGAGAGAATACCACCTTGAGGCACTCCTGAGGAAAGATCACACCATTGAGTTTCGGTCTCTTCAGACTTAATGCGCTGCTGACGACCTCTCAGGTATGAGTCGAACCAGCCAGCAGCGTGGGAGGAGACATTCAGCGATGTTAATATAGCGACAAGAATGTCAAAATCGACGCAGTTAAAGGCATTGCTGAAGTCAAGCAGGGCCAGCACCGTAACCAACCTCTGATCCATGGCTAGCTGTATACTTCTTCAGCTAGGAGAATCAGATCGTCGGCGAAACGCAGTTATGACAAGCGCGCGCTGTCAATTTTGAGACCTCTTTCGCTCCAATCTAGTGTCTTCATTATATCTTCCAACACGTTTGTGAAGAGTTTGGGCGAAAGAGTATCCCCCTGGCACACGCCCCGGTCAATGGGCACCGGTTCGGTCAAAGCGTGCGCACCTTCATCGTGGCGGCCCTCTACAGCTCCCGGATGATATCCACATACGTTTTGTCAACATCGTAACGATGGAGAGAATGAAACACGGCCCAGGGCTCGACACTGTCGAAAGCCTTTATATAGCCGAAATAAATAGACGTAGCCAAACTTCTAATAATATTTTAACTTTTATTTCAAATTCAGTTTTATTAGTTACTAGCGTTTGCCCGCGGCTCCGCTCGCGTGATATTACTCTTAACGTCACCTGTGGAATGTGCCTGAAAAAAGACTAAACACTATATGATTTCACGACTGTTTGTGATATTTATCTTGGAAAAGATAATGTATGGAGAGCTAGAAATCTACTCACTACCGAAGTAAATAATGACCAACATATAATATGACTACATAAGTATGACGTATAACCGAATATCACGCGGTTGAGACCGTGGATAAAAGCTAGCCTTTTCCAAGCTTAGAATATCGCAAGCATACGTAAAATGTGTCCAGAGTCAGAAATCTAAGGCAATACGTCTCTGTGAACAACATTCCGAGATTTGTTGTACATATACGCATGTAGAGATTTCTAGCTATTTCTAGGATACACGTGAACAGCCAACGTAGAGCTGTCCGTGAGAAAAACATGGGGTGCCCAGATGAATCCCTGCCACTTTTAGGGTTTGTCCTTGACTCTTATTTATAGTGATGGAGAAGGCCACATTCAAGGGGAACTGTAAGCGTTTGAATTGAAAAGGTAAATTCAAATACAAAAGGAATGTCTTTCCTGTACCCCCTGATGCGTCTAAGAAATAAAGACCCCCTTCTCCGCTCTCCACGCGGCTCACAATGTTATTGAATATTTTCCTTTGCTCTGGTAATAACTGGGGCTCAGTTTGAGCAACTTGAGCCCCTAAGACTGCGGTGCGTAACTGAGCTCCCTGAGCAGATCATTGGACAACTCTCCTGTTCGTTGTGGTGTGGGCATGCCAAAATCAGACAGCCGATTAGCTACCATTGAGAATTTTTTGTCCCCAATTAGTTTGAGCGCTTCGTTAAAATATATGTCGTCGTAGGCCTGTGCTGTCCCTTGGTACCTGTGTGCGATATCTTCGGACAAGGGTTTGAGATTTCACAGGTGCTTTGAGAGCGAAGAGCTCTCTCAACTTGGCGGATGCTCGGCACAATACGGCGTCCTCCATCGTAGAGTCCCAGTGGCCGTCATCTTCCAAAAGTCCATTGGCCTCACATGCTTCTCGGAACGTAGCTTTCTCCTGTCCTTCTACTGTTTTCAGGGACTGAAAACTTATGGGGCTCCGGACGCGGGTCAGAAGCAATCGTAATCGCAGTGACACTCAAAGAGTGTTACGTGTACAGTATTAATTCTGCCCAAGGAATCTGACGCTTTCACACCATGCCAGCCTTCGACGGGGTTGCCCTGCACACGACGCTTCCATTCTTTCCGTGAAGCGTCCCAAGTGTAATATTCTGGCACTTTCGCGTACAGCAAAGTTTTGGCATATTCGTCTGTTTGGCATAGACGGAAAAACGCGGTAAGGGTGGTCGTGGGCGGTGTCGCTACTCAATCGCGCAGGTTTGCCTCCGTGAAGTAGACGCGCTCACCGTTGGAAGATGTATCACTGTCGGGTGCCTCTCGTGAAGGGGCAAGCCCAATATTCGCCGTGCTGCTTCGTTGCTGCTCACGTATCGACCAGCTCTAAACATTTGCACTTCGTCCCTTGGGTTGATCTTTGCATTGCCTTGTTGCTGCACAATAAATATCGCCTGGTCAGTGCCTTTGTTGATGTACTTACAAATACCACCCAGCTGTTGTCCACTACGACGTCTTGCGCGGTACCTCTTATTTTAATTGTGAACGTACGTCCGCCGTCCTCCGTCGCTCTGCGCCTGTACAACGGATAACCATTCGCATTCGTTTGAGTCTCTTTTAACAGCGCCCGAGGATACTTTTTGGTGCATTTTTTAACCTTCATGCAAGGAGACGACGTCCCACAAGGTCCGTGGATCATGCTCTTAGTAATCGTGTCATATAAGTGTTTGTCCACGTTGGGGTCGGGCAGCTCGGCTGATATGTCTTCATCGATTTGGTTCGGCAGCAATTTTTCTTTTAACCACGGAAGCAAGTGCATGTGGGGCAAGCCGCGCTTTTGCCACTCTCTCGAATACATGAAGCATTGTGACTCGCCAAAAACGTGCCCTTTGGTGAGGAGGTATTCTTTTAAAACTCCCTAGTTAGTTCCTACAAGTATTTGCCGACGTTCAGCTTGTCGTTGAGCAACAGCTTGTCGGCGCACATCTGCCTCTTCGACTATTTCAGAGGCACGCTGAGAAGCCATGCGCACTGCGTTTTCTTGACTTCGAGAAGCAGCCTCCTCTGGTGATTCAGAGGCACGCTGGGAAGCCATGCGCTCCGCGTTTTCTTGACGTCGAGAAGCTGCCTCCTCTGGTGTTTCAGAGGCACGCTGAGAAGCCATGCGCTCTGCGTTTTCTTGACGTCGAGAAGCTGCCTCCTCTGGTGTTTCAGAGGCACGCTGGGAAGCCATGCGCTCTGCTTTTTCTTGACGTCGAGAAGCTGTCTCCTCTGGTGTTTCAGAGGCACGCTGGCAAGCCATGCGCTCTGCAGTCTCTTGACGCCGAGCATCAGCGTGCGCCGAGGGTTCAGACGCTCAAGCATACGCCTGACGCTCCGCCTGCTCAATTCTTCGCTGCTCAGCATGAACTGACGATACTTGCTGTCTAGCTATCTTTATAGCTCGAGCTCTTTTTGAGCTATGCGAAAGATTTGATTTGCGTTTGCGAGTCATTAGAAATTTAAATATCAAACCAGAAACCAATTCGAAGTGCAAATACCAATACCTATAAAATTACAATTTACGTTATAATCTACAGCCAAATCAAATGCCAAGTCAATGCAATGAACAAAAGAAACAACAACCTATCCGAATCCGAACGAAATCGCAAAGCAAACTATCGAGCGAGAGAGACCAAAGAATAAGAAACAAACCAACGCAACCGACCAAATTAATTATTATGCCACACGCACCGATAAAAACATAACAGAGTTTAAAGTCAGGTTGTGGCCAAACTATACCGCGATATAAAGTAAGTGCAGCGCCATCTAGTGAATTTCTGGTAAACGTGAGACTGCTTAATAAAAGCAACCGCTAAGAAATAAATTAGTTTGTGTCATTTGACTGTGTTGTCTGTTATTTACATCTATATAATATAACGAGTTTCAGTTACAGGCCTGAAATAACCTGTCTGTATGTTGTTTGTGTACAATAAATAAGTGAATGAGTGAGTCAGTCAGGACTTTGTTTTTTATATGTAGCATTTACATATTTACACATTTCAACGCCATCGCACTTCAACAGGGGATGATGGTATTTCACTTCCGCTTCGTTGAATTTTAAAATCGATGCCATATTCGTAGTTAAAGACCCAAAAAACTTTAAAAATGACATCCTATTGATTTTCAGAATTTCTCACCCCATTTCCCTCTTTTAGGGGTTGAATTCAGAAAAAAACTTAAATATTTGTAGCTTAGTCAGGGTATAAGCTACATACATTCCAAATTTCATCTAAATCCGTCAAGCCATATCAGCTTGAAAGTAGCAAACAAACACACACACAAACTTTGACATTTATAATATTAGTGGGATAATGATTCCATTGTAGGAAAGTTTCGTAGGCCGCTAGGTATCTTTCCCTGCATTTTGGTCGTAACAGGCTATCAGTCGCTTTTTGTGATTCGCTGAGTATTTCTGACGGGGTTTAACCCCGTCAGAAATACTCCTTCTTCTCCTTCACCACTTGCTCCTTCTTCTTCTTCTTCTTCACTACTTGTCGCTGTCGACATTTTTGACCACAAATTGCTAATCAACAAAAACGCCACCAAAGATTTGTGCAAATTAGCGCGCTTTTTTCTTTTTTCAGTTTTTGATGAAGGCTCAGGCAACACCCCGAAACAGTCCATACAAATAAGGCTTTGAATGCAAATTATGGGTAAAATGTAGCGAAAAAATGTAATTTGATGAAATAATGTTAAAAAGATGATTGTTTTATCATAATATTATACTTAATGCTGAAATATTCACAAAAATATGCATTGTTTATAGGCATACAAAGTCCTCCTCCTTTTGCTACCGGCGAAATTGCAATAACGCCATCCCTATCGTCCTGGACTCCTCGAGGACGAGGATGTGGACGACCCAACGCCGCATGCCGACCAGCCTCCACCTCCAGAAAACATTATTCCCACTACCCGACTACACCCCCCCCCCCCACTGTTTGTGCTTGACCGTTTAAATTGTTTTATTTTATAGTTAAAAATTATGTTTATGTTGTTTTTTTTATTTTTAAGTTTATTTGTTAACCATATGTTACATCTAGAATGTCAAATTTACACTCGTTTTTTTTTTTTAAGAAATACGTACATAAATTATCCAGTACATTGTATTTATTATTTAGCCAAAATCCGATATTTTACAATTTTTTTGGATGTAACTATGAGGCCTAGAGGCCCCATTTTGGTATTAAACTAAAGCTAATTCAATTCCCTATAAATTATTTCTCGCTTTTAACCTAGGAGCATGTCAGCCGGTATATGTCTTAGGTAATTACCCTACCAATGCCCACCTTTGACTAGCTCTATCTGTATCTTGCAACCAATGGACCTAGAGTGCTGGGGTTAGGCTCAAATTGTAGCAAAGGAGATGTATTTTTTCGGTACTGTTTTTTGAACCATAATCATATGCGGTTTTTCTGGTAGGGAAACGAGTATAAATAAAGCCTACGAAATTATTTATTTTATTAAAACCGCCATTCTTTATTAATTTTGAAAAAATGATTTGTATGGGTAGGATTTATAACCTGCATCCTTTGCTTAACTTTGCAGCAAAAAAAAACTGTCATTCATTCTGTTGTCATTTTTGACACTTTCCCCATGTTCCGAGTCACACCATAATCGATTACAGCGTCTACGATGCCATCGTTTTGTATCGCCAAAGCTAAATCGGAACGGCTTCGTAGATGATTGTGGCGTGACTCGGAACAGGGGGTTCTTGACATTGACGTCACAGAACAGTGTTGCCATAATAAATTATTGTTCTGGGTGGCAGTTTTATTTAAAATAATAATTATTTTAAAATCACAGTAACAAAAAAAACGGCGGTTTTAAAAAATTATCACGATATGTATTTAGAACCTTTAAATTATATTCTTTCATATAAATACGGATTTAACTTGGTTCATGACTATTTCGAATAAAGTACCAACTCTCTTGGAAAAAGTACACATCTCCTTTAGTTAGCTTTATTAAATTAAACTTACTTGAAAAACAATTCCTTAGAGTAGATTTTTAGGAAAAACTAAACCAAGAGCCAAAATTTGCCAGTTTTTCAAGCACAGCACAGGGTTTTCAAGGTTGAAAACTTGGGTGTTAACTATATACTTACTTAGTACATGTATTTTTTGCCTCTTCTCTGAATAAAAAAACCTCTTGTTAACTATGGCTGAGCGTTGTCTGTCAGTCTCTATAACAGAATAGCGTTTTATTATGGGGCAGTATTCAAACGGAAGACTGTAAATTTATTGACGACAGGTTTAGCCTAGCGGGTACGGCCTACGAAGCTGACGGTCATGAACACTCAGTGGTGCGCACTGGTTTAACATGCAGCAAAAACTCATCAAAATATATGTCAAAATTAAAAACACATCACTAAAACATCAAAAATTTTAAAATCTCAAAAAAAAAAAAAAACTTAATAGGAGTTTAAACAATAAGAGTAAAATTGAAATAAAAAAATATAAAATATGTGTATGGCAGATTTAGAAATTAATAAAACATAATATGAGAAAGACCTGCAAAATCTTGAGTCTGAACTTGTCAGTATCAATGGCTGCTTGAGATCAATTACTCTCTCGCCATGGATGAGCTGCTTAAACTGTCTCATAGTAATCAGGAACGTTATGACTCTTGCCAACGTTACGTTCAACAGCCGGAGAGACCAGCTTCACCCATGAGCCATGAAATAAGTAACCAACCCAAGATTTCAAGTTCGTTTAAAAACATCACAAGCAAAACTGTAATGTTTAGTGATGACATTGGAAGAAACTTAGGTATATTATTGAATTGGGAAACTCAGTCATAACCATAGCTCGGACAAAAAGTAGCAAAACAATGTCAAAACGGAAAAAGAACAAGATCCAATGGAGTCATATTAGTATAATATTTTTTTATTATATTTTTCAATAGTTTTTATAGCCTCAACCCAAAATTCCCCAAATATTTTTAAAGGTATTGTCAGCATCAGCTTTCTAAATTGTGATGCCTGAGCAAAACACAGACAGTCAGAAACGGAGATATTGCTCTCTGTAACAGACAAAATACAGATTTATTAGTATCTATATCACGGTAATAGTAATACATTATTAATTATTGCCAACTTTAGTAACCTTTTCGTTGAAATTTCCGAAACACCTGCATGAGCTCTTCGCAGCATGCAACACGATTTGGAGATTTATTATAGACCTTTTTTACGTTACTTATGAGTAAATCTACAACAGGGAATTCGCTTTTTATTTGTTCGCAAACTCTATGCAAAGCATGTGCAATGCAAGTATGGTGCATATTAGGAAATACATACCTGTTTTAACAAATTTACAGCTTTAAGCAGCTATCCGTAGGTAACATCAATTGCTTCCTGATATTACTTTCAAGAACGTTATCCCAAAAGCAATTTCAGACGTTCAATTACAAATTTAGCCATAGTCTCACCGTTTACCACACCCACTACTTTGGAAGCAAATAAGAAACAGTACGACGGTACTTGTTGGGACAAATTTCGTAGTATCATATTAACAAAAAAAAAACATGTCTAGCCTTTGTTTCATCAATTGATTGATATCCACAAATATTCATCGTACAATTTTGTTTTTAAAACTTGCATTCTCGTATTGTAATAGGCAGGTAAGTGTTTTTTCCGTAAAAAGGACTGATCAGGTAATTTCCAAGACGTGCAATTGCAGCATATATATTGCTAAAAAAAATATCTGAAGCGTGTATTATTAACCTGATGCCAATGAATATTAACAGCAATCAAAAACATTAACAAATGAATACAAAAAGTATCATATAATTTTTCTTGTGATGTGTTGCTTTGAGGCAATGTGTTTGTGTACGGAGTCGTATTAGTATAATATTTTTAAATTATATTTTTCAATAGTATTTATAGCCTCAACCCAAAATTCCCCAAATATTTTTAAAGGTATTGTCAGCATCAGCTTTCTAAATTGTGATGCCTGAGCAAAACACAGACAGTGAGAAACGGAGATATAGCTCTCTGTAACAGACAAAATATAGATTTATTAGTATCTATATGACGGTAATAGTAATACATTATTAATTATTACCAACTTTATTAACCATTTCGTTGAAATTTCCGAAACACCTGCATGAGCTCTTCGCAGCATGCAACACGATTTGGAGATTTATAGACTTTTTTTACGTTACTTATGAGTAAATCTACAACAGGGAATTCGCTTTTTATTTGTTCGCAAACTCTATGCAAAGCAAGTACAATGCAAGTATGGTGCATATTAGGAAATAAATAGGTACCTGTTTTGACAAATTTCCAGCTTTAAGCAGCTATCCGTAGATAACATCAATTGCTTCCTAATATTACTTTCAAGAACGTTATCCCAAAAGCAATTTCAGATTTTCAATTACAAATTGAGCCATAGTCTTACCGTTTACCACACCCAGTACTTTGGAAGCAAATAAGAAACAGTACGACGGTACTTGTTGGGACAAATTTCGTAGTATCATATTAACAACATTGTTTCCATGTCTATCCTTTGTTTCATCAATTGATATCCACAAATATTCATCGTACAATTTGGTTCTTAAAACTTGCATTCTCATATTGTAATAGGCAGGTAAGTGCTTTTTCCGTAAAAAGGACTGATCAGGTAATTTCCAAGACGTGCAATTGCAGCATATATATTGCTCAAAAAAATATCTGAAGCGTTTATATTAACCTGATGCCAATGAATATTAACAGCAATCAAAAACATTAACAAATTAATACAAAAAGTATCATATATTTTTTCTTGTGATGTGTTGTTTTTGTGTTGCTTTGAGGCAATGTGTTTGTGTACGGCGTGCGTTTTTAACTGCTATATTCGGATATTGCAAACTGAACAAAATATTACATTGTCTTCCTCGATGTAAGACAGCTCAGAATTATTCACAATCCATGACTCAACAGTGCTTGCTTTCACCATAGCTACCTATCTACACGATGTACTTTAACTGAGATTTGAGACCTCTTTCGCTCCAATCTAGTGTCTTCATTATATCTTCCAACACGTTTGTGAAGAGTTTGGGCGAAAGAGTATCCCCCTGGCACACGCCCCGGTCAATGGGCACCGGTTCGGTCAAAGCGTGCGCACCTTCATCGTGGCGGCCCTGTACAGCTCCCGGATGATATCCACATACGTTTTGTCAACATCGTAACGATGGAGAGAATGAAACACGGCCCAGGGCTCGACACTGTCGAAAGCCTTTATATAGCCGAAATAAATAGACGTAGCCAAACTTCTAATAATATTTTAACTTTTATTTCAAATTCAGTTTTATTAGTTACTAGCGTTTGCCCGCGGCTCCGCTCGCGTGATATTACTCTTAACGTCACCTGTGGAATGTGCCTGAAAAAAGACTAAACACTATATGATTTCACGACTGTTTGTGATATTTATCTTGGAAAAGATAATGTATGGAGAGCTAGAAATCTACTCACTACCGAAGTAAATAATGACCAACATATAATATGACTACATAAGTATGACGTATAACCGAATATCACGCGGTTGAGACCGTGGATAAAAGCTAGCCTTTTCCAAGCTTAGAATATCGCAAGCATACGTAAAATGTGTCCAGAGTCAGAAATCTAAGGCAATACGTCTCTGTGAACAACATTCCGAGATTTGTTGTACATATACGCATGTAGAGATTTCTAGCTATTTCTAGGATACACGTGAACAGCCAACGTAGAGCTGTCCGTGAGAAAAACATGGGGTGCCCAGATGAATCCCTGCCACTTTTAGGGTTTGTCCTTGACTCTTATTTATAGTGATGGAGAAGGCCACATTCAAGGGGAACTGTAAGCGTTTGAATTGAAAAGGTAAATTCAAATACAAAAGGAATGTCTTTCCTGTACCCCCTGATGCGTCTAAGAAATAAAGACCCCCTTCTCCGCTCTCCACGCGGCTCACAATGTTATTGAATATTTTCCTTTGCTCTGGTAATAACTGGGGCTCAGTTTGAGCAACTTGAGCCCCTAAGACTGCGGTGCGTAACTGAGCTCCCTGAGCAGATCATTGGACAACTCTCCTGTTCGTTGTGGTGTGGGCATGCCAAAATCAGACAGCCGATTAGCTACCATTGAGAATTTTTTGTCCCCAATTAGTTTGAGCGCTTCGTTAAAATATATGTCGTCGTAGGCCTGTGCTGTCCCTTGGTACCTGTGTGCGATATCTTCGGACAAGGGTTTGAGATTTCACAGGTGCTTTGAGAGCGAAGAGCTCTCTCAACTTGGCGGATGCTCGGCACAATACGGCGTCCTCCATCGTAGAGTCCCAGTGGCCGTCATCTTCCAAAAGTCCATTGGCCTCACATGCTTCTCGGAACGTAGCTTTCTCCTGTCCTTCTACTGTTTTCAGGGACTGAAAACTTATGGGGCTCCGGACGCGGGTCAGAAGCAATCGTAATCGCAGTGACACTCAAAGAGTGTTACGTGTACAGTATTAATTCTGCCCAAGGCATCTGACGCTTTCACACCATGCCAGCCTTCGACGGGGTTGCCCTGCACACGACGCTTCCATTCTTTCCGTGAAGCGTCCCAAGTGTAATATTCTGGCACTTTCGCGTACAGCAAAGTTTTGGCATATTCGTCTGTTTGGCATAGACGGAAAAACGCGGTAAGGGTGGTCGTGGGCGGTGTCGCTACTCAATCGCGCAGGTTTGCCTCCGTGAAGTAGACGCGCTCACCGTTGGAAGATGTATCACTGTCGGGTGCCTCTCGTGAAGGGGCAAGCCCAATATTCGCCGTGCTGCTTCGTTGCTGCTCACGTATCGACCAGCTCTAAACATTTGCACTTCGTCCCTTGGGTTGATCTTTGCATTGCCTTGTTGCTGCACAATAAATATCGCCTGGTCAGTGCCTTTGTTGATGTACTTACAAATACCACCCAGCTGTTGTCCACTACGACGTCTTGCGCGGTACCTCTTATTTTAATTGTGAACGTACGTCCGCCGTCCTCCGTCGCTCTGCGCCTGTACAACGGATAACCATTCGCATTCGTTTGAGTCTCTTTTAACAGCGCCCGAGGATACTTTTTGGTGCATTTTTTAACCTTCATGCAAGGAGACGACGTCCCACAAGGTCCGTGGATCATGCTCTTAGTAATCGTGTCATATAAGTGTTTGTCCACGTTGGGGTCGGGCAGCTCGGCTGATATGTCTTCATCGATTTGGTTCGGCAGCAATTTTTCTTTTAACCACGGAAGCAAGTGCATGTGGGGCAAGCCGCGCTTTTGCCACTCTCTCGAATACATGAAGCATTGTGACTCGCCAAAAACGTGCCCTTTGGTGAGGAGGTATTCTTTTAAAACTCCCTAGTTAGTTCCTACAAGTATTTGCCGACGTTCAGCTTGTCGTTGAGCAACAGCTTGTCGGCGCACATCTGCCTCTTCGACTATTTCAGAGGCACGCTGAGAAGCCATGCGCACTGCGTTTTCTTGACTTCGAGAAGCAGCCTCCTCTGGTGATTCAGAGGCACGCTGGGAAGCCATGCGCTCCGCGTTTTCTTGACGTCGAGAAGCTGCCTCCTCTGGTGTTTCAGAGGCACGCTGAGAAGCCATGCGCTCTGCGTTTTCTTGACGTCGAGAAGCTGCCTCCTCTGGTGTTTCAGAGGCACGCTGGGAAGCCATGCGCTCTGCTTTTTCTTGACGTCGAGAAGCTGTCTCCTCTGGTGTTTCAGAGGCACGCTGGCAAGCCATGCGCTCTGCAGTCTCTTGACGCCGAGCATCAGCGTGCGCCGAGGGTTCAGACGCTCAAGCATACGCCTGACGCTCCGCCTGCTCAATTCTTCGCTGCTCAGCATGAACTGACGATACTTGCTGTCTAGCTATCTTTATAGCTCGAGCTCTTTTTGAGCTATGCGAAAGATTTGATTTGCGTTTGCGAGTCATTAGAAATTTAAATATCAAACCAGAAACCAATTCGAAGTGCAAATACCAATACCTATAAAATTACAATTTACGTTATAATCTACAGCCAAATCAAATGCCAAGTCAATGCAATGAACAAAAGAAACAACAACCTATCCGAATCCGAACGAAATCGCAAAGCAAACTATCGAGCGAGAGAGACCAAAGAATAAGAAACAAACCAACGCAACCGACCAAATTAATTATTATGCCACACGCACCGATAAAAACATAACAGAGTTTAAAGTCAGGTTGTGGCCAAACTATACCGCGATATAAAGTAAGTGCAGCGCCATCTAGTGAATTTCTGGTAAACGTGAGACTGCTTAATAAAAGCAACCGCTAAGAAATAAATTAGTTTGTGTCATTTGACTGTGTTGTCTGTTATTTACATCTATATAATATAACGAGTTTCAGTTACAGGCCTGAAATAACCTGTCTGTATGTTGTTTGTGTACAATAAATAAGTGAATGAGTGAGTCAGTCAGGACTTTGTTTTTTATATGTAGCATTTACATATTTACACATTTCAACGCCATCGCACTTCAACAGGGGATGATGGTATTTCACTTCCGCTTCGTTGAATTTTAAAATCGATGCCATATTCGTAGTTAAAGACCCAAAAAACTTTAAAAATGACATCCTATTGATTTTCAGAATTTCTCACCCCATTTCCCTCTTTTAGGGGTTGAATTCAGAAAAAAACTTAAATATTTGTAGCTTAGTCAGGGTATAAGCTACATACATTCCAAATTTCATCTAAATCCGTCAAGCCATATCAGCTTGAAAGTAGCAAACAAACACACACACAAACTTTGACATTTATAATATTAGTGGGATAATGATTCCATTGTAGGAAAGTTTCGTAGGCCGCTAGGTATCTTTCCCTGCATTTTGGTCGTAACAGGCTATCAGTCGCTTTTTGTGATTCGCTGAGTATTTCTGACGGGGTTTAACCCCGTCAGAAATACTCCTTCTTCTCCTTCACCACTTGCTCCTTCTTCTTCTTCTTCTTCACTACTTGTCGCTGTCGACATTTTTGACCACAAATTGCTAATCAACAAAAACGCCACCAAAGATTTGTGCAAATTAGCGCGCTTTTTTCTTTTTTCAGTTTTTGATGAAGGCTCAGGCAACACCCCGAAACAGTCCATACAAATAAGGCTTTGAATGCAAATTATGGGTAAAATGTAGCGAAAAAATGTAATTTGATGAAATAATGTTAAAAAGATGATTGTTTTATCATAATATTATACTTAATGCTGAAATATTCACAAAAATATGCATTGTTTATAGGCATACAAAGTCCTCCTCCTTTTGCTACCGGCGAAATTGCAATAACGCCATCCCTATCGTCCTGGACTCCTCGAGGACGAGGATGTGGACGACCCAACGCCGCATGCCGACCAGCCTCCACCTCCAGAAAACATTATTCCCACTACCCGACTACACCCCCCCCCCCCACTGTTTGTGCTTGACCGTTTAAATTGTTTTATTTTATAGTTAAAAATTATGTTTATGTTGTTTTTTTTATTTTTAAGTTTATTTGTTAACCATATGTTACATCTAGAATGTCAAATTTACACTCGTTTTTTTTTTTTAAGAAATACGTACATAAATTATCCAGTACATTGTATTTATTATTTAGCCAAAATCCGATATTTTACAATTTTTTTGGATGTAACTATGAGGCCTAGAGGCCCCATTTTGGTATTAAACTAAAGCTAATTCAATTCCCTATAAATTATTTCTCGCTTTTAACCTAGGAGCATGTCAGCCGGTATATGTCTTAGGTAATTACCCTACCAATGCCCACCTTTGACTAGCTCTATCTGTATCTTGCAACCAATGGACCTAGAGTGCTGGGGTTAGGCTCAAATTGTAGCAAAGGAGATGTATTTTTTCGGTACTGTTTTTTGAACCATAATCATATGCGGTTTTTCTGGTAGGGAAACGAGTATAAATAAAGCCTACGAAATTATTTATTTTATTAAAACCGCCATTCTTTATTAATTTTGAAAAAATGATTTGTATGGGTAGGATTTATAACCTGCATCCTTTGCTTAACTTTGCAGCAAAAAAAAACTGTCATTCATTCTGTTGTCATTTTTGACACTTTCCCCATGTTCCGAGTCACACCATAATCGATTACAGCGTCTACGATGCCATCGTTTTGTATCGCCAAAGCTAAATCGGAACGGCTTCGTAGATGATTGTGGCGTGACTCGGAACAGGGGGTTCTTGACATTGACGTCACAGAACAGTGTTGCCATAATAAATTATTGTTCTGGGTGGCAGTTTTATTTAAAATAATAATTATTTTAAAATCACAGTAACAAAAAAAACGGCGGTTTTAAAAAATTATCACGATATGTATTTAGAACCTTTAAATTATATTCTTTCATATAAATACGGATTTAACTTGGTTCATGACTATTTCGAATAAAGTACCAACTCTCTTGGAAAAAGTACACATCTCCTTTAGTTAGCTTTATTAAATTAAACTTACTTGAAAAACAATTCCTTAGAGTAGATTTTTAGGAAAAACTAAACCAAGAGCCAAAATTTGCCAGTTTTTCAAGCACAGCACAGGGTTTTCAAGGTTGAAAACTTGGGTGTTAACTATATACTTACTTAGTACATGTATTTTTTGCCTCTTCTCTGAATAAAAAAACCTCTTGTTAACTATGGCTGAGCGTTGTCTGTCAGTCTCTATAACAGAATAGCGTTTTATTATGGGGCAGTATTCAAACGGAAGACTGTAAATTTATTGACGACAGGTTTAGCCTAGCGGGTACGGCCTACGAAGCTGACGGTCATGAACACTCAGTGGTGCGCACTGGTTTAACATGCAGCAAAAACTCATCAAAATATATGTCAAAATTAAAAACACATCACTAAAACATCAAAAATTTTAAAATCTCAAAAAAAAAAAAAAACTTAATAGGAGTTTAAACAATAAGAGTAAAATTGAAATAAAAAAATATAAAATATGTGTATGGCAGATTTAGAAATTAATAAAACATAATATGAGAAAGACCTGCAAAATCTTGAGTCTGAACTTGTCAGTATCAATGGCTGCTTGAGATCAATTACTCTCTCGCCATGGATGAGCTGCTTAAACTGTCTCATAGTAATCAGGAACGTTATGACTCTTGCCAACGTTACGTTCAACAGCCGGAGAGACCAGCTTCACCCATGAGCCATGAAATAAGTAACCAACCCAAGATTTCAAGTTCGTTTAAAAACATCACAAGCAAAACTGTAATGTTTAGTGATGACATTGGAAGAAACTTAGGTATATTATTGAATTGGGAAACTCAGTCATAACCATAGCTCGGACAAAAAGTAGCAAAACAATGTCAAAACGGAAAAAGAACAAGATCCAATGGAGTCATATTAGTATAATATTTTTTTATTATATTTTTCAATAGTTTTTATAGCCTCAACCCAAAATTCCCCAAATATTTTTAAAGGTATTGTCAGCATCAGCTTTCTAAATTGTGATGCCTGAGCAAAACACAGACAGTCAGAAACGGAGATATTGCTCTCTGTAACAGACAAAATACAGATTTATTAGTATCTATATCACGGTAATAGTAATACATTATTAATTATTGCCAACTTTAGTAACCTTTTCGTTGAAATTTCCGAAACACCTGCATGAGCTCTTCGCAGCATGCAACACGATTTGGAGATTTATTATAGACCTTTTTTACGTTACTTATGAGTAAATCTACAACAGGGAATTCGCTTTTTATTTGTTCGCAAACTCTATGCAAAGCATGTGCAATGCAAGTATGGTGCATATTAGGAAATACATACCTGTTTTAACAAATTTACAGCTTTAAGCAGCTATCCGTAGGTAACATCAATTGCTTCCTGATATTACTTTCAAGAACGTTATCCCAAAAGCAATTTCAGACGTTCAATTACAAATTTAGCCATAGTCTCACCGTTTACCACACCCACTACTTTGGAAGCAAATAAGAAACAGTACGACGGTACTTGTTGGGACAAATTTCGTAGTATCATATTAACAAAAAAAAAACATGTCTAGCCTTTGTTTCATCAATTGATTGATATCCACAAATATTCATCGTACAATTTTGTTTTTAAAACTTGCATTCTCGTATTGTAATAGGCAGGTAAGTGTTTTTTCCGTAAAAAGGACTGATCAGGTAATTTCCAAGACGTGCAATTGCAGCATATATATTGCTAAAAAAAATATCTGAAGCGTGTATTATTAACCTGATGCCAATGAATATTAACAGCAATCAAAAACATTAACAAATGAATACAAAAAGTATCATATAATTTTTCTTGTGATGTGTTGCTTTGAGGCAATGTGTTTGTGTACGGAGTCGTATTAGTATAATATTTTTAAATTATATTTTTCAATAGTATTTATAGCCTCAACCCAAAATTCCCCAAATATTTTTAAAGGTATTGTCAGCATCAGCTTTCTAAATTGTGATGCCTGAGCAAAACACAGACAGTGAGAAACGGAGATATAGCTCTCTGTAACAGACAAAATATAGATTTATTAGTATCTATATGACGGTAATAGTAATACATTATTAATTATTACCAACTTTATTAACCATTTCGTTGAAATTTCCGAAACACCTGCATGAGCTCTTCGCAGCATGCAACACGATTTGGAGATTTATAGACTTTTTTTACGTTACTTATGAGTAAATCTACAACAGGGAATTCGCTTTTTATTTGTTCGCAAACTCTATGCAAAGCAAGTACAATGCAAGTATGGTGCATATTAGGAAATAAATAGGTACCTGTTTTGACAAATTTCCAGCTTTAAGCAGCTATCCGTAGATAACATCAATTGCTTCCTAATATTACTTTCAAGAACGTTATCCCAAAAGCAATTTCAGATTTTCAATTACAAATTGAGCCATAGTCTTACCGTTTACCACACCCAGTACTTTGGAAGCAAATAAGAAACAGTACGACGGTACTTGTTGGGACAAATTTCGTAGTATCATATTAACAACATTGTTTCCATGTCTATCCTTTGTTTCATCAATTGATATCCACAAATATTCATCGTACAATTTGGTTCTTAAAACTTGCATTCTCATATTGTAATAGGCAGGTAAGTGCTTTTTCCGTAAAAAGGACTGATCAGGTAATTTCCAAGACGTGCAATTGCAGCATATATATTGCTCAAAAAAATATCTGAAGCGTTTATATTAACCTGATGCCAATGAATATTAACAGCAATCAAAAACATTAACAAATTAATACAAAAAGTATCATATATTTTTTCTTGTGATGTGTTGTTTTTGTGTTGCTTTGAGGCAATGTGTTTGTGTACGGCGTGCGTTTTTAACTGCTATATTCGGATATTGCAAACTGAACAAAATATTACATTGTCTTCCTCGATGTAAGACAGCTCAGAATTATTCACAATCCATGACTCAACAGTGCTTGCTTTCACCATAGCTACCTATCTACACGATGTACTTTAACTGAGATAGATGTTATTTTAATATTTTTAAAACTTTGTTTACGTTGATAAAACACATTTGTAGCAACAATGACACATAAATGACATTGACAATGTGTATAGATAATCAAAACACGCAAGTATTAGATCCATCAAAAAAGGTCAAATTTCAATAACGATTAATTAATATAACGCCAATACGACTGCCAATACGACTTTTTCTTTTTCAGTTTTGACAATGTTTTGCTACCGTTTGTCTGAGCTATGGTCATAACATAAATCAACCAAACTCCAGTTGACATGATGTTATGCAAAAAATAACAAAAACACCTGATCTGACACCTGCATCAAACTTAATACTCATGTTTGGAAATAGGGGTGAGGTAAACAAATGAGACCTAATTAAATATATTGAATCACTTTGCTCACTGAATATTAAAAAAAAATGTTTACATTCCCATACAGTAAAAGCTTGCCCTTTATTAATCTGTGCCACAAGATGAAAATGATCATAGATATAAGCTAAACATGACATTACATACAATGTCATATAACAATAGATTGATTCATCTGATTGACTGTTACAAGTATGTTAGTGATAATGTTTATTTGACCAAAGGTAGTTACTATCTTCCAGATTTTTATAAACGAAGGGTAACTGTGTCGCTATCTTATTTTTACCATTTAATTTCGAGTAGAACGAAGTGAAAATTAAGGAAGTATTGAAATCGTAAAAAAAATCGAGGTTGAGATTTTGATGAGGATAGGTTCTCTATCGTTAGCTTAGTCCGAAAAAGTGAAAAAATAAAACATCTATATATCTATACATGGATGGCTGTTTTCCGTTGTCAGCTCTAGAGCCTAAACCACTGAACCGAATTGGATGAAACTTTGAATTGGGGGTTATTTTGTAAATATCTATCACATTTTTTTTTGGTTTTGGATAACTTGATTATTTAAGGTACCTCGTATACAAATCAAACACATTTATTGAGTTTATTCAAAAACCAAACTTCTCGTCATAGTATCTACTAATATCATTTATAACATGGCATACTCGGTTATTTCCGCAAAAATCTAAAAATTGTGGCCCCCATACAATCTTGCAAACAGAGCCATATATCCCGTACATAAGGCGGCGGGCGGAATAAGCTCATAGTGCGGGGCATGGCTAGAGTAGAAAGGAGTTGTTTTGTATGGTGGAGTGGTTGTTAGGGACATCATTCTGAACAACTTTTAGTATGGGGTCGACTTGATGAGAGCAACTTTATTTTCAACTCCACCATATATATAACTCAGGTAAGCGATAGGCCCGAAATGTCCTGAGATAAGAAAAATAAAGTTGCTCTGATCACGTCGGTTCCGTAGTAAAAGTTGTTCAGAATGATGTCCTTAAGAACCACCTTTCAGCTTGTAACTCCCTTTCTGTTAGACCCTGAATACTTTATCTTAGAACTCCTTAAAACGTCTCCTAAATGCCTGCACACGAATATCCACAAACTATTATTTAAATAACAACATCGAAAGCATCATGCGACAAAGTTAGTACAGGGTGGCCTGCACAATTTGTTTTAGTATTACAGCCAAGAATTTGGCTAACCAGACTGCTTCTATCGAGCACAGACAATTGATATTGGAAGACATTCCAAGTAATCTAAATTAGTTCGTAAGACAATAGAGGAAATCTCTAGCAAACATGAACCACAAAATATATCAAGCAAGCATAGGAGATCAAAAATGTGTACTAACTTGCCCGAATTAAAACAGTCAAATAAGTGTAATAATATCCCAATATCAAATAATGTTCCGACAAAGGGTAAGCCCCACTTAAATATTACCCATCAAAACATGCAACGTATATATCAGAATTATTTCTATATAATTCTGATACCGATGTTATTAGTATTACAGAACACTGGTTAAAGGAAAATATGATGTATTTTAACATAAACAATTACAAAATTGTCAGATGTTACAATAGAAAGACTGCTGATATAGTTGGTTCTTTATTCAAAGTAAAAAATAATTCATACATACATATGCTCACGCCTATTTCCCGGAAGAGGGGTAGGCAGAGACCATTAATAATAAGGCGAAACAACGGAAAGATATTCTTGCACTTACTATAGAAAGACAAATTGAGGTATCCTGTGTTAAGTTTGATAGCCATATTATTGTTTGTGTCTACAGACCTCCAAAAGATGAAAAAGGCCATGGCAATTTTGAAATATTTGAGAAAATTATGGAGGAAGCCCGCACTAAACTATGTCAAAAGTTAATTATTTGTGGTGATCTTAATGTAGCTCGGCTTGTTAATGCAACAATGAAACAACGGTTAATAATTTTATTCCCCCTTTCCCCCGGACCTCTGAGATGTACAGACGTGTTTCTAGTTGATTTCGTAATTATTTTAATAAACTGTAACATTAATCTAGTATTAAATTCAGTGAAAATATTAGGAGTGCATAAGCTGCAAAACAGTGGTGCGAGTCGCGAGTGCAAACCGCGAGTCAAAGTAACTAGGAAGGTCAACTTATAGTGGACGGAAAGTGATTTTGTTCTAAATCGTCGATCGCGCCCAGCGTAACCAGACCCCTCGCCTAACACATCTCCTATATGCCTATGCTCGCCTGGTACTTCTGAATCAAACTGAGTAATATGATCAAGCGCACCCCGCCTGCCTCGCCGTTAGTGACGGCAGCGACACCGACGACAACGGCATTACAAGCTCCGCATCTGCAGGGCATGACGTCAATGGAGTTGAATTCTTTCGCAATGGCGTCAGACGAGCGTGCTCATCATGGCTCAGCACCGGACCTGCACGACTTGCTAAATAATATCACGGAGCGTAAAAAAATTCACGAAAATTCGATGAAACTGATAATAATATAGGTATCATGATGAAACAGATGTTTGACTCTTTCTCTAAAGAACAGGAAAAGAGATTCAAAGACTTGAAATCTACTATCGATGAATTGAAAAATCAGAATAAAGAGCTTACAAACAGTGTCGAGTGGATATCTAAAAAATATGATGAGTTTTTGGAGAAAATAATCATATTAGAGAAAGATAGAAAAGAGGACAAAAAAATCATCAAGGACCTTGAAGAAAAGCTTGAAACACTGGAGAGAAAATCTCGTTCCACGGGTATTGAAATACGGAATATTCCTAAGCCACAAGGAGAAAATAAAGATGAACTTTGCAAAACAGTGAAAAAAGTATTAACTACATTGAACATTGAAGTTCAGACGAACGATATTAAAGATACTTTTAGATTGAATGTCAAAGATTCGTCACACCCGATAGTCGCAGAATTTACAACTGTACTAATGAAGGATAAGGTACTGAAAAGTGTTAAGGAATACAACAAAAACAAGACAAAAAATGATAAGTTGAACACGAAAGCCATTGACTTGCCAGAACCAGCGAAACCAATATATATATCCGAATCGCTGACCTATAAAACTCAGAGACTATACTACTTAGCCCGAGTTTTTAAAGAGACTACGGATATGATTTCTGCTGGACGTCCCAGGGAATCGTCTACCTGCGCAAAAAAGAGAAACTTCCCCAGATAAGAATCTCATCTGAAGCTGACCTAGAGGCGATCAAGAAGCAATGACTCTATATCACATATCTCGCAAAACATACTTATAAAAAATTACATTATACCCCGTTATTCACTTCACTAATCAAACAAAATACAATGTACTTTTATCAGCCTATAACAAACACTACACATAAAATACAACACTCAAACACAATTATTTATTTTGTAGGAAAATCCATTTTCGTATTTACAAATACATTCTGCCTAACTTTTATTCTCATTCGTTACTATATATTATATATAAATAAAACTTGTGATTTATTAATGACTGAAACATTTATAATCTACCTTAAAAATGCCTAACATCGATGTTATATCAAATGAGTTGGATAGCTACGCGGTATCCCAAAATTATAGTTGTGAAGTCGAGAGATGTAAGCAGTTGCTTCCACCTTCACATGCAGGTCTTACCATGATTACACAAAATATTAGGAGCATAAACTGCAATATGTCTCAGTTTGAGGTCCTATAGAAAATGATATTATTATTCTTACAGAGTGCTGGCTGCAGAAAAACTCTGTTTTACCTACATTATATGGATATAGTGTACATGCCACTATTTTTAATAAGTTGCAAAATGATGGCGTCGTAGCATATATTAAGGACACTCTAAGTTTTTCTACATTTGAACCAGATTTTCAAGAAGGTAACTGCATAGTTATTAAAATAGGTAAGAATGATACTGCTATAGTTGCCATTTATAGGTCTCCTTCCTATAGTAAAATAGAACCATTTTTAAAATCATTGAATGAAAATATCGAAAAATTATCTGATCATAAAAATATAGTAATAGTAGGTGATATAAATATAAATATAAATTCCCAAAAGGAAGACCATTCTTTTCTACATTTTGCAGACCAATATCTGACACAAGTTGCATGTCTAGGACTTTTACCTGCTCATACTTTGGTCACCAGAGATATAAGCAAAACCTGTATTGATCATGTAATGCTAAAAACAAAGCTGCCCTCTATAACGATCGTACCTGAAGCAACTGTTACAGACCATAAGCCTGTAATTTTCTATCTTAGAGTAAAACAGCAACGAAATTTTGCGATATCTACTACAAAGAAAGTTAATAAAGAAGGAATTCAAAAGGATATCAATAATATAAATTACAGGGAAATCTATGAGTGCAGGGATCCGGATATCGCAATGACCTTGTTTATAAATTCCGTGATGTCAGTTATTGAAAGTAACTCGTCTACCGTAATTTTATCGAGACGTAAAAAGATTTTGAAACCCTGGATCACGCCAGGTCTTTTGCGATGCATGCGTCACAGGGACAAATTGCATAAAAAATCTATGGCAGATCCTGAAAACATGATTTTTAAAACCACATACGCAAGGTACAGGAATTATTGCGGTAAACTTCTGAAAAAGGTAAAGAGAACGTTCGAAAAGCAGCAAATAACCTCAGCGGGTACAGATAATAAAAAAAATATGGAAAGCCATTAAGGATATAACATATTCATCTAAGGACAAAAGTCAACCAATGGAGCTTTTGACAGTCTCGACAGACCCTGAAGCCTCATTGGATGAAGTCAATAAATATTTTGTAGAAGTAGGTGAAAACCTCGCGAAACGCTTTTCCACTGAGTATAACTCTTACACAAGTGCAGAACATCAGGAAAGAGTAGCTTCCTCATTTGCACTGTTATGCACGGATGAAGCAGAAGTAGAACGCCTTATTATGGCTTTGAAACGCGAATGCACAGTTGGTTGGGATAATATCTCAAATATCATACTTAAAGAACATAAAGAGTTACTTATTCCTCCATTAACATTCATTTTTAACATGTGCTTAGAGTGTGGTATCTTTCCCACGATGCTCAAGCGTTCACGTATCCGACCAATACATAAGGGAGGCAACAGGGACCGTATCAGTAATTATAGGCCCATATCAATTCTTCCCTCTTTATCAAAAATATTAGAAAAAATCATAAATAATAGGTTGGTTAAATATCTTGAAGGTAATGGGCTATTATCTGATAATCAATATGGTTTCAGATGCGGAAAATCCACTGATGAAGCAGTACAATGTCTTACAGACTATATTGCGACTAATCTCGATGATGGAAAGAAATGCATTGGAATTTTTCTTGATTTGGCGAAAGCTTTTGATACGGTCCCTGTCCATTCACTGTTAGATAAACTTGAGAAACTTGGAATCAGAGGCTTACAACATAAGCTATTGACCAGCTACTTAACAAATCGTTTCCAAAGTGTACAAGTGAGTAACTATATCAGCTCAGATCTACCTATTTCGTACGGAGTTCCCCAAGGTAGCATCTTAGGACCAACATTGTTTTTGGTATATATTAATGACGTCCTATGTCTGCCATCTTTTGATGGCCAAATTATATCCTATGCAGATGATACTGTATTACTCTTTTCTCATAGATCTCTTGATAAGGTTGTAACGTACTACCTCCTTGACCATATTGGCTACTGGCGGATTAGCCAGTTAAAAACTAAAACTATAAAAATTCGAAAATTCGGGTCTGGAATCTCGTCTGGCAGCTGATTGTTTTTTTGAGGCAGACATTGTTTGAGCTCTGAAACGTGAGGTTGTATCTTCTGCATCAATAATTTTTAAGTCACGCCTTTAGTTGCGGCGATGGGCTAGTCCCTTTAGTACTGTAATGGAGCTGAATGTTTAGTTGCTGTAAAGTGCAGTAGTTGATTTGAAACTTCCCTACTATCCCCAATCCATGGGTAAGCATTGGTTCGTAGTTAGTCTTTCTTATTTTCGTGTATTTTATACTCTCTATGTATTTCCCTTTTCTATACAGTGTCTATTGGACTGCGGCACTCTTAGATCCTAATTACCCTAGGGCCCTCGTCGGAAGTCTCCGTGTGGGGAGCCGTCGCCTGATAGCTGGGCGCTGTAGCGCTTTTGTATTCCTATCATTCACACTGGTCTCTTTCCAGGGTTCCACGCTGAGGAGTAATATCCTCCTGGCGCTAACGGAGCTCTGAATCGGTTCCACGCTGAGGAGTAATATCCTCCTGGCGCTAACGGAGCTCTGAATCGGTTCCACGCCGAGGAATAATATCCTCCTGGCGCTACCGCATAATCACTTGTTGACGTCTGGAGAAGTGGACCAGTTGGATTGAGACTACCAAGGAGCTGAAGTCTACAAATTCCCGGCGAGTCCCTATCCAGCGTTTCAACTATATCACCAATATTCGACTCACGACCCTGTGATTAATAAATGTATCTTGAGCCTGCCAATAATCTCTTTTGGTCAGTTTAGAGTCTCACTGTTTCAATGGCGGCCGGATTAAGGGAATATTGGTGATAGAGTTTTATGTCTGGTCAGAGTAGTTAGGCCATAAGAGCGCCGTAGAACGCTAGATTTCTTTCGTAGCTTGTATATTTAATCTGTTGTTGACAGTCCTTTATCAATTTCAGCTGTCAAAACGGTAGATCAATGGCTTGATTTTGTACCAGAAACCGGGCGTTAGTCGTGTACTCTGCTTACTTTCATGTAAACTTGTACAGTTTACTAGATAGGTAGTAAACATGACGTTTCCTATAAAATATCTGTACTTGTACCGAGCGATCTGTGACTGTCTGAGAGCACCTTCTGTCTGAAGATAGGCTGCGACAGCGTTCTGTCTTATTCAATAGTAGTTAACGATTCCTTTATGTATGTAATAAGTATTTTGACCCTTGTATTCTAAAAACCATATATATCTACAGCTATGTAAAAGTTCTTTATTGTGTAACGTTACTCTGCAATGTCTGTTACTTTAGCGTATGGCCTCTTGAACTATAATTATCTACTTTTTTACTCTTTGTTGTAGAATAGATATTCTACTCTATTATTATTTTCTGTACCTACTAACGGTGCAGGAAGTCTTGAACACTTGAGGGAGCTGCCCCTCATGGTGTTATTCTGCGTTACGATAGTAGCTAAGCTATCGGGGCGTTTATGTACTAAGGTTCTTATTTTAGTTCAAGGGATCTTGCTTATTTTTCAACTTCTGACAGTTAGTCTGGGTGTGCATTTGGCTATAATAATGGCACCCTGTGTGTAAGGCTGTGTTTACACGATGTTAGTGTGAACTCTTGTATGAACTTAGTATGAATTCTGATGTCTGATTGTTGGTACGAATGTGTGATGTTTGTATGTAGTTGAGCTAGACTGTTAGTTATATATTTCTCTGACATTGTAGATGGCGAGCTTTAGAGAATTTTATCTTAAGTAGTTAATTTGGTAAGTTAGTTTAGTTTAGTTAGTATCTTAGCGGATTTTATCAGGTAAAATCCTACCCAAACAAGACGGGTATGTAACGTACTACCTCCTTGACCATATTGGCTACTGGCGGATGAGCCAGTTAAAAACTAAAACTATAAAAATTCGAAAATTCGGGTCTGGAATCTCGTCTGGCAGCTGATTGTTTTTTTGAGGCAGACATTGTTTGAGCTCTGAAACGTGAGGTTGTATCTTCTGCATCAATAATTTTTAAGTCACGCCTTTAGTTGCGGCGATGGGCTAGTCCCTTTAGTACTGTAATGGAGCTGAATGTTTAGTTGCTGTAAAGTGCAGTAGTTGATTTGAAACTTCCCTACTATCCCCAATCCATGGGTAAGCATTGGTTCGTAGTTAGTCTTTCTTATTTTCGTGTATTTTATACTCTCTATGTATTTCCCTTTTCTATACAGTGTCTATTGGACTGCGGCACTCTTAGATCCTAATTACCCTAGGGCCCTCGTCGGAAGTCTCCGTGTGGGGAGCCGTCGCCTGATAGCTGGGCGCTGTAGCGCTTTTGTATTCCTATCATTCACACTGGTCTCTTTCCAGGGTTCCACGCTGAGGAGTAATATCCTCCTGGCGCTAACGGAGCTCTGAATCGGTTCCACGCTGAGGAGTAATATCCTCCTGGCGCTAACGGAGCTCTGAATCGGTTCCACGCCGAGGAATAATATCCTCCTGGCGCTACCGCATAATCACTTGTTGACGTCTGGAGAAGTGGACCAGTTGGATTGAGACTACCAAGGAGCTGAAGTCTACAAATTCCCGGCGAGTCCCTATCCAGCGTTTCAACTATATCACCAATATTCGACTCACGACCCTGTGATTAATAAATGTATCTTGAGCCTGCCAATAATCTCTTTTGGTCAGGTTAGAGTCACACTGTTTCAAGGTTTATGAGCTAGCACAGAGTGGTCTAAATAGAGTAAAAAAATGGCTGCACATGAATTCTTTGACTCTCAACTCTGACAAGACAAAGTATATGTTTTTTTCTATACGCCAGATGCAAGTAGATTGTAAGTACAAAATTGTATCTCATGACTGCTGCTCAAATGGGGAATCTAGCCAAAACGGTTGCAAATGTTTGAGTCTGGAATGTGTAAAATGTATAAAGTATCTCGGTATACAAGTAGACTGCAATTTAGCTTTTAAAGAGCATATTAAACACCTAAACAATAGACTTCGTAAATTAATTTACATCTTCAAAAACTTGAGACACGTTGTCGAACCCCATATACTGAAACAAATATTCTATGCGCTGTGCCAGTCTATACTTACTTATTGTATATCATCATGGGGAGGTGCAGCAAAAACCTTTTTAAAAACATTGGAAGTAACTCAAAGGGCTATACTAAAGATTTGCACTTTTAAGGATTACTATTACTCAACTGAATTACTATACCAGGATTGTGATGTACTGAATGTTAGACAACTTTTTATACTCAGTATTATAATTAAATAACACAAGAAGATAGTTTTTGACGAGGAACAGCAAGATAAACGCCGAATTAATACGAAGCATAGAGACAAGGTCTTTCGCACAAAATTTATTAATAAGTTTCTACCTTTTTTGGGTCCATTTTTGTTTAAAATACTCAATCAAAAAATTTGTATCTATGTCTGCTTTTCAATGCAAGAAAGAAGTTACCAACTGGCTTAAGAATAAAAACTATGAGGAGACTGAGAATTTGCTTTAAATTGGGGAATGATAAAATACGCATAAAACAATAATATTAAAAATAAATATATACGGCTATACATACATAATAATACTACAAAACCTAAATTAACACACCCTCTCACACACATACAAACACCACATTTATACACACAGAGGGGAGTAAACACTACACAATACTTCTTCATTTTTCATTTGATTTGTGTAAACTACTAAATTATTAATCTGTTTAACTAAATAAGTTTTTACTTACATTTATATCTAGATTTAACTAATCATAAAAATGGTCATCTAAACTACATAATCAGAAGCTAGAATTTTTATTTTTGTTTAAAACACTGGGAATTTGGGCGCTGTTTTGCTGAAATACAGGTCTTACGCCTAGCTCAGCGACAGATGCTACAATGTATTTTTTTGCAATTTAATCTAGCCTACATTAAATAGCACCATTGTAACTATTTGTACTTCTTTATGTGACAATAAATATTATTATTATATTATTATTATTATTATATATTCAAATTATATAATTTATGTCATGTATTTCTAGAGCCGACTAGAATTACACTTACCAGTCAAAATTGCTTAGATAACGTTTTTTGTGACTTGCTTTCACAAGTAAAAATGTAATTAACTGCTTACCGTCCTATCATAGCGGTTAAACAGTTTCATTCCCAATTGCTAGTAAAGATAAAACTGATCCATCATTTTATAGGCCTATTACATTCCATAGACTAGATACCTATATAAAAACATAGATATAAATTTGCCTCTGATCAAGTTGGGAGACAAGGGTGATCCTTCAAATTTCAAACCAATCTTTTCTTCCATCACTAAGTAAAATATTTAAAAAGATTATACTCAATCAAATGCTCTCACACTTCAACCGTAAAACAATTCCACGCCAAACAATACGGTTTCACTAAGTGTAAATCAACTACGAATGTGCAGGTATTACCCTTATATCTCATATTTATTCTGCATGGGAGGCCGCACAGGATGCTATCGGTGATTTTTGCGATCTGTCAAAGGCATTTGATTATGTTGATCGTGATACGCTACTAATGAAATTAAATAATTACGGAGTAAAAAATAAAGCGTTGTATCTACTAAGATCATCCTGAAGCAATAGAATTTAAAAAGCAGATGTCAACGGCGTTAAATCTGATGGATCGGGTGTGAAAATTGGCGTTCCACAAGTTTCCATATTAGGCCTTTCTTATTCCTGGTATATATTAAAGATCTGCCTTTCATGGTGGAGAAATTGACTGGCATAGTGTTGTTTGCTGATGATACTTCAATGGTCTTCAAAATTGAAAGACAAAAAGAAGATTTTGATGATGTTAATGGTGTATTGACTTTAAACTTGAATAGGTTCACAGTTAATCATTTATTGTTAAACGCTGGTAAAAATAAGTGTATCAAATTCTCACTTCCAAATTTCAGGCAAGTTGAGGCCAGTTTAGTGTTAGACAGCAGCACGTTAGAATTAGTAAATGACACGAAGTTTTTTGGAATAACCATTGATAGCAAATTGCAGTGGGAACCCCACATAGATAAACTAGCTAGTAAATTAAGTTCTGTGGCTTACGCTGTTAGGAACATCAGACAAAACACGGATGTGGCTACATCTAGGCTAGTATATTTTAGTTACTTTCATAGTGTCATGTCCTATGGTATCTTGGTACAAACATCCGTTCTCATCAAGCAAATATTTGCCCCCACCGGGACTCGAACCCCGGGACCCTTGGTTTCGCACGCAGGGTCACTGCCGACTCGGCCATCAAATGTCATAATTTGTCGAAAATTGATGTGTCAATTTCTTATTATGACCATAATGTATCAATATTCAGATAAGAAATTAAATTAGTTTTCACCAAGTAATACAACATCATGCTGGTCGTAAAGTGCGGTTTTTGGATGGAGTAAAGTGGGTATATGATACGTCTGTAGATAAAGTGATTAATATTGCAATATTTGTATTAGTATTATATTTGAGTTTAATAAGCAATTTTTAAAAAGGATCTAAAAATCAATGTGTGGGAGTTTCTACGCCCTCCTTCTCCCACAGTGGTCCGATGTAGAGAGGAGGTAAAAAATGACCTTTGCTAAGTATTTGTAATTATCTACAGTAATAAAGACATTTGATTTGATTTGATACTGGGTTCGAATCCCGGTAAGGGAAAATATTTGGCGAAGACGACCTCTGTGGCGCAGCGGTTGTGGCTCTGCCTACCAAGTGAGAGGTCCCGGGTTCGATCCCCGGCTGAAAGTAAAAAAAAAAGGTTATGGATGTTTATATCTCTGTGACGTCGCTGTTTCTGGTTTCCAATACACAGGCTATCCTAGTGTGGGGCCAGAAGCAATGAATGTGCCTGTATGTAAATATTTATTTAGTTATTGTATTTGTGTAATAAGCATGAATAATTGTTTATTAGTCTTGGATGTTATCTATGTATTTACGTAAGTATTTATCTCTATTAAATATATCGTCGTCTAGTACCCATAACACATGCCTTGTTGAGCTTATTATGGGCCTAGTTCGATTTGTGTGAGACTATCCTAAAAAACTGATTTGGCTCGGTATTGCCTGGCTAAATTACTCAACAGCGACAAAACATGAACTCAACGTTCATAGGCACATCTATCAAAATATGTATTGCCCCGAATGTACCAGGTGAACAACACGGCTTCCTGAGGTCCAGGTCCACTACAACCAACTTGGCTGGGTTTGTGGACTCGGTTCTCGTAGGGATGGATAAGGGGGGTCAAGTTGATGCTGTTTATATGGATTTTGAGAAGGCGTTCGACCGGGTTGACCACATCATACTCCTGAAAAAGTAAAAAAAACTGGGTATCCGGGGCGATCTTTTACGATGGACGGAATCTTACATTAATAGAAGATGTCAGGCTGTTGTCGTTGGTGGCTGTCGGTCAGACTTGATTATTACGGTACCTTCTGGTGTTCCTCAAGGGTCAATTTAGGGACCCTTACTCTATGTTGCATATTTATATGACATTGGTATTTGCTTCAGTCACGCCAGGTTCCTCTTGTAGGCTGATGACAAAAAAGTTTTTTCACAAATAAATTCAATTCAAGATGGTGTCAATTTACAGGCGGATCTGAACAGGTTATCTGACTACTAGGAGCGCAACAGAATAAAAGTTAACGTTGCAAAATGTAATGTTATAAGTTTCACAAGGCGTAAAAAGCCAATTTTGTACGACTATAAATTAAATGAATCACCAATTATAAGGGTACAGTCGATACGCGACCTAGGTGTCATTTTGGACTGCAAGCTTACTTTCAGGAACTCATTGAACATGTCACAAATAAAGCTTTCAGAAATCTAGGTTTTATTTTAAGAGTGGGTAAGCCATTTACGGACCTTAGCTGTATCCGTGTATTGTACTTTGCGTATGTTAGAAGCATTCTTGAATACTGCTGCACTGAATGGAATCCTCAATACGAGGTTTACATAAATATGGTTGAGCGTCTCCAGATAAAATTTCTGCGCCATCACCTTTCGTGACGGATATCATGCCGATAACTACGCAGCAGAATGCCGACATCACAACGTCCTCAGCTTGGAGTCCCGTCGAGGGATGATGGACATGAGGCTGCTCTACAACATTTGCCATGGTGTAGTTGACTGTCCGGATCTGGTTGAGGCTCTGGTCAGACTGGATGCGCCGTCGACACTTCCCCCCACACCAGACTTTTCAATGTGCCGCTATCCTGTACAAACTACGCAGCTAATTCTATCAGCCGCCACCTGCCTGGCACAGACAATGAAAAATTTTCCGGTTTAGACATTTTCCATCACTCTCCTGGCCTCTTTCAAAAGAATATGAAATTGATCTTTGTACCACCACTAAATCAATGACTTTCGTCAAAAATAAATAACTTTCTCTCTATTACTATCACACACATACCCACCCTCACAAACACACACACTTCACACTTACCCTTCCATCTGTAACTCCTAGTTCATTTATAAAATCTTAAAACTTTTTTAAAAATAAAACTTAAAAATTGTAGGTAGCTGCTGTATTTGCAAAATGTTAAAATGTAAAAGTAAGATAATAAGAGCCCCTAATTGGCTTAGGTTTAAGTTATTTATTATGCTGTGTACATGTACATTTTTAAGATTGTGCTGTGAGCTCAGTTTCCAAATAAACAAATAAACAACTATAATAACGAACGTTGGATTTTGTTGTTATTTCATGTTCAACCTAACACCGCTTCTCTAACCCCCTTTATCCTTAACCTAACCTGACCCACCTCTTCACCCAGGCAGTCTTTATTTAGCCAATAAGCAGTGGCTAAGCTATTCAGTAATTTAGTCGCGCAAATCAGTAATTTAGTCGCACAAATCAGTAATTTGGTCGCGCAATTCATATTTATTTCCGCTCATTTCAGGAAATTCCGCTGTTCATGGTAACTTTGTCAACCGGCGCCGGTTTTAAGCAGACAACTACCCGTGTAATTGTATAAATTCTCATGTCGATCCGCAGCATGGTCAGTCGTTGCAAAAATGTCCGTGTTTGTTAACGTGGTACTGGCTGTCACGTTCGTCGCGGGTTTTATCTACTGGTACATCACCAAAGACTATAATTACTGGAAAAAGAAAAATGTCGCGGGACCGAAACCAGTCCTATTCTTCGGAAACATCAAAGAACGCTAACGCTACGCCAAAAATCGACCAGTAACTTTTATAACAATGTTTACAACGACTATTCAAAGGAGAAAGTGGTAGGAATATATCGTCATTGGACCCCGTGTTTGTTAGTGCGTGACGCGGATATATTGAAACATATTTTGATTAAGGATTTCGACAATTTTGTCGATAGAGGCATATCTTTCGGTAAGGACGGTCTCGGAGCGAACTTGTTCCATACGGATGGAGATTCATGGCGCGTACTGCGATCGAAGTTGTCGCCGCTCTTCACGTCCGGTAAACTAAAGCATATGATGCCTCTATTGTTAAAACAAGGAGACAGATTCATGGAATATTTGGAGTCAACAACGAAGAATACGGAGCTGGATGTTTGGAAACTTGTTCAGAAATTTACGACAGGCAGCATTGCGTCATGCGCGTTGGGAATGGAAATTGATATGCAAGATCTAGATATCAAGGACAACATTTACCAAAGAATTGACACCCTTTTATTTACAATAGCCTTTCCTACTGATTTGGATTTGATGTTCCCTGGGATCCTTGCAAAAATTAGTATCTCGCTCTTTCCAGCTAAGGTAACATCATTCTTTAATGGTCTCGTGGACAGAGTAATGCAAGAGCGCGGTGGTAAGCCCTGCGGTAGAAAAGATTTTATGGACTTGATGCTGGAGATGAGGAACGCGAAGGAAATCCACGGTACAAAGAAATCCGAAGATGAAAAGCAACGTACACTTGAAATAACGGATAGCTTGATGGCAGCGAAGGCCTTCGTGTTCTACGCGGCGGGGTATGAGACCAGCGCCTCTACTGTATCCTTCATGCTGGGAATGTTGGCGTTACACCAGGACATACAAGAGAAAGTCGTCGCGGAAATCAATGAGATGCTTGAAAATAATAATGGTGAAATAACTTTTGAGGGCCTCAAAGGGTTGCAATACCTTGGGCAAGTGTTTAATGAGAGTCTCCGAATGTTCCCGTTGGTAGATCCATTGCTACGGCTCTGTCAAAGGAATTACAAAGTCCCCGGCACCGACTTGGTTATTGAGGCAGGTACAATGATCCTGATCTCCGTGAAAGGACTTCATTATGACGAGAAATATTACCCAAACCCACACGAGTTCGACCCAGAGAGATTTTCACTAGAAAACGCGAAGAACGTTCATCCCTGTGCATACTTGCCTTTCGGAACCGGTCCAAGAAACTGTATAGGTTCGTTAATGTTTTGTTAATATTTCTATGTGGTGGTGGTCAATTAACCGGTCTACACCTGGACCTGGTTATGAGGCATCGCAATTTTGAACCTTATGCCATGGTTATAAAAATCAAAACCGATGACGGCAGTTGAACGTTTATACGTTTCCACGTATCAAGGGATTAAAAGTATTTTTAAGTTCTTAAGAAAAAATTAAATCGATAACCATTTTGAACATGTATATATATATATATATATATATATATATAGATATATATATATAATGGTGTAAAACTAAACTTATTTATTTATTCAAAACAAATTATAAGTATTCTTAACATTACTTGGGTGGCCACTCAATCCTTGACAGGTTTAAGTGTGACCACTGTCCCCCGCTTTTACCTTGTTTACATTTTATTCTATGAGCGAAATACTATAATATATAAATACTATATATATGTATATATATTTGTCTTGTTTATAATATGGAGTTCTAAATTACTGACTGAACTCTTCCGCGTCGTCTGGTAAAAGACGCTGTACTTATGTATTTTGTTTTAATTGTATCAATGTTGTTCATTATTTTTCAAGAAGCTCTATTTTTTTTTCTCTTTCAGGAGAAAGATTTGCTGATGTCCAATCCAGACTAGCTGCTGTGAAGCTGCTTCAGAAATACAAGGTGATGCCAACGCCCAACACCAAGGCCATGGTCTATGACCCCTCTCGAATGATCCAGGCTTCTAAAGATGGAATATTGGTTAAGATTGTACCGAGAAACTAAGTTTAACGAAATAAAAACAAATCCAACATGGTATTTTGTGTTTCTCTTTGTGCCTCTGGCGGCCTGTAACAACACTATAATATTTATTTTCCCAACTGAACACTTTCCCTATCACAAGCTATGTATATCTTTAGGCTGTGGGCTTGGACTAAGGCATTAGAGTAGGCTAATGTGATGATGTCACCACGATTATAAGACCACGAATATTATTATAAAGGTAAAAAAAGTAATGTAATAAACTCAAAATGATCACAAGTTTTAAGTAAATGGTTGCACTCTATGTTTGCTACACTAGTATTGTTTGGTTTAACCCGTGTAGGTATGTATGTTTGTATAACCATTTAGTTAGCACGCGCCTCAGACCCAATGGCATGACTGATTTGAATAAATGAGGTCTCGTTGGATTCGCCTCAGTTGTGGGAGTGACGAATGCTTGGTTGTTTTAAGATCACAAAATGTTGTATTCAAAGAATTGTTTAAAAAGATTTATATCAGTCAATCAGATGCATTCATATATGAATTTGTATTTAAAATGAAATGAACTAGTTGGGAACCAGTTTGTCGAGAGCTATGATCTTAGTTTAGCTGTGCTTCAAAAGTTGCCTCAATATTGATAGGTATAATACATAAACATAAGCATTTATTACGACTTCTGTGGCGTAGCGATTGTGGCTCTGCCTACCATGCGAGAGGTGCCGGGTTCGATCCCCGGCTGGGGGTGTAAAAAACCCAGGTCTTGGATGTTTTTATGTGTATGACGTCGCTATTTCTGGTTCCCACGACACAGGGTATCCTCGTGTGGGGCCAGAAGCAATGTATTTGACTATATGTAAATGTTTATGTTTGTTTAAATGTTTATAATCGAGGCGTCTATACATGGCCAATCTCAATAACAGAAATGGCTCCCCAATAAAATGTGACGTTCACAGTGTTGTGTAAAGATGAGTCGTTCCGGACCGTAATAGCTCCAGTAGACGTATCCGAACTCGGAACGACATAATTCCGGTCCAATCTGTCTAAATTAACATACTCCATAGTCCGGCGGGTTCAGATCCATGAAGAGGATCGAGGAATGAGAGAAAGAGCAACCCCACGTCTCCGGTCCAGCGGTGCAACGAGGATCGAGGAACGAGCTGAGCGCCTCATATAATAATAATAATACATTGAACACTATTTACACATATTGATCTAGCCCCAAACTAGGATTCCCTGTATCTTGGGTACTAGACAAAGATACACATACTTATATAGATAAATATTATACTTAGATAGATAAATAACCATGACTAGGGTTCAAACATCCGTTCTCATCAAACACATATTTGCCCCCACCGGGACTCGAACCCAGGACCCTTGGCTTCGTAGGCAGGGTCACTGCCGACTTGGCCATTCCGCGGGGTTATCTTGCAAACAGTAAGCAATCGACAAAAATTGCGCAATTTCTGCTGTCAAGATAAGACAAGTTGGTTGCTTATGTAAGCCGACTACATAAAATTAGTAATTCTTTTAAAGGCAATTGTATATGCTATTAAAATAAGGTCCCTACTGATATTAAAAACTTACCTTTAGACAAGTTTAAAATAATAATAAAACAGAAATTGTATAAAAAAGGTTACTATAGGATATCTGATTACTTAGAGGACAGATGTCCATGGGAATAGATTGTTTGAGTAACAGGCTGTTTCGATATATAATTAGCATTCATTTTGTAATTTGACAATATTTTCTTTAAAAAAGGAAACGCAAAAGATGCGACGACTGTGGAGTTTCTTCGGTGAGCTCTTCTCCACAGATTCCGCCATTGTGTTAGTGAACTCACCCAAAAAAATGTAATGACGGATCTAAGTGATGTAACAACATACTATGGAAATAAATGATTTTTGATTTGATTTGATTTGATTCAAATGTGACAATAGCCGAGTGTAGTCCAACGGTCAACGGTGCTGCCTCTAGCGAGCAATCGCAAAACTAAAAAGAGCATTGTTGTGCAAGTAGCAGAAAGCAGTGTTGCCGTTTTAGCCACTTTGTGGTTAGATCTAGAGGATTTTCAACGGTTTTAGCCAAAAAATAATAAATTTTAGCCACCAAAACGAATCTAGCTACATCTAGCTACTTTTGGTATGTTTTTAGATTATTACTTTTGGAAGTCGAATAAGCAAGAAATTTTAAATAAATCTGTGGTTATCGCCTTTTACTGAGTAAGCAACACCACCGCGGTCCGCCCTCCGCGCCGCAGTTGTAATCTCTTTTTCAGGGTTTCCCCAATGAATGTTTATATTTTTTCACACCTTTCATTCGGAAAAGTAAGTTTTGCTCCACGACGAGAGGAAGCAAAATTCTACTTTTCTGTTCAAGCTACTTTTTAAAATTATTCATTGGCAAGTAGCATTTACGCAATGTGCCAATTGAACACAGATCATAATAAAATAATCGATTGTAATTTCATCGTAGTCGATTAAAAACGAACATGTTTCAAGTTTTAACTTTAACAACGTTGTACGAAAATTTATGAATTTTTCGTAATATTTAAAAAAAATGTCACAATAAATTATATGTTTTACTGAAATCAAATCTATCGATGATTGTTGTTGTGATATAATGAATATTGATATCCGAAACCATTGTAATATTCGATTCGATTATTTTTACATATTGATAAAAGTACACAGGAATATTTTATCTGTGGTGACCTTTCCCTAATCCTTCACAATCCGCCATTATAAAAAAAAAGTTTTGTTTACGTTGTTTGATTACTGTAAAAGTGGTGAAAGTATAATTCAAAGTACAGTTATTTAATTTTTTAAGAGCATTTAATTTAAATTTTCCTCATAGTCGGTGTGAAAAGTTGTATGTGTCACTTAGGAGCAAAATTATTTTCGTCATGGGCGTTAACGCTTGAATCCTTCGTCACGCTCAGCATTCTAACTTCCTTCACTCTGGATTCAATAAACCGCCCTCGCCGTAAATACATCATTTTGCTCCCTTGTGACACAAATAACTATTTCACACCTTTCATTCGGAAAAGTAAGTTTTGCTCCACGACGAGAGGGAGCAAAATGCTTCTTTTCTGTTCAAGCTACTTTTTTTACTTTATTCATTAGGGTGTAGCATTTACGCAATGTGCCAATTGAACATAGATCTTAATAAAATAATCGATTGTATTTTCATCGTAGTCGTTTAAAAACGAACATGTTTCAAGTTTTAACTTTAACAACGTTATGTGAAAATTTATGAATATTTCGTAGTATTTAAAGAAAATATCACAATAAATTATATTTTTTACTGAAATAAAAACTATCGATGACTGTTATTGTGATATAATGAATATTGATATCCGAAACCATTATAATATTCGATTCGATTATTTTTACACATTGGTAAAGTACACAGGAATATTTTATCTGTGGTGACCTTTCCCTAATCCTTCACAATCCGCCATTATAAAAATAAAAGTTTGGTTACGTTGTTCGATTACTGTAAAAGCGGTAAAAGTATAATTCAAAGTATAGTTTTTTTTATGAATGAATGAATGAATGAATGGTGCTTCTCCAGCCAGGGTTCTTAACTAGGGCAGTGGTGATCAAGATGTCAAGATGTCATAACAAGATAGAGACCATGACAATGCTCTAGGGAAAAAGGAGGATATATTAGGTCCTTACATATGAAATTGGCGTTTTGTATGGAGAAATTGAAGTTAACTCAATTTTCAGTACAAACATTTTTGTATTTTTTTTAGGAATGACAGATCCTAATTTTATAAACTTTGTGTGTATGAATGAGACAACATTTAGCTAACAGAAAATTTTATATAATTTTTGAAAAGTGTCAGCTGTAAAAAAATATTACGAATATTATTATGAAAATGGATGACATTTAGGAGGCACTGATTTTGAAGATAACATTTTAGTTATCAAACTGAAAATTAAAAGAAAATTTAATAAGTTGATGTAAAATATTGAAATTAATTTTAAAACAATAAAAAAACTGGAAATAGCTAGGTATTGAATTACTCAAATTATGAACTCCTGAATCTGGAAGAAAAATTCGCCAATTTCATAGGTAAGCACCCAATATATGCCGTGTCCTGACACTTCTTGGCAGGGGTATAGGAATAGGACTCACAGTACAGCTCTCCACTTTGTCCGATCTGCAGCCATCTCCAGCTCTGCCCAGTCTGAGCTAACCACGGCGGTCTCTTTTTTTACCCTGCAGTGTAGCTGTAGTCTTATTGACGATGATTGTGATGATGAAAACTACTTAATATAATTTATATTTAAATGTTATTATTATTATTGTTTTATTTCAAAGAGAATGCAGTGTAGCTGTAGTCTTATTGATGATGATTGTGATGATGAAAACTACTTAATATAATTTATATTTAAATGTTATTATTATTATTGTTTTATTTCAAAGAGATGTGTACGGCATTAATTTAATATCTAATATGGTTAAATCTTCCTTCACAATAGTCATCCAGTTAATTAAACTTACTAATAGATTTTTTTGGGGAACATCCCTAGTTTCTTTCGATTTTTTGGGGATTTTCCCTAGAGATTTTTTATCAAGTAATACAACATCATGCTGGTCGTAAAGTGCGGTTTTTGGATGGAGTAAAGAGGGTCTATGATACTTGTGTAGATAAAATGATTAATATTGCAATATTTGTATTAGTATTATATTTTAATTTAATAAGCAATTTTAAAAAAAGATCTAGTAATCCCAATCCCACAGTGGTCCGATGTAGAGAGGAGGTAAAAATGACGTTTGCTAAGTATATGTAATTATCTACAGTAATAACAAAGACATTTGATTTGGTACTGGGTTCGACTCCCAGTAAGGGAAAATATTTGGCGGCGACGACCTCTGTGGCGCAGCGGTTGTGGCTCTGCCTACCAAGTCTGAGGTCCCGGGTTCAATCCCCGGCAGGGAGTAAAAAAAAAACAGGTTGTGGATGTTTATATGTGTGTGACGTCGCTGTTTCTGGTTTCCAAGACACAGACTATCCTAGTGTGTGGCCAGAAGCAATGAATGTGCCTTATGTAAATATTTATTTAGTTATTGTATTTGTGTAATAAGCATGAATATTTGTTTATTATTCTTGGATGTTATCTATGTATTTACGTAAGTATTTATCTCAATTAAATATATCGTCGTATAGTACCCATAACACAAGCCTTGTTGAGCTTATTATGGGCCTAGTTCGATTTGTGTGAGATTGTCCTAAAAACAGATTTTGCTCGGTATTTCCTTGCTAAATTACTCAACAGCGACAAAACATAAACGCAACTAGAAATACTGGCTTTTAAAACAGCAACTCGAAAACCTTAATTCGAGTAATATAAAATAATGAACGTTGGATTTTGTTGTTATTTCATGTTCAACCTAACACCGCCTCTCTCACCCCCTTTATCCTTAACCTAACCTGACACACCTCTTCACCCAGGCAAGTCTTTATTTAGCCAATAAGCAGTGGCTAAGCTATTCAGTAATTTAGTCGCGCAAATCAGTAATTTAGTCGCACAAATCAGTAATTTGGTCGCGAAATTCATATTTTTTTCCGCTCATTTCAGAAAATTCCGCTATTCATGGTAATTCGCTCAATTAGTTTTTTATTCGGTCGTTTTATTATTTCCCTTTATTAAGTAATACGTAGATAAGTAACCGACCCACGATGACTTGCCTTATAACTGGATAAAAACTCTGTTTATATGCGATAAAAAAGAACTCTCATTAAAATGTTGTCAACCGGCGCCGGTTTTAAGCAGACAACTACACGTGTAGTTGTATAAATTCTCATGTCGATCCGCAGCATGGTCAGTTGTTGCAAAAATGTCCGTGTTTGTTAACGTGGTACTGGCTGTCACGTTCGTCGCGGGTTTTATCTACTGGTACATCACCAAAGACTATAATTACTGGAAAAAGAAAAATGTAGTGGGACCGAAACCAGTCCTATTCTTCGGAAACATCAAAGAACTAACGCTACGACAAAAATCGACAAGTAACTTTTATAACAATGTTTACAACGACTATTCAAAGGAGAAAGTGGTAGGAATATATCGTCATTGGACCCCGTGTTTGTTAGTGCGTGACGCGGATATATTGAAACATATTTTGATTAAGGATTTCGACAATTTTGTCGATAGAGGCATAGCTTTCGGTAAGGACGGTCTCGGAGCGAACTTGTTCCATACGGATGGAGATACATGGCGCGTACTGCGATCGAAGTTGTCGCCGCTCTTCACGTCCGGTAAACTAAAGCATATGATGCCTCTATTGTTAAAACAAGGAGACAAATTCATGGAATATATGGAGTCAACAACGAAGAATACGGAGCTGGATGTTTGGAAACTTGTTCAGAAATTTACAATAGGCAGTATTGCGTCATGTGCGTTTGGAATGGAAATTGATATGCAAGATCTAGATATCAAGGACAACATTTACCAAAGAATTGACACCCTTTTATTTACAATAGCCTTTCCTACTGATTTGGATTTGATGTTCCCTGGGATCCTTGCAAAAATTAATATCTCGCTCTTTCCAGCTAAGGTAACAACATTCTTTAATGGTCTCGTAGATAGAGTAATGCAAGAGCGCGGTGGTAACCCCTGCGGTAGAAAAGATTTTATGGACTTGATGCTGGAGATGAGGAACGCGAAGGAAATCCACGGTACAAAGAAATCCGAAGATGAAAAGCAACGTACACTTGAAATAACGGATAGCTTGATGGCAGCGCAGGCCTTCGTGTTCTACGCGGCGGGGTATGAGACAAGCGCCTCTACTGTATCCTTCATGCTGCGAATGTTGGCGTTACACCAGGACATACAAGAGAAAGTCGTCGCGGAAATCAATGAGATGCTTGAAAATAATAATGGTGAAATAACTTTTGAGGGCCTCAAAGGGTTGCAATACCTTGGGCAAGTGTTTAATGAGAGTCTCCGAATGTTCCCGTTGGTAGATCCATTACAACGGCTCTGTCAAGGGAATTACAAAGTCCCCAGCACCGATTTGGTTATTGAGGCAGGTACAATGATCCTGATCTCCGTGAAAGGACTTCATTATGACGAGAAATATTACCCAAACCCACACGAGTTCGACCCAGAGAGATTTTCACCAGAAAACGCGAAGAACGTTCATCCCTGTGCCTACTTGCCTTTCGGAACCGGTCCAAGAAACTGTATAGGTTCGTTAATGTTTTGTTAATATTTCTATGTGGTGGTGGTCAATTAACCGGTCTACACCTGGACCTGGTTATGAGGCATCGCAATTTTGAACCTTATGCCATGGTTATAAAAATCAAAACCGATGACGGCAGTTGAACGTTTATACGTTTCCACGTATCAAAGGATTAAAAATATTTTTTACACCTTTCATTCTGAAAAGTAAGTTTTGCTCCACGACGAGAGGGAGCAAAATGATACTTTTCTGTTTAAGCTACTTTTTTAATTTATTCATTCGCATGTAGCATTTACGCAATGTGCCAATTGAAAACAGATCTTAATACTGTAGATATTTATATATACTTAGCAAACGTCATTTTTTGGCTCTTCTCTACATTGGACCACTGTGGGAGAAGCAGGGCGTAGAAACTCCCAGAGATTGATTTTTAGATCTCTTTTAAAAACAGGTTGCGCTTAACTAATACAAATATGAAAAATTTAATTGTTATGATTAATAAGCAGGAATAAATAATTACAAAATTATTAACAGCAAGATCTGTGTTGAGCCAGATTAACCCCATACAGTCCTGTCATTTAAGTAATCTTGAACATTGTAATATCCCTTTTTCGACAAAGTCGCTTTAACATGCTTTTTAAATTGCTCAATTGGCAATTTCAAAATCTCCAGATGTATCTTATTGTAGTAGAGAATGCACTGACCCTTGAAAGAATTGCTAACCTTCGCGAATCTAAATCGGGGCGCACATAGTCTGTGATTATTTCTTAGGTTAACATTACAGCTATCGCTAAGTTTGGAAAATGTTGTTCTTGCGTACATACATTATATTTTCGAAAATAAATTGACTAGCTACTGTTAGTATGCCAATTTCTTTAATGTATATATATATTATAAGTTTTTATACTTCCTACCGATAACCTTTCTAAATATATTAGGCGTCGTCGTCATTCTGAAGTTATCATATTCCAAACATAATGACCTCTGTAGTCAATTATTGGTTTAATATGAAGGAGATGTGAGGTTTTATAAATAAATCAAATGGTGTAAAACTTAACAAGTATTATATATAGGCTTGTGTTTAAACAATTACCAAAAACGCACCTATTTTACTACTGATAAATTCGAAATGACTGCCAGAATGGATAAATGTCCACCAAATTGTGTTTGGATAAATGATCACCAAACTTCTTTTTATGTTTTGTGTACTTAAGTTTATGTTTTAAGTATTTTTGTTGTTCTTACATGTTCAACCTAACACTAAGGATAAAGGGGGCTTCGCTTCGCTCACCCCCTTTACCCTTCACCTAAGCTACCGCAGTATTTTGCCCTGATATTTGTTGCAACTTCTGGTGTTAATTTATCCATTTTGGGTAGGAAAAAAATATTTTGGTGATCATTATATTTGTTACCTTATATATATATTTGTCTTGTACATGGAGTCCTAAATTACTGACTAAACTCTGCCACGTCGTCTGGTAAAAGACGCTGTACTTATGTGTTTTGTTTTAATTTTATCTATGTTGTTCGTTATTGACGACCCGAATGGCCGAGTCGGCAGTGACCCTGCCTACGAAGTCAAGGGTCCCGGGTTCGAGTCCCGGTGGGGGCAAATATTTGTTTGATGAGAACGGATGTTTGTACCCTAGTCATGGTTGTTTATCTATCTAAGTATAATATTTATCTACATAAGTATGTGTATCGTTGTCTAGTACCCAAGATACAGGGAATCCTAGTTTGGGGCTAGATCAATGTGTGTCAATAGTGTCCATGGTATTATTATTATTATTATTATTATTAATCAAGAAGCCCTATTTTTTTTTTTCTCTTTCAGGTGAAAGATTTGCTGATGTCCAATCCAGACTAGCTGCTGTGAAGCTGCTTCAGAAATACAAGGTGATGCCAACGCCCAACACCAAGGGCATGGTCTACGACCCCACCCGAATTATCCAGGCTTCTAAAGATGGAATATTGGTTAAGATTGTACCGAGAAACTAAGTCTGACGAAATAAAAATAAATCCAACATGTTATTTTGCGTTTCTCTTTGTGCCTCTGGCGGCCTGTAACAACACTATAATATTTATTTTCCCAACTGAACACTTTCCCTATCACAAGCTATGTATATCTTTAGGCTGTGGGCTTGGACTAAGGCATTAGAGTAGGCTAATGTGATGATGTCACCACGATTATAAGACCACGAATATTATTATAAAGGTAAAAAAAGTAATGTAATAAACTCAAAATGATCACAAGTTTTAAGTAAATGGTTGCACTCTATGTTTGCTACACTAGTATTGTTTGGTTTAACCCGTGTAGGTATGTATGTTTGTATAACCATTTAGTTAGCACGCGCCTCAGACCCAATGGCATGACTGATTTGAATAAATGAGGTCTCGTTGGATTCGCCTCAGTTGTGGGAGTGACATATGCTTTATAATTTCAGCGAAAAGTCAATTGGTTATTTTAAGATCACAAAATGTTGTATACACAGAATTTGTTAAAAAGTGATTTCGTCTTTAAAATGAAAAAGAAAAACGGTTTTTTGATCCAAGAATATCTGATAATATAAATAATGACATAAAAGTTAACCGGCCTCGTCATTGCCATAGAATGATTAACTGACTCACGAACTAGTTGAGAACCTGTTTCTCGAGAGCCGTGATCTTAGTTTAGCTGTGCTTCGAAAGTTGCCTCAATATTTATAGGTATAATACATAAATGTATGTAAATGTTTATGTTTGTTTAAATGTTTATAATCGAGGCTTCCATACATGCCCAATCTCAATAACAGAAATGGCTGCCCAATAAAATGTGACGTTCATAGTGTTGTGTAAAGATGAGTCGTTCCGGACCGTAATAGCTCCAGTAGACGTATCCGAACTCGGAACGACATAATTCCGGTCCAATCTGTCTAAATTAACATACTCCCGGAGGTCCGGAGGGTTGAGATCCACAAAGAGGATCGAGGAATGAGAGAAAGAGCAACCCCACGTCTCCGGTCCAGCGGAATCGGACCGTCCGTCGGTGCGAAGAGGAACGAGGAACGAGCTGACCGCCTCATCCTACCGACTCCGCCCGCGTCCTCTCCGAATCTGTATCACTTTCCGTCGGCATTATCGGGCATTATCAGATGCCCGATATATCGTGATCAATATAAAAGATTAAAATGTGGCTTATGGTGAAGTTTTTAGTCAAAAAATTCAAAAACGGTAGAGATTAGAGAATTCGATATTATAAAAAATATAATAGTTTATATATTTGCCACATATATTATCGTGATATTTATTCGTGATATAGCCTGTTTGTCCTGCTTAAATAAATAACATTTAGATATAGGCACTGACTGATTATAAGTAGGTACCTACTAAATATTGGCCACCAAAATGTCTAATGATTATCTTTCTATATAGTCATAAAACCTATCAGTTTTCGAACATCAACCAACCTGTCAGCTTACCTCGGTTTAGCCGTTCTAAACCCGAAGTCGTATTTATTATTGTAATAATATTGTAATACCTACTTAGAGCTTTAACCGAGGAACTTGAGCAACCGGTTATAATCACCGCTCTTCTAGCTTTAGCCGTAACACTTACATATCATAAAAATTAATTTGATATTTAACTGACCATCCAGTTCTTGCTAATCTATGTTCATATAGAAAGAAATCAGAAGTTACTACTTGCTCCCGAGCTGGACATCGACATGATATACAAGAATAACAGAACAGTTCGTTAGACAATCGGAAACCAAAATTATAGCCAGCCACGTCAGAGTAGATACCTAATATCAATAAGTCCGTTAGTAAAAGCCGGGTCCCACAGTGTTCCCACAGCGGTCCAATGTAGAGAAGAGGCAAAAAATGACGTTTGCTAAGTATATGTCAATATCTACAGTAATAAAGTGCTTTGACTTTGACTTTGGTCAGAAGAGAACAACAAAGAGTAAGATCAATCCAATGAGAGAAGCCGGGGTCAGAAGATATTATCAGAGATCACAAAAAATACAACACTTGGCAGTCACGGCACTACGACAAAAGCAGTGGTGATCAAGATGTCAAGATGTCATAACAAGATAGAGACCATGACAATGCTCTAGGGAAAAAGGAGGATATATTAGGTCCTTACATATGAAATTGGCGTTTTGTATGGAGAAATTGAAGTTTACTCAATTTTCAGTACACATTTTTATATTTTTTTTAGGAATGACAGATCCTAATTTTATAAACTTTGTGTGTGTGAATGAGACAACATTTAGCTAACAGAAAATTTTATATAATTTTTGAAGTGTCAGCTGTAAAAAAATATTACGAATATTATCATGAAAATGGATGACATTTAGGAGGCACTGATTTTGAAGATAACATTTTAGTTATCAAACTGAAAATTAAAAGAAAGTTTAATAAGTTGATGTAAAATATTGAAATTAATTTTAAAACAATAAAAAACACTGGAAATAGCTAGGTATTGAATTACTCTAATTATGAACTCCTGAATCTGGAAGAAAAATTCGCCAATCTCATAGGTAAGCACCCAATATATGCCGTGTCCTGACACTTCTTGGCAGGGGTATAGGAATAGGACTCACAGTACAGCTCTCCACTTTGTCCGATCTGCAGCCATCTCCAGCTCTGCCCAGTCTGACCTAACCACGGCGGTCTCTTTTTTTACCCTGCAGTGTAGCTGTAGTCTTATTGATGATGATTGTGATGATGAAAACTACTCAATGAAATTTATATTTAAATGTTATTATTATTATTGTTTTATTTCAAAGAGATGTGCACAGCATTAATGTTATATCTAATAGGGTTAAATATTCCTTCACAATAGTCATCCAGTCAATTCAACTTATTAACCGATTTTTTTGGGGAACGACCCTAGTTTCTTTCGATTTTTTTGGGGATTTTCCCTAGAGATTAAAAAGAAAAATTATTCATCTTTGTTAGCTGACGTTACCTTGTAACGACGTAGTGTTCCACAACACGCAATATTTTTTGTACTTAGAATTCAATTAATTCATTATTAACACAAATTAAAAGCCAATTGGACTTCGGTAAACTAACATAGACTTAATAAGGGCCATTTACGGATTTAACTATGATTAGTGAGGAACTGTAAGCTCCTTATTCATCGACTTCTTGGGGTGATTTAGTGATTGTAAATCGTAAAATGGAATTATTTTATCATCATAAGCTATTAAGTATTGAATTGTTGACAGAAAAAGATGAAGCAACTGTTCAGTTCTAACATTGGAACGTCCGACATAGTTACGTCGTTGCTTTAAGACAATCTGTCAAAAGACCTACGGTAAAGTGTTTTAGCTATCGTGTGTATCGTAACAAACGAGTAGTAAATTTGTAACTTTAACAACGTTATATGAAAAATTATGAATTTTTAGTAATATTTAAAAATTGTCACAATAAATTATATCTTTTACTGAAATCAAAGCTATCGTTGACTGTTATTGTGATATAATGAATATTGATATCAGATACCATTGTAATATTCGATTCGATTATTTTTACACGTAGGTAAAAGTAGCACAGGAATATTTTATCTGTGGTGACCTTACCCTAATCCTTCACAATCCGCCATTATAAAAAAAGTTTTGTTTTCGTTGTTCGATTGCTGTAAACGTGGTGAAAGTATAATTCAAAGTATAGTTATTTCATTATTTTTAGAGCATTTTATTTCAATTTTCCTCATAGTCGGTGTGAAAAGGTGTATGTGTCACTCAGGAGCAAATTATTTTCGTCATTGGCGTAAACGCTTGAATCCTTCATTATGCTCAGGATTCGAACTTGCTTCGCTTCACTCTGGATTCAATATACCGCCCTCGCGGTAAAAACATCATTTTTCTCCCTTGAGACACAAATAACTATTTTATAATGATGTCTTTGTTCCATTTTATTATCCTTTACCCCATTATTTAGGTCTTACGTATTTATAGGTCGTCAAAGAACAGTATGTAAAAAAAACACCTTGAAAATAGCGTCCCGAATGGAAATATACTGCAACCCCAAGAAAAATCCATTGTGTCATAGACTTACCTTCCCATGCAAGTCAACAATTGCCATAGCAGCGTTCAGCATCTCGGCTCGCACCAGCTCGTGTCTGTCGGCCAGGCCCTCTCCCACGAAGAAGGTGACAGCCTCGCCGACCGCGTCCGCGTCGAGGTGCGGAGCCAGGGCGGTGAGGGCGAAGCCCACGCCGCGGCGGGCGCTCCATTCGTCGATCGCTTGCTCGACCACGTGGCCGAACTGGTCGAGCTTCTCGGGGATCAGCTGTTCGAAATTCAAATCCAAGGTTAGTTCTCCTGCTACGAAGAGGGATGAACTGAAAAAAGGTTTTTTGTTTCGCTTTTTCGGCAGTTCCTAAGACTTCAATGAAAAGCTAAAACAAACATCCAAATCGCGCCTTGCAGACAAATTTAGCAATTCATTTATATAAATATACAGTCAGCGTACCGACTCATTCAGTGTAACTTGACGTGGTTATTCAGCCAGCAAAACAGTCGGCCGCTTACTGGCTAATCAGTGGCGCCATGCCCTTACGGAAGCCTGTGATGGGAGTGACCATTTCACATTGGCTGTGGCGGATAGGTAAATGTGTCATTCAAGGTTCAATGACAAATAGAAGTTGAAGGGTCTCTGCTGGACAATGACAAATAGAAGTTGAAGGGTCTCTGCTGGACAATGACAAATAGAAGTTGAAGGGTCTCTGCTGGACAATGACAAATAGAAGTTGAAGGGTCTCTGCTGGACAATGAGTTAAGGCTATGTCTACGCAACGGCTAGCCATGATGCGGCGAGCGGCATGTCTGTTACTATATGAAACGGCAGTATATGCGGTTATGCTACGCATGCGCAACGTTATCAATAACTAATTATATGATAAATAGCACTTCACGTATTCAATAGTATATAGCTACTATTACTACTTACAACTTATACAAGGTGAAGTTTAATTAGCTGACCATATTCTGGGAAATGATATGATATGATATGAACAACTTTCCTCACGAAACATATGGTCGTGAAACAAAATTTTTTTTTGGATATCCCATAATAACTTGTAATCAGCCTATCGAGTCAATGTACTGAGGGACGATATTATTTTTCATTTGGTTTGGTTTCACTTATGATAAGTTTCTTGGAGAATGTTGTTCATACTTATGGTTAATATTATTCCTCAAAATATGGTCAGCTAATTAAATGTCACCCTGTATGACTAAACTTGATGTTTAAACAGGTTATCTAAAACGAAAAACTTTTAACCTATACAGTATTGTGAAAGATTGAATCTGATGGTATCCTAACATTTTCACATCACTACTAATGGTAATAATTTAATCTGTGAAATGTGACGTTTATACTTTTTAAATATGGCGTTCTCTCTCTTTCCGTCTCTTGTGAATTATTGCTTGTAGGTTAGGGCCCAGCGTGTTCCTGCCCGGCACGGAGCCGAAAAATGTCGAATCAGCAGCAACAGCAGCAGCAGCTGACCCAGCATCAGCCTAACCTTACTAACAATTACAACATTGAACGCCTGGTCGATGGCGGCAACTACGCCACATGGAAGTTTGCCGTCAAGGCCATTTTGACCCTGGAGAATTTATGGAGCTGCATCACCGCGGCTAATGCGATAGAAGATCCTGCACGTGATCAACGTGCGCTAGCGCGCATTTCCTTGTCGTTACACCCGTCATGCTACCAATATGTGCGCAGTGCGGAGTCTGCAAAAGAAGCGTGGACGAAGCTAGCAGAGATCTTCGAACACAAAGGACTGTATCGTCGCGTGGTGTTATTGCGCCAGCTGCATCGTGCGGAATACTCTCAATACACTTCTATGGCCGAGTACATCAATGGTGTGATGATGCTTGTCCAACAACTTGCTGACATAAATAAAATCATTGAAGACAGTGAAGTCGCTGAAATACTGTTGAGTGGACTGCCTCAGCAGTTTGATGTGCTCGTCTCGAGTCTGGAAACAGCCTGTCTCACCAAACAACTCACGAGTGAGTTGGTAAGAACAAGGTTACTGCAAGAGGAGTTGCGTCACAGTACTCATGAAGATAAGGCTAATGCATACTTCAGTAAGAAGAAATCTGTCTGTGAACACTGCCATAAGCCTGGACATACAGAGAAGAGATGTTATAAGAAGAAACGAGACAAAAAGTCAACACAGCATGTGATGTATGCGTCAGCAATGACGGCTCAAGGGGACAAACTCTTTGTTATGGACAGTGGAGCGACGGCACACATGACTAATGATCAGAATATGGTGAGGAACTTTAAACATAGTAAAAATGTTGTTTCTATTGCAAATGGAGATCAGTTAGTGTGCAATGGAACTGGTGAAGTGTCTGTATCTGATGATAATATTTTGCTAAAAGATGTGATGGTGGTTCCATGTCTATCCACAAATTTACTGTCTGTAAATAAGATTGTTGATAATGGCTTTGTTGTATGTTTTGATAAGAAAGGTTGTAGGGTTTTGCAGAATTGTAAAGTTACTGGCAACCAAGTTCTTTTCGCAGCTAGAATGGGAAGTTTGTTTAAAGTGAAGGTACCGGAGAATGGGCATTCCATGCCTCTGCAATCTAGGCAAGGGACAGTGAGTGCCAATGCGGTCACAGTGCCGATTGATGTTCTACATCGTCGGCTGGGCCATCTAGGACAAAAAGGTATTGTTAAACTAAGTGGTGACGGTGCATGTACTGGTGTGTGTTTGCAGGATAAGGAGAAGCTTGTTGAGTGTGTGCCTTGTTTACAAGGCAAGATGCACTCCAAATCTTACCCAAGCAGCGCAACTCGAGCATCACAACCACTAGAACTCACACACAGTGATGTCTGTGGTCCAATGCAGGTCACCAGCGTGGGTGGAGCAAAGTATCTACTGACCTTCACAGATGACTGTACAAGGAAAACCTTTGGCTTTTTAATGAAAAATAAATCTGAGGTGAGTTCTCATTTTCTAGTTTTTAAAAATTTAGTCGAAAAGCAAATAGGGAAGCCTATTAAAGTTCTGCGATCTGACAATGGGTCTGAGTATTGCAATGATCAGTTAAGGTCTTATTTGCAAAAGGAAGGAATTATCAACAAACCTCGGTGCCTTACTGCCCACAGCAGAATGGTATATCCGAGCGTGTTAATAGAACCATTATGGAAAAGGCAAGATGTATGCTTCAGAACTGTGGGCTTCCGAGTCGCTACTGGGGTGAGGCCGTTATGACGGCCATTTATCTGAAAAAGAGATCCCCTAACAGTGCGCTGTCGGGATCGGTTCCTGAGCGTGAGTGGACAGGTTCGCCTGTGGACCTTAGTCACCTGCGTGTCTTCGGCTGCATAGCTTATGCCTTGGTACCTCAACAAAAACGAAGAAAGCTTGATGCTAAGTCAAAAGCTTTTGTGTTCGTTGGTTATGGTGAAACCACTAAAGGATATCGTCTTGTTGACCCTCTTAACCCTCACAAAATTGTCTATTCTAGGGACGTTGTCTTTCTAGAAGACAAGTTTTATAATGATGGCTGTGTTTCATATGAGAGAGGAAGAGATTTTATTTCATTTGACATACATGATAATTATAATAAATCAAATAATGATATTATGGTCAATAATGAAAATAATTGTAATGATAATATTGAATCAAATAATGAGAATATTAATAGTAATGACATTATTATTGAACCCAATATGAATGAAATTATAACTAGTGGTGAGTCTAATCATGAATTAAATGCATTTTCAGATGAGGAGCTAAGATCTCCAAACTCTGATCAGTACTGCACTGGTGACGACGGCGATGAGGATGAGAGCCCTCACAAGGATGCCCCCGATCGTCGGCCGGCGTCTGCACCTCAAGGAGGAGTAACTGGTCCAGCCGGAACTGAGACTGAACTCCGTCCCGTGCGTAGTACGAGAGGGAGCATACCCCAAAAGTATCGTGATTTTGACATATCTAGTTATATGGTAGAGCAGACCTTTAATGAGGAGCCTACAACATATGATGATGCAATGAATTCGTCTGAAAAAGGTGAGTGGCAGTCAGCCATGCAGTGTGAGTATGACTCGCTATTGCGGAACAATGTCTGGCGACTTGTGGAACGGCCGAAAGGTCATAACGTGGTTAAATGCAAGTGGGTCTACAAGAAGAAACACGATGCAACAGGTAAGTTCGATAGGTACAAAGCTAGGTTGGTTGCTCGTGGCTTTACGCAAAAGGCAGGCCTCGACTACAATGACACTTTCTCGCCAGTTGTTCGTCACTCTACGATGAGAATTCTATTTGCTCTTTCTAACGAATTAAATTTAAGTATCGATCATGTCAATGTTACCACTGCTTTTATCAATGGAGAGTTAGAAGAAACTATATACATGGAACAGCCAACTGGATTTACAAATGGTGATAATAGTAAAGTCTGTTTGTTGAATAAAAGTTTATATGGTTTAAAGCAGGCCAGCCGTATGTGGAATAATAGAGTACATGAAGTTTTAGTTAAAAATGGATATGTCCAAAGTAAATGTGAACCATGTGTTTATGATAGAAAATTGAAAACTGAGTATGTAATAATAGCTCTCTATGTGGATGACTTCTACATTTTTCACAGTAACTGTCTAAACTCTATTTTACCATTGTTACAGAATGAATTTCAAGTTAGACATTTAGGTGTTCTGGTCTTTTGTCATTTTAATTTAATTTTTAATTATTTTTTTTTTTTTACTTTTGTCTATGTTTAGCTTATCTAAAAGTGCAATCTTCGCTCGATTATTATTAAAAAAAAGAAATATACCCGGCTCACGATTAGCAACTAAGCCCATTATGTAAACTTAAAATTGGTCAGGACTCCACGAGACAGGTTATACCTAGTGTGGAGTCTGCAAGCAACTATGTATAATGATAATCTAAATTGTTAAATAAAATATTTGATTTGATTTGATTTGATTTGAAAAGTTGCCTAGGCATAAATGTCACTAGAAATAATGATATTTTAATATTGGACCATAAGGAGATTGGAATACATAAGGAGATTGTTAGTTAAGTTCAATATGATTAACTGTAAGCCAGTTTCCACACCATTGCCTGTTAACTGTAAGTTAGAAAAGTCTGACGATGACTGCTTACAGGATGAAATGTACAAGTACAGAGAGTTGCTAGGTAGTCTTATGTATTTGGCTGTATGCACTAGACCTGATATTTCATATGCATGCAGTCAACTTGGTCAGTTTAGTAACTGTTTTGGCTTAAGTCACTGGCAAGCTGCTAAGCGTGTTCTACGTTATTTAGCGGGCACCATTAACTATGGTTTGCATTTTGTCAAAAGTTGTAACTTAAATATAAATGCATACGCAGACGCAGATTGGGCCAATGATTTAACCGACAGAAAGTCGTATTCAGGCTTTGTCATTCGGTTTGGTCAAAATGTTATAAATTGGGAGGCTAGAAAGCAACGCTCTACAGCGCTATCCAGCACAGAGGCCGAATACTTAGCCATTGCTGATGTTTGCAAAGACATTTGTTTTGTTAAAAATTTCTTGTCGGAAATCGTAGACAAAACAATAAGTGTAGTTGTATACAATGATAACCAAAGTGCTCAGAAACTTTTGCTTGTTAAGGAATACTCTCATAAGAAGACTAAGCATATAGATTTGCGCTATCATTATGTAAAAGATCTTATACAGAACGGATTTATAAGTGTAAAATATTTACCTACAGATAAAATGATAGCCGATGTATTTACCAAACCATTGTGTAGAGAAAAGCATTGTAATTTTATATTTGACATTAATGTAAAGCCACTCAGTCAATTGTAAAATTTCTAACATGTAGAGCTTTTTTGACTTCTATAAATGTAGAGTGGTCTCTAAATATTTTATTTTATAGAGTCAATGTAGAGTTTTTTTGTTTTCTCTTTGTTAGCATGTTAGATGTAGAGCATGTAGATAATTTGACTATTGGCATGTTGTAATGTTAGTCTAAGGAGGAGTGTGAAAGATTGAATCTGATGGTATCCTAACATTTTCACATCACTACTAATGGTAATAATTTAATCTGTGAAAATCTCTCTCTTTCCGTCTCTTGTGAATTATTGCTTGTGTGGTGCTGCGCTGATAAAATATAATTCTAAATCTAATCGCTGTTAAACTGCTTCTGCTTGTATTTGTCATAATTCGCGTACTATTTATTGCTGACACAATAAATACGGGAATATCAACCAGGAAGTATTGTCATTCCCGAAACCTTTAAACAACTACGCCACGTACTGCCCAATAAGTATAAGCGGTATCTTAAACCTGTGTAAGATTCTCAAGGTGACTATTTAAAACTACAAGTAAACAAATTTTAAAAATCGGTCACGTGCGAGTCGGGCCCACGCACGAAGGGTTCCATAACATCTTACAAGAATCATAAAAAACGCAAGTAAACACGTCTTTTGTATGAAGACCCTAGATTGTACAAGTTAATAAGTCAAGGTCAGAAATGATGAAATATGCGATAGGTAGCTATACCAACATAACTTGACCCATGCCGTTTCACGATTATCGTGACCACATCAATATTTGTTTAATTATGTCGTAAAAACTTGTAAACAATGAAGACAATAACATAAGGAGAAACAGGGAGTACATAGTCGGAGGTTCAAATTATAGCCATGCGTAGAGAAACTTGGAGAATACTCATCTCAGCCATTAGTATTAAAGCGACCTAATTTAGAAACAACTCGGCCATTTTTAGAATGGGAAAATAACATTTTCACAACTTTCATTCGGAAAAATAAGTTTTGCTCCAAGACGAGAGGGAGCAAAATGGTACTTTTTTGTTTAAGCTACATGGCAATAGCCATGTAGCATTTACGAAATGGGCCATTGACTACAGATCTTAATAAAATCGATTGTAATTCCATTGTAATCGATTAAAAACAAACATGTCTCAAGTTTTAACTTTAATAACGTTAACTTTATGAAAATTTATGGATTTCTCGTGATATTTAAAAAAAATGTCACAATAAAATATATGTTTTACTGTAATCAAAACTATCGATGACTGTTATTGTGATATAATGAATATTGACATCAGAAACCATTGTAATATTTGATTCGATTATTTTTACACATTGGTATTTCCCTAATCCTTCACAAACCGCCATTTAAAAAAAAAGGTTTGTTTTCGTTGTTCGATTACTGTAAAAGTGGTGAAAGTATAATTCTAAGTATATCATTATTTTTAGAGCATTTTATTTCAATTTTCATTACATACTCTGTTTCTAGGGCAGGCGACAAAACGGACAATGGCATAAAGGATTATGTTAGCGTCGAAAGAAAACGATACGTATCGCCCTCCATGCACACCTGTATCTTTTCCGCGTAGCACTGCGTTTCGTGGTACGGGGTGGGGTAAGCGACGCTACCAGTCAGAGATAACAAACCTGTTTCGATGTGTTTAGAATGACGAACAGATGGAGATTCGACATCAGGCATTTCGCCTGCTTGCGTGTGTTTTGATATTGTCGGTTATTTGTTAATGTTTTAGTTTAGTTAGTATCAGTTTTCTGTTAATGTAAATAAAACTGTAGACAGTTTTATAATCAATGTAACGGACTCCTCCACGTGTTCATTATCAGAACACGATAGTGAAGCGGAAGCGGATGAACATGAAGATAATGAATAAATCTTTTTCTCTGGACACATTAAAAAACCGGTCAAGTGCGAGTCTAAATCGCGCACGAAGGGTTCCGTACCACCGTTCAATGGAAGCGATGGTGTGGAGTGAATAGTTTGGATTTTACACAGCAAAATATTGTTTACAAAGTTATTGGTGCGGTTACTTTCACACTCCATGTACGTAACCAGGTGCATCCATAAGTTTGTATGTGGTATTGAAAGAATTGTTGTATGGGAGCCCCCTTAAATATTTCTTTTATCCTGATTTTTAGTATTTGTTGTTATAGCGGCAACATAAATACATAATCTGTGAAAATTTCAACTCTAGCTAGCTAGGTTCTTGAGATACAGCCTGGTGACAGACGGACGGACGAACGGACAGCGGAGTCTTAGTAATAGGGTCCCGTTTGGAACCCTTCGTCCTAGAAACAGACTTTAGTCGGTGTGAAAAGTTGTATATGTCACTCAGGAGCAAAATTATTTTCGTCATGGCCGTTAACGCTTGAATCCTTCGTTCAATGTACCGCCCTCGCCGTAAATACATCATTTTACGAGACAAATTGCCCTCGCAATTTGTCTCGTTTACCTGCCAGACTACCTCAAAATTGATGAGTTTAGGACTTGGATCGATAAATGTTCCAATAACCTGCTTGCGGACACTAGCGACTATAGAACTAAAACCATAATTCTGGGCGATTTCAACCTTCCCAACTTGCAATGGTCACCTGACCCAGCCTCCTCGTACAGCTTGATCAACACAGCCCCACTTGACTCCAAATCCGAGCTGCTGTTCAATCTAATGGCACTTGGTAACTTAAGCCAATGTAACAACATATGCAACGCCAACAATAGGATACTGGACCTATTCTTAACAGATTACCCTAACTTGACCCTGACTGAATGTGACGCCGTATCGCGAGTTGACAGGCACCACCCGGCATTCGTGGCTGAACTGCTGGATGTACCCAAGCCCTTAGTCTCAAAGCCCAAAAAAACACTTAACTACCGCAAATGCGACTTAGCTAAGTGTAACCAAGCCCTTGATTGCATTGACTGGCCCATGGTATTAAGTAACTCTGATGTAAACGTAGACCTAGCGACATTCTATACCACTTTGAATGACATAATCAAACAAAATACCCCCCTTAAAAGAGTTGGTGACAATAGGCACCCCCTCTGGTTTTCAGAATCTCTAAAAGCTTGTATCGATGAGAAAAATAAAGTTCACAGACGGTACAAAAAACATCAGAATCCCCGGGATTATGATGAGTTCCAAGTGTTTTTTATTTAGTTTTTTTAGTTCGATTTCATCTCTTAAGTGTAGAAAAATAAATTAAGTTTTTCCAATAGTTAAGTAGGTAATCTTTCCATTGTATGTAGTTTTTGTTTAGTTAGTTCTAGATTTACCTTACACCATGCTGTTACACATACTTTTGGCGCTGGAGACAGCCCCTTTTGTACTTGTTTTGCTGCTGTAATTTGATGTATTATCTCTAGTGCTGTTTTGTGTACCTAATATAATAAATAAATAAATAAATTTTGCCCCCTTGAGACACAAATAACTATTCCTTAATGCGTACATAACTAGTGGATCTGTGTACTGTAGACCTCGCACCTGGTTACCTACATGAGGTACGAAAATAGCCGCACCAATAACTTTGTAAACTACATTTTGCGATCTTAACTCCAACCTATTCACTATTCACCAAAATTATATAGCCCTGTCACTTTCACGGTCGCCACGAATCCAACAACACCTCGTTGTTAAATTCCGTCAAGCTGTTTGTGTGTTTATGTGATATGTTTTTTTACAATTACAAACTGTCGTATGTCCGCCATTTTGAAAATTTTCTAAAAACTGAATCAGCAAAAAAATACACATAACTATCGAACCCGCTTGCAAACGAGAATCGGCTGAGAGGAGAACAGCCGGAAATCCGGCCAGACGGACATACGAAAGCATTTTTGCCCAAGCTCAAATGGAGACGCTTCGCTTCGGTCGCTCGGTCAATAAGCAATATTTTTGGCACAAAAATGTATGGTGTTTGATCTGTCAGGATCGTATTCTAAAAAAGTCTGAACTGTAAGTCGTGCAAGTTACCTCAAACTTGATAAAGGTTGCAACAGAAAGGTGTAGTCATATTTTCAGGAGTTGTAAGAGTTATTCTGAACAACAAATGTACTCTGAAACTAATGCGATAGGAGAATCTATACTTTTACCGTCTACGGCGAAGCCAAAAGGAGGGCTATGGTTTTGACCGTTATGTGTGTGTGTGTGTGTCACCATAAGATAGTAAACTGTAGCGTAATGCTTACTATATGACGCGTTAGTTGATAAACTAACGGTTAAAACCGTTAAATAGTAAACTGGTTTTAACTTTAACAGACACTGCGGTAGCTTAGGTGAAGACTAGAGGGGGCGAGCTCAGCGAAGCCCCCGGATAGTCTTCGTGTTAGGTTGACATGTAAGAACAAACGAAACGTAAATTCTAAACCTAATTTGGTCACATGTCGATAGTTGATCAACAAACGCGTTAGTTTATCAACTAACGGTTTTGACTATCTTACGGTGACATATGCATGTATCTGTGTATGTGTATAGGTATGTTCATATATATGTTCCCCCAGAACATCTCAACCACATAACAGAATTTGTTGCAGTATCGTTAGAAGCGTCTTGTTTGTCCACTACATATATGTGACGTTATACTAAAATCGATATGGATTAAAAAAAATATGTGCGTGTTGGGTATCAGATTGACACTTGCCAAATATACTTTGCTTGCATTAAGTGGAATCGTTAAAAGCGTGATGACCACCCGGCGTTACAATTATAGGTTTCATACTCTTTGGAGCTCGATGTTTTAGTATTCGGGGTTTAGATTTTAAACTTATTGTCTTGTTGACGTCTCCTTACATTTTGGCCCTAGCGACGGACAAAAGAGTAAGGGAAGTGAATGGCATGACTTATGATCACAGGAGCCATGAGGTCTACACCAACGGCATCATTACTAACAATGCTGAACCTAAGGCCATTGATCAGTAGAAGTAAAAAAGTCAGCAACTGAACATTGATTCAGAATGAAAATTAACAAGGAAAGAAAAGGCAACTTCATGCACACAGGATATTCCTCCAGTATAGGAACGTCAGTTGGTAAATGTGCAATGCTATTGACAATCAACGATCTGTTAAAGAAGGATCATTTGATAACAAATATCAAATCCACATAGGAACAAGAGAAAACTGGGTAATAGAAACAGACCAACGCGCGGTAACTTGCTTCATTGATGCTAAAGAAGAGAAAGTACAAAACTAGCAGGAGCTGGTCTTTGCATTCAGAGCAGAAAAATACAAGACAAATCAATTGCGTTGGGGCTGTATGCTGGCGTGTTTCAAGCGAAAAAGCGGCGAGATGCGAGAGAAGCGAGAGACTAGAAGAACATCAAGGCAGGCAGGCTGGTTGGAAACTTTAGGTAGATTTTAAGATAATTTAATGTTTTAAATAAGAGTTTGTAAAGTACGATCGCGGAGCAGGAAGAATATCGGTCATTAACCTGTTATTACCTGTCTCTGTCGCTCCCGCGTGAATATATTAAGATGTTTACCTCGAGATAGGACCACAAATAGGCTAAGTATTTACTTAATCTCATAGGGACAATTTAGGAACACTGGTATGTGTGATAACATTTAACTGTAAACGAAATATACTCATCATTATTAAAGCTTCTACCAAACCCCTTATGTCCTCATTGTGGCCTGGAGGAAACTAGCAAGTACTTATTGGGACAATGCGTGATATAAAACTTAAGATGGTATTGGTACACTAGGAATATTATAGTAATATTAAAGTAGATAACTTGTCAAAATTAAAGTTTAGCGACATTCTAGAATGTATTAGAAAAACAAGACGATTTGGGTAGGGACACCTATTGAACCAACATTGTAAGCAGTACCCACACACTGGGAATTGGGTGAAATAGACACCATAGAGGACCGATTACCCGCCTGTGCTTTAGCGTGCTTCCCACGTCATAATCATCACGGGAAGTAAACCAAATACAACTTTCTATCATAGTATAATGAATAAAATAAAACTGCAGGTTACCTCGATCTTCGACCGGTAGAGCGTCCTCAAATCCCTTGCCACCGCCACGCCGCCGCCGCGCCTCTCCACCAGCGAGGCCAGCGCATGCGCCGCCGCGCGCTGCGTCGCTTCACTGGGGTGCTGCGCCTCCTGCACTAGCCGGGACACCAGCGCGGGGGCTGAGCACCACGCTTCCACTGTGGCGGGAGGGAGCGTAGCCCATAGTGCGTCGGCTAGCGCTCTGCAACAATAGGGGGCTCGATTATAGGGGAGCTGTGACATAAGGGTTGCATTGTATTCAGTACCCCAGCAAGGCGAAGGTTGCGTCGCTTCACTAGTGTGCTTCGCCTCCTGCATTAGCCGTGAGACTGGCGAGGGGGCTGAGCACCATGCTTCGATACTTCAATATACTTTATCACACTGTTAATAATTAATAATTCGACGACCCGAATGGCCGAGTCGGCAGTAACCCTGCCTTCAAACCCAAGGGTCCCGGGTTCGAGTCCCGGTGGGGCAAATATTTGATTGATGAGAACGGAGGTTAGTACCCTAGTCATGGTTGTTTATCTATCTAAGTATAGTATTTATCTATTTAAGTATGAGTAACGTTGTCTAGTACCCAAGATACAGGGAATCCTAGTTTGGGGCTAGATCAATGTGTGTAAAGTGTCCAAGGTATTATTATTATTATTATTATAATAGTTAAGAATAAACTATATCGCTAAAAACTGATTTGCTTCCAATGTGGCAGAAGGGAGCGTAGCCCTTAGCGCTCTGCAACAATAGGGGACAGTCGGGGGAAGCTGTTTAACAGTTGTTGTTTGTTTGTGCTCAGCTCCCCTGGGAGGCGGGTGTGTTACATGCCGCATGCATTCAAGGAATCTGCTGACGAGGTCCCGTGGTCCGGCACCTCGCTTTGATGAAGACATCGCGCTTGCATAGAGGCTGTTTTAGGTAGTAACTAATTATTTTGATTTAATTTTCCTAGCAGTAGCGTAAGCAACCCGTGTACCCTACATACATTTGTACTTTACTCGTTTTTTTTTATTTCAGACTCACTTCAATTCTAGCATCTATTGTATAATTAAGTATTTAAGTAAAAGTGGACCGCACATGGATAAAGTGGGGACCCCACATTAATAAATTTGCTGGTATATTAAGTTCTTCGGCTTACGCTATTAGGAACATCAGACATCAGACGGATGTGGCTACATCTAGGCTAGTCTATTTTAATAACTTTCGTGTCATATCCTACGGTATCTTGTTGTGGGGGAACGCAGCGGTTATTCTAACTATTTTTATCTACACACGTATCATAAACCCTCTTTACTGCGTTCAAAAACCGCACGTTACGATCAGCATTATGTTAAACTACGTGGTAAAAAATAGTTTCGTATCTGGAAAACTACACATAATGGTCATTATGTGTAGTTTTTCTACATATAATGACATTCAAATTTCGAACGCCGACGCCCACCCGCGTGCCGTCCCTAGTTTGTCTGTGAAGTTGGTACTGACATTCAAATTTCGAACGCCGACGCCCGTCTGCGTGAAGTTGGTACTAAAGAACAAGCTAAACAATTGCAGAACCACAATGCCGGTCAAACATGCGGTTCCTGAACACATCAAAGAGGGCTTATGATATGTGTGTAGATAAACTAGTGTATGTAACTGTACATAATTAGGCATTAAAACTCTCGAGTGATATTATTATGACACTCTCGGGTTTTAATGCCCTCCATTATGCAGCAGTCACATAAACTACTATTATAATACAGAAAAGAGCTATCCGAGCAATTTATACTTAAAAACGCACAGACTCCTTAAAAACTTTTTAAAGAAATTGACATACTAACTATAGCTAGTCAATTTATTCTCGAAAATATCATCTATGAACCCAAGAACGTTACAACATTTTTCAAATTTAGCAATAGCAATAGCAACAATGTTAACCTAAGAAATAATCACAGACTAGATGCGCTTTAGAGTCGCGAAAGTTAGCAATTCTTTCAAGGGTCTGTACATTCTCTACTGCAGGGTTTCTCAAACTTATGGCCCCACGTACCCCTGTTAACAGGGGTACGTGGGGCCAAATGTTGCCAAATGACTGCGAACCCCTAACCCCGCTCCTGTCAAAATGAAAATAATAAATTCTAGTTAACACGGTATTTTATTTTAATAAAAGGCATTATTACAGTGACAAAAATAAATATGTTTTTTAATATTAATGTGATGGATGGGCTTGTTTCTTGTCGCAAATGGAGTCGATTTTAGGAGCAATTTTCGACAATTTTAATCTTAATTCTGGCTCAACATTAAGTCGATTTCTGTACTTGGTTTTTATCATTACTAGATGTGAAAACCCACTCTCACATAAGTATGTTGTTGCAAACGGTAGAAGAAAATTCACCGCTTTTCGTGAGAGTTCGGGATATTCTTCCTGTCTAACTGTCCAAAAATCAATCAAAGACATCCTTCTGAAATCAGCTTAAAGAGTTTCATCTGCGGACATTTCTAGTAATGACTCCTGTTGCTTAATACTCAAACCAGCATTTATGCTCTCAGTTCTCGCGCGCCCGCTGACATGCGTGCCATGCGTGTCGTAATTATTGCTTGCCAGCCATCCAGCCGCCATTACGTAAATCTTTTCGCGTACCCCCTACCATCAAATGACGGACCCCTAAGGGTTCGCGTACCCCACTTTGAGTAGCACTGATCTACTGCAACAAGATAACTCTGGAGATTTTAAAATTGCCATTTGAGCAATTTAAAAACCATGTAAAAGCGACTTTGTCTAAAAAGGGATATTACAATGTTCAAGATTACTTAAGTCCACGGAAACAATATGGGTTTGTATGTGGATCCCTTGTTTACGCTATCATCGTAATAGGTACATGTTTTCTTTTATAATTAAAATTCAAATATCAACTCCACTCCTATACTCCTGTCCGCATTCGGAGTTAGTGCTGATCGAACAATCTATCTCTGTACCAGTAATTTTCTTCGAAGCACTTGACATGGTTGACATCTTTCTGCCAGTCGTCAGGTGTTATTTAGAATAACATCTAGAGTCAAACACTGTATTTTAGAATCCAGCCGTTTAATATCCTTATCGGCAAGTCTACTCTTTACAAGGTTCCAAATATGTTCTACAGGATATAACAGAAAGGTGTAGTCATACTTTAGGGGGCTTTTAGGGACATCATTCTGAACAACTTTCACTTTTCTTTTTTCACTTCTCCATACAGTTTTGGCCGGGCGATAAGCTGTTTTGTATGGAGAAGTGAAAATTAAAGTTGCTCTGATCAAATCGGTTTCATAGTGAAAGTTGTTCAGAATGATGTCCCTGACAACCCCCTTAAATATGAATACACTTTTCTGTTACCCCCTGTAACTCACACACACATGAGGCGGTAATCGTACTGTTTCATGACCATGATCAACCAAAACCGTATCAATGATGAAATTATTAGGAGTTTTGTGGGATTTGATGATCATGTATAATTCCGGTTTCGTAAATTTTTCTGGAAAAATGTGTGATGTGCCTAGGCCACTCGATCATCACTTCTTTGTTTGAAGCCGATTCGATTTGAAGTTCGTTATAGCGTATTTCAGTTTTTTTATTTTAGTTCGGAAAATACCTAATCAGACTACGCAGTTCTCTCCGCCTTCACGAGACGAACCCGTAGAGACGAGATTTGACCTCCTATGACCGAGTAATCACCAAAACGTATACCCATTTTGCTCAAGTCTGTAAAGTAATTGGAAAATTCAAGCACCTGAATTTCAATTTGAAATTGGACTTTCTTAAATTGTTCCGCAAAATAAACTTGTATCGCATTATACTAAAGCCTTTTGTCCGTCAGTCGTGACAATATGTTTAAGGATGTAGGTTCGAAAGGCTCGCGAGGTCTACTGTTCTCACAGAACCACTAATTTATTATTATTATTATTATTATATGAAAGATCGCATTTTGGTCAGCGAACGCACTCTACAGTACACCTTACTGGATACCATCCTCCCTGCCGTCCAGCGGCGAAGATACCCTAAGGGACTCCTATTGCTAGACATTCGGAATAATTCTCATCGACTTCGTTAACCAACAAACCAGGCCGCGATCCTCCAAACATTCTCAATAAAGGCTATACTAGTAGTAAGTAAAATTTACATTTACAATAGGGATTGTATTGTCTATTTTACTTAACTAAATATGTAGGAAAGCTACTACCGTTTCAAACGTCTTAAGGATGTTTTATCTCTACCCAGGAGAACGTGTAGGGTGCTGGAATTCAAGTGATTCCTACGGAAGGGAAGTGAGCACCAGTCCTCCGGCCGAAATGCTGATATCTTCTTAACTGACGGATTTTCTGTACCACGAATCAAGCAACGATAGCCGTCGTTGACCAACTGACAACATTATTCGTACGAGAGAAAAGGACAGAGATAGTAATTGTTTGCTGTCGCAGTGTAAAGGTCAGATTGTTAACATTCTTTAGCTCGACAAATTGGCATTGCTTTATTACGCATCAGATTAACGAAACTCTTCCCCCCCATTTGGCACCCTTCGGGTATGGGACCCTAAAAAGGGAGGACACGAACTGCGCGGACTTTGAGCCATGCACAGGGTCTGGCTTTACATGTGTCATGTAAATGATTTGAGTTTTGAGTTTTATGGCGCGAGACTTCAGTGCGCGGTCAGCATGGCGTGTTTTGTCACCCCTCCCGCCCCGAAACACTACCGCAGGCACCTACTGAGTTAAGCGCTATGGGTATATTTTATACTAGATGCGTGTTCCTAGGAATTATCACTAACCGGACAACGTTATCCTCCTTCTAGTGCAGTCGGATAAAAAGTATCCTATATGTTAATCTAGCTAATAAACTATCTCTGTGCAAAATTTCATTCAAATCCGTTTAGCTGTTTTAGCGTGATTGAGGCACACACACACAAACATCCATCCGTACTTTCACATTTATAATATTAGTTGGATCACATACAGGCCTTAGGAAACCAGTAACAGCGACGTCACTCTTATAAACATCCAGGACTTCGGGCTTCTTCCCCAGCCGGGATTCAAACCCGGAGCGTCTCGCTTGGTAAGCGCAACCTCGGACGCAATACAACAGAGGACGTAACTTGTTATTACCTGTTATCCTCGGAGACGTCGAATTTAACGATGAGCAGGCGCATGGTCAACTCGAGCGCGTAGTCGGGCTTCTCCAGCAGATCCGGCAGCACGCCTTCGAGACGCAGCAGCGCTCGGAGGGCGGCGTCCCGGACCACCTGGTGGGGGAAGGTTGATAAGTGACGCCATAGAAGAGGGAAACCACAACCATGGCTCACAGCAAAATCAAAGATCGATAACTGTAAAACACACCTCAAGGGGATATTTTTAGTCCGTATGGCACACGAGCTGATGCCCGCTCAATGTGTGGGGACCCGGACATAGCAGGGAGGTCGGACTCCTGGGCATGGGTAATTCCATTTTTTCCCCTCCAACAAAAAATGGAAATCACAAAAAGGCGATGATTGGTAAATAAATGTCAAACAATCAACCTGGGGCCCTCTTCCGGTAGGCAATGACGGTTCAGTGACAGTGAAGCGAGGATGACAGTCAACTTTAGGTCAGCTAATGACTTTTTACCCACTACTCCTACGACGGACGGAACGGAACGGAGGCAGTATATGTATTTGAGTTTAGAAGTATTTTGCGTGAGTGTGTGTGTATGTGTGTACGTTACCATTTTCCTGGAAAACTACTGGAGCGATTTCGATGCGGTTTTATTTTCCGATCAGGTTCTCTGTTTTACGGTTGTAGACCACCAGGGGGCGCAGCAGCAGCCAGGATAGTTGACGATTGAGGGCTATATACACAGTCAGGTCATAAGTTCTGTCACACAATAAAAACTTTTGAATTTAGAACGCTGGCCACAAAAAAGTTTATTGAATTCGAATTTCGAATTTTTCATGAAAATAAAAATGTGTACTTTTTAGAATTTTCCTCATTTTTAAATATGGAGTGGACACTTAAAGAAGACCGTGTCGCAGTTATTGCGTTGCATCGTTGCGGTTACGCGCTAAATCAGATTTTCGACTTACTGAAAAATTTGAATATAACCAAAAGATTCGTTTATCGTACCATAAAACGATACAATGAAGACTCTAGTGTAGATGACAGGTCAAGAAGTGGTCGCCCTCGCTCTGTTAGGACTCCAGCAGTGATAAAAGCTGTGAAGGCGCGAATTCAAAGAAATCCCATACGTAAGCAGAAACTGTTGGCCCTTCAGATATGGTTAAGCAGGACCACGGTGAAAAAGGTGTTAAATGAAGACTTAGGGCTTAGGGCATATCGAAGAAAAACAGGACATCGTTTGTACGCTCGTTTAATGGACTTGAGAGTGAAGAGATGCCGCGCTTTGTTGAAGCGGTACGCGGGAAAAAAGCATCGGGAAATTCTTTTTTCGGATGAAAAAATTTTCACCGTGGAAGAGAGCTACAATAAACAAAATGATAAGGTTAAGCAGAAACTGTTGGCCCTTCAGATATGGTTAAGCAGGACCACGGTGAAAAAGGTGTTAAATGAAGACTTAGGGCTTAGCGCATATCGAAGAAAAACAGGACATCGATTGTACGCTCGTTTAATGGACCTGAGAGTGAAGAGATGCCGCGCTTTGTTGAAGCGGTACGCGGGAAAAAAGCATCGGGAAATTCTTTTTTCGGATGAAAACATTTTCACCGTGGAAGAGAGCTACAATAAACAAAATGATAAGGTGTACGCACACAGCAGTGAAGAAGCGAGCAACCGTATTCCGCGTGTCCAACGAGGTCATTTTCCATCCTCGCTCATGGTTTGGTTGGGAGTCTCTTATTGGGGCTTAACTGAGGTACATTTTTGTGAGAAAGGCGTAAAAACGAATGCAGTTGTGTATCAAAATACAGTCCTCAAGAACCTTGTGGAACCTGTTTCTCATACCATGTTTAATAACAGGCACTGGGTATTCCAACAAGATTCTGCGCCAGCTCATAGAGCGAAAAGCACACAAGACTGGCTGGCGGCGCGTGAAATCGACTTCATCCGGCACGAAGACTGGCCCTCCTCCAGTCCAGATTTGAGTCCGTTAGATTACAAGATATGGCAACACTTGGAGGAAAAGGCCTGCTCAAAGCCTCATCCTGATTTGGAGTCACTCAAGGCATCCTTGATTAAGGCAGCCGCCGATATTGACATGGACCTCGTTCGTGCTGCGATAGACGACTGGCCGCGCAGAATAAAGGCCTGTATTCAAAATCGCGGGGGTCATTTTGAATAAACTTTATTACCATAAGAATCTATGTTTTATTAAGTTCAATTTGCTATATAAATGTTTACATAAATAATAAACATGTCTAAATTATTTCATATTGCACATGTGACAGAACTTATGACCTGACCGGTTATATACGATTTTGCCGTTTTCGATGTGAGTTTTTGCATTATCTTAGCCGTAAGATTTAATTAACGTGTCAGGGGTCTTTTAAAATTTAAATTGAAAGTTATTAGTAATATGTTTCATTTTGAATAATAACAAATTTAAATGATTAGCAATTACCGTAACTTCTACTCTTGATAGCCTTAAAAAGGATTATACAAACGCCAAATAATGATTACTTAAAGTTGACCGTCGTCATTGTCACTAAACCGCCATTGTTGAATAGGGCCTCTGTCCATATTCACCCCACTGCTGTTGTGAATCCTATCCTAAATGTCATAATTTATGAGAGGCGCATAGCTGCTGCATCCTGACTCCAGCGCCCGTCGCGTGCCGAGCGCGCCGCGAGTTTTGTCGATGAGAGGCGCATAGCTGCTGCATTCTGACTCCAGCACCCGTCGCGTGCCGAGCGCGCCGCGAGTTTTGTCGATGAGAGGCGCAAATCTGCTGCATCCTGACTCCAGCGCCCGTCGCGTGCCGAGCGCGCCGCGAGTTTTGTTGATGAGAGGCGCATAGCTGCTGCATCCTGACTCCAGCGCCCGTCGCGTGCCGAGCGCGCCGCGAGTTTTGTCGATGAGAGGCGCATAGCTGCTGCATCCTGACTCCAGCGCCCGTCGCGTGCCGAGCGCGCCGCGAGTTCTGTCGATGAGAGGCGCATAGCTGCTGCATCCTGACTCCAGCGCCCGTCGCGTGCCGAGCGCGCCGCGAGTTTTGTCGATGAGAGGCGCATAGCTGCTGCATCCTGACTCCAGCGCCCATCGTGTGCCGAGCGCGCCGCGAGTTCTGTCGATGAGAGGCGCATAGCTGCTGCATCCTGACTCCAGCGCCCGTCGCGGGCCGAGCGCGCCGCGAGTTCTGTCGATGAGAGGCGCATAGCTGCTGCATCCTGACTCCAGCGCCCGTCGCGTGCCGAGCGCGCCGCGAGTTTTGTCGATGAGAGGCGCATAGCTGCTGCATCCTGACTCCAGCGCCCATCGTGTGCCGAGCGCGCCGCGAGTTCTGTCGATGAGAGGCGCATAGCTGCTGCATCCTGACTCCAGCGCCCATCGCGTGCCGAGCGCGCCGCGAGTTTTGTCGCGGGTGGGGGAGGGTCAGAGCTATACTAAGTGATATTTAATTAGCTGACCATATTTTGGGGAATGATAGTACACATCATTATGAACAATTTCCCCCAAGAAACATATGGTCGCAAATGGAAAAAAAAATGTCCCTCAGTACATTGACCCGATCAGCTGATTATAAGTTACTATGTGGAACCCAATATTTTTTTCGTTTACGACCATACGACCATACGTTTCTTGGGGAAAGTTGTTCATAATGACGGGTTATATGATTCCCTAAAATATTGTCAGCTAATTAAATGTCACCTTGTATATGGCTCTTATCTCCGTCCCTCACTTTGTGCAGGAGCAGATGTCACCTTGTATATGGCTCATATCTCCGTCCCTCACTTTGTGCAGGAGCAGATGTCACCTTGTATATGGCTCATATCTCCGTCCCTCACTTTGTGCAGGAGCAGATGTCACCTTGTATATGGCTCATATCTCCGTCCCTCACTTTGTGCAGGAGCAGATGTCACCTTGTATATGGCTCATATCTCCGTCCCTCACTTTGTGCAGGAGCAGATGTCACCTTGTATATGGCTCATATCTCCGTCCCTCACTTTGCGCAGGAGCAGATGTCACCTTGTATATGGCTCATATCTCTGTCCCTCACTTTGTGCAGGAGCAGATGTCACCTTGTATATGGCTCATATCTCCGTCCCTCACTTTGTGCAGGAGCAGATGTCACCTTGTATATGGCTCATATCTCCGTCCCTCACTTTGTGCAGGAGCAGATGTCACCTTGTATATGGCTCATATCTCCGTCCCTCACTTTGTGCAGGAGCAGATGTCACCTTGTATATGGCTCATATCTCCGTCCCTCATTTTGTGCAGGAGCAGATGTCACCTTGTATATGGCTCATATCTCCGTCCCTCACTTTGTGCAGGAGCAGATGTCACCTTGTATATGGCTCATATCTCCGTCCCTCACTTTGTGCAGGAGCAGATGTCACCTTGTATATGGCTCATATCTCTGTCCCTCACTTTGTGCAGGAGCAGATGTCACCTTGTATATGGCTCATATCTCCGTCCCTCACTTTGTGCAGGAGCAGATGTCACCTTGTATATGGCTCATATCTCCGTCCCTCACTTTGTGCAGGAGCAGATGTCACCTTGTATATGGCTCATATCTCCGTCCCTCACTTTGTGCAGGAGCAGATGTCACCTTCTATATGGCTCATATCTCCGTCCCTCACTTTGTGCAGGAGCAGATGTCACCTTGTATATGGCTCATATCTCCGTCCCTCACTTTGTGCAGGAGCAGATGTCACCTTGTATATGGCTCATATCTCCGTCCCTCACTTTGTGCAGGAGCAGATGTCACCTTGTATATGGCTCATATCTCCGTCCCTCACTTTGTGCAGGAGCAGATGTCACCTTGTATATGGCTCATATCTCTGTCCCTCACTTTGTGCAGGAGCAGATGTCACCTTGTATATGGCTCATATCTCCGTCCCTCACTTTGTGCAGGAGCAGATGTCACCTTGTATATGGCTCATATCTCCGTCCCTCACTTTGTGCAGGAGCAGATGTCACCTTGTATATGGCTCATATCTCCGTCCCTCACTTTGTGCAGGAGCAGATGTCACCTTGTATATGGCTCATATCTCTGTCCCTCACTTTGTGCAGGAGCAGATGTCACCTTGTATATGGCTCATATCTCCGTCCCTCACTTTGTGCAGGAGCAGATGTCACCTTGTATATGGCTCATATCTCCGTCCCTCACTTTGTGCAGGAGCAGATGTCACCTTGTATATGGCTCATATCTCCGTCCCTCACTTTGTGCAGGAGCAGATGTCACCTTGTATATGGCTCATATCTCTGTCCCTCACTTTGTGCAGGAGCAGATGTCACCTTGTATATGGCTCATATCTCCGTCCCTCACTTTGTGCAGGAGCAGATGTCACCTTGTATATGGCTCATATCTCCGTCCCTCACTTTGTGCAGGAGCAGATGTCACCTTGTATATGGCTCATATCTCCGTCCCTCACTTTGTGCAGGAGCAGATGTCACCTTGTATATGGCTCATATCTCCGTCCCTCACTTTGTGCAGGAGCAGATGTCACCTTGTATATGGCTCATATCTCCGTCCCTCACTTTGTGCAGGAGCAGATGTCACCTTGTATATGGCTCATATCTCTGTCCCTCACTTTGTGCAGGAGCAGATGTCACCTTGTATATGGCTCATATCTCCGTCCCTCACTTTGTGCAGGAGCAGATGTCACCTTGTATATGGCTCATATCTCCGTCCCTCACTTTGTGCAGGAGCAGATGTCACCTTGTATATGGCTCATATCTCCGTCCCTCACTTTGTGCAGGAGCAGATCATCTGCGGTATGTCTGGAATCCTCAGACGATGTTTTCTGCTTCGACTCAGCAAAGTTTTAAAATTATGCCAAAATTCGCAGGTTTTGCTATTAACAATTTGGCGCGAAAATGAACCTAAATTTCTGATCATGTGTTAATCTCTCAATAACCGAGGGTAGTTGGGACTGGTCGCGATTTTGAACCTTATGCCATAGTAATAAATTTTTAAACGGAAAAATGGCGTTATCTAACGCCGGTGGTATAAGAGGTTAAGCCGGCTGCCTACTATAGGATATATTACGTATCTAGATGTAAAGTTTTCTCGGCCGCCATACTTTTCTATGTATTATATCTCAAACAATATTTTTACGAGCGATATTTAAGGGTGTTTGAAGGTCGCATCTCCCTCATACGCAGCTGAACTGTTTCAAAATATATGAGTTGTAGTGTACGCGTCGCTCGCGTGATGTAATATATATTATCTACTGGAGACTGACGCACAACCCTGTCCCTGACATAGAAGTGTCATGCTGTTTTGACAAATTTATTGATGTGACGTCACTAGACTCTGATGGGTGTCTCGAAAAGACGGTCCGTTTCACGTTACTACTAATTCGAAATTTGCGTTTTTATGTTTTTAGGTCTCAAAATATTATTAAAATTGATTAATTTCTATTTTATATAGCTTTTCTATTTCGACAGGTTTTACGATACATGGAATCCTAGTGTCTTTCATATTCCAGCGCAGCACAAGAACCACACACACATTTGTAAAACAATATTTCTGAAAAAAGGAAATACAGAAAGGAAAATTAGGCCGTGTTGCAGTGTACGAGTTCCTTGCGCCGCTTCTTCTCCGCTGCCTAAAAAAAGTTTGTCTCGCCTTTTAAAGATTCAAATGAAGTTCAAAAAGTATAGTAAGAACCTATTTTGAAGTTCTAAGTTCCTGTAATGGTATTTTCACCTCTGCGGGGTCTTGGAGCCCGGCCAGCAGTTTTTGCACGTCAGTTAGAGTGGCGCTGTTGCGCGCCATCTCAGCCACGTCGAGCAATGCTGCCGTGCACGCGGCCTGCACGCGGCCCGTCCACGAACCTGCATCAAACATTATAAAGGTTATTAAACAATAGATACTTCTTACTCAGAGTCGAATTCAGAGCTGACCATGAACCAATGAGATTTTTGAGAGTAATATACCTAAAGTACATTATCGGACATTCAGTGTTTCGGATGACAAACTCAAGCTGTCCCGGCCACTATCTTGGTAGTAGTCGTAAAACCCCAGCACCGACCCGCACTGAGCCAGCGTGTTGGAGATCAATCTTCCTCGCACTTTATCCAGGTTAAGGCCTGTGCCTCTCGGTTTGGATATTATTGTATTAAATTTATTACTTTTAAATAGACTGGCACATACATTGCTTCCGACCCCACACTCTGTGTGGTGGGACCAGAAACAGCGACGTCACACACATATAAACATTCAAGCCCAGGGTTTTTTTTCTTCCGCTCCAGCCGGGATTGGAACCCGGGTATTCTTACTTGGAAGGCAGCGCTTAGAGCCGCAACGCCAGATTGCATATATTATGTTTTGTGATGAGGTTTTAAATTGTCATTAGAAGTTCAAAATGGGAAATCCAAGTGAACATGGTAAGAAGTCTGCGAAACCAGTTATGATTGATTAAACTGATTAAAAGTTAAGAAAGTCAAGCAAGGGCTGTGAATTGAATTCAGTCTCATTGCATACAATTATTTTTGATCGATTGATCGATCGATTTTTTGGGTAACATCACTAAATTTTAAAAACGAAATGGATTCACCGACGTCACCTTGTTTAGTTTTTTACAGCAAAGTTTGTTAATTATGTTTAGAATGGATTATTGGTCAAAGTAAATCGTAAAATTGCCTTCCTTTGTCATTGATCAGGCTTCTCGGCACCCAATGACCTCGCAGGGGCCCATCAGCTACGAGGTAGCGTAGCGATCAGATACCAAGAAGTGTGAACGTCGGCGATTCACCGAGCTATTAAATATGAATCTATCTGACCTGGTCTGTGCTTCGTTCCCGTCAAACTCCTGTCTCTCTGCAAGGCCCGGGTGCACCCTAGGCTCTTCCTGGTAGACAGGTTCTTCAGCCAACCAGGTATGGCTGGCAGGCCAGCTTCGACGAGCACAGTGTTCCAACACAGGTTATGTTACGTGGGAAAACCAATCGGCCACGTAAATGCGAACTTTATCTGGTTCGGGGAACCACAACACACTCAGCTATATAGACAATCCTGAGGGGAACCCGAATACATTCCAGATGGCTTGCGATTTAAATTCAATACCCCAATCAATACGCGTTACATTGCGAGGGCTTTCGTCTGTCAGTTGTCAAAAACTGCTAGGTTGGCAGCAACGTCAAATTCAAAATGGCCGTTCCGAAACCATCGATCGAATATCGATTTGGAATCGAACAATCACCCGCCCGGACAGGCACCCACCTGTCCCCTAATCTACGGGCAGCCGAGACAACGTTGCTACCGCTCGTTTTAGAACCGAGCCTCCTACTAGAACCTCTGCAGACCGGGGGGTCCCGTCCTTGCCAGGGAACAAGTTAACAATGCGCCCCCTGCGCCAACGTAGTGGCGGTAGGTTAGCATCCTTAACCAGAACGAGGTCACCAACACTAGTGGGGCTGGTTTTGTCAGTCCACTTAAGGCGCTGTTGTAAGATATGCAGATACTCGAGCGACCAACGCTTCCAGAAATTCTGAGTAAACTGCTGCAACATCTGATACCTTGACAACCGATACAATTTCACTCCCTCGAAGGGGTGCTCGGGCAACGCGTTAAGTGGCTGTCCTATCAAGAAATGGCCTGGGGTCAGAGCCTCCAGGTCATTTGGATCCGAGCTGAGCGGACACAACGGTCGCGAATTGAGAACGGCCTCGATCTTACAAAACAATGTCGCGAGCTCCTCAAAAGTCAGCGCGGTCTGACCTACTATACGCCCCAAGTGCGTCTTAGCTGACTTAACTACGGCCTCAAAAATCCCACCCCAGTGGGGGCAACTCGGTGGGCTGAAGGTCCACTGTATACCCCGACGGGAGAGGGCCGTTCCAATATCCACTTTATTTACATTCAAAAAGTTGACTATCTCTCGTAAGTATCGTTCCGCACCGACGTAGTTAGTGCCGTTATCAGAGCGGATCAAAGTTGGAAGTCCCCTTCGAGAAACTACTATCCAAACAAGCAATGAAAGCCTCTGTCGAGAGATCAGCAACGAGCTCGAGATGTACCGCCTTGGTGGATAAACAAACAAACACACATAGGTATGCCTTGTATTGCTTAGCGGTACGCAATCGTGAACTCTTCACCATAAACGGTCCGGCAAAATCCGTACCAACACCTGAAAACGGTCTGACCTCATTCACACGATCAGGGGGCAAGTCCCCCATGAGAGGTTGCATCGTGGCAGCCTTAAGTCGATAACAAGGCATGCACCGAAACACGATGTTCCGTATGACACGGCGGGCAGATAAGATCCAAAACTCCCGCTGGAGCGTGGCCAACAACGCGTTACAGCCGGCATGCGCGTTTTTAATATGACGATCAGTCACCAGCAATTCAACTAACTGTCCCCCCTTGGGGAGCAGAAGTGGGTGACGAGCCGAATACGACAGATTCGCATTGCGCAATCTTCCTCCTACCCGAAGTAACCCGGTCGAATCAACAAAGGGGTTGAGACGCGCGACGGCTCCCTTCAATTTCGAACGTCCACTTCGTATAATCTCCAATTCTGCCCCAAACTTCGAGGACTGTACCAACCGGACCAAATTCAGTAGCGACTCGTTTCGCTCTGCCGGATTCAGAATAGGGTTCAACGTTCGCTGATCGCGAGGAGTACGACAATTTCGAGCGAATCTCCTAATCCAAGTGGACACGTTTATCAACTTGTCAAGTGAGCTATACCGGTCCAGCAGAAACCCGGCGTCAGGGTCCTCAGCCTTCTGGGTAACATGCACGGCCGCTCTGGGGCCATGATCCGAAGATACTACTACATGGCTGTGGGGCCAGTACGATTCTCTCCTGGCAAGCCAGGGTGGTCCCCACCACAAATGGTGTCTAACGAGTTCAGGAGCCCGACATCCCCTGGATGCACAATCAGACGGGTTCAATTCTCCTGGTACATGTCTCCAGGTCAGTGGGACCTCAGACGACACAATCTGGGAGACACGGTTCGCAACAAAAACCTCTAAGTTATGGACCGAAGCCTTCAGCCAGCACAAAACAATCTGGCTGTCCGTCCACGCGTACACCGTATCCTCCAAAACCACTGACCCACGCAACACTGTTAGAGGGTGATTCAAAAGTTTGGTCAAAAGAGCAGCCCCGGACAGTTCCAGTTTTGGAATCGTCATCCTTGTCCGAATAGGCGCTACCTTGCTTTTTGCCAAAACCAAAAGCACGTCGACCTCCCCGGTGGAGGTGACGGTTCGCAAATAAACCGCTGCCGCAAACCCTCGTTCAGAGGCATCACAAAACCCGTGAAGGGTTGCCCTGTAATCCCCAGCAGGGACCAATTTCCTCGGCAGCGATACATTATTTATGTCCGATAGCGAGGTGAACATTTGCGTCCAATCAGTCAACAAATCACCTGAGAGGTGGGTGTCCCAGGTCAACTGAGCCGCCCATAGCCTTTGCATAAAACATTTGAGAGCAAAGGTGACTGGAGAAATCCATCCATTCGGGTCGAACGTTCTCGCAATCGTTGACAGTACTGACCGCTTCGTCCAGGCCTTCGGTGTTTCTAAAACCACCCGATAGGTAAACTCATCATGGACGGGCCGGTACTGAATTCCAAGCACTGACAACATGTTAGGGTTGTCAGGATTCTCAAAAACGTGCGGGTCTTGTTGAAACTCATCTGGGAGACCAGCCATCAACTCAGGGGAGTTGGACATCCACTTGCGTAGTTCATAGCCGCCTCGTTCCAGCAATTGAATGAGCTCGTCACGTCGGTCCAGAGCTTCCTCTACACTGGCTGCCCCTGTGCAGACGTCATCGACGTACAAATCTTGCTCCAGGATAGCGGCGGCTCTAGGATAGCTCACACGGTCACGCGACGCCAACTCCCGCAGGGTACGCATCGCCAAATACGGGCTAGACCGTAACCCATACGTGTTCGTGTTCAACTCATAGACCTTGACTGGCTCGGCCGTGGACTCACGCCAAAGTATCAACTGATACCTTCTGTCAGCCGGATGAATTACCGTTTGCCTAAACATCATCCGAATGTCTGCGACAAATACAACCTGGTGCCTCCGAAAGCTTGTGAGAATATCCGAAATATCACGACTCAACTTGGGTCCCGAATGTAGACACTGATTCAGGGACATCCCGTTCGAGGTAGGTGCTGACCCATCAAAAACAACTCGAATCTTGCCGGTAGGGGTTCGCAGGACGGCATGGTGTGGAAGGAAACAATGATCCTCAGATCTCCAGTCCACACCCGATACCGACATGTGTCCTAACGACTCATACTCCCTCATGAAATCGACGTATTTTTGTTTAAATACGGCGTCCCTTGACATCCTACGCTCCATCGACATCAATCTCGTCTCAGCCATCTTCCTAGATTCTCCTAGTGGCGGTCGATCGGCCCTGAAAGGCAGTCGAGTTACAAAACGACCAGAACGAAGGCGACCAGTACTATTCTGGTAAAACAACTCGCACTCTTCTTCGTCTGCGTCGACTCGACGAGCGGTGGGAGGTTCCTCTATCTCCCAGAAACGTTGGATAGCGTCTGACAACGCTGAGCCAATAAGTATGCCATCTGACTCGGCAGGCCTAACCATTGGCAATGCCGGACCCATGATCACGTGACCAAACTTAGTATCCACAGCAATCAACCCGTCCGGCTGAAGAACTCGCCGATCCGACAACAGAAACCTACCCAGAACGTCTGCTCCCAGTAGCAGGTCGACCGGGGCTGGAGTGTCAAAATCGGGATCCGCCAAGTCCTGACGTCAGGATTCGAACGGCCGGTTTCAACTTCACCAAGGGGTGTTTGCCCATGACATGCGTCATTACTAAAGCTTGCACGGATGTTTTTGTCAAAATGTCATAACGTGGAGAGAACGTGATCACCGATTGACCAACTACATTCGTAACCGTAACATTCCCCACGCCCCGTATTGATTCATTATACCTATTTACCTTGAGGCCCAACCATTTTGCTAAATCGTTCGATACAATGCAGCCCTGAGCTCCAGAATCTAATAGGGCGCGAACGTATGTTGGGTTGCCCGCCAAATCCCAAACAAGCACAGAGGCGATCGGTAACACCACCGTCTCCGGTTGGGGGGCAACCAATGGTTGGGCCGCAAATTCCTAGCGAGGACCCCCGGGGCCCCACTGTGCCTGTAACCGATCAGGTAGGCAGCTATACGCCAGAGGGTCCCATTGTACAAATGGCCCACGCGCCGGTTCCATTGCCACCCTACGACGCCCCCCGAAGGGGGGTGGGCGTGAATTCAACCGTGGCCGCTCCATGAGCGGGGGGGACATCACATGCGACCGACGAGGACGAGGCGACGAGCGGGGCGACAACTGAGGCGGCGTCCGAACCGCATCCGCATAGCTCGAAGGTGTCCCATGCCACCCGCCCGTTACGGCCTGCTCAACATCCCGCTGAGTCGGATGCTGAGTCGCAACCGAAAACTCAGGGCCCCCCATGTGATGACCCTGAGTGTGGCCCTGCACCCCTGGGTGGCTGCGTGCTTGTGGCCCCATTGCCCGCTGAGTCGGATGCTGAGTCGCAACCGAAAACTCAGGGCCCCCCATGTGATGACCCTGAGTGCGGCCCTGCACCCTAGTACCATCGCACAGTGGAGTGCTTCGACCGTCGCGCACACGGACCTATAGTGATCGCCGTTCCACCGCAGTTCGCACGCCGCTTCGTAGAAAGCGGACGTGCGCAACACGCGCCCGTGCGCGTCGCGACTTCGCCGTCGCGAGTGAGCTGCACGGAGGGGATTATCTACTAGGAGCGGACGCCGGCTTCGCCTAAGGTCGTGCCTGGTGGGTACCCTTTCGGGCAGCCAACTCGTCCATAGCCCGCCGCTATGGACGAGCCCAAAAGCCCTTCTAAGGGCTACAGTGTAAGTGACAGTGATAGTGACCGCCAAGCCGATGTGACAGGCAGCCCGCCGCTGGGGATCACCCCGCGCCGCAGTCGCTTCACCACATCGGCATCCCTGGACCGCCTGCTCCCCGTCTCAACGTCGACGGAATATGGGTCCCCATTGGTGCGCCGTCCGGTTTCGCCGAGAGCGGAGCTTGAGTTGGACGGATTATATTTAATCCGGGCCGCTCAAGCCAAACTGTTCTCGCCGGGACTGTTACGCGCCATGGAGGCCTACATCGCCGATAGCCGCGCGGCCCTGGAGGGTATGCCTGCGGCTAGCACCGGCGACGAAATCCTTGACGCGAGACTGCTGGAGCAGGCGCGCGAGCAGCCGCTTATCCTGCCGCCCCCGCCCCGTGGGACGAGGCGGGCGCGCAGTGTAAGCCCGTCGGATGAACTGCTGCGGGGTAGTGGGAAGCGGGCCTTGCTCGCGGACTCACCGTCCCCGCCGCCCCGCCCGCCTGCACCCAGGAAGACCGGACTGGACATGCCGAGGTTGTCGCCCCTGCTGGGCGAGCCCCAGGCATCCGGGTCTGGCGCCGCCGCCCCTGGACTGACCGCCGCGTGCGAAAGAGTGAGTGAGAGTGCTACAACACAAATGACAGGTATGAGTGTTTCAACTAATAAGTGCTCTCCCGCAGTGTCGTTTGCCGCGGCGGCCGCGACCGCAATTCCCGTGTCTGGGGCACCGCGCCCCAGCACCGCGCCCCCCCCCCGATCAGTGAGGCACCCGGTGCCGCCAACCGCGCGTCCGCCCGCCCCGTCGGCGACCACGTCGCGAGTGCCCGCCCGCCCCACGCGCTCCGCCGTTGCGCCCGCGATAGTGCCCGCCCGCCCTACGCGCCCCGCCGCCGCGCCCGCGAACCCGCCCCGCCGCCGCGCCCGCGAACCCGCCCACCGCCGCGACTGTGCCCGCCCGCCCTACGCGTCCCGCCGCTGTGCCTGCGAACCCGCACGCCGCCGCACCCGCGAAAGGGCCCGCCCGCCCAATGCCGCCCGCCCGCCCAACGCCGCCTGCCGCTACCGCCGCCCAAACCGCAGCCGCGATCGCCACCACCACCGCCGCCCCGTCGGGAGGCGCTGCGCCACAGCAGCCCCGCCAGCCGCGCTATCCGCCCCTTATTGTGGAGGTCCTTCCCAACTGGGCCGACCACTTCAGGGCGATAGCCAGCGAGCTCGGCCGGGCTCCCAGCGCGCGCGCCTACCAAAAGGGTGTGCGCTTCACCCCAACGGCCGAAGACGAGTACCGGCTTGTGCAGCGTTACCTGTGCAGGCTGGAGAAGGACCACGGAGTTCGGTGGTTCTCTTACTCGCTGCCGGCCGACAAGACCCAGAAGGTGGCGATCCGCGGGCTGCCTTCCAACACCACGCCGGAAGAGATCGTCGCGGCACTTGCGGAACTCGGTGTGGAGGCCGAGTACTGCAAACAGATCCGGGCGCGCAAGGGGCGCCCCGGTTGCATCTTCTACGCGTCCCTGCGGAAGAATCCCGACCGTGCCCCCAGTGCAGTATATGAGATCTCAGAGCTCATGTACATGCCGGGGGTGAAGATCGAGGCTTGGCGCTCCAAGCAGGGCCCGGCCCAGTGCCACAGGTGCCAACAGTTCCGGCACTCGTCGCATATGTGCCACCGCCCCCAGGCGTGCGTGCGTTGCGGCGGTCCCCACTCGGCGCGGGAGTGCCCCCGCCCGAAAGACCAGCCGCCGACGTGCGCCAACTGCGGTGGCCCGCACACGGCCAATAATGCGACGTGCCCCGTGTTCCGCCAGGAGGCGCGGAACAAGAAGGCCGGCACTGTGGCGCTCACTAATGCGCCTGGGCCCAAGAAGATGCAGCCCCCCCCTCCGCCACGTCCTGATCTGCAGGAAGAAACGGCGCCCGCCTCGCTTATGGCGCAGGCGAACGACGGAGTCCCCAGGCAGAAGACGAAGCGGGGGGGGAAGAAGAAGAAGAAGGCGACGGCTCCACCTGCCGCCGGCGCCGCGGCGGCTACTCTCGCCGCCAGCGAGACTGCGGCCGCCGCTGGCGCCGCCACTCCGGCTGCGGCGATAGGGCAGCAGGACTTGGGGCACCTCACAGCCCTGCTCGCCCTCCTCAGCGACCCCACTGCCCTGGGCAGACTCACCGCTCTGCTCCGCAATGCATGAGCCGCTCAGGGTTGTCCACTGGAACGCGCAGTCGCTGACAGGGAAGAAGCGGCTGCTCCACGTGTTCCTGAGGGACTACCGCGTCGACGTGATGCTCATCAGCGAGACACACCTAGCCGGAAGCGACAAGCTGTCGCTGCCCGGCTACTTCGTCTACCGCAAGGACGAGAAGACCTCCAGCGGCCGAACCTTTCGAGGCTTGGCAGTCATCGTCGGCAGGAAGATCGTCCACCAGCTCGTCGACGCCCAGGAGTATTCATCCCTGTATGCTTTGGGCGTCGACCTCCAGGTCGCCGGCGAGGTGCTGCGACTCTACGCCGCCTACAAGCCCCCCAGTACACCAATCCGCACCGCCGAGCTACGGGGGCTGCTACAGACGCCGCACCCGACAATTGTCGCCGGCGACCTCAACGCCAAGCACACCGCCTGGAACTCCACCAGGGTGTGCCCAGCTGGACGCGCCATCCATGCCGACTCCGTGAGCCACAACTACGACGTCATCGGTCCCGACGAGCCCACCCACTTCGACGCGCGGGCCGGATGGGACATCATCGACGTCGTGGTCGTCAGAGGTCTCCAGACACCGCCGAGCCAGGAGGTTCTCCCTGACCTCCCTTCGGACCACAGGCCTGTTCTTCTCGTCCTGGCGGATCTGCCCACCCGGGTATCTCCGCCAGCATCACGTCGCCGCTACCAGTGGGGCGCCTTCACCGCCGCCCTAGACCAACCCTCCACCAGTTGCCCCGTCAACCAGCCGGAAGACGTTGACCGCCTGGCATCGCTGCTAACTACCCAGATCCGAGACGCGCTCGACCTATCATCGCACACCGTAGCTCGCGGGGGGAAGCCCAATCCTCTTCCTGCTGAGCTACGCGCACTCATCTGCGATAAGCGCGCTCTCCGGAAGCAGTGGCAGCAAACCCGCTGCCCCACGATGAAGACCAGGCTCAACGCCATGACGGCAGAGCTGAAGCGCCAACTTGATCGCCACGCTGAAGAATCTTGGGAACGCCACGTCGAGTCCATAGGCGACCACGTCCCCTCCGTGCATCGCCTGTGCCGGGCTTTGTCGACCACTCCTGCTCCTGTTCGACCAATCCTGGGCAGCGACGGCCTACCAAGATTCCGAGCCCAAGACCGTGCAGAGATCTTCGCCGAATGCCTCGAGAAGCAATTCAAGCCGAACCCAACGGATGATGTGGAGCACGTCGCAACAGTCGAGAGACACCTGCGAGAGTACTTCGCCACGCCGATAGCTCCCGAAGAGGACCCCATCGTCGTCACGCCCGGCCAGATTGTGCGTGCATTCCGACGTACCAAGCCCAGGAAAGCCCCGGGCGCAGACCGAATACCCAACACGGCGCTGTTACATTTGCCGCCACGCACTGTGGCGGCCGTTGCGCGCCTGTTTAACGGTATCTTGCGCACGGGTCACTTTCCAACCCAATGGAAGGAGGGCTTGGTTATCATGTTGCCCAAGCCGGGCAAGGACACCAAGCTGCCTGAGAGCTATCGGCCGATCACCCTACTGAGCACCATCTCAAAGGTGTTTGAGAAGCTCCTGTTAGCGAAGTTACTGCCCCACATCCAGCCGCGCCCGGAACAGTTCGGCTTCAGGCCCGAGCATTCTACGACGCTTCAGCTCACCAGAGTACTGAATGACATGACGGTTTGTTTGAACAAAAAAGAATACACTGTCGCAGTACTTCTGGATATGGAGAAGGCGTTCGACAGAGTATGGCACGAGGGGTTGCTGTACAAGCTGTCGACGTCCCCTGCCCCAAGAAGAACGGTCAAGACAATCGCCTCTTTCCTGAAGAATCGCCGCTTCCGAGTGATGGTGGAAGACGCCGTCTCCGAGGAACATCCCGTCGCAGCCGGCGTCCCCCAGGGCTCCTGCCTGTCTCCCGCCTGCTACGCCCGATACACGGACGACATCCCCGTCGGGCCGGGTGCCCAGCTGGCACTCTTTGCAGACGACGCAGCCTACTATGCGTCGTCGTTCCAGGCTCCGCACGCTGCCATCAAACTGCAGCGCACCCTGGACATCTTGCCCGACTGGCTCGCCAAGTGGCGACTGTCCGTCAATGTTGGGAAAACGCAGGCGCTCATCACAGGCCAGAGTCTCCTTCCGCCATCGCTCCAGCTCCAGGGACAGCACATCGAGTGGTCTTCGCAGGTGAAGTACCTGGGAGTGACCATTGATCGCCGGCTCACCATGAAGCAACACGTCGACAACGTCGTCAGCCAGGTCAAGGTGGCACGCGCCAAGCTGCGTCCACTTTTCGACTCCAGCCTCCCTCTGAGGGCGAAGCTCGGGATCTACAAGACATACGTGAGATCCCGCCTCACCTACGCGGCTCCGGCATGGTACGCCCTGTGCTCGGAGACGAACAAACGGAGACTCCGAGCCCAAGAGAACCTCTCTCTGCGTACCATCGTCGGCGCCCCCCGCTACGTGAGGAACGCGACAATCCAGAGGGACCTAAGATGGGAAACCGTGGACCAGTTTGTCCAGAGGCTGGCGAAGGGCATGTTCGCGCGTGCGGATGCATCACACCTTCCGCACATCGCCGAACTGGCGCCGCACCATGCGCGCCCGCCCGACCGCCGCCGCCTGCCACGCGACCTGGTTGCCTAGCCGGCGATCACCCACTGCACACCAGCGCCACAAGAAGACCACCGCCCGCAGGGGCCATCCGATGACCTGTCCACAGGAGTGGACAGAGGCGATTCTTCGGGAAGAGGTCCGTCGACCTGACCCCGACTCCCCACGCCCCAGAAGGGGTGCGTGAGATGACTATGATGATGATGACCCTAGTACCGCCCTGTGCACGTGGGGACATTGGCCCCTGAGTTGCGCTCCGAGTCGCAAACGAATTCTCAGGGCCCCATGCCGTGTCACCCTGGATACGGCCCTGTGGAGGCTGTTGGCCGGACCGGTTCATGCACAACAGATTGTTGTGGGCCCCACCACAATATCCGCACATTTTTGTGCGCGTGCAGTACCTAGCCATGTGTGGCCCGAGGCACAGGAAACACCAGCTCCGCTGCTTGGCCATCCGGCGCCGTCCCTGAACCCTAAGTTCCCCGAACTTATTGCAATTGGCCACAGCATGGCCAATCTGCCTACAACATGGGCAGGTCTCACTATGTGGGGTCAATGCACTCACAGTCCCATATGACTGCCGGTTGGTGCGGTCCTTCCTCGTCGGAGGGCCCCTACTCACAGCGCTCCCGGCAGCTCTCTGTGGCTCCGAAGGATGGGTGACCGTCAACCCCAAATTCTCTGCCCGTCGAGCCTCCTCTTCCAAAAATCCGACCGAAACGAGTCTGCACGTCAGCGGGTAGGCGGGAAAGTACAATGTACAACAGTAGGTACGACCATTCACCAACCGGAAGTCCAAGATTCTCTAGAGCCTTGGTGACGGACAACAACGGGTTCAAAACCTCCGTCTGTATGGCCCCGACCTTGTTCACAACCGGGATACTAAACAAACGGTTCAGTTGGGCATCGGCCAACCTCCGTTTGTTATGGTAACGTCTGACCAACAATTGTCTGGCCGTTTCATAGTTACCCTCCGTAACTGTCAAATGAGCGACCAGCTCCCTAGGCTCACCCCTCAATGCTGCCACCAGCTGAGCCATCTTGACAGACTTGGTAATGTCCGATCGCATGTGCACCAAACTGTCGAACAGATTGATGAAGCTCATCCATTCACCGGACACTCCGTCAAAGGTAGGCATAGTTATGGCAGGTAACCTGGACCCCGAACCCTGAAGCGGCAGAGGTGCTTCAATGTCACCACCATGGCTGGACTCGCGCTGTCTACGTATGTCCGCAGCCTTCTGCGTGATAGCAGCTGCCATCTCCATACATTGGTCGACATCCCCTAGCAACCGTGACAGCCTGTCAGGTGCGCAACCATCAACTGATTCCGCCTGCGCGGACAATTCGAGCACCCTGTTGTAACGTTCCTTAACGTCCATAGACCGCTCCAATACCACATCATGCCTATCTAAACGGTCTATCAGACCGTGTGCGGAGGAAAACCATCTGAGTTCCTTAGAAACACCCTTCTGGATTTCAGATAACGACATGATCGGAACGATACTTACTCATAATTTGCAGTAACTCAATTATATTGGACCCTCCAGTCTACAACCCAAACGAGGGAACCCTAAACTATAACTTAAACAATGTTGATTTCCTTAAACAATAGGAACCGAGTTTTATATCTATATAAATTCTGTAAATACAATTTAGTTTCCCTTTATCATTATAACACACACAGATAGTCAATATTAGTTCAAGTTATAAATTGCTATAAACTGAAAACAATGTAATAGCCTGCTATCAATAGATGTAACTACCTATGTTAACCAAACATTCATTAGCATTACTAGACCACTAATAGATTGACTAACTGGTACTTCAATGCAAATTTCAATTCACCTACAATGAACCTAAGTTGAGTACCTACTATTCTGAGTCACATCTCAGTACAACTGGTCATTTAGGGAAAACTGTAATATCTGTCTGTCTACTACCAGCAATAGACTTATAGCTTACAATACTACCAATCTATGTGGATACAGGAACAACACCAAGTTAGCTAATAACCGCCTATACCTACAGATTGATAGTCCCAAATCGTGGGTTCCTGGAGCCCTTGACGGCTGCAAATCTCAGGAAACCACGCTCTTGCTACCAAAATGATCAGGCTTCTCGGCACCCAATGACCTCGCAGGGGCCCATCAGCTACGAGGTAGCGTAGCGATCAGATACCAAGAAGTGTGAACGTCGGCGATTAACCGAGCTATTAAATATGAATCTATCTGACCTGGTCTGTGCTTCGTTCCCGTCAAACTCCTGTCTCTCTGCAAGGCCCGGGTGCACCCTAGGCTCTTCTTGGTAGACAGGTTCTTCAGCCAACCAGGTATGGCTGGCAGGCCAGCTTCGACGAGCACAGTGTTCCAACACAGGTTATGTTACGTGGGAAAACCAATCGGCCACGTAAATGCGAACTTTATCTGGTTCGGGGAACCACAACACACTCAGCTATATAGACAATCCTGAGGGGAACCCGAATACATTCCAGATGGCTTGCGATTTAAATTCAATACCCCAATCAATACGCGTTACATTGCGAGGGCTTTCGTCTGTCAGTTGTCAAAAACTGCTAGGTTGGCAGCAACGTCAAATTCAAAATGGCCGTTCCGAAACCATCGATCGAATATCGATTTGGAATCGAACAGTCATGATACTCAATATTATAATAAATAGATATTTTTAACAAAAAAAAGGCGCAATTGTGCAGTTCTAACTTTGATAAATAAGTAATATTGTGTGCGCTCCGTTACAAGGTTACGTTGTTAAATTTTTAAGAAGTAAAATCTTTGTTCGGACCAAGTTTTTTATTTTTATTTTGGCCCGAACGAAGATTTGTCGCAAAACAACTAAAAACAATGGGAAACGCTATGTCATTTCAGGCATCCACGATTCAGGTTACACCTAGTGTGGAGGCCTAAGCAATTCAATTGTATACCTGAATATGTGAATAAGTAAAATTTGAAATTTGAATTTGAAATGTTTATCAATATAGCATTGAGTCACGTATTTTGCGCCCACGCACGTGTAGCAAGTTTTTCAATTCTCAATTAAGCCTAACAGGGGGCTAGCCCATCCTACTGCAAGTTATAAGTTTAAGGCGAGCTGTCTCGCTGGTGAGTAGTGGAGGGGCGCGCCATGTTATCTCTAACAAACAACTCACTAATAAGCTGAATCAGCAGACTGAACAGCTGGTCGACAGGCATCAGCTGCACTCGGCGCAGATCGTTGCTGGACTCGCTGAGCGGACGCATGGCCGCATGGTGGGAGATCAACTGGATGCCCTGCAGCATCATGGGTTCGTGCTGGCGGGCGAACGGCTCCGTTAGACCTGGTCAAGAGGTGATTATTTAAGGACACCGCCAAACATCATGCCTGTTTCGATTACCCCGGGTACCAGAAAAAGTTACTTCAAAAACGTCATGAACGTCCATCACTCACAAGAACCCAGGATTATTCCTCGTTCCCCCGCAGACCCTCGATTTCGGGGCCCGCTGCTTGTGAGGCACCGAAAAAAACACACTTTATTTCGAAATCGGTGAGCGATTGGTGATGCGATAACGGAAAATGAAGCAGTTCCTGCAGCGGCCTCATGGGCGAGGCGCGTGGCAGTGCCTCCTCCCTTCAGTGTCATCTTCGATAGGTAAGAAGTTTGTGACTAACTCAGCTTAGCGTCGTATAGTTATATTAATACAATTTCATTTTAGCTTTCAATTCCCTTTTTAAGATGGCTGAAGAGCACACTGTCAAATGTAGAGTAAGTAGCTGGAATCTAGTGCAGGTGGCTGGAATGTAAAGTAGCTGGAATATAGTGCAGGTGGCTGGAATGTAGAGTAAGTAGCTGGAATATAGTGCAGGTGGCTGGAATGTAAAGTAGCTGGAATATAGTGCAGGTGGCTGGAATATAGAGTAAGTAGCTGGAATATAGTACAGGTGGCTGGAATGTAAAGTAGCTGGAATATAGTGCAGGTGGCTGGAATATAGAGTAAGTAGCTGGAATATAGTGCAGGTGGCTGGAGTGTGAAGTAGCTGGAATATAGTGCAGGTGGCTGGAATGTGAAGTAGCTGGAATATAGTGCAGGTGGATGGAATATAGTGTAAGTAGCTGGAATATAGTGCAGGTGGCTGGAATGTAGAGTAAGTAGCTGGAATATAGTGCAGGTGGCTGGAATGTAGAGTAAGTAGCTGGAATATAGTGCAGGTGGCTGGAATATAGAGTAAGTAGCTGGAATATAGTGCAGGTGGCTGGAATGTAGAGTAAGTAGCTGGAATATAGTGCAGGTGGCTGGAATGTAGAGTAAGTAGCTGGAATATAGTGCAGGTGGCTGGAATGTAGAGTAAGTAGCTGGAATATAGTGCAAGTGGCTGGAATGTAAAGTAGCTGGGATATAGTGCAGGTGGCTGGAATATAGAGTAAGTAGCTGGAATATAGTGCAGGTGGCTGGAATGTAGAGTAAGTAGCTGGAATATAGTGCAGGTGGCTGGAATGTGAAGTAGCTGGAATATAGTGCAGGTGGCTGGAATGTAGAGTAAGTAGCTGGAATATAGTGCAGGTGGCTGGAATGTAGAGTAAGTAGCTGGAATATAGTGCAGGTGGCTGGAATGTAGAGTAAGTAGCTGGAATATAGTGCAGGTAGCTGGAATATAGTGCAGGTAACTGGAATGTAAAGTAAGTAGCTGGAATATAGTGCAGGTGGCTGGAATGTAGAGTAAGTAGCCGGAATATAGTGCCGGTGGCTGGAATGTAGAGTAAGTAGCTGGAATATAGTGCAGGTGGCTGGAATGTAGAGTAAGTAGCTGGAATATAGTGCAGGTGGCTGGAATATAGAGTAAGTAGCTGGAATATAGAGTAAGTAGCTGGAATATAGAGTAAGTAGCTGGAATATAGTGCAGGTGGCTGGAATGTAGAGTAAGTAGCTGGAATATAGTGCAGGTGGCTGGAATGTAGAGTAAGTAGCTGGAATATAGTGCAGGTGGCTGGAATATAGAGTAAGTAGCTGGAATATAGTGCAGGTGGCTGGAATGTAGAGTAAGTAGCTGGAATATAATGCAGGTGGCTGGAATGTAGAGTAAGTAGCTGGAATATAGTGCAGGTGGCTGGAATGTAAAGTAGCTGGAATATAGTGCAGGTGGCTGGAATGTAGAGTAAGTAGCTGGTATATAGTGCAGGTGGCTGGAATGTGGAGTAGCTGGAATATAGTGCAGGTGGCTGGAATATAGAGTAAGTAGCTGGAATATAGTGCAGGTGGCTGGAATGTGAAGTAGCTGGAATATAGTGCAGGTGGCTGGAATGTAGAGTAAGTAGCTGGAATATAGTGCAGGTGGCTGGAATGTAAAGTAGCTGGAATATAGTGCAGGTGGCTGGAATGTAGAGTAAGTAGCTGGAATATAGTGCAGGTGGCTGGAATGTAGAGTAAGCAGTTGGAATATAGTGCAGGTGGCTGGAATGTAGAGTAAGTAGCTGGAATATAGTGCCGGTGGCTGGAATGTAGAGTAAGTAGCTGGAATATAGTGCAGGTGGCTGGAATGTAGAGTAAGTAACTGGAATATAGTGCAGGTGGCTGGAATGTAGAGTAAGTAGCTGGAATATAGTGCAGGTGGCTGGAATATAGAGTAAGTAGCTGGAATATAGTGCAGGTGGCTGGAATGTAGAGTAAGTAGCTGGAATATAGTGCAGGTGGCTGGAATGTAGAGTAAGTAGCTGGAATATAGTGCAGGTAGCTGGAATGTAGAGTTGACAGGTGCAATTTAGTGTAGGTAGCTAGAATGTAGGTAGCCAGCCACTCACCCAGCTTAAGCGTCGGGAAGATATAGCAGAATCCGGGCGCGGTGAAGTAGACAGGGTCATCGTCCTCCTCTCTCGGCCTGGCGCCGGCGGTGGCGGCGTGCAGCAGGCTCACTGTGCGGACAGTGGCGCTCTCTAGCGGCTCGTCCGACCAGCCGGGCTCTAAGTCGCATTGGGGCCTGTGCAGTCTGTGGGGTGGAAAGGTAAACGAAGATAGAGGAATAGATTGTTTCTGCGGAATTTCGGTTTCTGGTTGTAACTTGGATTTGAAACCGGACTTAACCTCCCCGTGCCCCTAGCGTCATATGACGCTCGCCTCAATTACCGTCAGAGCCCCAAGCATTATATGACGCTCTCGATACCAACTTTTAAAAAACCGGTATATCTTTGGCAATTATTGTCGTGTTGGCAAGGTTGGAGTGTGTGTAGCCGGCCCATGAGCCAAACTTCTATATTCGGTTTAATGTCTATGGTCTTTCATTGAAAAAAATATTGCAAACGTGTCTATAGATGTGAATATGGTTTCTTTCCGTATTTTATGAAAATTGAAACGCTGAAATATTGAACAGTTTCTATAAGAACACACTAATGTTTTTATTGTTTTGAATAGTTTATCTTGTATATCAAACAAAATGTATATATTGTTGATGTTTTTCTCATGTCTGCTAGATTTGTGTCGAGAGCATTTTCATAGAAATCTGTGATTCTGATGTCGGTACAAAAATAAACTAAGGTCACAGTGACATTTTCTTCGCATTGAGTAAGAGAGGGTTTCATTAGCTACTCAGATGTACAACTCTCATAGTTCTAAGAGTTAACATTCCAACATAATCTCTTGATATGGCAGTCAAGGCGGGCCACTTGTATGCCTGGGGCTAGAGCTGTTTCAGCGCCGAGCGGCTGGGGCAACCAGAGGTTAAATGGCAGCAGATGAGTTGATGATACATAGTTGCGAAAAACGTGGGCTTCGTGGTGGAAACAATAAATGGAATGAAATACCGTTTCTACTTCTATCATCCGCCACGTTGATTATATTACACTATATTACCTATGATTATATTACATTATATTACACTATACTATGGTCTAAAATCCATTCTCGATATTTTACATTGATGTATCATGTATGGTTGCTATTTTGAAAGACACAACATGTCGGACCCTTTAGTGTCGTACCTAATAGTAATCCTAGCAGCGGTCTGTTTAGACAGAGTGGCCTTCATGGTCTTGCAGGCTTGTATGCGCGGGGACTTCGCAGCGCGAGTTGAATGGCGGGAGTCAACGGACGCGCGTGATGGGCAATCCATTTTGATTTCTTATTCTGGCGACCAATTTGAGAAGTGAAACAAAATGGCAGCCCGTAAGGTCAGCGTCTTTCTCACCGAATAGTGATCCTAGCCGAGGTCTGTCCCACTCCATGATCAATCAACACGGCTCTCAGGCTCGTGTAGGCGGCGACAGCATTCGTCGCAGCGAGGGGGCTTCGCAGCGCTTGCAGGATGGCGGGAACCAGCGAGCGCGCGTTAATGCACAGCGCAAGCGTGGAGCCGCGCCCGATGGCTTGGATGAGCGCGAAGGCCGACTCCATACGGGTGTTAAGCTGGAACATTCGAAAACGTTTCATGAGTCTAAACTACTTTATGAGTTTGAAAACGGTTTTTGCGATAGATGCACATCAGTTTGGGTCGTTAGTTTTGACACCTTGAGAATCTACTACGTACCACAGTGAGTTTGTCTCGGATCGCGCTCTCCTTGGCCAGTTGTATCTTTATAGCCTCCTTTTGTTTCGCCGACAGCGGTACCTGTACAAAAAAAAACTTTATGAGTTTTTGCCTGTAGGAAGGTTGTTTATTTGCACTGTAGGGGCTCTTTCGCCCTATTTATTTTCTATTGATTTTCAACAAAAAATACGGATTTCTAGTAACGGTTATGAAACGGAACGGTTAAGTTTTGGGTTATGGCTTCTATCGTGTGCTGCCACAATAATTTCGCCAATGTCACATATTGACACTGCACTATAGAAAATCACGTGGTACAGTTAACAAAACGTAAACTTTAAGCTATATTATAGTATTGTTAGTGGATATACATTTGTTAAGTAAATTGACATTTAGATTGACAGGACGGGGGAGTTTCGGAGGGAGGATATCGTAAACTCCATTTCAATAGCATTTCATAATAATGTAAACAAGCCAATTTACACACGATTACGCCGTAACTACTTACATTTGAATATCAATCCTGAACACATTCAAATACCAAGGAATCATTTATGGTTCTTACATCATTTCGAGACCAAGTAACTCCCCTAAGATTTTCTTGCAAAATTATCGGACTACGAATATTTCAATAGTTTGTAAAAAGTCATATTATTTTTTTACTCATCAAAGCGCATCAAAGTCTTATTGTCTTTGGAAAGTAAGTGTGGTTCATTCTTTTGAATCGATCCGATTCGATCGATCAATCGGTTTGATTGATTGATTTGTTGAATGTTGTTGTTGAATTGTTGATGAAAATAATAATGAAGAACTTAAAGGAGATCTAGCTACCGAAGGAGGAGGTGAACCTAAAAAAGTGAAAAGAGGAAATATATATTTAAAAAAAACGTTACTTCATTCACTGTCCCTGTCCTGTGTCAGTGGGTATTGTTCCGAGTTCTCTGCGTTTTTCCATTTCCAGTAATTATCGACGACTTTGCTTCATGTATTTTGGATTAAGGACATTTTCTTTGCGATTTGGTTGGATTTATTATTGAAACGACGACATCTGCTTATAATCACGCATAAAAGCACAGTTACTCACAAAATTCGTAAAGGAAAAGAATAGAACAAAATATGTCGATGATCTCGCCGCATCTAACTGTGTAACTGTGTTGCGCCTTCCTCCATATCACTGTGAGTTGAATCCAATAGAACTGATTTGGGCACAGGTCAAGTCTTACGTAGGAAGAAATAATAAATCTTTTAAAATGGCAGTAATAAAAAATTTGCTAAAAGAAGGATTGGCGAGAGTCGGAGCAGACCAATGGGCAAAATGCGTCGGTCACGTTCAAAACGAAGAGGATAGGATGAAAAAATTAGACGGCCTTATGGATGTGGCTAGCGACGCTGTAACTCAGCTTTTTATTATAAATGTGACCGATGATGACACATCAAGTGATGATGAATCTGTCACAAGCGAATGACGCGCGTCAGGTTGGGATATTTCTCTATCTTCGGTTATTTTATATTCTACTAAATTTTCTAAAACAATTTAATTAAGTTTTTTAGTATGATGCTAGAGCTCGTCTAAGCTGAAATTACGCGCCCCACTTGGTTTTGTACTAGTAATAGAAAAAAATCGATCGAAAATCGACAGCGAACTATATCTCTTTGATCAATGCCTTTGACATCAGTGTAGGTACAACACTCAAATCTCGCTCAATCATAGACAACTGTCAACTGACATTCTGTTTACATTATTATGAAATGCTATTGAAATGGAGTATAGAGGGAAGTATGTTTTTTTTTTTTTTAATAGCCTATAATGCTTCCCACTGCTGGGCAAAGGCTACTACTTTCGGACCATACTTCCCGATCTTGCGCCTTCTCTTCCCAGTCCGGGAGGTACCCCTCCCGGTCCTCACGCCATCTCCTCCTAGGCCTGCCTCTTCGGCGCTGTCCGTCTTGAGGCACCCACTCGGTGGCAATTTTTGCCCACCTATCCGGGTGCATACGGCAGACATGTCCGGCCCAGCTCCACTTGAGGTTGGCGCTCTGTACACCCACGTCAGTGATGCGAGTTATAGAGCGCAGCGTCGTATTCCTGATACGGTCCGTCAGTTTGACTCCTATCATACTACGCTCAATAGCCCTTTGGCAAACCTTGAGTCTGTTTATTAGGCCATTCAAAATTAAACACCGTACACACGTCATTGTCGAACCAATGACGCTTCTATTAAGGGTGCTGCTATGCATCAGTCTCCCTTCCCTTTCCAAGCAAAAGAGGGAGAAGGAGATTGACGCATACCTCTGTACCTCACATAGAAGTGTCATAGTTTTGACAATAACTTGCAGAGACGCCACTTCCGCTGTAGGTCCATTTTTTTCGCTCCAAACTATGGACTGTCAGTTTGAACCCACGTGTTTTGGTGTTATCACAGGTGATTAAAAACCGTCGATTTTCGCCGTGCGGCGGTCGGCCGCATGCGGCTGGTGATTAAAATCGACCGTACAAAGAGTCAGTCGCAGTTGATTTCTTGCTTGAGTAGATAGTTAAGTTGACTCTGCGCTCGCTTTTTCCCGCGCTTTTGAGAACAAAAGTGATAACGGATACAGCCAATAGTGTGCAGTTTCTAGAATGTTATAAAAAACACAAATGTCGGCAGTGCGGCTGTTCTTCGCGACATTTTGTCGAAAATGACCAAGTCTCCTGCGGCTTATATCAACCTTTGGGTGGCGGTTCCAATTTGGTGGTCGATGGGACTGGTGACTTGAGTTAAGACCCTATAATTTATAGCATGCATTTAAATTTGTTTGTGGTCTATTCGACATGATGTACGCGAAAGTGAAAGCAAAAATAAAATCAATGCATGTTTCCAATTTTGTGTGTATTTGTAAGTGTCAGACAAACCTCCTTCTGTTTCCCGTCCTTGTTATGTTTCTCGTCCAGTTCCCGCTTGAGCTGCAACTCCTCCAACTGCTCCTTGTAGCTGTACGCCTTGCTCTCGCGCTTCAGATTCATAGCGCCGCTGTCCTCGTTGCTGCAAATGTTCATTGACGTTCTTTACACTGTTAGCGGCTATACGCTTTTGTTTCACCGGGTGGTTCCGTGTTTTGGCTACTGCCGCTACTCGCTAACTTAATGGGGCTAACCACGTGACAATCAACGTTTACTGAGCCAGAGTAGTATATAAATACTCTTACATTACGTTATGTATTGCACATGAAATACCAAATTACAATCAAATAGAAAAGACATTTACAAAGGTAGCTTATCTGTAATAAGATATTTCTTCCAGACCCAGAATGGAAATGCTAAAGTTAATAAGAGTGAAAAGCAAACAAATGTGCAGAAATACAAGTTAATAATAGAAGTTTATCTACAATGCGTTCAAAACTCGAACTGTAAACTGTAATGTTAAAATTCATTTTTAAATGTATTTTTTTTTATTGCTTCATAATAGCATCGAATTCTATGTTATTATTACATACAAATTTCTAACATTGCCGATGCTGTGACTGTTACCTAGTGCCTAATTATCTACAAATATCGTTAGATCTCTGTGATGTGTTCAGGAACCGCATGTTACGACCGGCACTGCGGCATTAACATTTAATTTCGAATAGAACGTCATCTTGACTGATATTAGGATTGAGATCAAATCAGATTGCTTTGTTTTTTAGAGATACCCTTATGTATGTAATAAGAATATCGTATTCGATGTTATTATGAAGCAATACTAACATTTTTACAGATAAGAAATGTGTTCTAACAAAACAATTTCCGTTTTACTAAAACTGTTAGACATAGTTTAACCACAAAACAAACGTCAAATCCTTTACAGTTTTGCCTTTAAACAAGTGTTGAACTAACATAATTGTTTTTGTTGTAAGAAAAAAAGATCTTTAAGTCGGTTGTTGAAAGCAGGGTTTTTGAAAGCATTACAGCACAGAGGGTTTATGATATGTGCAGATAAATTAAATAAGTATTTGTACTAAACTACTTGACATACTGCATACAGAAAGTACATGAATACAGTACATAAAAATGTATATTATAAATAAAAAATATAATCATGAAAGGGAAAGATAATGCATTTAAGAGTTTAGAAGATAACAGATATGGACTGTCCCCGATGCCGCAGGGAAGCGCGTTCCACAAACTTATTGCCGTCAACCCCATGTCCGATCACACACTACGCCAATTAAAGGCCTCTCGGTTTTGACATTAAAGTAAAGATCATTGTCGAATCCAAAAACGGCTCAAGTTAAGTGAAATTTAAATGTAATACTGACGCTATCATTTCCTTAACGAGAGTCGGCGCCGCAGCATAACTTTGAGAGTCAGTCAACATTTTGGTAGGTTATTTATATTTGGCCTTACATTTGGATTACATGCATCGCTATAACCGTCTCGCTCACTCACCCAGGCACGGCGCTCTTGTCATACAAGTCCCCGGCGGGCGTCAGATAAGTGAAGTATTCATCGCGCGTCACCCTCAACAGTTCCTGATCGCCGAGCGCGTCCAGCGCGCATTGGACCGCGGTCGGCGTCATTGCGGTCGGGTGGACCGATATTAGCGTTGATACGATGTTTGATACCGACTGTGGAAGAGAGACTCGTTGTAAAGAAATCAAATATCTCGGTTTTAGTCCACCAGGCTGTCGATTCCACAGCTTGCAACACTTTACTGTTGTTTGACTGTAATGGCGCAAAAAGCTCAGCGAAAGGCACATCAAATAGCAACACTCAATAGGTATTTTAATGTGTTGATCAGTAACTACTAGGATTTACTGGCTAAATTATAGCCGAAATTTTCGGGCAAAGGCGTGCTAAGTTATCTTACGCTGACGGGACTTTCTCAACCAACTCTAGACTTCTTCTAGCCGACGAGCTTGCTCCACACCCATGCGCTAGCCGTGAATATAGCCGCGAGTGTGTATACGAGTACGAACCTCGTTGGTAGTAAACCCGCAAATGTACTTGTTCTTCAGATTGTTCTCGTCGCACCGCAGCAGCTGCCTCGCGTCTAACTTCAGGTAGCCGACGAGCTTGCACCAGGCGCGAGTGTTGCTGGCGTGCACTAGCGGGTGGTGGCAGCAGCGGAGGGCGTCTGCTGCTATGTTCCGGGCGTCTTCTTCGGGGTATTCTGGAATATTTGAGTGACAACGGCGTTCAAAGTCCACTCACAGACACTAATTGTCTCAATCCCAATATGTACGACCACACAAATAATGTATAAATATAAAGTCTTGCATACACCGCAGGGATTAACATGGCCTCTATGGCTAAGTGGTCCAGGTTCGGCCTATACAATCGCCGGTGTGGGGTTGAAATCAAACGGGGCGAGGATAAACTAGTTTAGTATTTCGCTGGACTGGTTCTCACGATTCCATTTCCATTTAAGATATAACCCATTTAGCAGTAGTTTAAGTTATAATTCTATTAAAAGTAAGCCACTCACCGGTATACGAGCAGATCGCTTGAATACCATCCAAGATAATCTTCCCCGTGACCTCCGCTCCCTTTTCCTCAGACGGCGACTTTTCCTTGCCGCCCAATACCTTGCCCTCCTCCAACACTTCATTCAGTTTCGCCACCAAACACCTCGTCATCTGAGCCCTATGGGGTTTAGCAACAAGGGCTTTGACGTTTTCCTGAGCTGCATATCTCACTGGCTTGGCGGTGGACAGGAGGGCGAGAACGAGAGCCCGATATATAGGGGAGCTCTTCTCACTAGCTACACTCGGGTAGTTGTCCAAAACATGTCTGCAGAGCGATACCACCTGTATGAGGACTATAAAGGGGTAAATGTTATATTGGTATTCATAGGCTATGAAAGTAGTTTATGTGACTGTTATATAAATAAATAATGAAAGGCATTAAATACGAGTGTGGGCTTATTAAACAAGCCGAGAGGCTAGTTTAATAATAACATCACATTTGCTTTAGCTACACACATATTATAAGCTCTATTTGATGTGTTCAGGAACCGCATGTTACGACCGGCATTGCGGCATTAACATTTAATTTAGAATACAACGTCATATCGACCGATGTTAGAATTGAGGTCAATAATAAGAACATCGAATTCGATGTTATTATGAAGATTGTTTCATATTGTGTATGTTTGAGTATCAGACCATCATTGAGTTATATTTTCACAGATGAGAAATGTTTTGTAACAAAACAGTTTATCTTTAAGCTGGTGTTAATTTGCGATTTTTGAACGCATTATAGAGGTTTTATGATATGTGTGTAGATAATAGTAGTTTATGTGACTGCTACATAATGCCTAATTATGTACAGTTACATACACTAGTTTAACTACACACATATCATAAGCTCTCATTGATGTGTTCAGGAACCGCATGTTACGACCGGCATTGCGGCATTAACATTTAATTCAGAATACAACGTCATATCGACCGATGTTAGAATTGAGGTCAATAATAAGAACATCGAATTCGATGTTATTATGAAGATTGTTTCATATTGTGTATGTTTGAGTATCAGACCATCATTGAGTTATATTTTCACAGATGAGAAATGTTTTGTAACAAAACAGTTTATCTTTAAGCTGGTGTTAATTTGCGATTTTTGAACGCATTATAGAGGTTTTATGATATGTGTGTAGATAATAGTAGTTTATGTGACTGCTACATAATGCCTAATTATGTACAGTTACATACACTAGTTTATCTACACACATATCATAAGCTCTCATTGATGTGTTCAGGAACCGCATGTTTGACCGGCATTGTGGCTCTGCAGTTGTTTAGCTTGTTCTGTAGTACCAACTTCACGCAGGCGGGCGTCGGCGTTCGAAATTTGAATGTCAGTACCAACTTCACAGACAAACTAGGGGGGCAAGCAGGCGGGCATCGGCGTTCGAAATTTGAATGTCATAATATGTAGAAAAATTACACATTATGGTCATAATGTGTAATTTTTCAGATAAGAAATGAGTTTTTACCAAGTAGTTTAACATTATGCTGATCGTAACGTGCGGTTTTTGTACGCAGTAAAGAGGGTTTATGATACGTGTGTAGATAAAGTAAATTATAACGGTAATTTTAACGCTTAATATTTTTAATAATCTCAATACCAACTTTCGACGTCAAAAGGCAAAAACAGTGTTTTACTACAAGCCTTGCATGTATTTAATTGTGATATTCTCAAGGGTGGGCGCAGAACCGATAACGCAAAATTAGACGGACACTCATACTGATATGTCGTCCTGTCTCTGTCTCTCGCTCCGGAAATGTACGACATTTAAGCGGCTCTTTATTCGAGTGCGTTCGGCCATCGGCCATAATCAAATGAGATGAAGGTAACGGATGAATACATTTTCAACCTTCTGGATAGAAACATTCAGCAAATCATTCTTACCATCTTCAGTAGTTGCAGTGAGCACTCTATCGTGAAGCAGCACATGTTTGTCTGGGTGCGTAAGCGCAGCCCATATAGCGGTCTTTGTGGGCAGCTCGCGAGATTGGTCGAGTAGAACCAGAGCCAACATGGCGCATATGCCTTCGCTGATAAGTAACGTCTGTGGGGAAGGAAAGTGCAATGCTCACTATCGGAGGAACTAGTAGCGACCGAGTCTATGCAAAATAAGGGTCTATGAATAATATGTAATATATTTGACTACACACCTCTAGGCAATTATACGTTTATCTGGATCTAAGGCAATGTGATTCCCAAAAGGGTGACCGAATGTGTTTTAGTGTTTATTTTGTTTAAGAGGTGACCTGATTGGCAGTTTTAGGTATGATTGACGAAAACCTTATGCTGTCTAAAGATTATCAAGTGGACGGGAATAGGCAAAAAAAAATGAAACTAGATCTACACCACCGATTGCATATCAGAAAATAATTGTTCGGAAATCGTTGTTCGGAACCAAACGCAGTTCGATTCTGTAATCGATTTAGTAGTTAGGTTGAGTTCGGTACGCTCCTTTTTTGTATATGATCTATTGAAAATGTCACTTGACCGTGACAAACTGTTTTTTGAGGTCCCTTCGAATTAAGCCGAAAGTTGGGAAGGGATGCGTCTTACAAACGCGAGAATTTGTTGGCCGGGAGTCGGCCCCGCGATCGGCCGAAGTGGTTTGAACAATATTTCGGGAATAGCCAGAAGGTTTTCCACTCATCGTGTATTGAAGGGCTCGGAGCCCCCGGGATGTTTAGCCTTGGTTACTGGTGTTGATAGTAGAAGAATAGGACAAACACTTGACCTGACGGTGGCCTTAAGATTGACCTGGCGCGCTAGCCAGGCGCGTCTGGCCCCATCGCATCGGGAACCAGATCATAGGTTTACGGAAGACCCCGTCAGGTAAGTACAACTAGGGCGGTATATCACCGCCAGTCGGAGACTCTCAAGGCGGTGAGCCAGAGTTTCTAACCCTGAAATGGGCCCGCAGTGTGACCACCGCTCTGAGGAGTTCTCTAACACTCTTCCTCATCATAGAAGTAAAACTCCTGCTCAAAAAATTTTTTGAATATGGTGAAGATAAAATTATTTGAACAACAAACTAATGAAATGATAGCTAGATTCATATGATTAAAAGGTTATTCGAACAAAACCGCTTTTAAATGGTAAGTATATAGTTATTTTATCGTGTTATTAATTTGTCCTGACCAATCAGCATGTTTATTTACAAAATTAATTCAAACGTAATCCGTTCTGTAAAAAAGCGAATAAAAAATCAGTACGGCCTACCATTCCCGAAAAAACTGAACATTCTATAAATTTTGTGCTGAGGGGAATCATAACGTCCCCTACGAAAACGATCGCATATATGTACTATCAGCCAAGTACCTGTGGCGGTTGCTGTTGCGCCTTGTCGACTGCTTTGACGAGCGCGTTGTAAAGTGCGTCCGTACGCGCCGCCGACGACGCTAGCGACGTGTACGCAAGTCGGACCGATGCCGCCGGCCCATTCTTGGTGGCCGTGAGGTTTTTCTGCAACAGACATGTGTAATTCGATGAGGAATATTGGAACCCACAGGTAATACGTCAAGACGTGAGCAATATTAATGCCAAGAGGAAAGAAAGGGAGAAATGATTGCTGTATTCTTCTTTGTTTCGAGAACAAATGACTTGTATAATGTATATTTTGTGAAGCCATTTACTTAATAGGTTCTTTAGGTTGAATTCAACTAATCTAACAGTAGATGGATCATTTATTTAACCACGTTGCACCTACACCACATAATAAATGTAGTCCATTAATGACCCTAACGACTGGAACCCTCGCATCCGAGTAAGATTGGGCCATCTTCCATCACGCTGGCTCAGTGCGGATTGGTCGAGGGGGCTAGTGCCCAACCCGATTGTCATATGTTTTTAAACTACCTTTCACCACATAATTAAAACATTAAAAAAATCGGTTCGGCAGCAAGTACCGTACAAGCAACTTCTCTTGAGAAGAATTCTTTTTTTTAATTCCTGATATTAAACTACAAGTTATCGATTAATATAGTTGAAAACGTATATATACATGTATATATACACATACACACACACTTAGACATCGCTCTGAAAATAATAACAAATGATTTTCCAGGTCTTGAAACGCAAAGAAAAAACAAAATTATTCAGTTAATTTTCAGTTTGATTAATAATATTCGCTGATATTAATAATGAAAATATCATTATTGCCGATCTCTGCTGCAAATGATTCTTAAGGTCTTAAAACATAAAGAAATTACGAAAGTAACTATTCCCATTTCCTAACTGATCATAACAACTTTCAATTGAAGTTAAAAATTAAAAAAAAAAACAATTTTTTAACATTACACAATAATTAATAAATTTTATCGAATTTAAAGAATTTTCACGAAAAAGATGACGTCATAGTGGGTCCGCCATTTTGAATTTTAAAAAACTGATGAAAGATTCGAAACCAGCACCCTCAAAAACCCACATCTACCCCTCAATACTTGGAATTACATACAAAATTAACGTTGCGTGTTCAAAAAAGTCAGTTTTTTACAAATAAAAAACGAACCGCTGGACCGATTTTTTCTAGACTCCTTTCAGATCTAAGTCATGACGTGGCGTATCGATTGATATGGTCATCAAAGCGATTCGGTCCAGTAGTTATTGAGAAAACGAATTCCATAATTTTGATCACGTACATACGTACGTACACACACACACACACACACACACACACACAGACATCACTCTAAAAATGATTGCAAATGATTCTCCAGGTCTTAAAACGTAAAGAAAACACAAAATTACCTATTTCAATTTTCAGACCTATTATAATAACTTCTCAAGAGAAGTTAAAAATATACAAAGTACGTACCTGTACAGTCTCAACAATGTTTGTCGGCAGCGGCACCTGAAAGCCTCTAGTCCAGTGCGCCAGCGCATCTATAGCTGCGCAGAGTGTGCGTTCATGCGACTCTGAGTCCAATACTTTAGCGAACTGCGTGGCTGCTTCTTGGTAGAGGGCGAGACGGTCGGTGGAGGTGACTGCTAACGCTTGGAGGACTCTCGCGCCCTGTAGTGGGGAGAAAGTAAGGTGAGTATTCAGCTGACCAAATTCAACTATAGGTATACTTATAAAGAACTAAGGATTTTCAAAGACGGTTCTAAAACAAACTCAGGTACAGGCGCCGGGGCATTCTCGGAAGATCTAAACATGAGTAAATCAACATCATTAGGTGCCCGTCACAACACCGTCTTCCAAGCCGAGTGCATGAGCATCATAATGGCTACTGCAGCTATTGCAGGAAGAGAGGTAAAGGATTTCCCTATCCGCATACTATCCGACAGCAAAGCAGTTCTGCAAGCCCTACAAAGCAACACCATCAGTTCTGGGCTTATATACGAGTGTCACCAAGCCCTGTCAGAGGTATGCAACCACAGTATTATCACTCTGCAATGGATAAAGGGACACAGTGGCTCGCGCGGCAACGACGCAGCCGATGCACTGGCAAGGTTGGTTCGGAACAGACGGTGGAGGGACCAGAACCCATAATACCATTGCCATTCAGCTGGTTGAGGAAAACCCTACGACAACACACAAAGGTAACTTACCAACACTATTGGTCAACCTTGGATACCTGCAAGCAAGCCAGACAGGCCCTCCCGATTATCAGACCAGGATTGTCGCATAAGCTTTTGAAGCTCAAGAGGCCACAACTTCGCTTGGTAACTGGAGCGATAACTGGACACGCTTTGCTAAATAAACACTTACACACTCTAGGTGTCACGGACAGCCCCCTGTGCAGAGCCTGTATGGAGGTCGAGGAGACAGCCGCCCACATCCTGCTGGAATGTTCCGGCGTGGCCATCTACCGGGCAACACACCTTGGGACGCCGAGGTCGCTCCAGGAAGTCGTCGGCAACATTAAGGGTCTGCTAGGCTTCCTACAGGAGCTGGGTTGGCAGGAGTAGTGCCCCCAACCCACGTCACGCAAAATAGGCGCAAATTTAAGACGTCGAGTTGCGGAAAAGTGGCCCGCGACAAACTATAACTACATATATACTTATAATTACGGCAAGACAGCTTGGTGGATTCTCAATCCATGATCAGTACAAGACACCTTAGTTAATGTAAAGTCAAGAAATAACGAATTGAGATATCGAAAAAGTAAGCGGCCGAAATCATCTCGTGGGATGCGACTGCCAAGGACTGGCGCTGTAGAGAAGTGGCCTGTGCCCAGCATCAACTCGATATAGGCTGAGCATGATGATAATGCTAATGTTGAAAGATTGTTTACCAAGAAGAGTTGTTTTTTGAATCCAGAGCGTAGGTACATCACTCAAGTTCAAAATAGTTTTTTTCCGCTTGACCTCAAAATAGCACTTTTGTCGCTTGATTTTGGGTTCTCAGGCGGAAAAATTCTATTCGAACTCGTAATAAATGTACTATTTTCACTTTTCATGCTCGCAAAGTTCATGTTAGTGATGGATGTGCTGCAGAAAATGACACTTTTATGCTCTAGTGCACAAAGTAAAATTGTTTTAAAGGCTGAGATAAAAGGGCCTAACAGCCACATGCACAATAAAACTTCGTAGTACAAACTTGTTATTTTAGTTGATTTGCTTTAATAAATTTCACATTCGTGTTTTCTAGTACTAAATTATTAAAACTAGATAAAATAGAAATCACTTATTAATCAAAAACGTATGGAACCATTAAAGTATGAGTCTAATGTCATAAGTCGAAAATTAAAAACAAAATTTAAAAAAATATTCGCGGGTTTTAAGTTCTTGTCATTCTTTATTGCTGTTTTGCCAATTTGTTGCTGTTTTATTGTTCTTGTTTCATTTTCTCGCAATCGTAGTGAAAAGCAGTGTGTATTACTCGGATTTATAATACAAATCCATAAATATCGAGAGATAGGCCCCTTGGCGCTAAGCTTGTATCGGAACCAGTGTCGCCGAAAATTAAGAACACGCACACATCTACACCACTCATGCATCAATCCTTCCGCTTTTATTGGTCAGTGCAATGTCATGCACCTATTGTCCGAACACACCCACACTACCGCAGGTACACTAGCTAGCAGAGCTAGTGTTGGGACATGGCAAGGACAGCGTGTTTCATCAATCGATTATAATTTATAGACAGTGGTATCTATGCTGGCTTATATAAATAAAATAATTTATTGTTTGTTGATGTGACCCGCGATTTGACAATGTTATAGTATTTTTTTTTAATGCTTGTGGTCTAGTCGACGTGAAAATAAAATCAATTCGTGTTTCCTATTCTATGCCGGCCCCCGCCGTCTAGCACAAACTTATTTTTTTATTTGGTCCGCGTTTCAAAATCAACCTCTTTGGTGATTGAAGCTATCAATTAGAATGCAGTGAGTGATTATTTTCTCTGAACTGTAACCACAAATTAAAAAGCAACTTTACCTCAAAAGTAGTCCCAAGGGAGCTCTTTTCGAAAAGATGTGATGAAAAATACTTTACCGCGAGCACAGCAATCTTGTCTTCACTGGAAGTGAGTTTCCCGCTAGCGCCGTTGTACACCGCAAATACGTGCGTCAACAGCGCGCGCGCCACCGTCCCGTCCGCCACGCGCCGTGAGACGCGCTCCAGAGCGCGCAGCGTCTCTGTGCGCACCCACTCGTCCTTTGAGTGGAGGTTGCCTGCGATGGAATAGATAGCATCAGTTATGGACAATGCTGCTCAAATAGTGCCGCTTAAACGTCATACCGGCCCTCTCTTTTCCCGAGCGAGAGACAGTGTGCAAGACAACATTTTGAGTTGTCGGTTGGGGGATGGTAGTTGCTCACATCCACAGGTAAACTGGGATGGCCTTACTGAGTTGTGCTGACTATGGTCTATTACCAATCAATTCCATCGCAATATCGACAATCACACCGTCCAAGCTACCAGTCAGTATCGCTACCATTTCTCCCACCGCTTCGATGAACACCTCCGACCTTCTCAGCATGGCCTTCTACGTGCCGGTAGTAGGTTGACCTGAATGTCCGACCGCTCCACAGTCGGAGCAAAGAGACACCTGATGAAGATCTGGAGACTTACCAATCAATCCCTTCCCGATGTCGACAATCACACCGTCAAGGTGACCAGACAGTATCGTCACCACTTCCCCCACCGCTTCGATGACCACCTCCGGGCTTCTCAGCATGGCCTTCTGCAGCGCCGGTAGTAGGGTGTCCTGGATGTCCGACCTGACCAGTAGTCCGAGCAGACAGGAGCAGCCTTTGATGAAGTTTGCGTTGGGTCGGACCTTTACGCTGACCAAGCTCTTTGTGAAGCTTTCGAGCATCTTTGCCTGGGAATTATAAATGTTGATGGTGTTAGACAGCAACGGTTAGAACTAGCAAATGATACGGAGTTTCTTGGAATAACCATTGATAACAAAATGCAGTGGGGACCCCACATGGATAAATTAGCTGGTAGATTAAGTTCTGCGGTTTACGCTGTTAGGAACATCAGACACAACACGGATGTCTGTCTAGTCTATTTTAGTTACTTTCATAGTGTCATGTCCTATGGTATCTTGTTGAGGAGGAAAGCAGCGGATAGGCGTTCAGTGCACAAAATGATCTAAATATTAATATAAAGAAGATCAAATTCATGATCGCCGGATGTATGCAGACAGCTGGTAATATCCACTTAAGAGCCAACTGAACGAAAGAAATTAACACAATGCAGAAGTCAGATGTCGCATCAAACCTGGCCAGGGCGGGTTTTGGTAAACATGAGTCACCCTCTCTGCAACCGAAGTTTCAAACTCTCCACTAGATGCCGCCTAGTGCGGTGTTATATATTTGCAGTTCTCCTGTACGGTGTAGAAGCGTGGACATTAACCCATACATTATGCCAGCGGTCGGAAGAATTCGAAATGTGGGTATACAGGAGAATGTTAAAAATAATGGTGACGGATAGTCAAAAACGCAACGGTGTTACAGATAATGCACAAGGGTTTGGAGCTACTGAAGTCTCTGCTGTACATTGGCCACATAATGCGTGGAAGCAAATATCACCTTCTCCAATTAATCCTGCAGGGAAAAATACAAGGCCGCCGAAGGAGAAGAAAAAGAAGAAGCCAGGCTTCAAAATCTCACAAAATGGCCAAGTCAAGTTCCACCGATTTATTCCGAGCCGCAACTTCACGAGCGCAAATGGCCATGATGGTAGCCGACCTTCGATAGGAGATGGCACCAAAAAAAGAAGAATACGTAATTGTAATATTAACTTCATCAGTTCAGAATTCGGTCATTTAATATTACTTTTACACACCTTGGACCGACACACGAATGAGCCTATAATGGTTTTCTTTTTCTTTTTTAAAAACCAATATAGTTCAGTTTAGAGTGTTACAAAAAATATCCATGTTCTGTACTACTGTTGTTTTCGACATTTCGAATAATAAACGACCCAGTGTGAGTCGGACGTACTCGCGCACGAAGTGTTCCGTACTACGAAACTGGTTTGCCTTAATTTTACCACCCTATTTAAACCACACATTATATTAAACCACACATTTTGCATTATTTTCCTTGGAATATTTAAGGAAAGACCTGGTTTCAGAGATCAGCGGCCAGGGAGGGGAAGGGGGTCTTTTTGCCTATTATCTTAAATAACTTTTAAATTAGGTATTTCAAAATTATGAAAATTAAAACAAGAGTTCCTCGCAAATAACATTTGAAATAGATTACACACGATAGAGTTAGATTTTTTTCTGATTTGCCCCTCAATTGTGTCCCTCTATTGAAACCGTACATTTCACATTATGTTTCGTATAATATTTAAGATTTCTCATTATTTTAGGATTAGCTTAGGATTAGATTTTTCATTATTTTAGATAAGCGGGGAATGGTCTTTTGTTGTCTTTGTATGATTTTCTTATTTTTTAAGCAATTATTTCAGAATTATGAAAAAATTAATATTCGAAAACCTCACAACAAAACCTTTCAATTTAAATGTCACACGATACGTTTATTTATTTACTGATTTGCCCCCCAAAATTCAAAATTGTTTTGTTTACGTAACACATTCGTGTTTGGGTCACAGAAATGCATACGTGTGCCAAATTAATGCCTCCGTTTTTATATCGACCCGTGTAAATTAGGAGTCGATTCGATTTTGCTGCGGGTCTAGAAACTAAGGCGTTTCAAGCTCATTCGTCACGTGTTTATCTGTCAAACGAACGAATTCGACTCTCAAACAAATATTTCGTAGAACGGAATACGTGAACTATCGAAAACCTAGCGTCCGAACCATTCGATTCTTTGGTAGAAACAAACACATTTCGACAAACACGGTCGTGATCGACTCGAATACGAAGTCGATTCGATTGGAGGAGTCGTCAACGTTCAAAACGAGTTTCAAAACGTTTTTGATTCGAACAAGAAATAAATACAATAATTGTGGTAATGTGAGTGTTTGAAGTAAGTAACTATGTATGTAGTTGCAATTTTCGAAATATATTCGAGTATAAGACGGCTTTTTTGTCTCAAAATGTTATAGATACGAGAACTCGTTTAGGTTAAGGGCAATACGTTTGTGGAATGCACTTCCTTGCGCTATTAGGGATTGCAAATCCTTGGTCACTTTCAAGAAAAAATTGAAACAGCATCTCCTCTCTTCCGAATAGTGGGTATCTCATAGTATTTATGTATATCTATGTATTTATTGTATTCTATTTATTTATTTTATAGTAATTACGTAGGGTTTATTGTGATTATTTGATAATATATTGAGTTTATTTATTTCTTTTAAATCTTAATTGTACACTAGGACTCCTTGGTCACTTTCAAGAAAAAATTGAAACAGCATCTCTTCTCTTCCGAATAGTGGGTATCTCATAGTATTTATGTATATCTATGTATTTATTGTATTCTATTTATTTATTTTATAGTAATTACGTAGGGTTTATTGTGATTATTTGATAATATATTGAGTTTATTTATTTCTTTTAACTCTTAATTGTACACTAGGACTACCTCTCTATATTTTATTTTTCTCTTTTCTTCACAGGTTAGCTGTAAGAAATTTCTTTTTAGAAATAAGCTCACCTTTGCATACTGTTTCTGTTACACTTTCCACTGTGTTTTCTGTGCAATAAAGGATGATTATTATTATTATTATTATTAGATATTATAAAATATGTCACCAAATCATCTACCACATGACAATAATTTTCTAACGGAGGCACGCAAAGAAGGAACCTAATCTTGTCTTAAAATTTAACTAACACATGAAGGTCAATTCCTAAATGGATCCCTAAATTATCTTTTTAACAACCTCATTGAAGGTCACATATGTACCCAAAGGTTTGCCCAAAAGTACGAGTATTTATCAAACATAAAATATCGCAACTTTTATCTTTATAACAATTTTGTGCTAATGTTTCAGGATTTGGTCTTTAAAATGGCTGATGGGCCAAGGATGTGGAACATTTTGCAGCTTTTAATAGCAACATATAGAGCGATATCTTTAAGATGAAACAGATCGTTGAAGAGAAGAGCAGCCCTTAGAGCACAATTAATACGGAGTATTCCTGCTGTAACATTTAAAGCCACATATACTCTATTATAGCAAAAAAACTGTTCCTCTGTAGTATTACTCATATTTAGATTAGTTTCGAAGTTTTTCGTTTCGTCCAGTCCTAAGTTTTTCTGCAGCAAATGAAATCATAAAACGGAGCGTTTTTTTTTTGGTTCGGCTTGTCGGGCAGGCAAAGGTTTTAGACCATACAGCCTGACATACTAGACGTACGAGGTACGTTGCTTTTCTCACATTAAACAACGAAAACGTCTCCAAAATCTGCATCTCATTTGTTATTAAGAAATAAGAAAGAGAGGATCGACCCCAAGATCTTTTACTTTATTTTCAGACATTTTTTGGAACACAGCAAAAACGTTTCCATAGACAATCTAGCTTTTTTAGAGATCCGTACCCGAAGAGAGCCAAACGGGACCATATTACTAAGCCTTCGCTGTCCGTCTGTCTGACACCGGGCTCTACGAGATCAACTGAAATAGGTAGAAAGCTGAAATTTTGACAGAGGGAGTATTTCTATTGCCGCTGTAACTACCAATAATAAAATATACCGGTTTTTAAGAATTAAAAGAAGTACCCATACAAGAAATTATTGGTATGACCTTTTTCTTCGCCATTTTGTTTTATTTGTTTATCGGTGAAAACTGGACTCTACCGATGTTATCAGAAAAGATCTTTAGTTGCAGGTATTGAGTTATGTGCTTAGTTATTCGTCATTTACGATTAATAATTGCTCATTCGAATATAATAAATAATATTAAGTTTTTTTATCATATTTGTGTTTATTTCTGTTAATAAGTTACTCAATTGCTATCACTTCTTGTTTCAATGAGCAGGTTTTCGGTAACCTGAGTACATAGTTCAATACTTACAGACTACATACACAAAACTCTTTTTCAATGTTTCTATGTACGACCTTGAAGTAGTCCAACCTAGTTACGTGAGGCGACTCTACAAAAGCTACTGGACATAGTAGAATATTTTAAACAATGGTCTTCATTAAGACTACAAAGTAACAGGTCCTGACGATGAGTTGAGTCGACAGGCGGATGTTGTCGCGCCAGGCACCTGGTGCCCCCTTGGTTAAAAAAAGCGAATATACGCTCTACAATTAAATAAATTGTATTTTAAAACGTCCTCCGCCTACACGAGATAACTTGACTACCTAGTAGATAATATTTCGTTTAAAAAAATTAAAAAGGTATACTCATACAAAAGACTGTCGTTTTACGTTTTCCCTTGTACAATAGTATCCCTTCGTGTGCGGGTCCGACGTCCTACTCGCATTTAACCAATTTTTTTAATCAAGCTAAACCAAGCCCATATCCCCCAATCGACTCGACGATCAATCTACTTAAGATTGACATTCTACCAAAATTTACAATAGCTCCATCCAAAACGTCCAGTCGAAGACGTACACGGAGACAATTCGAATGGTTACGATCGCTTTGCTTTCTAGACCCCTTGGTCGATGCAACTGGTGACTTGTCGCACGGAGTAAGTCGTCCGGGGCAAATACTATTAGTATTCTAATTCAACTTTTGTGACTGAATTAAAGCTGGGCTCCCTGGTATGATGTGTTTCATGCTTGCTACTCAGACAGAAGATGCAGGTTCGAATCCTGACCATGTAGCAATGGGATGATTTGACGACCCGAATGGCCGAGCCGGCAGTGAACCTGCCTACGAAGCCAAGAATAGTTATTCACCTTATGCCCAAAAGCAACATCTTCTTCTCCCGTCTCCTTCAGATGCCTACAGAGAGCTGAGAACATGACAGGAAGCTGTGGACCCGAGTCGGATGGCTGGGCCAACAGGGTGATGAGCCAGTTGTTGGTCTGATCCTTGCCACAGGTGCTCCACGCATTATGGATCTGTAACAATTACAATCTGTTGTTTAGTCCTGTTCATCCAAGGTATGATGTTTGTACATGTAGTTTCCACTTTTATTTGTGTAATACCATTGTTTTCGTGCTTACAGTATAAAGTACAGTACTCGTCCTTTAATGTATAGACACATGTTTTTATTTTCAGAGAGAACATAACATTTATATAATTGCTTCTGGACCCACACTAATATACCCTGTGTTGTCGGAGCCTGAAATAGTCTCACACACATACAGGTCAGCTTGGTGTGGTCAGGGACGCATATAATTAGCTGACCATATTTTGGGGAATGATACCCATCACTGTGAACAACTTTCCCTCAGAAACATATAGTTGCAACAAAAAAAATGTTTTGGCCCTTATTTACTAGTAATTAGGGTATGCAGTACCGGTACTGAGAACTGTTTTCTATTTCCCGGTACCAATCTCGGAACCAGTACCGGGAATACCGGGAATTTCGGTAAATCCGTGAAGTCGGTGAAATTTTTTGAAAAAAAAAAAAGAAAATTGCACAATTGTTATAAATTTTAAACAAATCTTTAATGCAGTACCGGTACTGAGAACTGTTTTCCATTTCCCGGTACCAATCTCGGAACCAGTACCGGGAATACCGGGAATTTCGGTAAATCCGGGAAGTCGGTGAAATTTTTTGAAAAAAAAAGAAAATTGCACAATTGTTATAAATTTTAAACAAATCTTTAATGACCCACACTTAAATAGGTAATACAATTGAAATACTTTGTATTATAATGGAACAAACTCTTAGGTAGGTAATCAAAACAAAACTAAAATTCTCTATAATGTAACAAATCAAGTATACAATTTAACAAAACATAAAAGTTTTTTCTCTTCTTATAACTTGCATGAAACTTATCTGAAATATCACATTTAGGTACTTCTGAATAAATTGTAGTTAGTCTATATTCTAGACTCTAGACACTTAAAATAAATTTTATATTAAAATCAGTCTCAAAAAGAGATCACTCTTAGTAGAAGTCTCTTCTCTTTGCTTGGACATAACAAGGTAATTTCAGTCAACATAGAAATCAGAATATTAACATTAAGAACATATTTTTATAAAAAGCAGCATTAAACTATTTATTTTTTATTTGTTGGTAATGTGTGCGCAAAAAGCTGATGGCGTCAAGACTGCGGTCACTTAATCTGGTTCTTAAACGGTTACAGATGTATCCAGCAGATGAGAAAATTCTTACGGATTCCACACTAGTTGGTGGAATGGTAGATAAGTGCTTGAAAGCCAAAGACAATTTTGGCCACGTGCACCCCCATTTTCCCACAAAGCCATTTCAACTCTGACAACTGTTGAAATATCATGATGATCTCCAATACTTGCATCACTTGGATTTGGCTTTGTCATCGTCGCCTTCTTTATTTCCAAATTAAGCTCATCTTTCTTGCTTAATTGGTGGTTCGGAGACTTCTCTGCTGGAGAAACTGTTAGTTGGTATGGATTGTCCTCATTTGCGTTGGAAGTCCGATGTAAAAGTGCTACAATGCTATCAAGCATTTCGTTAGAATCAGGACGTTGAAAAGTGCTCACATTTTCATTGGCCCTGTTTGCAAAGTATATGTCTGCATTTGTTAAATACTGTAATGTACTTGCTTCGATCAGCCGTTTTTCTTGGTATCTCTTTCTCAATGTTGTGGACATTTCTTTTCCTAAGTTGGATTTCATATTATCTAAAGTTTTAATTGTAAACTTCATTGCAACATCTGCCGTAAGAAGTGTCGCATCTCTTTGGCAGAGTGCTTCGACCGTGTTTTTTAAGGTGTCCAAAACTTCATTAAGTTGCTTCAATAGTGCCCATTCCTCTTAAGTAAATTCTGTATCAACCTTTAAATCTATGAGAGCCTTTGTGACACAGTCACGAAGCTTCAAAAATCGGCTTAGCATATTGGCGACGCTGCTCCATCTTGTTTGGACATCCAAAATCAACGGATACTCCTTGCCGAATTCCGATACAACATACTTTTGTAAAAACTCTTCATTCTTTTTAGGAGACTTCTTGAAAATTTTTACTGTTTTTCGTACTTTTGCCAAAATATCATGGAATCTGAATTCGGCCTGTTTATTTTGTCGCTGTGCTTCGAAAATGACACCGTCATCGTCATCTTCATCAGAGCTCTCCGTTTCTGCAACATCTTCAATTGAAAGAGGACGACGAGCCAATACTGATAGAGGTATGTCATCATCTTCTTCAGTATCATCATTTTGTATCTCATTTTGGTCCACAGCTACTTATTGGATTCTTTTTATAAAACACGTTAATAACTGCAAGTTGAACTGCATGAGCAATACATTTCTGGTGATAAGACTTTATAAGTCTCCCTATTTTTGACATCAAGCTGCATCCATCAGTGCAGGTTCCTACAATGTCGTTTGTAATGAACTAATGAATAGAAATATGCAATAAAAATAGGATGTCACTTTTTTGGTGGATACCATTAATTAGGTAGCTAGCTACCTATAAAAATAGTTTAATACTCACTTTCGTATTGTTTTCACTGATGAATTGATAATCTCTCTTTTCATTAGTAGGTACTTTGTTTTTACACAAAACAATAACTCCCGATCAAGATGTATTAAAGAATGATAGAAGGAATGAGCGTATTATTACCTTCTAGAGCTAGCAACTGATACTAAATGGGAGGGAAGCCAGCCGAGCGCGGCGCACGGGACTTGTGTGTGCGTGAACCGAGCCGAGCCGAAGTTAGCCGAATGTCTCGACGCGAGTAGATCGTGAGTATTCGTGTCTGCGCCGCGCCAGCGAACAGATCACGCGCTTGACAATGGCACGAATATTTAAAAATAAAAGATAAAAACAAAAGTACCGAAATTATCGAAATTCCCGGTTCTGTCACTACCAGTACCGGTACAGATAAAACAAGTGATTTCCCGGGAAGTACCGGGAATTCCCGGGAGCATCCCCTACTAGTAATGTGCTGACCAGGATAATGCACTGAAGAGCCTATTATAATTCTTTATAATGACTATATCATGCTCCAAAATACGATCAGCAAATTAAATGTCACCTGTATAAACATCCAAGACATAAGGATTTTATTTCTCCCCAGACAGGATTTGAACCTGGAACATCTTGCTTGGGATACAGAGCCACAAATTGCAACACCACAGAGGGTTTATGAAAGGGACTGGGCAAAAGAAAATTTTAAGCAGTTATTTTACAATATTTTAATATAGAGGGGCTCAAATGTATACCCACATTAAAAAACGAGTTGATTGAGGGCTCAACCTATTGCAGCTCTAGATATATGAATGAAAGCTACACATTGTTGACTGATCAATCACATTGATCCTGATGTGCCATGGTGTGGCAGACAACTCATTTTTTATTTTATTTAGGTCTACTAACTTTCTATACACCAATTTCATATTTGCTTACTCTAGGATACAGGATAGAGGATTGTTGAGTACATAAATCAATTACAAGTAAACACCACTTGCTCTATGAAGTGACAACAGCAAATTTTGATGACTGAGCGATGTCAGTTGCTTATTAGCAATGCTAAGGAAATAAGCAAGGTTGTCTAACTTACCATGGTATAAGCCTTATAATTCCTTTTCTGGTCACCATAGCCAATGACAACAGATAGTAGGTTAGCCTGGGCAAGGACTAGGGTCTTGTAATCAAAGCCATCGGCAGGTGTCTTCAAAGCATTTTCCACAAGCACAGTTGACCAGCGAAGAGCATTAAGGCCACTTTGGGATGTGCTTTTGCTGGAAATTATACTCAGATTCGTTATTATCTTATATATTACATTATCATGTTTATTACTTACATCTATATCAAAGTTATTTCTTATTAATGCCTGTCCGTGTATCTCGAAAAAAACAGGCAAGAATCCATGTCCTCATAATTAAAACATAATTGATAGATAATATGCTCAGGACTGGTGCAGTAAAGATGAGGCCTATTCCCAGAAGGGGGTGTATGTGGGCTGGTTGAGTTATAGGTGGAATATTAGATACTTACGATGGCGCTGTGGCCTTTAAAACTTCAGATATCTCCAACAGAACTGGTGGGAAGCTCTTGAGGGTCCAATCCCTGTGGCTCACGGCCAGGTAAGTTAACAGTTGCCTCACATAAGAGAGTGAGGTTGTATCTCTATATCGATGGAGAGTAATTGCCACAACACGGCAAGCAAAACGCACAATTGGCTCCGTGATATCTGGATTGATGAATAGAATAGAACATCACAGGATGTAAAAAATAAATAGAACCACAAAAATAATATTTTATACTGTTAGCTATATTATCAAAATCAGTCCAACTTGACTATTGTTGGACAGGATGTCTAAGCCAAGCATACAAAAAAAAGATAACTGTCAAGTTGTGCAAGGGGACCATTAGTGTAGGTACATAAGTAAAGTTTTTAGAATTTAATTTAACTAAAGATTGTAAATTTATTTGTATTATAATTTTAGCCAGAGGTAAACTGATGGTGATAAGATGGAATTTGTATATTGGTCTAATCAATACTCGACAAAAAACACTTGAGTCCATATGGGTAGTGTTCATCTTAAATAATTAACTTTCTGTATTCAAGCAAACAGGTATTTCATTCCTGAAAGTGTAAGATATCAATATCACTTGAATTTATTATTATCTGCAAGTCCTATTTCCAACTCTAATTGTTGTAACACTATTAAACAAAATAGTAAGAAGGGTTTATTTATATTTATGTATAGTACTTATATGGCTAGTCCACGGTCAAGTCCTGCGACATTTTTTGGATCAGTATTGCACAGTAAAAGTCCGCAGTCCTGCTCTTAATTTAAGGTTAGTTTATAAAGCAACCCTAATAAATTGCTAATATATGGTAAAAGAAACATCATGCAGCAATTTCATGTCCTAGATGTAATATCAAATTGCCTTTGTATTATTTGGATAACAGGAACCAACATCACTGACTGCCGATCAAACTATACATTCAATATTCACCAAAATAATGGATCAATAAATTAAGACAAACACAAAATGTAACTGCAGCAAACTCTGTGAGCATATTTCTTGGATGGTTGTTTGCACTGCGCGTGCATTGTGATATAAGTAAATGATGTATATTTACCAGGAGAAGATAAAACATCCTGAATATCCTGAAAGACCAGACGACGTTCCTTCAAACTTGCGGTCTGAATTCTGAGTGGCACATCTTTCAGTTTCTTTAGTACCTGGTCGAAAAAATTATCGTTAGTGAACTGCGCAAGAAGTTAACTGTTTCATATTATCACTATAAAGCGAAGTTACCTCAGAATCTGCCATTTTTACAAAGCATGAATCCCGCAAAAGCACACGTCTTTCGACTTGGATGGATTGATTGAGAGGAGCTGTCATTTTTTTTTCATAAGTCTCACAGCTACGTTCATATACCATTCAATTATTAATTTAAGGATTTGAAAAAATACGTTTTAAATTAATATTTAAGTTCACCTGCCTAGAATATAAAGTTAATATCGTTATTTATTAAATACCGTTTAAATACATCCTAGTAGGTAACTATTGTCTTTACTAGAAATCGGCAATAATCAGAAAAAACGTCTCACTATATGACACCTAGACTTTGAACGTTCCGAGTTTTGTTCCGTATTAAAGATCGGACGCATCGAACGGATCGGATTTTAGAATTATTTTTAAAAAATCCTATGAAACCTCGCACATCCCATCACCGGGTCTACGCCATTTCCAAGCCGGGGCAAAGCTTGATACAGGCGTCCCCTCTCCAGTTTTTGTTTGAGATATTATTAAAATCAAAACAAAAACCGTTATTACAATGGCACTTTTTTACCTGTCGCGGTGTCTTGTTTGTCCATCTCTAATTATTTAGGGGCGTCATACGTATAGTCAAGATCTGCAGACGCACTTATTACTCCCCACAGTTACCAACAAGGCCCTGGAGGGTTACCACAACCTTTTAACCATTCAGATTAGGTTCAAAACAAGAACATCAACATGGCAACCATTTCCATTCCAATAGGTACACCATAATGGGCTTTATTTACCTTATACCTAGACCTTACCTAGACTTGTTTTAAGACGGTCATGGTAATTTTGCGGATTAGTTCATTTAGATTCCTAAACTAAATCGGCATAACTCTTTGTGGTAACCCCCCCCGTATCAATAACCTGACAAATCGCAATTGTTGGATTGTAATAACTATTTTCGTATCATAAGCCTGTCAAACTTGTTATAAAGTGACAGGGTTATGCCTATCAAATTTCAACATATTTGACCATGAAAAATATATCGAACTCTGTCATCAATCATCTGTCCGATGATCCGACATATAATTGTCACGAGATGACAAGTTATTTACGGCTTGGTAGAACGCAACGAATTATACCAAGTGTAAAATTGAGAGAGTAAATTTATATCGAGTATTGTTATTCTTGGTATAAAGTTTAGTTGGTCGAATCGGGCCTTAGTTATTTATTGTAAAGTATTTCGCACAATATTACAGATAAGTTCCAAATCGTTGTATAAATATCATCGCGTAAATATCGTAATATCGTAAATATCATGTTAACCAATAAAATGTACTTATCAACAATTAATTAAAAATTTATTACATTATATAAATACAATTTCAGTCATTTTCAATTGAATCAATAAGTTGTATGTCAGTTCAATTAAATTAATATACTTATCATCATATTTCGCACGAGAAAAATAAAAATAATAGAAGACAACACTATCATGCATTCTTCTCGCAGAACTCAACATTCTACAATATTCCTCCATTCGTCACCAAACAGATCATTCAGCGGTGCTGCGGCGAACAGTGCTTTGAGGCTGTCCCGCGCCCGGACCAGCGGAGACTGCCAGCGCGCTACCATGCGGTGCGTGCCGCCCGCTAGCCGCTGGTGCCAGCGCGCGCGTAGATAGCTGTCAGGCACGAATAGTGCACATACCGCAAGGCAAGCGCTGCGCAGTCACTGTCGCCTCGCAACAATCGACACACAGTCAGAAGCTGTTCGGTGTAACGTCACACCTCTAGTGAGTTTTATCCAAGCATACCCAATATATAAGCGGATGGATAAAGGTAAGGGTAATATCCAAATTTCCTCTTGTATAGGTATTGTAGAAAAGCTTCTCGAGCATAAGGACATATGAGCTTTCGTGTGGATTCCAAATAACCGAGCTAGATTCTAGTTTGGTTCTCACTAGGGCCTATGGAATCCCTTATTACGTATCACAAACCCTAATCTTCTAAAGCATTTCTTGGCCAAAGTGGAATGAAAGTTTAGGGTCGTACGTAACACCGGGGTCCTTCATCGAATATATACGAGTCTTAGACTCCGTGCCGAGAGTATATATCGCACTAAAGGCTGGCGCGATAGCGTGAAGTACATTATACCTACAACACTTCTTATTATTGAATAGGAGTTTGTTATTCACACTCCATCGATAAACCGCATCCAAATCTTCCTGTAGTAGCCTACAAGCATCCGCTGTCTTTATGGGAAGTACTAGTTTCAGATCGTCCGAGTACAGAAGGCATTTAGCATGTTTTAGCTCTTTTTCCAGATCATTTATCATGGTGATAAATAACAACACACCAAGAATAGAGCCTTGGCTAACACCTGACCGTGTGTGATATGGCTGGGATTAAAAACTGCCGTGTCGCACATATTGTTGGCGGTTCTTCAGGTAGCAAAGAAAACCAACATCCATGGGGCAAATCTGATGGAACACAATTTCTTCATCAGGACATCGTTATCGACTCTATCGAATGCCTTACGGAAATCCAGATAGGCGACGTCCACCTGACATCCCCGATCCATGCTCTCCGAGACCATCTTGACCAACGTCAGTAAGTTGGTGGTTACTGAGCGACGAATCCTGAAACCGTGTGGCGAGTCGCTTGAATTGAATACGGTGCAATCTGCGGACTGATTTTACCATATATGATTGACTCAAACACTTGCCAATGAACGCAGGATCGCAATCGGTCGATATAGATTTACAGAGGCAGTGTCACTTGTCTTGGGAATAGGACTGATTCGGGAAAGCTTCCAGCTGGTAGGGTACTTCTCTTGCTCTAGAGCTGGGTTGAAAATACGACCCAAAGGTACAACCAGCTAAAAAACAGGTGTCGTCTTTTGCTGCTAGGTAGTGTAGGAAAAAGTGTATCCGCGTCACCACCAGCGGAAATGAAGAGGGCTGAACAGAGTGCTCAAATTTCGGATACAGCTCTGGTAGAATCTTCGAACACTCAGCAGGAAGAGAGCGCTACTACCGATGAGTCGGAGTGGACAACCGTGCAAGCGAAGCGCCCGCGCTGTTCTAGTGACGTGATAAGAGGAACTGCAGCATCAGGTTCCACAACGCTCTGGGCGGCCGAGAGGAAGTATTTTATTCATGTTTATTTTCTTAAGGTCGGCACTACTGCTGATCAAGTACTTGAACATCTTAAGTCAATACACCCAGAAGATAGATGCACAGCTGAAAGACTCAAACCAAGAGGAGATTATGCATCATTTAAAGTAGGTCTCCCTAGTAAACTTGTCTCAGAATGTTTATCTGAGACTTTGAGTAATAATGTATAAACTGACTTTCTTGCAGCTATAAGTAGAGTGATTCACTGAACCCCAATTCAGTCTGTTCCAAGCGCTTGCCGAGCCGTGACGCTTTTGATGCGAGAGTAAGAAACTAAATAATGCCGTCATGTGCTCTGCCGTATTGTAAAAACTACACCGTACAGACCAAAAAAAGCCGAGGAATAACTTTTCATATTAATTACCCTGCATTATCAGTAAAATACGCATATTCAATAATATTTAGTGAATTAGAAAAATCAACAAAGCGACAGCCATGTTTTCTCTTTGAAAATCAAAGAGTAACAAGATTTTCATGCAGATGTGTCATTTCCGAATACCAACGTGTTATGCACGTCATATATTTATTTATTGCACATGAAAATTCACATTATAAACTTATGGAAAAGACATTTACAAAGGCAAGCTTTATTCTAACAAGAGATTTCTTCCAGCAAGCCCAAGATGATAAGGATAAATTTCATAGCAGTGACAGGTAGACCCTTGCGCAGAAATACCGCTCATTTTTTACTACCGCATAATTAGTGATAGTTATCACCTGACGAAGATTTAAAGAACTGACAATTTATTTATTAAACTGACTAACAGCATCACAACCAATGAAAAAAATTAAAATATTGGATATGTGCATATTCTCTTTTATTTTATTCCCAAATACACATTATAGGTCGCCTGCGCTTAAAAGTATGCAACTAGTATACCTAGGCAGGATTTACTCGATAGGTATACTTTTGGGCAAAGGCGACTGTACATCTTCAGCATGTCGCATCTGAGCGCAAAGATTTTTATCGATGACAACTGACACGCCCGCTCTCGTCAAAAGGCCGGGCACATATTTTGTTCGAGCTAGCGTCTCTAGTATTTATACATTATTACTCAAAGATCTGAGAAACATTGGGATGAAGATGTACATGTTAAACCGTGGCATACATTTCGCACGTCGCGTGGAGAAACTAAAACATCCACGGCACAAGACATTTACATACCAAAATGTCAGAGGCCTTCACACTATATTATGCCAATGTAAACTAGGCGTGTTAAAAGCATGCGCAGATATCTTTGCCATCACGGAATCGTTTCTGGTGAGCAGCAGCTCCAACTGGTTGGGGAGGCGTACTATTGGTCGTGCGGGACCACTACGATGTGCAGCCGATCACAGACGTGGAGGATTATTCAGATGACGTTGAAGCTGTTTTTGCTATCATTAGTAATAATAACATACACAAAAAAGTTATATACATATATAACATACAAATATACACAATACAAATGTTATATAAGTATGTATGCTTATAATTTGTATGTGTATGTTTATGTAGTATTTATGTATATAATATTATACAAATTAGGTGTAGTAGTAGTAATAGGTATATGTACCTACTTATATCCTCCCCAATCCACCATTATAAAAAAGTTTTGTTTTCGTTATTCGATGACTGTAAAAGTGGTGAAAGTATAATCCAAAGTATAGTTATTTCATTATTTTTAGAGCATTTTATTTAAATTATCCTCATAGTTGGTGGGAAAAGTTGTATGTGTCACTCAGGTGCAAAATTATTTTCATCATGGGCGCTTGAATCCGTCGTTACGCTCAGGATTCAATGTACCTACCGCCCTAGCCGTATATACATAATTTTGTTCCCTTGAGACACAAATAACTAATACCTGCCCGTCTTACGTACGAAAAAAACAATGTGAAATGTCAATCTTTTCCCTTTTTTTTGTGATTTATTGCATCGTTTTACTTTAGGTACTATTGTAAAGGAGGAAAAGTAAAGTATGTCTGTTCCCAGTAAAGTATGTCTGTGATCTATGAGTGACCTCTCATGGTTGTAATTCAGCGTTTTGTTTTGATATTTTATCGTTTCATTTTTATTCGTTACAAGAACGGCCAATTTTGAAAAAGCAGACACGTGAAATTTATCTCAAGTTAACAAAATTATGATCATGGCGAAGTTCTATCAAATTCCAGCAAACACAACATCATTGCTGAAGTCACGAGGAGACAAAGCCTTCAAGTGAGTAAGATACTGATGCTGAGATCCTGGAGTCAAACTGTTCTGATTGTCCAGCTTCTGCAGATGGGAATTTTTATCTACTGCAAAATTGCATATGTACCTACTGTCAAGACAAAGTATTGAAGTTAAGCTCTTCCTCTCAATGACCCAAGGCTTCATATGAAGCCATTTTCCCGTTACAAGTTTAGAATTCTTATACCTGGCATTGGCATAAGGTTCATGATCGCGTTGCCTTAAAACAAGGGGTTTGAGCATTAAGCATATTGTAGAACTTACAGAACTTGTTTATTGTGGTAATAGGTATCTATGTTTTGTAGGAAGGACTTTAAAAATACCACGGTTTCAAATGCTTATGCTGATTTTTCTATGCCTTATTAGTGTATTCTAAGACAATTGCAAAATACGCGAACAGTCGGAAATTATTAGTTTTCGAGTTATATTTTTTTTAAATCGCCATTTCAAGCATTCGGGACACGTGGGGATGAGGAAGTATTAGGGTGGGGAAACGACAGATTGATCCGTTTTTTTGACGTCGGATGTAGTGCGAAGTTTATTGACCTCAAGGTCATCGACCTTGACCTTGAATTTTTGCTCATTTTCCCCAGAAAAATCAAGTGACATCGGTCAACGTTCATTGACCTCGAGGTCACCGATCTTGACACATGAGACCATTGACTTGACCTTTATAGATTTATTTGCAGACAATTGGCAATTTTGCTCTTTTTGCAGTTTTATGTTAATTGACCTCGAGGTTATTAACCTTCAAATTTACCTAGTACAGTTTTCACAGAAATTCAAAATTCAAAATTCAAAAAGAGTTTATTTCCATAAGAAACACATAGGTAACATTTGGAGAATGTTAAATCTTAAACTAACACATGTATAAGGTACAGGGAAATATAGAACTCAATTTGAATTCCGTCACCTCAATGTTTTAGATGCTGGTGGCAAAGAGGCGACTAGAAACCCCCAGCTTTATACGTTATTTTTTACAGAATTGGAGCAAACACCTTCCCAAGCTTTCTTGTCTTCTACATAATGTGATATTTTGTAGTAAGCTTTTTTACATAAGTGATTTTTAACAACATTTTTTAATTTATTTACAGACAGTTCTTGTTACTCAGTTCGTATTTTGTTGTAAAAGCGAATACATTGCCCTTTAAAAGATACATTAACCTTATGGAGCCTAGTATTAGGTATAGCTAGTTTATTCCTATTTCTAGTGTTGACATTGTGCCTGTCGCTATTCTTAGAAAATTCATCAATATTTTTGTGGACGTACGTTAGGTTTTCATAAATATACTGACACGGCACTGTCATAATGTTAATTTCCTTAAATTTACAACGCAGTGACTCTGAAATTGAAGTGAAATATCAGTTTTCAGTCAGAAAGGTACCTTCAGCATCCAATTTTGTTTTGTGAAAATACATGGGGTCGCCTCACTCCACTCCGCTTCGCTTGGCGCTCGGTGGTTGTCAACGTTGTGACCTAACAAAGTTATCTTTATTATTCAAACAGAAAGTGATCTATAGTAGACACCAATTCGGTTCTGTGAAACTACATGGAGTCGCCTCGCTCCGCTCTGCTTTGCTCAGCTCCCGGTGGTACTCAACGTTATGACCTTACAAATCTACCTATGGTATTCAAACAGAAGTGACCTGTAGCAACATTGGTTCTATGAAACTTCATGGGGTCGCCTAGCTCGCTTCAGACACTCACTAACTTTTAAGATTTGGAAATAAAACAAAATTAATTCACATATTTTTTAATTCATTAAATAATATTGATTCTATTGTCTATTTATTATAAACTTGCTTTATAACCCTAATGGAATTTATAAAAGAATCAATGTGATTTTTTCTGCAATGGTGCCGCCACTGGTGGTCTATTAGCCATTCCTAAAAGTTTCCTTTGTAGTTAACTTTATTGAACCGCTTCTTAACCCTTCAAGCGTGCGAGACTAAAATGCCGGACCCCCCTTAAGCGTGCGAGACTAAAATGCCGGACCCCCCTTAAGGGTGTGAGACTAAAATGCCGGACCCCCCTTAAGCGTGCGAGACTAAAATGCCTGACCCCCCTTAAGCGTGCGAGACTAAAATGCCGGACCCCCCTTAAGCGTGCGAGGCTAAAATGCCGGACCCCCCTTAAGCGTGCGAGACTAAAATGCCGGACCCCCCTTAAGCGTGCGAGCTAAAATTGGTTAGCGATCCGCGCCGTCCGTGGTCTGGTTTTTCGGTGACACTCTGTTTTATTTTGTATGTAAACTGTATTGGAACCTTACCTTTTTTGAAAGGTGATAAAATTATCTGTATAACTGTATATTTTATATGTACATACCAATACAAAAAGGAATAATAATTTCAGTCTTATTAAAAAAAATCCATTTCTGCGTAAACTTTTATCTATAATTTAAAATCTAAAGCGGTAACACTGTATTATTTTCGGCTGAAAACCTTTTTTATATACATTATATTCGAAAAAAGAAGAAAAATGCCTATCTAGATTCATTCAATCACGTGATATTGATTTTTCAACGTGCCTACATAAAAATGCACAAGATCTCCTCGATTCCCGATTTTTTTTTCAGCTCCCGAAATCGCTTTTGTAATACTGCTACTTAGCATCATAGAGTTTGGTTCATTGTACCATACAAAAAAAAAAAACAAGTAGTTCAGAGCAGCCGAAATATTTTTCTTGATGCAGTAAGCAAGAAGGGTGCCATGCGACCTCAAATCTCTTGTTTTTATAAACTTTCAGAGTTTTGTGAATTCTGGCAACTATTTCTTGAGGTTCTTGATATCGACTTCCCACTACACATATTTTTTGCACTTGTGTAACAACGTAATATCTTTATTTGAAAACGACAAAAAACTCACCACTCACATTACAGGATAAGAAAGTATGGATCATTACTCCAGCTACTTTTTTCACGATTTGGAATGAACATTACTAACACTACAATTTACCTTATTGTTGTTACAAAAGAGTTGATACATTTTTTATATTGACTGGTATACAGGGTGTATTTTTTTTAAAGATATTTTTATAGATATACTATAAGCAGTAAAAGTTGTTCGCATCGTGGAGTATAACCGCATTTTCAGATGAATAGTATTTTGTATACTGACTTTTTTTTTCAAAATGATTGACGATGAGGTTACGACGATAAAGTTTATTGTTCTTTCGGGATAAGCATAAATTATACCATTTTGCAAATATTTTAATGACGTACTTTATTACAATTAGCAAAACGACATGCATATTAATTTATAATTAATCTTAAACAATATAGTAAAAAAAAAACTTTAACCCAAAAACTATTAAGTGCAAAAATTGCAGTTGGTATTAAAAATAATTTTATTTCAGCTATATAGTTTTTCTATAATAAAATATTTAGAAGTCCTTTGCCTGTTTTTTCTAAGGTCAGCCATGTTCTTACCCAACTGCAGCAAAGCAAAAAAGAGGAGGGTTATGTGTTTGGCCTGTATGTATGTCTTTGTACTCTCGTAACTACTCAACGGCTTAATCGAATTTGATAAATTATACATCAATATAATGGTCTTAACCTCTGGAATGTCCCTGTACAGCGAATCTCGTGGACCCTAACGCGTCCAAGGTTCTGGCGAAAATAAACTTTCAATCGACTTGCGTTAGGAATTTGATAAGTTTGTTAGGTTATTTTATTTATTTCCTAACATGTTATGTACCATAATAAAGTTTATGAAATTACCTATCTTGTGATGTATAGTACTCACATGTGATAATAAAGTTGATAAGGCTTTTCATCGATTGTTTGCAGAATCCATTATTTGACACCGACACCTCTAATTATATTTCGTTCTAACGGGCCAAACACAAAACTTACACTATTTTCCATTTTTCACATCACCACTATTAATTTCTCCAGCGATAAGATGTATTATTTTATAACAAAACACAGTAATTACTTCACAATAAATAAATATTGACAAACATAAAATGTAAGTCTGTGGCCGGTCGCCTGCCCAAAATGGCGACATGGCTTGGTATTTTATTTATTTGATCTGATTTGGCTGTCTCAATGTCAGTTCCAATCATATCACACGGTTGCCAGCTAAACTACTCATAATCTAAGACTACTTCCGGGAACGTTCTGAAACTTGGTGAATATTCATAAAACGTCGAAGTTTGCAATACTTTCTATGCGCTTATGCAGCGCATAGGACGCTAGCCGCCCAAAAGAGTTATGCGCTTATGTAGCGCATAGGACGTTTGACGGGTTAATAGCGCAAGTGTCACTTACAATACATTTCTTAAAAATAAAACAAAACGGTGTATCTGTACCACAGTCGGGTTTTTTTTATACTATGTTATTTATATAACAGAACAGAAGTAGAAGAATAAGAAGTAACAGAAAGGTGTAGTTATAATTGAGAGGGTTGTTAGCAACATTTTCTGAAAAACTTTAACTAAGAAACCGATTTGTTCTGTGCAACTTTATTTTTTATATCTCAATACAACTACTACAAATAACAACTTTATCAGTTTTCGTATGCCCTGTACATGCTCGCTAAGACTGTAAACAATGATGCATAGATGCAGCATTAGATATTTCGGGACATTGAAATTGGTTATGTTTCTTTCCGCATTTGTGGATTTTTATGCCAGGCAGCGATGTTGGTGCGGAGGCTTCCGTCTTGTAGAAACACACGTAAGTATTTCGTTTTTGCCGTATTCAATGTAAGCAGATTTTTCCTCAGCCAACTCGCTACATTAGACATTCCGCTTTCAGCACTGTCAAAGGCCTTCCTCCAGGATTTATCGTGAAAAATTATAGCTGTGTCATCAGCGTAGGAAACGAGATCAGCTTTGGGTAAATGAATGCTAGAAATGTCATTAATATACATCAAGAATAATGTGGGACCCAGAATACTCCCCTGTGGGACGCCGAAGCTGACCGTCCTAGGTGAACTGCGATGCGTCTCCACCTTTAGATATTGTTGTCTATGGGATAGATAGCTTTGAAACCATGCAAGTACAGTTTGCCAGAGGCAATTATAAGGAGAGCGACATCTTTGGGAGTAAAGTAAAAGGCTTGAGATACGCGCAAATACTAGACTGATTTATTATAGGAAATACTAAGCTTATATACAACTTACTACAAAACTACGTGATGAATATAAATATACCTTATCTGTGACGGTCGTCAACTTATCTTAACATTACGTGGAAATATGACTAACATAGTCAACCGGCACAGGTAAAAAATTCCCTTTAGGGAAAAAAATTGAATGTACTTATAACAATGAACAAAAATCTAAGTTAGAATCAAACAATAACCTTAAATGAATCAAAATAACTTTAAAAATGTGTATACCATAACAAACTTATATCAACTGAAATAATAACTAATAGGATTTTAATAAACATAAATTGAATCTTAATTGTGCATACTTTAACTTAATCTAAAGGTAAATCTTACACGAATTAGATAAAAAAAGGAACTAAGGTTATGCGAATTCTTCATAAGTTTAAAGAATTACTACTGACTAATCAAACCCAATAAATTAAAAGAACATAGGTTAGTACCTACTACATATCAGAAAAGTAACATAATAATTCAGCGTTAACAGTAAATTACTTAATATTTACCTACAGGCAAGTCTTGTATCTGGCCAAACACTACATAAAATAAACTAAAAACTGGAAAACAGAAAAACACTAGGAAAATGGGGCTTCGCGGTTAGTAAACTAACCTAACCTATAACCTGGAAGATCCGCAGGAGAGTCGTCTTATGCTGCAGCGGCCCATGTTTTTCAGGAATCGATGAGTCAATTTACATCGCACGTCGTTGAAGTTGTAATCACTGTTTGTTTATAATTGCGACCGTACCTACACAAGGATGATTGTGCTGAATCAGCGTCAGCATTAAATCTGTAACCTTGGCTGTAGGCAGTCAATGATCTCGTACGTCATATGTACGTGCGTGCTCTTCACTCTTGAGTGAATATTAAGTTGTCGATTGATGAAATTTGTGTGCCTAAAAACCTTGGGATTTGGCAACATAGGGCACATCTTGTACACCAATCGTTTATATGTATATATATATATGTATATACACAGTCAGGTCATAAGTTCTGTCACACAATAAAAACTTTTGAATTTAGAACGCTGGCCACAAAAAAGTCTATTGAATTCGAATTTCGAATTTTTCATGAAAATAAAAATATGTACTTTTTAGAATTTTCCTCATTTTTAAATATGGAGTGGACATTTAAAGAAGACCGTGTCGCAGTTATTGCGTTGCATCGTTGCGGTTACGCGCCAATTCAGATTCTCGACTTACTGAAAAATTTGAATATAACCAAAAGATTCGTTTATCGTACCATAAAACGATACAATGAAGACTCTAGTATAGATGACAGGTCAAGAAGTGGTCGCCCTCGCTCTGTTAGGACTCCAGCAGTGATAAAAGCTGTGAAGGCGCGAATTCAAAGAAATCCCATACGTAAGCAGAAACTGTTGGCCCTTCAGATGGGGTTAAGCAGGACCACGGTGAAAAGGGTGTTAAATGAAGACTTAGGGCTTAGGGCATATCGAAGAAAAACAGGACATCGTTTGGACGCTCGTTTAATGGACCTGAGACTGAAGAGATGCCGCGCTTTGTTGAAGCGGTACGCGGGAAAAAGGCATCGGGAAATTCTTTTTTCGGATGAAAAAATTTTCACCGTAAAAGAGAGCTACAACAAATAAAATGATAAGGTATACGCACACAGCAGTGAAGAAGCAAGCAACCGTATTCCGCTTGTCCAACGAGGTCATTTTCCATCCTCGCTCATGGTTTGGTTGGGAGTCTCTTATTGGGGCTTAACTGAGGTACATTTTTGTGAGAAAGGCGTAAAAACGAATGCAGTTGTGTATCAAAATACAGTCCTCAAGAACCTTGTGGAACCTGTTTCTCATACCATGTTTAATAACAGGCACTGGGTATTCCAACAAGATTCTGCGCCAGCTCATAGAGCGAAAAGCACACAAGACTGGCTGGCGGCGCGTGAAATCGACTTCATCCGGCACGAAGACTGGCCCTCCTCCAGTCCAGATTTGAGTCCGTTAGATTACAAGATATGGCAACACTTGGAGGAAAAGGCCTGCTCAAAGCCTCATCCTGATTTGGAGTCACTCAAGGCATCCTTGATTAAGGCAGCCGCCGATATTGACATGGACCTCGTTCGTGCTGCGTTATACGACTGGCCGCGCAGAATAAAGGCATGTATTCAAAATCGCGGGGGTCATTTTGAATAAACTTTATTACCATAAGAATCTATGTTTTATTAAGTTCATTTTGCTATATAAATGTTTACATAAATAATAAACATGTCTAAATTATTTCATATTGCACATGTGACAGAACTTATGACCTGACTATGTATATATCTCTCTCTTCAGTGATTTGATTATTCGTCGTGCGATGTTCTTCCTGATGATTTCAATATTCGTTGAATTAGGTAAATCGATGATGTTTCAATACTCTTCTGGGGGCTGGAACGGCTTCCTATGTCTTGAACTTGAAAAGCTGCTTGCTCTGAATGAATTTGCCGACGCGTTCGTTTCTGCTGGTGCGAGCTCCATTTTGATAAATCAGCAGTCAGCTGACTATCGGTGCATTGTTCTTGCGGTATCTTGAGTTCGATGCGGGAAATCTTCAGTTGAAATTATTTATATTTTGGCTTCTGGTCCGTTTTCAAATCTGGTCCGGTCATGGCTTGCTTGATGTCGTCTTGGTTTGGGTGGGGTCTTGATTATGGAGTTCTGCACCGTGGTTTGAAATAGGTATGCAAACCGAAGTCGTGGCTCGGCGATCTTGGACGAAGGGCTTCTTGCTTGCACTTCTAAGGTGGCAGCACACGGAGTTTTCTTCGCGGCTGGGTTCATGCTGCTTTTACCAAAGGTTGCTGATGTTCAGAAGTCGGGTCACCACTTTGCAAGAGGCAATTATAAGGAGAGCGACATCTTCGGGAGTAAAGTAAAAGGCTTGAGATGCGCGCAAATACTAGTCTGATTTATCATAGGAAATAATAAGCTTATATACAACTTACTACAAAACTAGGTACGTGATGAATATAAATATACCTTATCTGTGACGGTCGTCAACTTATCGTGGAAATATGACTAACATAGTCGACCGGCATATACAGTACCACGGATTCCCATTTTGTGTAGCTTCTCCAGCAGAGTCGGTAGTTGGAGGAGTCATCTTTTGGTCCTGATTTATGGATCGGGCACACCAGGGAAGATTTCCAGACCTCCGGAAATTGGCCTGTTGACATGCTTAGATTGATGATATGTGCTAGGGGTTTAACCACGTAGTCTTTTAGACTCATAAGGATGCAGTTGCTGATACCATCTGTCCCTGTCGCATTACTAGATGATAGCTGCTGAATTAAACATCCAATTTCCTCACCGTCGGTTGGTTGTAGAAATATTGGTGTCTCCCGGGGATTGATCATTTGATATTTTAGATGCAAGGCTGTCCTCCGTTTCGTTCATATCTTCTAAAATACGTACTGCTAAGTTTTTACCTATGCTAGTGAAGTACTCATTGCATTGGTTCAAGGAAGAAATAGGATTACCAGATATGTTTAAAAGTTCATTAGCTGCTGAGATTTGTTTTTTTGAATAGCAAATATCTTTCATAGAACTCCACAGTTTTTTTGGATCGTTTTTCTTTTCTTGTAGTCTTTTTATCTCATGATCATGTTTCAGTTGGTATAGAAGATCATTGCTGAAGTTTCTGTAACGTGAGTTAGTTTTAATACGTCGTTGTTGGGATTTTTACGTGATTTACAGTGTAATGCATCGCGATTTTTCATACATCTGATCAGACCTGGGGTAATCCATGGCTTAAGATTAAACTTTGACCTGGTCAACTTGACTGTTTTAGAGTTGTTATCAACAACCCCTGAAACAATCGTGCTGAAAGACTCCGTGGCTCTCTCAACCGAATCTTCATTTAACACCGAAGACCAGTCAATATTCCTCAATTCCCTATCTATTGCATTGTGATCTATCTTTATACGTAAACGTGTTAACGGTTTAGGTTTGACAACAACATCAATGCTCACAATAGCCAAGTCGTGGTCAGTAATGTTGGTTTTGCAGAAAATACCCTGAGCTGTAAGGTATGACGATAAAAATATATGGTCCAAGCAGGAGTCATGGCGTGTCAGTCGTGTTATTGCCGGCATTAATCCATTCTCAGCTGTTAAACAGAGGTAATCAGAACGTTTATATCTGTCATCGTCAGAAAGTAGGTCTATATTGACGTCCCCTGCTAAAATCACTGTCTTTTTATCCTTACTGAGGCTACTTAAAAGGTCTTGAAGCGAGTTAAGAAATTCATGTGGGGTCTCTGATGTGGAACGTAAAATTGCGATAATATTTGTATTTCCGGGCAGTTCCAGAATAATGCAGTTAGCGCCATTAAAGTTAGGCTCGAACATGGACGCGCTTATGGGATTTCTTACATAAACGACAACACCACCGGCTTTGTTGAAATATACTGTAGATCTGTATGATGTGTATTCATCCAGCACAGGAACCAGAGTATGCTCACCAAGCCAACACTCAGTGAGTATAATGATATCGAAAATTATACGAAGACTCATGTAAAACCTGAAATTCATCGAAGTGTAAATTGATGCTGCGAATATTATAAGTAAGTAATTTTAGTTTTGAATTTGCGTGAATTTGGCTCTCACACACTTCGGGCAGATTTATTGAATGGCACTTGATTACAAGAGAGTTATCCAAATCACCCGCCAAGTCGACTTTATCCATTATCAAGAAAGGAAACATTTGAGAAGCGGAGTGTTGAGTTTAGTTTTATCATAAATAATATGAGAGCCCCCTTAGTTGTAGTGTACATGGAAAAGCAACAGTCTGCGTGTGTGTATGCATGTGTTAGTTGTTGATTATCTAAGGTTTCGTGATGTAGTAGTTTCTGCTGTGCACGTTTGACATATTTAACTAAAAGTAAGACTAAATAGTTTAGGTTTAAAGAACTTTATTCTCATAAGAATTTACTTTCACTTAAAATGAGATATGCTTGAAAATATATAGGTATATTAATTTACAGTACTCGTTGCGACGTGAAGCTTTAACTTATTTTTGAAAGTGTTTCTACTTTCGCAATTCTTTACACTTTCCGGTAATTTATTAAACATCTGTGCTCCCTCAAATAATATTGTCTTTATTCCATAATTAGTCCTAGGTTTAGTTAGTTTAAGTTTGATTTTGTTACGAAGATTTCTGTTATTTGATAGGTGTAATTCTATGTTAGATTTTATGGCATTCGTAGTAATTTTTCGTATTAAAATACATGTGTTATATTGATATAGTTGGTTAATGTTAAATAGTTTAGTTTTGTCGTACAGTTGTTTAGTTGGTGTGTCGTAGGGGTAGTATAGTAAGACCTTGATAATTTTATTTTGGGTTAGTTTATCATAATAAATAAATGATGAGACGTCCAAAAATTGACATCAATATTACATATTAGATGGGATGGTTTTTGGCGCTGTACGAGCGTCTGTGACATTGTTGGTACCTGACGGCCCCGTGATGGTGTCGAGGTGGTGCTGGGAGAGTATTCGGATCGCTGGTTTTCCATCTTGCTTGCGGATGTAAATAGTTCCTTGGGTACACCAACAGTAGAAGAAGTTGTGTGATTTGGTGGCATCTCTGGCCTTCCGAAATAACTGTCTGTTTTCTTTGGTCAGGCTCTCATTAAAGAACAGTTTCTGTGGCGGTCCCACTACCTCGAGGTCGGCGCTTGTTATTCGTCTGGATTTTGCAGCCGAGAAGAATGCATCGCACAGTGACTTGCGAAGCAGGCGTAATACAACCGGGCGGGGCGCTGGAGATTTATTAGCAGGCTCCTTCGTTGTGTCGTCATCGCCAGCCGGGGCTACATTCGGGGTAGCTTTGTTTGATTTAGCGTCTGCTTTGCGTTTAGGTCCTACCCGTGTCACCCAGTCAATGTCTCTGCTCTCCAACTCCACTCCCATCAGACGGGCCGCTACTAAGATGGTATGATGTAGGTTTTCATTACATTTTTATCTATGGTTTTAATTGGGATTTTCGTGGATTCCACACTCCTATATCTCGTTCCTTAGTTGTCGTTGGGCTTGAGTGGATACTTCTGTCTTCAAGTCGGATATTTCAACTTTCAGGAGAATCACCTCTGAATCACGAGCTTCCAGAGCAGCCAGGCGAGCGTCATTTTTAGTCATGTTAGCGCTAAACTCGTCTAGTCGTTCGTGACACCGTGTTAAGGATTTCGTAGCCTCTTCTAGTCTGGTTTTTAGAGAGTTTATTTCCTATACCAGGCAGCGAACTTCATTTGTAAGGTCCTTTATTGCAGAGTCGTCTTTTGCTGGGGTAGTCGGGATCCCTCCCGACTACCCCAGCAAAAGACTCCCGTCAACGGTGCCTTCAGTAGCTATAGAAGCTGTACAGTGTGGCGTGCAAGTGTTATCTGATATCTTCTCCAAGCGGCAGCATTCGAAACATTTCCACTGTTTCTTATTCTCAGCAGACATGGACGAAGTGTTGACACATAAACAGCAGAATGGTCTCTCGCATGTGGTATTAGTTCATTTTATGCAACTTGCAGCTTTGTAAACTTTTAGACATCCAGCGCACTTCATTTTGTTGCACAGCTCTCTGTGTCAACACTCTAGTTGACTCCGAGAGACACGAATAGCTCAGTGCGAAGTGTATAATCTGCTCACTCGTTGATCTATGGCAGTGATGACGCACTCGCCGGCCGGCAAGCGAAGAACCGGTCACTACAGTCACGGAGTAGTTGGCAGGCAGATGTGCACCGTAAGCGGGACGCACAGGTGCGTGAATCACTTATCACTGCACTGGATCAGCTCGCTTAGTAACACACACTTCGACCGTTGGGAGTATTGTCTTTGTTGCTAAAACTTTCGATTTGGACTTGAACGACTCCAGCGCGCAGCGCCGCCTGCTTTGGCGTCAGGACTGCGCAACGAAAAATATGAATTTTCGCCGCGCTGACCTTGCGTCTTTAAACCTTAATTGAACCCCTTTAGACATATCAAACGATTAAAATAACAACTATATTGCATAGACAGAGAGTTGTTTGTAACTGTTATCAATTAATTGTTAGGTAAATAATGTACTGTAGTATGATTTACGCATTTCGAAAGTATTCAAATAGGATTATATATTTTTTTTAAAGAGAGTAGTTAAATGTTTTTTCATAGAATTGAAGATAAATTTGTCAGCTTTAATTATCACTAATCAATTAGCTAATTAGGTTAAATCGGTTGAACAAAGTTTAATTTCAAAGCCAACTCGAAAACGTAAATACGCACGGTCGAAAAAAAGAGCAGCGCACACTGAGGTTCCTTTGCCCTCGGCTTTAGCCGAGCGCGTCTTGTACTTGAATTGCTTTTGTCAGTTTGTGTTTTTGTAATTGTAAATTAGAATGATGACAATAAAATACAACATTTTTATATGGAAATAAGCATAATATTTTTATTCATTAAATCATCATTTTTATCATCATTCATCATGCCGTCATACAGTCTCGAACTAATACGGAGGGCACTAATCTACTCTACTCTACATTGTAGTTGTAGTTACACATATACATATTTTAGACACTTCTGTCATAAATGTATCGTTTTACTAAAATAATAATTACTACATAGCGACGTGACGTCATGTCACGCGGAGTCACGCCTTTTCCCATACGGGCAAAACAATAATAATAATATTTTGTATACATGTAAGTGTACATAATCTTTTATATTATAGTTAAATATTTCACATACCTATACGTTTTAAATTTACAGTTTTAGTCCACCTTATCCCATACATAAACGATAATAATAATATTATGTTTTCACAATAGTAGTCAATGTTATTAAATTATATTTAAATATTGCACGTAGGTACCTACGTCGTTACAGTTTCAGTCCACCTTATCCCATACGGGGAAAATAATGATAATAATATTATTATTATTTACTTTACTTTACTTTATACTTTATTGCACAAGAAAACTAAATACAGACACTTAACAATGGAAAAATCATGTACAAAGGCGAGCTTATCTCTAATAAGAGATCTCTTCCATTTCCAGTTGGATAATGTATTAAATTATAACATATTTTCAGAGCTTTCTCAATACGTTCTAAAGACGCTGGGGTCTGAGATACAGTGGTAACACTGGTTCAGACTTTATCATGTCTAATTCTATTTAAAACTCAACTTCGCAACTTGTTTAAGAATAAGTTATCCCACCAAAAAAAAATACATGTAAAATGTTGCCAAGACGCGACCATATGGCTCGCACTGTCAAAAAGTTATCAGATTTCATGTTGAGCCAGGCTTCTAACTCTACACGCCCTAACTCTACAAGCCCTAACTTTGCAAACTCTACCCCTTAGTCAAAATATGTGGCTTGGCCGTTTCGCTAACGTCACATGGGCGTAAGGTGAAAAATTAATTCACTGTTCATTACTTTTCTGTTGTACAATAGTTTTGTAGTAATGAGACTAATGTAGGTACAAAAAAAAATTTTTTTACAACATGAATTTTCGCTATAATCTATTCTTTCATTTTCCAATTATTCAATGCGTTCTTGTAGTAGATTTGTTCATATAATCCGTTCTTGTAGTAACGAGTATACTATACAAATAGAAATATAGTTCTAGTAGGTACGAATAAACAAATCTATTTCGTTTTTACTACAATAACTATTGTACAAACGTACCGAACGGTGAATATTTTTTTCTCCTTACGCCCATCCCATGTGACGGTAGGGAAATGGCCAAGTCACATATTTTGACTAAGGTGTAGAGTTTGTAAAATTAGGGCATGTATAGTTAGGTCATGTAGAGTTACAAGCTTGTCTCTACATGAGATCTGATAACTATTTTCATGAAAATGTTTTTGGTGGGATTTCACTTCTTTTTGTAAGACGCCTAAGACAATATAATTTTATTTTATTAATTTTGATTTTATTTTTTGAGGCATATTTCTTGCACATCAGCGTTGCCTTTTTTCATAGTCCACTCCCAATCGTTGCCTTTTTCCGAATCGTAATATATGTTTGTGAAATCGGGATTCAGCATTGTCATTTCTGTTTTAGACTTGGCTCTTCGATTACGGTTCAAGTTGATATCTAGCCACCTAATTGTCGTCTAGGGATCAGTGGCATACAATAGGATACCCAACAACGTATCACTGGACGCTAAAGGTGGCTCCAGACATGGTCTTTTGACCGTAACGGACCTCCGTATCGTATCAGAGCGTCGCGATCCAAGAACGCTAATTTGGACGCCCGGATCGGCTGCGATCGAGACGCGCCTTACCACCGTACCGTATACGCTGCGATTGAGAGGCGCCGTACCACCGCACCGTACCGAACGGGCATCCGAGCTGGCGTTCTTGGATCGCGACGCTGATACGATACGGAGGTAGGTACTGTATTTATTATTTATAACAATGAGTCCCTTTATAAATTTTCAGACCTCTAGCATCCAAATTTACGGAAGTGTCATACAAACTTCCATCTCCTAGTTCAAGGGGTAGAGGGTAATAATTCCACGAAGTATATAAGTGTATTAAAAAAAACCTGACGAGAGCCCTATCCCCTACTTTAAGGCGTTGAGGGATGTTTTTTTAAAGCTTGAAACACGTATTTTCTTATTTATGATATACTATTACAGAAATTACAACATGGCGGCCGAAGTTTCTGGTTTCTGCTTGCTGACTATGACCCTATAGAAAAAAGTATTAATAACTCGCTTCAATCAGATCATAGAGGTCAAAGTGTTAAAATAAGTTTATGAGTATATGACGAAAATAAGATTCTATGACGAACCGTCATATGGGAAACGTTGTGTACATACAAATGCTCCACATTCATTTTATCAGTAAATACTATACTAACAGTTACAACAGTTTTAATTCTGTAAAGTTACGTGATAGTAAATTCAGTTTAAAGTGCTAACTTAGTAATAGAACACTTAAATCCTTATTTTTGTGTAGAAAAACTGTTCACTTTAGTACTTTTATCAAACACGACTAAAAAATAAGCAGCGAAACGGAACGGAACGACACACGGAACTGTCACTGATAGTTCGTCAGACAATTTGTTTGTTTTGGTTCGGGATATTATTATTTATCCCTTGCTCAGGAAAGGAAATTCTTGGATCATACTGCCCGCCCTGCACTAACCCTGGGTAGTGATGACGATCAACAAAACAACACCTAATTTTCCAGGATTTCGAAACAGAAAAGGTAAGAAATCTTCATAATCGTTTTCAGCACACATCAACCCACTTCTGGGCATAGGCCTCTTGGTTAGTGAGTCAAGTCTCTTCTATCGCGCCATTCTCCAAAGTTCTTTGCCAACTGCATGCAGAGAGATGTTGACTTGATAATATCGTCGGACAATGCCCACTGGATGGCCCTATCTTTCCCCTTGTATTTTCTATCGCTACGGTCCACTGTCCGTCATCCCCTCTAACCAAGTGTTTCATCCACCTCTACCTTAGCATTTTGGTATAATTTAATTGAAATCTTGTCTTTTCAGCACCAGCAAAGCCGCCATACATACTTGAATCAAATATGGAAATAAAAGCTCACATATGTGATAGAAGATGAACATGAATTGTGGTGTAAACATTAATCCCTCAGATAGAAATAATTAATAATGGAGATAGAAAATCTTTCAAGGAATTGGCGATATTAATGAAATTGTTAATAAACAAATTAAAAATGTTGATATCAAAATGTGGTGTTATTACTGCTTCGCTTATTTCCTTTCATTCCAGGGGTCCTTAATGAATAAAGCCAGCTTTTCACTATGGGATATAATCTAATATAAATTACATCTCAAGATGTAAAATCAATATTGCTGAACGGGCACTAGAAAGACTGGCAAGCAATATTTATTTCACAACTTGAGATGTTAAGCTTGGTTTACCCGAGGCCAGTGCTGGCTGGCTTGGTGTTGGCCTTGTAAAAACCTTGTATTGGCCTTATAAAATCAATCCAGTCCTGTGCTGTCTGCGAGTGCTGGGGTGAATAGAGCACCCGTCTAGCTAGATTTACATGAGGCAGTACTGGCTTCCAGTCTTACTGGACCGCACTGTCTTCGTGTATCTGCCTGCATCTTAATACATAATTCATTACATCCCATAGTGAAAAGCCGGCTTATCTCCTTCACAAACTGGCCTAACTCCTGCACCAACTCCAGCTTGAGCGACCGCCCTGGATGGTTGAGTAGATCTCAGGCAGATGAAACTTCTCCCAAGATTGCTGTGGCTTGCGGCTAGTATGGTTTTTATAGTGGATGGGCACACCGGTAGCAGATGTACAAATTTCATCCCATAGTATAAGTAAGTTAAGAGCGCTGGGCGACGTTAGCAGGAATTACTGCGCATATGTACAGCTATTGAAAAGTGACTACTGCGCTTTCAAGGCCACCGCTCATACCGTGTCGGGCGCTGGTTGCGATTTGGAAGGTGACACAAACTAAAATTAACAGCCAACTAGACAACTAAACGTCATCATGACGTCATCTTAGTTGCTTAGCTTTAATCGGTATTCGGAAGGCGCCAAAATTAATCGATATTTGTTTTTAAAAGTTAATTTTAACTTGTCTCGTTTAGTGTGTGCCAATTTGTATGGATTTCGTATTCGGAAGGCATTTTAGATGGCCGATTTTAGTTCCTTTTTGACAGATAGCAGTTAAAATTAACGGGCATGGTTTTGGTGGCAATTAAAATTAGCTTGAGGCCATTTTGGTCGGATTTCGTATGAAAACTATTATTTCGTGTGTATTTCAGTCTTATTCGAGATAATCAAGCAATTTAATCAATCAATCGAACGTAACTTTAAGCGGGAAATTTATTTTTCTTGTCATGACTTCTATTTTGGCCGTTTTCACGCGTCGTGAATTCTTGATCCTAAAATATGTATAACGAAATAAAATGGATATCGAATGCGTGGCGGCTTCTTAGCCCTAGACGAAGAGTCTAATTACCGGCGGTAAGTTAGAACAGATTATTATTCACATACTTATCAATTTCCTTCAATCAATTAAATCAGCGCACATTTACGCACTGCTGGGTACAGGCCTTCCTTTACCACGAGATCTATACCTACTCAGGTCCCGTGTCTTTCATTTTTCTACCTCTTCTTCAGATAAGAAAGGTAAACTAAATTGATTATACTTGTATATTGCAGCCCAAACTATGCCAGGCTCATAACTATGATGGCAAGATATAAAGACATAAGAATGAAAGCTGCAAAAGTCCACCGATTATAACGTTTTCCAAAACTTTCGAAATACATAGGTACCTATATTATGTGGACCTACTACGTATTATTTTTATTTTAGATTCAGAAGACGAAGAGGAGACCACTGCTGGCGCGGCCAACGATATGGAAGTTGAAGACGCGTTTGAGTTCCTGCAGGAAGGCCGTCAGCAGCGGGCTAACCTTGTTCATAGTTAATTTACATAAAAAAATAAACACAATCTTATATTTTTAAATATTTTATTGACAAACTGATTTATTTATTGTGGTTCCATGTGCCTCTGCACAGTCTGGTGGTTCGAGCACACGGCAACAGCGGTTGTGTCAGCCCTGATAGCTGCCGTCTATTCAGCTGTTGACTCCCGCAAAGTTTTGCGCATGAAGTGGGAGTTTTCATTTAAAGCCTGCACCAACAGGAGTGCAGGTGAATCCGCTGCCCTGCAAAGTAAACAAAAGACTACAAAAGTATTTGTATTATGAAGTATAACAGAGACATAAAGAATTTGTAAGCAAATAACTTATTGCTTTCATTATTCACATCTTGAAAAGCAACAGCCTAAATGAAATATACAACAAGGTACCATTCAACTAATTAATATGAAAATGACTAACAAAAGACATGCAATCCATACTCTTGAGCGAGACGGCATTAAGACGTCAGACAGTAGAAAATCCAACCGACATGGAATTATTAGAGTAGCATAGGACTTTTCTTGGCGGACAAGTTTATCAACACAATTAATTGTAAAGCTATCATTTATGATTATGACCACTAGAATGACTTGCTTTGTTGTAATGACCACGGCATGGCCACTAGGTCCATGCCTATACAATACAATTTAAAAAGAATACATTATACAATACAAACAAATTCATGAATGACATAACTTTCATAATAAGCTATGTTCTCCCGCTAATTCTAGGCGCGTTAATCTATTTGTATCACTTATGGGTCTCATACTCGGTAGTAGCTGTGTCGTAGGCACTAAAAGGGCAGCTTGATTTCTTCTAACAGTTGGGTTGGCCACTATTAAGGGTTGACACCTCTATCGAACCGGCAGAGCCAGCATGGTGGAGTATGACTCAATCTTACTTGCATCCAAGTAAAGCCCCATGCCCCTCGGTGGGGATATTAATGGGCTACATATTATTATGTGTATCATTCTCACACTCTAGTACCTATCTGGTCAGTAGAAACTTATCTAAACAAATATTCGACATACCTATTGCCTCCTTCAAATCTCTGCCGCAGCCCAATAAATTGAGCTGTGTGGCGAGGGCCGACCACTGCTCCTGCTCCATTATCGTGGGCCTCGCTCTATTCCCTGCAAAAGTTTAGCAAAGTGAAAACATATGCCATCCTCACTATTTGTAATTTGATTGCGCGGGAAAATTGCCGGCGGATTCAGTCATTAGTGGTAGGTCTTCTCATCTCGAATAAGAGCAAAATAGATAGGTGGGTACCATGTCAGACATGCATATCAGTGTCCCATAGTGGGGATAACGCAGTCACAAAACACATCACAATCTGTTAACCAAACAAACAAGTTATTGCAATGCACATACCCCGAACAATCTCGTTGTTTGAATGGAGCCGCTCTAAAAGCAGCGGTCAGCAGCGCCTGTTGCCTTTTCGACATTTGTTTCCTGCTGTTCTTCTTCTCCAATAATAACACGAAATACAGCACAAAAAGAAAGGAAAAAATTAAAATCACATTGAAAAGAATAATGACTGAAGTAAGTGTGACAGACGACAATGACAAGACAGTTCGCTCGCGCCGTCCCCGCGGCATGCAACACAAACGTTCTGAAACTGATTGAACATAATTTTAGTTTATTCAAAATGGGTCTATCCGTGGATTATTATTGAAATTATCTTAAAAATATAATTTTAAACACTACAAAATGCACGTGTAATAATAAATTAATAATAATTTGAAAATATATTTGAACAGTGTCTTTATTTGACTATGACGAAATATATCGATTGTATCGAAACATAATCGAGAAATAAAAAGATACATTGTGGTTCAGAACTGTCCCTAGGGGCGGTAATTCGTTTAGTTGGAAAAAAAACGAGAACTATTCTTAGTTTGCGTTTAGAGAGCGTGACTTCCAAATACCGATTAACGTACCTAATTCAAACTAATATTAGTTCTCAAAATAGTTTAGAGCGGCTAGTTGTCCGTGCCTTCCAAATCGCAACCAATGTCTCCCAGTAGCCCACCATAAATTTCATCATTGGATGATTTAGAGCTTTATGCTTTTTCGATACGGGGTGGCAGAGGCACAGTTGTGCCCACTTTTAGATAATTAAGTCCATTTTGCATGACAGGGGGATAGCCCATCGCGGCCACTAAGGAGGTTTCCCCACGATGTCCTATGGAGATATGAAGGTTTCCTCACGATAAAACTTGGACTTTAATGGAGTAAAAACCGCTTTTTCGTAAACAAACCAACACAGCAGAACAGCTGGTCAATAATTCCGCCATCTTGACAAACAAGACACTCACTAAACAAGCTTTCTCGGTTGCCTAAATTGATCACATAATAATTATAAGCCATGCCTATCCCTGCTAAGACGCTAAAATCAGTTTTGTGGTAACGATTTTTATAATCATGTGTTAAACAATGGTTAAAGTTTTTTGTGGTAAGACGGTTAACCTTTATCCATTTAGTTTATATTAGAAAATATCGGCTTGAACTGAACGATATCAAAAATAAATGAATATGTAAACAGCGCTCACACAAGTAGTATTAAAAAAAAAGTTGCAAATAGCCTATTTTATTTTGAACTTTTTCACGTATTTGTGGATATTATATGAGCGCGTGAAAATTTTGACCTAAATATGTATGGTATTTCACAATAAAGTTACATTCCCGATACAATTTCACACAGAATTGGAATAATTCAAAGTTTTACTTAACATTAACTTTATTATTTATCCACAAAATGGCAACCAAAACATCTTCATTTACACGCACAATATTACTTATTGCCCTTCAACACTCTTCACGGAGCAAAAATTTAAAATGCGTTTCTGCACCCCACAATTTATTTCACTGATAATTTACTTTTAGCTTCGATACAGCATTTATAATATCCACACTTATTCCGATTTTGCGAATGAGTATGAGAATGGCTGCATATTAACTATAATGAATACCACGTGCCTTGTTATTCATGTGGCACAGTACTATGCCGCTTCTTAGAACGCCCTAAGTATATGGCACGCAAACGGTAGGCCCGCTAACAATTAACTAGCGATACAGCGTAAGAACTGTAGAAGAGAGTTTAAAAGAGCGTTAAAACAATGCAGGGCAATTGTGCTCTGCATTGTTTTAACGCTCTTTTAAACTCTCTTCTACAGTTCTTACGCTGTTATGGATAAATTGGCCACGTCAATGGAATCTAGAAACTTTCCCGATTTTTGGAACCGCACTAACAAACTTATTAAGCCCAAGACAGTGACGCCATCTCATATAGACGGAATAAGTGATAATACATTAATTGCAAAACACTTTAGTAACATATTCACGCAGCCTGCACCGGCCGATGACTCATCGTATAGTTCACCCGGACCAGAGGCCTGCGCCAACACGGCCGGTAAAGGAAATATGGACATCACGCCGAAACTCGTCTGGAAAACAATGAGACAAATGGCACGGGGGAAGTCACCAGGACTTGATGGGTTTACCATTGAGCATCTACAAAATGGTGGTCCAGCTGGTGTGTATACTACTGACCTCACTTTATCGTAACATATTGAATCTAACCCACATCCCTGCTATTCTTAACCAAATAGTGGTCACCCCAATAGTTAAGAATCAGAAAATAGGCCCATTGCTCTTGCCTCAATAGTTGCCCGCATCCTGGAGAAAGTGATTAACACCAAAGCAGAAGAATATTTATGGACGCAACCCAACCAAATGGGCTTTAAGCCCCATGTTTCCACTGCCACTGCCATTTATTCACTCAAACAGGTTGCGAGTTACTACAAGAAGGGGAATACCTCGGTCCTGGCCTGCTTTCTTGATCTGAGCAAGGCATTTGACAGAGTCTAACACCAAATGCTCTGGAAGAAGCTCAAAGATAGAGGAACACCGGAAACCCTTGTCAATATTCTGAGTAAATGGTACAGCACTCAAACGAACGTCGTCAGATGGAACGGGCAGCTATCCAACCCTAAAAAATTGGCCTGTGTGGTTGTAGCCTGTAGCATGTCTCCTGTGCTCTTTAATATTTATATGGATGATCTCAACAAAGAGCTGACACAAGCTGGAGTGGGCTGTTCAATGAACGGAACCATGGTTAATAACCTATGTTACGCTGACGATATGGTCCTCCTAGCACCATCAGTATGCGCCATGCATACCCTTCTTAACATCTGCGAGAAGTATGCTGCCAGACACAATATTATATATAATGCTGAGAAGACTGAATACCTAGTGTTTAAATCAGCCAACACACAATCTACTTCACCCCCGCTCTGGCTTAACGGACAGATAATTCGCCGCGTCGAAGAAGTGAAATATTTGGGCCATATAATCGCTTCAGACCTGAGTGATGATCTCGACATAGAACGGCAGAGACGAGCAATTACCGTACGGGCGAACATGCTGGCACGGCGCTTCAGCCGGTGCAGCGGCGAGGTCAAGAGGCAGCTGTTCATGACATTCTGCACCAGCGTGTATACGGTGGAGCTGTGGAGTACATACAAGATGGACACGATGCGGCGCATGAGCGTCGCATACAACAACGCGTGGCGCGCTCTGTACCGCCTGCCGTCCTGGTGCAGCGCGAGCAAGATGTTTGCCGCGGGCCGCGCGCCGGGCTGGGTGGCGCTGCTGCGCCTGCGCTCAGCCGCGGTGCCCGCGCGCATACACACATCCACGAACACCATCCTCGTGGCTGTGAGGCAGTGGCCAGTCAGCCCATTGCATAAAACGTGGGAAGGATACCACACCCCGTGTTCAGATACCTAGTATTTCTAAGCATTTTTATAATATAGAATATTTAATTTTATTTCATTAATATTTATTCCATAATGTACATTAATCTAATCTTATTTTATTTTATTTAATTGCAATTAATATTGGACTCTTTATGTCTGGAAAATAAATAAATAATAATAATAATATTCAGGCTTGTTCAGCACTTGGAGTAGCTGTTGCCTTTATTAATGCTAATACAATGCTATTATAATTCAGTTGTACAGCAATGTGCCACGTAATTTGTGCCCAAATTAGAGTTATAACAGCATTATATGCGCATATAATGCTGATATACAGCAATTTTGAGCAGCTTATGTGTCCAAGGTGTACCTATGTACTGTAAAAATGCTGTTACACAGAACTTTTGTGCTACTTGGTTATTCCTATTGTGAGGCACATGAAATATGGATCTCGGACCGGACAAGGGGAAATTCGCTTCAAGTACCGGAACCACGGCTATTCGATACCTATTTGATCTGATCAAATCGGTTTCTTAGGGAATATATACCAATAGATTTGATACGACATAATTACGTGTGGCCGTGAATAATGTACATAAATATCGTCGATTATGGTTCTGAATATACTAAAGGTCTTGTAGACTGTATTCTACGCGTCTAACTTACCACTCCCAAGAATACACGAGCGCTCGCGTTAAATCTCATTCACACGAGCAGCGAGTGAAAGAGCTTTATTAGAGCTAATTAATCATTTGAAAACTTCAGACTTTGCGGTCTTATGGAAAACCGTTCGTTCAAGTCAAGTCAAGTATTTTTTATTATTACTGTAGATATTTACATATTAAGTATATGTAAAAGTCTACAGTAAACCTCATTGTCATTCGGTTGGTGAGGACTCACTTCACTAAATTAATTAATTAATACCTTGGCAAAATATTTTTATCTTAATAAATCAATCGATAACGATAAACTCTTTGATAATATGCGTTTTCAAGTCTCCCCCACTGTCCTCGAGAGCGGAAAAGCCAATCCATGCAATTAAATTATAAATACCCCGGTTACCATGACAACACCCTAGTCAAGAGCCAATCAAATCATCCGCTTCAGCTACCTTCACTTGTTTAGGTATCCATGGTTCTCTCGTGTCACTCATTTGTGTCATTAGCAGGCTAGTGTCAGCTCGAGACGCAACAAAACACAAAAAACGAACAAAATGTTTTGGGGAATCAGTCCTGCTTTGGACTTGCAGCAGGAATATTTGGATCACGGTGACAACAACGCGTACGAACTGAACTTTCTCGTGATTGGTGGCTGCGATGGAAGACATCTGCTCAAGACACTGAGCCAAGCGTACAGACACTCCAGAAGGTACATGAACATCTTCGTCGTCGATGGATGTCCCGAGTTGGTAGCACGACAACTGCTTCTAATTTCCCTAAGCTTAGAGAAGACCACAAAATGTGGACTGCTAGAGAAGACAAGACGCCTGCTAGAAATCTACGGCAATGTTCTCCTTCGTCCATCCACTTCAAGGTATCTCATAGCCAAAGCTCGGCAGCTCATCGGAATGATCACAAATCCTGAATACATGAACTTGCTCCTCCCCTGCGTTTCCATAGAGCAGATGAAGTATCGGGAAAGGGACTATATGGAAAACCTTTTAAATTTTTGGACTACTGGCAACACCAACCAATTCAATGCTTGCGAGTTATGGGAACATCGTATAAGGCAGAGTTTAGGAGTTCGGTACGATTCTCGGGTCGGTGTATTCGACTGGGACTATCACATGAGGTTGAAGGAAATTGCCGGCCAGATTTCCTTCCAAGAATACAAGCACTTCAGAGAGCACGGAGTTGCTTTTACATGGCTGGAGACTGAAGTTTGTCGACCCAACGTCACGTTGGCGGCGGGAGTGTACAAGTGTGGAGAAAGGTTCTTACATCGCGGATACATTGGCGATCTTGTCACATCTCCGTACATATCATTCGGACTGGAATGTGAAGATGCCGAAATGTTAAAGTCTGATGGACATGGACTAAACTACAAAAGGGCCACTGATGTTGCCGAGCGCAACGTCCTCAGGTTGCTGTATCAGCTGGAAAATCGGGAGAGGTTTGATCCCATCGCTTTTAACCTAAGCAACGAACAGAACCTAGGGATGGTGGTGATGGCTGAATTGGACGCTAAGCTGTCTGAACGTGGTCCCGAGGCTCCATTATTCCTCCGTGAAGACCGTGATACTTACATAGATCTGGACTACGGGAAGGTGCATTTCTTGTCGTTATCTGCTCTGGAGCACTATCCTGAGAAGCCGCATTTCCAGGGCCTGTTCCACGGAATTTATGTTGGGCATAACATGCTGCCTCGTCTGAATATGAGTGTTTGGTCAATGGCGAGGGATAATGCGGTTGTTGTGATGGAGTCTCGCAAATACATGGCAGAGTTGAAGAAGAGTGATGTAAAAGCTTTTGAGGACCAGATAGAAAAAGCGGCGAAGGCTGCTCAGTGCGAGAGTGTTTCCCCTTTTGATCCCGAGAAGGATGACTTTGCCAAGTTTGTCGTTAAGAGGAAAAGCCTAAGTGTTGATGTACCTTCCTGAGTAAACAAGAATTGGAACATCAAAAGTGGACGCCGTCGACTTAACAGTTCTGATATATGATTCTGGTTCTGAGCTAGGTAATTCATATTTGTATTGATAGGTATGGTATGTAAGGTTTTTGAAATAACCTTAGGCAAATGGACATAGTATTAAAAAGTATATACCTAGTCGGTCCATAAGTTCTGTCACAAATATTTTTCCGCATAGTAAATAATACCAAGTTTTTATTTTATTTAATACTATATATGGTTTGATAGCTCATTAAATACTGATAAATTATACGATTATTGGATTTAAATGCTTAAAGCCATATTACACAAATGCTAGTTTCTTCAAAGATTTTGCACTTTTTTACCCAATCAAAAATACGGACGTGATTCACTTTATCTTTTTTCCATGACTCTAAAAACCTTTCAAACTTACGTGAGATTTTAGTCAGAACCCTCCCTGAACCCGTTACCTTCATTTTGAAGCATAAGATAACTAAGTCTGGGTAAAACTAATTTTCATATTCACATTTTACGTAGTGTACTTGTTGCCCACAAGATCATTTTTATACGTTTTTCTGAAAACGTAAAAAGTACGTAAAGTTCTCTTTGGGAGCATTTGGAACAGAAAGCTAACAGAAAATCAAATGCTAGTTGTTAAGCATGGTCTAAAATCGAGGTTTCAGAATAAATAAAAAAAAACTTGTTGGTTATCTGGAACACAGTTTTATTATAAAATTTGTGGTAAGTGGTATTTTTGTCAGTTGCGGCGTGTTTTGGGTTCGCGATTGTCTCAAGTTAAAAGGTTTTTTGTCATATTGCGATAATCCTACAAAATGTATTGTATTGCAATTTGATTCGTATAAAATAAGCTTTTTAATCATGTATAATACGAATAAGAAAAAGTTTATTGCTGAGTTTTATCTATCAAAAACCTTGTGACAGAACTTAAGGACCGACTAGGTAAGTATGCGATACAACCTCTGCACCACGTTCCTACCTTTACTAATTTTTATTTATTAGGCTTCCGTCTTTTCAGACCTTCAATGTAAGGAATTTGTGTTGCAAATAAAACAATATGATAAAATTTGTGTTCATCTATTTTTTCATTAATACTTAATATGTTACATTCATTTATTAAATCATACAGCAAACATATTTACAAGGACAAAATCAAACGGAAATTAAGACGCACTCCAACGTCTTCCTTCTTTTAAAATTCGTATTTTATTTTACATTAATTATTTAATATTCGGTTTTATAATTCAGTAGTTTCGGTAGTGTTGGATTGGTATACTGTGCGATTGAGAATAATCAAGAGAATATACAGGAGGTTTATTACAATACAATACCCGCCATCTTAGAACTAATCGAAATATCTGATCTCTAATCTAGATTGGTACATAATACGCTTGCTAGTTTCACTTTACGATTACAACGGAAATAGTGATACAACATTATGACAGTGATACTGTGTGTTGAGCTCCTGACGATCTCTCTTGCAATCACTTCCAATCGCTTACAGTATTGCGCCCTATTCACAATTTCCGAATAGTACGTATTCTCTACGTACCTATTTATTTTTACGTATGAATTTGGATTGGGATGATACGGCTCCCTATTACAAATACGAGTTAGTGCTTAGGTGCTCTAGAATGGTATCAATATGACTATCGTCGGCAGTGAATTTAGTTTCCATTCGTACAATCAATTTTACATTTGTTAATGAATGTGCGAAAGCATAGTCCGCGATAGTTAACTTGAGACTTGGCGCGTTTCACAGCCGCTTGAGTGTCGAGGTAACCATTGCGGGTTGTGAAATTGTGATTTAGTATTTAATAAACTTAAAAATAATGAATACGAAGAAACGACACTGTGGAAACTGTGAATAATGATCCCAGGACACTACCGTGAGCAACCATGGCGATGTTCGGCGCCGTTCGCAATTGACGTTTTAGGCCTACATACCTACTGTGCATCCGTTTAATTCAACCGCATGAATTACACACGCAAGGATACACAGCCGGCGGTGAACGAGCGCTCGCGACGCCTGCTGGGTGAAGACTTTACCGCGGAAGTGAGATGCGCCTGCTTATGCGAATACGGCAACACTTTTAATATGGTCGTTGCCTTCGAGCGCGTATGCATAGCGTCGAGCGAGTAGGGTGACTATGATCGGATTTCTTTCAATATTTGATATTAACAGGCTGTGGTGTCCGTCCGACGCCCGCCTCGCCCGCTTGTGTCGCACCCAGCTACAGAGTATTGCAATCACATCTACCCTGTACGAGTTCATAGTAACTAGGTATTTAGACTTACTTAAAATTAACGAATACCTATACGAGTAATTTTGAATATAACGCGGATGACAGCGCCAGCGAACATCGTACCCCTAGTGATAGTAGCCGAGTCGAGTATTGTATATAAATTACGGTCGTAAGTTTCACTACTTGTTTATAATTATCTTCGTGGACGAACCACCTAGCCTAGCGAATTAAAACGATAACGTCCTAAATTGTCACAATAAAATAAACGAAATAACTATAACATACCTTTATTATACATTCATGTTATCGGTGTAAATTCGTTTTAAAGTCAATGCAATAATAATAATATATATTCTGATAAAATTGAAATAACGCTTATCCAAATTACAGGTTTTAGAATATGTGTGTTATGTTTATAGGCTACTTATTAGAAATTTATTGGTGCACGGTGAATCGAGATCTCTGAGGATGTAAATATGTAAATATATTTTTGCTCAAATCAAAGAGTGAACTAGCTTTTAGCATCATATACGTACAGGTCAATTTCCTTATTGTATTAAGAATTGAATACTTTATTTGGTGTTCTGAAATTTATTGATTTTCTTATATGTGGATTGTAATTGGAGAAGTTGGGCGTTATTGACGGAGAGGTGATGGAGAATGAAGTGTCGAATTACTCTCCGGGGACGGTTTCCGGTGTCGCCCATCTTCGTTGCGGATTCTTTTGATGGTATTTTATTTCAGTTAAAACAATATTTGAGTATTTTAAGAAAACAATGAATCTGATTACTCCGATTAAATCTAACGTCAAGCGTCGAGCTCAACAACATATCAACAAATCAAATAAAAACTAAAAGTCATTGCATTTACATTAAAGCTTCTCTTCCCCAATATAATGATAGTGTAGTTTTGCTTAATTTGTTAATCACCTATCTAATTTGTAAGCTACTTGAGCTTATCTCTTGGAAGTCAAAAGAAAAGGAGCTCGACGCGGCAAGACCTCGGGCACCGTACAACTCCACTTAGCTTAGCTACGTATCCCATATAACGATAAGTCTTACTTAAAGTTACTTTAGACATACATCAACAGCGCCGCTGGACGACGAATGGCCTCGAACAGAGATAGAGTTATAAAGCGTATCGATTTAATTTAATACAATGAATATAGCTCATTAAATACTTTAACGTAACAAATCTCCCCTTCCAGCGGCGCGGCGGTTAACACATTTGAAACTTACATTCAACAGTTTACTCTAAATTGTATTTTTCTATAGCTCAGTCATAATCGTTTATGTAAACTGCAACTTCACAGTTCAGTAATATGTACAGTTTTATGATTTGCTATCAAATAACTACGGTAGTTATCCACAAGCGGATTATCTGGCGACGTCGCAGCCGCAAAGTACTTAAACCGCACAATGTAACGGGCTCTAGACCCAATCCACTATATCTTTTTAGGTCAACTACATGTGAGAAAATTTATTGTGTCGATTACTAACAGTCACCTACCCGTTAATGTGATTACCCTAACAGTGCAACAGAGCTCGAATACATCGAATATTATCATAACTATTAGTGCGTACGCGGCGCTGCGTCCGACGAGATCTCATTGAGCAAGCGTTCGCTATCTAGACGACGACGTCCGGTGTCGTGAGGTTCATATCTAGTTTAACGTCTTACACTACGTGTACAGCTATCGTATTATACGGATAACGTATATGATACATCGACCGGCGGCGTCGGCCTTACCTATACACACTAGGGCGTCAGTAACTAATACATATATCGAGTTTAGAATGTCGCGTGCGTGAGCTTGTGCCGCGGGGGCGTGGTGCGCGGTGGGGGCGGCGGTGGGGCGCGGCGGCTACAGCTCGGTGGCGCGGCAGCGGCAGCGCGTCAGTGCTTGTACTCGGGGAAGCGGCCGCCCTCGGGCACGCTCGAGGACGACGCGGACGCCGCCGTGCTGTCCGAGTCGAGCACGCAGCTGGCGCCTGCCGCCGCCGCCGCTGCCGGCCGCACCGTGCTGCTGCTGCTGCTGCCGGGGGGCGAGGGGCAGTAGTCTCTCTCGGCCGCCACCGGCACCGCGACTTCACTCGCCCACCGGGCTAACTGTCGTTGAGCTTGAATAAATTTATCTCTAGAAAATGATAGAGCACGGGATCGGAGTCGAGGACGGCGCGGTGCCGGTCTCGTTGCGAGCCCCGAGGTCTCGTGCTCTCTAATGAGCCAGCACTTCTTTATCTTTACTCTTTCAGGCACTTCTCTGTTTCTCAGCGTCTATTGTTTCCGAGATCACTATGCTAAAGGCTTCCAGACCTTAGAGCTCACGTAAGAGTATTGAAAGTGTTGTTTGTTAGTGTAATGTTTCTGGAATCAGAACAGTGTTAGTAGCATTCATGGGTATAAGGCCACCAGGTATTTGCGTGGTGCCATTAAATATTATCTGCTCTATTATATTGGAACAGGTTGTAGGTCCTGGCAGTGTTGGGAGGGAGACCAACTAAATATGAGACAAAGTTGATATTATCATTCAATGTTGATTACCTTCTTCTGGTATGAAAGATGGTGATGTGCCATTGCAACTCACGCCACTCATATCACTGTATACTAATTTCCAAACCCAAAAAGTAAAAAAAAATGAAAAGGGCATCATGATAACAGCCCATATCATCCCACTGCTGTGCACAGGCCTTTCGTTGGTCTAGTTCACTTTTATTCTACTTCAGTTAGGGAACCCATAGTTAAGAAACGACATGAACACGTCACTCAACTCGGGGCAACAAGACTCAAACCCAGACAAAGTGATATCGACCAAGCTCTATCGGCAACACCTAGGGCTGCCATTTGTATGATTTAACTTTTTGGTTCTCATGACTCTTCTCTATTATGTAATTGTTTAAATATTATTTTAGTTCCTCAATGATAGAACATATTTAGTACAGCTCATTTCCTTTTACATCTATGGTCGATCTTTACAACAGTTTTCGATTATTGCTGTGTAGTATTAGCCTTCTCTGCACAAATGTTCAACAGATAGTTTAAAAAGTTAAAAATCGATCCAAAATAAACATCTTCATCAATCGTTATTGTATCATAACCATTAATCTGATTGTTGCCGTGACTTTCTAAGCTTTTATGCCCTTAGAATATAGCAATTTTACTGTCTGCTGCTGGATAGAACCGGATATATTCGTAAGAAGGAACACATTCTGTTTTTGAAATAAAACCCTCAGGTCGACAATCAGAAAATGATTACATTGTAATGAAGTTAGCTTTAACTTTGACTTAACTTCTAGTAAAAGTTTGTGCAGAGAAGGACAGAAGTAATAATTCGTATGTTTTCAGCAGTAATCGAAGACAAAGACCGACCATAGATCTAAAAGGAAAATAGATGACGTCTGTGAATTAGAACGGCTTTGTCCCATGAGAGTCAATAGGTGTAATCGTACGAAATGGCAGCCCTGACACCACCCCATCGGACTCCCTACCTCTCGCTGTCCGGCGCGTCCCGCAGCCGGTCCGCGTCCGCCGTCTCGTACAACGCGTCGTCGTCCGGCGGCGGCGCGCGGTGCGGCACGGCCCCGGCCGGGAACATCGGCGGGTGGTGCCTGCCTGAAGCCCGGAAGCGAGGGTAGCCGAACCGGGACTCTTCTTCCCCGCCGCTCAGGCGACCGCTGCGGCAGCGGCTATCGATATAAAAAACATAGCGTCACGCGTTTTTTATACGGGATGGCAGAGGCGCCCGCTTTTAGCCAGTTATTTAACATGTTTAGAATCGAATGGTACCCGATCGCAATTTCGTTATGAGTAGCACTAGTAGTATAAATCGGAACGTATTTATACGGATATACGTTATGGATCCGTCCATCTGCCGTAGGCGGTTTATATTATGCAACTTTGGTCGGTCTCTGACCGGAAGTCAGCCCGTAACTTTTTGTGTGATAGCTGTCACTTGACATGTCAATTGTTTTTTCCTCACTCGAACAATATCGACAAATTTTGGGCTGTCGTATTGAAATCGGTTAATCTCGGTTAACTCCGTGACGTCGCGAGTGTACTCGTCGTGATATTTTAACTCGATGTTCGAATTGTATCGAGACTGTATTGAGCTCGTGCAGTGTTGTTCGTTTAGGGCTGGCTAAGCTAAACAAACTAATGCTCGTGTTTGAATCGTGAGAGTTGTGAGTGTGTGTGTGTTTGAGGTCTCGGCGGGAAGCCGCCACGTTTGTAGAATGCAGTAGAACAGTGTGTATCCTTTGGCTGTCAGCAAGGCGCTTGAGAATTCAGCTCACTGGATTGTAAGGATTGCATTAAATGGAACTATAGGTTTATTAATTTTACTTATATTACTAAATTATACTATTTGCTTGTTTATTTTAACAAACTTTGTATTTTTTTTGTGTAAGTAACCGTTTGTTTCTATTTTTTTTACTCTACGTGGCACGTGGCTAAACGTGGGCACTTCTGCGCCTCTGCCACCTTTATGGGAAAAGGCATGACGCTTTGTATTGTTGTTTGTTATTAGGCACTCACGGCGCCACATCCCCCTCCATCCGGTAATGCCGCGGGTCCGTCTCCGGCTCGCTCATCCGGATATCTTCCGATCCGGACGGGCTCATATGCCGGCTGGAGTGGTGCTCTAGCTGCCGGATCAGGTCCTCCAGGTTCCGGATCCGGATCGGCCCGCACTGAGGCGTTTCTTCTTCCTCATCTGAGAAAAAGACAAAATATTTACAAATTTAGTTAAATAAATAAATAAGAGCAAATTTGGTTTGGGTGGGATCCATATCTGATCGTCCGGCGCTGGACACCTTTCCTGCAGTAGATATGTAAGCTAGTAACCTGGCATTCGGTCATAGTGACTTTAGTGACCGCCTTGGTTCGCTACGCCTTAGAAACTAAGTACAACATTGAATGCTGCGGTGCTAAACCGCAGCGTGTATAGCAATGCCAGTCTCAATTAAGATCAATCACGACATCGATCGTATCCACTAGAGTTTGACGCGATTACATTTTGCCGCGATTCTTAGGCAGCAGCTTCACAAACAACTGTTCTCTATTGGCCTTAAACAAATTTGTTGCAGAACAAGTGATTGATTGATGATTGTGACACAATGAAGCTAGCTTACCGTCTCCCGCTCTTTGCCTACCTCATGAATCTTCTTAGCACTAGGCACGCGTTCCCTCTGGACTTAACATATCACCTAGCTGATGGTATGATAACCTTATTGCGCCGTTATGACGTCATCCGGCAAGGAACCCCTGGTGCCCGTACCCGCAGGTACTCATACTTTTTCAGGGCACGCGTGGTGGCGTGTGACCCGACGTGACCACGAAACCCAGTTCCAGTTCCCAAAGAAACATGGTCGCAAATCTACTAGGGTGCTCTCAATTTCAAAAGACAATATAAGCAGTCGATTTACCGTCTCCCCCTCTTTGCCTTCTAAGCTCCGCCTCATGTATCTTCTCAGCACTCGGCGCACGTTCCCTCTGGTACTCATATTCCTGAAGGGCACGAAGGTCAGCTGAGCCGGCAGCGGAGCCAGCGCTCGCGCGTTGGGCGGCTGCTTTCTTTAGCGCCACGATTATATTCTCGTGGTAGCCGTTGAGGTCCTGCGGATGTAAGTGGGGATTCATAAGCAAGCATGAACATAAAATATTATGTATGACGACCTGGCGCTGGGGGTTGTGGCTCTGCCTACCATGCGGGAGGTCCCGGGTACGATCCCCGGCTAGGGATGAAGAAAAAGAAAACCCCAGGTCTTGGATGCTTATAATATGTGTGTGATGTCGCAGTTTCTGGTTCCCACGACACAGGGTATCCTAGCGAGGGGCTAGAAGCAATGTATGTGACTGTATATGTGTAAATCTATGTATACTACTTCTCACACTAGGATACCCCGTCTCGTAGGAACCAGAACCATCGACGTCACACACATACATGATGAATAGTAAACAAAGGATAACCCCAGAAATATTAATAGACCTCATCATTCTGAAAAACTTTCAATGTGAAACCGATTGGATCAGAGAAACTTTATTTTTCACTCCTCCGTACATATCAGCAGACCGCCGGGCCTAAAATGTATGGATATGTCAAAAATAAAGTTGCTCTGATCATATCAGTTTCAGAGTTAAATTTGTGGGGTTACGGAACATCCTGTATTAACATCTAAGATCATCATCAATTATATTTTCGGATGGTTTACAGGTATTTTCACAAACATTCACAATTCGGTCGGTGGTAGGTGGGGACGATTTAGAACAAAACTACTAAACGGACATTATTCAGTTTTGAAACTTACGCCCGGTTTCTGAAAGGAAAATTAGCTGTGACAACTTGTTAAACTCTTGTTAAACACATTTCAGCCAATCACATGCCGCTGTTTTGAATAAATGATCGCGAACCGCTTGTTACATTTGACCACTCTTTCGTAAACTGGGGGTACGTAGATCAAGGCAATGAATACTTCTTATCCCGAAAAAACATCCGATTGCTGCTGGATAGGAAAGAAAAGTGTTTCCATATTTCTCAAATCTGCTCGAATGTTCCACTCACCTTAAACCTATGCTCCATATCAGCTACAGCCTGCGCCGGCTCCTGCCCGTCAGACTGCGAGCCAGCCTCCAGGTGTTCCGATTGAGAGTCGTCCCCCCACTTGTCTTTCCCGTCCACGGCACCATACCCGTGCTTCTTGAGGATTCCCTTCTCGGGGAGTTTGGACATCGCACCCGCGACGTCGATGAAGGCGATATCTTCTTCGCCTGTGAAAATAGGCAGGTCTGTCCAACATTGTACATTGAAGTTTTTTTATGGTAGCGCTCGGTACCTTTGCAGCAGTGGAGCAGATATTTACTGTGCCTTGCGCACTATATAAATGTAGCCTATTAATATCCTGTCCCCACCCAGGCGCAAAGGCCTTTACCCGGATACGAATAAGATTAAGCCATACTCCGCAACGCTGGCCCAGTGCGGGTTGGTGGAGCGGTTTGACGACCACTAACACGTAGCGATAGTAGCCGGGACCTACAGCTTAACATGTCATCCGAAACACTAAACGTCATAACGTGCTTAAGATAAATTGATTATCTCATTAGTACATGATCAGGATTCGAACCTGCATCTCCTGTGTGAGAAGCGAGCGTGTAACCATAATGGTCTAATGACCACGGAGTTTTGCTGACAACTAAACTGAAACTTTACTCTGATTCCCTCTTAGGAGCGTGAATTCCGTTCACTTTACCAGAACTGATGGCACACAATTTGTGATCAATAAAAAACTTACCAGAATGATTAGGATCATCCTCGCTACCCGAATGAACACGCTTCATTTGCTTATGATCTCTGAAAAGGGTAAGATGTATCATTTATAAAAATTGTCGACTTTTAATAACTTGCTCTAAATAATGTATAAATATTTGTTAAACACTTACGGATATCTACTAGCGTTCCCAGATCCAGACATGTGATTCCCATGTCTGAAAATGACTCTTTGAGAATCTCGGCTGAAACGTTAAAAGTACAAAAGCAAATTGTATTAAATATTCTATATAACCTACCAAGCAATACTCTTAATAAAATGTATTATTATCTTATACTCGAATGCACTAAAGCCAATCTTTATACAAATGATCCTCTCGACAAAGCTAGTATTTAGGCATTTATTAGCCAATTGATGATTAGGTACTATGAATGATATCTTTAGTCGATGGGATACTACAGTCTAAAATTTATCAGAAACCAAACACCACCTTTATCTACAAGTAAAGCCATTCAAAGTCCTAATAACTTGTATTTACTAAAAACGTTCCTTAAATACGAAAAATATCAAACAGTTACGTCAAATCTTATTCTGTTCGATTGTAAACTTAACTTAATGATTTTATAACTAAGTACTCTAGATCCAGTTCATAAAGGTCTTCAATCTATAGTATCAGAAAAAATCCTAAGAAATAGATAATGTAAAAGAATAAAGAAAGCGTGTCGATTAACACCTAATGTTGTGCTAGAAAGGAAATGCGGAAAACACACAAAAATATACAAGGCAGCACTCGCGAAAACTTTTAACTCAAAGCATTTTGGCATCAAAGCAAAGTGGGTCAAAAGCGAAAAACGTGTGAGCAGTAGAAAACTTGAGCGGAGATGTGTAACGCGTGTTTATAACCTCTAGATCCACGCCAAGCTTGGAACGTACCTCAAGAAATTTCTGTTTAGTTGAGAAGACCAGAGCCATCAAAAAGAAGAAACATAACGTATTGAAATTTTATAAAAGGTAAAGTATTTCCTAGGTTTACTTTAGAATATAGTCTCCGAACTAAAATGTGAAAACAACACCGTTATTTACATTTCAATCTCGATGTGCACACCTAAAAGTGGAAATGGCAGCCCGACACAACATTTGGTATTAAGAGCTCTAAGATGCTGGAACAGACGGATTGTTAGAAGCAGTCCAGCAACTCGAATCGTAGCAAGCGGACTTCTCACAAACCACAATGTTTGTTGGATACGCGTGTTATGCTTTGAGCTGGCATTCCTCGACTGATCTATCGTTCCATCCTGGTACTAACGCTAACGAGGGAAACAAGCACGTACCTAAATGTATTGTTGAAAGCGTGCATCTTTCCGTTTCCGCCGTCGATAGAGATGTCTTCCTGTGAGTTGTTGGAGGTCGTCGAGCCGGCTGGGAAGTTCTTCGGTGGCTTCTTGAACGGAGGATCGTAGGTCGGGACGGTGCTCTTTTTCCTAGCGCAGGCGTGGTGTGGGAACGTCCCACTCAGATCAATCGATTACGTTTTCGAAGAAGATCGACGGTCGGAATCGAGAACACCTTCGCAACGTGGGGGGTGGTTTCGAGTCCGAAGAGGGGCTTTTTTAATTTGAGATCGAATGTATGAGCGAGGCGGCGATAGATGACCAACTGTGTGTGGTTTGCTAATGGTCGAGTAGAGAGATGTGGGATATGTCGACACAGAACTGATGGAAAAACCTGTCGAGCATTGAAGTTGGATCATCTATTACCCCTTGTTCCTGTATTTTGGAATTTTGAAAATAGCAAAGATTGGCGCTTTTGGATATATCAAATTCAACCATTGTGATAATTTTGAATTGGACTTAATATTTTTCGTTTCATTCCTCACGGGAATTCATGTTTCATGGCATTCTTGATCGAAAAGAGAAATTCAGAGATTGATCTTAGATTAATGACTTATAGCTGAGCTGAGAATCCTTCCAGTATCATGATGCTTGTTCAACTTTAAAATAACTCTTCAGTGACTTGATAACTTCAAAGCTGAAGTGATCACAAGCATCGTTATACAAGAAGAATGGAAATGAATGTGTCAAGAAAATGGTACTGGAAAGAGCCTGAGAGTTCCTTATATTTAACATAACGCGTAACTAACTAGAAGACAGCTGCTTGAAAGAAGAATCCGTGCATCGCACATTCGCTTCTCGTGCAAAAGTTGATAGAGAGTTAAGTACAGTGTAGTGATGGTGACGGTATTGTGATCGGGCGATCTATATCTTCTTCAACATTTCAGTGATCTCCTTTACTTTGACGCCGTGGTACGTACCTCGAAGAATGGTATGAACGAAAATGTTGCCAAATACCTTCCTTAATACGCAATGCTTTCACCGCAATGCTCGTCTGGAACTTGCATTCGATAATGAGAAGCGTTCAATGGCAACGATAGGTAATGATGAGTCGAGTGTATGGGAGCTAGCGGCGACTTGCTTCAGTTTTAGATGATGGTGTCGGTCAGTGTTTGCTGAAGATATAGACGCGGGCGCGGCGCCGGGGGGCGAAAGTGCGGCGCGGGGCGGTAGGGGGCCGGGGGGCAATGAACGCCCGCCGGCGACGCGCCATGACCAAGAAAGGAAACGAAAACGAGTCACAGTTCACATAAAGCCAATGCACACATCCAAGAGCCCAGAATCTTAAGGGTTTGAGTCGAGAAGGTGTCGCCCGAGTACAACGAGAAAAGCCTTCGGAGCGGTCCCGACCGCGAGCATGCAGCGGCGAGCGGGCCGCCCGCCCGCGCCTCGTGGGTGGTGGGTGGGTGGTGGACGGTGGGCGGTAGTGGACGGTGGGTGGTGGCGGTCGCGGGGGGGGCGGCCCGCGCGGCCGACACAGAACCACAGAGCAATGGCAGCAGTGGCGCGCCGAGCGTGCCTCGCCGCGCCACCTCACTAGCGCTACGACCACAACTCAAAGACAAAAACAACGTATCTTGAAAACAAATATAAAACCAATCTCGACGTATAAAAACGAACAGTAACACCAACGCTAACGTCTAAATAAACATACAAGTATACGAAGGTGACGATTTAAATTTCTTCTTAAAGACTACCTTTGGTCTGTTTTCTGCTCACTAACCTTAGGCACAGGGAGAAGTTTTTGTGTACTACGACTGACCTGTAGCAGAGAGCGCTCAGGGCAAATACTATGAATACCCCCCCTACCACAGACATGAGCACCGCCACGAGGAACACCGTGTTCGAGCCGTGGTAGTTCTCTGCGCCCAAAGAGAAAGGAGTGAGTGCGGGCGGCGGGGGAGCTCGCGGCGTGACGTCACGCGCGGCGCCGTGCGGGGCGCGTGACGTCACGCGCGCGGCGCCGGCGACCGGTCGGCGGTCGCGGGCGCGGGGGGCCGGCGCCGCAGCGCGCGGGGCGCGGGGACTCGCGGTCGCGGATACCAGTACAATACGACACGCAGGCACGAGCGACAAGACACAGTGCGACAACACCGAGTTACCGGCAGATACCTGAAGCAGTACGCCAACCAGGCGAACCCCAAGAACACGGACAGCACGACCGCGAGCAACAAGATCACCATGTTCACGGTGCTCATCTTATTGCCCTTGTGTTCACCTGCAAGAGAGGGGTCCCGCGCGTTAGCGCCGCCGGCCGGCCGCGTCACGCCCCGACAAGACACCGCCGCACCGAGCACTGCTCAAGCGCAGCGACCATCGCTCACTACTACTACTAAACGCACGCCATTTACACTATCTCAAGTTTCGGTGTTCTGAGTTATCGTTCAGTAATTTAGCGTAGAACAATGCTCGGTTAGGCAACATTTGAGATTCTTAATTGTTATCGGAGTAGGAACGGGCAGGGAATTTTGTAAGGTCATGATATCTGAAATCATAAATCGGTGGATCATTAGAATATCTATAGCAAATATCTTATGGACTGTGGTCTTGTTATGTTCAGAGTCTGTTGCAGTCGTAGGGTATGATATGATCAACTATTGTATCAAATTAAAAGTTCTATATACAATAAAATAGAGCTTAAATATTACTAGATATTTATGTTCACGTCATGATACACCAGAGCATCGAATTATGTTAGCGAAAGAACACACAAATTATATAATACACAAGACCTTGTGATAGAAAGACTTTGTAACGGACACTGAACATTTTCATTTTATAATTATTTATAAAAAATCGCCTACTGACCACAGTTTGAACTTTGTTCAGATAAACTGGTGTGTCTATGTAGGCTTGAAAAGGTTTAATCTGAATCCTAAAAATAGACGCTGGATCGAACCAGCCTAAATATAAATCTTTTGCGAGCTTGCCTTGCTGTCCAGAGTGGTGTCGTACATGACCATTTTATCCTTATATAGCATTGATTGTTCTGGCGTCAAAACTACAAGAACTACAAGTTACTGCTCCTGCCACCAAGCCAACGAGACGTTTGTCAGGTGCCTTCCGTCTCAATTCAGACTCACACACGTCTGTGAAACAAAACATAATTCAAGGCATGTATGAAATGAGATGGAAGATGCCTAACTGGTGTACCGTTGGCTCGGGGTAGTAATCATAATATAATTAATGGTTAGGGACAAAAGCTTTTCAAAGATTTCAAATAGTACCATATATTTATGGCCACATTGCCACTAACTTAATTGGCTCTGTGACGCCGTCGCTTGTATTGTCTCGGACTATGCAATGAGATTATGTTATTTACTTTTCGTCATGGCAGAGATTTTATGAGTATATTTGCAATGATTTATGAATACTGAATTCAAAAAGAGTCGGTATTATAATTATATCATTGGCAAGAAATGGTAGAAAATAAATTATGGCAAAATTTGCTTAATACTGCGTGTTTATTTAAATGAAGTATTTGGTTTGCCTATTACAATATGAATGTCATTTCATTTGACACTGGCGACTTTGTTCATTAGTTTTGGCTCCCGAAGAATATGCTTTACCCAAGGCTGCCATACATTCAGAGTAATTTAATGGTCAACTTAATGAAAGATTTACCTAGTACCATTTAATGGTTTGTTATGTATATAACTTAAATGTTACACCTCTTGTTTCCTGTATTATAGGTAAGAAAGCGGCGAATTTACAATCCCCAGATAAAGATACAGACAGCCTTATTTGAAAATTCACAAGAACATATTCCTTAGATTAAACAGTCAGCTAATCATTATCTGAGGATTAAAAAAACCGGCCATAAACAATTATTATATTGTATTCCATTCTAAATGACTCTGAGTATGGCAGTGAGTCCTATTATATGCTATATTCTACAACGAATCCTAATCCTCAACCGGTGTCGACTCACCATACGGCGTTTCCTTCTTGGTCATGTTGTATGCGGCCTTCGTGGAGTTGTCCGGCACATAGGGGGTGGGTGACGGGGGTAACGCGTCGGGCTGCGAGCAGTCCGGACCTGTCCACCCGCGCTGGCATACGCACTTGTTGTTGTTTGAACACATCTGCAATGGGGAGAAGAGGGTGATGAGTACTAATCTTAAATGTGTAATATGTGAGGAGTTTCATAACCTATCTTCGCTTTTCATTCGAACCAGATTAGGAGGCTTACGTGACCTATCCTATCTTCCTATGTATGCTTTGCCTAAATATAATAACTACTATGGCCAACGTAAATGGGAATACATGCTTCCTATGCTTTTAAACGAACTGCCTCCAGATATTGTGAAGAGCATAGAGTGCGACAAAAAAAGAAAATATGTTTTGCAAAAGCTCAAGGCTCAGCAGTGAGCAATTTTTTTTCTTTCATATTATTTAGGTAGATATAAGTATAAATAATTGAGTAAGCTTGTAAAGACGCATCAATAGCGATCTCACTTTCCGCATATAAACCGCATAAGGTTTCCGCGGAGAGCTCATATGTGTTTTTTTTTTATAAGTTTTGTTTTAGATAAATAAATAAAAAAAAAAAAAAAGGTTTTGCCTCCTGACACCCCGTGTACTCGCATGACATAAACTTTGTAAAAATGGTAAACGAACCTATAAGCCCAAATTTGATTTTGGCGCGGTCTGGGGCAAACATAGAGGTTTTATCATATAAAAAGTATACTTACGGTAGTTTTGGAATATTACCTTATTCATGACCGATTGGAATGGAAATCCATTGATTTCATAAATAAATACATAGATGATGATTTATTGGTTAAAATGGTTAGCTACAATACAAACAGGACAGTTTTTTCTCGAACTGGAAATACTTTGGGATTTACATTGATTGAATGTAAAATATTTCTAGGATTGAAGCACATAATTTATTTTCTAAAATTCTCCAACTTACGTATGTATTGGAGCTAAAAATGGTGTAATCCTATCATAGCTATGTCAATAACCAGAGATAAGTTTTTTTTTTAAATTCAATCCTAAAAGTCCTCTACGACGATGACTTGAGCCCTGAAGGCAAGAAAAAGGATAAAATCAAGAAAGGTAAGGCCTGTTCTTGATCGTCTACTAGAAGGCTGCCACAAACAAGACGGTAGTGTTGATATGAGTACAGATGAGATGGTGATACCTTTTTCTGGTCAGTGTATTATCAGAGTATATTTTTAATGACCTTGCGTCCTTTGCGCTGAGTAGACAAGGTTCATACAGTTTACCATATTTAATAACTTATAAGCCGTTTAAGTCATCGATAACATCAAAAAACCACAATACAACCATTTCTAAGTAGCGGCGCTAATTATATCAGTTCCTGACTATAGTGAATATAAGTGTTTTAGTGTTTAAATCTGTGAATTTGTGTGGAATAGTTGCGATCACAATTGGATACCGCGGGTGGTTCATGAACAAGTACCGCGACATTATTACCAATTACCGCACAATCATCTGTCAGAAACCAACTACCATAACACTATATCAAATATTCGCACGCCCGTCATCAGACACTGGTGGCGCAGAGTGTTATGTAGTGTGAATACTGTACGCTCAATCGCACGGGTTCGAAACCAGTGAAACCATCACATTGCTTTTTGTCTTTTCCTTTCTCTGACGACACTTTCTCACCGATAGAGGGCAGTGCAGCATAGCAAAACAATTTGATTATCGAGATCCCTGTTACAATAATATCGCTGTCAGATGATAGAGGGCGCTGCCGACTTCAAAGACGCATCAGTCATGGCAAATAAATGTGCAGGATGTGGCAAGTTCATGTCGCTGGCAGATGGCGCTGCATGTAGCCGTTGTGAGGAGAAGTTTCACAAAGCCTGTGTTTGCCTGCCAACTGATATTGATGTGCCACCAAACTGGTTATGTCCTGTATGTAAGGCAAAATACCTAGAGACAACGGCAATATGACGCCGGTACGACTACATGCCAATGCAGCCCACTCACATCTTAATGAAACTGTCAATCTCAATGACACTGCACTGAACAACACCATGGAGCTTGACCTCGCCTCAGAACTGCGTCTATGCCGAGAAGAGATGAGGCGCATGCGCGAAGAGATGGTCGGCTTCCGCGGGGAGATGAGTAAACTCTACCTATCTCTAGCGGATTGTAACAAGAAGGTGGAGAGCATCGAAACACGTTTAGCAGCTTTGGAGAGACAAGACGGAGAAAAACCAGATATCAGACAACTGGAAGCCACCGTGGAGAAGCTGCGGGCTAGCAACATGGAGCTGACCAGGAGTAACCAGGACCTGAAAGCGTGCAACAACGAGCGTGACAAGGAGCTGCTTCTCAACGACGTAGAGCTTACTGGGATCCCGGAGTCTAGCGGAGAGACCCCATCGCACGTTGTGACCGTGGCCGCGAGCAAACTGGGAGTGGAGCTGCAGGAGCGGGACATCGTGTAGGCGGCGCGCGTGGGCCCTGTGCACAGCGCCGTGGAGGGCAAGCCGACACAGCCGCGGCCCCTCGTCGTAAGACTCGCGCGCCGAGTCACCCGCGACCAGCTGTTGAACGCCGCACGCGTCCGCCGCGGTGCCACCACAGAAGGGATGGACCTACCACTACCCGGCCCGCCACACAAGTTTAGTGTAAAGGAGCGGCTCACCAAAGCCAATAGGCAGCTCTTTGGCCGAGCTCGTGAGATAGGGCTGAAACAACTTCAATGGAAGTTTGTATGGACCCGTGATGGAAAAGTTTTCGCTCGCCAGGTTGTAGGCAAGGCCTGCCATAGGTTGCGAGATGAATCGGATATTGATAAGGTTTTTGGATACCAATCAAAAAACTGTTAGCCATAAATGTTAATTTTATTTTTAATTTAGTCTTACATTGCATCATCATAAGTCAGTCTGTCCTAGGAAATTGTCTTATATGTGTATTCTGTACGTTTTTGCTGTACTGTAACCATTTATGTTTGTACCAATGTCTCACCACCCTTCAAGTAACTAACCCACAACCAAAAACTAGCCATGGATACGGATAAAATCGAATTAGCGAATGAATTGGACAATGCACTTGTGATCAAGTGCCATTTGATAGATTTACCAGAGGAATGTGAGACCTATATACATACTAATTCAAAGTTAAAACTGTTAACGTATAATATTCGGAGTATTCAACTGCACTTCGACGAATTTCAAGTACTACTTAAAAGATTGAAAATTGAGTTTGATGTCATAGTATTGACAGAATGTTGGCTTCAGGATTTATCAATGGTAGGATCAATAGATGGGTACACAATGCACAAATCAACCACATTTATTAACAAAACTGGCGGAGTTGTAGTCTCTGTTAAAAATAATGTGAACGCTACTTCCTCTGAACCTAGTATAATCGAGGCAAATTGTATCGTTTTAGAATTGCCCGGCATTGCTAATGTGGTGGCAATTTATCGGTCTCCCTCGAAAAGTCCTCAAAACTTCATTGATTCCGTGCAAGATTTCCTTGTAAACTTCAAGAGGAAGACCTCTCTTATTCTAATTGGTGATGTTAACATTGACCTACTATCGGATGGATCGCAATACCTTTGCATGACCGCTGAAAATGGACTTCTACCAGCAATAACGAAGCCAACTCGTCTTAACGCATGTCTGGACCACATTTTCCTACCCTCGCATCTTAAAGCAGAAGCTATAGTCTGTAAGACAGATATCGCGGACCATGACCTGGCTATGGTTAGTATAAATGTCGATGCTAGGGAACGCTCTGAAAAACGAACGCGTATTAAAGTTGACTACGTAGCAATTTATGAAGAAATTAGTACCGTTGACTGGACCTGCGTTACTACTACCCAATCAGTTAATGATGTAGTGGAAACTTTTACTGACTTAGTGTCTAAGGTTGTTTCAAAACACTACAAACAACTTAAGATAAGCAGATCCAAATTCAACATCAAACCATGGATAACCCCAGGTCTAATTAGGTGTATGCGAAATCGTGACTCTCTACATGCAAAATTCCGGAAAAACCCCATGTGCGACATTAAAATATACACGTTATAGAAACTTTTGCAATAATTTACTACATCAGCGAAAGAACAACTACGAAAAAAAGGAACTAGAGGCTAACAAAGATAATCCTAAAAAGTTATGGGAAACCATTAAAGAGATTTGCCATTCAAAAAACAAAACAGTGTAGCTACTGAACTATTAAACATTTGTAAAGACCCAGTTTCATCCCTGTCAAAATGTAATAAATACTTTACCACTATTGGGAAAGCTAGGTCTTTCCCAATATACTGAATGACATGGATATCGAGGAAGATACCCTAGCAATGATCTCACCAAATAACACATCACAAAGTACGTCAATGTTTTTAAATCCTACTGATGAACAAGAACTAAGCGACATTATTCGGCAACTATCGTCAAGTACCGCATTCGGAATAGATGGCATAAACAACACTGTCGTCAAAACACTGAGGAGTCATATTACTGTCCCTATAAAACATATCGTCAATATGAGTATGTCCAACGGCCAATTCCTCGAAGTTTGGAAAACAGCAGCAGTATGTCCGATCCACAAAGCGGGGCCAAAAGACAACCCTACAAACTATCGTCCTATTTCACTACTTCCAACATTCTCTAAGATTTTGGAAAAGGTTGTTAACAAACGCCTTGTTAACTTCCTGGAAAGTAACAAACTGCTCTACCACGGTCAATTCGGTTTCAGAAAGGGGAGGTCAACTGAAGACGCTGTCACTGCCTTAGTGAGGAGAGTATCAACCCTTCTGGATGAGGGAAAATCGTGTATTGGCGTTTTCCTAGATTTGGCAAAAGCGTTCGATACGGTGTCCATTACAATTTTTTTGAACAAAATGGGATACTTGGGAGTTAGGGGTATTGTTCAGGACTGGTTTAGGAGCTATTTATCGGCAACAATGTTTGAGAGTCACACGAGCCCACCGAAAGCAATTAGTTTTGGCGTACCTCAGGGCAATATTTTGGGTCCTACTCTGTTCCTCATGTATATGAATGATATCGCAAACTTAAATATTACAAATGCGGACCTTTACTGTTACGCTGATCACACATCTATCTTGTTTCATGAAAAATCTTGGAATAAGGTCTTTGGAACGACAGAACAAGGAATGTTTGAAGTTGCTACATGGCTTAACGCGAACCTTCTGACCGTCAATACCACAAAAACTAAATATGTAACTTTTTTTAAGACCGAAGCTTCGTGTCCGCCGTCTTTGCCTGAAATAAAGATACACAAATGTAGACTCACATCTGACCAATGTCAATGCCCAACCATAAAAAATACCTCAGCAATAAAGTATCTTGGCATAATCTTGGACAAGAAGCTAAATTTTAAATCCCATATTCATGCACTTTCTAACAGGACCCGAAAAATTATTTTTGTTATAAGACAGGTGAGAAATAGTGCCAGCATAGAACTGATAACAAGGGTTTACACCGCCATATGTGAGTCTATACTGACTTATTTCATTACTGTCTGGGGCGGATCCTGTAAGACTGTTCTTATAAATTTGGAACGCGCTCAGAGATCGGTTCTTAAAGTCATGTTCAACAAGACAAGAAGATACCCAACAGATCTAATTCATAGTGAGTATGGGATACTCAGCGTTCGTCGACTTTACATTATGCAATCAGTGCTTCGATTTCATAGAGCTATTATTAACTCCTCTCTCTATCAACAAACTAAACGTAAACGTATTTTTAAAGTACCTGTTGTACCTCTTGTCAAAACATCTTTTGCGCAGCGGCTACCAGACTTTATTCACCCGTATTTGTACAATCACGCTAACCATGTTTGTAACATAAGAGAGTGCACAAATTACGAAGTCAAAAGAAAATTATATAAATGACTTGTAAAACTTTCCTACAGTGATACAGAGCTTATCATTATCGTTTAGTGTAGTGGGTTGGTGACCCAAGTTAGTCAAGCTATACTCATAAATTGAGACTGAATGTTTCATAATTTATTTAAAAACTTTAATTGTTGTCTCATTATATTATTTTATTTTACTTATTTTGTGTGTATTAAGAATATTTACATATATAAATATATTTTTAAATGTCACGTAGCTGTAAGAAACGAAACTGTTTGTACCCAAAGAGGGCACCCACGATACAAGCTTTTCCTAGTGTGGGGCCACAAGAATCCATTGTTATTTTCAACTTCTTGAATAAATACTTTGAATTTGCAGAATAAAAAAAAAACTGATTATAAGTTAAAATAATATTTACACTTGCTTTATTTCAATTTAATTTCCTCATTTACATAATTTTCTATTAATCGTTTATGTCCTCATTCGAGGACTAGCGCCTAGCGTCCTCATATGAGCGCATAATGAAAAAAGGGGGGAAGGGGGGTGGGATTTTTATTATTATTTTTAGACGGAGCCTTTATATTTGACTTGTCAGGAAATATGTATTTTTTTAAGATATTTGAAAAAGTAGAGTCTAGGTCTCAGGAGGTTAAACCGGTAAGTGCAAGTTGGACTCGCGCACCAAGGGCCCCGCGGAAATCGCTTTTTTTTACAAAGGAACTAACAACAAATTTACGGTTTTCAGTTTACTTGTTCCTTTACTTGTGCTGAAAGTTGTACTTGATTCTAGGTCAACGGGAAGTACTCCATAGGTTTTGATTCCCTTGCGAGTATTTAGCAAAGTCACTTAAATTGTGCCTTATATTGATTGCATTGACCTGTATTTATAATATATATTTTTTACAACTTTAACAGACCAGAGACCTGACTTGACCTGAGTAATTTATTTTAGAAAATATACGCCAGAACCTTGCAACATTTCCCGAACTTAGCGATAGCTGTAATGTTAATTCGCGAAGGTTAGCAATTCTTTCAAGGGTCAGTGCATTCTCTACTACAATAAGATACCTGTGGAGATTTTGAAATTGCAATTTGAGCAATTTAAAAAGCATGTTAAAGTGACTTTGTAGATAAAAGGATATTACAATGTGATTACTTAAATGTTGGGACTGTATGGGGTTAATCTACTCAACACAGACCTTGCTGTTTATATGTTTGTAATTATTTATTCCTGCTTATTAATTATAATAATGAATATTGTAATATTTGTATTATATAAGCACAATCAACTTTTAAAAGAGAACCAAAACTCAATCTGTGGGAATTTCTACGCCCTGATTCTCCCGCAGTGGTCCAATGTAGAGAAGAGGCATAACATTACGTTTGCTAATGTAAATATTTACAGTAATAAATAAATTTGACTTTGACTTTAATCCATATTAATTTCAATTAGTATTTTTACGCGTTCCTGAGAAAAAATTACCGACCGACGGACAGACAGACGGACAACAAAGTGATCCTATATGGGTTCAATTTTTTCCTATTAAGGTACGGAACCTTAAAAATGAATAGGTTCTTAACAAAATATCTTAAGGGAGTACACAAAATGCGCGCTGTCGCGGAAAATGATTGTCTAAACTTGAATAGTCAATCAAGAGTTACGAGGATGGTCCCAGAAGTAAGCGGCCTAACAAAGATAACACAAAATAATTTGAACAAAACTCATATATTTCTCGATATAATCGCCATGACCTTGCCAGCAGATAAAACTGTCTTCGCCTTCTTTAGAGCCGGTTCTCTCTTTTCCGTTCATTGTTTCCACTGTTCTTTCGTCTCAGGGGTGAAGAGGTGGCTCCATGTTTCGTCCATCGTGATGAATTGTCGTAAAAAGTCGGCTTTATTGCGTTGGAATTTCTCCAAACACTGCATCGAAACTTCCTCACGTTGCTGCTTTTGTTCAATGGTGAGCAATCGCAGCACCCTTACTGCGCACAGCTTTTTCATGCCCAAGTTATCAGTCAATATGCGATTTATAGCACTTTTTGAAATCGTTAAAATGTCTGCTAACTCACGCACTTTTAGTCTACGGTCTTTTCACTATTTCTGGTGTAGTCACTTCATTTGGTCTTGGCAGCTCGTTCGACCTCTTTGGAACTTAGCGACCCAAAATGTTTGTGAATGAAGGAGCAGACTCTTCCAGAGTATAATCCAGCTCAACTTTAATATGGGTTGGATTTAACCTTTCAAATTAAAGTATTGTATGACATATCAAAGACTAATTTTGTCCTTGTTTGCAAAATCACTCAGATCAATCTCGATTAATGACTATGAAACAAAAATAAAGGAAGTATATTCTTCTTTTTTCAAATTTACGCGACAAAAGATTCGAACTTTCGAATAAAACAATAAAAATCAGCCAGTATTGCTGTCTATATGCCAGATCGGCTACTTTTGGGACCGCCTACGTATATAAATATTATTTGTAGAAATGAAAACATTCTGTGAACTCACTATTAGGCTTACACAACATTACTATTAGGCTTAGCAACTCCTTGTCAACACTTGTATAAAGACAAAAATGTATAGGATTTGACGTTTGTTTTGAGGTTACTTTCTTTTAGTGACAGGGGTTCCCTATTGAATAATGCCCTCGCAAATTTCTTTTCTCAAAAATAGTATGAAATGTTCCCATAACATCTGTGAAGATAGTATCCAAAAGTGACTCATCCTGGATAATTTTTACAGTAAGTCGAAATCCCATTACATAACATAATATTTAAATATAAAACCATTTTTTTTCAAAGATAAGCTAAGGAGGTTATTGGCAGTTAAAGGCCTTTAAAAAAAGGAGGTACCATAGAGGTTGACGTGTCCGAATTGCACTTATATTGCACGATGTAAAATGGCGGATAACTCAGTTCATTCGTATTTTTTTCTATTTTGATACTATTTAGGAATTAGGAATTCAATACTAACAGAAAAAAAAGAATAATTAAATAAAATATTCAAAATAAACATAAATGGTTTTATTTTTGAGGAAAGCACTATACACGCTGGCCTCCTATTATAGCCGGACCGCGCCTTCGGCTCGGCCGAGTTGAGCGACTCTAACACCACCCCAAATATATCATGTGAAACAAGTTTCAAAACTTGATAAATTTGTTTGTTCTGAAAACATACAATAAATCTACTGTGAGAAACTGACAAACATTGATACAAGCCCTAACAACATGAACTTACTATATATACTTATTACTTAGACCGTGCCTTTACCCTCTTCATAAATTGAATTACATGCATTCAAGCACTTTCCACAAACTCTGACAAAACATTGAAAACTTAAGCCATTTCTATTCAAAGTGTTGAACGGCGGGGGCGGGTGTTCCAAGTTGTAGCATACACGAAAACAAAATGACATTAAAGTAATATTGAACATTGTAAGATCCCTTTTTCGACAAAGTCGCTTTAACATGGTTTTTAAATTGCTCAAATGGCAATTTCAAGATCTCCAGAGGTATATTGTTGTAGTAAAGAATGCATTGACCCTTGAAAGAATTGCTAACCTTTGCGAGTCTAAACCGGGGCGCAAGTAGTCTGTGATTATTTCTTAGGTTAACATTACAGCTATCGCTAAGTTTGGGAAATTTTGTAAGGTTCTTGCGTACATACATTATATTTTCGAAAATAAATTGGCTAACTACAGTTAGTATGTTAATTTTCTTTAAAAAGCTCTCGGAGTCTTTGCGTTTTAAATTATAAATTGCTCGAATAGCTTTTTTCTGTAAAATAAAAATAGTTTGAATATCCGCTGCTTTCCCCCACAACAAGATACCATAGGAAATGACACTATGAAAGTAGCCTAGATGTAGCCACATCTGTTTTTTGTTTGATGTTCCTAACAGAGCGTAAGCCGCAGAACTTAATTTACGAGCCAATTTTTCTACGTGGGGTCCCCACTGCAATAGATTTTAGAAATTTTCCGTTGTGCAAGCAGAGCCGCAAGCGAAAGACTATTGCAGGTTATCAAGTGTACACCATGTTATGTGCGATGTTCCTTCGCTAGACATAAAGGTCTGATTCAAAATACACGTCATTTTACACCTTTTGAAAAAATGTTTTTAAGAATTGAAATCTCTTCGTTGCTAAGCAAAGCTTTGTCGTTAAAACTTTGTTAAACAATATTTGCCTCCATGGATTATAGTATAGCATTTTTAATTTCTCAGTGTTTACTACTACTGTTGTTATAATAATAATAATACCTTGGACACTATTTACACACATTGATCTAGCCCCAAACTAGGATTCCCTGTATCTTGGGTACTAGGCAACGATACACATACTTATATAGACAAATATTATACTTAGATAGATAAACAACCATGACTAGGGTATAAACATCCGTTCCCATCAAACAAATATTTGCCCCCACCAGGACTCGAACCCGGGACACTTGGCTTCGTAGGCAGGGTCACTGGCGACTCGGCCATTCGGGTCGTCAAATTGTGATAATCAGATATGAAACTACTGAACATAGCGAACACTGATATTACGTCAGACATCTGATACCACAAGGTGTGATTTATATGATGGCACAAAGATCGGCATGTGGATCACTGGGAGTTTAATTGCTTGCTCATCACCGTATTAAAATCAGAAAATCCCTTGTATTCCCTCAGTCGTCTTATGTACAATATGGTTTCTCCCATCTGAATTCTATTTATATCCCTGCAAGAGTCAGCACAGCGTAGATGCCGCGCCAAATATATTTGTCTTTGAACGAAAGGTGCGAATGAGAAGGTAAGATATCAAATATAGGGTGAGGTAAGGTGAGAGATAGAGGGAGAGGTCACATTCCATTCAGAGCCAGAGATATAGGGGCGCGGTCTGTAGGTTCACTTAATACCAATTAATTGTTCCCAAGCTATAAAGTTAAATTGAACAGTTACTTGTTGCGGGAAGTTCATGCAAAATAAACCAATTGTTATGGAACTCATAACAGGAGTTCTCTGGGAAAGCTTTCACGCTTTTTCTCATTCAAAGAGAATTTTTTCACGCTTGAAAGTTTGTTTTCACAGTCCTATTATTTGTACGAGTTGAATACAATACACGTGTTATATTAATACACACAATTATGAAGGAAAGTTCTGATAATTTGTAAGGGTGGAACACAATTGGAGCCTTTGGGGTTAAATAGTTTATTAATTAGGGACCTTATTTAGAACAACTTTTCCCATAAGAATTAAAGTATAGGCTTGGGTGTGTAGAACATACGAACGTATCATGTTAAGCATGAATATTTAAATACAGGCATATATATTGCGTCTGGCCCCTCACTAGGATTTACTGTGCCGTGGGAATTAGAATCAGCAACGTCATATAGATCTTAGATCCAAGACCTGGGGTTTTATTTTTCTCCCCAGCCGGTATACGAACGCGGGACCTCTCGCTTAGGAAGCGCAGCCTCGACCACAATACATATAACAGAGAGTCAGAGTCAGAGTCATTTTTTTATTGAATATAAATAAATAAATTATCTTATTCAACGTCAAAATTATACTTACTTATAACTACAAGTCAATTTTTTTTATACATAAAAAAAGACTACACCTTTTCGGAAGGTGGGCCTCGGGGTTAAGAAGAAACGGCAAGAAACTCCCCCATACATTTTTTTTAAAAAGTGAATTTACAAAAGGTACTGGTTACGGTCTAAGGAAATTCGCCGGCGAGTGATAGACTTGATCCATCGCCCCTCGTCGAATTTCTGTGCGCTAAGATGGTATGGACCATGCAGTTTTGTCATCTAAGTATTCCTTAATACTATAATAGGACATTCTTATCAGCTCATATTTAACATAGTTTTTGAACCTCTTTTCAGGAAGGATCAATGATTCCTGTGGTATTTTATTGTAGAAGCGAATACAGTGCCCCATGAATGATGTGCCTACTTTACCTAGTCTAAATAATGATAGTGCTAACCTATTTCTATTTCTAGTGTTAATTGTATGGCTATCACCTACAATTTTAAATAAAGCTATGTTTTTTCTTACATGCATGATATTCTCGTATATATATTGACAGGTAACCGTAAGTATATTAATTTCTTTGAATTTTTCTCTTAATGATTCTCTAGCATCTAATTGATATATCGCCCTGATCGCCCTTTTATGTAAGACAAATATCGTATGTATATCTGCTGCTCTCCCCAGAGCAATATTCCATAAGACATAATACTGTGAAAATAACTAAAGTAAACCAATCTGGCAGTTTCAACATCTGTAAGATATCTGATTTGTCTGACCGCAAAAGCGGCTGAGCTAAGTCTTCGTGCGAGATTAGTTATGTGAGGACATATATTCGAATCTATAGTGATTCCGAGAAAGATTGTGTCCTCAACGAGGTCCAATCTTTCAGATCCTATTCTTACACTGATTTCAACCTGTCGTTTGGCAAACAAAATTTGATACATTAAGTCTTCTTTGAGTTTAATAACAGGTTGTTACATTGAAATAACTTAACACATGAGAGAGTGTATTATTTGCGTCGTCTAGAATTTCTTCTTGTCTTTTCACCTTGAAAATAATAGATGTGTCATCAGCAAATAGAACAATCTGAGTTATTTTTTCCACCATATAAGGCAGGTCATTCATGTACACTAAGAAAAGGAACGGACCTAAGATAGATAGAAGAAAGAAGTGGACTTGCATCTGTTTATCTGTATCTACTTTTAGTAATCTTTCCACTTAATAAGATTCCATAAATTTTAACGCATTATCTTTGATACCATAGTGTTGGAGTTTGAGCAAAAGAGTTTGATGGTCTACACAGTCAAAGGCCTTGGAAAGATCACAGAAAATACCAACCGCATCCTGTGATCCTTCCCATGCACTATAAATGACTCTTGTCTATGGGATGTAATAGGCCTATAAAAAGATGGATTAGTCTTATCCTTACTAGCAAATAGGGAATGAAACTGTTCGACCTTTGTGATCGAATGGCAAGCAGTTAATCATATTTTTACTTATGAATACACAGTCACAAAAAAACATTACTAAGCAAGTTTGGCTAGTGTAATTCTAGTCGGCTCTAGAAATACACGAGATAAATTAAATGATTTGAATAAAGTTATTAATTAACAGTTGTTATTTGGTTGTAGATAAAAGCAAATCTACGTTAAGATCGCCAGAAATATTTAACTTATTTTTCTGTTATTACATAGTTTGGTAAGGGCTTCCTTCATATTTTTCTCCAATATTTCGAACTAGCTTTGGTCTTTTTCATCCCTCGGAGGTCTATAGACATAAACAATAATATGACTTATATGATTTAACTCAATACAGGATAACTATATTTGTATAACTCTCTACTTTAAGTGCAAGAATATCCTTCCGTTCAAATGTGGGTACAATATGGTAAATCCGTGGTGGGATATTTACATGAGGAAATGCGTGCTAGTAGCAGACGTAAGTTCAAATCCAAATTAAAATGGTGTCAACAACATCAAGACCAGATAAATATGAATATAATAGCATCACATCACTCAAACAAGGATTAAGATTGAGAGTTACTGAGACTGAAATAAAAACATAGCTAATCTTTTTAAGGATCATTTTGCTTTTCAATCTCCACTAGGCCCGTCAAGCTCAATGCTTAAAACTGAGGATCCGGGAGGCGATCATAGCAAAAGCACTTGACAATTTGCTCAAAAAAACAACTAGACAAAAATACATACAGCTACATAATGCACAGTTCGGGTTTCGGCCCTAACTGTCCATGGAATCCTCTATTCAGAGTCTAAAGCATACTGTTGGGTATTATGCTGATAGAAAAACGCCCATCCATTCATCATTTCCAGATTTGTCCAAGGCTTTTGATTTGGTTCATCATGATGTGCTTAGAAGAAAGCTAGGAAAACAACGTTACCGACAGAGGTTGTTCACTTGCTTAGATACTGGAATTCAAATCAGCTTTATACAGTGAAATGGGCTGAGGCGTAATCCGATCTGTATCGACTTGAGTGTGGGGTTAGTCAAGGGGGTCTGACATCACACAAGCTTTTAAACTTTTATGTAAATGAGTTGATTGAAGGGCTCAGTGACATGCCTGTTGGCTGTTATATCAATAATGTATGTGTTAACAACATAAGCTAATCTGACGATACGGCTTTGCTGGCTCCTTCGGTCAGCGCACTTAGGAATCTGTTAGAGAAATGGGAATGTGCGGGTGAACACGGTCTTCAATGTAGTGAAACTAAGAGTAAAATGATGATGATGACACGGCCTGCCTATTCCAAAGGGGCTGGTTGAATGTTGATGTTGATGAATGGAAACATTGCTCTTAGTTTGAATTTACACTGCTTTATTGACTTGAACTCACTGTAAATTTTTACAAATAAAATGACAGGCCGTGCGCTAAAAATTACAATAAATATCCCGGTCGGAAATACAAAAAAAAGTGATGTGACAATATAGGCATAAGCGATAGTGCAGTGATGAAAATCCATCTGTCGTCACATCCATGTGTTATAAATAAAAACCGGTCAAGTGCGAGTTTAAATCGCGCACGAAGGGTTCCGTACCACCGTTCAATGGAAGCGATGGTGTGGAGTGAATAGTTTGGATTTTACACAGCAAAATATTGTTTACAAAGTTATTGGTGCGGTTACTTTCACACTCCATGTACGTAACCAGGTGCATCCATAAGTTTGTATGTGGTATTGAAAGAATTGTTGTATGGGAGCCCCCTTAAATATTTCTTTTATCCTGTTTTTTAGTATTTGTTGTTAAAGCGGCAACAGAAATACATAATCTGTGAAAATTTCAACTCTCTAGCTAGCTAGGTTCTTGAGATACAGCCTGGTGACAGACGGACGGACGGACGGACGGACGGACAGCGAAGTCTTAGTAATAGGGTCCCGTTTGGAACCCTTCGGGTACGGAACCCTAAAAATACCATGTTCATTTAAATAAACATAAAGACACCCCTTTATTGACCACCAAAAATTTAATTATGGTAGTAGCTTTAGCTTAAACAGGTATTTAATCTAGGGTAATTGTTATAAAACGACGTTGTATTTTTAAAATGGGATATAGAAGAGTTGTGTTCATTAGTAGTTTAGACACTGCTCGCTGTGGGAACGTAAGACGTATTTTTTAACGTACTTGTAGCTGGCCAGCTAATTAAAGACAATTAAAGCCGTGTTCTACATTTAAAAAAGAAAAGAAAGCTACATTCTCTATTTCTTAGTTTTGCCACGTGTATTCATAAAACGTCGATATTAGCTATGAAAACTAACTTTTTTCATTAAAATTAATAACGTTTAAACCAATCAATATGGGTAAAACATAAGTTGCGACGCGCCCACTAGGAAGATTATTTTGAATTTTGAAAAATAGCAAACAAGTGGTTTGCTATTTTTCTGAACTGCTCTAAGAACATGGTTGTGAATGCTATAAAACATTTCAAAAAGTTCAACACGACCGAAAACATACCTAGAAAACCGAGAGCAAGGAAAACTACTCTGTGGGAAGATGGTATTGTTGGCAAATAAAGTCCGTTCGGAGTTATTTGGCGCAGGAGGGTCGAAGGTGTGTATGCAAGATTTAGATTAGGCGGAGACTGTGTGTATGGCAAAAGTGTCTCGGAAGGTGCTATTTTTGAAAAGACTTCATATTTTTAACACTGGACTGAACGAGAGTGGAAACATGTGCTTTTTCTGATGAAACAAAAAATTATATGATTAATTCTGACTGAAAACAATATGTTAGATGCCCCCCGAAAGTATACCAAGAAATAGTGAAAAAAATCCAAATAGTGAATTAGGTCTACTTGTTTAACCCCTTTGCTATTTCCCACCAACAAAATAATCGTACTGCATTTGCTAATTCAAACTGCATTATACCACTTATGTGTATGGAGCACCGAGTAAACAAATGTTAACCACTGATTCAGCATCATCGCACCTAACCCTAGCCCTATCTTGTCAGATAAAATATATCTTCAAGATTTGTCTGTAGTGGTTCGTTACAGGCCGCGGCAGAGCTGGTCGATGAAATAAGTCTACTCAAGATGTTGGTTCGAATAGACGACGCAAGAGAAAGCTGCTGTTCGTTTGATGATTCTTATACATGGTCTGCACCGAATTCAAACCCGCAACCCCTGCGTTAAAACCGAGCGTGAAACGTAGCTCTTCAAGAATGTTGATATGAATAGTATAATAAAAATAATAATAGTGCAGCCCACCAAGGGGCACCAGGCCTTTACCCGGGTACGAGTAAGATTAAGCCATACTTCACCATGCTGGCTCAGTGCGGGTTGATGGAGGTTTTTTTTACGACTACTACTACCAAGTGGCGATAGTATCCGGGACAAACACGGAACGTCCGATAATGAACTTGAGATACATTAATGATCTCATTGGTACATGATCAGGATTCGAACCTGCATATCCTGTGCCAGAAGCAATCGTGAAACCCATCAGACCACGGAGTCCCATAGGAATAGTAAATAAATTATTTACACACCTTGGCAAGAAATGATAGAAAATAAGTGATGGAAACATAATTAACATATGAGTGAACTATAGCGTGTTCTAATAGCCATTTATTGTCTTTCATTTCTTGTTGTGGTTTGTGTGAGATTATTGTACGAGTAATACTGCCAATGTTTGAATTGAGGTATCAGAAAGATTCAACAATAGAACCATTAAACATAGATTCAGTTCAGGAAGAATATCTCATCTGTGACGCAAGTCAACATAGTTCTATCAAATTCGCAACTACAAACTGGGTCTCAAAACAAAAACTTCTCAGCATCATCCTAACTCTTTTGAATATAAGACGGAGCTAAAGTTCAGGTCTTAAAACCTGGAATACATTTGTGAGGCGACTACGAACTTTCTGGAACTCAGGACAAACTCTTCTATTCGTCGATACGGTAGCCTCCAGCCAACTAGGCAGACCGTAGACATCTTTTATAAACTGATTTTTAATGTATAGGTGATAAGGTTGTATCTATCGAATCTCTTAGCTGAGTGTGTGTTCTAGGGCAGGTCGCAAAATCAAATTGTAGTTGCATCGCTGCTCCCACAAATCTAGTCATAGTTACATAATCGTTGATGTAGCTTCAAGGTTTCTGGGTAGCAACACAATTTTATATGTTCAACTTTATGTTTGTGATTCTCAAGACTGTGGCTCGGGATATGTCAAAAGTTTCGAATGACCGCTCCTAACAACAATGATTGAGTTCTTATTAGATAAGCGGCAATTTGAATTGAGCAAACATCTTTTAAAATATCAAATAGACAGGTTCCGATAGACAATTTTAGATTTCAGAGATAGAGAATAAGAGCTACTGTTTCACAATGTCCAGATAAACTCTACTATATGACAGATACATCGTGATTTTACGTACGTTTATGATTTATGTGTTAGTTTTTATCCGGACCTACTGAAATAGACCCTTAGGATGACCTTCTTAATAATTGGGATGATACGAAGCACGTGAGACGATTAACAACGTACTTTTACGATACTACCTGGCTTCTGATATTTATCCCCGAACGAAAAAGAGGGATGTTATAAGATTGAAGCGCCTGTCTGAAGCATTCTATTAGTTTTTAACACCTCTAAACGCCTGGCGATATCTATTGATGTCACTTTCCCGTTACAGGTTTGAAATTTTATTACCATATCTTGAAATCGCGATGCCCAGATGCTCATAACCAGGTCCCGCGTTGTGTGGTTAATGCGTTATTTCAAAATTGGTAGAAGACTTGTCTGCGATGGTTCTTAGCTAAGTTTTATTAAAATCGGTTCTTTTCCCATACGAGATGGCATACCAATCGTGATAAACATAACGTCACCCATGTTTCCATACGGGATAGCAGAGTCAGAATTCCACAGACATTTATTTTTTAATAAATAAATAAATATTAGTGGACAATTTTACTACACAAATCGAACTAGGCCTAGGCCCATAGTAAGCTCAACAAGGCTTTTATTATGGGTACCGGATGACGATATATATTATAGAGATAAATACTTATGTAAATACATAGAAAACATCCAAGACTAAGAAACAATATCATCCTCATCACACAAATATTTGCCCTTACCGGGATTTGAACCCAGGACCGTTAGCTTCGTAAGCAGGGTCACTACCCGCTAGGCTAAACTGGTAACCATCGTCGTTTATCCAGTAATTCCATACTCCATTTCGTGTGAACTATCACAAACGTGTTTGTGATATTATTATGCATCCTTTCAGGTTTGCCCTTAGTCCTTAACCAAGAGTGTCGAGAATATTCACTCGAAATTTTAGTGATTAGTTACAGACACGCTCCGCAAGTTACCCCCAAAATTGTCAGTCAGGAAACTTGCAATCACCACCTACATACGTGAAAGTTACTCCACTATTCACTGTTCTAGCGCCAGTCCAGCATCTGTTCTATAGGCCACGTCTATCGCCTAGTTACTAATCCGCAAACTTCGGCTTCCTCTGCAATTTGTAACACCCCCTGTAATGGAATTCGATTCCCCATCCGGCCGAATTGATCCTCTAACACCACAAGTTATAATCTCGTGGAAATTTTGATACTTATGAAGATGGAATGGCCCAATTTGGCAACTAAAATTTTCTTTCAACATTTCATGTTGAAAAAAATGTCAACAATTCAACAACATTCACACGCACGCTTATTTAAATTCAAAACGAACAAGTCAGTACTAGCTAGCATATCTATAATATACTGATGGAAGAATACAATTACAAAAACCGGTCAAGTGCGAGTCTAAATCGGGCACGAAGGGTTCCGTACCACCGTTCAATGGAAGCGATGGTGTGGAGTGAATAGTTTGGATTTTACACAGCAAAATATTGTTTACAAAGTTATTGGTGCGGTTACTTTTACACTCCATGTACGTAACCAGGTGCATCCATAAGTTTGTATGTGGTATTGAATGAATTGTTGTATGGGAGCCCCCTTAAATATTTCTTTTATCCTGTTTTGACGTGATAACGTCTTTAAAATCGTTTTAGTCGGGTGACATGTTCAGAAACTTGTGTCACACCAAAACCTCACGAGCGCGATCGCAGGTATAACGAGAGAGAGACGGACCGATCTCCCGTCTCATCTCGAGCGCTGCCAGTCATTCCGTGAAACTTGTCACGCGGAATCCTCACGAGCGGAGGCTTATCACGTAAACATCTCGATCGTAAACCTACTTTACAAACAACCAATTTTTTTTTAGTATTTGTTGTTATAGCGGCAACATAAATACATAATCTGTGAAAATTTCAACTCTCTAGCTAGCTAGGTTCTTGAGATACAGCCTGGTGACAGACGGACGGACGGACGGACGGACGGACAGCGGAGTCTTAGTAATAGGGTCCCGTTTGGAACCCTTCGGGTACGGAACCCTAAAAAAGCCGTTGAATATTCTTATAAAAGTCTTTCCGGAGCTCGTATGAAGCGCTCTCGCGCTCTCTGCAGAATATGAGAAACGCTATGATTTGTTTTAGACACAAAAGTGACAATAAGTTACTCAAAAATATAACCTAGCACTAAAGGTGTAACACTCTGAGATTCAAGAAAATACAAACAAACCATGAGGAGTTTGCTAAGAGTGGCGCGCAACAGAAATCTATTTTCCGCCCAGCGCAGTGTAGAGCGAGAGCGAGTTGCGTAAACACCGGTAACGGTTGTTAGAAATAAAGACCTGGTGCAAAATATCCAATAGCAGGGCACCCAGTAGGGAGGCGCGAACAACAATCATTGTCTTTTTTCCTTAAAAGCAAGAGATATTTTTGTCAAAATCCTTTCGGGGAGTAAGTTTAACAAGATACATTAATAACCAAAAACCCGACTGCCTCCTAATGATTCTTTGGAGCCTTATATTAACATAGTTACAGAAAAGGTTCAAGACATGCATATTTTTGAATCAGTAGATTACTAGCTTTTATTCAATACTAGTAATCAGCTTTGAGGATACTTTGTAATTTAAATAGACGACCTCTGTGGCATAGCGGTGGTGGCTCTACCTACCATGCGAGAGGTCCCGGGTCCGCACCCGGGTGGGGGTGGAAAAAACCCCCAGGTCTTGGATGTTAACTTGTGTGTGACGTCGCTGTTTTTGGTTCCCACGACACAGGGTATCCTAGTGTGGGGCCAGAAGCAATATATGTGCCTGTATCTGAATGTATTTTTTTTTAAATGTTTAATCATTATACCACCAAACACCTCAATCAATATTTAGTAAGTGCTAGGAACGTATGTGTAAGGAACGGATATTTCAAATTCAAAACGTACGCCCATATTATAGTATAGTAGTAGTAGTATAGTAGTATAGTAGTAGTAGTATAGTAGTATAGTAGTAGTAGTATAGTAGTATAGTAGTATAGTAGTAGTAGTATAGTAGTATAATAGCAGTAGTATAGTAGTATAGTAGTAGTAGTATAGTAGTATAGTAGTAGTAGTATAGTAGTACAGTAGTAGTAGTATAGTAGTATAGTAGATACTCATAATTACAGTCACATATCTGTGCATCTGAATTCATGACGTCATCACGCCACTATAAAAGAAATAGAAAATTTCAAAAGGTTTCAGAATAGTTTAAAGAAATTCTTGATAGAAAATGCCTTTTACAGCCTTCAGGAGTTTTATGATTATGATTATGACCTATGCCCTTAATTTAATTTGAAATAAAATAAAATAAAATTTTACAATCATTGATTACTAACCTATATTTATTCGTATTGTATAATTTTATTAAGTGAAATCTCAGAAAATTAGAAAATGTGTACCTATAACTGATATATATATAATAGAATATAATAGCCTTGATACCTTAGACCTAAGTAAAAAAGAATAATATTGCAATGCCCTTGCAGGGCGCATGTTCTGGGACTACATTTAATCTTGACATCTTGTACTTGTACATATGTATACCACATGTAAGCGATGAATAAATGAAATGAAATGAAACTCTAAATATATCGCTTTCAAAGTGCACAGATAATATGGCCATTTTTCAGCTTGCATATTTTCCCGAACATTCGATATCCTCACATCATATACATGGCAGCGGCGGCAGGATGAAGCCAGCGACAGGCATAAACTCGTTATCCACCCACTCTATGAGTACCGGCGGGTGGAAAAATTGAATAACAGCACCGTACCGTCCGCACTCAAACTATTAAAAAGTGCTCCTACCAAGTTGTCAGCCATGGGATTAGATTCGAGACATGGAGACATATTGCATTACGCCCACGAAATATTGCAAGCTCAGCTGGAGTACAGCCGTGCGGCGACATATTGAGATGCGATGTGCTTCGGTTTTTTGGATTGCGACCAAAAACGAAATGGAACGGGCTGTTTGAATAGGAGAGAGAAAACTAAAGAGAATTTATCATGAAAGGAAGACGACAAATGAAGCTGAAAGTAATTAGTTTGGAAAATGAAATTGTTCTTCAAAAATATATATAAAATGTGATCTTTCATCTACCGTTGAAAAATTCGGAGCACATTATTCTAGACAACGGTAAAGAGTCTAAAGAATTAAAGTTGTAGATAATTTATTGTTGTAGAGAAATAATTGTTGTAGTTTATCAGCTTTTATTATGTGGTAACAAAATTTTGTATGACGCGTCGCTTTTTAAATGTATTGTAAAAAAAACAAAAATCAGGGCCTCCGACCTTGACGACCCGAATGGCCGAGTCGGCAGTGACCCTGCCTATGAAGCCAGAGGTCTCGGGTTCGAGTCCCGGTGGGGGCAAATATTTGTTTGACGAGAACGGATGTTTTTACCCTAGTCATGGTTGTTTATCTATCTAAGTATAATATTTATCTATATAACTATGTGTATCGTTGTCTAGAACCAGAGATACAGGGAATCCTAGTTTGGGGCTAGTTCAATGTCTGTTAATAGTGTCCAAGCTATTATTATTATTATTTGTGCCCCTTCCTCCTAACGCTCACCTCAGAAGGGTCAGGACTTTTAGTATGTTTGTCTCCTAACCAATCCTAGCAAAGTTCCGAAGTCAAAACTTTCTGCTTACGACTTTTCCGTCTACAATCATTCGTTTCCTAACTAATATACGACATTGTAAACCGCGAAGCTACTGCAACGTAGTAGAAAGCTACGCCGTAGCAGCTACGCCGCAGTCTGCCTGCTACGAGAAATCGCTACGCGGGTATGGAATCCTATTAAAAATCTTATTATCCATCGATGTCGTGCAGTCCATTCCCTGTCATCCTTGTTTTGTCGGACCTAGCCTAGCCGAAGATCTGCTCAGCCATGTCTATCTTATTTACCATATTATGGACTTGTCAAAGTCAATTCAAGAATACTGCTAATTCACGTTTTATCTCCTCACTAACGACGCAGGTTGAATTAGTCAATGTTAAGTGGTTAAACAATAATAGTACGAAATTATCTGGGCCGGCCTACAAACTGAATTAGTGTGCCGCATATCCCGGCTAATTCCGTTCCTAACTGTACATAAAATGCTTAACAATTTTTTCTACGAAAATAATAGCGCAGCTGTTAGCAATATCGCCTGGCTCTATCAAAAGGCCGATAGGGATATTCGGAGCTGACTGCCACCAGTAACACCATATTATTATGTTTATTATTATAAGATGCGAGCCCACGAGCAACGAGTGGAAAGTAGTTGAAGTGATCGCCATAATGCATCATCATCATCATCATAACAATGCAAGAACTACTTACCCCCTTAGCAGAGCACTCGTTGTTGTTGTGGTCAGTGGGACACTTCGTGTGGTCGATGAACGGGAAGATGGACGTGCAAGTCTGGTTCACGCAGACCAGGTTGTCCCCGCACGGCGTCCCGTCTCCGACCAGCCCGAGTGGACCGATCTCCGCGTGGTCCAGCAGGCCGGTCGTCGCTCTGGAATTCACGGGAACGTCATGTTGAGTGGCTGTTAAATGACCATCTGTCCGATGTGGAGGATCCATGGCTGGTTTAGTTGTATGCATTCAAAGTAAATTAAGACATGCACGGCGCGGGCGCACAGATAGAGAAGTGGAGTCGGCAAGGAGAATATGACGACTTGTAGCGTAGCTCTGCCTCCTAAGCGAAGAGCCTCGGGTTCAAATCCCGGCTTGGGGGAGTAAAATAAAATCCACAGCTCTTGGATGTTTTATATGTGTGTGACGTCACGTATTACTTACTTCTCATTCGTATGTCTATATCGCTATGTTAAATTAATGATGAGAAATGAAACTAAGTCAGTTCAGTCCCAGGGATAACGAAACGCGGTATGAAAAAATCGTGATTGTAGGTGAAAGTTCGTCCAACGCTGCGGTAATTCATTCATCGTTAAAAGCTCTTTGTTGAATTATAAATGAGGCGCGACGTGGATGCTGATTCGATGATCGAGGCCCGTAATACATTTAACTGTACAGGCGGGCACGGCTCACTTTTTAACATAAATTCAAGGATTTTCGGAGTATGTTTGACTGTATTTTATCCAAAAACATGTCAAACAGCAATTGTAGACGAATTAAAAATATTATATTTCCGAGTCACCCCGTTCCTCTTATGGGGTTTTAGAGAAGTGCCTAATTGTGCCAGTAGTTAAATTTTCCGTAACATACCTCTAAAAGCAGTTACGATAATAAGAAGGTTGTTTAAAGGAAAATTATACTGATCTATTCTTCAACAACTGTGATCACTCACTTGCACTCGTATTCCTGTCCCTTGATGGTAACAACAGTCCTGGTGTAGTAGTCATCCATACCAGACACGACTGGGTACCGGTTCCCAAGCTGGCACTGAAGAGAACCACACCTTACATTCCTGAAAATAAATTTGCATTCGTGTTGTCCACCATTATCGGTTGGGTTTCAGTCATACACCTAGGAATGTATCAAGTTACTGAGTAGTTTATAAATGTCAACGTAATGAGGTCTTGAGGATTGATCGATAGAAGTTTGTTGTTGTTAAACTTTCGATACATTTGTGACCTGGCATTTCAGGTCACAAATGTATCGAAAGTTAAACAACTTTATGACTTGACTGAGTTATGACTTATTGTCCTAAAGAAAAGTTCGGTCCGAATGGGATAAATGGCCAACCTCCATCACAGGAGAGGTACTAGAAAAAGAAAAATTACATTAAAATTCAGTTTTTACGTGAGCAACAATTAAAATCAAAACAGAAATACTCACTCCATCTCACACTTGATGAACTGCCCGTTCGCGTCCTTGCCACAGTGTCCCGTCACCCCGCCCTTCGAGTTGAACTGGTCGAAGCACTCCTTGTCTGCACCCACTGTGCCGGGACCCCAGATCCTCTCGCACTGCACTGACAGCGTGGGGCATTGCCCCGCGAAGCAGTAGCCTTTCCCGGACTCGCACGGCTCGCCGTTCTTGCGGTGCGCGTCGGGCGGGCAAGCACCTGCCACGCCGGTGCAATGCTCTTCCAGGTCGCATTCGCTGTATGCGTCCCGGCAGGTGGTGCCGCGCGGTTTGAGCTGGAATTGTGGGTGGAGCTTAGGAACATGATTATCAATTCGAACTGTAGCATCAGGTTTGGAGTATAGACTGAAACACCAAGCAGCACTAAAATCTCCTTGAACAATCTTAGTGCTGCTTGTAGCATGATGATTCTGTTGCATGGATACTCGTAGCTTTCATGTTTCTGTTGTTTCAGTGACGACCTCTGTGTCCCGGGTTCGAATCCCGGCAGGGGAGACAAAAGAAAATAAAATCCCCAGGTCTTGCATGTTGACTTGCTTGTGACGCTGTTTATGGTTCCCACGACACAGGGTATCCTAGTGTGGGGCCAGAAGCAACGTACGTGCCTGTATCTGATTGTTGTTTTATGTAATGTTTCCCCAATTAGTCACAAGCCCAACCTTTTAACGTAAGTCAGTTAGTAACACTGGCCAAGTCAGCATTTTGGTAAGGTAAGACTTTTTAAATGTTTGTTTTAATATGTTTTTACCTGGCACCGGTCGCAGCACTCTCCCGACGCACACTGCGCCTCCTTGGTCAGCCGGCACGTGATGGGGTCGCAGCAAGGGTTGGAGTTGTGGCACTCGTCGATGGTGCCGCAGTCGCACTCCTCGCCCTCGTCCAGCCGTCCGTTGCCGCACTGACGGTGAACTACCAGCTGCAGAGAAAATAGTATGAATTCTCTGTTTCAAAAGTTCAAAGATTACAGGAGAGTCAATGGCTTCTTTGTGCTTATGATATGGGGAAGGATGGCAGATGGACTCGGGTTGCTCACGACCGTCTTGAGTAAAGTGAGGAGGCCTAATGATCATCAGGGGTTCTATAGCATATTCATAATGACGATGATGCTGATGGACTTTTCTCGTTGGATTTCGTAATTCTTTATTGTACTACACAAAACAGACATACGAATAACTTATAATAGAAAAAAACATGTACAAAGCTCATCTCTAAAAAGAGATTTCCTCCAGCAAACCATGAAGGTTAGGAATGGTACAATAAAACCCTATAAGTGCTACGAGTAATATATACTACAAACAATATTGAACAGATAACTCTAATTGCTAAAAATAGACTGCATACACAATTACTTAAATACAATGTAACAATAAAACGTATAAAACACTAATATTCTACTAATATACCAATATATATATATATCTAACTGTAAAGGGAGAGATAATGCTTCTTTAGTCGGTTTTTGAATATATTTAGAGATGGACTGTCCCTGATAGTGCAGGGAAGCTCATTCCAGTCGTATGGCTCGGATTCTGAACCCGTGCTCGAAGGCTGCATTGGATCGATTTGGAGCTTTGAGCATTATACCATGTGATTTATATTGATAACAGAATAATAGCAACAAAAGTATTCTTTATTGTATGAGGAAACAAAGTGACTAGGTTAAGTTAACAAGAGGCGTGACAACCGTGAGTATACGAAGTATCCAATGCTGTTCTATCACAGTATCAAAATTGAAGTCTGGGAGAACGTGTAAAGAGATAACTCATGAATCACAATCGATTGAAGTAGCATAGCTTTTGTATTATTTTATAGACTAAAGAAATAAATTACAAAACAAATAAATCGTGCTGTTGTTCCAGTTTTAGCACTAATCAGATGTCACGTTCAGTTCTTCCATAGAGATACTGTTTGCTCAACAATGTATGAGAGTAGAGTCGTCTCCTGCTGGGTGTGACATGCCAAGACAAGACCTACCAAATTACCTTTTAGGGTTCTGTACCCAAAGGGTGCGAAACGGGACCGTTTTACTAAGCGTCCGCTGTGCGTCTGTCTGTCTGTCTGTATGTCCGTCACCGGGCTCTACCTGATGAGCGTAATTGGTAGAGAGTTGCAATGTTCACAGATAGTGTATTTCTATTGCCGCAACAGCAACAAAAAACCGGCTAAGTGCGAGTCGGACCCGCATACGAAGAGCTCCGTACCATTATCTATAAAAACGGCAAAAAAATCACATTTGTTGTATGGGCCGGGCCCCCTTAAAAATTAATTTTATTTTAATAAAATTATTTATTTTTAAAGCGAATAATATAACTCAATATTCTATGATATTTCAAGTGTCTCTACATGTTGCCGTTATCAATTTTGAGCAAAACAATCACGTTTGTTGTATGGGAGCCCCCCTTAAATATTTGTTTTATTTTAATTTAATTATTTATTTTTAAGTGAATACATAACCTAATATTCTGTGAATATTTCAAGTGTCTACCTGTTGCCGTTATCAATATCGAGCGGAAGCAAGCAAAAAAATAATATTTTTTGTATGGGAGTCCCCTTAAATATTAATTTTATTCTGTTTTTTTTTTGTATTTGTTGTCAACAAATTTACATCATCTGTAAAAATTTCAACTATCTAACTATCACGGTTCATAAGACACAGCCTGGTGACAGACGGACAGCGGAGACTTAGTAATAGGGTCCCGTTTACCCTATTAATTAACTTGTGTAGTTGTATGTATTTTAGTTATTTTTGTCGTCTTATCACCAAAATTGTTTATTTTGTTAACAACACGAATTACATCTGCCTATGAATATATTTTCTATTCCCTGTGCAACTCGAGTGACGTAACAAAACACTTGTTTTGCTCCTGAAGTGAATCGTCCTCATTTTGAAATACAATATAAAGGAGACAAATTCTTATGTCTACGCGCCTTTGATCGTAGACGTGCCGACACTCGGAGATGAAACGAGGCAGACTGAAGGGAACACTTCACTTAAGAACAATAGACCTAAATTGATCTCACTCTGGCATTGACTTATTTTTGCTACAACACGTGTCAAAAAGGATTGCGAAGGGAGCGCAAAGAGGAAGCAGAGAAACACTTGCAGCCCTCGTAACCATCGGTGTGTCGATAAATATGTAAACGCGTCAAATCGATGCGGGAGGTGAGACGCGAAGTGCATTATTATCCAGCTCTATGTAAATTTATTCCAATAAACCCCCGGCTGCCGCTCTCCATTCCTGTTATTATATATTCGCAAACGAAGAGATAATTCTGGGCGCGGGCAGCCGACATCGGCATTACCATAACTTTTATTAAAGGGCCGGTCGGGCAGAGAAGCATGGAGTCGAACCGTCTGTGACAAACAATGGCGTCTGCGCTGATTAATTTTCGACGTGGCGGGGGCTGTTTAGCATTCGAATGAGATGGTGTTAATCGAGTCGCGGATGGAGCAATGAGCTCGTGGAACTGTCGGCGGAGTCGCTTGCAAAATGATTCGTTAAAACTTCCGCCAAGCCGTGAAGTTAGTGAAGTTCGGAGCGGTTCCGCGACGCTGCGCGCAGATGGAGTGTGCGTGCGTTTGTGTTTCGCGATGTACGGACATGTGTCGCTGTGTAGTGGTGTGTTCCAGTATACCCTGTGTACAGACATGGCTATTGTGCTGGAACAGGGTTTTCGTTTGTTTGTCAGCGTAATGATCACGAAATATACGAGTAACTGTCGAACTACATCGTTATACTCGAAAAGCGAAGTGAAGCGAAATTGTACTTGTTGCGTTTGTTTTGAACAATAAGATCTAAATCTAAATAAAAGACCCTCCTCAACAATCTACTTCTCCCATCCAAACATAATTTGCTTGTGGAAATCTCTTGTAAAAGATAAGCTTGCCTTTGTTCATTGCTTATTCATCCCAAGTTCTCTATATGTTCGCAATGTGTACAATGAGAAAATTACGGTACACTTGAACACTTTCTTATGAGATTAACGAAGATGCTCGTGTAGTTTAAGTTCAGGAAGAGGAGACTAATCAGAAGTCCGTTACTTGCTGCTTAGGTTGGCACAGGATCTGATGATTTGGCACAAGATGAGTGGTCTTATGCGCACCACAGAGCAGATACTAGCTGCTGATTAGCGTAACTTGCCACTCACCTCATTAGGCTTGTTCAGCAGGCACAGCCCCTGGCCTATCCTCAGCTCATTGATGTAGTCATTCTTTGAGCAATCCGAGAACTTGTAGGGCTGCACATTCTCCAGGCCCACGATGGACTGAGCCATGATGCAGCCGTGCCAGTCGCGGCAGAAGCACTGCTCGCGGCCGTCGTCGTGGCCCATGCCTTGAAGACAAATTACATTTACGTAAAGTGAAAGTGAAAGTGAAAATCAAGTCAAGTCAAGAAGAAGTATAAATCACACGCAAAAGATTTGCCGATGACGTGGTAGCCGCGCCAAATATCCTTGACTGTGAACAACAGGTGTGAGTGAGAAGGTGCGAGTAGAGAGGTCACACTTCAATCAGTTCCAGAGATATATTTGGCGCGGTCTGTACCTAGTCATCGGAAAACCTTGAGGAGAATCCCAACTCAACAAAACTCTTGCATTGCAAAGTGGATATCAAAACTTTTCAGCTCCAAATCTTCTGAACATTGCAAAAGTTAAAAAAGATGCATTTTAAAACAATATACCGATCCAAACCAAAACAGTAAATTGTCACTCACCAATATTATGGCCAATCATGTGCGCCATTGTGCCGGCCAACAAGTGTGGCTCGTATGTGTTCGTGTCGACTGAAATGCCGACAGATTTGGGCGTGCACACCGTGTCGGGCACAGATATGCCCGACTCGCCGCCCGGGAACGATAGTCCGCTGCGAACAAAGTACAGTTGTCGCGTTACAATGGCTTTTCGGCGGTTTTTGATGGACCGGCCGGATACGTACGAGTGGTGTGCTAGAGGCAATATGCGCGGCAGTTGTAAGCCTGAAATTAGCTGGCATTTTTTGGTACTGATATTCGGATATCGACTGGCGCTCGGTCTATGAAATGTTGATGTAAAAAGCTTGACGGACGCTTAAAGTAATTCTATCTACTGTATCTCGATGAGTGCGCTAGTATGATATTTAATTAAAGCAGTATTGTGTGCATTCGGGCATTCAATACAGTTCAGGATGATGATTACTGCTACAGTAGAAGAAGGGCAAGCCAACATACGATATACGGGTTTTCCTTGCCTATAAACAGATAGAGCCGCCGTGCCAGCTATAATAGTCTAGGTCTTACTCTATGCTAAGTTACTCGACGGTCTATCGCGAATCTTTTTTAAAAGTTTTCAAATTTAAAACAATTGTATACCTCTATTGGCCAAGCGAAGCACCCATTATAATTAAAGGGCATATTTAGTATGCGGCCCTTGGCTAAGGGACGAAAGGGTTGTCCAGCGGTAAATGCTTCCAAACTGTTTTATGATGAAGTAATGGCGCTATTGGTGCGTAACGTTTTAATTTCGTGTCGCGAGATGACCGCCACGCGCTGAATACAGATGGGAATTGTTTATTGAGCTGAAGTGAAACTGCACTGATACATGGGTGATGATTTGAGTGTGTACGTTCCAATTGTTCTGTCTGACAAATGAACTTGTTTCGCAATATCCTGAAGTTACGGTTATATTGTTTACTAGATATTTGTGGTTTGTGTGACTCGTATTACAGTGTGACTGTAATACGAGTCACACACGAAGTTGCAAGGACGTATTTGTTTGTTCATTTACAATTTGCTCGTAACGTTGCTACTTGTGTTTATGTTATGTTACACACAACAGGAAACAAGTAATATTCAAGTTTTGAATTTGGTTGAATTTAGATGGATGGAGAAACACAATTGTTGTATAGTTCAGAACACAATGGGTAAGGGTACGGTAAGGGGTCTATTAGTAATTATTATTATTACATATTCATATCATATTTACAAATGATTTAGACAAGTAATTTAATACACGCCAATAAAATTACTTAACAGGACCACCTGGTAATATGCAAAAGTTTGACTCGGCCTTTGTGGTCCTGGGCTTAGGCAGAATACCAGCGTGACAGGGTGTTCTGTGGCATTATGCTGAGTCTGGGCCCTTTGTGGTCCTGGGCTTAGGCAGAATACCAGCGTGACAGGGTGTTCTGTGGCATTATGCTGAGTCTGGGCCCTTTTGCTGTCGCGGCGTGCGCACAGGCAACAATGCCACACGTGACCTGACACCCAGTTTTTCATTATTACTACTATTTTACATTGTGTGAGAGTGTGATATAACAGCGAATAAACGTACATTCTATTCTATTCTAATGAGATTCCGATGTTTATGAGTTAGACTGTTACTGTGATGAATCTTAAAATAAGGCTCAGTTTAATTGAATGCGGTATGGTACAACAAAATGCCACATTTTGGCACGGAATTTTCATGTCGACTCAGACTCGTACTTGGCCGGGATTTCCGCGAAATTTGCATTCAGCAGATTTCATTATCTTCCCTATCGAAAGAAGCATTATATTTTTCATGGTTTCGGACACCTTTTTGAAATAAGATTCACAAAGCTTTACACTAGATCACATTGCCTTTTGTCTTACCACGACAACCGCACCAGTTATCAAACAAATTATAAATTCTACAACCGCATTAATTTTAATAATAATCCGAGCAAACTAAAGGGAGAAACCTTCAGCCAGATAACAGTGTGTTCCATAAATTGGACCGAAACTCGGCAGGTAGATCGAAGCGGCAATAGTTTAACCAACAAGGTATGACGCTCCGCTTCCTGCCTTACTGGGGTGACGTTATCATCAGTTGCCACGTTCAACAACGGAACGGAGGGTGAAGGAATGCGATGAAGGTGACGCAATATGACGTAACCTGGCTTGAGCGGGAAGCGGAGCGCCGTACTTTGTTGGATATGATATGGAGGCAGCATTACAGCCTGCGCTTATCAGTAGCGCGGGAAACGCCCGACAAATTTGACAATAGTCGAAGTTGGCGATGAGAAAGTTCCGCCAACTCGCACAGAACGGGCGATAATTTACTCGCTCGGCTGATAACATGTTGTCGGGCATGCTTAGTTATGTCGAAATTATGAGCGCATTTCTGAGATAACCTAGCTGGCTCTCCATTACAACCAATTTCACTAGGATGAGTCTCTAGGCCAAAAAGATTAGAGTACCGGCAGACCACATACTTTCTTTCAGCTGATAGCTTAGTCGGGCTCTTCGACGTGAAGATATATGCAAGTGCGCTCATTCGATCCAGTATCGACCGAATTACGCTGGCAGCCAATTACAGCTTAGACAAACTATCAGCTGATAAAAAGTATGTGGACTGCGGCCATCCCGACAGTGAAACTGGAGAAGTTCAACTTCAGTTTACTTAAAAAAAAAGCGGTTAAGTGAGGATCGGGCTCACACAATCGGTTCCGTGTCGTGGTACAAGAAAGCTTACACCAAACATGATACAACAAAAAGAAAACAATATTATGTCCGAACGTGGATTCGAACCCAGAACTCAAAGATTTCGCAAACGATATCAAAACAATTGCATCACCACAACTGTGTGATAGCCGCGAAATTCTTATCCAACTTACAAACATATGCTCTTGTTTAATTCTCGGAAGAGGGGTAGGCAGAGACCAAAGACCTGCTACGATCCTGGCATACATCTCTCGCTTCCTCAACATTCATAAGTCTCTTTATGCAAGCTCGCCGGTTACGGGTATTTCGGTACTTATCCAACTTATATATTGAACGGCTGAACGGATTTGAATGAAATTTTGCACAGAGATAGTTTATGAGCTAGATAAACATATAGAATACTTTTTATCAGAGTGCACCGGAAGGAGGGCAACGTTATCTCGGCAAATGATAATTCCTAGGAACAAGCAGATGATGTTGCGGGCAGCGAGCTAGTATATAATAATTTTTATTCCGTATATTTCGAATTTCCCTATACTTCGCACATCGGACTCCATCGTGCGGGTGGCAACCAATAGCCGAGATGGGTGTCCGTTCTATGTGGCATTTATTTCGGATGCTTTCGTGTTTCGGATGACACGTTAAGCTGTAGGCCCGGATACTATCGCCACTCATGGTGTAGACCATTTTATAAATACATATGCTGTGAAAAATTTAAGTCTCCACCTTCATTTTTCTAGGTTAATGTGATACAGATTGCTGATGGACGGACTAACGGATAGACGGACAGCGGAGGCTTAGTAATAGAGTTCGTTTGGCACCCTTCGGGTACGCAACCCTAGAAAGGATCGTCACTGATTAATAGAGGGCTAACAGAGCAAAATATGTTTTATAACGATAAAATAACAAAACAAAAAATTAAGTCAGGTGCGAGATTAAAAAAAACAAATGTTATAAAAAAAACATGATAATTTCGGGAGACTTTTCTGTCGAGTAAAAATTTGGAAATTACGTTTGCACGTTAACGAACGCTTGATGTCACTCATGTTCAACAGAGTCTATTATTTTCGGGTTAGCATGGCAATAGCGGGCATTGACTCCTGTCTACCACTGTATGCTCGTGATCGGACTCATTACGTACAAATTTCAAAATTATCGTTTATCGTATCATGGCGGCGGTCGCCGAATTTTACCATGGTAACCGACCGTTACCATGTTAATGATTCGACGCGGTAGCAGTCGGGCAATGACCGAAATTGCCATGCTAACCCGTACAGGCTGTAGTATAAGAAACAGCTGCTTTTATATTATTATTTTGCGTAATTAAACATTAACGATAAGCTGTTTTGTCCTAATGCGTCGCCACTATGTCAACGATAACATTCTAGAAATAAAAAAACATCTATGGAAAGTCAAGTTTGACTCGAGATTTGTGCCAACATGCTTTCTTTCTTTGGAACCATTTAAACAGCTGCTTTTTAACCCCAGACGACGAAAAAGATGCTTTAAGTTTGAAGTATCTGTCTGTGTTTGTGACTGTGTGTCTGTGTATCTGAGTGTCTGTGTATCTTTCCGTGACACCCTCCTAGCGTTGAAACGGGTGGACGGATTTCAATGCGTTTTTTTCAATGACCGAGCGAGCGCGAAATTTCTCCTTTCCAGCTTGGTGAAAATGCTTTCTTGTGTCCGGATTTCTGTCTGGATCTCCAGCTGTTGTCCTCTGCAGGTCGCATTTCTCAACCAATTTCGTGTAATTGCAGAATTAAAAAAGCATTCTTTTGCCAATTCAGCTTCTTCAGATTTGTTGCTGAAAATGTAAAGAAACCGCTGAAGAAAGCTAAAAAATTTTTTTTCATGAGAATCGGTTGAAAAATACATCCTCAAAAAATAAATTCAAAATTCAAAATTGGTTTATTTTAGCCAAGTTTTATCCCAAGTCGCAAGACTCCCCTTTTGAGTGAAAAAAACTTGTGTTAGGTGGGGTAGGCCGCCCCATCCACATTGGAATGATAAACAAAGTCTGTTATGCTTTCACGCCTGAAACAATTTTTATGAATTTTGGTAGGTATTATGTCCTGTTTCAAGCTCCAGTGAAATTTATTTCTTTTGTCACTAAAATAAAACGTGAAGGCACCTCCTTCAAAAAAGAGATGAAAGTAAGAGGAGCACTTACATTTTCAAGTCATATTTAAGACACAGAAAAAATCGCGCTCACCAGCTAGTCTCATGTAAACTTAATATAAATAGTATCTGTGTTAAAAGTGGGAGGTTATAACATGAAAAGAGTACACGGTTTTAATTTCAGCGTGACGTTCGCAGTTCGCGGCAAGTTTCTGTGGCGCTGAGCGAAAGTAGGAAGTGTTGCCTCTCTTTCTCACATAGACGTGGGACGGAGCAAGAGATGTTACCCACAACCCTACCCACGCTCAGCGCCAAAGAAACATGGCGCAAACTGTACAACCATCGATTCCCGCCCTATAATATAAGGGAGGCGTGGCGTGAATGTAAGCCATTTGAGAGCCGACATGGGATGTCTAATCAGGTTTGTTCGTGAGAAGCGCTATTGCTTTAGTTATGTTGAAGGTTGATGACAAGGATTCGAACTCCACAGGACCGCAACTCCACCGATGTCATCAAAGAAAGCCATCGTTAACCTGATAACCAGCTGTGGGGCCATCAACAGATGATTGATTATTTTCCACAGGTTTTAAACTTTATTACAAAGCAGTAGGGTTCAAAATCGCAGGCCATTTTTCGATCTACCCACAGACGAGTGTACCTTATTGACCCGCGTTTTATCTCTCGGCCCTTATATCTGGTTTTCATTTACTCTGAATTTGTCTGCGTTTAGTTAGTATTCCCTTCACACCCTATAATTATGTTAGGTCTATATAAGCGACCTACATATACCTTTGAGTGTAAAAGGTTTACGAAGTATCCGTAAATACACTGACGAGCAATGAAAAAGTTCCACCCACAAAATGCCGACAAACACCTTAATATCTCCTAAAACATAGTACCTAGCTTCATAAATTAACAAGTATTTTTTTTGATTGGTAATATTCTGATGCACTGTTAAATGTACTTCAATATTGCAGACGGCGTCATTAAGCTAGCCTTTCCCGTTTAGAATTAATTTGGTACTATGTCACTGGAACTTTTTCATTGCTCGTCAGTGTAGTCAGCCATCTGAAAACATAACACGATTTACTGTAAATCTATTTAACTTTGGTAAATTGATTATTCGAATTTTCCAGGCAAAGACTATAGGTCACCTGTGCCTTGACCCAACATTTGCACGTTCTATAAATAAAACTGGCCACTGATGGAGCCCTAATCCAATTAAATGGCCCTTGGCTTTCCTTGTAGGCTTTGTTTTACGCCGGGACGTAGTCAGGTCAGATATTTCTCCAAAGAAACCAACATCCTAACAGTTGCAAGTCAATATATCTATGAAAACATAATGTATGTGATGAAAAATATCAGTAGCTTTAAAACCATTGATAGCCGCCACAATGTGCAAACTAGAAATAAACATAAACTTTCTTTTCCAATGTTCAGACTCACAAAAGTTAGCAGTTCTTTTATGGGACACTGTATACGCTTCTACAATAAAATTCGGCAAGAAATACAAAACATGACTGAAGCTCGATTAAAAAATGTATAAAGCACACTTTGTGCACTAAGGCCTACCACAAAATTAATGACTTTTTACAAGACACCGACATCTGGCATTAAACCAGTTCATTGCACCCTATATATTATGTTCTATGTAATAATTAGGCACCTACTTAATGTTATATTATGCTTACTTGATTATGTTATGACGTTCATTGAGACTCAATTTTTGTGCTATTATGAATAAAAATCTTTGAACTTGAACTTGAACTATGAACATAAAAATCTGTAAACCAAAGATTTTTGCAATTTTTGGATTTTTACGTCACCGGAATCTTAGAACCAACTCCACAAAAAGGAACATAGACTTAGGCACTTCTGATTTTGGCCCTTACATTGTAGGGTTTCACCTTTGCCCCTGTAGCATGCACCGCGTGAATAATTTACTTTATGCCGCATGACTCGCTTGGCGTATTACTGTGTACCTTCCTTTGGGGTACAGAAATATCGGGAGCAAGTCTCCGAGTTACGACAGGATTTCCGTGACGTCATCTCTCGGGAATCGCTCTCCCATATCGCGGCCTTAATTTTTACGATAAGCATCGCCGCGTATGCTTCTTGACGCGCAATAAATCTCTCCGATTGGAAAGTGGAATTCGGTTCTGTCGCGCCAAACAAAACCTTTGCATGTCAGCTTTTGGGATCAAAATTGCGAAGCAACCATTTGTCAACGCTCCCTCAATTTGTGACGCCTCAACCGCAAATTCAACTTGCAAACTCAAACGGAAAATATGAGTTCTGTCTAGATGTTAGGCCATCCGCACACGGGGCTACGCGGCGACGACGAGAATGCGACGAAACTCATATCTGTAAAACGCTATTTGACTGAATGACCGACAACGCACAGCCTAAGCCGGTGGACTTAGAGTCAAGAAACTTTCTACAGAGGTTCCTTATGTAGCTTAGGGTAGCGTTAAGAAAGGATTTGGCAAAAATCGTCTCCTAAGGGGGGAAATGAGGGGCTACAGTTTGTATGAAAATCAAAAACTCATGAAGCTGAAATTATGCAGTTTATAGATTTGAGTCTTCAGTTCCATAAAGGTTTTATCTAAATTTGCCTCCACAACGGGGGAAAGAGGGCGGGGGGGTAAGAATTTGTATGAAACTCAAAAACTACATGACCCATGAAGATTTGGACCATAAGTAGAGGAAGTTTCTAGATACGAAACGTCATTGACATTTTAATTTTGGAATTGCTAAAAAGGGCAGGGGGAGCATTTACGATAAGGGCCGTATTATGAATGGGGGATACAAACAAGAAATTAAAATTTAATGAAGAAGAAACGTCAGTATTCGGTTACGACTTGGCCATTTTTACACAACTCCATGTGGGTTAAGCAGCGGCTAGTGCCCGTATAAAACAGGTGTCAAGCAATTAGCAGGCAACTCAGTGCAACTCTGAGGAGTCGCAGTCGCGTCGCTGTCATCGAGTGGACCCATGTGCGGGTGGCCTTAAGCTTAGACCTTTTAACTGGATTCGTTTATCCTTAAAGTACTCGTTACAGTCTCGCTTTCGGGATTAATTTCAGCTGTTCAGCATAAATTTTGCAGGGCGGCTTCTAACTTGCAAAATCTTGCAAGCGTTTAGTGGATGGTACCGGCGGATTCGACGGTTTATCTGCAGCTTATTGCAATTTATGCTCGATGTTTTCGCGAAAATGAGAGAATAATGGAGCGGAATTATGAAATTTCAGATTGGCATGCTGTTGCGACTTTCATAAATCGACAAACAATTTCGAGGGTATTGTATTTCACTCATATTTTACCTGCTGCATCAATATCTGGTAAACTATATTTGGAATGGATTCCGCTTGCCAGTCGATTTTACCATGTTAACAAAAGATTCACAGCAAATAATGATATTCAAGTTTTCACTTGAGTCGCGTAAGTAAACTAAATACAGCTGCTGTTTTAAGGACATCCAAAAGTGCAAGTTGCTTACGTCAGCAGCTGTGTGGTGTCTTTCTCAATCTTGAACAGCTTCCTGGCAGTGTAGTCGTTGAACTTCAGGATGGCTCTTGTGATGTCCTGCTTACGGTCGATCTCTGCCTGATCGGAGCCCTGCCAGGACTCGATGTAGACTAGTGATACCCGGGTGTTTAGCGTCCGGAAATACTGCGGAAGAGAAAGTAGGTTTAGTCAAGTATTCCAAGTACGTAAAACAAGCACATATCGTGTTTTATGCTATCATTATTGCGGACTTCACTACTTAACTTATTAATCATTGGTTCATACATTTTAACAGAAATGGAATAAACCTAGGTATTGTCAAATTCTCAGAACTTTTCTGACTCATATGAGTATATATTATAAATATTACCAAAATCTACATTCTAACCAAAATGTTACGTCTGTTTCTTTGTTGCTGCAATATGCCTGATACAGGCTTCGTGCTTATCCAATACAACAATATAGTTAGAATGTAATCTATATATTTATGTTGTCGAGGGCTCTTCTATAAGCCCCCGACAATATAAATAAAAAAAAAATGTGTTACTAATCAGTCCCGTATTATTTTAGCCACAATTTATGGAGTGCGCTCGCAAAGTTATAATCCTTGGGTTATCTTTAGTAGGTCGGAGGATCTGACGCGCATGAAAAATAGAGTTCTGTCTTACAAAAAAATAGTGCCCCTTGGGAGAGATCATACTTTCGTGCCATTTTCTTAGGGGCTTTGGTTTGTCTTGCTTGAAGTGTTTAGCATAAAAAAACTATTTCTAAATAAAGAGCCCTGGACAAGGAAACACAAACTAGTTAATACACACACACACCCCATCTCACACACAAATACACACCCTCTCTCACACACACACACACACACACACACACACACACACACACACACGCAATATAATACAAGAGTCAGCAGAAGACAGTCCAAATGGTAACTTAGTGATATTATTTCTCTGCGATTTTTGCTTAATTTATTATATAAATTTAAACTCTATGGCGACCCTCGATGACAAGTTACCCCACTCAAAACCTCAGGGAAGAGGGATAGGCTGAACATTAGCGCTACACGGAGTCCCGATTCCTTGTTAGCAGGAGCTGAGCCACTTCCTATTGTCTCAGGCTAATCTTATCATTGCATTTAACAAAAAACTGTATTCTTTATGGCAATAAACTTATATTATTATTATTATTGTAAAGTGGGTTTTAAATAAGCTGTACGTAATGCAAGTGCGGACGAAGGTGTCGTTCATGGATCAGATTATCTCGCCTCGAGCAGCGGAGCCTTTCATAAACAAACGCTCTGCTTGAGCTATCTGCAAACATACTGTTTATTGGCCACTATGATATTATGCTGTATGCTTTTCTATAGCCTAGTCAAAAATTCCTGATTTTCTTCGAGATTTGTGCTGGAAATTGTATTAAATTATCTATTAAATATACCGATAAATAATAGATACCAGGTTTCTCCAGTCACGACTGATGCATAATGTAGTACCTACTAGATGCAAACGCGTAATGTCATGATAATTGTTCGTCAGTGACCAATTAGTGTACTAAGTAGTAATATACAAGACGTTTAGGAATTGTGGTGCAAAACACACATACTAAAATATGTATTTAGTGTATAACAGAAAGACGTTGGCTGTTTCACTACGAATCAGTTTACGACGTTGTTTGGAACATACCTCAACCATGTATCACTTCAGAAAACTTTTCAATGATATTGGCATGGCGTATATATATTTTTAATATGGAAACACCTTTTTGTTACAGTCTGTGACATACATACAACATGGGAATATAGGAGGGGAAACGAGGATATTGTATGCTCATGCCATCGGCAGCCCTATTATTATTACATCTCCATGCGCATTCAGCCAAACATGGATATATCCCTACTGCTGTCGGAATAACGACTAGAGTCGTAAGCTGCGGTATGCACATTGTGTGTTAGATTGTACAGTCCAGTTCGAAGGGGCCCGACAACGATTCCCTTTTGTAAACCCCTCTAGAATGTCGGTTTTTATCGGCCTATTTCGCTGTTGCCAACTATACCCCCCCAACTCTATCTGCTATAGGGATGGTACAGCGCGTTTGATTTTTTTAATGAAAAGGTATTAAAATCGTTATTGTACCTAACAAGCCCTAAATATAGCCTACGTTTTGTTAGCTTTCTATTTGCCCACTGACTACAAACACCCACACTCTCCCCACATTACATTACTCGGCGCTGTATCTGGACTAACGTGGACGGTACGTGCCTCTGCCATCCGAATGTGTCCGAAGCTTAGGAAAAGGCGTGACTGTAAGCTCTACGTCTCTTCAGTACACATGTGTTTTACTTCAAGCTCTGCTCATTTAACAATATATATGTTACGGCTCAAGCTAGGTGTGAAACTAAACTTAAGTTTAGCCGGTTAGTCTTAAGATTAATTTCGAGAGTCGGCTAATGTCCGAAATAATGTTCATTGCGATAAATGATTTCAACATTAGTCGGCTAAACTGCAGTTTAGCCTCGACGCTGTTGAGGCTAAAGATGGGTGAGAAAATATGGTTGACATTAGCCGACTAAACTTAAGTTTATTTTTCAGTATACCTAGGCTAATGTAGAAAAATTACCGCTTTAATCTGGAATAAGTGATGATAATGATTCGGTAGCCGTAAACACTTCGGTAGCTTAGGTGAAGGATAAAGGGGGTGAGCGAAGCGAACATGTAAGAACAACAAAAAATACTTAATCTTATTATAGTTTTGTTGGTCTTACATGTTCAACCTAATATTAGAAATAGCTTTCTCATCTGAATAAAATTACCTCGCCCTGCTCCCCGCAGTCGCACGAATACTTCGTTTTCAACATTAGCTAACTAATATCCAACATTAACCGAAACGCATTGGCTAATGTGCATTCTAGCCGATTAAAGATGACATCAGTTATCACAAACGAACATGATTTCGGACATTAGCCGAGGCTCGAAATTAATCTTAAGACTAGCCGGCTAAACTTAAGTTTAGTTTCACACCTAGCTTTAGCCGTAACATATATACACAGTACGCAGTTACATAACTGTACTAACTAGACAACTCAGATCCTCGCTATCCATTGCGGTCGGGTAAGCCTCCGCCATAATAGGGGGTAGCAGGCAGCAGGGCAAAATGGTTGCAGCACCGTTCCACCGAGGTTCGCTGTTACGCTCGGTTATCATTTAGAATTAAAATGTATAAGTTTTGAACTGACAAAGCTGTTTGGTAGCTGCGAGCAAATGACTGACGGATTGGAGTTGAAAAACATGATTAGTCTAAGAGTATTGAGTGGCCTAGATCAATTAATTTAGCGTACGGTAACAGATGACTCGTTGTCGGTTGGGTAATTTGTTTAAAGTTATCTGTGTGTGTCTAAACTGTATGAGTTGATGCCATATTAGATATAAACGAGGGTTTTAATGAATATCTGGTCTCGGAAATTATCGTTGCGCTTTTTTTACACACGGAATAGCCGTGTTGGCATCTATGTGCCTCTGGTATTCCGAATAGCAGATTCAGACAGAGGCAACCACGTTGAACACTTACCAAATCAGCAATATTGGCGACTTGTATCGCGTCGTGCACGACCTCCGCTCTCGTACTGCCGTTCCGCCTTTCAAACATCGCTCGGTCTATGACGAGCGCGGTCTCAATGTACTTGGTGGTCTCTCGCACGTCTCGCCGGCGCCGGTTGAGCGCGCGCAGCCCGCTGTCCTGCCACCAGCGCCAGGCGCGGTCGTCGCGCGTGCGCGGCGGACGGCTTCTGGAACAGCCGGTGGGATTTGAAATTGGAAGTCAGGTTATGTTTTCTTAATTAGACGCAACAGTCGTTGGATTTTGAAGAACCAGCCTGAATTTAGAATTTTGTGGAATATTCGATTGGGATTTGAGTTTGGAAGGCTGGGGTCCAATTTCTTGAACGTCCGGTGGGATTTGAATTCGGAAGAGTGGGGGTTTGTTTTCTTTTTACATACGCTATTGACCTTATGGCCGGACGTGCGACAGTGGTTTGGTGGATAGTATTTATGTGCTCAATCCTTAATTCCTAAGCTAGCTCAGGATCCCCAAAACAGAAATTAATTATCGGCAGGTACCTCGATACTAGTTCGTCCATTAAGTATCTAACAACTTGGTAATTTTGGAATATCGACAATAAACAACGCCATCACAGGTGTACAGGCGCTGTACCTAGTGAAATGTGTACAATATTTCACTACAGCGCACTCAACGGTGAATCGGTAGTTTATTGCGGTGTCAACATGAAGCTTACAAAGATAGCACAGTATGAATAGGTATTTTATAATACTCAATAATTACCTAGGTTTACATTAGTATAAGTCTTGTACTTATATCTCTGTGATTATAACATGTACTACCTACCTTCTAATCTTAATCATTTGTAAGGCGAATTCGGAATTTATGTATTATGGGTGTCAGGCATTCTCTTACCTCATATGCAAAACTTCAGCACCACGCACGCCAGCAGTGCAATTTGCTTTAGTCCACAGGTATTCGCAGCCTATAATTACGACACTAGAACTGCAGCGCGTGACCAGCGCGTATATTAATTAGTTAGGAGATTTCAATTGAATAATACAAACAACTCAAAATAGATTAAGGCCTCGTAATCTCCACTCATAGGCTTGCGGATCTCATTTCGTCACAAAAGCCGCTGAATTACTAGGGAAAGTTTCTTCATTATTCCCGCTAACTGAGTCGAGTCAATCAATCCGAATAATTGGACCCGTTCATCCGCTAACGGCATCAGTTGGGAACGTCAGACGAATCATTAAACTGCGAGCGGACTGGAATATCCGAGTTGAGAGATAAAAATGTCAAAGTTCAGCGGTGCGAGAGAGATGGCGCTATCGATCCTGCTATTCCAAGAACTCATGTAATACCCATTCACAGCCCCAGCATAACTTTATGTTGATCATGTTAGGTTTATTTTGAGCTAGTATTTGCCCCTGGGATGCAGGCTTTATTACGAAGATCAGCAGCAAGGTCTTTTATTACGATGATGAGGACCCGAATGGCCGAGTTGGCAGTGACCCCGCCTACGAAGCCAAGGGTCCCGGGTTCGAGTCCTGGTTGGGGCAAATATTTGTTTAATGAGTGTACGGATGTTTGTACCCTAGTCATGGTTTTTTATCTATCTAAACATAATATTTATCTTTATAAGTATGTGCATCGTTGTCTAGTACCCAAGATACAGGGAATCCTAGTTTGGGACTAGATCAATGTGTGTAAATAGTGTCCAAGGAATTATTATTATTATTAGTATTGTTATTATTTTACTATTTATCTTTTGTAGATAGGACACTTAGTTTAGTTAACATTCTTTATTGTCGCCACGTACGAGTAGAAATTACAATATGTAGGGCCTTTAGTCTGTTAGGAAAACTTTAAGATTCTCGCTCCGACTTCGAGATGTAAGGTTTGCATTGAAAACATAAACGAGGAGTTCAAGGTAATTAAAAATGTTTCTGCGATCCACTAGAAAAATGAGATGCCCCATTGACCCGTCAGCTTGATAAAATTAAAAACGGAATAAAAACGCGGATGATTGATGGCGCCTAATCTCTGTCTCTCGGAGTGAACGCGATTTATTTTAAAGACATACAGGCCTTGTCCCCGCAAGATAAAGGAGATTGTGTGCTACCCCAAGGACATTCGCAGGTTAAATGCGAGCGAACCCAGAGTCAAAAGCTCGTCTATAAAAGGGAGCACTCTCTGCCCTGACGGGATCTTCTCGTGAATATTAAGGGCGCCCTTTTCATCAGTTCCTACCCAAACAAATTGGGTCAGATTGAATGATTTATGAGGTATAAATGGCTGACGCGAGTTGCGCGATTTTAAGAAAAGCCACCCCTGTGTTGTGGATGTCGGATGTATTGTCACAGCCCCTGCCCCTTCCCCTCCCCGCGCGCGAATCGCGACCGTCGATACGTCAATGTTCATCGGATATGTAGGATTTGAGAGGCATCACAACTTCCGACTTTATAAGGGAAAGTGGTCGGAGTTTCGATTTGGTTTGATAGTCAGTTGGTTCTGACAACTTTGTACGTGTAAAAATAGGCAAGACTAGTGCTGTTTAAGTTTTGGTATAGAGGGGGATATATTTCACATTATAAAAACGGTCAAGTGCCAGTCTGGCTCAGACACGAAGGAGAAGAAAAAACGTAAAAACTACAAGAAAAAACGTAAAAAACACGAAAAGGGGGTCCCCTTTGCTTGTAAATCTTTACTTTGTTACTGTAGCGGCAAAATTTTTTGTGAAATTATTACTTTTAAGGTTCATCATAATATACACGACGCTAATGGACAGACAGACAGACGGACAGGGGAGGCTTAGTAATGGAGTCTCGTTTGGTACTCATCGGGAACGAAACCCTAAAAATAAAAAGGATTAGGAGACTCTCAGAGACTAATGTCTCTATAGTCCAGAATTTCGTACTGCAGACGACATGTCTAAAAACCCCACAAACATTAAACCCACATTAAAATGCAGTAAAACGATTCGTGCAAACGGGACGGTTTTCTTCTTGCTCCGTGACAAATCTCGTGAAGCACAAGGGAGCCTCGCCCGCCGCTAAACAGACAGATTTTCCGCTAAATTCCCGGGCGGGATTAATTTCCCGGACAAATTATTCCCACTCTGCAGTATTTGCTTTTTCCAAACTAGATTGTCTAAACAAATGAAGCGGATTATTGCAGCACGGCCGCCCGGCGGGATTTCCGGTATGGATTTAAACAGCGATTTTGGCAAAATAACTTTTCATTCATGATATGTTTTTGCGCGAGCGTGCTAATGACTCCCGAACTTAAGTGAAAAGTTCAATTTGCGCTCCACGTGTGCCCAGTAATAATATGAGCTGATCAAATCAGATTTTGGAACATATTTGCAGTTTGTTTTGGTAGCAAATTACAAAATTAAATGTAAATGTCCCCATCGACGGGCACTGGCTTTATCCCGGATTCGAGTGGGCATTAAGGAGGGGTGTCTATAAAAAGCAAATCATTCTATCTTCAAATGAGATATAAGATAGACTCAATCAACTGTTACTATTAACTTAGGAGCGTTTCATGATGCATAGCAATCAGTGATCTATAATATCTCTATCAGGTACCAGAGAAACAGTCAGAAGATAGATACAGTTAGGTGTCGACTGTAAGTGTTCTAATTTAATCATGCCAGACGCAAGTTCAAAGGTAACAGAAATCATCGAATTAGGCTCCAGCATTGCTCAAACGACTGGCTTAATCAATAGTTTACCTCACCTAAATAAATAATGGAGCGGCGATAGTAGCGAATCCATAGGGGGGTTGGGGGGATAAGGGGCTCAAGCCCGCACCCAAGCATGTAAGTTTTTCCGTGCCAAACCTTAACCATTTTCCCTCTATAAGTTGGCCGGAGGATAAAAAATTTGTCATGACAATTAAGGCAAATAAATAAGGCAAACAAATTGTCAGTAATCAAGGTGACGTCTGTCAATAACAGGAGTTAAGATTATTCCTAACGTGAGCCTACAAGTTAAAATATACTGTTAAGTATATGTGTACCTGAGGATCGATTCTTATATTGTCTTCTTCAGTTTGGTGTTCACTATGCTAAAATGTACCGACTAAAACTAAGCCGCTCCTACAATCGAAAGTCCTGGATCCGACACCGAGTAACAAAGATTCCGTATACGGGCCGCGCCTGACGGACGTTTCTGAGATAAACGTGATTAGAAGCGGAACTGTCCGTGCCGGCGACGGAAACTTGATAAAAGCAGAAAGTAAGCCCGCTCTTAATCACTTTAAGGCTGTGTTTGTTGAATTCGAATCGTACTTCTGCATTCAATGTCGCGATTGAATGCATTGGATTAAATAATTACTTAGTAATTAAAAAGAGCTAGGTACTTAAATAATTTATAATAGTAAGATAATAAATAATGGTTAGTATTTAATCGCACATCAAAAATACTGATTTGCATAAAAAAAAATGATCAGCAAAAACACTTTTTATGTTTTAAATATTTTATGTGTACTCAAATTTATGGTTTAAGTATTTTTTGTTGTTCTTGCATGTTGAACCTAACACGGATAAAGGGGGTGAGCGAAGCGAACCCCTTTACCCTTCACCTAAGCTACCGCAGCATTTTGCCCTGATATTTGTTGTGCAAATCAGTATTTTTGATGTGCAGTTTAATATTTCCCAAAAATAATCAGTCAGATTAAAAATAAATGACCTCTGTGGCGCAGCGGTTGTGGCTCTGCCTACCATGCGAGAGGTTCCGGGTTCGATCCCCGGCTAAGAACAAAACCCAGGTCTTGGTTGTTTATATGTGTGTGACGTCGCTATTTTCGGTTTCCAAGTTACAGGGTATTCTAGTGTGGGGCTAGAAGCAATGTATATGTAAATGTTTATTTATGTTTAAATAGGTAGGTAGACAGATAGCATTGGAATAACCAAGCCATTTTTACATAAATTTAAGATAAGTATTTTGTTATTCTGATACTTCCACGATCTTTGTTTTAGGAAATTTTCTATGTATTACATATATTTTACGTATATTTTTACACGTTTACAAAACGCGACTATAAATCCTCAATTTTTGTTAATGTAGGAGCTGAGTTCTTTATTGTTTATGATTCACCTGTAATAACGTATGCAATACTGGGAAATTGTATATCGTCCTGTATAATGTGCACACGGCCTTTCCATTTATTTCCATTAGTCGCTTGTGGGATTTCCTAACGAGGAAAAACAACGTTTACCGACGATACTAGGGTGCACGTTTTTACGTTGCGGAAGCCTCATAAATTTATAAAAAAATATATTAACGTATTACAGGATTTTCTTTCAGGTCAGAGCTCAACTTTTTCTACTTATTGTCAAAAAATATCGGATCCCCCTATTTGAAATTAAAAGCTATTACATATTCTTTTATACCGAATTTAATTCCACTTTTATTTTATATTTACACATAAGTATTGATATTCGGTCCTTACGTACGAAATTGGCGTTTTTCATGGGAAGAACATAGTCGTTTTTTTTTTTTAAATATAATATATTTATTTAATCAAAGTATATACCATTGCTATCTATACACTTTTACCATCTCATAGGTAGTTCTTCGATCCCTTTAATAAAAAAAAACATTCGGACGGGAATCAATAAAATATTTGAAGGTGGTTTGGACTGCGTTGGAGACTGGACTGGAGTTGAATTTTTTCCCTTTCAAGAAGTTATCCAAATTTCGAAAAATATGGTAATCTGTTGGAGCAAGGTCCGGAGAGTACGGTGGATGTCTTAGACATTCCAATTGAAGCTCCTCTAATATGGTAGCCGTCTGTTGTGCAGTGTGTGGTCTAGCGTTATCATGAAGCAGCAGCGGCCTAGAGCAATGACCAGCCTCGGTTGTTTAGCAGCTAGCTTATCTATCATGATTTGCAGTTGCTGATAATAGACATATGCCGTAATCGTCTGGCCAGATTTAAGAAAGCTGTAGTGAACGACACCAGCACTAGTCCACCAAACGCTCACAAGTAACGTGTTTGGAGTCAATTTTCGCTTGGGGCATGGTTTGGCTGGTTCGGCAGGGTTCAGCCATTGCGATGAGCGCTTCCGATTATCGTACAGGATCCACTTTTCATCACAGGTAATGATTCGATTTAAAATCCTTTCATTATTGTGCCGGGTGGGTAATGCAACGCAGCAGTCAACGCGCGTTTGTTGATTTGCTTCACTCAGTTCGTGAGGTACCCCCCTTTCAAGCTTTGTCACCATCCCAATTTGCTTCAAGTGGATTAAAACAGTTTTATCACTTACAACGCAGCCCACAGCTAACTGAGACGTGGTTTGCGATGGATCCGCTTCCACAATAGCCTTCAATTCTTCATTATCAACTTGGGTTTCCGGCCGTCCACGGGGCTTGCAGGTCGAAATTTCCAAACGTTGGAACCAAAAACGCACTGTGTTTTCTATTGCGGCACCGTTGCAATACACATCATTAATCCTTCGAGCCGTTTCTGCAGCACTGGTAATACGGTACAACTCATAAATAACGCGATATTTCATGTTTTCCATTTTGTAAGCTGAGTGACGCAAGAAAAAAACAATTGAGGAAAAAACAAATGATTTATAATTTTAGAAACACAAATACATGAGTAATCTGTATATATTTGAATTTGGAATTCCTAACCATAGAGGAGATATTTGAGATCAAAGTGGCCAGTACGGCGAAATGCCAATTTCATATGTAAGGACCTAATATTTACACATTTTGTCAAAATTCATTGTCACCTCACACTACAAAAGTCAACAAACACTGTGTTATCCTATTGGAAATCCAGTGGGTAACTATCTTATTGGTTCTTTTTCGTTATTCATCACATCATGTATCGCAGTTATATTACTGCCGTGGTGGTAACCACTAAACTGTATGAAAACTTTACTAAAAAGTCATAGGAAGGAACAATAAGTTATCTTAAACGTCTGACGTCATATCTTTGTAATAAAAGCCCATAATAGTGTTATATCAACAGAGAAACATTCCAATAAATGAAATGGGACAACAAAGGTTCAAGCTAAAAGCTTCCCATTTTTATTTCAGGATAACGTACAGGCAAGGAGGCCAGGCCTGAGAATTGCGATTGTGTGCGTGCACAGTATATTTTGTAAAAATGTAAATTGTAGCAAAGAACGTGTCGAATTAATTAACGAAATCGATGATTGTAGATTATGTTTGGAAAAAACTACAGAAAAGTACGAATGTGACACACGGCGACTCCAGTCAGATATGCATATTTTAAACTCATCATTACAAAGTATTACACGTAAATATGAGTCAGCACAATACGAAATTAAGGAACATGTGTCGGCTATGAATAGTTTGTTGGAGACGTGTAAGTATAATTATGACACTTCCATATCTTTGACCGACAATCACATCTGTGATTGTAAACAAGCTCCAGCGGACTGTTCCGTGCCGACCGTGTGTCCCGCCGAGCAGCCGGCCGAACAGCTGATACTGACCCAGGCGCCGCCGTCAGTCGACTTGAGTACTAATAGTGTTATCAATAACGCCTCCTTCTCTCGGACAAAGGATAGGTATATAATGTATCGCGATGAACTTGGAAAAAATATGGGTTTACAACTTAGTCAGCGCGTGGGCCAGGCAATATTAAATAACTGTATGCCTGGCGCCACATATTCACAAATATTAAACAAAGTGTTGTCATCGCAGTTTTTAGAACCAACCACCCTAATTATTTTAATTGGTAGAAGGGAAAATGTACCTAAAAAACTAATTACTAAATACTTTTCCAAATTAAATTCTTTACAAAATGTAGATAGAATAATCTTGTTTGCGTTTCCCTTCAGCCAATCTTTGTCACAACATGAAAATCATATAAGACATGATTATAATACATTTATACACACATTGACATGTCGTCATACTGAAAAATTTCATTTCATAGACACCAATATTTGTATTGGAAAATATTTTTATTTGACTAAGGATAGGTATTACCTATCTAGGTTTTATACAAAACAGATAGCACAGTCACTATCTTATTTTATTTCGAACTCAGTCAAGTTTTTGACTAATGAAACGCCTGCTTCTATTGAGCAGTGTAATAATAATGACATGTACTCCTTGGAATCTGTTCCAAGCTCTTTAAATTAACCCATAGGACAACAGAGAGTAACTCTGGCAGTAATATTAATATTTGTATAAAAATACCTTCATCTTGCCCATTAAATCAAGTTACTAGTAATGAAAAATGTAAAAGTAAGAATATTTTAAACGTGGTTCATCAAAATATACAGGGCATGTTAAGTAAAGAACTGGAAATTGAGTTATTCATGAACTGTAATAATATTGATATTTTATGTACAACAGAGCACTTTTTAAAGAGTTATCAGTTCATGTTCAACTTTAATAACCACCAAGTTGCTAGTTCGTTCAACAGAAAAACAGCTGATCGCGGTGGCTCCTTAATACTTGTAAATAATAGTTTTAAATATAAGGAACGAGTTGACATAGTGAGCCTGTCTGTTGAGCGTACCATGGAAATAGCCTGTATTGAACTTGAACAACTTATTGTAATGAGCGTAGACCACCAGATTCATCCTTTGATTTATTCGAAAAGAAAATGGATGAAGTGTTGATTAAAATCAGCGATAAAAACAATTGTTTTATAATTTGTGGTGATTTTAATGTTAATCTGCAAGGATAATAATATTTGTACTAGATTAAAATCTTTATTTTTATGTCACAACATGAACTATCTGTTTTTGGAGCCTACTAGAATTACTGCAACATCTGCTACCTGCATTGACAATATATTTACTAACATTACGCCCATTTTCAAATCGGTCATCAATAAATTAACCTCTGATCACTCTGATCAGGTAGGTATATTCAATATTTAAATAAAAAAGGACCAAAAAGAGGATATTACATGTGTGCCCGTTAGTGACACTCGGCTTGAACACTACAGGAATAATATTTTAGATAAACTATGGGAAATACCATACAGTGACGATCCAAATTTGTTGTACAACTCAGTATTTAACCTTGTCAAAAATGAATATGATACGGTATTTAAATCAAAAACTATAAAAGTTAATAACAAAGCTTTGTTTAGTGATTGGGCGACAGTTGGAATTCATAGGAGCAGACGAAGATTATATGAACTCTATGAAGAGAAATCATATAACAAAAATACGGCCTTTCTTGATTATGTTCGTAGTTATTCAAAAATGTTTAAACGCGTTTGTGCCGTAGCTAAATCTAATTTCATTAAAAACAAAATTGAATCTAGTAGCAATGTAATGAAAACGACTTGGCAAATTATAAATAGAGAGACTGGAAAGGCCAAAGCTACACATAATAACTTCAAGCTTAAGATAGATAATCAATTGCTAAGTACAGACCTAGAAGTAGCAAAAGCTTTCGAAAATTTCTTTACGGACATTCCAGTTTCAACAACCAAGTCTTTAAATTCATCTCCCGCTGCTGCTGAATCTATACTTAAACAAAACTTTGAGGAATGTAAAACAGATTTTAAAGTTAGGCACGTAAATAATGAAGACATTGTAAAAGCGTTTAAATCCCTGGAAATGAAAAAGACAGCTGACGCCCATGGTCTATCAGTAAAAATTATTAGTTCCATTGTAGATTGTATTGCACCTCACCTTTGTTGTATATTTAATCAATGTATAGATAATGGTGTGTTTCCTGACTTGATGAAACTAAGTAAAGTTATACCTTTATTCAAAGCTGGTAGTACATCAGACCCCACCAATTTTAGACCCATATCGATACTACCAACGCTTAGCAAAATATTTGAAAAACTCATACTTAATCAATTGCAAAGTCATTTTTATCTCAATAATTTAATTCATATTGCTCAGTTTGGTTTCACAAAGGGTCGTTCAACAACCGATGCTGGTGTTGAACTAATCGACAATATTTTTGATGCCTGGGAAGACGCAATGGATGCAATAGGTGTCTTTTGCGATCTATCCAAGGCTTTTGATTGCGTCCATCATTACACTATTGTCAGGAAGTTACGCCATTATGGTGTAAAAAATCAGGCCCTTGGCCTTCTGGAGTCATATCTAACAGATAGGGTTCAGATGGTCGATGTTAATGGGAAAAGATCACCTGGGTCTTCAATAAGTATGGGCGTACCGCAAGGTTCAATTCTTGGTCCTTTCTTGTTTTTAGTATATATTAATGATTTACCTTACCTTGTTAAAGCAAAACATGGGTTAGTATTATTTGCCGATGATACTTCTTTGATATTTAAAGTTAAAAGACAGAAATCAAATTATGACGAGGTAAACAATGCTATCTCTAGTATAGTGAACTGGTTTACTGTTAACAATTTATTACTTAATGAAAAGAAAACTAAATGTATTAAATTCGTGTTACCCAATGTGAACCCGGTAACTACAGACATATTTATAAAAGGACAGAGATTGGACCTTGTGCAGTCGACTGTCTTTTTGGGCATTACTTTAGACGCCAAACTACAATGGGATCCTCATATAAATAAATTGTCGAACAGACTGAGATCAGCAGCGTTCGCAGTTAAAAAAATTAGAGCTCTTACCGACGTAGACACCGCTAGACTTGTCTACTTAAGTTACTTTCATAGTCTAATGACCTATGGTATTTTATTGTGGGGTCACGCTGCGAATGCTAATAGTATATTTATTCTGCAGAAACGGGCTGTTCGTGCAATTAATAGATTAGGGCCTAGAGTGTCACTGAGGGAAAAGTTTAAAGAAATCAATATTCTGACATTTGTGTCTCAATATATCTATGACAATCTTGTGTATGTAAAAAGAAATATAACTAATTTTCAGAATTACAGTGATATACAAAATTTTAATACTAGAAATAAAGACAAGTTGGTTGCTTATGTAAGCCGACTACATAAAATTATTTATTCTTTTAAAGGCAATTGTATACGCTATTACAATAAGGTCCCTACTGATATTAAAAACTTACCTTTAGACAAGTTTAAAATAATAATAAAACAGAAATTGTATAAAAAAGGTTACTATAGGATATCTGATTACTTAGAGGACAGATGTCCATGGGAATAGATTGTTTGAGTAACAGGCTGTTTCGATATATAATTAGCATTCATTTTGTAATTTGACAATATTTTATATAAAAAAGGAAACGCAAAAGATGCGACGACTGTGGAGTTTCTTCGGTGAGCTCTTCTCCACAGATTCCGCCATTGTGGTAGTGAACTCACCCAAAAAAATGTAATGACGGATCTAAGTGATGTAACAACATCCTATGGAAATAAATGATTTTTGATTTGATTTGATTTGACAGGGCCGGCCAACGGGCTACTTGACAAGAATACCTGCACTGAACAAAACTTACATAGACACCTCTCACACTTTGTCGATGTATTATACGGATGGAGGCACTAACCTAAACACATTTCTCAAGTCTCGCCTTCTGGACTCTACTGGCTATGCCAAGTTTCTTTGGCCCTGAGGGAGCTGTGACCTCTCTTTCTCGCTTAGGGTAAGAATAGGTTAGAAAGAGAGAGTGAGGTAATCTCTCGCTAAGAGCCAAAGCAACGCGGTGAGAAGTTTACGGCCCACGCTGCCTTGCTCTAATAATGTCAATGACACGATCCTTTGAAGCGACGAAAAGCTTGGATATGGAAGGAGATATCATTTGCTTGCGCGCGCAGCCTTGGATTCTAGTCAAAGAGAAATATAAATGTACGTACAGGGGGGTTACCACAACGTCTTATGCCGATTCAGATTAGGAACCTAATTTGATCCGCAAAATTACCGTGACCGTCTTAAAACAAGTCTTGGTATTAGGAAAATAAAGCCCATTATGGCGAATTGGAATGGAAATGGTTGCCATGGTGATGGTCTTGTTTTGAACCTAATTTGGATCGGAAAAAGATTGTGGTAACCCTCCAGTAAACTCATTCTTTGGTGACCTCGTGGACACGTGATACAGAATATGTCCCATAAGCTAAATGTGCTACCGGATAGACATGGACATAGATATACGTTTATTGACAAAAAAACATAAATAAATCAACAGGATACGTATTCATGTGCCTACTTCGGACTAACAGAAAAAATGTGGCTCTCGGAGGAAACAGTGTGACGTCAGAGGAAATAAGGGTGTCTGTTTGTAAGAAATTATCTGCGTGATGATTTAGTTTGTTTCTCAATTAAGAAAGTCTTCACGTTTACACAAAGCGTGTCCGTAGGCATATGATAGGTAAAACTAAAGTCGACAAAAGTATTACCGTATCAATTTGCGTTCTTAGCTCTTCTATAAACGACTGAAATCGAACTTTTCCTTTTGATGTCGCCTGCTGTACGTTTCGTTCGTTGCTTTGAACGATCACAATGGGGTAAAGATATTTATGATAGAAAGTTGGACTCACAAGCAGTATGGATTCCAAGCCATTCCTCAAGTCAAACGTGTCTTTTGAAGCATGGCTTCTACGCGCCGTTGGATATATTCTGTTTGTTTGTATATTGATGTTTTATGACTCTGGAAAGCAGTCACGATCTTCAACAATGAGCAAGCAAGGAGGGGAAATGCGTTTTATTTCAATTCGATACCCAAATAATCGTTACCATAATATGGACGATTTACTTTAACGTCCACGATAAACAAGGGTAAGTCAACCTCGTCTACTTGTAACAAGCGGAATAAGGGAAGGGATCCAGTTGCTTGATATGAAGTTATCTTCCTTCATTTGCCTAGATTGAGTTCTGTATCTGAATTTCTTAAATCGATCCATGATTATATAAATTGAGATTAGAAGATCAGATACAGGTTGGTTTGCGTGGATTCCACTCATACCACCAAAAAGGCCGAAAATTATGGAAAATTATGACAGATTTATCATACAAGATCCGTGAATATGACATAAGCTGTTGGTTGTTAGTGCTTATGGGAGCTAGATGATCTTGATATCTCTCCCGAGAGTGCTCGTAGGCATGAATAGTATTGTAAAAAAGATTCAAGTCCACTTACATGGTCCCAGGGTCGTCGCCGAGCGGTGTCTCCAAGTAGGAGACGTGCTTCGTCCGGCGCGTCTTCGGGCGAAACTCGAGCTTGTTCGCGCAGCCCTTGTTCGCCTTGGTGCGCGCCTCGAAGATCACATGTGGGTGCTTCTGCTGAAAGGAACCGGTGAAACGAGTTCGCGTGAATTCTCTGTTTGGTAACATAACATAGCGTCACACCTTTTCTCATACGGGGTGGCGGAGGCACTTTTGTTCCCACCTTTAGTCAGTTATTCAACACTCCATGTTTAGTCACAGGGGACTAGCCTATCGTCACAGCTGTGAAAGTTGGAGATTTCCTCACGATGTTTTGCATTTTCGTTAGAACATTCGTATCATGTATACGTGTGTTTTCGTTCTCAAATGTCAAATTGCATACATATTCTTAGCATCCAGTGATATTAGCGAATTGCATCTGTTTGGTATACTAGGTATAGGGTGGGTATATAGTTTTATTTAAGAATCTAAAGAAGAAAAGAAGACATCTTTGCGTGACTTTCAGACAAGGCACGGCCTAAGCCGATAGATCTAAAGTCATGAGTAAGATTGTATGAACAAAATCATCTTGACCTACGAAGCTGAAAGGCAGGTCGTTAGTATAGTAGTATAGTAAGGGATACGTGAAACGACTATGAACGTATTTAGCGAAAGGGCCATAACGATGGTATAAACACGAAATTATATGTAAAGAAAGCAGAATCTTGTTTCTTTCGAAGTTTTCGGAGATACTATCATATAAATGTTATATCTTTTTTTTAATTTTTCAGTCGGTTATTTTATAAATCAATTCAAGATACAAATATCGCAATCCTTTGTGTTCGACTCGCACTTGGCTATTTTAACACGACGCTAGTAATGAAATAAAACTGGTGTTTAGGAACCATTGAAACAAGTCGGAAACATGTCCTCGACTAGTAGCTTGTGACTCCTTTTCATTCATGGTCACCAGTCCTTGGCCCTTTCTACGATCACTAATTAATTTCCAACCGGCGTTTTGTTTGCATTTGGTTATGCTGCGTGCGCACTTATAGGCTAGTAAGTTAAAGACTCAACTACCATGGCATTTCTAGAAATACCATTTCCCTATGCCCTATTACTTCCTCCACGGTTTGGATGCGAATGAAGTCTATGTGCATCAAAGCGTTTGCTGCACGCAACCACAAACGAAAACGTGATTATATTTTTTGTATTTGTTGATTTTTTCAAGAAGCGCTAAATCAATTTCGATAAAATTTGTATAAGACCACCTCTAAAGTATGACCTATCAAAACAAGAATCATCAAAATAGTTTCATAATTGACGGAGTAGTCGCGTAACAAACATACAAATAAAACCGTACCACCGTACAATGGTAGGGATGGTCTGGAGTGAATAGTTTGGATTTTGAATAGCAAAATGTTGTTTACAAAGTTATTGGTGCAGCTACTTTCACACTCCATGTACGTAACCAGGTGCATTCATAAGTTTGGATGTGGTATTGAAAGAATTGTTGTATGGTAGCGCCTTTAATTATTTATTTTATTCTATTTTTTAGTATTTGTTGTTATAGCGGTAACAGAAATAAATCATCTGCAAATATTTTATCTGTCTAACTATCACGGTTCATGAGATACAGCCTGGTGACAGACGGCCGGAGAGCAGAGGCTTAGTAATAGGGCCCCGTTTGGCACCCTTCGGGTACGGAACCCTAAAAAAATAAAAGCAGACGAATTGAGAACGTACCCCTTTTTTAAGTCGGTTGAAAAATAGCTAACGTTTAGCTAATTTATTGTTTGAAACTGCGGTTTCGGTAATTGAATAGCCTCACTATTAACATCAGTATTAGCGACTGCGGATTAGCAGTCTAGAGTTGATAATCTTTATGACGATTTATGTTATAAAAGTAGCCCCTTAATGTCACGCCGAAGGGCACAGGCCTTTACCCGATACGCGTAAGATTGAGCCATACTTTAACTTATTTAGTGGATTCCACGAAAACGTAGTAATACGGTATTTGACAAAGTAGTCCAATAAATCTTGAAACGGATCTCAAGCTGAACCTATTTCAACAAAAACGTTTGACAAATATAAGAATTGTATATTTCCAGCAGTTGTTTTTTATAAACTCAATTTTGTGTTAAAAAGACAGCATTTGACAATGACGTCACATGCTAGTATTTCATAGAACTCGTGAATAAAATTACCGTTTTAAAAGTTTCTAAAAATTGTATATCTTTGACTAGCAGTCAAATACCGTATTGAGAAAATGTCAAGAGTTGAGTCAACTGAGGATACTTTTGGGAAACAGAATCATTCGTAGATGGTACTACCGTACGCCTCCGAATACATCTTTAGTTATGTCAACGACCCCTGTGTAAGGAGATATAAACTGATATACCTATATGTATCCTTACATACGTAGCAATTTTTTCTTACTGTGGACACAAATACTTAAGTACCTACCTACTTATAGAGGTGAGTAAATAAGACGTAGAAATATCTATAGAAAAAGTGGTTATTTTATTTAGATAAATGAAAGAGTCTATTTTATAAGACTGTTCATCATCTGGCGGTATAAAATCAAATGTTTGAACATAAATAAATAAGTTAAGTATATTGTCAATAGTACATTTCTTACGAGTTCGCAAAGGCATATATTTACGAACCGAGAATTTTAGGCACGAGCCGAAGGCGGGGTCGTAGCAAGGTTCGTAAATAAGCCTTTTTGAACAAGTTACGAATATATTTTTTCCGCCTGAGAACCCAAAGCGGCTGAAGTGCTAAAATAGTATATTGTTTTGACAAATAAAATTGGGTATAGAGCGTAAGCACACGTAAATAATAATTTTTATCCAGTAATTCAAAATCGTGGCAGTTTGATAGATTAATGATTTAAATGAATTACATTTTGATATTCCTCATTCAATAAATATTAAGATGAATTGATATCAGATATTTGGTCTGCGTCAGAAATAGACAAGACATTTCTTACTAAAATATTCTTATACTTATAGAGGTCTGCGAGTATTATTTGATTTGTAAGATGAACGTCTTACCTCAGACAACCTTGCTATGATTGAGAAGATCTTCAAAGGTAAGTTACTTGAGCAGCTTGTGGTCCTCCTAATTTTGTCGCGTAATCATAGCACAATGTGAAATCATAGTAGTGGAATGGAATGGAATTAATCGCATTCGAATCTAGATCGTCTTTGAGAACATTTGCGCATTGTGGAGACAACGATGCCGACTTGAGTCGTAAATGTGAGTTACCAAGGAAAATATTACTTCCTATATTGGCTTTGGCTACATTTACTTTATCTATTGAAATCGTCTAACATGCAAAAGTTGATATAGTTTTGATCTTGATATACCTAGCTAAATTAATTTATATGACGACCCGAATGGCCGAGTCGGCAGTGACCCTGCCTTCGAAGCCAAAGGTCCCAGGTTCGAGTCCCAGTGGGGGTAAATATTTGTTTGATGAGAACGGATGTTTGTACCCTAGTCATGGTTGTTCATAATTCATAATTTCTTTATTGCACACAAATAATTATATTGACAAGATATATATTAAAATAGTGTACAAAGGCGAGCTTATCTCTAACAAGAGATCTCTTCCAGCAAACCATGTCAGGATGAGATAGGTTAATCACAGAGCACGGGTAGACCGATGTGTACAACATACCTTAAATTACAACTCAATAAACTACATACATAAAATTTATCTATCTAAGTATAATATTCATCTATATAAGTATGTGTAGCGTTGTCTAGTACCCAAGATACAGGGAATCTTAGTTTGGGGCTAGATCAATGTGTGTAAATAGTGTCCAAGGTATTATTATTATATATTATTGACCTAGCGAGCGAAGCGAGCGGAGCGTCCAGTTTCGAGATTGGCCAAATATGCACTTGTCCTTCTGTCTGTCTGTCTGTTCTCCTGCAGGTCGCATTTCCCAGCCGATTCTCGAGAATTTTTGTGAGCAGTTTCGATAGTTACTTACATAGCTTATTGGCGAGTCAATTTTAAGATTTTTTTAACGGCGGATTTATGGCGTTACTCATAGATTTGGAAGATAATAAGAGTTGAAATAAAACGTGAACGTAAAGCACAAACGTATTATTTGTATTTGAAGTCAACAAACATGTCACATATGGTCGCTAAGACAATAAGCACACTAAGAAGTTTGCGTTCTTAATGTCCAAAAGTTACAAAGTAATTGGTGCGGCTACTTTCATACACCATGTACTTAACCAGGTGCCTTCATAAGTTTTCACTTCTCATGCTCGAAAAGTCCTGCTTTATGCTGGATGTAGGCTGCATAAAATCATATTTTATGCACTAGTGCATAAGTGCAATTTATAATTTAAAACGAACATACTTAAGAGAGCTTTTTAAAGAAATTGACATACTAACTGTAGCCTATCAATTTTTCTCGAAAATATAATGTATGTACGCAGAACCTTACAACATCTCCCAAACTTAGCGATAGCTGTAATGTTAACCTAAGAAATAATCACAGACTACTTGCGCCCCGATTTAGACTCGCGAAGGTTAGCAATTCTTTCAAGGGTCAGTGCATTTTCTACTACAATAGAGAATTTGAAATTGCCATTTGAGCAATTTAAAAAGCTTGTTAAAGGGATTTTGTCTAAAAAGGGATATTACAATGTTCAAGATTCCTTAATGACGGGACTGTATGGGGTTAGTCTAGATCAACACGGACCTTGCTGTTAATCATTTTGTAATTAATTATTCCTGCTTATTCATCATACTAATTAATATTGTAATATTTGTATTAGTTAAACACAAACATTTTTTAAAAGAGATCTAAAAATCTATCTGTAGGAGTTTCTACGCCCTACTTCTCCCACAGTGGGCCAATGTTTACCTTTGCTAAGTATATGTAAATATCTACAGTAATAAAGCACTTTGACTTTGACTTTCACTTTGACTTTGAAGGAAATGCGAGTTATCGCCAAAACTCATACCCCTATTTTGCTCAAAAGTCTGCATAGTAATTGGAAAATTCAAGCACCTGAAATTTTATTTAAAATTGGACATTAAATTGTTGCACAAAATAAACTTGTATCGCATTATAATAAAGCCTTTTGTCCGTCAGTCGTGACCATGTGTTTAAGAACGTATGTATGTCGAAGGGCTCGCGAGGTCTACCGTTCTCACTTAACTACTAGTTTATTATTAAACTCAAACTCAAACACTCACATACATACAATGAGAGAGAATACAACAAAGTGAGCGTGTCACTTACATACACACAGACACACACACTAACCCTCACACACACACACACACACAAACACACCCGCTCTGATTACTATAATAATAATAATAATTATATATATTTTGTTTTTCCGTTGTATCCTTTTACTTTTGTCTTGGTGCTTATATTTAGTAAGGTTGCATTAGATTAAATCATTAAAATTTTGTTTTGTTTACTGATTAATTACAAGAACTGACTAAGTGTGGAAGAGCGGAGCTTCCTGGTACAGGTTTTTCTATACTTAAAAGGAAGTTCTAGCTCTATGTAGCTACTATAAACCTTTAAAAGTAAATAAACGATTATTATTATTATTATTATTAGCCAAGGTCTTCCCAATGCTGGGCAAAGGCCTCCCCTCCCCTTTTCCACTTTTCACGCTCCTGGACTCTTTCCCACCAGTACTAGTCGTGGTCCCTCAGCTCGTCACTCCAGCGCTTCCTGGGGTGACCACGTCCTCGTTTTGCATTTGGGATGCAGAGAGATGTTTTGGCCCATCGGTGTTTTTGCAAATGAGCGACGTGGCCGGCCCAGTCCCACTTCAATTTGTCCGCTTTTTCCGGTACGGTTTTTATTTTAGTTTTGGAGCGCAACTTGGTATTCCGGACTCGGTCCAATAATAAAATAAAATAGAACTGAAAAATAACAAGTCATGACGGCTTTGCGCCTTTGCTGTATGAACTGGGAAATTCAAAGATTTTCGTATATTCATATATATTTTTCGTACATATTTATTGCACATAAAACAACATAAGATATAATAAACAGAAAGGACTTCTACAAAGGCATGCTTATCTCTAAACAGAGATCTCTTCCAGCAAACCCAAGGTTGATAAGAATAATTTAATATACAGGATAGACCTATGTGCTCTGATAAGATACATACATATATTACTGAACTATTGAATTAACTGCTAGATACACTACAAACACAAGTACATAATTATTATATAAAAATATAAATACACCTAAATAAACTTATATATACAAAGCTCAAATCTAGGATAGAGAAAGATAATACTCCTTCAAACGATTCTTAAAGACGGGCAGAGATGGACTATCTCTGATAGTGCAGGGAAGCGAGTTCCAGAGATTTTTCGATGATTATAAAGCTATATTATCCCCAGAGCGTGTTCTCAAACTCGGATTTAGTTGAGGATAGTATCCAAGACGAACCAATTTGAAATTTTTAATTTACAACAAATATCAATAACCTAATCGAAAATCGCGGTCCGTATAATGAATAATCCTTATAGAGCCATACAGTGCTCTCTGATCCACCTGAAGTTGTGAACAAGCCGGATTATCTAGCAATGCTGAATGGCCGCGTGATGGACAGAGGCTGCTCAATGAATCCGGAACACGTACCATGGCTTAATGATCCAATAAAACCCGTCGGCTCCACTGGACGTGATACGGGTCACAATTGACCCATCGATACTGGCCCCTGATTCTAGTGACAAAACATAACTCAATGGCGGTGCCGTGACCATGGTAGTCCACTTTAGATTCCCATTATCTGATGTTTATGTAATTTGAAAAGTAAATAATTAGTGAAATTAGAAACTACCTACCTTCCAACAGTAATCTACCAATAATTATTTAAATAATACCCTAATTGGACCGTCCAGACTCATTGTCTCTGAGCCTTCATCTTGCTAGTGGAATCGAGTCCCTTATACAGTTGCTACTCGGTCTGCTCAAAGAACAACATTGAATTATGATTTGTGAATTTGGAGACATAATATATCTTCGTTTATTACAGTAAGAAACGAATCAGATGATCGGGGCTGCATACTTTTTTACTATAAAGCAGACCATTGGATTATGATTTGGGAATATTGGGAATTTGGACCAATTCTGACATATAATATGATTATTGTGAAGCACAAGAAACGGAATTAGGACTGAGCTGCTTAAGATGTGTACGAAGTCTTCATCAGCAGTAACAGTCGCCGTGACCGAACCCGGTCGGAGAATACCTTCGGCATCACCATCACTATTTTATGAAATACCCAGAACTCCCAATACTCTACTCGTTAATACATAATAGTCTGAGAGCTGTGACTTATAGTTTTTTTAAATAGCCAAAGCATGCAATATGATAATGTCGCACTCCTAAATAGCCTATTTGAGGGATTAAAAGTTACGGCGAGGCTATAACGCTGGTTGCAACTTGCAAGCTGAAAGTGGCTGTAAAAATGTATACCAAATGTCTTTTATTGGAGAGATTTTTTGAGATTGATAGATAAGGATGCAGACAGGCCAATGGTAGAGCCCCGTAGGTATCTACAAAGGTGAAGTAAATGCACCTAAGCACAGCTATATATAGCGTATTTTAATGTGAAGGGTTTCGCACAATGTAATGATAGCAAAAAACATGTTTGATGAACGAATCAACGAGTTACACTGAGTAGCTTCGCGGAGCAGGAAGAATTTTGGTTATTAACCTATTATTACCTGTCTCTGTCGCTTCCGCGTAAAGCCTATGAATATATTAACGCAATGACCGCCGTCTGAGCGAGCGCGACGTTAATATATTCACGCGGAAGCGACAGAGACAGGTAATAACAGGTTAATGATCGAAATTCTTCCTGCTCCGCGATCGAAGTTTAGCTTACAACACAAAATAAACAAGAAAAATTTAGGACGTTTTAAAATAATTGTACTAATCTTCGGGGTATGCGATCATACTTTGTTTTTTTTTAATATAGTCTAGGATCGATATTTTATGGTTTGGTTGAGGGCTGAAAAAAAATAGACATCACTTTTAGGTATTGGTTAATCATCACCTCTCATTCTCGTAGATTTTTCGATTTCCAACTAAAGAAGTTATTCACTTCAAAAGTTTGTCGACGTCGTTGATATTCCGCTTAAGTAAGTAGGTGCCAAATCAACATCAACATAAAAATATACAGCTACACCTATGAGTGAAAAGAGGTAAGCTGTAGGCAGACACTAAGTTAGCGCTGAGCTAGGATAACAAAAGATGCAATATCATATAAAGCTTGGATCCTGTGTGACTTGAACATACAACACATATATGATGATGTTGATTGAAGTGACATACTCATGGTCTAACATAAATTACTTTGTGGATAGTAGGAATAATAACCCATCGAAAAAGTAGTTGAACTGTCAGTGACTTATATGTATAATATGATAAGGTTCATTTCATCTGAACTTCAACACTTTTTCGCTCCGCACTGGCTCTGGTTAATAACAATGATATTTGTAGAAAGTTTATAAAAACGCTGTGTCGTGGTGATGTGTTGTGTTATATATGTGTGTATGTTCTCCACGTACCAAATTTTTAAACAAGCTTCCACCCTAACCCGGGAAGATTTGTATGACATACAAAAATAAAACCAGTTAAAGCCCCAATCACATGGAGCCTTGCAAGAAGCCCTTTCAAAGGGACCCGAACAGGAAACCAGTAATTAGAGGTCCCTTTTCATAGAAAGAAATTGAAGAGCCCGTAGAATATTAATTTAGTCCGGAGTATTCCAGCCAATAAAAAAAATTTACGACCCGAATGGCCGAGCCGGCAGTGGCCCTGCCTACGAAGCCAAGGGTCCCGGGTTCGAGTCCCGGTGGGGGCAAATATTTGTTTGATGAGAACGGATGTTTGTACCCTAGTCATGGTTGTTTATCTATCTAAGTATAATATTTATCTATATAAGTATGTGTATCGTTGTCTAGTACCCAAGATACAGGGAATCCTAGTTTGGGGCTAGATCAATGTGTGTCAATAGTGTCCAAGGTATTATTATTATTATTATTATTAAATAATCTTTACTGAAATAGTTTGCGCGGTAAACTAAAGTGAGCAGCATTCAATAAAGCTCGCTGCGGAGAAAACTTCTGGAGTTTAAAATAAAAATACACGTAGTGTTTACCGTTACAATTTTACGTACGGTTGAGTATATCGCAAAGTGAGGATGTTGAAGTGGAATAAAATATTGCACTTCCGTTCGTTCGTAGCGTTCCAACAATTCCAAAGAAATGCGGTTGTGTGTAAAGATTCGCATCAAGGCAAGACGTTACAGCTAATTAACAGAAGTAATCAAAGTGATAACTTGATGTTAACCACCCGCAAGTGATAATGTACCTACATAGTACAACTTGGTGATTTAACCTCTTGAATACCACCGCCACTTTTCCACGTTTACGTTTTAAATTTTATTACATAATGTTCAAAATCGCGACCCGCCCCAACTATCCTCGGTTTTTGAGAGGTTAAACTGCAACTGTGTCTCTGCCATCTCGGATAAGAAAAGGCGTGAAATCACATTAGCTATGTTATGTTTTAAATTAATGAGTTGATGACAAAATAAAAATAAAATACCCGTATTCGTGAGTGTACTTGTAGCAGTAACGAAAATTGAATTACTCGACAAAAATACGGAACAGCGCGACAAAATTACAGAATGGTTTATCCAATGCTTAAATACTGTCTGGGCGAAGTGGAAGGTCCCTGGGTCAGGGGGGTGAGCGAAGCGAAAATCCAAATCTCGTTTAGGTTTTCAAGTTTCTATTATTCAGATTTGTAGTCGCGAAATTCATAAGCTTTGTCAGGAAAAAGCAGAATGTCTGGTCGAGCTCAGTTTATTCACATTCAATATTTTGACAATCAAAAACTGTATTTAAATTCATACGTTAAATACTACCCGTAATGAAATCGTCTCGTGTATTTTTTGGCAAAACAATAAATTGATTTAACCCTCGGGTCGCAACATTGGGTTTTTGCATGTAACACTATTTACTGAACAATTTAGTTACGCACAGAAAATGTGGATTAAACTGAAACTTAATAAAGTGTACTCGTGAAAAACTTGTGATTTCAAATAAATCAAAAACTTATATCAAAAATTGCACAAACAACGTTAACGACTGCAACTCTGTGCAGTGGAAAACCACATCCATCACTTTCGGAATAAAAGCCGATTTAGCTCAACAACTCCTTGTGTTGTGTAGGAGTTCTTTATAATTTTGTGCCATCGTCTGAAAGTTCAATATTTTCAGTCTAGATAGTTGTTTATGTAGCTTGTACCTATGTGTATAGTTATGTTTCTCAAGCTCGTTTCGTTATAGCTGCTAGAAATAATACAAAGCACGTGCCGTTTTTACGAACACACAAACTTACTATCCTCATCCCAAATGTTTATGTAACGACGAAATATTGACATTATCTTAACAAAACATTGGTATTATGAAGGGAGGTATAAACATTACGGAACCCAGACGTATCTATACCCCTTCAAATATTAACTAATTTAACCCTTCAAGCGTGTTCGTCAGGCCTTCAGATGAAAATGGTTTTGAATTTTATTACCATGGCATAAGGTTAAACATTATTTATTAATGTATATCAAAAACCCATTAAAAGCTAAAACTTATTTTGAATTCATATAATTTTCATGGTGGACTAACTGAATAAAATACGTTTTGCTTCAAGGATATCGTCAGAATCCTACATATACCTGCTGCGATGGGCTAGCTCTAAAAACGTGAAATACTGTCGAAACTGTGACAGGGCATAAAAATGCCTATGCCACCTCACATGAGAAAAGGGTTGGCAACAGTTGTCGCTAACAAGCTAATAAACCCTTAAATATGATTACACCTTTCCAAAGAACGCTTGTTCAGATCTGTTGACTGCGTAGCGTTCGCGAGTAAGCAAAGATGTTGAGCAGAGCCTTAGCATGTTCGGCATAACAGTGCTATAGGTTGCCAAGTACGCACCGCAAGGCAAGTTTGTGAAACTTCCAACTCAGAACATTATTCGACGCTCGGTGGAAAAATGAACCAGCGCTAACTTCTGTTTGCAACTTGTTAAACTGTTGGTCGGAATTTTTGCAGAGCTTCGTCGCTTTTCATTGCGAACACATTTACGCTGATGTTTTTACTGAAAAGTAAGACGCGGATTTTGTTGATGAATTATATCACAATTTGTACCGTCAAATAGAGAGTGCTGTTAAAAGTTTTGCAAACACGGCTTTGCCATCAAAAATCAGATATATTTTTTTCAAACATTTGAATAGAAATATTTTATTTAGTGTTCGTTTTATTGCGCATAAAACCACCTGTGTGAAACAAGTTGTTCTGTGATTTAAAAAATATTTAAATTTGTAAACATTTGTAGAGCTAGGGATATATATCTGTATATTTACATATGCATAGAATGAAGGCTAGATTCATAATTCATACTTTTTGTAATTGCACACAAATTATATAAAGAAAACAAGAGTTACATGAAAATATTGTAAAGGCAAGTTTATCTCCAGCAAACTAGGTAAATATGGGAAAGGTTGATTGATGAGCAAGCGTAGACCTATACAACAATATAACGGAATAAACGAGTACATTCACATTAAGATAAATCCTAAACATAATTGAAATAAATCTATAATGAATCTAGATCTGATAGGGTAACGTGATTGATAATACCAGGTGTTTGTTATTGTTTCGATGATTGTTACTGTTTGTTTTCTGTCAGAGTCACCGTCGTTGTTGGTTGTTCGTCTATTTATTTATAGTAAAGTCTCAGTGACGAATTTCCCTCAACATGTCGCTGCAACATGACCCTGCATCGTCGCAAAGTCTCTCTAAACATGCCCCGCGACATTTCACTAACATAGTGAAATGTCACGGGGGCCTGAAATTCGATTTACAAACTTTAAAACGAATTTATATTGACATACTTTATAAAAATTATTCTCAAATAAAATAATATTGTTTTTTTATATTATGACACAGTTTTAGTTGTCTGTGGCAGCGTCCACTTTATTGTTATTTATTATTTTTGCTTAACAAAGTCCAATAGCAGTGATTGTGAAGAAAATTTGACTCAGCCCGATATTTTATAATCTATTACCAGCAAACTACTATTTTTTCTCTTTTAACTTCGATCTTTTGTTTAGTAGGTTCCAAACGAATATATGAGAGTAGATAAAGTAGTCTATAAAACTGCACCTCGTTTACGATGGCTCGGTTTTAAATATCGTGTTTTAATACCCCTGATTATATAACAGTTTCATAAAATACTATTAAAATATCGCGGGACATGTATAATGACACTGTCCAACGTTGCAGCATCATGTTTCAACATTGTATCATCATGTAGATTTAGCATTGCGCGACATTTTGTGGAGAACATTGTGTTCTCTCGTATATCTGAGCCTTGTGCGGGAGCATAGCCGACAACTCCGAGTTTGAAGGACACTCTAAGTCATGCTGTCACTGTCTTCCGCTAGGGAAATGACAGTGACAGCCAGTATGATAGTACGACATATTTGAGTAGTATGTGCATTCACCCATTCTTCCTCTTCTTTGGGTGTCATCTCCAATCGGAGGTCGGCTATCATTATGGCTATTGTGGCCGTGATGTTGCAGCTCGGAAAATAATGTTGGTGGGTGAATTTAACCGTTCTGCGAGATTCTGAAGCCTTCGGCAGGTCTTCGGCGGCCTGGTATTTTCCCTGCAGGATCAATTGGAGAATGTGGTGTTTCCATGCATTATGCGGCCCGTGTACCGCAGTTTTCTGATCTTAACCTCTCAACAACCGAGGGTAGTTGGGACGGGTCGCGACTATGAACCTTATGCCATGTTAATAACATTTAAAACCTATTACGGAAAAGTGGCTAGATTTAACGCCGGTGATGTTCAAGAGGTTAATAGTCTTTAGTAGCTCCAAATCCTTGTGCATCCGCTGCAACATAGTTTCGTTCCTGATTCTATCCGTCCAAGATATTTTTAACATTCTCCTGCGATTGGAAGCCTTCGAAAAGTGGGTATGCACTTTTCGAAGGCTTCCAATCGCTTACTTAATGTTAATGTTAATGTGGGTTAATGTCCACGCTGCACCATTATGTCACCCATTAGAACCTCTTATTTTATTGAACGAGAAAATGGAAAAACTCTTCGGGAAAAAACATATTAAAAATACGAGTTACTTTAAGAAACAACAGACAAAAGCACTACATTACAACTAGTTAGACCTATTCCCACCTGAGCGTTGTTCGTACAAAAAGCGTAGAGGTAATTCAGAAAGATACTTGGATTTAAGAGGTGCATTTGCGGAGACCCCACCTGCGGTTTATTTATCGCAGGACTACTGCCTTTGCTGTGAGTTATGGACGGGGCCGATATTCAAACGTTATTTGTGTGGTCACAGAGCGAGAAACGCTAAGTCATTCCAGATAGGTTTTGGTCTTTAACGGCTTTCCATATCTGGTGGTATAATTTACTGTTGCATAAACTGAATTGAAATGTAGCAGTAGTTACTTGAGGCTTCAAAGTTTCCTCTATGCTTACATTCGTTTCGGTGAATGCTGTAGCGGCAGTAATGTTTTGCGAACAAATATAACTCTCCAAAAGATAATGAAAATGTGGTACGAGGCGAACAACGATGGATAATGTTAACCTATCCTAACTTATTTTGCATATACTTACTACTTACATACTTGTACGCTTATATGTATGCTGGGAAGTTTGAATCGCTGGCACTTTGAGCATTGTTTAACATTAATATTGGTGGCATATTATCCTGACTCATTCTAACTATGCTCGTTGCTAACGGGAGCGGAGCTTGCTAGGCTGCCCCGCTGTGTACTTGACATAAAAGCATAACACAGACGAATAACGCACATGTATGATTCAGGTAGGTAAAGCAATGCCAATTTGTCGAGTCAAATGGCGATAGCGATTATCTTTGTCCTTTTTTCTCATAGGCAATAATGTTGTCAGTTCTGGGGGACTGAGTGTGGGTACAAAGAACCCTACCTAGAGCAGACGATTGCAGTGCGTATGGGAAATAAAAATTGTTTCGTAGAGGGTGCTGGTGATGTGTACGAATAAAAAAACACAGGTGATTACCTCAAATCAACGGACGCGATCCGCTTTGGTGGTGGTGGTGGCGGTGGTTTGAAAAATAATACCGAAACTTGGTAAAAATAGGGAAGTGATACTGGACAATGCTCCTTACCACTCAAGATGCCAAGAAAAACCTCCCATCACTGCATGGAGAATAGCAAGTATTCGAATATGGCTGCGTAATAAAGAAGCTAAATAAGGTCTGATGAAAAAATCGTAAAGGCAAAACTTTTGAGGAAAGTGAACGACGTAAAGGCGAACTACCAAAGTTATACTGTGGATGAGCTCGCAAAAACATAAGGTCCTAAGACTCCCAACTTATCATTGCGAGCTTAATTCTATTGGACTCGTTTGGGCTAACGTAAAGGTCATTTAAAGAAGATGTGAAAAAATTGCTACAAGAAGCGATCCAAAATATATTTACAGACAAATGGCGAAAATGTGTGGATTGCATCAATTCACATCATAAAAGTAGAGAAAGAAATGTATACCAAGATTATTGATAAAATAATAGATAGTTTTGTCGTAAATACGTTTGATTTGGAGTCTTCTGAAGAAACATCTTAGTCTAATACAGTCGCTGTCGATTAGAATAGGATGTTTAAAATGTTAACATAATTTCTTCAAATAAGTTTTAAAACTTTGTCTTTACTCTCGTAAAATTGGCCTTATTTTGTCTATAGTAAATAATTTTTTCACTTCTCATGCTCGAAAAAGTACTACTTTATGCAGGATCTAGGCGACATAAAGTTGAATTTTATGCTCTTGTGCATAAAAGTAGCTTTTTAAATGTGTCTACACTAAGGCAGTGACCATTTAGCCCATACAGCCAAAAACAATTAATTGTACAGGGATAAAACTTGCTAATTTATAATATTTCCATCCCTATTTGCATTTTTGATTTATAATAAGATAATACGAAAAAGAAACTAAATATCAAAACGTGTTTACCACAAAAAAAAAAAACATTATTCCAAAATAATTTAAGAATAGCTGTATATTTTTTTTCTTTGCCCGAAAATTATGCAGGAAAATTAAAAAAAGTAAACTAGCGGGAAAGAAGCCGTAGTAATTTTACTTTGAATTTTAATTAAAGAAATGTTAATACGTTGTGTTACTGTTTTATTTTGTCGCAATCGAAGTGAAAAGCAGAGTTTATAACTCGTCCACAAAACCATTTTTATCCTCGACATTACTATCAGCCTTCGGCTCGGGCTGCTAAAAGTCTCGGATATAAAATGGTTCGTTTTGTGCACTTGTTGTAAAATCTACTATTTTGTCCTAGTACTGCCCTAGCTTCACGGAATTCCCTGAGCTTGCTTGAGCTTTACTTGAGTAAAGCCCATTAAGGCCCTCTTCGAGGTGCACACGTTGATGGCTGTTTTACGAATGTTTATGATGACGGATGGTGAACCAAAGCAGTCACAGAGTGGTGGCCAAGGCGAGCTACAAGGCCAGTGGGCAGAACACCTGCCCAATGGTCCGATGATGTCATCAAATCGACAGGATCTCAACGGTTACGGTTGGGACGGGACCGCGCAGATTGACGCTATAGAGAAGAGGCCTATGCCCAGTAGCGGGTTGGTGCAGCAGAGCTGAGCGGGGACCTACAGCTTAATGTGACATCCGAAACAAGGAACGATAATGTACTTAAGAACCTGCATCTCCTGCGTGAGAACCAAACGTGAAACTCACTAGACCACGGAGATTTTTAAATTAAGACATTTACCTTTCAACCAAAATTGGGGCTTTTACTAAACGTTATAAAGAACGGGGCTGATACTTCATTTCCCAGAACTCGGAACGGTAGCACAGTGGTACCACTTACACCCCAACTGGTAAGCGAGTAAAACTTTCCCCGAGGATATCATTTTGGTGCACGCTACGAACGGTGCTTCAAGCAAACTGATGATGTATCGCGCTCACTTCGCGGCGGTTGAAATTTTGTGCACAACAATATTACACGAACCACTCCTTTTTGAAGTCGTTTAACCCCTCAACAACTCACAATTGCAATAAAGGTCATTTCCTCGTGCCATGGAAATAAAATTTAAAACCTATAGGTTTTAAATTTTATTTCCATGGCACGAGTTTCAAAATCGTAATGCCTCAAAATGGGGTTGGGTTGGTGGAACGTTAATAAGGTTCATAACAGCTCACACTGCAACATGGCTGTTACGTCAACTGCTGTGTATGTGTGTGTGTGCAAAATGGGGTTGGGTTGGTGGAACGTTAGTAAGGTTCATAACAGCTCACACTGCAACATGGCTGTTACGTCAACTGCTGTGTATGTGTGTGTGTGCAAAATGGGGTTTGGTTGGTGGAACGTTAGTAAGGTTCATAACAGCTCACACTGCAACATGGCTGTTACGTCAACTGCTGTGTATGTGTGTGTGTGTGCAAAATGGGGTTGGGTTGGTGGAACGTTAATAAGGTTCATAACAGCTCACACTGCAACATGGCTGTTACGTCAACTGCTGTGTATGTGTGTGTGTGTGCAAAATGGGGTTGGGTTGGTGGAACGTTAATAAGGTTCATAACAGCTCACACTGCAACATGGCTGTTACGTCAACTGCTGTGTATGTGTGTGTGTGTGTGCAAAATGGGGTTGGGTTGGTGGAACGTTAATAAGGTTCATAACAGCTCACACTGCAACATGGCTGTTACGTCAACTGCTGTGTATGTGTGTGTGTGCAAAATGGGGTTTGGTTGGTGGAACGTTAGTAAGGTTCATAACAGCTCACACTGCAACATGGCTGTTACGTCAACTGCTGTGTATGTGTGTGTGTGTGTGCAAAATGGGGTTTGGTTGGTGGAACGTTAGTAAGGTTCATAACAGCTCACACTGCAACATGGCTGTTACGTCAACTGCTGTGTATGTGTGTGTGTGTGCAAAATGGGGTTGGGTTGGTGGAACGTTAATAAGGTTCATAACAGCTCACACTGCAACATGGCTGTTACGTCAACTGCTGTGTATGTGTGTGTGTGTGCAAAATGGGGTTGGGTTGGTGGAACGTTAATAAGGTGCATAACAGCTCACACTGCAACATGGCTGTTACGTCAACTGCTGTGTATGTGTGTGTGTGTGCAAAATAGGGTTGGGTTGGTGGAACGTTAATAAGGTTCATAACAGCTCACACTGCAACATGGCTGTTACGTCAACTGCTGTGTATGTGTGTGTGTGCAAAATTGGGTTGGGTTGGTGGAACGTTAATAAGGTTCATAACAGCTCACACTGCAACATGGCTGTTACGTCAACTGCTGTGTATGTGTGTGTGTGTGCAAAATGGGGTTGGGTTGGTGGAACGTTAATAAGGTTCATAACAGCTCACACTGCAACATGGCTGTTACGTCAACTGCTGTGTATGTGTGTGTGTGCAAAATGGGGTTTGGTTGGTGGAACGTTAGTAAGGTTCATAACAGCTCACACTGCAACATGGCTGTTACGTCAACTGCTGTGTATGTGTGTGTGTGTGTGCAAAATGGGGTTTGGTTGGTGGAACGTTAGTAAGGTTCATAACAGCTCACACTGCAACATGGCTGTTACGTCAACTGCTGTGTATGTGTGTGTGTGTGCAAAATGGGGTTGGGTTGGTGGAACGTTAATAAGGTTCATAACAGCTCACACTGCAACATGGCTGTTACGTCAACTGCTGTGTATGTGTGTGTGTGTGCAAAATGGGGTTGGGTTGGTGGAACGTTAATAAGGTTCATAACAGCTCACACTGCAACATGGCTGTTACGTCAACTGCTGTGTATGTGTGTGTGTGTGTGCAAAATGGGGTTTGGTTGGTGGAACGTTAGTAAGGTTCATAACAGCTCACACTGCAACATGGCTGTTACGTCAACTGCTGTGTATGTGTGTGTGTGTGCAAAATAGGGTTGGGTTGGTGGAACGTTAATAAGGTTCATAACAGCTCACACTGCAACATGGCTGTTACGTCAACTGCTGTGTATGTGTGTGTGTGTGCAAAATGGGGTTGGGTTGGTGGAACGTTAATAAGGTTCATAACAGCTCACACTGCAACATGGCTGTTACGTCAACTGCTGTGTATGTGTGTGTGTGTGTGCAAAATGGGGTTTGGTTGGTGGAACGTTAGTAAGGTTCATAACAGCTCACACTGCAACATGGCTGTTACGTCAACTGCTGTGTATGTGTGTGTGTGTGCAAAATAGGGTTGGGTTGGTGGAACGTTAATAAGGTTCATAACAGCTCACACTGCAACATGGCTGTTACGTCAACTGCTGTGTATGTGTGTGTGTGCAAAATTGGGTTGGGTTGGTGGAACGTTAATAAGGTTCATAACAGCTCACACTGCAACATGGCTGTTACGTCAACTGCTGTGTATGTGTGTGTGTGCAAAATGGGGTTGGGTTGGTGGAACGTTAATAAGGTTCATAACAGCTCACACTGCAACATGGCTGTCACGTCAACTGCTGTGTATGTGTGTGTGTGTGCAAAATGGGGTTGGGTTGGTGGAACGTTAATAAGGTTCATAACAGCTCACACTGCAACATGGCTGTTACGTCAACTGCTGTGTATGTGTGTGTGTGTGCAAAATGGGGTTGGGTTGGTGGAACGTTAATAAGGTTCATAACAGCTCACACTGCAACATGGCTGTTACGTCAACTGCTGTGTATGTGTGTGTGTGTGCAAAATGGGGTTGGGTTGGTGGAACGTTAATAAGGTTCATAACAGCTCACACTGCAACATGGCTGTTACGTCAACTGCTGTGTATGTGTGTGTGTGTGTGCAAAATGGGGTTTGGTTGGTGGAACGTTAGTAAGGTTCATAACAGCTCACACTGCAACATGGCTGTTACGTCAACTGCTGTGTATGTGTGTGTGTGTGCAAAATAGGGTTGGGTTGGTGGAACGTTAATAAGGTTCATAACAGCTCACACTGCAACATGGCTGTCACGTCAACTGCTGTGTATGTGTGTGTGTGCAAAATTGGGTTGGGTTGGTGGAACGTTAATAAGGTTCATAACAGCTCACACTGCAACATGGCTGTTACGTCAACTGCTGTGTATGTGTGTGTGTGTGCAAAATGGGGTTGGGTTGGTGGAACGTTAATAAGGTTCATAACAGCTCACACTGCAACATGGCTGTCACGTCAACTGCTGTGTATGTGTGTGTGTGTGCAAAATGGGGTTGGGTTGGTGGAACGTTAATAAGGTTCATAACAGCTCACACTGCAACATGGCTGTTACGTCAACTGCTGTGTATGTGTGTGTGTGTGCAAAATGGGGTTGGGTTGGTGGAACGTTAATAAGGTTCATAACAGCTCACACTGCAACATGGCTGTCACGTCAACTGCTGTGTATGTGTGTGTGTGCAAAAATTGTGTTTTTGTCTATTTTTCAAAAACTACAGATTATTTTTATATTTTTAAACACTGTTTTTTAAGATATTTTCATAACTATATTTTGACGCAAGAACCATATCAATGTTCAATTTAGATCCCAAGCGACGTTAAGACGTTTCAGGTGAAAAACAGCTATTTGGTAGTTTTATTTTCATGTATATGAAAATAAAACTAATGTGTCACCTTCAAAACAATATTTTGTTCTGTGATTTCATCAAACACTACAAATGAAGGGAATGGATATCTCCATAACATATTTTTTCTAGATTTAGAAAATGTTTCCTTTAATAGGAATACCGCAGGGAAAGTCGTTCTCTCAATATATTTAAAAATCGCGTGAAGAAGCATTACCTTTCTCTTTAGAATTACAGGTAGTATGTATGTATTTATTAGTATATATATTTATGTTTAGCATGTACAAGTATATTTTATAATATTAGTGTATGCTCTCGTATATTTAGTTCCTATTATATATTTAGGTAAGTACTAGATAATTATATTGTTTTACACATGGTCTATCTCTGCTCAGAAATAAACCTCTCTCATCCTAATTTGGTTTCTGATCTCTTATCACAGATAAGCTCGCCTTTGTACTTTATTTCTATGCAAGTCTTGTTGTCTGTAGATTATTTTGGTGCAATAAATACATTTTGAATTATGAACGCTTCATAGATAGGCATTTCACATTAGGCATCGTCTTAAAGTTAAAGGTGCAATTCGCTGACGGAAACTGAATCTGCGGATGACGTGTCAAGTGAGCGTTGAGCGTGACAGTGAGCGTCGTCACCTAGCAAGTGAGCAATGAAGTACTTCGCTCAGAATCAGATAGTTGTATTTTTTAGTTATATAGGTTTTAACCTATGAATTCTCAGAATACGATATTTTCTCGCCTTCGCACACACACACAAACACGTACGTGTGCCCTTTGCTCTTCACAATTTCTTCAGGCTTGTAAGTATGACGAATTAGCTGCATTTACTGAGGACATTTTGACAATAACGCCCGGCCGGTAGGCCTGGCTATCTCGCGGGTAAATGTTATTTACCCCGGATCTATCATCCTAGTGATAGATGGATATTCGAAGATGGCGAAATTAATTTTGTTTGTGTTAAACGATGATGGATTGTAATGTAATGGGGTCTGAGTGAAAAATGTGGGGCATCACTCCCGTGAAATGGATATGGACAAATCGATTTTGTAATTGTGTTGTCCGTTGCTTGTGGAAGATTTGGAGCTTGCATTCAACGAGGTTTATGGATTATGGATATCTAAAAGCACCACTTGTTACTTAATTAATTAATTTCCTATACGATGGCTTCAATCGGTTTGCATAGTCTGCCAATGTCAAGTTTTAGAAATTTTGAGTGATCAATTGCCTACATCCAGAAACTCCGTGAGTATTGTGCTCCGGTCTGTCCAAACATCGTCCATGTGGGCAAATTAGACGCAAAACTAAATGACTCCATGCGCTCTATCTCCGGTATCTGTCAAATCGACTCCCACTCATTGGCTTCCCATCTTGATTCAGATTCAGATTCAGATTTGTTTATTTGCGTTTGAATAAGGTATTACATAAGTTCTTAAATTAATATAACATGTCATTTTCTTCCTTAATCAACTATATTATATAGCATGCAAATATTTTACTGTAGGTATGTTATAACCTTACTTTTTAATTCTTAGTGAGAAAAGAATTCCCTCAGTGTATAAAAATTATGCTGCAGTAGCCATGAGAACAGTTTTTGTTTGAAGAGATTTTGTGGGAGATGTTTTAATTCATCAGGCACTTTATTATATATTTTTACGCTCATTGCGTAACAACTATTTTGGTACCTTGATGTCCGTGGCACATGATCTAGTACTAGTCTATTAGGATATCTTGTATTTCTGGGGTACTTTTGTTTTGCTGTTACAAACAAGTCAAAGTACAAATTTGGCGACCTCAAATATATATAATGATGGTAGCGGCAGTAAGTGCAGTTTCTTGAATAGTGGCTTACACGAATCTAGCGGAGCGGCTCCAACCATAGCCCTTAAGCATTTCTTTTGTATAATGAAGGCTCGGCTAGATTCCGTACTATTCCCCCATAGGATTATACCGTACCTTAGCACTGATTCGACATAACCGTGGTATGCAGCCAGCGTAGTTTGTCGTGTCGTGGTTTTCCTCAACTTGGAGAGCACATATACGAACCGATTAAGTTTACTGCATACCTGTTCAATGTGAAGTTTCCAATTTAAATATTTGTCAATTGTTATACCTAGAAATTAACGCTTTCTTCACATTTTATAATTTGATTATTATAATTAATGTCCATATCATTTATATTATTAAAATTCATCAGATTTGTCTTAGTGACGTTTATTTGTAGGTTATTGTTATTTAACCAGTCTACTACTTGTACTATGGTTGTATGTATATCAGATTTATGAATGTCAATTGAATTATTTTTAATATTATTAAGATTAGGATGATTATAAAGATAATGATTATTATTAGATAGTAAGCGGTTATTTTTATTAGTCACAATAATAGATATGTCATCCGCAAATAAAATTGATTGGTACCATGTCACATCAGGAATGTCATTTATATACATAATAAATAAGAGCGGCCCCAGTACACTCCCTTGAGGTACACCATAGTTGTTTATTTTATACTCTGAATCATACGTCCGTTCTATATGGTTTTCGTCTAGCCTATGAATGCGTACACTTTGTTTTCTATTTTGTAGATATGTTTGGATCCATTGCAATGCTGGTCCTCTTATACCATATTTCTCTAGTTTATTCAATAATAACTCATGGGATACAAAATCAAATGCCTTTGTCATGTCAAAGAACAAAACCGAAGTATTCTGTTTCAATTCGTAGCCTTTTGCTACACTTGATACTAAATTAAAAGCTGCTAGGGTTGTCGACTTAATTTTTGAGCCACATCGCCCACACCTCCGTAGAATGTTTTTTTCTGAACATAGAAGCAAACAAAATACGAGCACAGCCGAGTCTACCTGTCCGTAACTACTTCTGCAAACCCCCCGCATCGGCTTAAATCTCGAAACCCACCATATGCTTCAAGTCAAAAAACTGTCGGAACGGTCGTAAATGACCTCGAACCTACGTCCAAGTTGTTTCGACTTACCGCCCAACCAATAGTACCACCTAAACAGACTCCGGCCTGGGCACGGTCGATGTAACTACTTCCGACACAAGTGGGGTTGGAGATGTAGTGCCATGTGTGGGTGCAGCGAAGCAGTCCAGACCATGGAGCACCTTGTCCAGCGCTGCCCCCTGACATCGTACAGTCTACAGTACAGTCCCAGAGATCTGTTTGACTTTCCCCCTGACATAGCCAACTGGCTCAGATCACTAAATAATAATCCTTTGTAGACTATTCGTATAAGCCATACTGCAGCAGCTTGATTGAACGAACCTTCCTCAGAGTACATTTTTTACTCGCTCTTGGTCAACCAAAGAGTTATAATAATATGCCGCCCGTTAATGTCCCTACCGAGGGGCATATGCCTTTACCGGAATACGAGTAAGATTGAGTTTTAATCCAGAGCCATACGGCTATATAGTTAGTTCAGTTGTAGACTATATTCATCTTAACAGCTGCATGACTTGATAAATAAACGTAATAGTCATGCCTCTCTCTTGTGCCTCAATATATTCGTATCGTAATACATATTACGCCATGCACACAAAGTATCGCTGAGATTAGGCCTCATTGGTATTCTACAACGTTTGTAAAAGTAAATCCTCCTAACTCTAGGTACAGATGAACTATAGCGGATAGATTCTACTACCGATTCGACGACCCAATGTCACTGCGTGACAATGACATCCATAATCTAATATCAGTTTTAGATATCTAAAATCTAACGTCGACCTTTGTGGCGCTTTGGTTGTAGGTTAGATTCCCGGCCGGGAATAAAGAAAAATAACCCAGGTCTTGGATGTTTATATGTATGTGTGTGACGTCGCTGTTTCTGGTTCTTACGACGCAGGGTATCCTAGTTTGGGGCCAGAAGCAATGTACCCGCCTGTATTAAAAAAAAAATATTTTGCTTGTCCCCTACCAGGATTCGAACCCTAGACCTCTCGCTTAGGCAGCCTCGACCGCAACACCACAGAGATCGTCACTAACACGAAATGACACCTAAAGTGGATCGTCGTCATCGCGTCATTGTAATTGATCACAGTTTCAACAGTTATTCATAACTCTAGACAGGTTGTGGCGTCACCTATCAGACAATACACATACTAACATACTAGACACAACAAACGCAGCAGTTGACAGAAGTTGTCAACAGATGTCATCACGGATCCCAGAAACATTTGTCAATCGTTCCTGCATCGCGCAAGAGAAGTTTCTTCGGTTACTAACTAAATATAGCACGTGCGAGCATAAGCTGTCGTGCTAGTAGTCCCCAGACGTAGCAACCTGGAGAGGAGATCTCACGTTGAAGGACCAAATGCCTACAGCCAACCCAGCCCGGACCTCTTCTATATATCTGCGTTGGCTGTGGAATCCTCATCGCTTCAAGGTTATCACAAATTGATTTATCACCGGCAACTTGTGTCCGCCCTCTCCTTTGAGCCTTTTTGTATCAACTTATCTGGTCCCGTCAATCAAATCCAGGCTATCCCCGCGATGTTATGTCAGTGACCCATTTGCTAAATATGCTTAATGCACTTACAATAAAAAAATTGCCCCTTCTCTACGAGCCATTTTGGTAGCAGAATCGGGCCACAGGCCGAGGAAGCGAGGTCTTGTCAAGGACAGACGACAGGGCCATTACGACAGCGGCGTCGTCACGTGGCCTGTCGCCGACACTGACGCTCTACTACAACCAATTCTGGTACTTGTTCACGACTTGTAAGGCATGTAACTGAAAGATGTGGCATACTTTTATGGGGTTGTCGAGGAAGACATTCTGAACAACATTCACTACGGCACAAATTTGATCTAAGCAACTTAATTTTTAGGGTTCCGTACCCGAAGGGTGCCAAACGGGGCCCTATTACTAAGCCTCGTCTGTCTGTTCCCTGTCGTGTCTATGGCAACCATTTCCATTCCAATTCGCCATAATGAGCTTTATTTACCTAACACCAAGACTTTATGTTTTAAGACGGTCACGGAAATTTTGCGGATCAAATTAGGTACCTAATCTGAATCGGCTTAAGACGTTGTGTTAACCCCAGGGAGGCCGCATTTTTCAATCGATGTTGACGAAAACTAGCACACGAGTTCTTTGATTTTTGATTGGAGTGAAAATAGAGGGGGGGGGGGGGGGGGAGGGGATTTTACTGTAGCGTTATTGATCGAGGGATTTTAATCAAATATGAGAGGCTAAGCGAGGCGCTAAGGACTTCAGTCTACACAAGATGTTGTGAAAAAAAACCAAAAAAAAGGGGGTGTAGGGGGAAGCACTTCGGGGTATTTTGGACCCCCCTATAGCTATGTTTTAAATAAAACTAGATACTTGAATTTTAACAAATAGATGAGAAACGACAGCCGTCATTTGTCACTGACTGACTCATCATCGATCATCAAAATACTAATGTACTTCTAGCAGATCAAGACACACGCTACCCTGTGTTAAGTCAAGTTAAACAAGAGTAAAGCTGAGTTTCCATTTCGAACGGCACGCAACGGATTTTGATAGTTTGTATGAAGTCATAAAAAAGCCTGCCGCGATACCCGAGTGTTATTTACAGGTATCCATTTGAGCTACTTTAGGAACTTACTGCAGCAGCACAGAATGTGTCCCTTTTGAAGTAACTGAGCGGACTCGATCGACTGCACATTGAAGTCTTGATATTATCTCGACTTTATCAGTACCAAAAGTCGATGCGCCTGAACAATCACACTCAAAGCCAGACAGTTTGAGTGATAAACGACCCCGACACAAAGTTTACATGTTGAAGCAACTCCTTAGATATTATTCGATAAAGTGCTGAACTTAAACCTAGCCGTTGAATTTATGGGCTGGAGGCAAAGAGGGTTAGGAATGGAGAGGCTATCCTAGCGCTTTCCCTCTGCGGAAGAATGAGATTTTTAGCTGCCATTTCTTTACGAGAGTGCGTAAACTTTGCCCAGTCTTGTAATATTTATGATAAGAGTTCGTAAATAAACAAACATTTACATACAGGCACCTACATTGCTTCTGGCCCCACACTAGGATACCCTGTGTCGTGGGAACCAGAAACAGCGAGGTCACACACATATGAACATTCAAGACCTGAGGATTTTTATTTTCTTTATTCCTAGCCGGGGATCGAACCCGGACCTCTCGCATGGTAGGTAGAGTCTCAAACTGCAGCGCCACAGAGGTCTACAATAAGGTCAAGCAACATCTGTAGTTGTGTTTATTAGTGTGTAGTTGTGTTTAACTAGGTATATAGTACCTCGTCTACTGCAATGGCTGATTTTTCTTTATGGAATATCATCTGGAAGGCGTCTCCAGTACTATTCTGAGGTTGAAGGCGTAGGAAGTTCACAAACGCGTCGGCGGTGGCGCCACCGCAGGCTTCCGCAAAATTATCGAGTCGAAAATGATCTATTGCCTGATTCGGCACTTCACGGGTGGGAGTTATATTTAGTTTTAATCATTATGAGTAACCCTTTACAATATTTGTAAAATACTGTAATATCTATAATTCTCTGATAAATCAATATATAGTATCTGCCAAATAACGTGGCTATAGAGGTCATTCACTACATCGACTGACCTTTATCACAATGCCGCAAAATTTAATATATGTATCGCTGAATCTGTCGCTTACCATACCAACATATCGCAAACTGGCATCGCTAGATTCTCGTAGTACCAGTTGTTGGGCCTTGTGCAACGATAGTTAGCGATACAAGTATTGCAATAGGGATTGGATGGTAAGCGGCAGAATTTGCGTAACATCACTTGCATTGATGAAGGTCCTCTAGGGTGTGATTGACCTCTATTGCCTCGTTATTTGGCAGATAGTATATTTAAACAAAGATGATTTATCTATTGATTTAGTTTTTGCTGAATGTGCTTAGCACACCACCATGAGGATAGGCGCTTAGAGAAGACGCCCATGTCCAGAGCAGATCGAAATGGACTGAGTGTAATGATACATTTTGTTTTCCACAGTGATATTTGAAAGCAGAATTTCGGGGTAGACTAATAATACGTCCAGTATAATAAAAACCAGTCAAGTGCGAGATTAACTCACGCACGAAGGGTTCCGTACCACCATACAATAGTAGGGATGGTGTGGAGTGAATAGTTTGGATTTTACATAGCAAAATGTTGTTAACAAAGTTATTGGTGCGGCTACTTTCACACTCTATGTGAGTAACCAGGTGCATTCTTAAGTTTGTATGTGGTATTGAAATAATTGTTGTATGGGGGAACCCCCTCAAATGTTTATTTTATTCTGTTTTTTAGTATTTTTTGTTAAAGCGGCAACAGAAGTACATCATCTGTGAAAATTTCAACTGTCATGAGATACAGCCTGTTGACGGACGGACGGACGGACGGACAGTGGAGGCCCCGTAATAGGGTCCCGTTTGGCACCCTTCGGGTACGGAACCCTAAAAACAATAAGAATCAAATTGTAATTTTAAAAATATACGTCAAAATAATGTTTCTGTAGTAAATATAAAAACCGTTTACACCTATATACCACGTCAAGGTGAGTTCTTTTCATTGAAGGAGCAATCACCAGCAGCGCGGAATGGAAAAATTCCCCGCTCATTTATGTTCGCGGATCGTGAAAAATTAAAGGTTCCCCGACATTAGGATAAGTCTTTGCGATGCTAATGCGAGATGGAAATTCAAAGGCGTGCAATCTTAAGCCGAGATCTCCAAAACGTGGCAGAGAAAGACAGGGGAGGGAAGCGAGGGAATAATTCTTAATCATTTGTCGCAGCTTCTTGACCTGTTAAATTTTAATATGTTATCGATATCAATGCTGGTTTTTTGAAGCTGCCTCCAAAGGTATACTTATGGACTTGATCATACTGCTGCTTCATTATTGTGCAGCTTAAATCCCACCAACCCAACTTTATTTTGAAGCATCGCGATTTTGTTTCTCATGCCATGGTGATAAAATTCAAAAGCTATAACGGGAAAATGGTCTCTATTGTAGTCATTTATCGTTGTACTGTAATGATAAAAGTGTTACAGAACAGTTAAATTAAAATCAATTAAAATTTTATGGAGTCTCAAGGTTTACGTTAATTCTTATCTGCTTTTTAGTGTACCGCAGTGGAGTTTTTTAGATTTTATAATGACTTCATTTATTTCCTGCCTTTTCGTTGAAAATTAAGAAAAATCTATAATGCTTCATTTAAAACGATGGTGCTATTTCCGCACTCGCCTTTTAAAGTCCTTAATTTTGAATCCCCACTCGAAAGTCTTAAGTTTGTATGGCACGCATATTAAAGAGCATATATTTTATTTTATTTTTTTTATTGTATGTACCTAGTGACATTCGAATAGACCTGAGTCGATCATGATTGATCGAATCACTTTGATTCGATCACAACAAGTTCGCGAGTGATCGAATCATCTTTTTAGGAACGATACGATCGTTTTTGACCCACTCGTTTTGATCCGATCGTTTACAAAATGTGCACGGAGCGGCAACAGCGCCGACCCTCCACCGCCCCGTCGCTGCCGCATAGCTCGCAAGACTTAATTAGACTTTAGGAGCACAATATTAAGAGTACCTACTTTCCCACTCGAATTGTTATTTTCTTGACTCCTTCACTTGCGTGCACAATACGCCTCGGATGCAGACAGGTGCGCCGTTCATCTCATGGAACGCAACCACAAATAATTAAGCCATTATAAGTCTTAAGACCTTGCAATAAAGATTCCGACAGGTGCCTATGTGAGCTGATCGACCTAAACTTATTACGAAAGGTGAAAATACTTCTCGCGAGCCGGCTCATCAAACGATCTCATATTTTGACGCGTGATTCATGTGACTGACCTGCAGGTCATAGATCAAACGATCGAATCTTTTTGATCCAATCGCCTAACCAATGGGTCGCGATCGACCCGGGTCGCAAGAAATGATCGATCGACACAGGTCTACATTCGACCCATCAAGACAAATCTTATAACGTACCATTTACCGAAACAGCTGAGCCGAGGAACACATTAACAATACAGACATATACCTAGTCGGTCCATAAGTTCTGTCACAAATATTTTGCCGCATAGTAAATAATACCAAGTTTATTTTTATTTAATACTATATATGGTTTGATATATCATTAAATACTGATAAATTAGAACGATTATTGGATTTAAATGCTTAAAGCCATATTACACAAATGCTAGTTTCTTCAGAGATTTTGCACTTTTTTAACCAATCAAAAATACGGACGTGATTCACTTTATCTTTTTTCCATGACTCTTAAAACCTTTCAAACTTACGTGAGATTTTAGTCAGAACCCTCTCTGAACCCGTTACCTTCATTTTGAAGCATAAGATAACTAAGTCTGGGTAAAACTAATTTTCATATTCACATTTTACGTAGTGTACTTGTTGCCCACAAGATCATTTTTATACGTTTTTCTGAAAACGTAACAAGTACGTAAAGTTCTCTTTGGGAGCAGTTGGAACTGAAAGCTAACAGAAAATCAAATGCTAGTTGTTAAGCATGGTCTAAAATCGAGGTTTCAGAATAAATAAATAAAAAGCTTGTTGGTTATCTGGAACACTGTTTTTTTATTAAATTTGTGGTAAGTGGTATTTTTGTCAGTTGCGGCGTGTTTTGGGTTCGCGATTGTCTCAAGTTATAAGGTTTTTGTCATATTGCGATAATCGTACAAAATGTATTGTATTGCAATTTGATTCGTATAAAATAAGCTTTTTAATCATGTATAATACGAATAAGAAAAAGTTTATTGCTGAGTTTTATCTATCAAAAACCTTGTGACAGAACTTAAGGACCGACTAGGTATATATACAGGTCAAACACATAACCATCCTCTTTTTCGTTTCCCTGCTGTCGGGCAAAAAATATCGCGACTTTTGCAAATATATCAAAATAAAAGTAGAGAGCAGAACACTTACTTGCAGCAGTTCTGTGGTTTAGTGCAAATAAAATTTGAATAAATAACGTTGAATTGAATTAAGGTGTATTCTATTAGATTATAAATTTAAACTGGTAGCTTATATTTAAAAAGGGAAATCTAGAATACTACCACCTCTCTAGTACGCAATAATATTTGAAAACTATATGTAAGGGTGTGCCGGTGCTAACCTAACTGCAATACCGGTACTTGTATCAGCACAATCGGGCATTGACTCATTTGGCTGGAATTTGCTTGCAATTAGCAGGTATTTGCTTGCGCCATCCTTGTACGGTCCGCACAAACTGTAACCAACAGTTCGATTAGGCGGCACGTGATAAGTTATGAGTTTGTTTGCGCAAAATGGACCATTGTATCACTGGTTGAACTTCGACATAAAATTTTAAGCTGCCCCGTATGGAACAATGGGTGATGCTGTTACTTTGTATAGTTAGAAGCTTGACAAGGAACAGATGCGAGGAAGAATTATATTTCATGATTTCTTTATTGCACACAAATCATAGATACAAAAAACAAGAGTTACATAAAAAAGTGTACAAAGGCGAGCATATCTCTAATAAGAGGAAGAATTGATGTAATGTTACTTTCCCATCGACAACAAAGATTAATTGCCAGGTGAATTCGCGGGGCGATAACAATAACGACAGCTAATTAATAACGGCAGCCAAGACAGTAAATAATAATCTAAAAACTCAAACGCCTTTCATAAAAAAATGATGCTATTCACTTTGCCTACATACTTGAGCTTAACATTGGATTTACAAGATGCAGTAATATAACAAAAAGTGCTCGAAATACATACTACATCTAGGATAGGATAGGAAATTTATTTCGAATGCTCCATGTTTGCCAATATTAATGAGACCCGTGCATGTTCCTCGCTGTCATCATTAGCTCATCCCATGCATTGTCAAAGGCCTCACAGTTTAACCAGGACACATCTCCCTTTCAACCCTGGTCCCCGATTCCACTCTTCACGCTTCTTAATTGCAGTGACGTACCAATGGCGAACCTCTTTAGGTGTTCATAATCTGATGTTTCTGTAATCAATGGAATGTATTTTGTGTAATTAGAAATGATGCGTCGAAATGGAATATATTTTATGTAATTAGAAATGAAAGGAGCCGTCGGGCGGGGAAGCCCAAGAAGGTCCTTTAAAGGCCAAATCGGCGATTTGTTAGTGAAGGGGCAAATACGAAGTACCCGTTACCGGCGTGCTTGCATGAAGAGACTTATGAATTTTGAGGAAGCGAGAGATGTATGCCGGGATCGTAGCAGGTGGAGTTCTTTGGTCTCTGCCTACTCCTCTTCCGGGAATTGTCTGAACCTCATGAATATATACGGAAAGAGACCAGTCGTTCTCAATGTCATTGAGTCACCATTTCGATAGCGGTTTCACAGCAGTCCACAGCTCAGATCTCCCCCTTAACACAGCCGGTCAATAGTCTGGATTGCAGCGGTGCAAACTAGTTTCACAAACGCTCGCACTATCCCGAGGTCTCAATTAGCTGCTGAAATTGTCTTTTGTGACCGTTATCTGGCACTGTTTATAGAAGCCGTTGCGAATGTATTGTCTTTGAAATAAAGGACACGGAAATAGATAGACAAATAGTGATTCAGGGGGATGGGTAACTACGGATGTGTGAGACATTATCACTCTGATTCAGTAGTCTAACAGCAAACAATAGAGACAATATGAGGGTGTTTTGAAGGGAAGAATTGCGATCTATGCTGCCAAGACGGATTTATTTTATTTATTGCAAAACACAACGGATAGTTGACTTCCCATTTAAATCTAAACTGAGTTTTGACTGCATGCTCTGTTTTTTATTGTAGACATATGGTACAGGTAGCATTGTTATTCATCTACAGTAAGTTAGGGGACTGTACCAATCCCAACGTTGACTTATAGTGTATTATAAAACTGTCATTCCTATTTCCACAACTTTTGGTCGACCTGAGTTAGTGTGCGAGGGGGTTGCTGAGAAAAAATAGTCAAATTAAAAAATTGTTAAGCAAGACAAGTCTTAGAATAGAATAAAATAGAATGTACGTTTATTCGCTGTATCTGCACACATTCACACAATAATAATAATTATAATAATCTTTATTTCAGGCTTACAAAAAACCCATATCTATAAATACCTTACAACCTCCAATACCTTACAATACCTGACGGCCTCTGTGGCGCAGCGGTTGTGGCTTTGCCTACCATGCGAGAGGTCCCGGGTTCGATCCCCGGCTGGGGATAAAGAAAAAAAAAACAATCCCCAGGTCTTGGATGTTTATATGTGTGTGACGTCGCTGTTTCTGGTTCCCTCGGCACAGGGTATCCTAGTGTGGGGCCAGAAGCAATGTATGTGCCTGTATGTAAATGTTTATGTTTAACTAGAGATACATAATGTAATATAAAAAAAACACTAATAAAATGAGTAGTAATAGTAACATAGAAGCTTCGGTGGTAGTAATCGTTGAGCTGGTCAGAGGCCCTAATAAAGCAGCTTGAAAACATCCGACAGTCGAGTTGGCCACAAGCCCGACACCCCGTCATCCACCCGCATTGAGCCAGCTTGGTGGATTATGGTTCAATCTTACTCGTATCCGGGTAAAGGCCTTTACCCCTCGGTGGGGTAATCAATGGGCTACATTATTTGATTATATTAGTAACATAGTGGGCGTCAGGTCACATGTGGCATTGCCGCCCGTGCGTATGTCGCGACAGCAAAAGGGCCCAGAATCAGCATAAAGCCACAGGGAGCCCTGACGCCTGGTATTCTGCCTAAGACAAGGTTCACAAAGTTCGAGTCAACATTTTGCTTGTCACCAGGTGGGTGTCCGAGGTACAATTGCAGCCACGTTTGACCGGTTATTCAAAGATCCATCTTGCGTGGAGCTAGCCCCTAGCTACAGCTATGTAAATATCCAGGTTTCCTCACGATTATTAACCACATCCCCAAACCAAGACACAAATGTTTGGGTAGCGGGTTACGCCCTCATCCTGTAATTCAATGGAGTTCAGAGTGATTTATCGTGCGGCAAGGCTATTCCGCGTTGATGCATTAGCTTGATGAGTTGTTTATGACGATGCGATAAAATTAGGTTCGATGACCGAATCATTTTCCCGATAAACGTATACTCGTTGTTGGCGGATTCATACATATCAATATGAGTGTAAAATATGGAGGATATTAGCCACAACGAAGTATATTTGTTGTTCCTTTAGTGGAAAACAGTACCAAACGCACAAAAGCACGAGAATTCTTCTTTAGGTATAAGACATTTATTTGCAAGGACAATGGTAAAAAGGTTGTTATATCAGTGTACAAATAGAACGCAGTAGTCAGCTATTAAATTGAAGCATACACATTTTTGAGGTCTGTACTCATTAAAACATAAATAAACAACAAAAGCCAATCATGTATGTTTAAGGTTAAGGTGCTACGAAAATAAAATGGGGTTTCCATTTACTCCACCATGAAGTCATCTACAGATTTGATTTTTGGGTAAACGTTTATTGAGTATTTGATTAAGATTTTCACCAAAACAAAAACGCGATTGGATGAAATTTGCTCGATAGAATTTAATTACGAAAACACCTCTAAATTATATTATTTTTTCCTGTAATTCTGAAATACTAACTAATTTCAATGTGGAACTGCGTTCAAAATGTAGATATTATGTATTCGCAAAATCTCCTGAAAAAACTTTTTAACAAAATAGAGTAGTTTATTTTTAAACAATTATTCTGTTGTTTAGCGCTACGGTTTTTCATTTTTTTCCGATTCCGTCCCTCTCACACTGCGGGACTTTCCGCCTGGAGTAACGGGGACCTTTGCACGGACGAGGTATCGCCTTAAGAAATTCGTCATAATAGTAGTAATAGCAGTTCTGCAGAGGCCAATGGAAAAAAATACGTCTAAAACGAGTTGAACGGCAACGTTTTTAAGTCATCCGGTATTTAGTTATAAACATTTACACACATTGCTGAACAGTTTTTGTTGAATGTTCGTGGCGTGTGATTAAATATGGATTTATCCTATTCGGTACTAAAATATGCGGCAAAGGTGCATAAATAAATGCAGATTGTACAGTTTGCAACCGAAAGGCGTGGTAAAAGTTGTTTAGAATGATGTCCCTAACATCACCATACATTCTACCATACATCATGTATGTACTTACATTATTCTTTTATGACCTGGAAAATTATAAAATAGGATTTATCTGATCCAAAGCCCACTTGATTCTTTGCGTCACAGAGGAACCAGCCCGTTTCTGCTGATGACGTATTAATTTCACATTTGTGTCCTTTCAAGAGATCCAAGTTTAGATAACATGGATCTTGCAGGAACATCGATTTCGGAGCTGTCATTGTGGCTTCCCGACTGGTGTGGCTTAGCCGTTAATGGAGGCTCACTTTACTGAAGTGAACTGCCATTATATTAATGAAAACAGGATCACGACACAGTAGAGCCTTTATTGTTTCTACATTGATATGAAACTGTTGAGTCTAGTTAAATCAATATTTCAATCTAGTTAAATGTCAGGACTAAATTTTCGACTACAGTCCCCAAGAGAGTAATGGTAAGATAGTCAAATTGAACGATGCTAACACAGACTTGGGTAGTAGGGAAATGACTCAAAGCACTTGGAAACGTCTCCACTTGAGATTATTGACCGAGCGAGCGAAGCGAGCGAAGGGCTCCATTTCGACAATATAGGAGGCCGATTTTGCTTTCGTCTGTCTCTATGTCTGGTGTCTGTCAGTTCCGGTCTAGGGGCCACAGTTTTCAAGCGATCCTCACAAAACTTGGCACGTGTTCTTTGAATGAAATGTTTTTTTTTGTCGAGAGCTTTTCTCGATTTTCCCCTTTGGGGGTAGTTATGACGTCTTCCTGAGCCGGTTCTAAAAATATACTACACTATTACTTTTCGGCCGCCTGTTCTCTAAAAATCCAAGAAATCTTTTCAAAAGATTCCAAGTTTGGACTCCTCGAAGTAGGAGACGGATTAGTAAAGAGGATCTATACAGACCATGAGAGTGAGTGAAATAGACCATAACTATTTTCGTGAAAAGTCAATAGATTGTATTTTAAATCGCAAAATGTTATTGGTGCGGCTACTTTACTACTTGATTTTGATTGAATCTAAAATACTTGCCTATAAATTGGTTCACAATCCCCCCTGTTAGCGAGATCTACTGCCCACAGGGCCACTAGTGTAGTGACAGCCACAGATGTTGCTTATTGTATGTAAAATGCAACAAATTCTAAAAGGTATTTTGGTAAGGGGAGATGACGGAAGGTGGACCAAGGTGGTAACAGAGTGGCTACCCAAAAGCGCAAGGCGTCCAATGGGCGGACCACCAGCCAGGTGGACGGACAATATCATCGTCATAGCTGGCAACTGTGGTTGCGGGAGTCACAGGACTGGAGTGGATGGCGTGGTAAAGAGGAGGCCTATACCCAGCAGTGAGTAAATGTGGGCTGATTTGATTGATTGTTTGTTTGTTTTGAAACCGAACTAGTAAGAAGTTTCGGGACGGCGCATCCATAGATTTATAAAGATGGATGTTAATATAAAGCGATCTTTTTGTACTTCAAAAGCGTTGGACGAATGATTAACTGCCTGTCACAACTTGATTGTCTTTCATTAATCTAGACGTTGTAAATTGACGTTTGGCAGCCATCCTTTTAACGGCAAAGCAAGAAGTACAGCGTAGTTCTTGACATATTTTTGCTAATCGAACTCGGTTTCGTCTTCATGTTTGTTTGTATTGATCAGAAATGTGTACAATAAAACTAGTTTTAGTTCATCCTCTTCATGTTTTCGATACCATGAGCTTTCAGCACACCGCAGCTGGGACAGTGGTCCCTTTGAATTTGGTGTGACATGCTTCATAGAGTTTCTTGTATTCAAAACTCGTCCCGCTACTGACCTGATCCTATCCCACCTGATACGATGAGCCGAAGCCTTAAAGAACAATGTGATCGATCGATTCGATTTTAATCAGCCACCGACGACAGAACATCTCAACATCATCGATTTATTAATCCCATGTCGACGGCAGCCTGTTTATCGACTCCCTGGGCGACGCTCGATGGAAATGCCTCCCCCGCCAATTATCGGGGTTATTCACTATGTACGAGTAGGCGCTCTGATTTCGTTACGCGTGGCTGAGTGGTTCTACACGAGACCGTGTTTGAGTGGAACAACAATATCGGATGTGAATATTTGTTTAGCGAACGGCTCCACATTGTTACAATAACAAACAAACATACTGTCACGTTTTTACCATATGATGGCGATGGCACATAATGACACCCACGCGTAGACATTAATTGGTATTGTTACGAGCAAAGCTATTGTGTCTTTATGAAAAGAAGAGACGCTAATGGTAGTCAACCAGGGCAACAAATTTGTTTACCAATATAAGTTTTGATACCCAAATTTGTTAAATGTTCACCAAATTTTGTGACCCGTATACTTTTACAGAACCGTATCGGTTGCAATATCCGAATACTTAAATTAGGTTTGTTAGATCACAATTTTATGATAGAACCTGAGGCCGAAGCGAAGCGGGGCGGAGTGAGGCGACCCCGTATAGTATATCAATGAAAATGTACTTTTTGGATGTAATTTTTTACTCGATTTGTTAACAGTTAACTGCATCTGTGGCACTGCGGTTGAGGCTCTGTCTACCATGCTAGAGGTACCGGGTTTGATACCCGGCTGGGGATAAAGAAAGAAAACCCAGGTCTTGGATGTTCATATGTGTGTGATGTTGCTGTTTCAGGTTCCCACGGGACAGGGTATCCTAGTGTGGGGCCGAAAGCAATGTTTGTGCCTGTATGTAATGTTTATATTTATGTGTTTAATAGGGCCTGAGCATGCAGAATTTTTAATTGGTTTTCGAATGTTCACCAAGTTATAAGGTTGAATATGATGAAGCAATATATGTTCCCTTGCCATATTAAGGGTAAACATAATTCCTCAACAAACGCCATTCAAAACAACAACGAAATGTCACGTGTTTTCACATACTGAGTGGCAAAGGCACATATGCACGATTAGCCATAGCCAGTTTATTACAAAAAAAAACTGCAAGGAAACGACTTCAATAAAAAAAAACAATCAAAATTGATTAGCAACCATAATAAATAAGCTTTCGTATCCCAACCTTGTAACGCCCAAATTAAGCAGTTCTGGTGACCATCTGTGGTCTTCGCATCCTCAGCTCTACATCACAAAATGAAGCTTTCCGAGAATAAATGCACGTTTTACTTAAAACATAGAGAAATCGTTATAGATGTGCCTTTGTAGAGTTCCCTCGATTTATCCAGGTTCCCATCATCAGACCATGACAGTCAATGGGACCAATTCAAAAGTGTAAAAGGTTCAGGTAAGCACTCTGTTCTTGAGTTCGCAGCAGATTCCGGTGCTTTTCGAAGGCTTCTACCAAAGTCTGGTTATTGTCATCAAACTAGTCTTCGCGGTCACGTTTATGGAGTCCCAGCGTACCTGTAGCAGCTTCTACAAGACTTCCAGGTCTGCATGTCCTGGTGGCCAGAGTAACGTGTAGCTAGCCTGTTGTTCAGAACACGTCCGAAGGCTGCCCTCGGCTCTTGGGTTTGAAGTTTCTGCGTTGGCTGTCACAACTTACCTATGGTCTTTCCAGCAGTTAGCCCCTCTCATGACTCGAGTGATTTGTGCTTGAGATAGGTCTTTTTGGCGTACCAGAGCGTAGTTAATTAGGTGCCAGTGTTAAGACCTTGGATGCTTCCATGTCGTTTTACGGTTGTACAGTATACACAACTACGTGCTTTCACAATTTTTTACAGTTTTTGGATTTTTTCTCTTTATTTGTGATGAATATCTTGCTTCATGCACAATTTTATGATTCTTAGTCAACGGGAAGTAAGGGAAAGGTTTGCGTTGACCTATGTTTTTTTTTCACAACTTCACAGATTTGGTAATGGATATAAATATCAACTTAAAAACCTCCACGTGTTCTGGAGTAAAAGGTATTGACAGACGGACGGACATAAAGAACAGATCAGAAGAAGAAGAAGAATACAACGAAGTGATCCGACAGGGGTTCCTTTTTATTTTAAGGTACAGAACCCTAAAAACATCCTGAGTAATTGAGTCCTTCTCCTTTTTTGAAGTCGGTTAGAAATCATTTAAAGTTAGGTAAAATACTTGATAATATCACAATTTGGACGCGCTTATTGTGTAACCCCACTCAAATCTACATAATACCGCGACATCGGCTTTGATCACCCCTTCATAGACAACACATATCAGTGACACGTGTGTCGGCAATATTATTACACCTGTTATAGCATGGCTTTGTCTGTCTGATTGTCGTTCGACAAGGTCTTTGTACGTTTAATTAAGTTCCCTTGTTAACACGAGTTATGAGAATCGAAGTATAGTCAACATTCTGACTAATACTAATATCTTAGAAGACGTGACAGTTGCTTGAAATTTGATAGCGACAGGGCGCGCTGAGTTAGGCCAATCGAAACACATGGCGCTAATGAAAAGGAACTGATCAATGACTCGTTTACTACTCGTAGTTTACTTGATTCACACAGCGCTACTGATTGAGAGGGCAGGTCAAAGGAGCTCGGAAAGAAAGCAAAATGTTATGAAGGTTAACTTAACTTAATGGCCAAAAAATGACATGTGCGATATAGAAACATAATATAGTCCGACAGGAAATTCGCCGAGGTCTCAAGAATTGCCATCCGGTATCAAAGCCGCTCAGCGTATCATGTTTGTGAAAACCCACATATAGCGTTTTCATGTCAATTTTTTTCACATCTCATTGCGTATGCAGCGTAGTGACATCACGCCACGTCACGTCACGCGGTAAAAATGTTAGCGCTTGAGTCACGTTGAAATTTATTCCATGGCTTGGTGGTCCCGTTTAGCATCAATGTGCCAGGATTTTAGGAAGAGGATGCTGTATTCATGAAAGTGTTGCATTTTTCATATTCTAGATTGTGTGACAAAAGGAAGAGTAAGTCCAACAGCGCAAGTAACCTCAAGGGTATATATTTTATACTATAAGTAATTTTTTTATATAAAAAAAAGGACTACACCGTTTCGGAAGGTGGGCCTCGGGGTTAAGAAGAAACGGCAAGAAACTCCCCCATACCTTCTTTTAAAAAAAGTGACTTTACAACTGGTACTGGTTTCGGTCTAAGGAAATTCGCCGGCGAGTGATAGATCTAGGCTAACCTTTTTCTATTTCTAGTGTTAATTGTATGGCTGTCACCTACAGTTTTAAATAAAGCTATGTTTTTTCTTACATGCACGATATTCTCGTATATATTGACAGGTAACCGTAAGTATGTTAATTTCTCTGAATTTTTCTCTTAATGATTCTCTAGCATCTAATTGATATATCGCCGAGGATTACAATAGATGTACTTAGATGTAATAGACTCACGAAATAACATCGTGATACCAAAATTCTCGTGTCAACATGTAGGTATTCGCCGTAATTCTGGTCCTCGCGGGGCAGCAATGCGCTGAGTTATCAGTCTGAATGCCAAATATGGAAGCCCGACCTCTGGGACAAATCCCAATGAACTCCGATAATTAACTGGCTGGGTTGGCTGTTCTTGTGTAGACACAATTGCAATTACAATATCAATATTTACTTTATTCGAAACTTAATTCTTCTTTGTTCGATATGGTAATTAAAAATATCCTATATTTTTCGTCGTAAATATCGACTGAGAATCTGCTGCAACGCAATCAGTTAGCAAGAGTCACTGATTTAACATCCTCTTAACAACAGGTTTCTCACCGGAACTGACTGAGGTATCATTCTGTTACTACTGTTACAACCTGCTCCTGACTAGAAATTAAGAAAGAAAAAATTATATGTATTTTTATAGTTCGTATCATATTTTATTGGTATTTGGTAATTATTTAATTGCACTAAACTACCCTTTTCATTTTATACGTATCCTATCCTGATAGGTTTGCTGGAAGGAATCTCTGTTGAGAGATAAGCTCGCCTTTTCCTTTTAATTTCGTGTATAATGTATTGTTCTAATGTTCTGTGCAAAAAAGAATTGTGAATTGAATTGTGAATAATCTTAATGTATAAGTGGAATACACATAAGCAGTTAATCAACAGCATTGTGACCACCGATCACATGGAAGCTGTTTAACTCGAACGTCACACCTCAGACACGTAACCTGAAGTCCAAACAACAGTCGAAATATCTCGCAAATACCGATGTTCAACTAGCGGGCAGTCGCCACATACCCCTCCCCGACCCCCGACCCCCGACCCCGAGATATGCCCCTCGGACCCCGCACGAATAGTTTGCAGCCGCTCTTCGCTTACATTTCGGATTAGTTGCACTTACATTGTCCCCTGCCACAGAAACTGAATTAGAATTTGTTTAATCTGTTATCAGCAGACGTCGAGACTAGTCGGGCTTGCAAAGTTACGACTTCTAGAGGCCTTGAAGAGTTAGGGGCTTGCTATTTCAAAATGTATGATTATTACCTGAATAAGTGAAACATTGATCTTGGTCCACATACATGAAGTGATTGGGTAATTTAATAATAATATTAATACCTTGGAAACTATTTACACACATTGATCTAGCCCCAAACTAGGATTCCCTGTATCTTGGCTAAAACAAAACAAAACAAACATGACTAGGATACAGACATTCGTTCTCATCAAACAAATATTTGCCCCCACCGGGCCTCGAACTCGGGACCCTTGGTTCCGCAGGCAGGGTCACTGCTGCCGACTCGGCCACTCGGGTCGTCAAATTTCACATTTGACCTGATGACGCTTCAACAGCTTGTCGCCGTCGTTAATATGACCAAAGAGAATATAATCACTACCGTTTTAAGAGATGAGACTTCCTTACTTGGATGGAATCTATTTAGCATAACTAGCAATACCAATACAGCAAAAATTTAAATGTCAAAATACGTCATACCAACATTACGAGTACAATTAGGGATGGCAAAATGTAGTTCCTGATTAAATCGATATCGATAAATTATCGTCAGGGGCAATCTGGGTTTATCATATGAGAAAACATTTATCGTAACAATAAGGCAATAAATAATTTAAAATATCTTTTTTTATTATTTACATCACAAATTTTCAATTAAAAAATACGATTTTTTTACTTACAATTAACAAAAGCATCATTTTAAAGTTATACAATTTACAAAGAAGATTGAGACTTAGGCTCGATTTATATGCGTCCGCGTGGACAAGGAGATCGTCGACTTCTCAGTGAATTTCAGTGAAACTCTGCAACGGTTTCTATGCGTCCGCGCAAGCGTTACATAGAGTTTCATCACGTACAAAACTATTACTTATTTACATAAAACCAGAAGATGTTTAATTTAAATTACAAAATTAAAAATGCGATCATAAGAAAAAGTATAAAGAGTCTTGTCTCTCACTGTACGCAACAGCATCTATGCAAAACTATTCCAAAATATCCACTATTACAGCATCATAAGGTAAAGTTTATCGACTCATACTTAATCCGTTTATCGATAGAGTGAAAATTTACATCACTATTGTTTACAAACATACAAATATTGTTTCTCATTTCAGAAAGATAGAGTATAATTTTAGTCTCGCTGATAGTTCAAGGGGACAAAATACTTTATCATTTTAGTCAAGATCATGATCTTCATGATCTTCATCTATAGGAAATTTTGTCATAAATTTCCTTTTAATAAAATTTTGTCGACCATATCTTTTTGTACAAATCACACACGATATATGTATAGTGTCTAATCGGTGCCATTTTTAGAGAATCACGAAGAAATAGTTTGTAAGAGTCACACAGCAGTCCCCACCCCAGCACTTTTAAAAACAATATCACGCAAATTGTTGAAAATTTCACAATTATTCTCCCAACCAAATAACCCCAAACAACCACACGTGTCGCCATGACAGACTGTAAGAAAGGGACACAGAGACAAAGGCTAAGATAGCATGTGGACGCCATTAAATCTGTGCTAAATAGGAACAATTTGTTTGTTTGTTCCTGGTTGCGTGAGACTGAATATGACTACATAGTAGAACTAGCAACATCACAGATACTGTGACCTCGTATGATTGCTACAATCAAGCAAAAGCAGTTCCAGAAACATCGTTAGAATCTGCAACATTTCTGTTGACAACCAGCAATCAGATTGCTACTGCGACACCATTCACCGAGCGTCACGGAGCCGGCAACAGTAACACGTCGGGTTCACAATCAGCGAGACAATACCCGGCGTGACCAGGGGCCCAATTCCGGTACACAATGACAGCTCCATGACAATTCCATGACGATTACGGTCAACTTTAGATATGCAATATTCAGCGTTTGGAGATTTTTTTTTAGGCAATTATGGTAAAAAACATTTTGATTGGTTTGCTTAATAATTTTGTTCATCAACAAAGGGAATGGGATTACAAAATTGTCAGATATTGGATATCTAAAGTTGACTGCAATCGACATGTAATTGTCATGGAGCTGTCATTGTGTACCGGAATTGGGCCCCGCCAAACTCACTAGACGTGGGCAGGTCTACAACGGACGAAACATAAGCCACTGTTCTAGCTACCGAGGCCTGCAGCCCAATTTTGCTGGCAAAATGACCTTTCAATGACAATGACGCGGCGATGTCGTCAACTTTAGATATTCATTGTTTGACGCTTTTGTAATCTCTTTTCTTTTGGTGAACAAATAATTTACATGATGGTTAATAATTTCCATAACTCGTCATTAATTAAATTATAAATGATTCTTAATTAAAGCAAAAAAGAAAAGACTGTGCTTTAGACCACACAACACTTCTTTAGCTCTAATGCTTCAAAAATACATCTCCTGCACTGTGTCTGGCTATGAGAGGAAGAGAGAAAGAAAATGTGCGCGCGCACCTCTCGTTCGCCTCGCCCGATCACACTTTTCGTAACGCTCTCGTCACGCATTCGCCAGCTTACTCCCCAAGTCAAGCGTGCGTTAAGAAGTTTTACTTCAATAATATTTTGATCCCCACAATAGAACCTTCAGAACTCGACGTGACATCTAGAAATTGCCTATAAACGTTTCTTTAAACACAGAATACATAATCAAAATTGAAGACCCGAATGGCCGAGACGACAGTGACCCTGCCTACGAACCCAAGGGTCCCTGGTTCGAGTCCCAGCGGGGCAAATATTTGTTTGACGAGAACGGATGTTTGTATCCTAGTCATGGTTGTTTATCTATCTCAGTATAATATTTATCTATATAAGTATGTGTATCGTTGTCTAGTACCCAAGTTACAGGGAATCCTAGTTTGGGGCTAGATCAATGTGTGTAAATAGTGTCCAAGTTATTATTATTATTAATCAGTACGAAGACAACTTTAGTTTAGTTGTGTCACCTCCAGCATCGGTCTCAATCCCTATGAATACCGAACAAAAGTTGTCGTCGCGTTTGTCACTGAGCCGTGATTGTCCTAGCGAAACCCAGCCCCTAGCCAAACTTAGCCAAGCTGCTCTTGTAACCGACTCAGCGTGGAACGAAACGTAGACGGTTCAAGCATGTCTTGGTCGAACTAAACCAATTTCAGCTAACTAATGCTGACATTCACTGAATAACTTAGAGTGCACGTTTATTTAAATGAACGATTGACTACGGTGTGCGCACTGCCCTTTGAAAGGCAAGACTTAAAAATGAGTTCCAGTCGTGACTCACGTTGGAATATCCTTGTGATTAGTTACGCTAAGACCTGTGTTTAATCAGTATTCTCTAATTAAGATTTAACTTCAAGGAACAGTGATAAACGGACGACGGAACTAATCGAAGGTTGTCACTGCTAGCGATATGATATTTTAACTAGTCTTCATAAATTATAGCTGAGCCACCCTGCTGACTGATAAAGTATGTTGGCTGTTTAGTTGTGAAGAGGAGTTGATTATTTCGCTTTAATAATTTTCTGCCCTCACTGACATCCATTTTACTTCATTTATTTTTTTATGAGCGTAACAGAGATTAATTAATTTTGAAAATTTTGTATTTCAATTGACATATTCGGTATTCGGCACTTAATTTCATAATTTAAATATCCTAATTATTAAAACTCTGACATTAAATTTAATACAATTTTATTTTATAATTTAATTATTATTTTTTTTCTTTTTATCTAATTGGTCTTATATCAATAATATTTGTTTTGTGTACTTGAGCATATTGTTGTCTCGTCCGTTTTTGGTTCTGGCAGAATACCAGCGTCACAGATTCGTCTGTGACATTGCTGAGTCAGGGCCAATTCATTGTCGCGGTACATTCACAGTACCACATAGTGATCTCTACCGTACCCCAATGTTTGTTTAGTATTTCTTTGTAAATTGTTTTTTTTTTAATTTCACTGTGTTAATTTTTCTTTATGTCATAATTTGATTTTACTTTTTAGTTTTGATTTTTAATTATGTGTCTGTGTGTGTAACATGATTTTAACAATGAATAAACAAATTTATCTATCTATCTATCTATCTATCAGTTGTAATCTTTACAACAAAACAGCCAACATACTATGACAACAACCGCAAATACCATTTTCGCACAATACCTAGTGTATTCCTAATCTCACGCTTGGCAAAAATTCAAGATTATGTCATCAAGTAATGGACACATCTTTACTCCCCCTAAACTCTTACAATAGTATAAAAACCGCCAAAATAAAACGTCCTCGATTCGACACTATCCCGCCCCACAACCCTCAGCCTATCCCACACTGGGCAAATGGATCGCCATTGTGTTGACCCCAGGTGTAGATCTCGTGTCGAGGTTTTGTGTTACCACAATGTTATTCGCGGAGTGGGCTGTTGTTGAGGAATAAAGGGATATTGTAGAGTTAGTTCTAGAGGCTTCTCTGACTCATGTATGTAGTCATTTACAACAGCACGGTAAAATAAAATTAGCAACTAATATATCGTTTACTAATATAAGTTTTGACGCCCAGATATATTGATTGATTACCAAATTTAGTGCCCCCGTGCAGTTTTACAGCACCGTATTGCTTGCTTTGGTTACTTTCTGTCCGAATACTGAAGTTAAGTTTATTAGGATACAACTCTACAATACAACCTGGAGGTGAAGCGAAGTGGAGCGGAGGAGTCGACTTAGTATAAAATAGGTTGTACAATTTTTGTTAATTTGAGATGAAAAAATATTTTTGGTTGTAACTTTTTACTTTATTGGGTTAACATAACAGCTAAACATAAGTTAAAATAAAATGTATACACCTCGCTGGAATGTGACTATAAAGCGCCATAATGATGACTCGGTATACCTACATATTGCCTTGGGTAGTTAATAGATAATTCGATTTGGTTTCATCTATAGCCTAACTGCTCGTATATGGTCTCACGCTGAGCTGTGGTGGGAAATCGGCACTACGTCATTAATCAGAAGAAACTGATGAATGATAATGTTGTAACCTTGGTGTCATCATATTTTTTGTTGATTCTACAGAAAAACAAAAAGCATACGCATAACATCGGCGATGCTAGAGTAGTTGTATTACTCAGTCATAAATTAAACGATTTAAACGTTTGCTGGATGGTTTCTATCAGAATAAACGGTCCATTTATTATTGTATTGGATAATTGGTTTATCGTTTATTTGTGGTCACCGCATAATACTTATTTATTTGTATGTATAGCTCAAATTTATTGTATTCGAAAGCTGTTACGTCACATTTAAAAACCAAAATTCATACCTAAAGACACTAAGCAGTAGCTGGCTTAATTAATTAAATAGCCGTACCCCGCCGCCGGCGCAGCTCCACCCGCGTGGAGTCGTGTAGAAATTGCGAAGTGCGAGGAGTATTCGAGCACAAAGGTTGGCTTACCAAGAGTTTAATGCTTACCTATCTTTTTATCTGATAACCGCAGCATCTCCGAAAACGTTGAACATAACATAACATTTACATACAGGCACATACAAAGAAACACGATTCTTGTTCCTTCTTTTAAGTTCGTGTTGTGCATATAAATCGAATGAAGTTCACCCCCATTCCTCCCCTAAGTGGATTGAAATAAAAAAAAAACTCTTATTAACTTGTATCTATAGACTACCTATCTGCAAATAAGTCAAGATTTTTTTAATTTTCATAAAAACTGTAATGCTCCCATTTCCGACCCGTAGGAAATGAAATTCACCTAATCCCTTTTTAGTGCTGTTTTAAAGCTATACATAGCCATGAAACATAATACAGGAGTTTCAAACTTTCATAATTCCACTTCCACTTCCACCGATTGAGGCTATGCGTTGTCTGTCAATCAGCCAAACAGCGTTTTATCATTCAATTAGAAATACAAATATGTACAATTAAATTACAAATTACAAATTCAATTCACATTAAAAATATCATGAGAATGAAATTCAATTGAAATCACAAAATTTAATAATGAGAGGACAGCATTATCCACGCTGAACCTGCTACACTCTCTCACAATATCCCTCCATACATTACCAAACAGATCATTCAGTGGCGCAGCATTACAGACGGGAATAAACTCTGAGCCCGGGAAAAATCTCTCTCCGCAAGCCGATGATAAAACTACTACGTCAACGTAAAGTTTAGACTACACTTGACCCCCTAATCACTTCATGACGTCTGTTTTCCTTTGCTTCAACATCGTAAACCGAACCGCAATTAAAATACAAACAGGAACAGATCGCGCTGCCACCATCTAGCGAACAGTCTAGCAGTGAAATATTGAGTGGTGTCTCAAATTGATTGCAAAGATACAGCAGGCAGGAGTGGCGGCGCGGAGAGTGTGGCAGTCGATAAATTGAAACGGAATGGAGTTGAGTGAGACAGATGTGGAACTCATGAGCTGCTCTGATGCGCGAGGTATGGGGTAGAGGCGTTTACGGTTTGAAAGAGCTTGTTGTTTCTACTTACACTCTACATAAGTGACGACCCGAATGGCCGAGTTGGCAGTGACCCTGCCTACGAAGCCAAGGGTCCCGGGTCGGGTCCCGGTGGGGGCAAATATTTGTTTGAAGAGCTCGGATGTTTGTACCCTAGTCATGGATGTTTGTTTATCTAAGTATGATATTTATCTATATAAGTAAGTGTATCGTTATCTAGTACTAAGATACAGGGAATCCTAGTTTGGGGCTAGATCAATGTGTGTTAATAGTGTCCAAGGTATTTAAGTAATATTTAAATACAATACGAGATTTGTTAAATAAAAAATAAGAGAAACAGTAAATACGTTTTATGACTGTAGTGTAAAGACATCAACAGTGTTACGGTAACAGTGTATAACGCTGTATGTAGATTCTAAAACTTAATAACAATAAGATTTATAATTAGGTGAGTATTGATATTATATCGGTGGATAAAAATGACACCTTTTCACTTCATCGAGAAATAATCGGCTGACTACCTGACTTGTTTTATAAACTAACGGTTGTTTTCTTAAAAAAAACGCTCTCCCTCACTGAAGGATTGCCGGATTACACAACCACATGATTTTGTCATGCTCCAGAGAATGCGAAATCCTTTCCGCTATCATAAGCGGCTTTTCGCTACCTCTCAATTTTCGGGGCAACCGTCAAAGTCGAACGAGTGGGCACTGAACGCAAGATTGCGGCGCCGGTATCGCTTCGAGACGCTTTTAGTGCACCGCACTGATCCGTTGTGTTACACTGACAATTTCTCAATGCACTTTGTGTTACACTGACAATTTCTCAATGCACTGGAGCGTGGCACACCAAGCGACCTCCACTGGGAGAGAGCGCACGGCAATAAACGAGTGACTGTGTGATGCTGTCTGTTGTCGAGATTCTTAGGAGATACGAGGTAGCGATTTAAACAGATTCAAGAAGATTGGTTTTCGCTCTGTAAGACTGCCTGGTTTCAGAAAAGGAAAATTAGCTGTGACAACTTGTTCAACTCATTTTAGCCAATCAGATGCCGCGATTTTGAATTAAATGGCTGTTATATTCACTAATATTTCAGAAACAGGAGCCACTTTATCAACCGTTAATTTTTGTAGTGATGCGCCAAAATAAAGGGCAATAATAACATTGCCTGACGTGGTATTGGACAATGGACAGACAACACATAAGCATCGACGTTGAAAGTACCGATAGGTAAAGGGGTCCGGCTTATAATTTGCCACGCCAATACTGCCAAATACGATTTTGTGGAGAACAGCTTAGAGTCGAAAACCACAACCAATTACTACGAAGAAATAAATGCCACTACAGTAAAATAGTGGTTCCAGAATGTGCTACTGCCCGGCCTGTAAGAGCCTTCAGTAATATTCGTGGATAATGGCCGTATCATTGGGTACAGCTGCAGAAAGCATCTACCTAAGCTAATAAAAAAGAAAATTTGGTGGCTGCGAAAAAAGGGTATTGAAGTAAACATGCAATGCTAAAAGCAGAATAAATTAAATTGTTGAAAAAAATAAGCCGGCGAAATACGATACAAAATAGATGAACTGGCTTTGGAATACGGTCACTGCTTTCTCAGAATCCATCCGAACCACTGCCAGAACAATGCGTTTTAATGCGATTAAGTTAAGCTGGACTAAAATCAAAGGTTTTCACTCCATTTTTGTGCCCAATGGTGGTGAAATTCGGCACAAAAAGTTACTCTTCTAAAACTAGTGGCTCTTTGAGGTGTAGCCCATGCGAGCGGCACAGAAATTATGCGGTTATTTCATTATTCTCCACTCCCTCACACCCCCGATCCCATGAAGTTTATGGGATGAACAAGTGAAATTATCATAAGTCAAATATTCTGACTGCATTTTCTTTCAATACCTGGTAGATGCACAAACATGGAGTATGAAAGTAGCCAATAACTTTGTAAACTACATTTTGCGATCTAAAATTCAAGTTGTTGACTTTTCACTATAGCCTATGTGATTCATGCAGTCTCCACGAATCCTACGAACATCATTTGATATTTTTTTTTACGCAACAAAACCTGAATTTACAAAAAAAAAACAAAGTTATCGAACCTGCTCAAAAAAATCATGAGAATCGGTTGAGAAATCACTTGCATAGAAGAACAGCCGGAAATCCGAACCGAAATCCGGACATACGCAAACCCAATCTGAAACAAAAAGTCACCGAGAAAACAAAATATCCGCCTCCATTTTGTGATAAAGAGTGGTGAAAAACCCGTGCTGTGAGCGTACAAGTTATAATTAAAGACTTTGACAGAGACGTCAGGACTGATGGACCCGTTGATAATTAAATGATAATACAAGTAGGCGAAGAAAATAGTCAAGACAGATCCTCAAGCGAATCTAAATTAAAATTAAAACTTAAACCACGACATGCATAAATTTTACGTTTAATTAAGTTTCCATACCAAAAAGCTTATTTTATTAACTGAAAACAGTGAATAAAAAGCCCTTTTACTCACTAATTTGGTGTTTGAATATATTCAACCTACATCGCAATGCTATACAACCTTTTTCGCAATAAATACTCGATACAAATTCCTAGAGCAAATAATACTAGACATATATAAACTTATTGTGCAAATAACTGCTCGAGATTTGATATTATTTCGAGAGTTTAGCATTAGAATAAAAACTGTTTTGTGTTCTTTGCTTTCATTAATGAATTGGCGCTTGAATACTGTAAGTTGTAGGAACACAAAGTATAGTGTTACTCATTAAATCCCTAATTATAGCGGGTGACATTAACGTTGATATTATCCCATCTTCTCTGGACTCACGCTCTCATAACTATCTTAGCCGCCTCTCATTCTATGGTCTACTGCCAGCACACGATCTACCTACTAGAGAAAATAGCTGTCTAGATCACCTAATGCTTAGAACCCAATATCCATCACTCACTTTTATCCTCGACTCATACACAACTGATCATCGCCCAGTCCTCTTTATGCTTGACTCTAAACCTACACGAGATAAGTCTCTGGGAACAATTTCTATTATCAACTATGATGGCCTTGATAAAGACATTGCACAACTTGACTTTGCTCCTGTCCATTCCTCTATTGATCCAGAGTCTGCTACAAATAATTTAATAACCAGTCTCTCTACAATAATAAATAAAAATACAACAGTTAAAACCATCTCCAAAAAGCAAAAAATTCTTAAGCCCTGGATCTCTCCTGGACTCCTTCGATGCATGCGTAACCGCGATCATCTCCATAAACAGCATAAAGAGAACAAAGATAATGAGATTTTAAGATTAGCTTACATCCGCTATAGAAACTTTTGTACAAAACTTTTGAAAAAAATAAAAAGACAGTATGATACAAACGAATTAAAAAAAGCTGGTAATAATAGCAAACGCTTATGGGATACAATAAAAAGAATTTCAAACACCACAAAAACTAAATCCGTGCCTAGCCAACTTCTTTCTCCCACTCATTCTCCCAAACATTCATGTAACAAGGTTAATAACTTTTTTGTTAATATCGGAAAAGCATTGGCTGATAATATTACAGGTTCACCTCATCCTACGGGCTGCAATGAACCCCCTCCTCAATTATCTAACATTCCTGGTTCTTTCGTCCTGCTGAACACAGACGAAAATGAAGTTATTGGCGCCATCAACTCCTTAAGACCCCTAGCTGCTACTGGCTGGGATGGCATTTCTCCAACAATTATCAAAAGATACTCCTTAACTCTCGCCCCTATTCTTAGTCACATTTTCAATCTTTGCTTTCAAAACGGTTTCTTCCCTTCTGCATTTAAAAAGGCGATCATCCACCCTATCTTTAAAAGTGGAGATAGGTCATGCGCTACAAACTATCGCCCAATCGCTGTGCTCACTACCTTCTCGAAGCTCTTGGAACGCATTATTAATAATAGACTTACCAATTACCTAGAAACGAATAATATAATCTCTCCCCAACAATTTGGCTTTCGTAAGAACATCTCTACCGTTGATGCAGTTCTAAAGCTAATGGATAACATTGTCAAAAACATAAACAGCAATAAGAAAACTCTCGCGGTGTTCCTTGACTTAGCAAAAGCTTTTGACACCGTACCGATCCCTATTCTTCTAACCAAACTATATTCTATCGGTGTCAGAGGCATACAGCACAACTTATTCGAATCGTATCTTACGGGCCGATCACAAATGGTAAAAATAGGCCCCCACATGAGTGACGAATCGCAAATATCATACGGTGTACCGCAAGGTAGTATATTAGGGCCCACACTCTTCCTCATATTTATTAATGACATGTGTAACATATCACTTGAAAATGGCACTATTATTACATACGCCGATGATACAGTTCTCCTTTTTAATGGCTCTAGTTGGGCCAATCTCCAAAATACAACTCAATCAGGTTTTAATGTTGTCGCCAACTGGCTTTCCGCACACTTTTTAACTTTGAACACTTCTAAAACTAAATTTATACCCTTTTCTCCCACTTCCGCCAATCAACCTAAATTACCGATTGTTATCCAAGCTCACTCCTGTCACGATCCTCTATTGTGCCATTGCCCCTCCATAGACCGTACTGACATAATTAAATACTTAGGAATCACGTTGGATAAACACCTGAACTTTAAAACCCACATTGATCTGCTTACATCTAGACTTAGGAAATTAATGTACGTATTCAAATCTATCCGCAACACTGCCCCTCCAAATGTAATTAAAACAATGTATCTTGCTCTAGTCCAATCTATAATTACTTATTGTATACCGTGTTGGGGTGGTGCCACTAAAACACACCTCAAACCACTGGAAGTTGCCCAACGCGGAGTACTAAAGGTGGCCACCAAACGTCCTATCCTCTACCCTACTACAAAATTATACAGTGACTGCGACGTCCTAACTGTCAGACAGCTCTTTATTTACAACACCGTGATTCATCAGCATATCAATACACCCTTCTACGAAACCTCCAAACGTCGCAACGACTTAATTTGTAATATTCCCTTGCCAAAGCTTAGTTTTACAAAAAGGCATCACTTATATCTTGGTCCAAAACTTTATAATAAGATAAATAACATAAATTTTGTATTTAACAAACCCACATATGAATGTAAAAAGAATGTGTCTACACTACTAAAAACCTTAACGTATGATGAAACAGAATTTTTTATAGTGTAATATAATTGGTTACGTACTTATCCACTCACATTCTCTCTCTCTCTCTCACACACACACACACACACACACACACACCCTCCCTCACACACACACACACCCACACACACACACACACACCCTCACACACACACACACACCCTCACACACACACACACACACACACACACACACACACACACCACACAGCCTCAAACGGAGGCATGCAGCATGTTAGTTATTAAAATTTTATTTTGTGTCCTTCCTTCTGAGGAAACATTTTGTAAAGCACATTGTTTAAATTTAATATTGTTTCTTCTTATTTTAATTATTGCTTGTATCACTTTTACTGCTTAAAACATGACGCCACCGAATCACTGTAACGATCCTCGTAAGAGGCACGGGCCTACTTAATCATAAATACAGGCTACCTGTTAGCCTAGTTATGATAGTAGTCGAAAAACTATCTCCTTGTTATGTATGTTTTTACTATGAATAAAGATTTATTATTTATTTATTTATTATTATAAATCGATTGAAAATGCATTCAAGTGATGAAGAAGATGGGTTAGCAACTGAGTTTATGAAAGACAGGGCGGCTGATATAGTAGAAAACTTGCTGCCCAACAAATCACGGCTGGTTGACATCAAAGCCTACGATGAGTTTTGCAAATGGGAAAATGAAGATCAAGCTTCTTGCACATTTTCAGTCTGTTTTCCTTACTTGTTTTAATGAGCTGTCAAAGAAAAATAAGACATCGGCATTATGCAGTACGTATTCTATGCTACGGTGTACTATAAAAAACTAGGCATAATATTGACATAAAAACATACTCGAAGTTGCAATAAGAAAATAATTTAACCTTCCTTTTTTCTTCATTAACCTTTCAAAAACCGAGGGTAGTTGGGACGGGTTGCGATTCAGAACCTTATGCCATGGTAATAAAAATTTAAATCTATAACTGAAAAGTGGCATTAGTTAACGCCGGTTGTATTCAAGGGTTTAAATGTATATTTTCGCTTAAATCTTTCTTTTTCTCGTAGTCATATGGTATAAAGTATCATCAAAAATATTGCATCTTTATTTACATAACCCAACTAACTATAAATATGTATCAGTGTATCAACTAAGCTATTTACTTGTATATCCGAAACTATTGATTTGCCCTATGATATCTTAGATTGAGTCTACAAGTAATAATACTGCGAATAACCGTTATTATAACGGTTATTTGTTTTGTTCTTTTCATACTAAATATTTATATAAAAATAACGTTTTATGTATATTACCACCCTACTCCACTAAGTCCTATTACAATCTAAATAAAGCCTCATGCGCAAGGGTGTTTGTACGTTGAAAAATGCGTTACACGGACCTCCTTTCTCGGGCCGGGTTATTTATTGATGCATTCCTCAACAGAATGGCTCTCTTACGGGCCCATTCAATTGTTTATACGGTTTATATGCGACTTCGTCATTTGGCTGGGACGTTGAACATTATGAATTGTGAATACACTATGACAACAGCATTTGTCTTCTAGAGATAATATTAACAGTAATAAAAACCGGTCAAGTGCGATTGTAACTCGCGCACAAAGGGTACAGTACCACCATATAATGGTAGGGATGGTGTGGAGTGAATAGTTTGGATTTTACATAGCAAAATGTTGTTTACAAAGTTATTGGTGCGGCTACTTTCACATCCCATGTAAGTAACCAGGTGCATTCATAGGTTTGTATGTGGTAATGACATAATTGTTGTATGGAAGCCCCCTTAAATATTTATTCTGTTCCGTATTAGTATTTGTTGTTACAGCGGCAACATAAATACATCACGGTCATAAGATATAGCCTGATGACAGACAGAGGCTTAGTTATTACTAAAAAATGGGTATTGGGTCCCGTTTGGCACTCTTCGGGTACGGAACCCTAAAAATGGTCCAAACTTGGTTGTGGGAGTTAATATCGGCTTATGAGATATTTTTCAGAAAATTGAGTAAAAAGTTACATCCGAAAAAATACATGTTCATCCCAAATTAACTAATCAAAATTTTGCACCCTATTTTAACTAAAATACATGGGGCCGTCTCGCTCCGCTCCGCTTCGCTTCGGCTCCAGGTTGGTTTGTGACAAAAACTAACTTTAGTATTCGGTCAGAAAATGATATATATATCGACGAATACGGTTCATGCAAAACTACACGGGCGCAATGACTTTTGTGAACATATAACACATTTAGAAGTCAAAACGTATGTCAGTGAACAATATATTTATTGCCGTTAGTATCCGCAGCGATCATTTTTATATCGATAATTAAGATTTATTGGACAATGGATTACCAACAGATAGCAGTTATTCTGATACCAGATACTATGGTCAGGTACCTAAGCACTGTAAACCACATTCACTAATTTCAACAATAAAGCAAGGAAAAGAAGATTCAATCTATCGTATGATGAATCAAAAATGCAAAAAGACCTCCGTTAAGACTACCAAGTTTTCCAGTAAAATTTTATCTCCCACGCATTTCGGCGCACTTTTTGGGGTGTTCATAAATAAGGGGTTAGTCGGTAAATAAAGTTAATTAGCCATAAATATCGTTTTAGGGTAACTTGGGACGGGAGGGGTAGCGGGCGGCTAAGAGGTGTTTTTAACACACGATCCTCTGAAATGGTCTATTATTTTTGAGTTACTGGTTGCTTGCCTCTGATACAGCTTTCTGGTAAGTAATGATTTGGATATCAGAGAGGTATGCGTTGTATCAAGGTCTCTACATGTACCACATTATGTAGATAGCACGATATTTCCACATACCTACTTTATTCTTGTACTTACTGTAACAATTTAAATTGACTTCTCTTGAGTGACGAGCTGAGGGACTAATGCCGGATTTCACCAACAGTTTGGGGACACTTAGCTCTTTTTCTTAGCTGTGTAGCGATTGTTTCGGTAGCCGGACTCTTATGTTAAGGGGGTCCCCAAGGAGCCTAGATGACCCTTACACTTAGGGCACATCGAAACAACCGCTAGGTCGCCCCTGAAAGAAATAAAGTGTCCCCTAAAAGATAGGGATCGTTGGTGAAATCGGCCATAAGACAACTAGTGGGAAGCATTCCAAAAGCGTGAGAGTAGAAGAGAGGAAACAGCCTTAATCAAGCAGTAGGAAGAGTTGAATGAATTTAATGAATGAATGACACCGATACCAGCCAGAGTTTCTCTGACACCGATAAGTCTGTATAAGTCTGAGTTTAGATTTGGTCAGAAGTAGTTCGTATCTGTGGTAAACACTGATGCTCACAACAGACTCAGCTCACCTTACCCGGAAATATTAACTCAGCTTGTGTACCGGGTGGCGCAAAAGCGTGTATGGAGGGGGACCACGAGCTCTAAGGATAGGACAGGAGGTGTTCAGCCTAGAGACAATATAGGAGAGTAGGTTAGGTAGGATTAGGATTTTGGAGAGCTGAATTATTGTTAAATCTCATTGCTCTTCTTGTAGTCCTCTGGTTAGTTCTATCTGGCAGGACCGTCACCCATGACGGTCCTTCCAGATAGAAGAATCATTTTCCTCATGATCTTCATAATCTGCATCTAGGATTTTATAGATTTTTTGCCGCTGAAGCGTTACTCACAATGTTTTCCTTCACCCTTAGGACAGATTTAAATATCTAATACACAAAGAGGGGGAGACTTTTACCCGGTAGTGGACAGGATCAAGCTGCATATGCATTGGTGACATATCATTTCTGTTAAAAATAACTAACAACCATATTAATTGTCCGGAACTGCTTAGCAAAATTAGTTTAAACGCTCCCCGAAAACGATTAAGATTTAACCTTCTCATAAATACTTCTGTAGTCGGAACAAACTACAGGCAGAATTCCTTTCTTTGGCGAGTAGGCAACAACTTCAATATGATATTGTTACGAGCGTGGGGGTTCGTATTTGATAGAAAAGCACGAATTAATCCACTAAATAAAATACTCACTTTATTACCCAAATTACGCACTTACAATTCACACGAACTGTACTTGAAATCCACTAATTAAAACACACACACTATTTCACTAATTATGCACTCACTATTCACACGAAGAGTCTTTCTCTCCGATTATCCTTGTACTAGCACTCGATCGCAGTTAAAATGTAACTAACTAAACATGTTTCAGGCGCCTGAAAACGACGGCAATTTCGATCTTTAGATATATATGTGATAGAGCAACTTCTGAAACGGCCTGAAATGACTTTTCAGCCTGCTGAAAATGCCTCTAAAGCACTGAAATTGACGTTCAAACCTAACCTAACCTAACCTACCGGCGTAACAATAATAGACAAACATAACGATAGTGATTTGTTCTGCTCTAGTGTAGAAACCGTGAGGCGGCGGCGCCGCGGAGATTTCTTCTCTGCGTGGCAACATTCTAAGTAACTAGTTAATTATTTAAAATTGACTTATTCAATTTTATATTTTTTCCTTTCCTTATCTATTTTTATTGCTGCCTAGTCTTTGTATCTATTGTGTTGTATTGTATCCTGTCCAGTTCAAACTCTTTATTTGGCCTTCTGTGTTACATTATTGTGCCTATCTAATATTAATGTGCAGTTGGTTTTCCTTAAAATAAATAAATAAATAAATATGTTAATATAGTTAAGCAAATCCTATACAAGCTTCAGCAGAATTTAACACGTAGCGGAGAGGACCAGCAAAATGGAGGGATAACTGCTGGGTCAGGAATCGCTCCAAATTCGCTTTCCCCTCAGGATATTATGGCGCCGCCGATCGCGCATATGAAATATAATCAAGGAGAGGTTGCGCCTTCATTTCCTAAATATATTCACTTAGAGGTGAATGATCGAATCGAATTACGGACGGGGCCTACCTTTGGCTCGCCAAATACCATATATTACGGGCAACACATTATTCAAAATTTGCTTCCGAAAGGTCTAAAATGAAAAATATAAGATGACGCTAATGTAGCTATCTCTCCAATATCTATCTGCTGAGTGCCCTTGAAAGAATGCTAATCTATATAAATCCGCATATACCTTTAAATTCCAAATTCAATGCAACTTTTATTGGCTATCTAAAAACATTACGAGGGCCTTAAAGCAACAAAGTTTATCGAGTGCAGCTTAGCATATTCTAGCTGATATTTTATAGCAGCTTATCTCTTGGTCGCCATCTTGCGGGCATCTTGCCTTCTATCATATTCCAATAGAGGAACGATGAGAGCGTCTGTGCATGTATGGTTTAAATATCGACAGCAGATAATGTACTTGTCATTTACTTTGTTCGATTCCAAATCGATATTCGATCGATGGTTTCTGAACGGTCATTTTAATTTGACGTTAGCTGTCAACCTGGCAGTTTTGACAAATGACAGACGAAAGCCCTCGCAATGTAAACGCGTTTTGGTTAGGGTGTTGAAATTAAATCGCAGGGCATCTGGAATGTATTCGGGATTCCCTCAGGATTGTTAATATAGCTGAGTGTGCCGTTGTCTCTCGAACCAGATAAAGTTCGGATTTTCGTGCCCGATTTGTATTTACCAGTAGAAACATAACCTGTGTTGGACACTGTGCTTCCACGCTGGCCCGCCAGTCATACCTGGTTGGCTGAAGAACCTGTCTACCAAGAAGAGCCTAGGGTGCACCCGGGCCTTGCAGAGAGACAGGAGGTTGACGGGACCGAAGCACAGACCAGGTTAGATCTACCCCACATAACTTCAGCTCGGTGAATCGCCGACGTTCATCACTTCTTGGCACCTGATCGTCACGCTACCTCGTAGCTCATGGGCCCCTACGAGGTCATTAGGTGCTGAGAAGCCTGAACATTTTGGTAGCTAGAGCGTGACTTCCTGAGATTTGCAGCCGTCAAGGGCTCCAGGAAGGCACGATTTGGGACTATAAATCTGTAGGTATAGGCGGTTAGGTGACTTGGTTGGTTCCTATATCCACATAGATTGGTAGTATTGTAAGCTATAAGTCTATTGCTGGTAGTAGACAGACAGATATTGAATTGAAATTTGCATTGAATTACCAGTTAGTCAATCTATTAGTGGTCTAGTAATGCTATTGAATGAATGTTTTGGTTAACATAGGTAATTACATATATTGATAGCAGGCTATTACATTGTTTTCAGTTTATAGCAATTTATAACTTGAACTAATATTGAATATCTGTGTGTGTTATAATGATAAAGGGAAACTCAATTGTTATTTACAGAATTTATATAGATATAAAACTCGGTTCCTATTGTTTAAGGAAAACAACATTGTTTAAGTTATAGTTTAGGGTTCCCTCGTTTGGGTTATAAACTGGAGGGTCCAATAAAATTGAGTTACTGCAAATTGTGAGTAAGTATCGTTCCGATCATGTCGTTATCTGAAATCCAAAAGGGTGTTTCTAAGGAACTCAGATGGTTTTCCTCCGCACACGGTCTGATAGACCTTTTAGATAGGCATGATGTGGTATTGGAGCGGTCTATGGACGTTAAGGAACGTTACAATAGAGTGCTCGAATTGTCCGCGCAGGCGGAATCAGTTGATGGTTGTGCACCTGACAGGCTGTCACGGTTGATAGGGGATGTCGACCAATGTATGGAGATGGCAGCTGCTATCACGCAGAAGGCTGCGGACATACGTAGACAGCGCGAGTCCAGCCATGATGGTGACATTGAAGCACCTCTGCCGCATCAGGGATCGGGGTCCAGGTTACCTGCCATAACTATGCCCATCTTTGACGGCGTGTCCGGTGAATGGATGAGCTTCATCAATCTGTTCGACAGTTTGGTGCACATGCGATCGGACATTACCAAGTCTGTCAAGATGGCTCAGCTGGTGGCAGCATTGAGGGGTGAGCCTAGGGAGCTGGTCGCTCATTTGACAGTTACGGAGGGCAACTATGAGACGGCCAGGCAATTGTTGGTCAGACGTTACCACAACAAACGGAGGTTGGCCGATGCCCAAGTGAACCGTTTGTTTAGCATCCCGGTTGTGAACAAGGTCGGGGCCATACAGACGGAGGTTTTGAACCCATTGTTGTCCGTCACCAAGGCTCTAGAGAATCTTGGACTTCCGGTTGGTGAATGGTCGTACCTACTGTTGTACATTGTACTTTCCCGCCTACCCGCTGACGTGCAGACTCGTTTCGAACAGTCTCACGGGAGGTCGGCCGAGGACCTGCCCGCCTTCTCCGACTTGGTCGGATTCCTGGAAGAGGAGGCTCGACGGGCAGAGAATTTGGGGTTGACGGTCACCCATCCTTCGGAGCCACAGAGAGCTGCCGGGAGCGCTGTGAGTAGGGGCCCTCCGACGAGGAAGGACCGCACCAACCGGCAGTCGTATGGGACTGTGAGTGAATTGACCCCACATGGTGAGACCTGCCCATGTTGTAGGCAGATTGGCCATGCTGTGGCCAATTGCAATAAGTTCGGGGAAATTAGGGTTCAGGGACGGCGCCGGATGGCCAAGCAGCGGAGCTGGTGTTTCCTGTGCCTCGGGCCACACATGGCTAGGGACTGCACGCGGACACAAATGTGCGGATATTGTGGTGGGCCCCACAACAATCTGTTGTGCATGAACCGGTCCGGCCAACAGCCACCACAGGGCCGTACCCAGGGTGACACGGCATGGGGCCCTGAGAATTCGTTTGCGACTCGGAGCGCAACTCAGGGGCCAACGTCCCCACGTGCACAGGGCAGTACTAGGGTGCAGGGCCGCACTCAGGATCATTACATGGGGGGCCCTGAGTTTTCGGTTGCGACTCAGCATCCGACTCAGCGGGACATTGGGTGTGTTGAGCAGGCCGTAACGGGCGGGTGGCATGGGACACGAGCTATGCGGGTGCGGTTCGGACGCCGCCTCAGCTGTCGCCCCGCTCGTCGCCTCGTCCTCGTCGGTCACATGTGATGTCCCCCCCGCTCATGGAGCGGCCACGGTTGAATTCACGCCCACCCCCCTTTACGCGGCGTCGTAGGGTGGCAATGGAACCGGCGCGTGGGCCATTTGTACAATGGGACCCTCTGGCGTATAGCTGCCTACCTGATCGGTTACAGGCAGATTGGGGCCCCGGGGGCCCTCGCTAGGAATTTGCGGCCCAACCATTGGTTGCCCCCCAACCGGAGACGGTGGTGTTACCGATCGCCTCTGTGCTTGTTTGGGATTTGGCGGGCAACCCAACATACGTTCGCGCCCTATTAGATTCTGGAGCTCAGGGCTGCATTGTATCGAACGATTTAGCAAAATGGTTGGGCCTCAAGGTAAATAGGTATAATAAATCAATACGGGGCGTGGGGAATGTTACGGTTACGAATGTAGTTGGTCAATCGGTGATCACGTTCTCTCCACGTTATGACATTTGGACAAAAACATCCGTGCAAGCTTTAGTAATGACGCATGTCATGGGCAGACACCCCTTGGTGAAGTTGAATCCGGCCGTTCGATTCCTGACATCAGGACTCAAGTTGGCGGATCCTGATTTTGACACTCCAGCCCCGGTCGACCTGCTACTGGGAGCAGACGTTCTGGGTAGGTTTCTGTTGTCGGATCGGCGAGTTCTTCAGCCGGACGGGTTGATTGCTGTGGATACTAAGTTTGGTCACGTGATCATGGGTCCGGCATTGCCAATGGTTAGGCCTGCCGAGTCAGATGGCATACTTATTTGCTCAGCGTTGTCAGACGCTATCCAACGTTTCTGGAAGATAGAGGAACCTCCCACCGTTCATCGAGTCGACGCAGACGAAGAAGAGTGCGAGTTGTTTTACCAGAATAGTACTGGTCGCCTTCGTTCTGGTCGTTTTGTAACTCGACTGCCTTTCAGGGCCGATCGACCGCCACTAGGAGAATCTAGGAAGAAGGCTGAGACGAGATTGATGTCGATGGAGCGTAGGATGTCAAGGGACGCCGTATTTAAACAAAAATACGTCGATTTCATGAGGGAGTATGAGTCGTTAGGACACATGTCGGTATCGGGTGTGGACTGGAGATCTGAGGATCATTGTTTCCTTCCACACCATGCCGTCCTGCGAACCCCTACCGGCAAGATTCGAGTTGTTTTTGATGGGTCAGCACCTACCACGAACGGGATGTCCCTGAATCAGTGTCTACATTCGGGACCCAAGTTGAGTCGTGATATTTCGGATATTCTCACGAGCTTTCGGAGACACCAGATTGTATTTGTCGCAGACATTCGGGTGATGTTTAGGCAAACGGTAATTCATCCGGCTGACAGAAGGTATCAGTTGATACTTTGGCGTGAGTCCACGGCCGAGCCAGTAAAGGTCTATGAGTTAAACACGAACACGTATGGGTTACGGTCTAGCCCGTATTTGGCGATGCGTACCCTGCGGGAGTTGGCGTCGCGTGACCGTGTGAGCTATCCTAGAGCCGCCGCTATCCTGGAGCAAGATTTGTACGTCGATGACGTCTGCACAGGGGCAGCCAGTGTAGAGGAAGCTCTGGACCGACGTGACGAGCTCATTCAATTGCTGGAACGAGGCGGCTATGAACTACGCAAGTGGATGTCCAACTCCCCTGAGTTGATGGCTGGTCTCCCAGATGAGTTTCAACAAGACCCGCACGTTTTTGAGAATCCTGACAACCCTAACATGTTGTCAGTGCTTGGAATTCAGTACCGGCCCGTCCATGATGAGTTTACCTATCGGGTGGTTTTAGAAACACCGAAGGCCTGGACGAAGCGGTCAGTACTGTCAACGATTGCGAGAACGTTCGACCCGAATGGATGGATTTCTACAGTCACCTTTGCTCTCAAATGTTTTATGCAAAGGCTATGGGCGGCTCAGTTGACCTGGGACACCCACCTCTCAGGTGATTTGTTGACTGATTGGACGCGAATGTTCACCTCGCTATCGGACATAAATAATGTATCGCTGCCGAGGAAATTGGTCCCTGCTGGGGATTACAGGGCAACCCTTCACGGGTTTAGTGATGCCTCTGAACGAGGGTTTGCGGCAGCGGTTTATTTGCGAACCGTCACCTCCACCGGGGAGGTCGACGTGCGTTTGGTTTTGGCAAAAAGCAAGGTAGCGCCTATTTGGACAAGGATGACGATTCCAAAACTGGAACTGTCCGGGGCTGCTCTTTTGACCAAACTTTTGAATCACACTCTAACAGTGTTGCGTGGGTCAGTGGTTTTGGAGGATACGGTGTACGCTTGGACGGACAGCCAGATTGTTTTGTGCTGGCTGAAGGCTTCGGTCCATAACTTAGAGGTTTTTGTTGCGAACCGTGTCTCCCAGATTGTGTCGTCTGAGGTCCCACTGACCTGGAGACATGTACCAGGAGAATTGAACCCGTCTGATTGTGCATCCAAGGGATGTCGGGCTCCTGAACTCGTTAGACACCATTTGTGGTGGGGACCACCCTGGCTTGCCAAGAGAGAATCGGACTGGCCCCACAGCCATGTAGTAGTATCTTCGGATCATGGCCCCAGAGCGGCCGTGCATGTTACCCAGAAGGCTGAGCACCCTGACGCCGGGTTTCTGCTGGACCGGTATAGCTCACTTGACAAGTTGATAAACGTGTCCACTTGGATTAGGAGATTCGCTCGAAATTGTCGTACTCCTCGCGATCAGCGAACGTTGAACCCTATTCTGACTCCGGCAGAGCGAAACGAGTCGCTGTTGAATTTGGTCCGGTTGGTACAGTCCTCGAAGTTTGGGGTAGAATTGGAGATTATACGAAGTGGACGTTCGAAATTGAAGGGAGCCGTCGCGCGTCTCAACCCCTTTGTTGATTCGACCGGGTTACTTCGGGTAAGAGGAAGATTGCGCAATGCGAATCTGTCGTATTCGGCTCGTCACCCACTTCTGCTCCCCAAGGGGGGACAGTTAGTTGAAATGCTGGTGACTGATCGTCATATTAAAAACGCGCATGCCGGCTGTAACGCGTTGTTGGCCACGCTCCAGCGGGAGTTTTGGATCTTATCTGCCCGCCGTGCCATACGGAACATCGTGTTTCGGTGCATGCCTTGTTATCGACTTAAGGCTGCCACGATGCAACCTCTCATGGGGGACTTGCCCCCTGATCGTGTGAATGAGGTCAGACCGTTTTTAGGTGTTGGTACGGATTTTGCAGGAACGTTTATGGTGAAGAGTTCACGATTGCGTACCGCTAAGCAATACAAGGCGTACCTATGTGTGTTTGTTTGTTTATCCACCAAGGCGGTACATCTCGAGCTCGTTGCTGATCTCTCGACAGAGGCTTTCTTTGCTTGTTTGGATAGGTTTGTTTCTCGAAGGGGACTTCCAACTTTGATCCGCTCTGATAACGGCACTAACGACATAGGTGCGGAACGATACTTACGAGAGATAGTCAACTTTTTGAATGTAAATAAGGTGGATATTGGAACGGCCCTCTCCCGTCGGGGTATACAGTGGACCTTCAGCCCACCGATTTGCCCCCACTGGGGTGGGATTTTTGAGGCCGTAGTTAAGTCAGCTAAGACGCACTTGGGGCGTATAGTAGGTCAGACCGCGCTGACTTTTGAGGAGCTCGCGACATTGTTTTGTAAGATCGAGGCCGTTCTCAATTCGCGACCGTTGTGTCCGCTCAGCTCGGATCCAAATGACCTGGAGGCTCTGACCCCAGGCCATTTCTTGATAGGACAGCCTCTTAAAGCGTTGCCCGAGCACCCCTTCGAGGGAGTGAAATTGTATCGGTTGTCAAGGTATCAGATGTTGCAGCAGTTTACTCAGAATTTCTGGAAGCGTTGGTCGCTCGAGTATCTGCACATCTTACAACAACGCCTTAAGTGGACTGACAAAACTAGCCCCCCTAGTGTTGGTGACCTCGTTCTGGTTAAGGATCCTAACCTACCGCCACTACGTTGGCGCAGGGGGCGCATTGTTAACTTGATCCCTGGCAAGGACGGGACCCCCCGGTCTGCAGAAGTTCTATTAGGAGGCTCGGTTCTAAAAAGAGCGGTAGCAACGTTGTCTCGGCTGCCCGTAGATTAGGGGACAGGTGGGTGCCTGTCCGGGCGGGTGATTGTTCGATTCCAAATCGATATTCGATCGATGGTTTCTGAACGGTCATTTTAATTTGACGTTAGCTGTCAACCTGGCAGTTTTGACAACTGACAGACGAAAGCCCTCGCAATGTAAACGCGTTTTGGTTAGGGTGTTGAAATTAAATCGCAGGGCATCTGGAATGTATTCGGGATTCCCTCAGGATTGTTAATATAGCTGAGTGTGCCGTTGTCTCTCGAACCAGATAAAGTTCGGATTTTCGTGCCCGATTTGTATTTACCAGTAGAAACATAACCTGTGTTGGACACTGTGCTTCCACGCTGGCCCGCCAGTCATACCTGGTTGGCTGAAGAACCTTTCTACCAAGAAGAGCCTAGGGTGTACCCGGGCCTTGCAGAGAGACAGGAGGTTGACGGGACCGAAGCACAGACCAGGTTAGATCTACCCCACATAACTTCAGCTCGGTGAATCGCCGACGTTCATCACTTCTTGGCACCTGATCGTCACGCTACCTCGTAGCTCATGGGCCCCTACGAGGTCATTAGGTGCTGAGAAGCCTGAATATACTTTGTATGTGCCTGTATATAAATGATCGTAGGTTCTTTTATAGTGTCATGGAATCATGGTTCACTATAGACAAAATAAAAGTCTACGCTAACAATAGCGGTTTGCCAACGCTCTTCGAATTCTGCTGCTTTTATTTAGTTCAGCGGTAATCACAATCCTCATATATAAAGGAATATAAAAACTACACACGCACGTATGAATTCAGGTTGATTTAAGCACAGTCCAGCTAGATAAATGAAGGCATTTTTTATCGTGGAATATATCTAACTATTTTTATTACAAATAATTTTTCTATGATAGATCAGCAGTTTCAAAGAACCCTATTTTATCCTAACCTTTAACAAGCGTTCAAGTAATAATTATAAAAAGGGAAATATTAATGCAAATCAATAATACTTATTTGCACAGGAAATATACTGATTTTCACAGCAAATGTCAGGGCAAAATACTGCGGTAGCTTAAGTGAAGGGTAAAGGGGGTGAGCGAAGCCTCCTTTATCCTTAGTATTAGGTTGAACACGTAAGAACAACAAAAATACTTTAAAAGTAAAAAGTGGTTTTGCTGATCCTTTTTTGCTGTGAAAATCAGTATTTTTGATGTGCGATTAAATACTAGCCCTTTTAAAACATTCCATAAATTCCAATCAGTCCACCAAACTCCAATCGTGTCTGAAGGCACAAATTGCAACACGTCTCCCCCCCAGTGAGACAAGTATTATACAGTTATCACTGATAAGAGTTCTAACAGTCGCAATAGCGCTATCTGTATTATTACATATAGGGTTACGTAAATCGCGATTATCATAACAATATATGGAGGGGTTTCAGAGGGTTCTCTTCTTAATTTAAAATGATGCTCTGATCGGTTTCGGCGATAAGATATATCGAATTTATAAACTCATTAGTGGTTAGGAACTCACGTTCATGTTTCGTATGATATCGTACCTAGCTAATATTTATATTATTATGTCCTACTACAACATAATGACGTAGATAGAGATCGCAGCCAATTACTGTTAACTCAAGGCTGAATTAGGATCTTATGTTTACATAAGGCCAGTTTCAAAATGTACCATTTACACATCACATCCACATCACATAGGGATTAATGGGACATCTTGTAAGAGGCTCTTATTATTCTACCTCCTACTCTATAGTAAGGACAAGCAGGTATTTAACTGCATGTAAACAAACCATTGTATGAAGTGACATAACATAACATAGCGTCACGCCTTTTCCCATACGGGGTGGCAGTGGCACAATTGTGCATACGTGTAGTCAGTTATTCAATACTCCATTTTGCGTGTCAGGGTCTAGCCCATCGCCGCAGCTATGGAGATTCAAGGTTTCCTCACGATGTTTTCCTTCACCGTTAGAACGACCGTATAGTGTACGTAGGATAAGTTACTTATCTCATTGGTTACATTATCAGCAATAGATTCGAACCGTATGTTCTGTGTGAGAAGCGGGCATGAAACCAACTAGACCACGAAGCGATCTACGAAGTGATAGTTGGCAAACTTCTTAAGGCGTCAAAACTAACCATACAGTCCTTTTTCATAGAGTATTTTATTTTTGTTTGTTGCCTGCTGAATCGGCAACTGTCAGCTTTGTTTACGTTATTTTAAATACCTACTTGTTTTTACTACCCATAGACGCTATTTAGACCATCTGTCAAGATTGAAGAAGAGATTAATGTAATGCACAGACTGCTGTGGTTTAAATGTCATACTGGCGCTATCAGCTCCTGAGCAAGAGACATTTGAGTTGACCATTGTGCTTCCGGCCATAATACTACCCAGCAGTACGTTAAATTGTAAATAAATAAACGTGGAACAGAAAAAATACATTTCCTTTTTTAATAACAATGGGCCAATGGCATTGAAAATGGACGTTGTCATAGTAGAAAACCGCAGTACCGACCAATGTGCCCTTGCATACACTACGGGCAATTCATAGTACTGAATAATTAATCAGCTAGACTTTCATTGAAATACGAAACACAATTCAAAAAACCCTACTATATCTTACCAAAAACCAACCCAAAACATGTCGACAGGGTCCAAAAGCAGGCCCCTGGCAATATGTCTTATGGAGGTAGGGTTCCATCGATCTGGGCAGGAATCTATCGTTGCAAATGGGGTCTTAACCGGCCTTAACGCCATGCCTAGAGGGTCATATCTCGCCCATTACGGGGATATCTGCGGAGCGTTGGACATTCTTTTTGGTAGAGAAAAGTTCTTTGTTTAGTGTTTTATTAGAATTGAAGTCCTAGAGTCCTAGACCTTCCTTTGAGCAAATGAAAAGTACTTTATAGGCTTGTTCTTCTCTAGTCGATGGTCATCTCAGACACGGGCAGCCCCAAAAGCCGCAACCGCGAAAGCTCGTTCGGTAGCCTCGTACAGCTGCTCGTTCGTGCAGGTGGGATAACATCTCCATTGCCATCCGACGCAGACCATTGCGCACATGACTGGGTGCTCTGTGTGTCCGAAAACCTGCTCTCTGTAGACTAATCGAGTTAGACTTCATTTCATTGACCGAGCGAGTGAAGCGTCTCCGTTTCAGGATTGGGGAAAAATGCTTTGTGTCCTGATGTTATCCTCAACATGCCGAATTCCTCAACTAATTCTCTTAAATTTTTGTGAGTGCTCTTTTTGTCGATTCAGTCTTTAGAATTTTATCAAAATGGCGGAGGTGTGGGCCTTTTAAAATTAAAAAATAACCGCTACAGTCCAAGCAACTTGACGGATTTTAACCGATGAGGTATCGTTGGATTTGTAGAGACCGTGAGAGTAACAGGCTATATGATTTTAGAGAAAAGCTAATAGGTTGGATTTAAGACCGCACAATAACTACCAATTTATTGGTGCGGCTACTTTCATGCTCCATGTAAGTAACCAGGGGGTTACCACAACGTCTTATGCCGATTCAGATTAGGAACCTACTTTGATCCGCAAAATTACCGTGACCGTCTTAAAATAATTTGGTATTAGTTAAATAAAACCCATTGTTCGATTCCAAATCGATATTCGATCGATGGTTTCTGAACGGCCATTTTGAATTTGACGTTAGCTGCCAACCTAGCAGTTTTGACAACTGACAGACGAAAGCCCTCGCAATGTAAACGCGTTTTGGTTAGGGTATTGAAATTAAATCGCAAGCCATCTGGAATGTATTCGGGTTTTCCCTCAGGATTGTCTATATAGCTGAGTGTGTTGTGGTTCCCCGAACCAGATAAAGTTCGCATTTACGTGGCCGATTGGTTTTTACCACGTAACATAACCTGTGTTGGAACACTGTGCTCATTGAAGCTGGCCCGCCAGTCATAGGAGGTTGGCTGAAGAACCTGTCTACCAAGAAGAGCCTAGGGTGCACCCGGGCCTTGCAGAGAGACAGGAGGTTGACGGGACCGAAGCACAGACCAGGTTAGATCGACCCCAATTACTTCAGCTCGGTGAATCGCCGACGTTCACACTTCTTGGCAACTGATCGTTACGCTACCTCGTAGCTGATGGGCCCCTACGAGGTCATTAGGTGCTGAGAAGCCTGAACACTTTGGTAGCTAGAGCGTGGCTTCCTGAGATTTGCAGCCGTCAAGGGCTCCAGGAAGGCACGATTTGGGACTATCAATCTGTAGGTATAGGCGGTTAGGTACTTGGTTGTTCCTATATCCACATAGATTGGTAGTATTGTAAGCTATAAGTCTATTGCTGGTAGTAGACAGACAGATATTGAATTGAAATTTGCATTGAATTACCAGTTAGTCAACCAGTTAGTTAACATAGGTAGTTACATCTATTGATAGCAGGCTATTACATTGTTTTCAGTTTATAGCAATTTATAACTTGAACTAATATTGACTATCTGTGTGTGTTATAATGATAAAGGGAAACTAAATTGTATTTACAGAATTTATATAGATATAAAACTCGGTTACTATTGTTTAAGGAAAACAACATTGTTTAAGTTGTGGTTTAGGGTTCCCTCGTTTGGGTTGTAGACTGGAGGGTCCAATAAAATTGAGTTACTGCAAATTGTGAGTAAGTATCGTTCCGATCATGTCGTTATCTGAAATCCAGAAGGGTGTTTCTAAGGAACTCAGATGGTTTTCCTCCGCACACGGTCTGATAGACCGTTTAGATAGGCATGATGTGGTATTGGAGCGGTCTATGGACGTTAAGGAACGTTACAATAGGGTGCTCGAATTGTCCGCGCAGGCGGAATCAGTTGATGGTTGCGCACCTGACAGGCTGTCATGGTTGCTAGGGGATGTCGACCAATGTATGGAGATGGCAGCTGCTATCACGCAGAAGGCTGCGGACATACGTAGACAGCGCGAGTCCAGCCATGGTGGTGACATTGAAGCACCTCTGCCGCTTCAGAGTTCGGGGTCCAGGTTACCTGCCATAACTATGCCTACTTTTGGCGGAGTGTCCGGTGAATGGATGAGCTTCATCAATCTGTTCGACAGTTTGGTGCACATGCGATCGGACATTACCAAGTCTGTCAAGATGGCTCAGCTGGTGGCAGCATTGAGGGGTGAGCCTAGGGAGCTGGTCGCTCATTTGACAGTTACGGAGGGTAACTATGAAACGGCCAGGCAATTGTTGGTCAGACGTTACCATAACAAACGGAGGTTGGCCGATGCCCAACTGAACCGTTTGTTTAGTATCCCGGTTGTGAACAAGGTCGGGGCCATACAGACGGAGGTTTTGAACCCATTGTTGTCCGTCACCAAGGCTCTAGAGAATCTTGGACTTCCGGTTGGTGAATGGTCGTACCTACTGTTGTACATTGTACTTTCCCGCCTACCCGCTGACGTGCAGACTCGTTTCGAACAGTCTCACGGGAGGTCGGCCGAGGACCTGCCCGCCTTCTCCGACTTGGTCGGATTCTTGGAAGAGGAGGCTCGACGGGCAGAGAATTTGGGGTTGACGGTCACCCATCCTTCGGAGCCACAGAGAGCTGCCGGGAGCGCTGTGAGTAGGGGCCCTCCGACGAGGAAGGACCGCACCAACCGGCAGACATATGGGACTGTGAGTGCATTGACCCCACATAGTGAGACCTGCCCATGTTGTAGGCAGATTGGCCATGCTGTGGCCAATTGCAATAAGTTTGGGGAACTTAGGGTTCAGGGACGGCGCCGGATGGCCAAGCAGCGGAGCTGGTGTTTCCTGTGCCTCGGGCCACACATGGCTAGGGACTGCACGCGCACAAAAATGTGCGGATATTGTGGTGGGGCCCACAACAATCTGTTGTGCATGAACCGGTCCGGCCAACAGCCTCCACAGGGCCGTATCCAGGGTGACACGGCATGGGGCCCTGAGAATTCGTTTGCGACTCGGAGCGCAACTCAGGGGCCAACGTCCCCACGTCCACAGGGCCGTACCCAGGGTGACACGGCATGGGGCCCTGAGAATTCGTTTGCGACTCGGAGCGCAACTCAGGGGCCAACGTCCCCACGTGCACAGGGCAGTACCAGGGTGCAGGGCCGCACTCAGGACCATTACATGGGGGGCCCTGAGTATTCGGTTGCGACTCAGCATCCGACCCAGCGGGACATTGGGTGTGTTGAGCAGGCCGTAACGGGCGGGTGGCATGGGACACCTTCGAGCTATGCGGGTGCGGTTCGGACGCCGCCTTAGTTGTCGCCCCGCTCGTCGCCCCGTCCTCGTCGGTCACATGTGATGTCCCCCCCGCTCATGGAGCGGCCACGGTTGAATTCACGCCCACCCCCCTTTACGGTGAATCGTAGGTTGGGAATGGAACCGGCGCGTGGGCCATTTGTACAATGGGACCCTCTGGCGTATAGCTGCATACCTGATCGGTTACAGGCACAGTGGGGCCCCGGGGGTCCTCGCTAGGAATTTGCGGCCCAACCATTGGTTGCCCCCCAACCGGAGACGGTGGTGTTACCGATCGCCTCTGTGCTTGTTTGGGATTTGGCGGGCAACCCAACACACGTTCGCGCCCTATTAGATTCTGGAGCTCAGGGCTGCATTGTATCGAATGATTTAGCTAAATGGTTGGGCCTCAAGGTAAATAGGTATAATAAATCAATACGGGGCGTGGGGAATGTTACGGTTACGAATGTAGTTGGTCAATCGGTGACCACGTTCTCTCCACGTTATGACATTTTGACAAAAACATCCGTGCAAGCTTTAGTAATGACGCATGTCATGGGCAGACACCCCTTGGTGAAGTTGAATCCGGCCGTTCGATTCCTGACATCAGGACTCAAGTTGGCGGATCCCGATTTTGACACTCCAGCCCCGGTCGACCTGCTACTGGGAGCAGACGTTCTGGGTAGGTTTCTGTTGTCGGATCGGCGAGTTCTTCAGCCGGACGGGTTGATTGCTGTGGATACTAAGTTTGGTCACGTGATCATGGGTCCGGCATTGCCAATGGTTAGGCCTGCCGAGTCAGATGGCATACTTATTGGCTCAGCGTTGTCAGACGCTATCCAACGTTTCTGGGAGATAGAGGAACCTCCCACCGCTCGTCGAGTCGACGCAGACGAAGAAGAGTGCGAGTTGTTTTACCAGAATAGTACTGGTCGCCTTCGTTCTGGTCGTTTTGTAACTCGACTGCCTTTCAGGGCCGATCGACCGCCACTAGGAGAATCTAGGAAGATGGCTGAGACGAGATTGATGTCGATGGAGCGTAGGATGACAAGGAACGCCGTATTTAAACAAAAATATGTTTATTTTATGAGGGAGTATGAGTCGTTAGGACACATGTCGGTATCGGGTGTGGACTGGAGATCTGAGGATCATTGTTTCCTTCCACACCATGCCGTCCTACGAACCCCTACCGGCAAGATTCGAGTTGTTTTTGATGGGTCAGCACCTACCTCGAACGGGATGTCCCTGAATCAGTGTCTACATTCGGGACCCAAGTTGAGTCGTGATATTTCGAATATTCTCACGAGCTTTCGGAGGCACCAGATTGTATTTGTCGCAGACATTCGGATGATGTTTAGGCAAACGGTAATTCATCCGGCTGACAGAAGGTATCAGTTGATACTTTGGCGTGAGTCCATGGCCGAGCCAGTCAAGGTCTATGAGTTAAACACGAACACGTATGGGTTACGGTCTAGCCCGTATTTGGCGATGCGTACCCTGCGGGAGTTGGCGTCGCGTGACCGTGTGAGCTATCCTAGAGCCGCCGCTATCCTGGAGCAAGATTTGTACGTCGATGACGTCTGCACAGGGGCAGCCAGTGTGGAGGAAGCTCTGGACCGACGTGACGAGCTCATTTAATTGCTGGAACGAGGCGGCTATGAACTACGCAAGTGGATGTCCAACTCCCCTGAGTTGATGGCTGGTCTCCCAGATGAGTTTCAACAAGACCCGCACGTTTTTGAGAATCCTGACAACCCTAACATGTTGTCAGTGCTTGGAATTCAGTACCGGCCCGTCCATGATGAGTTTACCTATCGGGTGGTTTTAGAAACACCGAAGGCCTGGACGAAGCGGTCAGTACTGTCAACGATTGCGAGAACGTTCGACCCGAATGGATGGATTTCTCCAGTCACCTTTGCTCTCAAATGTTTTATGCAAAGGCTATGGGCGGCTCAGTTGACCTGGGACACCCACCTCTCAGGTGATTTGTTGACTGATTGGACGCGAATGTTCACCTCGCTATCGGACATAAATAATGTATCGCTGCCGAGGAAATTGGTCCCTGCTGGGGATTACAGGGCAACCCTTCACGGGTTTTGTGATGCCTCTGAACGAGGGTTTGCGGCAGCGGTTTATTTGCGAACCGTCACCTCCACCGGGGAGGTCGACGTGCGTTTGGTTTTGGCAAAAAGCAAGGTAGCGCCTATTCGGACAAGGATGACGATTCCAAAACTGGAACTGTCCGGGGCTGCTCTTTTGACCAAACTTTTGAATCACACTCTAACAGTGTTGCGTGGGTCAGTGGTTTTAGAGGATACGGTGTACGCTTGGACGGACAGCCAGATTGTTTTGTGCTGGCTGAAGGCTTCGGTCCATAACTTAGAGGTTTTTGTTGCGAACCGTGTCTCCCAGATTGTGTCGTCTGGGGTCCCACTGACCTGGAGACATGTACCAGGAGAATTGAACCCGTCTGATTGTGCATCCAGGGGATGTCGAGCTCCTGAACTCGTTAGACACCATTTGTGGTGGGGACCACCCTGGCTTGCCAAGAGAGAATCGGACTGGCCCCACAGTCATGTAGTAGTATCTTCGGATCATGGCCCCAGAGCGGCCGTGCATGTTACCCAGAAGGCTGAGGACCCTGACGCCGGGTTTCTGCTGGACCGGTATAGCTCACTTGACAAGTTGATAAACGTGTCCACTTGGATTAGGAGATTCGCTCGAAATTGTCGTACTCCTCGCGATCAGCGAACGTTGAACCCTATTCTGACTCCGGCAGAGCGAAACGAGTCGCTATTGAATTTGGTCCGGTTGGTACAGTCCTCGAAGTTTGGGGCAGAATTGGAGATTATACGAAGTGGACGTTCGAAATTGAAGGGAGCCGTCGCGCGTCTCAACCCCTTTGTTGATTCGACCGGGTTACTTCGGGTAAGAGGAAGATTGCGCAATGCGAATCTGTCGTATTCGGCTCGTCACCCACTTCTGCTCCCCAAGGGGGGACAGTTAGTTGAAATGCTGGTGACTGATCGTCATATTAAAAACGCGCATGCCGGCTGTAACGCGTTGTTGGCCACGCTCCAGCGGGAGTTTTGGATCTTATCTGCCCGCCGTGTCATACGGAACATCGTGTTTCGGTGCATGCCTTGTTATCGACTTAAGGCTGCCACGATGCAACCTCTCATAGGGAATTGCCCCCTGATCGTGTGAATGAGGTCAGACCGTTTTCAGGTGTTGGTACGGATTTTGCAGGACCGTTTATGGTGAAGAGTTCACGATTGCGTACCGCTAGGCAATACAAGGCGTACCTATGTGTGTTTGTTTGTTTATCCACCAAGGCGGTACATCTCGAGCTCGTTGCTGATCTCTCGACAGAGGCTTTCATTGCTTGATTGGATAGGTTTGTTTCTCGAAGGGGACTTCCAACTTTGATCCGCTCTGATAACGGCACTAACTACATCGGTGCGGAACGATACTTACGAGAGATAGTCAACTTTTTGAATGTAAATAAAGTGGATATTGGAACGGCCCTCTCCCGTCGGGGTATACAGTGGACCTTCAGCCCACCGATTTGCCCCCACTGGGGTGGGATTTTTGAGGCCGTAGTTAAGTCAGCTAAGACGCACTTGGGGCGTATAGTAGGTCAGACCGCGCTGACTTTTGAGGAGCTCGCGACATTGTTTTGTAAGATCGAGGCCGTTCTCAATTCGCGACCGTTGTGTCCGCTCAGCTCGGATCCAAATGACCTGGAGGCTCTGACCCCAGGCCATTTCTTGATAGGACAGCCACTTAACGCGTTGCCCGAGCACCCCTTCGAGGGAGTGAAATTGTATCGGTTGTCAAGGTATCAGATGTTGCAGCAGTTTACTCAGAATTTCTGGAAGCGTTGGTCGCTCGAGTATCTGCATATCTTACAACAGCGCCTTAAGTGGACTGACAAAACTAGCCCCCCTAGTGTTGGTGACCTCGTTCTGGTTAAGGATGCTAACCTACCGCCACTACGTTGGCGCAGGGGGCGCATTGTTAACTTGTTCCCTGGCAAGGACGGGACCCCCCGGTCTGCAGAGGTTCTAGTAGGAGGCTCGGTTCTAAAACGAGCGGTAGCAACGTTGTCTCGGCTGCCCGTAGATTAGGGGACAGGTGGGTGCCTGTCCAGGCGGGTGATTGTTCGATTCCAAATCGATATTCGATCGATGGTTTCTGAACGGCCATTTTGAATTTGACGTTAGCTGCCAACCTAGCAGTTTTGACAACTGACAGACGAAAGACCTCGCAATGTAAACGCGTTTTGGTTAGGGTATTGAAATTAAATCGCAAGCCATCTGGAATGTATTCGGGTTTTCCCTCAGGATTGTCTATATAGCTGAGTGTGTTGTGGTTCCCCGAACCAGATAAAGTTCGCATTTACGTGGCCGATTGGTTTTTACCACGTAACATAACCTGTGTTGGAACACTGTGCTCATTGAAGCTGGCCTGCCAGTCATAGGAGGTTGGCTGAAGAACCTGTCTACCAAGAAGAGCCTAGGGTGCACCCGGGCCTTGCAGAGAGACAGGAGGTTGACGGGACCGAAGCACAGACCAGGTTAGATCGACCCCAATTACTTCAGCTCGGTGAATCGCCGACGTTCACACTTCTTGGCAACTGATCGTTACGCTACCACGTAGCTGATGGGCCCCTACGAGGTCATTAGGTGCTGAGAAGCCTGAACACCCATTATGGCGAATGGGGTTGGCCGGAGAAAGCTAATCATAGGTGGCGCCACGTGCATTTGGTTCCTTTATCCAGTTGCCACTTTCAACGATCGACAAATTTCTGGAACTTTTTCTGTGATGATTGGTTATCGGAATTTATTTACTACACAACATAAGTAAATTTTTCGTGGATATGATATAATGTCATGTGATTACTACTATACAACTTAATTTTGTATTTTTGGCAGCGGGTTTTTACAATACACAGGTTAAAACCCGCTGCCAAAAATAGGTAACACAGAAGCGTGACTTTGACGATAGGGGAACCAACCGATACTAGCGCCACGTTGACAGTTGCCAACCCCATTGGAATGGAAATGGTTGCCATGGTGATGTTCTTGTTTTGAACCTAATTTGAATCGGAAAAAGATTGTGGTAACCCCTCAGGTGCATTCATAAATTTGTTTGTGTTATAAAAAGAAAGTGTCACTGCAGAGGTCTACAGCTCACAGAGCCACAGTCTTTAAGTTTTTCATACCATCTATAAGGTTCACATGCAGGATGCTCAAATGCAGTAATGTTAAGAGTGTTAAATATCTCTTAAGGTAGTTCAGAACCCCGGCAAGATTTAAGAATCATCTCCAGGAATTATCCGAAACCGGTGACTTTTTCAACTTCAAGCAGTTATCACGTTTTCGCGTTAGGTAGCGAATTCGAGAAAAGAAAACAGCATTAGTTAATGACGTAATCCCACCTCGGGCCGCGAGTGGCTAATGTAAATTAGTTTTGTTGAACACCGTCCAGCTGTTGCCGGAGTTAATGCAATACTGCACCAGAGAATTGGTCTGTTAGTTCTGTATGTTAATTTGTTCGTCCATTTTAGAAATGTTAATACAAACTGTTATTTTGCACTTGCAGCGCTGGGAGCAATCTGTGCGATGTAATGGTTCCGTGTGAATTTGTTGTCGTAAAATTAAACTTGGGTCTCGAACGCCCCGTTAAGAACCGGGGAATTCATTGGAAATTGAAACAATATACAGAACGCGCTCAATAGAAATGTTTCTAGCCAGGCCTATACATTATCTGGCTCAACGAGCAACAACTTTATATCTGTCGCCCCATACGGAAAAAAGCCTGACGATACGTCTGTTCTGAACTTTTCGGTGACTACGAAAAACTCCAACTCCAAAGGAAACAGTAGGACTTCAATTTCAGCTCGCAGGACAAAAATTATAATAAATTTCAATGCCCACCTGCATTATCATAAAATTACAACTCGAGACTTATACTCCATCTAATTTCATCGGCGCTCACTTTCTATGGTAATCAACTTAAAGGTATTTAAATTCATACAAACTGAACTTTCTTTCATTGCCCATTTACATTTGGCGATGAAATTTTCAAACAGTCGAACTGGACGGACTACGCAGCAACGCACCTGTCGCGTTTTGTCACGTTTCCCTCTGGGAAGTTTGCGCGTTCTCCCTAAATCCTGATTATCCGTTAACCGGCTGCCGGGAAATTATTTAGGGCAAAACTGCCAAGTTGGTTTGCGTTGGCGAAACCGGCGAAAGGCGAGAGTTATTGTTCCTACGTCGGAGTTGCTATTTTATCAGGGTTCCGTACCCGAAGGGTTCCAAACGGGACCCTATTACTAAGACTCCGCTGTCCGTCCGTCCGTCCGTCCGTCCGTCTGTCACCAGGCTGTATCTCAAGAACCTAGCTAGCTAGAGAGTTGAAATTTTCACAGATTATGTATTTCTGTTGCCGCTATTACAACCAATACTAAAAAACAGGATAAAAGAAATATTTAAGGGGGCTCCCATACAACAATTCTTTCAATACCACATACAAACTTATGGATGCACCTGGTTACGTAAATGGAGTGTAAAAAGTAACCGCACCAATAACTTTGTAAACAATATTTTGCTGTGTAAAATCCAAACTATTCACTCCACACCATCGCTTCCATTGAACGGTGGTACGGAACCCTTCGTGCGCGATTTAGACTCGCACTTGACCAGTTTTTTGTTTATTGTTAGGTGGAAATGGAGGGGCGTCGGGCTAGTGATGCAGCGTGGCGGCTTAAACCTACTGGTATCCGGGTAAAGGCCTATGCCTTTCGGTGGGGACCCAAATAGGCGTCATTAATTATTATTTTATTAGATGAAAATGGCTTTGTTATGTACCTCCTACCTACCTACTGTTTGAATAACCAGTGTAAAAGAAAAACTAATCTCCAGGTCTTGGGTGGTTATAATATGTACAGTGTATCCTAGTATGGGGCCAGAAGCATTATAAAAAGTTTATGATTATTTAACTTTTCAACTAGCTGTATAACAACGAGTATGAATCAAATGTGTAACTGATAAGGTGTGAGCTTCCAACTGATTCAACGTTTTATTACACTGACTTTCTGTGGACAGAGGAAAACCGATCCAATGACCTAATTTACGAAAACAACAAGAAGAAACCGCTTGTAACGACGAAAAATTACACCTATTAGCGGCGCTTATTAAAGTTGCAAATACGAAAATCGTATTTGCGCTTCGTAAATAATATGATTACGAGCCCTACGAGGGTGAAATTCGGCAGCCCCGACAAATTGGCATCCATGTTTTGCCGAATTCGAAATAAATACGTAATCGCAAACAAATCAAACTGGGATGGAACTTTATCATAGGTATTAAGTAAAGCTTAAGGTTTAAAATCGAAACCACAAAGCTATAAAGGGTTTTGTTCATTTTATTAATCTAAATCATAAGCATGCGTTTTAAACACAAAGTTTCAAGGATGTATTTAGAATCTTGAAAATTCTCATTAAATTTTTATAAGGTTGTGTTATCTTTGTCTAACCGACGACCAATAGACGACATTTTTTAGATGAAAAATTGTATGTGACGGTCTATTGCTACGGTACTAATACTTTGAATTGTAGAAAGGTATAATTATATCAAACAAAACACGATCTGCCAAAGCTAAGCTGTAAAAACACGTCGATAAATAATGGCGCCTCCAGATTATGTTGTTGAGTTAATGATGCGGCGTAACGTTTCCTTCGGAAGATTTATTGCTTTCCTGCCAGCGCCGCGGTGTACCTACACACAAGCAGTCGAGCCATGTGGGAGGGCGATGGATCTGCATACTCGCATGTGAGAACTATCCTCGGGCTCAGAACTCTGCTTCCAATGCAAGTCATGGAAGAGAAATGAGCCAGAGGACTGTCTGGAAGTTTCCGATAGAACTTTTGAAGGATGGGACTACTTTTGTAGTAGTTCTAAGCGGTCGTTTCCTATAGATCGTTTGTGTAAGCGCGATGCATTTGTTTCGCGTCGAGTTCTATGCGTCACTGCCTCCGGTGTTGTTGTAAAAGGATACTCTGGACCATTCTGAATTCTCAAGATCAACGATCAATCGTTTTTGCATGCATGTACTCATTCCTAATTAAAGGTAGCTAATGGGAAAAGGAATACATAATAAACCCACCGCCACGATATCGATCTCCAAAATCACAATAATGCTCAGCCCACAGCGATCTACTGCTGCGTACGCGCTTCTTTTCGATAGCGCCAATTCCTAAGGCCCTCTGACAACAGCATTATAGCGAGATCCGTCGACTTGATGATATTGTCGGAGCACCACTATCAATCGTGTTCGAGAAATATATATGTATTAACATAAAAGTGCAAAGAAGAAGTCCGCCCAAGCTCAAGACATAAGTAATAGGTACGAGTACAAACACTTCAACACTTTATACTGCCGACTACACAAACTAGTTGCAACTTTCAACTGTAAAGTACCGAAAACTCATCACCTTAAAACAGCGAGTTGTGCGTATTTCGAAAACACCGCAGCTGTAAAGCCGCGAATCTGGGCGTCATTCGCCTCCGAGTTGCGTATTTGCTAACTCCGCCGCAAAGTTTCTAAAACTGCCAGTCATCATGGCTCGTTTCCTTCCACTTCTTCCTACAAGCGTTGATTAATGTTTGAATACATATTTGCAATGAGTTGTTGCGAAATTGTTCCCTGGCGGTAGGTACGAGTGGCGGGCGGGCTAGTCATCGCGCGTGTAAAAACTGCAAATAGTTTTTGTATTGTTACCGAGCTGGCGTGTTCTGCGCCGAGCTGATGCGGGTTTGTTATGATTGGGTAGTTTGCGAAGTGTGCATTTTCCTGCTCGCGGACGTCACATGACAGTTTTAATTGCTGGTTGCACTCGCAATTGAAAACTATGGATATATTGTTTCATGCACAGCAAAGAGAATGATAGCATTGATACAATTTAAAATAAATCGCATTGAAAATGTTATTTCATGGAAAAGACCTTTCGTAATGAACACAGCAAGGCGGATTAGAAACATAAACCACCTCATAAACTAAGCATGAAGCTATTATCAACACATTATATCGAGTATCCTTCAGGCAGATAGCGTGAGAGTAGACGATAAGATTCACTATTTAGTGCAAATTTAGCCGATATAGACTAGGGTTGTCATTAATACTAGTTGCGCAACAAGGGAGAAACGGCTCTCAAAGGTTTGTTCCGCTGATCGTCTTAGCTCTAATCTGCTTGTGCCCCGCAAATGATTCCACTAGGGGCGGGGTGACCGCTCGAACTAAGCTAAGCTCATTCGGGTATCGCATTACCCGTGATTTGGCTCGTTTTGTGAAACACTTCAAATACCAGGTCGAACTAACTCGAACTCGTCCGCTGACCTGTCATCATACGAGACCTGAATAATGGACGGGTCTCATTTGCGAAAAACATCAAAATGCTTTGCTGAAGGCTAACAGCTTGGGTGCTCGAATAAATCTGCGGCAAACGTCGGTGTGGTCTCAACATGTACTCAATGTTTAAATATGGACATTGAATTTTATTTCAGGAGATCAGTATTAGATATCTGCAAACGGAACGGGCTGTAGCACTGTCATATTTCGTGTGTGGCAGCGTCAGTTTCTCAATACGTCCATACAACAAAAATTCCGAAGCTTCATGACCTTCTGTTATCTACACTTGTTTTAATATGCTGTTAATAATTTTGTAATTATTTATTTCTGATTAATAATCATAACATATTTTTATTTTTATTTTTGTATTAGTTAATCACAACCAATTTTTAAAAGAGATGTAAAAATCAATCTATGGGAGTTTCTACGCCCTCCTTCTTCCACAGTGGACCAATGTAGAGAAGAGGCAAAAAATGTCGTTTTCTTAGTATATGTAAATATCTACAGTAATAAAGAACTTTGACTATTGACTATCGAATGTTCACACGAATATCGCGCCAAGAAAAAAACCGCATTACCCGAGAACCGAAGAGGAATGCTCCCCACATCACTATTTCAGAGCATGTTCGTTGCACGACAACTGGTACGCGCTCAGCATTTCATAAACAACGGGATTAGCAATCGGCCACTCCACAAAGGATGGCTATTATAATAGTACGGAAATTGAAACTATATTCTTTGAGAAACCAGCCCAGCTGTAATACGGTTGTTCTTTGAGAGTTGTCTCTGTTTCCTTTGAAATATCGAATTTCAATTGCATAATGAGTCTCAATTTAATTGATTTTCTATCGACAAAAACCATTTTAAATTGAACGCATAGCGATTCGGCTATTTCGGAACGTGCCCGCTTGCGACGCGTTTCTAATTGAGTACCTATTATTTTTATTTAACTCAAAAAAATTACAATATTGGTCCTATCCGTAAGAAAGCATGTTTGGCATGCATGAGCTTTATAGCTTCAATATTTGAAAAACTTTTTTTACCTCCCTCCCCCCCCCCCCCCTTTTGTGTTTCCAATCGCATTTTTTTTCCAATTTTATCGTTAACTGCTAAAGTTAGGAGAAAACCGTCTACAGGTTTGATATGATGAGTCAACTAACCCCGTTAACAAAGCTTAACGTTAAATATATATAAAGTATATTTAGATACTGTCGTGTACCCGCACGCAAATGTGATTACTATCCTTATACGGACAACGTTATATATCCTTTGACAAGAGGTGGCAAGTGCCTTGTTGGATCGACCGTATCTAAGCGAATGCACTTTAACAAAGATTGCAACTTCAAACTGTCTTTCAAGACTGGATGGAATTTCATCCGTAGTGCACTACATTTCTAATAAAAAACACGGTCAAGTGCCAGTTGGACTCGTACACAAAGTGTTCCCTACCACCATACAATGGTAGGGATGGTGTGGAGTGAATAGTTTGGATTTTACATAGCAAAATGTTGTTTACAAAGTTATTGGTGTGTCTACTTTCATATTTCATGTACGTTATTAGGAGCATTTGTAAGTTTGTATGTGATTAACAGATAAATAAAAAACTATGTTAATTCCGGGTAGGTTTTCCTGTAATCTGTATAGTATGTTTTATATTCTGAATTTTTTTCCTAGTTTTAGACTCTGTAGTTGTGGAGATAAGGATGGGAAATGGTATTTTTTTTGCAGATTTTTGATCAAAACTTATGAAGTTATCTATACTAAAATAAAAAATATAATAATTGAAAAGTTTACAATGATATTTTTAGAAACATGTTTTTGATCAAATTATCTACACAACAATCTTATTTGATAGGACGGTAAAATACAGGGGGTTACAGTTTAAATAGAATAGGTCTCCCCCATTCCCTCCCCCTTAGTAGGTTCAAATTAAAAAAAAACTCTTAACGCTGTTGTAACTATTGTAACTATATATACCTATTAACTACTACCTTCTTAATTTAGAATTTCTATTTCCAGTATAGTCTTAGTACCTATATACCTATAAGTTATATGGTTTAGAATTAGATTGCTATAGAATTGTAGTAGTGTTTCATACTCTATTTAAGGAAACTGTAGGTCTTTAATTCTTATTACCCTATATTGTAACAATGTATTATATAAGAGACTGTTTGTTTTTAAATAAAAATAAAAAATAAATAAAAAAACTACTTCGTAAGGCAAGTATTTTTCTAGTTTCATACAATCTGTCATTCCCCATTTCCCTCCTTTGGGGGAGGAATTTCGCCAAATCCCTTCTCAGTGATACCCTACGCTAAATAAGAAATCCGTTGTATTACGTTTCTTGTCTATAGGTCCATCGGTTTAGACTTTTAATTGCTTGTCAGTCAGTCAAACAGCATATTGAATGACTGCTTGCTGTATCCAGGACCAGCAAGGCCACTTCTAGTATTTCATCTGGTAAAGTAGTCCCTACTGGATGTTCCAGAATAATGCCCAGGTCTTATCAACATATATCCACAGATTATTTTGTAGATAATTTTATACAGAACATGTTATCCTTTGACGGTTTTCTGCAAGGTTTAGCCATTTTGCGAATAATGTGCGATTGGGGACACAAAAAAAAAGGGTTGGGGGGGAGTTTATGGCGTTCTTCTATCAATATCACAACAAACGTATAAAAGCTACATGTATGCCAAATTTCAGGCTAAGGACCGTATTTCAGGTTAACAAGTAGTACTATTATATACCCCGACATACAACGTCAGAGCACTTCAGTCAAGTACATACTAATTTATCTTTCTTGTTGAACCTAAAGATAGATTTTTCACAGTAAACTGCATGTATACAGTTACCGCTAAAGCTAGGTGAGAAACTAAACTTATGTTGGCTAAACTTAAGGCTAGTCTTAAGATTAATTTCTAGCCTCGGCTAATGTCCGAAATAATGTTCATTGCGATAAATGATTTCAACATTAGTCAGCTAAACTGCAGTTTAGCCTCAACGCTGTTGAGGCTAAAGATGGGTGAGAAAATATGATTGACATTAGCCGACTAAACTTAAGTTTAGTTCCACACCTAGCTTTAGCCGTAACATATATATCGTTTCACAAAGTTACGTAAAATGACCGCGCAGCCCTTTTCGTAACTCCTATTACTCGTGGTAAGTTAATTAACGGGTGCGCTTCACCGAAAATAAGGCACGAAAAAATAACTAATTTAAAAACAGTACACAGAAAAATTGTGAATAAATATTTTTCAAACTGGGCACGAGCGCCACAATGAAACAAAGCTGGCGTAGGGTGCAGATTATCGTGTATCCTCTTAATATTTCACACGTGAATCCAAATTAGAATCCGTTATTTTTGTTTGTCGTAGATCATCTTTACAAATAAAGTTTTTGGTGAAAAAAAAACCTGCAATCTGATTTACCTCCCCTTTCGAGTGAAGATTTGCAACATGAAGTTCAGTTCCAAAACTCTTATGGCCGAGATGTGGATGGAAGGATCGTTGTTCCTCTGTCCTTAACAAATCGGTCACGAGAGAGAGTCATACTTGCAGACGAAGGGTTCCATCGTAGATCGTACAAAAAAACACGATACAAATTATTCTTGTTTGGAGCCAATAGAAATACACATTCTGTTAAAATTGCAACTCTCTACCACGGCTCATGAGATTCAGCCAGCTGACAGATATAAGGGACGGTCCGTTCATAATCTTCTCACGCACCCTTTCTGGGGCGTGGGGAGTCGGGGTCAGGTCGACGGACCTCTTCCCGAAGAATCGCCTCTGTCCACTCCTGTGGACAGGTCATCGGATGGCCCCTGCGGGCGGTGGTCTTGATGTGGCGCTGGTATGCAGTGGGTGATCGCCGGCTAGGCAACCAGGTCGCGTGGCAGGCGGCGGCGGTCGGGCGGGCGCGCGTGGTGCGGCGCCAGTTCGGCGATGTGCGGAAGATGTGAAGCATCCGCACGCGCGAACATGCCCTTCGCCAGCCTCTGGACAAACTGGTCCACGGTTTCCCATCTTAGGTCCCTCTGGATTGTCGCGTTCCTCACGTAGCGGGGGGCGCCGACGATGGTACGCAGAGAGAGGTTCTCTTGGGCTCGGAGTCTCCGTTTGTTCGTCAGGGACGGACGGGCAGCGGAGGCTCTTGTTTATTATAGACCGTGGTGTTTCCCACTGCTGGGCAAAGGCCTCCCCACTATTAGACCACACTTCCCTATCTTCAGCCTTCTCCCGCCAAGCAGAGAGAAATCTCTCCAGGTCCTGGCGCCATCTCCTTCTGGACTAACCTCTGCGATGGCATCCATCTTGAGGCACCCAATCGGTGACACTCTTTGCCCAAGTATCCGGGTGCACGGCGGACTTGTCGTGCCCAGCTCCACTTTAGCTACTAACTAATCTCTGCTCACTCATACATAACTCATACTTACACACAAGAATTCACAAGGTTTCTACACAAAATCGGGAAAAGTATCGAAATTTATCTAAAATTTAGTCATCATTACTTGATAAGTCTTGTTTATAGTTTTAAAAAGATTCCGAGCATATTGCTCCTAGTTTGACGACATTTGTGGCGTTGCGGTTCGAGGCACTGCATCCCAAGCGAGAGATACCGGGTTCTAATACCGAAAAAAATCCCTTGATCTTAGTTGTGTGTGGGTGTGTGGTTTCGTTGTTCCTGGTTTTCACGACACAAGCAATCCTATTGTGGCACCAGAAGCAATGTATCTGTAAAAATACTATATGACAAATAAATCGGAAAAAAATAATAACAGAATGGTTTGTGATGATACCTATGTAATGCGAGCCTTATTACCACAGTTTCCTCTCAACAATCGCGAGGAGCATAAACCACAGAAAATCATGTATCATGCCAAGCTAATGACTGGTTAATTATAATTAAAGGGCGTGTACATAAATGTGACGAGGGAATTTGCTTTAACTAGAACGATAAATGTTGGGGTGCAATTACTTTGTAATAATTAGCTTAAGACATGTTACTTGCTGGCAGTCTAGCTACAAACGTAGGTTATGGTAGGTCATGGTAAGGAGTGGGCTATTGGTATTGCTTGGTGCCATACAAAGGCTTGGCTAATTCAAATCATATCAAAATATTTTTATTTTGCTTAACATAACTTAGCGTCATACCTTTTCCCGTACTGAGTACCAACTGCACAATTGTGCCCACTTTGAGCCATTTATTCAATTATCCATTTTGGGTGACAGGGGGCTAGCCCATCTCTGCAGCTATGGAGTGATGAAGGTTTCCTCGAGTCCTTTTATATCAGTTTATTTTAATTTTATATACATTGGATCACTGTGGGAGAAGAAGGGCGAGAAACTCCCACAGTTAAATTTTTAGATCTCTTTTAAAAACAGGTTGTGTTTAAATAGTGCAAAATTTATATGTACATTATATATAAATGGCTGCAAAAAAAAATCTAAGTGGCTATATAACTGAGCTTCTGCCATCCCGAATAGGAAAAGACACGACTAAAAATATATATTAACGACTAGCAAAATACTTTATTTAAAGCATTTTGACAGTCCTTTTAGACGTGAGCTCTGTGGGTCAACTATTCGCAGAGGTCAAGCGCCGTCCTTCGCGTATAATAATGTTTCAGGATGCTGTTTGGGCTGCTGCGCTTCTGCAGTGCATCAGGGAAGTTCCTCGGACTTTTACACCATAAGAAGAGCAACAGCGGCGCCCCTGTTGTACTGGGTGCGTGGAAGTTCCAGCGACATTCTGGCTCACATTGCATGGAGACTGGACTGTCCAATCCTCAGACACTGGGATCACCTACGTACGGCTTCAAACTTGAATGTAAGGGGCCGGTGAGTGGAAGATGTATAGGCATGCCAACTCATGAGGCTGTATTGGTGATATTAGTTATTTATTTATCTTTAATTGCTTTATTTGTAATAAACGTTTTTCAATTTGAATTTGATTTTTAATAGCTATATATCTGCGTAATTCTCACGCATAGATATGCGTGAGAATTTGTTACTCTAATAAGAATTAGAAGTAGATACTTATTTCACTCATTCAGTTTTCGGTTTTTGAGCCCGCATATTAAATAGTTATTTCAATACTGCCTATACTCAGTGACATTCGACCCATCAAGAACATCGGTATAAAATCGGTGGAACTTTAAGTTGTTGCGAGGGGACACAGTAACAGACAAGTGTACATACATACATATATACGTACAAGTCAAACACATAACCATCCTCTATTCTGCTTCGCTGCAGAAGAGTAAACATACAAAACAATATACGCAAAGGCGAATTTTACCAGAAGACCTAGACAGGATATGAAAGACTTTTCCAGATTTATACTTGACCCATAGTTTTAAACCGAACAATTTGAATAATTAATTATTTTGATCTGATTTGAGTAGGATATGGTGTGGATTTTTATTGAGTTTAGAGGGTATTCGTGATTGTTGATATTAAATCGTTGATATGAAATAAATGTCGCGCTTGTCGGTATCGTGTGCGCGCCATTCGTACCCTAAAAATACCTCTAGGCACCTATTAGCGGGCGGAACGCACCGCACGGTGGCGCGCCAGCAGTCTCCGCTAGTGAGCGCGCGGAACAGTCTCAACTCTATGTTGGCTGCAGCACCACTGACTGATCTGTTTGGTGATGCATGGAGGCATATCGTGTGAGAATGTGGCCGGTTCTGCGAGATGAAAGCATGATAGAGTTGTTCTTGGACTTTTGGCTAATTATTTTATTTGTTATGGATAATTATTATAAATTAATTTGACTTGTATCTAATTTGACTTGTATTTGATAATTTATGATATTTGCATAATTTGACTATTTATTTATAATTTGTGTAATTATTGACATAAGTAATCTCTACAGTGCATTGGTGCTACTGTAATGCTTTACAAATTGTAAATGATAATAGTAGTTTATGTGACTGATACATAATGGAGAGCATTAGAACTCGATAATGATATCACTCGAAAGTTTTAATGCCTAATTATGTACAGTTACATACACTAGTTTATCTACACACATATCATAAGCTCTCTTTGATGTGTTCAAGAACCGCATGTTGCTCTACACTTGTTTAGCTTATTCAGTAGTACTAACTTCACAGGAAAACTAGGGGCGGCACACAGGCGGACGGTGGCGTTCAAAATTTGAATATCATAATTTGTCGAAAATTGATACATTATAGTCATAACGTATCAATAATCAGATAAGTAATGAGTTTTTACCAAGTAGTATAACATTATGCTGGTCGTGACGTGCGGTTTTTGGACGCAGTAAAGAGGGTACGGGTGTTGATACGGGTGTAGATAAATAAATAAATAAATTCAAAACTTTTATTTTATATATCTATGGGCAACCTCAAAACTCACAAGCCAAACAAATAAGTGCGAGTCGTACTTGGCCATTTTTTCTCCCTCATCTAGTAAAGCCGAGGCGAGCACTCTATTTCCTCGGCAAGTGAAAATAAATGTCTTCAATTTTCAAGTTGAATGTCCTTGTTTATTTGCACGGTTTCTTTGTGTTACGACGTGTTTCCATTCTGCGGGCGCGCCACTTGTTAGTGCTGTTTTGTCTTTAATAAATATTTGAGCTGAAATATTACGGGTCTGGTCGTCGGTTCTGTGTGTAATTGCGCCATTAGGACGCGTGTGGTTGACGCAGAACGTGGAGAAAAGTGTAAAGTGACAGCTTTGATATTGATTTTTAGGGTTCCGTACCTTAATAAAGAAATACGGAACCATAATAGGTTCACTCGTGTCCAATTGTGTAAAAGTATTATTAAAAAACCGAATTTTGAACCGATTATGTTAATATTAGGTACATTTATATAAAATTAAAAAAAAAAAAAAAATGTGAAATTATGACGTTCAAATTTCGAACGCCGACGCCCGCCTGCGTGCTGCCCCTAGTTTGTCTGAGAAGTTGGTACTACAGAACAAGCTAAACAACTGCAGAGCAATGATCAATGCCACAATGCCGGTCAAACATGCGGTTCCTGAACACATCAAAGAGAGCTTATGATATGTGTGTAGATAAACTAGTGTATGTAACTATACATAATTAGGCATTAAAACTCTCGAGTGATATTATTATGAAACTCGCCTTCGGCTCGTTTCACAAACCCACTCTCGAGTGTAAATGCCCTCCATTATGTAGCAGTCACATAAACTACTATTATCAAGTAGTTTAACATTATGCTGATCGTAACGTGCGGTTTTTGTACGCAGTAAAGAGGGTTTATGATACGTGTGTAGATAAACTATTATTATGTGACCCAAATACGACATTGTTGTCATTGCAGTGATTGTGATCTATCAAATAAAAGTAATTGCTGCGGGGGTTTTTTATTAAACTTTGAAATAATAAGTTAAAAAATTATTTAAGAAAATAGGCAAAAAGACCATCCCCCATCTCCGAAACCACTGAAACGGTTATGATACTAAATTATTATTATTGTTCATTATTATGTATAGTTTTTTTCTCTCCGAGAAGGAGGTATAACATGGCACGGGCCGAAGCCAACTACATTATCTGTACTACGTCTGACCTATGAGTTTTCTAACAATTATGCAAGACTATTTTAACTTAAAGCTTTTTGTATATGTGAGTGCATGCCTGTATGTGAGTTCTCAAGCTGTAGTGTTTCCGGTATAACTCCTGTTGAAGAAATCATAATTGGAACTGTTTTAACTGTCGTAACTTGCCATTGTATTGCCAGCGTATTTGGTTACTTTAGTTGTGAAAGTCCTTGAATGCTGCGCCTAAACGGTAAAAGAGGCAGGATTTTAAAAGGATTGATTGGATATTTAGGTCCAAAATGATAGCCTCCGTCGAACTTTGAAACAGAACCGGTATTGTTACTCCATATTGGAAAATAAGTGATTTACGAGTGTGTGCTGTACGATACAACTCAGTCAAGCCATTTGACAATGTGTTTATGCACAATACAAGAACATTCGGTCGATCTATTTTGTGAGATAGCCTAGCTACTATAGGGATAAACAATACAGGTTGAAGCACTTGGTATCTGCTTGTTCAGAAACAGAAGTGCAATGCACCGTATACATTCTCGTAGCAGGCGTAGCGCGTAACATCGCAATTTCGTAGCGGTGTAGCGCATACCACTCCCGTAGCGAGCGTTACGAAAGGGAGCTTCTCAAACGGAATCGATAGACTAGACTAGTGGATGTTGTGTGGTAAGCAGATGCTGGTATAGTTTATACTTAAATATAATAGTAAGTTAGTCTTAATTAATAAACGAATTAATAGTAAGGTAAAACCTTTTCAAAGCTGGATTATTTTGAATCTGTTTGAACTGTATTTAGTTTCCTTAGTACCCCTTTCAACACAAATATCTAATATGCCTCACTTCACACTACCACAAAAAGTAGATAAGTAATGTAGGTTCATTTTCCATTCAATTCTAGAGTTACTGTCATAAAGATCAAATAAGTTTCACAGATGCAACTTGTGCAATAATAAATAAAATATAATCTTGTTATATAATAATAATAATACCTTGGACACTTTACACACATTGATCTAGCCCCAAACTAGGATTAACTTATGTTGGGTACTGGACAACGATACACATACTTATATAGATAAATATTCTCCTTAGATAGATAAACAACCATGACTAAGGTTCAAACATGCGATCTCATCAAACACATATTTTCCCCCACCGGGACTCGACCCCGGGACCCTTGGCTTCGTAGGCAGGGTTATTTATTTTTTATTTATTTATTTATTTATTTATTTATTTATTTATTTATTTATTTATTGTTACTGCTAACTCGGCCATTCGGGTCGTCCATATCTATTTAGATCCAGAATCCATGAAATCAGTCTATATTTAAAATATTTTGGGTACTATAATCCAGCTTATTTATCTTGGAACAACCGAGACAATTATTAGTTCCCCTACTTCCCGCGCCACTTCCGAACCCATTCCCGACCAAAAGGGGGAAGGAGCCTTTAGATCTTTATCAATCAATTATCTAGATTCAATGACAGTGCTCTCTATCACCAGTCTACCTTGACCCACCGCGCCCCGCGGACCGTGCCTTTACCAGGTCCAAATATAGCAGCCAATTAAGACAATGGGTATTGTCGAATGACTATCTTTAAAGCGATATTCCACTGAAAGGATACTTAAAAATTTCTGAGAAATAATATTAAAAAGACATCGTTCCCCTTCGTTTTTTTTTAAATAAATTTCTAAAGGACATGCACGCAAAAAAGAAGTAGGTAGATGTTTTTTACCTAAACCTTGCTATTTTTTGGGATCTTAAAGGAATGTTGAAAGTTATTGTGTCTAAAAAAAGGTATCCAAGTTATCTGAAAATTGAACATGTGCTTGATGTTAAAGAAATCCGAGGTTTGCAAAAAATCTTCATTTCATCACTTGCGGTGCGAAAAATTGCATGTAGTTATGTAAGGCGGCAGTATGGCGAACATTTATTGCGCATAGAGGCCCCTTAACCATCGAGAGACCACGATACACTGGCTAAGATACACTCCTGTAGTCGGGTCGAACCTCGGGTATCCATTGTTTCTCTTTTGTCTCTCGTCTTGATTTGTGGCGTTTGTTAGCGTTGATTTAGAGACAATAATTTCAGTAGGTGTAACAATGGAAACGTTCTTATTTTCTAGAGTAATAATTACGAATGGGCGCTATTGTTCGGGTGCGGTATTCTTTTTGGGTTAGGTATTGAATATAAACATAAACATAAACATTTACATACAGGCACATACATTGCTTCTGGCCCCACACTAGGATACCCTGTGTCGTGGTAACCAGAAACAACGACGTCACACACATATAAACATCCAAGACCTGGGGATTGTTTTTTTTTTTTTTTTCTATTACCCCCAGCCGGGGATCGAACCCGGGACCTCTCGCATGGTAGGCAGAGCCCACAACCGCTGCGCCACAGAGGCCGTCAAATTCTGAATTGGACAAATGCTGAATACCTACTGTTACTGCAAATATCATGGTTGTTTTTTATTAGGTACATGATTCAAGCAGATGACAGATATTTGCATTTATGACCTTAGAGATGACTATTGTTGAAAACTGCTGAATAAGGTCTACAATATACGAACAACATGTGATACAAAAGAATCTGATATTAGAAGTAAACAAAGCCTCTACAGCAAAATTCGGAGAAGTAATTTTTAAAATACTGATAAACTCCGATTTTCCCACGGATTTTCACTCGGTTATTTTTCTCTATCTGCAAAGAGTTTTGAGTTGAAAATTAATTGTTAATAAAATAGAAAGAACCCGCTAATGAGAGACCGCCGACACGACGACATCTGCTGACCTGAAGGAAAAGCGCCTTTGGTTACGTCAGTAATGAGGGAAAACCGTATCTTGCTTTTGCTGATTTTTTAAGCGAACGAATATATTTTGTGCAACTTGTTAAAAACCCAGAGATGTTGCGAATTATTTTGCGAAAAGACACACACTCTATAGGTACATCACATTCGAAGGTATCCTGTTTCATCCATGTCAACACTAGTTACTTACATTAAACTAGAAAATGTAGTCTAATATAATATCTTTACACAAAAAACTGCATCACATATTTAAAACCCTGCCCACATTAAAAATCCTACCATCCACAGAACCTTTAGGGCCCGAGCTAAATTCAAGTACGACACGTTTTTCCCGATTTTTAACGAGCGACTAACGATGTAATTATTTCCAAAAGATAATCCTTTCGTTTGAGTTACAACTTTTTTCGGGATCCTGCTGAGGGCAGTGAAATTTGCGGATTAATTCATATCGACAACGAGAGGCCTTTTCCTTGTATTGTTACGGCGATGAAAGGAATTGGTAATGATGTAATAGAATCCCGATTAGCTTGTTGGGTGCGATATTGCGTGGTTTCAAATGAGGCTATGGCAGATGTTAATAGAAAGGCCAAACAATTGTAAAATGTAAGATTGTACACAACGCATACATCCCGCGAACCTCACCAAAGATATTGCTTCCGCATTTGTTACATGTGTCTTTTTGTTGCTGATAGTAGACGCGGTAGCCATTCTCCATCTTAAAGTCATCATCAGAATCGTCGGGGCATTAACATCACTGTGGCCCTACGCTTCAGTCGAAGACTTTAATATCTAAAGGCTTCGTCACACCGCAGGCAAGACAGGGGGACGGTGGCGTAGCGGTTGTCAGTTTTGTCAAATGTATGGTCAAACGGCCACCACACTGACACAGCGCGGGCCCATTTTCGAATTTGGTGTGACATGCGTCATAAAGTTTCTTGTTTGTAACATCCGCTCTGCTACCGCCCTGCTTACCGACCCGCCGGTGGTGTACCGAAGCCTTAAATCCTACTATTCTCCAGCTGACACAACTCGATGGCTAAATAGAACATGGCTTTTGAGGAATCAATAAAATACTTGAAAGAATCAATCCTTTTATTGTTTTCAATGGGTTTTTTTGTGTTTCCAATGCCAATGCCAATTCACTAGAGCGTGTCCTATCCCTATGTTTGTGTTCGACTATGCATCGCAATAAAACTAAGCAGCACGCGCGAGGACCATCCCGAATCACGGAAACTATAAGCAATTATTTGTTAGGCAACTTTTCTGGTGTTGTTGGGCCGCGGCGACAGAACTCACTTTGTTGGCTACGCCGCGGTAATAACAATTTTGCAGATACTGATACCATACACTACTCGAGATGCACTACCTCCTTGCAGGCAATTTTCTTATAAGATTTCTCAGCATCTGGTTGTCGGAAGTGAATAATTCGACGCAGTCAAAGTATTTATTCATATACCCCGAATATAATTCTGGCGACAAGGCATTTTTTAGTAATACACATGTCGAAATATAACCAAAACCTTTGTCTATACAGTGGCAGAGGCATAGATTCGCAGACGTTGAGCTAGTCCATCAATACTCTATTTCGAGTGACATTTATTGAACACCTTAAAAGATATGAACAGAAATTGAAGCCCCTTTAATTTCCCAAACTACATTTTTGAAGATGTCCCGTCCTTGATGCTATAAGCAACACCGAGTTTCATGGAGGTGGCCCTATTAATCATACGATTATAACCCTCTTCTTGCAGAAACACTATTACAGACTCCAACTCAGTAGTTAGTATAAATTGTGAATAAAACGATATTATAGGCATGATGAATAGAGTTAGTTTTGTCACGTAGGTGTTTTATTTGCAGGACGACGAGACTGGAAATAAATTAACCTCGCTAATGAGTTAACTTGTTACATAACAGTTCAAATGTTGTATTTATTTTATTTATTTATCTGCACACTTATCACAAACCCTTTTTATTGCGTCCAAAAACCGCACGTTACGACCATAATAATATACTACTTGGTCAAAACTAATCTATTATCTCAATATTAATACATTATGACCATAATGTATCAATATTTCGACATATTATGACATAAAATTTCGAACTCCGACGCCCGCTTGCATGCCTCCCCTAGTTTGTCTGTGAAGTAGGTACTGCTGAACAAGCTAAACAAATGCAGAGCTATGATCAATGTCACAATGCCGGTCGAAGATGCGGTTCCTGAACACATAAAAGAGTGCTTATGATATGTGTAAAGATAAACTAGTGTATGTTACTGTACATAAACTACTATTCTTTACTTATTATAATACAAACTTAACTTATGACAAACTGGCATACCCTGAGTCGTGAAGATTCCCATAGTAAATTCAAATTCGGAATCTGATTGATGGAGCATTAAATGATTCTGAGTACGGTGGAAAGAGTGCCAATATACCTTGTATAGAGAGAACTTAACAGATCAGTCGTAGGTATTTTAGAATCGATTATAACTCAGAATGGAGTATCACTAAAAGGCTAAACGTGGGCGTAACTATAACTCTGCCATACTTTATGCGAAAAAGCGTGTTATGTCGGTTTGTTCAGAATAATGTAGGTGTAATACCTCTTCACAATATACACCACTTGTTCAGAATAATGTAGGTACCTATACCTCTTCACAATATACAACACAGTTTGAACAGTCACAATAATGTAGGTGTAATACCTCTTCACAATATACACCACTTGTTCAGAATAATGTAGGTACCTATACCTCTTCACAATATACACCACAGTTTGAACAGTCACAATAATGTAGGTGTAATACCTCTTCACAATATACACCACTTGTTCAGAATAATGTAGGTACCTATACCTCTTCACAATATACACCACAGTTTGAACAGTCACAATAATGTAGGTGTAATACCTCTTCACAATATACACCACTTGTTCAGAATAATGTAGGTACCTATACCTCTTCACAATATACACCACAGTTTGAACGGTCACAAAAGGAGTTCAACACAATCAATTCCTGTTCACTAAAAAGTAATAAGCAATTCAGAACCCGATGCCTCATTACGGCTTAAACTGAAAGCCACCGATTGCTAAAATCCAGACACGAACGGGCACAAAAGCCTAAACTAATCACGACGATCTAAGCCGATTACTGTCCAGTTTCCAGAGCTCGTGCCATCGATTCCTGAGTTTAATGAAAGTTGGGTCACCATTCAGATGAGAGGTCAGCCAACATGGTTATTGTTCCATTTAATTCATTCAAAATGTTATTGTTAATTCGTCATTCTTAATTATATTTCATAGCTCCATTCTTCAGATATAGGAAGATGAGTTAAGTTTACCAGGTAGTTTACTGCATTGAATAGGTAGATTCGCACGCTTTTAGATACATTCGATAAAAAATCGAATACCTACAAGTCGATTGAAAATCGAGTAACAAATCGAGACTTTTATTCCCTGCCCTACCGTTCGACCTGTCTCACGGTCACGAGTAGATTCCTCATTACTGTTTCGTGCGAGGTAGAAGAAACACGCATTCACTCAACTCTGGTAAAACGTTCTCAAACAAGTTTTATCATCTCGAAGCGACACAGTGAGGACGTTCTCATAAAACGTTATCATAAAAAAATTAAGAAGCTCGAAGAAAAAAAAAGGAAAAATCCTCTCAACGTCGTCGCCGGACCATTATTTATTCGGATTCAGATTCAGACAATGAAGGTAATTGTGACTGTTATTTATACGATCTAAAATAGATCTAAGTGGTTCCAAATAAAGCATCTATAAGTCAGCCTGGAGGTTAACTGCGGGTTACACACGATGGCTTGACATGATGCTACAAAAAAACCTGGAGGTTGACCGCGAGTCATTCACGAAGGTTAATTCATAACTTGCTTTCCTCTTCAAGAATTTGTGCGCTTACCCACACCAAAGTACTAAGTGCAAAATAATTTTACTTGCAGAAATCGAAATCAATAATGATGTCAGCCCCATGGCTGTGGCCGACGACGTACTCGTGGACAATGAAATAATCGTTACCACCGAGAACCACCAAACGGAACTAGACCCTGAAATGCGCTGGGCACTAGGAGATCCAGAGGAAGACCATGCAGTATTTGGGGAAAAAATTCACCCAGACTTAGCCCAACGTTGGGAACCTATACTGCGCAAAGGCCTGACAAAAGAAGTGAAAGAAGATCTTTCGAAACTACACAACTTTCCTGATAATTGCCGGCTTTTAAAAGCCCGTAGCCTGAACCCCGAAATTGCAGCCGCCGTCGCCGACGTAGTTCGAGTCAGGGACAAGAAGATGGAGTTGAAACAAGGTCAACTGGGGGTAGGCATAACAGCCATATCAAAGGCCATGCCTACATTGCTCTCGGACGGTAAAAAAGTTGATCTCATCAAACTTTTATCCGATGGATGCAGAGTCCTGTGTGATCTTCACTTTTTAGAGACTCAAACGCGTACTAAGCTGATAACGCCATGTTTGGACAAATCATTCACCAACATAATACAGGAACCGCGAGATGACACTTTATTTGGCAATAAATTGTCAGAAAAGATTAAGACTGCGAAGCCCATAGAGAAACAGGGACTGCAAATAAAAAGAAATGTTCCGATATCGGCCAATTCTGTGCCACAAGCTTATCGAGGTAAACAGCTGGGAAACGGATCGAATCCCCCTCGATACCCCTCGTCGGCGAACAGGGGGGGGGCGAGGAGGGATGTACACTGCGAACAGGCCATCGCCGAGCACCAGCTACCGGAGATTTCAACCTCAAGCGCCATACAGAGATCCGCCGCCGCCGCCGCCGCCTCCAGCAGCGGGGCCGCAGACCAGGCAGCAGACATCGCGGGGGCGTGCCCCAATGCGACATTAACGCAGGTACATGCTGGAAAATTGCACCACTACTACGAATGTTGGCTAGGTATAACTAAAAACAAGTTTGTTTTAGATTGTTTGTTATATGGGTATCGTATACCTACGATTGACTCAATAAGACAGTATGGTATACCTGGCAATTATCAACTTTCTCAAACAGAAAAACATAACATGATGCTTGCTGTTACAAATTTGTTAGATTTAGGCGCAATATCTGTGTGTAAAAACGAGGAAACATAATATATATCGCCAATATTCCTAGCCCCTAAACCGAATGGTGCTTTCAGGTTTATCCTAAATTTGAAATCATTTAACAAATTCGTAAAAAAGGAACACTTCAAAATGGAAGATCATAGAACAGCAATTAACCTGCTACCGACAAACGGTTATCTTGCTACTATCGACTTAAAAGAATCGTATCTGCTAGTTCCCATCAACGCAGAGGTCAAAAAATATTTGCGTTTTACTTTTGGAGGCATTTTATACCAGTTTAATGCAATGCCCTATGGCCTGCCTACGGCACCAAGAACTTTCACTAAAATAATGAAAGAAGTAGTGGGGCACCTAAGAAGTCGTGGTTTTAGCTCAGTCTCATATTTAGATGATGCGCTCTGCCTAGGTCACACTTATCAAGAATGCCTTCGTAATGTCCAGGAAACTGTAAAACTTCTTGAATGTTTGGGTTTCGTAATCAACTACGAAAAAAGCATGCTACAACCTAAACAGCAGTGTAAATTCTTAGGCTTCATTTTTGATACCGTTGATATGTCAATATCTTTACCGCAAAGTAAACGTACTAACATATTACAATTAACGCACAAGTTTTTGAAACTTCCGTGTTGTACCATTCGAGAATTTTCTCAGTTTGTTGGCGTATTAACAGCGGCTTGCCCAGCCGTAAGATACGGTTGGGTGTACACAAAAAAATTGGAGAGAGAAAAGTTTCTCGCCCTCCAAAACCACTCTGACTATAAAAAAAAAGTTTAAACCATCTACCCACATATTGCCCGACTTACATTGGTGGCAGAATAATATCATGACCGCTAAGAACTCAATTGTTCCTGCGAATTACGACATAGAACTATTTACAGATGCGTCACTGACCGGTTGGGGTTGCTTCTGCAACAATATGCGCGCAAATGGACATTGGAAAGAGTGTGAACTAAAGTTTCACATTAACTACTTGGAACTTCAAGCTGCCTTCCTTGGACTTAAATGTTTTGCACAAAATAAATCTAATTGCGCCATACTGATGCGAATTGACAACACAACGGCCATAAGTTATATCAACAGAATGGGTGGCATTCAGTTCCCTCACTTGAATGAACTTGCTAGGAACATTTGGCAGTGGTGCGAGGAGCGGGGTCTATGGGTTTTTGCCTCATATATAAATACAAAAGAAAACGTAGAAGCTGATGAAGAATCAAGAAGAATCAACCCCGATACTGAGTTAGAACTTGGTTCACATGCTTTCCAGGCCGTGGTTGAAAAACGTATGTCTCACATTTGGCGCCAACGCCAAATGTGAGACATACGTCTCATGGAAGCCAGATCCAGATGCTATCAATGTAGATGCATTTACGTGCTCATGGCGAGACTACTATTTTTATTGTTTCCCCCCATTTTCGGTAATTCTTAAATGTCTACAAAAATTGTCAACGAGCAATCAACGGGAATATTTATATTTCCATACTGGCCATCCCAGCCATGGTTCCCGTTGCTAAACAGTTTGCAGATATCGGAGATTATTTTCCTAAGCGACGCTTTACGGTCTAATTTCAGGGTGCATCTACCACGGCAGATTACCCTGGGTGCCACAGTAGTCTCAGGCAGGCGTTCACACGACGAGGGGTCCCAAGCGAAGCATTAGACCTTATGATAGCTTCTCTTTCGGTTAACACTCTCAAGCAGTACAATACATGTTTTAAATTATGGTGGAGCTACTGCGCGAAAAATAGCTGTAATTTTTTGGAACCTCTAATTGCATCTGTAATTAAATTTATAGCAGAACAATTTCAAAATGGAGCATCATACGGCTCACTTAATAGTCATCGGTCAGCTCTTTCATTACTTTTAGGTAAGAAAATAGGTTCCGATGAACAAATAGCAAGACTTCTAAAAGGTGCTTTTAGAATGAGGCCTAGTGTACCTAAATATAGTCATATATGGGACCCTCAAACAGTTCTTGACTTTCTATCGGATTGGTACCCTAATGTTAGTTTACCCCTTGATAAACTATCTAAGAAATTGGCTATTCTTATTGCATTGTGCACAGCACATCGCGTTCAAACGTTATCACTGATTAAAACTAGCGATATTGTGATTTCACAAAGGCAAATAATCGTGACCGTAACGGATCTTATAAAAACGTCAGCTCCAGGACGTGAGCAGACGACTTTGATACTGCCTTACTTTAGTCAGAAACCAAGTGTTTGTCCAGCAAAATGTTTAGAAGATTATTTAGCTGTAACCAAAATTTTGAGACAATCCTACGAAATAAGTAGATTGTTCATGACACACACTCGTCCACACAAGTGCGCTACAGCACAAACCATCAGTCGATGGATAAAGGATGTGTTAGCGGCGAGCGGGATCGATGTGGCGAGGTTCAGCGCGCACAGCACGCGACAAGCCGCCACATCGAGCGCGCGCGCAGCCGGTGTCTCAGTGGACACTATCCGTAAGACAGCTAGCTGGACACCTAATTCGCAAGCATTTGCAAAGTTTTATAACCGCCCCGTCATCACAGAAAACTTTGCAAACGCTTTATTTTCACCTAATCAAAATGATGTTTGAGAAGATATAAGTAAGAAAGAACTGCTTTATGATTTTGCTATAATTTTTTAAAACAAGGTTGTATTTTGTTTAATAAAACTATTTTATTAGATTAAACGTGGATTTAATTTTACTACGATAAGATATATGTATTCCGCTTAAAACCTTACACAAAAACTTTTGTAAACTGTAGGTTCTCTGAACATCTACCTGGTAAACTTAACTCATCTTCCTATATCTGAAGAATTTAGCTATGAAATATAATATATGATCAAACGAACTTCTCAAGCGAAGTTCGATCATTATTATATGAATAGCACCATTTGAAGATATAGGAACCCACCCTCCGCAACCCATGCATAAGACAAAAGTTTTTGATAAAAATCTCTTAAGTAATGAGGAATCTACTCGTGACCGTGAGACAGGTCGAACGGTAGGGCAGGGAATAAAAGTCTCGATTTGTTACTCGATTTTCAATCGACTTGTAGGTATTCGATTTTTTATCGAATGTATCTAAAAGCGTGCGAATCTACCTATTCAATGCAGTAAACTACCTGGTAAACTTAACTCATCTTCCTATATCTTCGAATGGAGCTATTCATATAATAATGATCGAACTTCGCTTGAGAAGTTCGTTTGATCATATATAGTAGTTTATGTGACTGCTACATAATGCCTAATTATGTACAGTTACATACACTACCTATTTTATCTACCTACACTCATATCATAAGTTCTCTTTGATGTGTTGAGGAACCGCATGTTTGACCGGCATTGTGGCATTGATCATTGCTCTGCAGTTGTAGAAATGAGTTTTTACCAAATAGTTTTACATTAAGCTGGTCTTAACGTGCGGTTTTTAGATGCAGGAAAGAGGGTTTATGATACGTGTTTAGATAAAATATATTTAAGGTTTAGACGATTGTATAAAGATTAATTGCATCGAATTAGCTGAAAACAATATATATCTATATGTCACCATTTCGAAACTTTCGATACTGCTATGTCGTTTCTATAAAACTTATTGGCCATACATTGTTCTTCTACTGATTAGTTAATAGTACAAAACAGTGATATAATTTCGCCACTTTCGAACAACTGTAACGTTCTTAGGAACGTTATAGGATGAAATTCAGTGTTTTCTAAAACGTTCTAAGAGCTTTTATAAGACCACTTTTTGTTGCTTGGGAACTCAAAAGTAATTGACTTCCAGACGTGCTGTAGACCTTTTTAGATTACACTTCCACTCTTAAAATGGGTACGTATAATTCAATTATGGATGACCGACAACCTGATTCATAAATCAAACGAAATAAATGTTCTAGCCTAAAATCTACAACGCACTAGGGCCAGGGCAACGGGTCGCTCCCCCGGTCTCCGACCAATTTGCCTAAACTTCTGTTCACTTTCATTTTCTGTGCCACGTCGACTTTTTTTGTTTTTTCAATATTCTGTGAGCCCCGTTTGTTTTTATCCCCAATTTGCCGGCCTAAGAGCGCGTATCTGTTCGGGATAAAAACTTCAATAATAAATTAATTTGTTAACTTTTATGGTTAATGACTGGGTCTGGATCGACTGGCGCCATGGGAAGAGATTATCATTGACGGATACAAAGGGTATTTTTCAGCTTATAATTAATTGATATTTGCATCTTAATGAAGTTCTTATTAACTAAAGTCTAAAACCTATGCTTGTAAAATGCTTTTACGACATCTGACCGAGGTGTCAAGTTAAGATCGGTTAACTAAAGCTGGCATGTTCAAGAAATTTACACATTGCGCTCGTATAGTGCATGGACATCAAGAATAGTCTGTCTGTCTCTCTAGCGCGAGGTCAAACTAATGAGTATGAAGGAGACAGATATTGTTTTGTTTTTGCTACTGCTTATAAATATTTTGAGTTTGAGTGTCAATCGACGCTCGTTATTGTGATTGTTTACCTATTTCGACGTTAGAATAAATTCATTCGTTTTTTAACATACTGTAAAGTGAAATTAGTGTGAGTACAGTGACCGTACCAGCTTTAGTTAACCGATCTGTAGTAAGTGTAATCTATAGGCTGGAAGCTTTTCTTTAATGTCATACTGACTCATCCCGTGCGGGAGACAGTGACAGCAAGACTCTGATTATAGAACCCTCAGATGAACGAAACATAGAACCTGACCAATATGTGATCTTTCACACTGGAAAACTATCCTCAAAAAAGTTAGCTCGCTATTAATAAAAAGAAGAAGAAGTCACTGTGGCGGAAAACATAGAGCAAGGCCACAAAACTGCGTTGCGATGCCACAAGGCAGTGTTGTGGTCTGGGCCTTAGCCTTAGCTTTAACTTTTCTCTATTCTAAACGTAGCTCTATAAAATGTATTGTGCCAGTTTCAGTAATGACATCCACTAAATCACCAAGCCTTTATTTGAAATAAAATTTCCATTTATTTTTTATTAGTTCCACAACTAAAAAGCTACTACTGCTTTAGTCTGCATTGTTGACAATTTAAAAGTTCCCTGAGCCATAGCAACAATGGGCTCAAAAGTTGAGCTTTGAAGGTGAACTTTTCAGCAAAGTAATAATTGCTTTTTCGGTTACATTTACAGGTGTGACTGAGTGACGAATATGAAAAATCCGTTCTTTCTAACAGGCAACAATAAATGGACAAGAAACAACTAAGGACGAGTATGTTGATGTAAGAATTCAGTTAGCATACAAAATGTTGTAAACCTACGATTCCCACAGTACAGGATACTGTGGGAATCGGAACAGTGACGTCACACGCATCCCTAATATAAAAGGGTTTTTATTTCCTACCCGTTCGGTATTCAAAGCCACCAACTCACGTTTATAAGGCAAGACCTCGACCGATATGCGTCTAACACAATGTTTCTAAGGCCTTTCACCCATTACGATACGGATAAGTGACGAGACGGTAAGCAACTCTCGGAGGCTAGTCGCCGCGTCGCTAAATGGAGGCTTTCACAATACGGTACCGTTATCCTGCATTCAAATGAATGTGTGATACTTCGTGGCTACTTGTTTTCAAGACTCACATTTCCTAAGCATATCGTAATCCCCCTCGGATGTGAATAGAAGTGGACGTGTTTTCTGTCGTAGTTAATTTCTGTGGAATAAAATCAAAAATCTAAATTCAAAATTAACGTAACAAAGTACTAGGCGCACATCAACCACAAGGAGCCTCGGAGGTGAGAAATTCCCACTCTCACGCACACCTCGACCCATGTCACGCCCCGCATACTACATAGAAGACGGAAGGACCAACCATAGTGTGCACGACGTGTATGTTATCACTACCGGATTACCACTCTCATTGATAAATAGATCAAATACCCCACCATACCACGCCCACAGGCGTTCCCGCAGTGACCGGACCACCTCTTGCAAACCAGTTTTTAAATTGATTGCTTAGCCTTACTGCCCGCTTATCACTGCCGCTATAGAATTTTGCCGTGCAAATAGGCCTACTTTTCTATTTGGCGCGCCGACGCGGGACCAGCAAATATGTATCATTCGCCAAAATCAACGCAGCAAGGAGCTCAATCAAGATCTGAAAGTGACCTAATAAATTTAGAAAGTGAACTAACTACTCAACTGCACTCCCCTAAGGGTTTTATTACACAAAGAGCTAAGCGTCCTAGGGACTCCAGTGACTCAAATCCTAGCGACTTCTCCGACCTCAAGGATATGATACTGCGGATGATGTCCAGCCAGTCTGAACGGATGGACAACTTGGAAAAGCATATACTGGATATTAAAGGACAAACAACAAACATTGAGACCACAAATTCAGACATCGAAAAGGCAATGAATCACATTTCTGACCAAATGACATGTTTTGACGCAAAAATTGCGAAGTTGGAAAGGGAAAACAAGTCCTTATCAGCCGAAATTGTCACAGCTCAGAGCAGAATTGACACCATTGAACGATACATGACCAAATCATCAATAGAAATACGAGACGTACCTAAACAGAATAACGAAACTAAAGAGGTTCTGTACGGGATGATAACTCAGCTATCCAAAACCCTTAATATTCAATTTAACCGCAGCGACATTCGAGACGTTTCCAGATCCCCCTCCAAGAAAGAGCAACAACTTTCGACAGTTGTCGTTGAGTTTACCAACACATTGACCAAAGCACAATATCTAAATATGGCCAGGGACTACAACAAAAAGAACAAGAACAACAAGCTGGACAACACACACCTAGGACTCCCGGAGCCAAAATCACCGATCTACATTGGCGAGCTGCTGACGCCTGCTGCAAAAAAGCTCTTCTACCTCACCAGAACCTTTGTAAAAGAGAGCCACTTCAACTACTGCTGGACAACAGAAGGAAAAATCTTCATAAAAGAAAATAACGACAGTCCATATTTCCAAATTAAAAACGAAGCACATATACTGTCCCTAAAAAACCCTATTTCTGAATGACTACCCGATTGTCCTATTTTACTACGTAATTTTACTTATATTTTTAGTTACCTAAGATACTATTCAACTTACATTAAAACACAAAACACACCTCAATTTACACAAACAAATAACAAAACAATGCTAATTCAGTACGTTAACATCAGACTGTCAATACCTACTTTACTTTCGACACTAAAATCCCACTATCAATATTTTACCCAAAGAGACTGCAACACATATAGATTAATATATTTTTACACCAATTACCGGCTTCCTTACCAAAATAGTAAACATACAAGTATCGATACCCTCCTAACAATGCATTTCCAAATTTTTATTTTTCCGTGAACAAAATAAGCGACGATTTTATGCAAAATCTAGATAACTTTTGTGTATCCACTGTCTTATCCTGTACTCCAGAGCAAATCTATACGCATATTACAAAACCCAACAATAAACTTAAAATACTATCAATCAATATTCGCTCAATAAATTGCAACTTCCATAGTTTTCTTACTCTACTCACACGATTAGACATAGACTGCGATATTTTAGTTCTGACAGAATGCTGGTTAAGTTGCCTTTCTAATTCTTACATACCTACGCTAGTAAACTATACCCCTATTTTAACAACTATGCATCAGAATCAAAGTGATGGTGTTATTGTTTATGTTAGGTCCGAACTCGCTCACACCTCAGAAGAACTTGATTTTAAAGGATCGGCTTCTGGGCTTCTATTGAAATTAGATTCTGATATAGCTATACTATGCATCTACCGCTCTCCTTCTAATTACAACATTGATTTATTTTTAGAAACTTTAGACCAAATCATTCCAACACTATCATCATTTAAATCCCTAATTATAGCGGGTGACATTAACGTTGATATTATCCCATCTTCTCTGGACTCACGCTCTCATAACTATCTTAGCCGCCTCTCATTCTATGGTCTACTGCCAGCACACGATCTACCTACTAGAGAAAATAGCTGTCTAGATCACCTAATGCTTAGAACCCAATATCCATCACTCACTTTTATCCTCGACTCATACACAACTGATCATCGCCCAGTCCTCTTTATGCTTGACTCTAAACCTACACGAGATAAGTCTCTGGAAACAATTTCTATTATCAACTATGATGGCCTTGATAAAGACATTGCACAACTTGACTTTGCTCCTGTCCATTCCTATATTGATCCAGAGTCTGCTACAAATAATTTAATAACCAGTCTCTCTACAATAATAAATAAAAATACAACAGTTAAAACCATCTCCAAAAAGCAAAAAATTCTTAAGCCCTGGATCTCTCCTGGACTCCTTCGATGCATGCGTAACCGCGATCATCTCCATAAACAGCATAAAGAGAACAAAGATAATGAGATTTTAAGATTAACTTACATCCGCTATAGAAACTTTTGTACAAAACTTTTGAAAAAAATAAAAAGACAGTATGATACAAACGAATTAAAAAAAGCTGGTAATAATAGCAAACGCTTATGGGATACAATAAAAAGAATTTCAAACACCACAAAAACTAAATCCGTGCCTAGCCAACTTCTTTCTCCCACTCATTCTCCCAAACATTCATGTAACAAGGTTAATAACTTTTTTGTTAATATCGGAAAAGCATTGGCTGATAATATTACAGGTTCACCTCATCCTACGGGCTGCAATGAACCCCCTCCTCAATTATCTAACATTCCTGGTTCTTTCGTCTTGCTGAACACAGACGAAAATGAAGTTATTGGCGCCATCAACTCCTTAAGACCCCTAGCTGCTACTGGCTGGGATGGTATTTCTCCAACAATTATCAAAAGATACTCCTTAACTCTCGCCCCTATTCTTAGTCACATTTTCAATCTTTGCTTTCAAAACGGTTCCTTCCCTTCTGCATTTAAAAAGGCGATCATCCACCCTATCTTTAAAAGTGGAGATAGGTCATGCGCTACAAACTATCGCCCAATCGCTGTGCTCACTACCTTCTCGAAGCTCTTGGAACGCATTATTAATAATAGACTTACCAATTACCTAGAAACGAATAATATAATCTCTCCCCAACAATTTGGCTTTCGTAAGAACATCTCTACCGTTGATGCAGTTCTAAAGCTAATGGATAACATTGTCAAAAACATAAACAGCAATAAGAAAACTCTCGCGGTGTTCCTTGACTTAGCAAAAGCTTTTGACACCGTACCGATCCCTATTCTTCTAACCAAACTATATTCTATCGGTGTCAGAGGCATACAGCATAACTTATTCGAATCGTATCTTACGGGCCGATCACAAATGGTAAAAATAGGCCCCCACATGAGTGACGAATCGCAAATATCATACGGTGTACCGCAAGGTAGTATATTAGGGCCCACACTTTTCCTCATATTTATTAATGACATGTGTAACATATCACTTGAAAATGGCACTATTATTACATACGCCGATGATACAGTTCTCCTTTTTAATGGCTCTAGTTGGGCCGATCTCCAAAATACAACTCAATCAGGTTTTAATGTTGTCGCCAACTGGCTTTCCGCACACTTTTTAACTTTGAACACTTCTAAAACAAAATTTATACCCTTTTCTCCCACTTCCGCCAATCAACCTAAATTACCGATTGTTATCCAAGCTCACTCCTGTCACGATCCTCTATTGTGCCATTGCCCCTCCATAGTCCGTACTGACATAATTAAATACTTAGGAATCACGTTGGATAAACACCTGAACTTTAAAACCCACATTGATCTGCTTACATCTAGACTTAGGAAATTAATGTACGTATTCAAATCTATCCGCAACACTACCCCTCCAAATGTAATTAAAACAATGTATTTTGCTCTAGTCCAATCTATAATTACTTATTGTATACCGTGTTGGGGTGGTGCCACTAAAACACACCTCAAACCACTGGAAGTTGCCCAACGCGGAGTACTAAAGGTGGCTACCAAACGTCCTATCCTCTACCCTACTACAAAATTATACAGTGACTGCGACGTCCTAACAGTCAGACAGCTCTTTATTTACAACACCGTGATTCATCAGCATATCAATACACCCTTCTACGAAACCTCCAAACGTCGCAACGACTTAATTTGTAATATTCCCTTGCCAAAGCTTAGTTTTACAAAAAGGCATCACTTATATCTTGGTCCAAAACTTTATAATAAGATAAATAACATAAATTTTGTATTTAACAAACCCACATATGAATGTAAAAAGAATGTGTCTACACTACTAAAAACCTTAACGTATGATGAAACAGAATTTTTTATAGTGTAATATAATTGGTTACGTACTTATCCACTCACACTCTCTCTCTCTCTCTCTCACACACACACACACACACACACACACACCCTCACACACACACACACACACACACACACACACACACACAACACACGCACACACACACACACACCACACAGCCTCAAACTGAGGCATGCAGCATGTTAGTTATTAAAATTTTATTCTGTGTCCTTCCTTCTGAGGAAACATTTTGTCAAGCACATTGTTTAAATTTAAATTTGTTTGTTCTTATTTTAATTATTGCTTGTATCACTTTTACTGCTTAAAACATGACGCCACCGAATCACTGTAACGATCCTCGTAAGAGGCACGGGCCTACTTAATCATAAATACAGGCTACCTGTTAGCCTAGTTATGATAGTAGTCGAAAAACTATCTCCTTGTTATGTATGTTTTTACTATGAATAAAGATTTATTATTATTATTATTATTATTATCAATTATATATTTACAAGTATACAACACCAAATTACAAACACACAACCTACACACACATGACATAAGTAAGGCACTCATGCTGTTTTTTTTTTTGGTTATTTGTCTTTATTTTTTTCTTCTTTTTGATTTCCTATGTTGTTTATATTATGAAATCCTTAATTGGCCTCATTTAAAGATCACTTTTTAAGATTACATGTAAGCACGGCTATGGATTTTTGATGATACACCTTCGCTCAAATTACATTACTCACTAAGTCGTTTTGCTGGAAGAGATCTCTTAATAGTCAATAGTCAATAGTCAAAGTACTTTATTACTGTAGATATTTACATATACTTAGCAAACGTCATTTTTTGCCTCTTCTCTACATTGGACCACTGTGGGAGAAGAAGGGCGTAGAAACTCCCACAGATTTATTTTTAGATCTCTTTTAAAAATAGGTTGTGCTTAACTAATACAAATATGAAAAATTTAATTGTTATGATTAATAAGCAGGAATAAATAATTACAAAATTATTAACAGCAAGGTCTGTGTTGAGCCAGATTAACCCCATACAGTCCTGTCATTTAAGTAATCTTGAACATTGTAATATCCCTTTTTCGACAAAGTCGCTTTAACATGCTTTTTAAATTGCTCAAATGGCAATTTCAAAATTTCCAGAGGTATCTTATTGTAGTAGAGAATGCACTGACCCTTGAAAGAATTGCTAACCTTCGCGAGTCTAAAACGGGGCGCACATATTCTGTGATTATTTCTTAGGTTAACATTACAGCTGTCGCTAAGTTTGGAAAATGTTGTAAGGTTCTTGCGTACATACATTATATTTTCGAAAATAAATTGACTAGCTACTGTTAGTATGTCAATTTCTTTAAAAAGCTCTCTTAAGGAGTCTGTTCGTTTTAAATTATAAATTGCTCGAATAGCTCTTTTCTGTAAAATAAAAATAGTTTGAATATCCGCTGCTTTCCCCCACAACAAGATACCATAGGACATCACACTATGAAAGTAACTAAAATATACTAGCCTAGATGTAGCCACATCCGTGCTTTGTCTGATGTTCCTAACAGCGTAAGCCGCAGAACTTAATTTACCAGCCAATTTATCTATGTGGGGTCCCCACTGCAATTTACTATCAATGGTTATTCCAAGAAACTTCGTATCATTTACCAATTCTAACGTGCTGTTGTCTAACACCAAACTGGTCTCAACTTGCCTGACATTTGGAAGTGAGAATTTGATACACTTGGTTTTACCAGCGTTTAACAATAAATTATTAACTGTGAACCAATTCAAGGTTAAAGACAATACACCATTAACATCATCAAAATCTCCTTTTTGTCTTTCAATTTTGAAGACCATTGAAGTATCATCAGCAAACAACACTATGTCAGTTAATTTCTCCACCATGAAAGGCAGATCATTAATATATACCAGGAATAAGAAAGGGCCTAATATGGAACCTTGTGGAACGCCAATTTTAACACCCGATCCATCAGATTTTACGCCGTTAACTTCTGCCTTTTGAATTCTATTGCTTAGGTATGATCTTAGTAGATCCAACGCTTTATTTCTAACTCCGTAATGATTTAATTTAATTAATAGCGTATTATGATCAACACAATCAAACGCCTTCGACAGGTTGCAAAAAACTCCGATAGCATCCTGTGCGGCCTCCCATGCAGAATAAATATGAGATACAAGGGAAATACCTGCATCCGTAGTCGATTTACCCCTAGTGAAACCATATTGTTTAGCGTGGAGTTGTTTTGTACGGTTGAAGTGTGAGAGCATTTGATTGAGTATAATCTTTTCAAATATTTTACTTAGTGTTGGAAGAACAGATATTGGTCTGAAATTTGAAGGATCGCCCTTATCTCCCGATTTGAACAGCGGTATAAGTTTACTGTGTTTCATGAGGTCTGGAAAATCCCCATCGTCAACACATTTATTGAATATATAAGCTAAGTGTGGGGCTATAACTAGAATTACTGAACCAATGACTTTGACTGATATACCCCACAGGTCTTCCGTATTTTTTAAGTTAAGTAATTTAAACGTTTTGACAATGTCCTGGGGATATACATGATGAAATTTTAAATATACATTACTGACGCTAGTGTTATTTTTTAATAAAGTCTCTGCTTCAAATGGAGATGAATTTAGACTGTCCGTTGTGAGTACGGGTACATTAGTGAAGAATGTTTCAAAAGCTCGAGCAACATCAGCGTTGGATTTAACAACATCATCACCTATCTTTAGGCATAAATCACTGTCCCTTGGTATAACTTTGCCAGTTTCGCGGTTTATTATTTGCCAAACTGTTTTCATTCTATTATTTGAATTTTTAATTTTTCTATTAATGTGTAAAGTTTTTGCAGTTCTACAAACCAACTTGAAAGTTTTGGAATATTTTTTAACATAGTCATGAAATTTTCGATCAAAGTTATAGGTTTTTTGATCATAAAGGTCATACAAGATAACTCTACTTTTACGAATTCCAAACGTTGCCCAGTCATTAAATTTAGATTTACCGTTGTAGTCACTGACTTTCTTTAATTTGAAAACTTTATTGAATTCTGTCTGAATAATGTTGAAGAAGTCTGAGTAGATTTTGTTTGGGTTCTGTTCATTAAAATCCGGTACTGGCAAATTTATATCTAAGTTTTTCGTATATGTCTCTAGTCTATGGGATGTAATAGGCCTATAAAATGTTGGACCAGTCTTATCCTTAATACTAATTGGGAATGAAACTGTTTGACCACTGTGATCGGAGGGTAAGCAGTTAATTACACTTTTAGTTGTGAATGCACAGTCACAAAAAACGTTATCTAAGCAAGTTTGGCTTGTAAGTGTAATTCTAGTCGGCTCTAGAAATACATGACATATATTAAATGATTTGAACAGAGTTATTAATCGTCGCTTCAGTGTTGTATCTACAAGCAGATCTACATTAAGATCGCCACAAATAATTAACTTTTTTCTGTTATTACAAAGTTTAATGAGGGCTTCCTCCATAATTTTCTCAAATATTTCGAAATTGCCATGGCCTTTTTCATCCCTCGGTGGCCTGTAGACACAAACAATAATATGGCTATCTAACTCAACACAGGATACCTCTATTTGTCTTTCAACAGTAAGTGCAAGAATATCTTTTCACCTTAATATTATTCTTCACTAAGATTAAAGAACCACCTCTATCAGCAGTCTTTCTATTGTAACAACTGACAATTTTGTAACTATTTATGTTAAAAGACATCATATTTTCCTTCAACCAGTGTTCAGTAACACAAATAATATCAATGTCAGAATTTTTTAGAAATAATTCTAATACAAGTTCTTTGCCAGGTAGCCCCTGGATGTTTTGATGGGCAATATTTAACTGGGGCTTACATTTTGACATATTTAGTGGCTCTTGTATGCTAGAGATTTCCTCTATTGTCTTATGAACTAATTTAAATTACTTGGAACAGATTCCAATGTTGCATGCAAAGTATAATTAACAGGTGAATTCCCAATAGGGGTGCATGTCATATTACTCTTAAAATAAGCTGATGTCAAGTTGAACTTAGTTAAACCAACTATAGCTGCGTCGCATATATTATAAGCTAACAATGTAGCTACTAATTTTCTATATTTATTAGACAGGTACAATGTATCCCGTGTCAGAGTAAAGTTATGAATAAAATTATTCATGTCGAAATATAAAATAGCATCGCTGTGATGACATGTTAAATTAAATAAATGAATGTTCATTCTATGCACAGATTTGTTCTGTAGTTCTGTCAAATTACAGGCATATGGAAAATTGCATAGTATAAACTTGCATTTCATCCTACTATGTAAGTCTAGAAGTGTTTCAACACTTTTATTCAAATCATTCCGACTAATGTTTGAATGATTTCCTACCATAATTACAATTGTGCTGTACTCATCATAGATACCGCGACTAATCATCTTCACTAGATCTACAAATGAACAATTTGGACAGCAAATGTTCGTTACTTTTTGGTTAAGCCGGTTATGTAATAGAGTCCCAAATCCTGCACCTACTTTGTCGGAGAACAACAGAGTTTTTCTCTGAGCACATATTTAAAGATAAGTACGCCGTTGTATACTGTTTTGTCTTAAATGTAATTTTGCTTTAAATTCTGTAAGCAATAAAGAAATTATGAAAGAAATAAAAAAAAAGTGTCGCTAGGTACACATATGTACCTATAAGGGTACGCCGCAGAGTCTCCCAAAAACCATCTGGAATCTCTCCTGCAGATATCGGCAACTCCACAAGGCAGGACAACAAGAAAATCAAATCGCAATTTAGGGTATAAAGTGGAGTAAGACAGACGCGAGTGCGGCTAAACCGGGAGTTGCGGTAAGCCGCTGCACTCACAGTAATGAGAACTGAAGCCTTCCTGAGCCGACCGCCCCGCCTGACTGACGGCCAGGCAATGTTTACGATGAAGGGACCTCGCTTGGCTGCCTGCTAGATATTTCGTTTCGGTAGGCCGTGTTGGTAGACTCATTTGGGTTTCGGACGGCGTTTTTTGGTTGGGTAAGTTTGGAGGTTTTAAATCTGAACCCTTTTTCGCCCTTCTCGTTTCGAAAGCTTTTTATTTATATGCCAATTCGACTGGTTCCCATTATGACAAGGTTTGTAATATATAACAAGTTACCATTTTGACCACGTTTCGGTTCGACCACTTCCCAATGTGGCATCTTCGCGATTCGACACAATTTTGGCTGTGTGTCAAGGGCTCAAGAGCGAATACCAACTTAATTTAAACTACATTTTCTCCAGAAGTAATTACTGCAAAAAAACCCAAACTAACTCGGAAAAACTGTCACTTTCATACAATTATTGTTAGTTTATTTGAGTCAATGAATATGGGGTGTCGGAGTTTTGGAATGATTGAATCATTCCAAAACTCCGACTATAACGATATCAAATTCTGTGCTGATTTTTCTGGTAATTTTGAAGTTTTGTTTACTACATAAAAAACGTGGCCTGTGCTTAATACTATACACTGAAACTCTAATCTAAATTGACTACGACACCGTCAAGATCCTGGGGCCTACTCCCATTGAAACTGCCAAGAAAAACCATTCGATAGGGAACGTATGTTACGATACCAGTGTGAGTGTGGGTAGCCACCCACACCGACACATCCTCACCCTGGGTGTTTACGATAACGTTAATCAAATCCACGAATCGAGTTGCTATTTAATTCAGGATGGAAATTAGATTCCCACGTTAGACGCCATTCGGATGTTTGATTTAAATTACGACAGATGGGCGTGTGTGAGTGAGTTGTTTGTGTGTGTATGTGTTAGAGGTTCGAGCACACTATTAGGTAATCTAGACGGGAAGGGACTTACGAGAAGCTTGTAATAATTTATTATTTTACAAAAAGATAACCGGAGGAATGCTGCTGACTTCAAAACTAAAGTACTAATGCGACTGTTCGAATCCGAGAGGTCTTGTGCGGTAGATACTGGTTCTACATATTTGTAAATTAGATTATAGGGTTCCGGACCCGAAGGGTGCCTAACGAGACCCTATTACTTAGCCTTTGTCCATCTGTCTGTCCGTCGCGGGCTATAGCCCATAAACCGTATTAGGTAGAGAGTTGAATTTTTCACTCGATGTGTTTAATTTTGCCGCTACAACAACAAAATATTGAACAACACGCAATTCAAAAAATTAAAGGGGTTCCCATACAAGATAAATCTTTATTTAGATTTTTTGTTGTTAGATGGTACGGGACCCTTCGTGTGTGGGTCCGACTAGAAGTTGACCGATTTTGTTATTTAATTAGTTTCGCAGAGTGGCCTCTGGGGCCTTTTTCAGAGGAATATAAGTGTCATAATAAAAGCTTTTAACCTTAATATGATTTTCATAGTACCTAAGTACTTTAATAATAGCTTTTATCTACACACATGTCATAAACCCCTATTATGAGTTCTAAAACCGCAGATTACGACCAGCTTAAAGATAAAGAGGTCTTACCACAAAAAATAAACTCTTGTTAAACAATTGTTTAGGTATAGGTTATGACGTTTGTTTTGAGGTTAAACTATGTGTATTTTTTGTAGTTACGTGGAAACTGTTTTGTTAGAATACATTTCTTATCTGTGAAAACGTTATTATTGCTTCATTATAACATGGTATTAGATGTTCTTATTACATTCAAATTTCCACATCACATAGAGAGCCTACAATATGTGTGTATATAAAGCAGTGAATGTACTATACATAATAAGGCATTAAACCACTCGTGTGATGTTATTATGAAACTCGCCTGTCTCGTATTTTTATGCCTTTACTTATGTAACAGTCAATATTATTGACTTATTACGTTATTGAACTAATTGAATGGGCCCAGGGACTCAGTTTATGAACTTACCCCTTAATACATGGGCTGACCCGAAATGGATCGCGATTTTCAACCTTAATGCTTGGTAATAAATTTCAAAACCTATGAAACCATATATGGGTTAGTGTGCAGTAAAGGGTTAAGCTTACGTTAGAATTAGTAAATGATACGAAGTTTCTTGGAATAACCATTGATAGCAAATTGCAGTGGGGACCCCACATAGATAAATTGGCTGGTAAATTAAGTTCTGCGGCTTACGCTGTTAGGAACATCAGACAAAGCACGGATGTGGCTACATCTAGGCTAGTATATTTTAGTTACTTTCATAGTGTGATGTCCTATGGTATCTTGTTGTGGGGGAAAGCAGCGGATATTCAAACTATTTTTATTTCACAGAAAAGAGCTATTCGAGCAATTTATAATTTAAAACGAACAGACTCCTTAAGAGAGCTTTTTAAAGAAATTGATATCCTAACAGTAGCTAGTCAATTTTTTTTCGGAAATATAATGTATGTACGCAAGAACCTTACAACATTTTCCAAACTTAGTGATAGCTATAATGTTAACCTAAGAAATAATCACAGACTATGTGCGCCCCGTTTTAGACTCGCGAAGGTTAGCAATTCTTTCAAGGGTCAGTGCATTCTCTACTACAATAAGATACCTCTGGAGATTTTGAAATTGCCATTTGAGCAATTTAAAAAGCATGTTAAAGTGACTTTGTCGAAAAAGGGATATTACTATGTTCAAGATTACTTAAATGACAGGACTGTATGGGGTTAGTCTGGCTCAACACAGACCTTGCTGTTAATAATTTTGTAATGATTTATTCCTGGTTATTAATCATAACAATTAAATTTTTCATATTTGTATTAGTTAAGCACTTAAAAGAGATCTAAAAATCAATCTGAGGGAGTTTCTACGCCCTTCTTCTCCCACAGTGGTCCAATGTAGAGAAGAGGCAAAAACTGACGTTTGCTAAGTATATGTAAATATCTACAGTAATAAAGTACTTTGACTTTGACTTAAGTTGTATTTCCCCAACTAGCGACAGTTCCCCAACTAGCGACAGCGCTAGAATGAAGATGAGGAGATAAGCATAAACTTTTACATATTGTGTATGTAAAAATTGCCGTGCACTGACTCAAAATTCAAAATTTAAAATAGAACTATTCTATTCAAACTGGGAGCCCCCATTTTACCGACCTTTCAACATACAACAAAAGATTGTTTTGTAGATGATTTCATAAAGAACACGTTATCCTTCAACGGTTTTCTCCTAGCTTTATCCATTTTAAATAAAATTCAAAACGCTGCGATTGGAGTCACAAAAGAGAGGGGAGGGAGATAAAAAAAGTTTTTCTACGTGTTCATTTTTCAATATTGAAGCACATATATAAAAGCTACATGCCAAATTTCATGGTTTCTTCCGGATGGGTTCGGGTTTGTCAATGTTTTGAGCTAATTAGCAATAATATTTGGGCAGAAATAACCGCGGGGTGGGAGGATTTAATTTATATAAAAAAAACTTTGCCTATGAATCTTAAATTTTCCAGGACTAAGCTCTGTTTTTTTTTTATTCTTTCGCTCGCCTGGGAAAAGGGGGGAGGGCGGGAGGGAACACATTTTTTTCTAAAAATCAATCTGTGGGAGTTTCTTCTGGTTTAATATAAGAAGAGGCAAAAATACGAATTCTCAACATATGTTAATATTTATAGGAAATAAATAAATTTAGATTTTGTTCTAACAAGATTGTCCATAATTTGTTTTTGTTTCAGGAAAAAATCTCTTATATCATTAATTATTATCATATATCACACTCCCATTAGTGTTAAGTTTGCTAATTTACACGCAAACTACAAAGTGGGTGATTATCACGTTTGACATTTGAGACGAGAATCGAATGTCATTATAGATAACACAGCAATTATACATATACATACACCCAGACACACAAACATATACACACACTAATGTTTACCGTGGCTTTTCATTACATACCGGTAATTAGTAGGAAGCAATAACATCGGCAGTTTAGAGATAAGCCATAGGTATTTACTAAGCACTTCGTAAATTATGATCTAAAAATCTTGTTGTACTATCTTGTTCTTGAAGCCTTAATGAACTTCTAAGTGTTTCTTCACATTTTTCGCTCAAAGTGGTTTATTACGGTATCAAAGAGGCTAATCGAGAGAGGGGTAACGCCGCTGCTTCTTCTTCCTCTTCTTTTTTTAAATATATTCAGAGAGGGGCTGTCCCTGATGGTGAAGGAGAGTGCATTCCACAACAGAATGGCCGAAAGTCTCATAGGATGCTGTGGGGTTTTCAGCATAGAAACTGCGTGAGTTCCAGAGATTTGGCTAAAAAAGTCGTTCGTGTTTGTTCAGCAGTTCTTCGTTAGCACTGACCCTGCAGACATCAGCATAATCGATGAAGATTATAAATAAAATTGAGCGAGAGTGATTTTGGTCTATTGAGGCAAAAAATACTGAGGAGACTTCGGTATTTTTTGCCTCAACAGACCAGGGATTAAAAAATTAGCAAATACTCGGCACCTGACCTCATTGACCTGCGATGATCAGGACAACTGGTTCACGAGGACAAGGTCATTTATGGCTATTTACGATTGAGCTCGAGCATAGAAGAGGAGAAAGAATGCCATCTTGAGGGACGCCTGTAAATAATTCATACAAATCAGTGTTTTCTCCGACCTGATACGCTATTGCCAATTCCTCGAATAAGAGTCAAACTAGCCGGCGGAAAATGAGGAGACGTTCAGACATCTGAGGAGCTCAATGAGAATGTCGGAATCTACGCAGTTAAAGGCACTACTGAAATCAAGTAAAGCCAGCACGGAAAGCTGGTTGCAGTCCATAGCTAGCTGGAGCTCAACTGTGAATTTCAGCAAAGCCGTGACGGTGATATTACCTGGTCTGAATCCTGGTTCATGTTCAGCAGTTTGTTAGAGTGAATTTAATAGGAGAGCTGGGTATGGATAATAGATTCAATGACTTTGGAGAGGATGGGTTGGATTGAAATATGACGATACTCTTTAATAAAAGCGGGACTATAAGTTTTAGGTGGTCTGTTCTGAGCTATATTTGTAAAGTAATAAAGAACTTTGGAAACATAAATAAAAATGGATATCTAATCATAGTCCATGAAATCTTATCCAACTAACATGAAGATTCCGTTCTTTGTTACGTGATTCTCTTAGAAATGGCGAAACTATACGGGCAACTCTCTACTGTAAGAACATTTAAAGTAGTTATGGAGTTGAATGTGATGCTGTAAAGCTTTTTATAATAAACTTACATTGAAACTTCCACAGATCTACATTGAATTTATTTTCCCAGATTTTGTGTACAAAATTCTAAATCCGTACATATTTTATGTGGGAAATGATTCCTCAATTCGTATTAACATTAGGTAATATGTTTTATTTCAGTGAAAAACAAATAAAATGGAAAATAAATGTGATACAAAGTATCGTATCGTTCGTTGAATTTCTTGCTAAAATATTTAAACATAAACATAAACATTTATATACAGGCACATACATTGCTTCTGGCCCCACACTAGGATACCCTGTGTCGTGGTAACCAGAAACAGCGACGTCACACACATATAAACATCCAAGACCTGGGGATTGTTTTTTTTTTTTTTTTCATTACCCCCAGCCGGGGATCGAACCCGGGACCTCTCGCATGGTAGGCAGAGCCACAACCGCTGCGCCACAGAGGCCGTCAAAATTTAGTTTGTCTTTTTCCAAGATGTTATGACAAGGGCTTATATAATTCAAGTGTAGTATTCCTTAAACTACTCGAAGATTGTCGATTCGACAACACAATCCTAAGCCCAATGCACACAACACCCAAGTAACAACCGCAAATATGCAAGGCCGCCCGCCCGTCGAGCGCCTGACTCCAGCATTTTGTCATGCTGCGTATAATCCCCGGCCCTTATCGTGACGTTTACAATTGCACGGCATAAATTAAAGCGAGCATGTCCGAGTGAGTCGTCAGTGAGACAGCGTGACAGAGGTCTGATGTTTTGAAGCATTGTGGAGGGGCCGCCGGAATACCATTGTTGGGGTATTAGAGCTCATATTTTTGAGGACGTTGTTTTATTTAGTACATCTGCACTTATATTTATACGACCATACTCTGGTTCATTGTCCGCGATTTTTACTTGTGGCGTAATTATTACTTTTACATTCTCCTCACCAGAAACAATTTTGACCAATTACATACACTAACATCAACAATGTCCTAATTACGAATAGAGAAAAAAATACTATAGAGAGTTTTCTAGAGAAAGTAGCACTTATTTAAAAATGGCACTAATTTAAAAGTGGCACTTACTTTTAAATAAACTTATGGCACATCAAAGCCACCGCAATGGTAAGACATTGTCGATCAATAGACAGAGCACAGTTCTCAATGTGCCAGTGACGTGCAAATAATCCCTTTACACCTCGTTTAGTGAGATTATGTTATGCCTTAGTGTTAAGCTCAAGATATATGGCAAAACAGAAGTTGCAGAACGGCAGTAGTGGAATAGTGGGTGCCTTACGCTGGGGTTGCGCTGTATGTTTGAGCTACATTGATATCTGATAATGCGTGTACTGGGTAGCTTTATTCAGTCAGATATACCTCGCGCCACGAATTAAGAGCGCTGGGCGACGTTGGCGGGAATTATTGCACATATGTACAGGTATTGAAAAGTGATTACTGCGCATTCAATGCCACTGATAACGTTTGCGCGACGTATAATATGGGCGGGTCCGTGGCCTAGCGGTATTCGCACATCGGAAAAGATCGTGCGGGTAGCAACATCTGGCCGAGACGGTCACTGGATGGGTGTCCGTTTCTATGTGGCATTTGTTGAGGACTCTTCTGTGTTTCGGATGGCACGTTAAGCTGTAGGTCCCGGCTACTATTGCAACTCGGAGATAGTAGTCGTAAAGCTGTGCGAGAGGCTCTAATAGGGCAGCTTGATAACTTTTGACAGTCAGGTTGGCCAAAAGCCCGACACCATTCCATCAATCCGCACTGAGCCAGCGTGGTGGAGTATGGCTCAATCATACTCGTATCTGAGTAAAGGCTGATACCCTTCTGTGGGGACATTAATGGAAATTAGAAAAGAGATGAACTGAACAAAAGTTTTTTTTCGGTTCTTCGCTTGTTTTCTTTGCGTTTTTCAAAATTTTCTTCACGTATAAACCTTCCTTTTCGTGTTCCGCGCTTACTGACACATTTTGGGATTATTTATTATTTATAGAAGATATATGAACAGCGTCGTAAGTCATTAGCCTAAAGACAGAACAGAATATCGTACAATAACAAACTAGCTTTAGCAATGTAAAAACAAAGCTTTCAAACGGGGCGGTGACCGCAGTGACAGATGGATTGATGCCTTGAAAGATTGTGGGCGAGCCACGAAATACCAGCGGTTGTAACTACGTCACTAACTCCTGTTTACGGTCTTGTTTACAGTTCGCGGAACTTTTTAGTGGCTCGTCGCCTGCTTTATGAGAAAGAAATTGCGTGAATTTGAGATCAACATGTGTAAAAAAACATCCACCTCTCGACCCCGGGCAACATTGTAGCAATTTTGTTTTACTACGCAATATTGCAGAGATTGCCTACTTTTTTCTGATTCAAGTACTAGAGAAAACATTGTGGACTTGATTAGAGAATAGAAATAAATGGATGAATATTCTGGCTATCCACTCTTGCAGCCGCCGCGACAGCGGTAGTTAGTAGCTACTGGGAGCAGAAGACAAAGCCGATAGACTATTAATCTTGGTACCCTTTGTGCCTATCGCTTTTGTGCCCGCGTGGACTCATAAAGGCGCGGACGATAAGGGGACAATGTGCCGTCATGGTAAACGATAGCGACTGGACTCTGGGGAAGCTTTTTTCTGTGATTAAAGCTCGATGGATGCGGTGTCTGCGGCGCGCGCTATTGGTGATTTTAAAAATGGAATTTTAGTCTTTTTTGATTTGCTTCGTGGGTTATGAGCGGAATGGAATGCTGAAATAGGGTCAAGTTAAACATTGAATAAGGCGAAACCATCAGTGCGTAGATATAAGGGTATTATGTGGCATCATGTTTTATTACCAAGTACGTTTTCGTGAGCTTGCCTGAAAAATTGCCACTCTTTCTCACATGACGTGATATAATGTTGCCTTAAAGGATTTATATGAATGTGTGTGAGGGTATATAATATTCCTGTGACACAATTTCCTTTGAAACGCCGCCACTGGGGAAAATGTCAACTTAGTTGGAAATACTGGTGATATTATGAATTCTGGCTTACCGGCTCTGCTATTTACCTACCACACTGGTGGGTATGTTTTCTTTTGATATAAAATACCAGTTCTATATCAATACCCATTAAATTTTATGTGGGTTTACATAATAATAATAATTATAATAACTTGGAGACTATTTACACAATTGATCTAGCCCCAAACTAGGATTCCCTGTATCTTGGGTACTAGACAACGATATACATACTTATATAGATAAATATTATACTTAGATAGATAAACAACCATGACTAGGGTACAAACTTTTGTTCTCATCAAACAAATATTTGCCCCCACCGGGACTCGAACCCGGGACCCTTGGTTTCGTAGGCAGGGTCACTACCAACTCGGCCATTCGGGTCGTCAGTCAACTAACGGTTTGGTCAACTATCGACACATAGTAAACTGTAGCGTACTTGATGACGCGGTAGTTGATCAATTAACGGTTAAAACCGTTAAATAGTAAACCGGTTTCAACTTGAATTGCAAACGAAATACCGGGGCAAATACTGCGGTAGCTTAGGTGAAGACTAGAGGGGGCGAGCGCAGCGAAGCCCCCGAATAGTCTTCATGTTAGGTTGACATGTAAGAACAAAAGCAACGTAAATTCTAAACCCCGTCGGTATGGTTTTCTATCTGTCGATAGTTGATCAACTACCGCGTTAGTTGATCAACTGACGGTTTTGACTATCTTCCGGTGACATATACAGTGTGATTCTTCATAAACTGGACGTATTGAATAGGGTTAAAGAGGACCCTATAATATCGACAAAAAGATGTTTAAAAAAGATCCCACCCCCCTTGTTGGTTTTTACAACCATTTGATTATAAATTTTCGTGAACCATGCGCCAATTGCAAAAAAAAAATAACTTTGGACTGAAAGGGTTTGTCGTAGTCAAATTAACTGGATTGTAATGATGAAGAGCAGGCAGTACTGCCGGCTCCGGTTAAAAACCTGTTCCACCTCGGTGGGGACATTGATGGGCTAGATTTATTTGTCTCCCCTCATTATTCCACTGGAAGTATCATCAGGCTAGGATTAATCTTGGTTCCGAAAAGTGAAAAAGGGGTATCACAATCTTATTTTTTTCAAAATAAGTAATTAACTTAGAAACATAATGTAGGTGCTATTTAAAAGTTAATGAAATGGAAAATAATATTTCGTCATATTATAGTTATTTTTTAGGGACCAAATTCTGAATTGAACTGCAATTACAAAAAAAAAGTATTCGAAAAATCACAATTGTTCAAAAACAAAGCGTAATTTTAGTAAGCAGTTAACATTTTTTCAGCATTTTTTTGTAACTGACAGTACTGCCTACTCTTCATCATTACAATCCAGTTGATTTGACTACGATAAACCCTTTCAGTCCGTAGTTATATTTTTTTTTTTGCAATTGGTGCATGTTCACGAAAATTTATAATGAAATAAAAGAGGGGTGGGTTATTTTTAAACATTTTTTTGTCGATAAAATATGGTCCTCTTTAACCCTGTTTAATATGTCCAGTTTATGAAGAATCAAACTGTATATGATTGACTTAAAAATATGTTGCGGTCTAATAAATGAAGCTACGCTACTTCACCTCAAGTATCCAGAAAAATCATCCGAATCAGTAACCTAAGTTAAGAGTCATCCTCTACACTGAATGCATTAGGCTATATATCGAAGAGATAGGTATTGGCCAAAGGCTAGCTCTGTCACGCAAGTGGGGTGGCTTAACATGGACACAAGTGTGCATCTGCCACTCCGTGTGGTAGAATTTTCTTATCTGTTAAGGTACTTACACACACCACAACATGATCTTCATGCTTCAGGCAAATATACACTGACGAGCAATGAAAAAGTTCCAGTGAGATAGCACCAAATTACTCCTAAACGGGAAAGGCTAGCTTAATCTGCAATATTGAAATACATTTAACAGCGCATCAGAATATTGTCAATTAAAAACGTAAATATTGTAAATGTAATATTGGTTCTATGTCTTAGGAGATATTAAGGTGTTTGTCGGCACTTTTTGAGTGGAAATTTTTCATTGCTTGTCAGTGTATTTTGAAATGGATTGTGTCTTTTAAAAACAGCTAAAACCTCACTCGCGCAGTTTTATGTGGCTATAATTTCACAGCTTAGTTGGCATCTTACCAACAAGGTGGACTGAGCGTATAAATATCCGCACTTAAACATTTTTCACACACCTATCCGTTCACGAATATTTACCGGGATTTGCGACTTAGCATAAATATTAAACTTAATTACGGTTGACGTAGGGTTAAAATATTGTGGCGCCAACTAGCGCGGATTACGCAAAATGACCTTAACGACAAACTCGGCACTGATTTATAGCAGTAGGTAAAAACCCAGGGCGTTTATAAGGACTTAGCACGCTATTTTAGGTTGTTACTTCGGTTTCGGTCTATGGTAATGGGATATTGGAGGAAACGGTTTATCATCGAGGACGGTTGGAAAACTGCTGGATGTAAACTTAGCAAAGTGTGACTAAGAAAGAGTGCAAAACTCGCAAAACTTGGTATATGGAAATATAAATCTTCCTTTAAAGTCCTTAAAAGGCTAACACAAAACAGCAGAGCCAGCAATAATCAAAACATAGCAAAGATACTATGATAATAGGTAGAGGAACATTTTGTAAGTGTGGTGATGCAATCAAAGTACCTGTTCATCTTTTTAGCTTCGTGGGGCCCATATCAATTTTAAATTAAAAAAATAAATATTTGATAGATCTCTCCCTAAAAATAGCTAACTTCTCACGTCTATTACTATGAAAAGTGTTATCGGTTGAAGTGCGGAATTTACGGTTATATGAATGCAAATTACATAAGAATGTTCAAGTATTAAACGAGTATAAAAGCATTTATAGCGCACGTACCAAATCCTGTTATAACGAGTATTTTCACATAGAATTTCTTTGGTTTAAGGGTATAAAACAATCTACACGACAAATTATCGTGTACCATTTAAACTTATAAGAGAGACATTTCAGTAAATCGATAATATCAGCTATAATAGCCATAGGCTACGTTCATTGTATTTAAAATATTCCAATGTCAAAACATTATGTCAAGACAGGCGATAAAATGGTAAAACTACATGCACAGCGCATAAAAGAGTAATTTCCTGCGGTAGCTAAGCGTGAGGGTGTTTTTCCGCGACGTCTGTAGGGCGCGACTTTCAATAATACGTCGGCTTACGGCCTTTTCAGTGTATTGCAGGTTTTTTTCACGCACGCGGGATTGACTATGGGATTGACCTCAGATCCTCGTGTTCTCAGGCCGCCCCACGTTCCCCGTGACAAGTACGGGAAGGGGGTAAGATAGGAGACGAGCACTGACCGAAAGATCGCCGCCGTAGAAGGGGTGTATGACGAAGGTCTCGTTCCCGATGTGTATGACGCCGGAGACTCCGTTGCAAGTGTGGAAGGCTGCGGAGGCTCCCGGGTAGTCCTTCACGGTACCGTGGTAGTAGCAGTGTTCGATCTCCTGGGGGCAAAAATTCAGAGCAAAATAAGTGTTGGGTACAGCAAATATTCTATTCGTCGCGTTTGTAAATTTTCACACGTAAATAGGGCAAAGGATAATATTCATAATTTCTTTAATGCACACAAATAATATAAAGAAAACTCCTTTGTTCAGGAAATACATACAAAGGCGAGCTTTTCTCTAATAAGAGATCCAGCAAACATGGTTAAGATAGGACTGGTTAATTTCTGAGCAGAGATAGACCTCATGTTATATATACCATACATCATTTTATACCATACATGTGACACCAACTATGCCGTACTCACTAACAGCAGAGCGAAGCAGAATGTGTGACGTGCATGCGGCTGGAGCGGCAGCCAGAATTGGCCTGCATGGTATAGTCACGAGCGCACATATCTATCCGCCGCTGACACAAATGTTGTAGGCTTTGTGATGACCAGAGCTTTAGTCAATTTCATGAAAAATGATGGAGCGTCCTGTCGACGGCTCTCGTATATATGTAATTTTTTATTTTATAGGTGTCTGTGCCAAATGTCTTCTAAGTTATATTTCGCCAAATATCTCTAATGACCTTCTTCTGATAAAAGTCTATCTGTGGTACCCTGAAGATATATTGAGTATTACCTATTAGTGTCTCTGTGTTCTGCAGACCTCGCAATCTACATAGGAAATTTGCGTTTTTTATTTTCATTATTCTCCAACCCCTCCTACCCTTGACCGCTTGAAGTTTATCGGATAAACAATTAGAGTTATTAAAAATCCAAATAACCCGACTGCATTTTCTTTCACTTATGACCCTGGTTACGTGCATATCTCCGGTATTTAGATTTAAAAAAAACTGAATCAACAAAACAAAATCTATATAATTATCGAACATGCTCAAAAAAATTCACGAGAATCGGTTGAGAAATGCGTACTATAGAGGAGCACATCTCTACAGCCGGACAGACATACGGAAACATGTTTGCCCAAGCTGAAATGCGTACTATAGAGGAGCACATCTCTACAGCCGGACAGACATACGGAAGCATGTTTGCCCAAGCTGAAATGCGTACTATAGAGGAGCACATCTCTACAGCCGGACAGACATACGGAAGCATGTTTGCCCAAGCTGAATGAAAACGCTTCGTCGCTTCGCTCGCTCGGTCATTGAGTGCAATGAAACGACTGTATTGAAATCTTCAATTCTCAAACAGTCCAAAGGCAATAAAACTTTGGTCACGGATTGCTGTCAAATAAATCGATATGCCCACCAACTATTCGGCCTATTTCCAAAGTTACCGCAACATTTGATTGGCAACAAACCGGGCTTTTAATGAAATACGTGATAGTGACTCAATCTCTCCCTGAAGCCGAAATCCCACGACATTTAGTGGAGTTTGTCGAAGGTAAGTGGTGTTACTAACTTCGGGGAAGAGCTGACTCCACACCACATACTGTGTAAAGTCTGTGGCTTTAAAAAGTAAGTGATTTCGCGCGAAGCTTAGAATTAATTATAAGAAATATACTTAGGAGTTTCTAAAGTACTGTGGCGTAAGTGATCGTGGCGTTTAAATATAAATAAATAGATGAATAGCGAAGCTTAACTTTTATAATTAACTTTTGATAAGCTATTCAAGTTGATACATTTTTCTTTCAGGAGCTTCTTTAAATTAATTTTAGCTAGGCGACTCTCAAACAACCTGATCGCCATGTTAACGTCTGTTAAGATCTGCGCGCACGTTCCAGGCATATATTAAACATAATTGAAACTTGGAGCAATTTACCAATAGTACAGAGAGTCTGGCTTGACGAGATAGTAGTGTCACAACCGATATCACTAATGAGTCCTTAAAATAATTCAGTTGAAATTTAGTATCAAAATGATTTCGTAATCATCATTCATACAATTACCTGTCTCTTCAGCCATAGTTTTGAAGTAATGCATCTCGGATCCTTTATCGTAATAATAATTGACCGAGCGAGCGGAGCGAACGATGCGACCAGTTTCGAGATTCGCCAAAAATGCTTTTGTCCGGATGTCTGTTCTTGCCTGACAAGTCACTGATTTTGACGAAAAGTTCCTTGATTTAAATATAAGTTCTTTGATTTAAATAAAAATTTTAGTCGAGCGCAATTTTTTAATGGGGGGAAAATAGGCAGGAAAAGGGGAGAAGTTTGCTGTGTAGCGGCCCCAAGCCAAAGTCGTAGCCGCCGCTAACAGTAGCTATGATCGTCTATTCTATCTATCCCAAAATGAGAGGACCCGATTCGGCTGTAAGTTTTGTAAGTAAGAATGATAAGTCGGAATTTCTCGTTCGTTGAGAAATTCGTCAGGCGTACAATAGTCGAACGAAGATTGGTTCAGGAATTTACAGTTTCAAGTTAGACAGAGAAAGCATATATGTCCGCGAGCCGGTAATTCGCATCAGTCAGCGGTGTATTGCGCCAAAACGATCGTTGTTATATTTTATGTGATGGCACCATCTGGTTTTTGTATATATGAGCGCTTTGGAACATCTTTTGTTTTAGTTTTAGTTTTAGTTTTAGTGATCGATCACAGTTATAGTATAGATATCCGTCGTAGTTTTACGACGTGAGTACTCAATTATATTTCATGTGCTCGCTAGTAGCGGCTTGTGGTGCTTCCAATTATATATTTGATTCACGGCAATAACGATCCGGAAAGACCGGTTTACACAATTGCGATTTGAGTTCCGAAATGGGTTCTGAATTAGCGGTTACCTCAAAAGGTCCGTAACGTTTTGAAACCTTCAACTCTGCGCAATTTGAGCTGGATGTTATCGAAACGCAAGCATTTTTGTTTTAGGATATCTAACCCACACCATAGCGAAGTGCATAATTCGATAAATACCGAACTATGAATTCCACTAGCCGCAGCACGTCCTGGGCTGAGCCAAATCATATATACCGACTCAACTTACACATTAGATATCCAGCGAAATTTACATTTAATTTAAAAATGCAACTTGAATCCAATCTGACCCAAGGCAATGCAAAACACCTACCCGGACCTAAACAATGAACTTTAGACTGTAAATTGATCTCTTCGCGCGTCCCCGATAACACACAAATGTCAAAATATCAACAGGATATGTTATCTGTGCTGACACCGGTTTAACTTTGTTCTGAATTTGTTATTTCCATCCGCGGAACCTCATCGATCAAACAGTCTCCCTATGCCCTGACAACCTAGGTTTAGCCGCAACTAAACTCCTGTCTAGCCTAGTCTAAAACCCTAGTGTTATACCACGTCCATTATCGACACCACTCGAAAATGGTTGAGTTTGATTTGAATGTGCTTGAATGTTTAACGACTGTGTGTGTGGGAATTACAAAACTCGCTATTCTAAGGAATGAGGAGAGGATTAGCCCGCGAATATCCTAAGAGCCAATCCAGGAACCCTATGGTGAAGGAAAAAGGAATTTAGGGTCGCTCCAAGCCCAGACTCAGACTCAGATCAATTGACTTAAAAGTTCTTTCCTAACGACCCAAGGATAGTTTTGGAATTAGGGGTAGGTTGATATAAAGGTAGGAACCGAGGTATATCTCGGCGCTTCAGACACTCACGAAAACCCACTGAAACTTCGCAGTCACAAATTCGTATAGTTCTGACGCGTAACACGGCAGACAAAAACTGTTTAGAACTCGTGAAGACGACTGTCACAGAGGCTAGACGCAGAGACTGAATGCTCTCCCTTCCCAGACTCTGGTATTTATACGCCTCACATGCGTCCTTTGCAAATACGCTCTGCCCAAGCGAAGCTTCTTATCACTAACTACACAGGGTCCAATTTCAACCATGCCATGCAGATCCGCCGTTCTACAAATTGTGTGCACGCATATTCACTATGATCAACCATAGGTTATCACTCAAATCATTTGGTACTGCCGATACACAGAATCTGTTGATCGCTGACCAATAAAAGCTTGTTGCGATTAATTAAGCATTACTCGACCACTAGGTGCGCGTAGCAAAAGACCACTAGAATGATATTCAATCCAGAGGTGTCAGACCCTCCATATCATACCTCAATCGCAATTGTATATTTGCAATCTACATAATAGCTTTCTCCGTATCGTTCCATAATAACCTTTCATTATTTAGTTATTCATAATTTTATTCAACGCGCAGCCAAATCGGCTCTGATTTCTACACATCTCGCAGGAATGCGACAAAAAAAACTTGGCCTGAAAACTTCCACGAATCAACCCACGCATCGGCTCTGTTTTTTTTGCTAACTTTGCCAGTAAGCTACACAAAACCCCCAAACGTTATCTGAACCGATTCTCGTATTCAAAACAGCGCGGCGTTGGGCTAGCCCTCTATCATGCAGAATGAAGTATCTAATGTACCGACTCTCGTGTACCATTACAGCCCCCTCCCAGACCTTGAGACACTGTTTATCTCAGTTAACATGGCGCAAGGATCTCATTACCACTATGCTACCCATACTTTGTACATATCTACTCTATATGTTCGGACATCTCAAATCATGTACACCGACCGATGAATCTGTCAATTATGTATATAATATTTACACAACTCGATTGAGTTCTCTCCTGTCTTATCTTATTTATCTATCTTACTATACAACCTCGCTTACCCGCAATTTATCCTAATTCGTATTACTATATATATACAAATTGTTTTTTTTTTGTTTTTTTTTTTTTGTTTTGTTTCCAAACCATGCAAGATCCTTAAATCTACAAAGTAGTTACTCAAATTTACAGCTTACAGCTTAATTATATAACCTTTATACACTATCTTATTTATCTACGCCCTTATTCGTCCTCACATAATACCTGGCTATATTTATAGTATTGAAGTTACCCAATATCTCATTTGAACCCGGATCTACTAACGTATAACAGTTAGGATATACCACTGCCGAAATAACATAAGGCCCTTTATACAACAACGAAAATTTCCGCATGATTTTATGTTCTTTATTTGAACGCACAAAGGTCTTAAGTTTCACATAATCACCTATACGATAGACCTCTAACTTACGCCGTTTGTCCGCCTGTCGCTTACGTCGTTCACTAGAACTTTTAGAGTTTTCTATCGCTACATTTCGCACCTGTTCCGAATCTCGCACACTATGGCCTAATAACCATTCATCGCCTAATTCCTTGTCAATAGTTAACGGTTCCCGCCTACCAAACGCTAACTCATTAGGCGCAAAGCCTGTGCTTGTGTGTTCGATATTATTATAGCAATTCTGAATGTCCGGTAACACGTCTACCCAACTACGATTACTTCCGCCGCAATAAGTTCTAATCAGTCTACCTAGCTCGCGATTCACTCTTTCTACGCTATTAGAATTTGGACAATACACCGACGTATGAGTGACCCGAATCCCCAGCTGTTTGAGTCCAAATTCCCAAACTTTCGATATGAACTGTGGTCCTGAGTCCGTAATTATAGTTTCGATAGGTACTTCCCTATGAAATCTCTTTGTACAAGCGAGCACGCTCCTACCTGTCGCTTTTCGCATTGGATATAATTTTATTACTTTACTGTACACGTCTTGAATCACATATATATATTGATATCCGAATTTACCTACGGGCAATGGCCCATAAAGGTCCGAAAAACTTTCTCACCCAACCTTTCCGCCAACACCGGTGTACAAGGACCAACGGTATTGTTAGTACTTGGTTTGACCTTTTGACATATGTCACAACTTCTTATCACCGCGCTAATCACCCTACTCATATGAAGAAAATAATATCTGTCCTTCATCAGTGCTAATATTTTATATCTGCCGTAGTGACCTATTTCTTCATGTATGTGTAAAATCAGTTCCTCCTGTAGTGATTTCGGAATTACTAGCAACTGTACGTTCCGCTTCGGCACGTGAAAATATAACGTATCACCTACTAGCTTATAATTTTCAAAACCTCTTGTCCCCGTATCTACTACATTACGTCTGATACAACCGCTAATTCGATTTAACCGCTCATCTTCGCTTTGTAATCTCGCAATGTCCCGTAAACTCGAAATAACACTTGCGGTATTCGATGCCTGAAACCAGAATATCCCCGGCTGAACATTTGTACTGTCAATCATGCCTCCAGGTCCCGCTATCTGCCTGCTTAGCGTGTCGGCAATTTGATTATCAGTCCCTCGCACAAATTCTATGTCGTAATCGAATTGCTCTAAAAACATAATCCACCTCGTTACGCGTGCACCCAATAAAGTCCACGACTTAATGAACGTCAAACTTTTATGATCAGTTCTAATAATAACTTTTTCTCCCCGCAAGTATATCTCAAATCGCTTTAAAGTGTATATAACTGCATACATTTCCTGTTCACTGATCGACCATCTAGTCTGGGCACCCTTGAATGCCTGCGAACAGAACCCTATAATTAGTTCCTGGCCCGATTCATCTAATTGATAAACATAGCCCCCAATTCCTATAGCGCTAGCGTCACATTGAACATAATATGTTTTTCCCGCCAATGGCTGACTCAAAATTATACTTTCTGAGAATTGATTTTTTATCTCGTCAAAAGCACTTTGCATCTGCGCACTCCAGACGAACTTGACTCCAGACCGCAATAAATTGTACAAGGGCCGTGTCAACGTTCCAAAATTTTTTATAAACCTCCGAAAGTAATTTATGAACCCCAAAAACGCCCTCAATTGCCTGACAGTTCTGGGTGACGGATATAATTTAAGTGTTTCAATTTTGTCCGGGTCCATCTGCAAACCTTGTGTAGACAAAATGTGCCCCAATAACTTGACCTTTTTTTGTGCGAACTCGCATTTTTTTAGTTTGCATGTGAAGCCCGCGTCTTTCAATTTACTCAGAACCGTGTCCACTTGAGACAAATGCTGTTCGAAGTCACCCTCAGTTAAAATTGCCAAATCGTCAACAAAATTTAAACATTATGACCTAACCTCTGGCCCTAGAATTAAGTCCATCGCCCTCGAAAATGAACCCACACTGGTTTTCAACCCCTGAGGTAAAACATTGTAAACATAACTTCTGCCTTGATATACAAAACCCGTGTATCGTTTAGATTCGTCTGATAATGGTATAGAAAAATACGCATCTTTGATATCAATAACTCCTATGTAATTTATCCGGCGCCCGGATTGCAATATCTCACTCATTAAAGGTGTGGTTTCAACCTCCCCGACCATTCCAGTGTTTAATTGTCGTGCATCTAGAAGAATACGGACCTCTCCTGATTTCTTTAATGTACAAGTCAATGGACTGCTGAAATCCGTAGATTGCCTGCTAATAATACCTATCAATTCCATCTCTTTCAATCGTTTTGTTACTTTATCGCGATATGCGAACGGTATGGGATAGCTTCGTTTTACGAAAGGCGTTTCATCTCTCATTTTTATCTCATGTATATATTTATTTGTCCGACCTATCCTATCGCTAAACAACTCTGCATGTTTATTTAACACCGGCAATAACCTTGTTTTGTGTTCTACAGGTATTGATGAATTATTCACATATTCCTCTATCATATTTCTATAGGTATCTTGGTTCTGTACTTCCATTGTACAACAGCAAAAATCCTGATTAGGGCCAGTACCTAATGGTATTTCACACATCCGCCCGGCGCTTCGTATAATCAGCCTCTTATTACCCTCACACGTTAAACTGGCTCGCGTCTGTTGTATAAAATCAAACCCCAAAATTAAATCTTTAGGCACCCTTGTTAATACTAGCATTGGAGTATCGATAACGCATTCACCTATCGTTAATGGTAACGTTACTAATTTATCAACCTTTTCCTTACTGACTCCAAATGCACCTGTGATTCTCAAACTTGGAATCGGTATTTCCGTCGGTTTTCCCAATTGACTGCACACTTCTTCGTACACTCTCCGACTTATTACGCTGATTTCGCTCCCCGAATCAATCAAACTCCTTACAACAATATTCCCAATACGCACATCTATCTCAGGTAATGTCAAAGTACTACATAACTCGCGCCCACACTCAGTCGAATCGTCGTCTCTGAATATCGTATGTAAACGTCTGTCATTTCGATCTCTACAATTCGATCTAGATTTTTCCTCTAAACACACGGCATATCCGTGCGCTTTATGCGCTAATAATTGAATAAATTCATTCACACCCACGTTCGAATCCAAATTACACAAATCATACAGTCTATGCTTTTTTCCAATTCGATCGGCTGTCCACCCGAACCGTAATAAATATCTGAGCGCGAACGACCCGCGCGAGTCCACTAGTTTTTTGAATTCTGACTTATCGCATTATTCCTGTCACTTGAACTTTGCCCTGCCTCTGTATCTCCTGAACCCCTCTGAAACCCTATTGCCTTGAAGCTAGGCTGAGGCTGTCCGCTTCTACCGCGAAAATAACCGCGACCGCGCGTCCCAAATTCGTTTCGCCCCTTCGTTACCGCGTTATAAGTATTCCTACGACTCACCGCGTTATAACGTAACGTATTTACCCGCATAGCTCGATATTGCCCACGCATGTAGCTATCCCGCCTCACATTATTCGTATCCATTGTCTCAGAACCATGTATCGCACTTAATTCCCCATCGACATTCCGTTCTAAATGCCGAAGGAATTCGACCGCATCACGTATAGACATTGCCTCTTTCCTAGCAAAAAACGCTACCTGAATATCACGCGGCAACTGTCTGAAAATCGTGTTGATTTTCTCCGTATCAGTAAACGGTATCGTAAGCTCATATATGCTATTCAATTGAGAGGCAAAGAATTCTTCCATACTTTGACCTTTCTTAGAATCAAACTTCGCAGTTAGGAATCTTTGCTTAATTAATTCCTGTTCATTATCACCCCAGAATACCTCTCTGAAATCTTTTTCAAAATCCGAATAGGTTCGCCATGAGTCTCTGTATATGCTCATTCGAACTTTTGCAATTCCTACCAAACTATCCGTTGCCCATATCAAAGCCCTAGAACTATCTCCCGAGACGTTAATATAAGCCTTTAAATCTCTTAAGAAAATCATCGGATTTTCCGAATTCCGCCCATCGAATGTCGGCAACTTCTGTGTCATTTTCACAATGCATGATTGACGTTTTTCTACCGATTGTTCAAACGTCTCTAGTTCCTGTCTGTCAGTCTGTCTGTCCGAAGTCCTACTAGCATTGCTCGCGCTGGAACCCCTTTCCAAACTGTCTAATCTATTCACTATTTCAGATAACAATTGCGTCACCCGCCCTGACGCCATTTCACTTGTGTGTGAAAGTGAATAATAATAATAATAATAATAATACCTTGGACACCCCTTACACACATTGATCCAGCCCCAATCTAGGATTCCCTGTATCTTGGGTACTAGACAACGTTATATATACTTATATAGAGAAATATTATACTTAGATAGATAAACAACCATGACCAGGGCACAAACAACCGCTCTCATCAAACAAACATTCGCCCCACCGGGACTCGAACCCGGGACCCCCGGTTTCGTAGGCAGCGTCACTACCGACTCGGCCATTCGGGTCGTCAACCCGTGCTATCGTCTCATGCTACCCGACTAACGTTTTTTTTTTCTAGTCGTAGCTCGTCTGAAACAATGCCCCTTTTTTGCTTATTTCTTATTTACAAACTGAACTGTTTAAAATCGTTTCTACGTTGTGTTATTTTTTTAAAAGTAACGCGTTAGACCTTGATTCTTTTAGAATATCTAGGAATATCTAGGTATCAGACTATCTAGGATATCCTTCCGTCTCGGCACCAAAAATCTGTAGCGGCCCCAAGCCAAAGTCGTAGCCGCCGCTAACAGTAGCTATGATCGTCTATTCTATCTATCCCAAAATGAGAGGACCCGATTCGGCTGTAAGTTTTGTAAGTAAGAATGATAAGTCGGAATTTCTCGTTCGTTGAGAAATTCGTCAGGCGTACAATAGTCGAACGAAGATTGGTTCAGGAATTTACAGTTTCAAGTTAGACAGAGAAAGCATATATGTCCGCGAGCCGGTAATTCGCATCAGTCAGCGGTGTATTGCGCCAAAACGATCGTTGTTATATTTTATGTGATGGCACCATCTGGTTTTTGTATATATGAGCGCTTTGGAACATCTTTTGTTTTAGTTTTAGTTTTAGTTTTAGTGATCGATCACAGTTATAGTATAGATATCCGTCGTAGTTTTACGACGTGAGTACTCAATTATATTTCATGTGCTCGCTAGTAGCGGCTTGTGGTGGTTCCAATTATATATTTGATTCACGGCAATAACGATCCGGAAAGACCGGTTTACACAATTGCGATTTGAGTTCCGAAATGGGTTCTGAATTAGCGGTTACCTCAAAAGGTCCGTAACGTTTTGAAACCTTCAACTCTGCGCAATTTGAGCTGGATGTTATCGAAACGCAAGCATTTTTGTTTTAGGATATCTAACCCACACCATAGCGAAGTGCATAATTCGATAAATACCGAACTATGAATTCCACTAGCCGCAGCACGTCCTGGGGGCCAATTCTCAATATCTTCGATAACAACGCAAAATAGATAACATATCACGACACCTTTATCGCACAGAAATATCGAATGTTGCACGTAAACCGTATTCTCAGTGACCGGCGATATCATTATCGAAGGTGATACAAAATATCGTATCCGGTCTAGAGTCCACAGAACAAAACCACTTCAGTCCGTGTCTATGGAACCAAATTAGGAAACGTTCCATTTGTTCCATTTACTCGATTGATTTCAAATTTCTCGACTGAGTTATTTATAACCTTTTTAAAGAAATTTAACTTGTCTTATGTCTTAATAAGCATTTCATATTTATAAGTATCTATGCAATAAGTCATCTAATAATAATATGCTAAGAATAGTAATCAAATTAACAACATCTTGCCCTTTTACAATAAAATAAAATAAAACATTTACGTATAACAGAATGCAACGGTAATGTGATGACAACAATTGACATTTCTGTTTTCTTTGCTTTTGGTTATGTTTATGTATCTTTTTCGCTGTTTTCTTGAGTGAGGCTAGCAAGGTGAGCAAAGTTTTCAGAAGAATTCTAACAAAAGGACTAGGTGCATAATGGAGAAAGAAAAAAAAACAAGAAAACCTTATCCGACCGTCACTCAAAAAGCTCGGTTAGTCGAACTTTTAGAGGCTGACGCGGAACTGCGAGCTGGAAAGTTTTCAGCTGTTTTCACCAGCAAGATTGCAGCAGCCAGGTGGAACATATTAGCTGATGAGCTTAATTCTGTTCCGGGAGCAAATAAGTCGCCCGAAGAGTGGAAAAAAGTAAGCATAAAATATATATAAACCTTACCTAACCCTATCCCATTGTAATTGTAAAACAATTTTGTATATGTATTGTCAGTTTGGTAATGGTTTCATATTGATTTCAGACATGGCATGACATGAAGTCAAAATGTAAAAAAAAATACAATGTTCAACAGATTATCAAACTTGACTGGTGGTGGCTCCCCTCCAGACCAACTTACAGAAGAAGATAATATGGTCTTAAAACTTGTTGATAAAACATCTCTTGTGGGCCACCCAAACTGCGAGGAGTCAAAGGTGATCTTTTTTGGTAAGCCATGTTGCTCAGATAACTCCTAATCAATATGTCATGTTATACTTCAACCCATAGTGACTCAAATACATAGCACACTGTTAGTAGATGAAGCGGGGTCTTTCATTAGATATATGTTTTGATTGGGTGATGGATACATTGTGGTGAGGAAACCTCAAACATAAAAGTTTCTCTAGTATATAATTATATTTCTCATACTACAGTAACTCATGGGGTGACTGAGTTCATGATTTGAAAATAGGCTGTCACACAGGAGTGTAATCACATTAGCTACTTTGTGGATATCTGACCCAGACCTATGAAGAAAAAGGGGCAAAGCTATGATTTTGATTTCAGGCAGTACCGGTACACAATTAAATAATGCTACATCTGCGGCATCACAAGAGATTGGAGAAGTGATTCAGATTGGTGAGTATGAGTATATTTGGCATAGTATGTTCATGTGTATAATTAACTAGGTACATTAAAATTATCAGATGTGAAACACTTCATTGGCATCGTATGCATTAACTAGGTACAATCGAACCAACTGAATCATGACCCACTTGCCTGATAATTCGTTTGAAACTTTCAAACTTGTAAGATCTATCAAAATGTCAGTGTCTAATCAAATGATAACAAGTTCGTTACCAAGGAAATAAACCTTCAAGCGAATTTCGACCTACTTGCATTTAAGGGGTTTAGCAAAATAAGCTTATGGTGGGTCATGATTCAGATGGTTCGATAGTACATTAAAATTATCAGATGTGAAACACTTCATTGGCATCGCTTAAATGTATTATTTATATATATGCATTACGATGATCAGCAAACCTGCCGACCCCCTGATCAAACTCTTAAGTTTGATACTTCATTATTTGCATAGTAAGAAGTGTTTTAATTTTCAGATGAGAATACATCCAGCCAGTCAAGTGCTCTGCCACAAACCGGAGATATGATTGAGATTGGTAGGTATATCATAAAGAGTAGATATGTAACCTTACCATAACACTTTTAATATAAGCACCACCAAAACCTTCTATTGTTTGCTTAATATTACTTCAATATATTATATAATCATATACATATGTCCTATCTTATCTATATTATCACAGAACATTTTTTTTTTCAAACAATTGCTAGTAAGATATCTTACTTTTCCTATTTTTTTTAGAAATCATCAAATCTAGTGGAGGGATAGTACCTCCACCTGAAGATTTTTCAACAATAGCTTACAAACCTACGAGGTCTCCACAAAAAAAAAGGAATGCTGCATCAAAAAGGCTGCAACAATCTTTGGATACAGCAACTGCTCTAAATAAAAATTTAGAAGATAAAAATAAGTATAAAAAGGAATTTTATACAGAATTTATAAAACAAATGCGTCGACAATCTGACGCAATGTGTAGGATTGCAGATAGCTTGACGCACTTGACGGCAGGGGCAAATCCAAGTAATATTTTACAGTGATTTTCCACCTTTTCCTGCAAGAAACTAAATCTACTGATTTCAGGAAAAGTAAATGTTTAGTTAGTAGTAAAAAATTTAATGCTGTGATTTTAATATTTTTAAGACTGATCTATGGTAGAATCAATGTTTAATACTCCCAGGGATTGATCGCCTGAAATTTTGTAACATTAGACTGATTTATGGTTAAATAAATGTTTAATAACTAGTTAACTCTTAAATGCTGTGATTTTTTATATTTTTAAGACTTAACTATGGTAGAATCAATATCTAATACCCCCAGGGATCGACCACCTGAAATTTCACTGTGATTTTGTAACATTAGACTGATCTAAGGTTAGATAAATGTTTAATTACTTTTAAATTCTGTGATTTTGATATTTTTAAGACTTATCTATGGTAGAATCAATGTTTAATACCGCCAGGGATTACCGCCTGAAATTTCACTGTGATTTTGTTACATTAGACTGATTTAAGGTTAAATAAATGTTTAATTACTTTAAAATGCTGTGATTTTGATATTTTTAAGACTGATGTGAGAGTATATTGTAGATGTAGAGTATAAGTTGTTTAATAATCCACGGATTCGAGGTCTATATACCAAAAACAGGAAGCCAGATCTAACTCATACAAATAACTTCATTCAATATTAAGTGTTAGTGGTCTAAACCCATACAAATAAAAAACTTAATTCTGGGCTAAGTGTATTTTTTATATTTCTTGTATTATGTGATTTTTGCAATAATAATTATTGTTACCTACTTAAAAACTATTATATTGTTATGTAGTACATGTGATGCCAAGTTACTCTTTCCCTGAGTACAGCATGGAGGGGGTGACATCTCTTTCTCGCTTAGGGTGAGAGACAGAGAGGTTACCCCCTCCACGCTACACTCAGTGACAGAGAAACTTGGTGTTATCTGTAAAAACTATTATATTATTTTATAATATTATTATTTTTATGTCTTGTTACTGATATAGAGTAATTAATATATAATTTGATTTCGATCTCATATCTTCATTTAGTGCTAAGTGTAAAAACAAATAAAAGTATTTTATATTTACTTAATTGTTTTATTGTACATTTGTTTTTATAAATTATTATAGCCCAAACTTAATTAAAATAATTTCTTATTATAGTATCACTTTCGTTTGTAATTCTATTTCTTTTTGCCGCATCAGTGGTTCAACCAAGTTTATTAGAGAGATCGTCAAATCTTTGGTTTCATAAAATCTCTGTCCCCTAATTCCCAAGGATCGATCCTCCATTGGGCACGACGACGAGATGTTGCAGCAGCAATTGCAGCTTCGTCCACTAAATCAGCAACGAAAGCAGCAATAAAATTGTCCATTTTCAGCTATGTATTTCAGCAGCGCGACTAATACAGAAAATGAACTTGATTTCATTGACACTTTGACAGCAGTGGTGACTAAACTTTTTTTCATGAACGATATTTACTCGATATTTTCAATGTCGACTGCCCCGGAGTAGTCGATACGTGTCGAACGGAAATTTTCGATAATTTATCGATAGTGACTTCTTGAGAATAAGTCAACCGTGAAATATATCGATATGTGTCGTTTGGATCGATAAATGTCGAATATGATAAAATATCGCCATTGTGAGAATTGGCCCCCTGGGCTGAGCCAAATCATATATACCGACTCAACTTACACATTAGATATCCAGCGAAATTTACATTTAATTTAAAAATGCAACTTGAATCCAATCTGACCCAAGGCAATGCAAAACACCTACCCGGACCTAAACAATGAACTTTAGACTGTAAATTGATCTCTTCGCGCGTCCCCGATAACACACAAATGTCAAAATATCAACAGGATATGTTATCTGTGCTGACACCGGTTTAACTTTGTTCTGAATTTGTTATTTCCATCCGCGGAACCTCATCGATCAAACAGTCTCCCTATGCCCTGACAACCTAGGTTTAGCCGCAACTAAACTCCTGTCTAGCCTAGTCTAAAACCCTAGTGTTATACCACGTCCATTATCGACACCACTCGAAAATGGTTGAGTTTGATTTGAATGTGCTTGAATGTTTAACGACTGTGTGTGTGGGAATTACAAAACTCGCTATTCTAAGGAATGAGGAGAGGATTAGCCCGCGAATATCCTAAGAGCCAATCCAGGAACCCTATGGTGAAGGAAAAAGGAATTTAGGGTCGCTCCAAGCCCAGACTCAGACTCAGATCAATTGACTTAAAAGTTCTTTCCTAACGACCCAAGGATAGTTTTGGAATTAGGGGTAGGTTGATATAAAGGTAGGAACCGAGGTATATCTCGGCGCTTCAGACACTCACGAAAACCCACTGAAACTTCGCAGTCACAAATTCGTATAGTTCTGACGCGTAACACGGCAGACAAAAACTGTTTAGAACTCGTGAAGACGACTGTCACAGAGGCTAGACGCAGAGACTGAATGCTCTCCCTTCCCAGACTCTGGTATTTATACGCCTCACATGCGTCCTTTGCAAATACGCTCTGCCCAAGCGAAGCTTCTTATCACTAACTACACAGGGTCCAATTTCAACCATGCCATGCAGATCCGCCGTTCTACAAATTGTGTGCACGCATATTCACTATGATCAACCGTAGGTTATCACTCAAATCATTTGGTACTGCCGATACACAGAATCTGTTGATCGCTGACCAATAAAAGCTTGTTGCGATTAATTAAGCATTACCCGACCACTAGGTGCGCGTAGCAAAAGACCACTAGAATGATATTCAATCCAGAGGTGTCAGACCCTCCATATCATACCTCAATCGCAATTGTATATTTGCAATCTACATAATAGCTTTCTCCGTATCGTTCCATAATAACCTTTCATTATTTAGTTATTCATAATTTTATTCAACGCGCAGCCAAATCGGCTCTGATTTCTACACATCTCGCAGGAATGCGACAAAAAAAACTTGGCCTGAAAACTTCCACGAATCAACCCACGCATCGGCTCTGTTTTTTTTGCTAACTTTGCCAGTAAGCTACACAAAACCCCCAAACGTTATCTGAACCGATTCTCGTATTCAAAACAGCGCGGCGTTGGGCTAGCCCTCTATCATGCAGAATGAAGTATCTAATGTACCGACTCTCGTGTACCATTACAGCTGTAGCGTTTATCGACTGATTTTAATCAAATTTGAGAGACATAATAAAGACTTCATTCTACAAAAGATGTTGTGAAAAAAACCGAATTCAGTCAAATTGAACCAATAGATTGGAAAGATCCGTCATTTTGTCAGTGACTGACTCATCACTCTCATCATCGATCATCAACATTCTAATGTATTTCTAGCCTACTAGCTTGAAATGTAGTTTTTAGTACAAAGCCAGGAAAAATGGAAACATTCCGGAATTTCAACGCTCATTTTTATATTTACCAATTTTAATTTTAATAGTTTCATAGGTTTAATGTTTACCTATATGATCAATAGATGACGTTGGGTGTAACCTGCATCTCGGTATGGTTATGTTTCCGCTGTGATCTATATAATTGACATGACAGCTATTAAACATGACAAATTCAAAGCCCTGAAATGACCTTGCTAAGCTAATGGAAAGGAAAATTGTCGGTTTTTGAATGGTTATAAGGGCTCGCGAGGTCTACTGTTCTCAAGTGTTCTCACAGACAGAACCACTAGTTACAGTAGATAATACAAAAACCGCAAAATTAATCTGTTGCTTCAAAAGTCAAACGCACCGTCCCCAAAAAAATCCTTGCACACTACTCACTCACAAACGAGTATACATTTTTATCTATGAAACGAGTGCTGCTGTTACACAAAAAAATAGTGGTTAAAATGTCAACTGACGCTGATATTTCCCGAGCGAGAAACAGAGACAGCGCGACGCTGAGTGGCCGTCAAAAGTTGAGTTGTCGTTTATATATCCGGGCAACCGGGCCTACTGGATTAATCGACGTCTAAACCAATAAAACGCGGGAAAAATGCGCCCGGTAATAAATTTATGTCTTAACAATTTTAGCGCGGCAGGCCGCGGACCATTTATCACAGGCTTCAGAAGTGGCAGTGCGTAAGTGCAGGCGATGTGCTCAATGGCTGACGGTTTTCAGCGTTTCCGTCTCGTTCTTTGTCACTTTTGAAGCGGTGTGTCACGCTTTATTGTTTTGGGTAATGGGACGCCGTACCTAAGTACTGATAGACGACCTCTGCAGCATAGCGGCCGAGGTTTTGCCGCACGAGTGTTAGCTCCTGGGTTCGAGGGCCGGGCGGGGATGAAGGACACAAATGAGTTGAGTTCTTCTACGACTAGTGGCCCTGTGGGCAGTAGATGTCACTAACAGGGGAGACTTGAACCAATTTATAGGTACGTATTTTAGATTAAATCAAAATCAAGTAGTAAAGTAGCCGCATCAATAACTTCTAAAACTACATTTTGCGATTTAAAATACAATCTATTGACTTTTCACGAAAATAGTTATAGTCTATTTCACTCACTCTCATGTTCTGTATATATCCTCTTTACTATCCGTCTCCTACTTTGAGGAGTCCAAACTTGGTATGTTTTGAAAAGATTTCTTGGATTTTTAGAAAACAGGCGGCCGAAATGTAATGTTGTAGTATATTTCGGCCCCCCCCAAGAGAAAAATCGAGAAAAGCTCTCGCCAAAAGAAATGAAAAACAGGGAACATGTGTACCAAGTTTTGTGAGGATATGCGATCCGTTTTCATGCGGAAAACTGTGACCCCTAGACCGGAACTGACAGACACCAGACATAGAGACAGACGAAAGCAAAATTGGCCTCTTATCTTGTCGAAATGGAGCCGTTCACTCGCTTCGCTCGCTCGGTCAACAATGCACGTTGTTTGCATAGATCATACTATAGTCAGCTTACAATGCTGTAATCTTGATAAGACGCTAAGGACATTTATTTCCATATAAATGTTACTCTTTTACTATAACGTACAATATCAATCACGGAAATAGACGTAGATAAAACAGAAAAAAGGCAATCTCGAGTCTTGAGAACCATATTTTTATGATAAGACTAAGCAATAATCTCGCAATTCCTCCTCGCTCAATGGAAACTGTAAATTAGTTACAAACAGCGAAGGTTCAAAATACAATGGAGAGTGTTTTCCGGCAAGAAATTTCATATCGCCAGCATCTCAAGCTTGAAAAATGAAATGGGTACGTGTTCTTGGTGCAGAATTCATCTTTTCACAGTTATGGGGGGAAATAAAAGACACAGGGTAAGGTAATTACAGAGACAGCGCCGGAGAGAAATGGTGCTTCCTGCGACGGTTAATGTTCGTCAGACGGAAAATAAATTACGCTACGCTGGGTTAAGGTTACATGTATGTCGTGGTGCTGGTGTTTACATGAAAAGTTGATAGTAGAGCATAACATACCATGGCGTCACGCGTCTTCCCATACGGGGTGGCAGAGGCACAATTGTGCCCACTTCGAGACAGTTATTCAATACTCCATTTTGCGTGACAGGGGGCTGCCCATCGCCGCGGCTATGGAGTAATAAAGGTTTCCTCACGATGTCTTTCCATTGCCGTCAGTACGTCCGTATAATGTACTTAAGATAAAATAATTATCTCATTGGTGCATGGTCAGGAATCGAACTTGCATCTCCTGTGTGAGAAGCAAGCGTGAAACCCATTAGATCACGGAGCTCTTTAGTAGAAGATATAGTTGATATATTTACGGGCACACAAACAAATCCTTATGTATATAAGTACGCCATATTGTTGCGCACATAATATGCACACTATTAAATTATAAGTACCAACATAGCACTGTAAGCTTTTTTGATATTGGAGAACCTAAAAAATGTGAGATTAATTAACACCCCTTCCTGCCACGAAAGCTTTGAAGACAATTTTATATACAGGCTCCACACTAGGAAACCCTGTGACATGGGAGCCAGAATCCGTGACGTCACGCACATATAAACATCCAAGATTTGGGGGTTTTTAAGGATTCCGTATCTTAAGAAGGAAAAACGGACTCATTTAGGATCACTCGTTTCTCCCTAGCCGAGATTCGAACCCGGAATCTTCTGCTTGGAAGGCAGAGCCTTGAGCCGCATCGACAAAGGGGTCGTCATAGACAAACATACCAACAAGACAAACACAAGTTAGATTTGTTTGATCTTATTCGACAATCGACATTGTTTTATAACCATATCCTTTGTTCTATAGTCAAAAAATAAGTAATAATCGTTCAATGGTTCACCTAAATATTTATTAGCCTAGTACTTACTTAGTAATATTAATATAACAGAATCTTGTCAGAGCCATTTTATTAATCTTAAAATATTAACAGTAGCGTCACATATTTGAAACTGCAGTGTTTATCAAGTGTAATCTACATTTATTTAATTTTATGAAGAGTAAACGTAACCAGGATAAGCTATGCTCCTACCCACGTAAATCTGCTTACTTTGATAAAAGCATATTTGGCATGTCCACCCGAATATATAATAAACTACCGGAGACATTAAGAGCGATGAATAATATAAGTATTTTTAAATATAATCTTAAGAAATTGCTTACATCCAAGGCCTACTACACCGTACATGAATATCTCTTCGACACCGACACTGTATATAGCTTACACCACTGACTACCTCAATCACACCTTTTTTTATTGACTGATTGATTACCTATCTGCATGTTAAATAGGTAATGTATAGTATTAGTCAATAAATAATAATATTTGTATGCCATTGCGCGAAACATAGAGATACCTACACTTTAAACGTATTCCTAAGACCTTTGTCATATACACCTATGTTTTACAAATAAAGATCTATTCTATTCTATTCTATTCTTACTTACCTCATTTTTAATTGAACAGTTTTTAAAAGCACTAAATAAACTACGCGTTTATGTTCTACAAAGTTCGTCTTAAATAGCACCGTTCGACTCGAATAACTGCTTATTTCACCATAAAATCAATTTACCGGCTCAATCAGAATGTAGATGGGCCGCGAGCGAGCGTACTCCGAGCGATTGAGACGCAAAAAAAAACAACATCACCGCGCATTTCGAGCGAACGAAAGGATCATGTATTATCCCCCTCAGCTTTACTAAATTAAACAAGGTGGTGAGAGAATTCAATCCAATCTAAACTTCGTTCAATCCAATCTGAATTTCTTCACCTTTCACGCCATCCCCTCTTGTACACCCTTCCCCTTTCACCCTTGAAAGGTTCTGACCTACAGATTTATTTCAACCATCCTGTAGCCTCCCAGGGTCTGTGGATTCGCGTTGGAATTAATCTATTTACATATTGTAAAAAAGTTGTACGGTACCTGCGTGACCCACGCAATTGCTAAATTTTATAAACAGTTTTCTAATATAAGTATATAGCTGATGAAGATGATGATGATTGTGGTAAATCTGGAATAGTTACGAGTACTCAAATTTTATGGCGTTATCTTTGGGGAAATAGCACGGAGGTACCGTCGCTTTTCACCCTTCAAAAATACTCATAAGGATATTGGTCAACATAAAATCGACTGATAGTTCTAAGCCTACTTTAAAAAACACGAAATCCCTTACCATGTATTTATATACTCCAAATATGTAAATGTATTCGAAAATAACCTGAATTCAAGATCTTCACGAAAAAACAAGTTAATATTACACATTTCCTACTTAAAACTATATTCATGAAGACCTTTTATAATGTCAATAAAAATATATAATAATCTTCCAGAAACTCTATTAAATGAACCGAAAGATAATATATTTATACATAAATTAAAACAAATGTTATACAATAAATACAGTTAACGAGTAGTTAAATGACAAATTTAAATAGACAATAAATTCATTTCTAGGATAATTTTTCATGACTGATATTTATCGTCCACTGATTTTTGGTAAATTACACTTATTATAAATTAACAAACTTTGTTTCCCTCTTCTATTGCAAATACTTTTTTACAAGGTCCATAAATAACAAATGTATCCTTAAAACAACCTATGCAACAAACATTTTATGGAATGCAATAAATATACTGAGTATGAGTATTAGCTTCGGTTCCCGACGACTTTTCAACAATGATTAATTACTTAGGATGAATCATTTTATTATCAGAAGACACGATAAATAAATACTCGTATAAGGCAGAATAAACTGTTATTTATTATTCAGCAGCCTTCGTCGGGGAAATTAAAGAGGAGGCACGCCCGAAGGCTTGTACCGACAAAGGTCTTTATAAATTAGGGACGGAACCCTCAGATATATCAGGGCATTGGCGCACAAAACGTGACCGTAGATCCCTAACCGGTGAGACTGTCTCTACGACTTATCATTTTGAGAGACGTGAAGCATTGCGTTTAATAAATTAAACGTAAATAAAATTGAGTCCAAATTCCAAATGTCTTTATTACTTTAGATATTTACATATACTTAGCAAACGTAATTTTTTGCTACTTCTCTACATTGGACCACTGTGGGAGAAGTAGGGCGTGGTAGTTTTACCACAGATTGATTTTTAGAACTCTTTTAAAATTGCTTGTGCTTAACTAATACAAATATTACAATATCATTTAATAAATAATTACAAAATTATTAACAGCAAGGTCTGTGTTGAGATAGATTAACCCCATACAGTCCCGTCATTTAAGTAATCTTGAACATTGTAATATCCCTTTTTCGACAAAGTCGCTTTAACATGGTTTTTGAATTGCTCAAATGGCAATTTTAATTGTGAATCAAATGGCAATGTCAATTTCAATGAGTATTGAATATTATTGAGTATTGGGCTGGTCTATTGACATGAAAAATGGAGTATTGAATAACTCTGTGCCACTACCAGTCCTAATGGGAAAATAATATACTTGTATTCGTTAAAAAACTACTTCAATTTACAAAATGATGTTAGTTTGTTATCATCGTCCTGTTACCCCTCAGCTGGTGATTTGGTCTGTTAGTGAGTAAATATATTTGTTATCATCGTCCTGTTACCCCTCAGCTGGTGATTTGGTCTGTTAGTGAGTAAATATATTTGTTATCATCGTCCTGTTACCCCTCAGCTGGTGATTTGGTCTGTTAGTGAGTAAATATATTTGTTATCATCGTCCTGTTACCCCTCAGCTGGTGATTTGGTCTGTTAGTGAGTAAATATATTTGTTATCATTGTCCTGTTACCCCTCAGCTGGTGATTTGGTCTGTTAGTGAGTAAATATATTTGTTATCATCGTCCTGTTACCCCTCAGCTGGTGATTTGGTCTGTTAGTGAGTAAATATATTTGTTATCATCGTCCTGTTACCCCTCAGCTGGTGATTTGGTCTGTTAGTGAGTAAATATATTTGTTATCATCGTCCTGTTACCCCTCAGCTGGTGATTTGGTCTGTTAGTGAGTAAATATATTTGGTCCGATCTTCGGGCATCTGTTTGTTGTTAAAAACAATTCAAAGGTACCATACTGAGGAGACCATTTCGAGATAATTATGTTCCTAACTAAATTTCGTTATTGCCATCAAAAATATTACAGGATTACTGAAATATCCGTTAAAAAACGTATATCCTCTACGGCGTAGTTTGTTCAAATTCCCTTCGCCGTTAAGTTGGCTGTTCTGTTAAAATGTCAAGTATCAACACTTTTCCTGACAGTCGATAACGCAAATATCAGTCGGAACGTACAACAAACATAGATATTACAGTTTTTTAATGTTATAATGTTCTTTATTAGGACTTGTAAGTATATTTATTATTTGAATGTTTTACCAGCCACGTGTAGTAATAAAGCTATAATAATAAACATAGTTAACCAAAAACCACAAAATAACCTAACTTATGTACAAATATTAAATTAAATAAAAAAATACCCTCAAATCGCCGCCATAGAGAGGCAGAGTACTCAACATGCTGGCACCATTGCCTCGCTGTATAGCCAGGCTTATGCGCTGGGCGAGGAAGGTGCCAGCTCTTGGGTCAGCCGACGCTTCAACCAGTCTTTTCGCAATCTCTTTATAATCGGAAACAACCAGCCCCAAGTACAACCGTTCCAAAACTGTGAGAAGTGACGTCAGGAGGGTGTTATGTAAAAACATAAAAAAATGAGACATCCATTACGCGAAATATTCAAAAAACTTTCCTAAAATTTCACAAAATTAAATCAAAAGTAGTACGTATTTTTTTAGCATGACAACTGTTTTCTATGAGCTGCCTCTCAAGTTCCAAAAGGCTGGGTAAAATTTGAGTGACGAATCTGATGACACTCAAATTCCTGGCTCAAACGTTTTATATTTAATCTAGCATTCAGGGCAAGCCGCCCCAAACTAGTTTAGTAGAATGGAGGTAACGTATCTCCGCCCCATACATCTTTGCGCTAAGCAATATAAATCGGTCCACTTTTGCAGGGAAAAGGGAAATCTTACGATATACGTCACGTTTACCTATACTCGGATATATTTCACACTAAACTAGTTTCAGCCGGCTATCTGGACGCTGAGATAAAGTACGCAGAAAATAACACGTAACTGAGAATGGATTTCCACTTTCCACATTGATATTACTTTATTTTATAAACATAACATAGCGTCACGCCTTTTCCCATTTTTTGCGTGACAAGGGGCTAGTCCATCGCAGCAGCGGAGAAATGAAGGTTTCCTCACGATGTTTTCCATCACCGTTAGAACGTCCATATAATATAAATTAAGATAAATTAATTAACTCATTGGTACATGGTCAGGAATCGAACCTGCATTTCCTGTGTGAGAAGCAAGCGTGAAACCCAGTAGACCACGGAGCTAACTTTATTTACTCATATATACCATTTTTTTATTGCTGTTATTTATGTTTATTTAACATATATATTTTATAATACTATTTAGTCTACATTTGATTGTTAGCTTAACAGGTATACCAACATAATAAGCTGCAAGGCAGCATTACGCTCAATTTGAGCCTATTTGGGGAGGCAGTACACTCAATATTACTTGTGTCTAGTATTCCTGACCTGACTTGTTTCCATTTATTTAATAATTGTAGTTGTGCTGTATTCGTAAATAATTTATTTATCTATCTATTTTAAAACATATCTTTGGATTATTAGTTATCCAGTCAATCATATCAACCTGAAAAGGTAAGACATCTGGTTCTAAATCATAAATAAAAAAAAAACACTGTTACATTACTACCTTCTGACCCCAGACAAGTATAGCCTGTGCCATAAGAACCATAAAGAGCGAAACATTCCTGTATGATACTCGAACATGTATTCATGCATCGTTAACCACTTTCAGAGAATGCGCATCAATAACGAAATTCACGGACTGCTGCTTATATTAAGTGCCACTCAAATATCATACGTTGCGAGCGAGAGACTGTGACAGCATGATTCAAGTTAAAAACATCCGAGCCCAAGTTTTTTTAAAGGCCCCGTTTCCCATTTTGAGTTTGCACCCTGTTTGTCTGTGGCACCCCAAGAAGAAGTAGTCCTTACTCATTGCAAGATTACTTGAACCAAGTATATCCCGGATTACTTAAGTGATTGGTAGTGCTTTGTTCTAAACGGCTTTTGTTCCTAGATTTCGCGGTTCTGAATTTGTATTTATCTTCACATAGAGCTCGTACCACACGACTTTCTGGATTCCAATGTGGAGAAGAGGCAAAAAATTACGTTTGCTAACTATTTTGTATATCCACAGTTATAAAGAAATTTTTACTTTGACTTTGAACTGTATCATCGCTCGAGCCTACCAAAAACTTGGTTTGATTCTGCGTCTATCAAAACCTTTTAAGCGAGCAAAAACCATCATAACGCTATACTACGCATATGTGCGTAGTATTTTAGAATTTGGTTGTGTAGTGTGGGATCCCCACTATGCGGTACACGTTGCTCGTCTTGAGAAGATTCAGAATAAACTTTTAAAATCATTAGACTACAGGACCGGCACTAACTATAATGATAATAAAAGGCTGTGTGATAAGTTCAATATTGCCTCCCTAGAAAGCAGACGCACTTTTTTGGATGCCTCATTCCTATATAAATTATTAAATGACCATATAGATTCGGCATGTATACTTGAGAAGGTAAACTTGTTTGTTAACCGCATCTCCTCACGTTCAAAGAAAACATTTTATTCTACCCTATGTAGCACAAACTATGCAAAAAACACATTCTTTCGACGATCTTTCGAAACTTATAACAAAAGACTGATCGATATAGATATCTTCGCAAACTCACTTCCTACCTATAAAAGACAAATAAAAGAAGTTCTATGTAGGTAACTTAACTATACATTCTCGAATATTTTCACAACACGGTATAAATTGTAACCAATTAATGGTACTCCAGGTCTTTATGTAAATAGTCAATCAATCCATGTTTAGTAAGTGATAAAAGTAGCTGCAAAAAACTATTAAGTACTAGCCGTTTGCGTTGATTTTGCCGTTACCTCCCGCCGCTGTCACCCGCACCCGCACCCGCACCCGACCGGGACCGGTATGCGTGCGGGGTGCGGTTGAGTGCGGCGCTAGGCAACGGCAAACTCGAAGCTAACGGCTGCTATGTTCAATAAGGCTTGTAGGCGAGATCATCAAATTTGGTACGGACTGACTATATTTTTAGTAAGCATCTGCTCTTCAAACATATTGTGCTACGAATGTAAAACACAAACACACAATAAGGCTCGTAATAATAAACCGCTCTCAGGTCTGAAAGCTATCTCAAGCGCGTAAAATGACAGATTTCATATGGCGAAACCGTCTGAGACAACTCTCAGAGCAGAGGGCGGTTTATTATTATGGGCTTAAGATAAGATACCATATATTGTTGGAACCAGAAGTAGCGTGGTCACAAAAATATAAAAGGGGATATTTTTTCTTCGTCTTTAATCGGGATTCGAACACCTTTCGCTTGGGCAGGATCTAGACCGCCATGCCACATCACCTGTTTGTCGCGAATGATCTAATTTCCGCTAATTGTTACTTTTATCATGAGATCGATTTTTCTGTTGAAGTGATTTATTGGTGACAAATACGAGTGCTCAGAGGAAAATGTGCTAATAAGTTTAGAAATCTTCGGGGTTTTCATAGTTTAGGCGAATTCAGAATTCCAACCATTAGAGGCCCGTAGCATGCCCAATATTTCAATCAGTGTGGAAAAACTATACCTAGTCGGTCCTTAAGTTCTGTCACAAGGTTTTTGATAGATAAAACTCAGCAATAAACTTTTTCTTATTCGTATTGTACATGATTAAAAAGCTTATTTTATACGAATCAAATTGCAATACAAAACATTTTGTACGATTATCGCAATATGACAAAAAACCTTATAACTTGAGACAATCGCGAACCCAAAACACGCCGCAACTGACAAAAATACCACTTACCACAAATTTAATAAAAAAACAGTGTTCCAGATAACCAACAAGGTTTTTTTATTTATTCTGAAACCTCGATTTTAGACCATGCTTAACAACTAGCATTTGATTTTCTGTTAGCTTTCAGTTCCAACTGCTCCCAAAGAGAACTTTACGTACTTTTTACGTTTTCAGAAAAACGTATAAAAATGATCTTGTGGGCAACAAGTACACTACGTAAAATGTGAATATGAAAATTAGTTTTACCCAGACTTAGTTATCGTATGCTTCAAAATGAAGGTAACGGGTTCAGGGAGGGTTCTGACTAAAATCTCACGTAAGTTTGAAATGTTTTAAGAGTCATGGAAAAAAGATAAAGTGAATCTCGTCCGTATTTTTGATTGGGTAAAAAAGTGCAAAATCTCTGAAGAAACTAGCATTTGTGTAATATGGCCTTAAGCATTTAAATCCAATAATCGTTCTAATTTATCAGTATTTAATGAGCTATCAAACCATATATAGTATTAAATAAAATAAAACTTGGTATTATTTACTATGCGGCAAAATATTTGTGACAGAACTTATGGACCGACTATGTATGTTCAATTTAAAGTTCGTAAATGTTCATGAAAAATCGCAACTGCACAATATAGATGGCAGCACTCAAGAAACTCCTTGTCCTCGTTTTCGACACTAGATGAACAGTGTGAGGAGAGGACGTGGACAAATATGGTAAAGATACAAGAGTAAAAGAGCTGGCATTAATACACTGATGAATTTGTCAATGCATGGCCTGACCCGAAATGGATCGCGATTTTCTTGCTTATTGCTTGGTCATAAAGTTCAAAAACTGTGAACCATATATGGGTTGCAGAAAAGGGTTAAGCAAGGTCTTTGTTGAGAGAACTCTTGTCATTTTTAATGGTTTGAACATAATGACGTTTAACAAAAGTGAATGAGGTGGCCTGAATTTACAATTTACCTAGGATATGCTATGCTCCAGGACTTTGTTTTAGTTTGATCACATTGCTAGTGGTGTGATGACCGGTACTTATAAGTTTCATCATCACCATAAGAAAGGTAATTTCAAAATATCTGAGAAATTTTTGAAATAACTTGAAAGTAATTCTCGTATTTCCTACACAATGAGAAAACATGACTCGACAATCCCCATCATAAAGATTTATTGACATATTATCATTTTCGACTATGATGATCAGTCACATCACTATTCTGTACTAACACCCAGAAGAATGATAACCAACACATCGATAATCCAAAATACGTCTCAATTTTTTTAGGGATTTATAAATTCAACCTCTTAGCAACTGCATGCTCAAAAATTCATAAAATACTAACAAAATACAGATTTATATATTACTTATTTATTTATTGATCTTAAACAATCCACACCTAAAGACAGATAATTAAAGCAAGTATAATATCCTAGCATAATAAAATAATGACGATAACGATTAAAAAAAACTTTGCCCGTGCTTTGCGAAAAACAAGTGATTTCCAAAAAGATTACATACCCGTGCGGCGTGCTGGCGTCCCGTGCGAAACGTGCAGAAACGTATTTCCACCGTGACGTCACGGTTCACGGGCGCTCCGTCAAGTGCACTAACGACGTATTTGCGAGTTTTCCGACGCTCTGATACAGTTTTACGGCGCTCAAACGAGCCTCCGACGGCGTTTTATCTCAACCGTTTGCATAGAGAGAGTACGCTATACGAGTTTCAGAGCCGTTTCGCTCGTCCTTGGCGCGGCTCTGGCGAGAAATGTTAATCCTTTTCCTTGTTATCGGAAATTCGATGTGATAAACTAGGCTCTTTATGTTGTATTACGTTCGGGAATGATGGAGGGGAAAAACGAGTCACCTTTTCTCGCTTTTGTCCTTTTATTGCAAAGACTTCCGTTTGAGTAAAGTTTTCTGTGGTAATCGAAATATCCGAGGTTCTGACACCATATTTATGTTTGGTGCAGCATAGTAGAATAGCAATAAGAAGGTTTGACATGCTCCATCAATGTTTTCAATATTTAACCACCATCAAATGAGCCTGCCAAATGAGTCCGTACCGTGACAAAATCACAGTTCCTTAATATCTAAAGCTCCTGTCCAGTATCCCTCGATCAATTAAAAGTCCGTGTCGATTTCAGAAATCACTGCATTTTAAAATATTGCTCACCGACCGCACCGGCCACCTCTCGCAACAAAAAAGTAAACGAAGAACAGAAAGAGAGAAAAAAGTTAAACACAGGCAAAGCGACAGATTGCGGTCGGGCGAAGATGCAATTAAACATCGGCGAAGGCGAAGGCGAAGCTGGCTCGGTTTAATTAAAGTTACGCCTCGGCCGGGTAAATACCCGGAGATGAACCGGTTCAACCGGGCGGGGGCTCACCACACCGCACAACACACTTACAATCTTGAGTCGACGCTAGGTATGTGCAACTGAAATCGTGTCACATGATGTTATTACCATCAATTGACAATGATCGATCTGCGACCATTGGCTAGCTCCCTAGCCTAGCCTACTACCATACCCTTAATGATTTCTTTTTACCATCAATTGACAATGATCGATCTGCGACCATTGGCTAGCTCCCTAGCCTAGCCTACTACCATACCCTTAATGATTTCTTTTTACCATAAATTGACAATGATCGATCTGCGACCATTGGCTAGCTCCCTAGCCTAGCCTACTACCATACCCTTAATGATTTCTTTTTACCATAAATTGACAATGATCGATCTGCGACCATTGGCTAGCTCCCTAGCCTAGCCTACTACCATACCCTTAATGATTTCTTTTTACCATCAATTGACAATGATCGATCTGCGACCATTGGCTAGCTCCCTAGCCTAGCCTACTACCATACCCATAATGATTTCTTTTTACCATCAATTGACAATGATCGATCTGCGACCATTGGCTAGCTCCCTAGCCTAGCCTACTACCATACCCTTAATGATTTCTTTTTACCATCAATTGACAATGATCGATCTGCGACCATTGGCTAGCTCCCTAGCCTAGCCTACTACCATACCCTTAATGATTTCTTTTGTAGTAGTTGACTTCACTGCGATGTTTCTTAGATATATAATATTATAACCGGTTCATCAGTTCAAAAGTTATCAGCTTAAATAGGAAACAAGTGAACCATATGTTAGCCGCAAAGTTTCATGAATGTGTCGTTTTTCTGCGAGCAATTGGTAAATGGTTTTGGCAAACTATTTTCTAAACGCGGATAGTTTGCTGCTCTGTATCAGATTAATGAGGTAAACACAATATTTAATCGAATATAGCAAAACTTAAGTTGAATTAACTTGAAGAGAAGTGAGTTAGCGCAATAGCGCAGAGTAGTTCGACCATCTTCACCGCACTGGAGAAGTCCCCTGGCAGAGTGACATCGATCTGTTAACCCTGGTCTGTGTTTAAGTAATTTGGAAGTCTAGCTTAGCTAAGTAGCTAGTAAAGCGACGGTGGGGTTGTAATCGTATTGTCTTGGATTTTCGCTTGCAGGCTGATGGTTTGAATTTGCGATAAAATTCGATTCTTCAGGATGTCCGAAGTGATCAATCACACTTTAACTTAGCATGTCGATGATCGACAATTTAGTAAAAACAAATAAAACCCCCAAATACATTACTAGTTCGACTGTTATTTTTTAATTCGCCACTACAGGGTGCTCTTCGATATTTGTAAGCCCGATTTTGTTCTGTAATGCAAAGGCAAATAACAAAACAAAGTCCAAAATGGAATAGACATATTCAAATGATAAAAGGCTTCTTCTTAGGATTCCGTACCCAAAGGCTAAAACGGGACTCTATTACTAAGACTCCGCTATCTGTCTGTCTGTCTGTCCGTCTGTCACCAGGGTGTATCTCATGAACCGTGATAGTTAGTCAGATGAAATTTACACAGATGATGTATTTCTGTTGCTGCTATAACAACAAGCACTAAAAAACAGAACAGAATAAATATTTAAAGGGCTCCCATACAACAATTATTTCAATACCACATACAACTTGTGAATGCACCTGATTACGTACATGAAGTGTGAAAGTAGCCGCTCCAATAACTTTGTAAACAACATTTTGCTATGTAAAATCCAAACTATTCACTCCACACAATCTCTACCATTGTACGGTGGTACGGAACCCTTCGTGCACGAGTAAGACTCGCACTTGAACGGTTTTATTCTTTACCCATCTTATCTAAATCGCAGTTTCATTATTGGAAAACAATTCGTCGAAACCCAAGCCCCGCAGTTGCTGAATTTTTCCGCTTTAATCTCTCTATGAATCCCAAAGGAAGAAGGAGGAAGCGAGAGATGTATGCCAGAATCGTAGCAGGTGGAGGTCTTTGGTCTCTGCCTATCCCTCTTCCGGGAAATAGGCGTGAGCATATGTATGTATGTATGTATGAATCCCAAATCAGTTTACTAGTCCTATTCTTCTTAAATTATCTTAAAACAATCGGGAGGATTTCGCAGAGCGCCCGCTCAATCTTAATCTACGGGTTACTAAATCGTCCTCAGAAGTTGGAAGGTGAAATTTTGTTAAACTCAATTAAAACCATCTCAACACTTTAATTGTCTGTCTGATGAATGGTCGAACTTCTGTGGACTGGGATATCGGTCTTGGCTGTCGATGCCCACCTGAGTTATAAAGTTTTAAAACTTAACTCCAACTTTAAAGTATCATAGTGATTTATTAAAAGGTGTCTTAACTTAGCTTCGAAACTTTGGTCATCCCATTTCTTCAGTGCGACTTCAATTAGATCAACAAAGCATACTTAAGATCTTAATTAGTTAAAACCATATGTAATTATAGTCAAAACCTGAGTTGTTCACGCTTTTACTCCAAACTGTACTTAAAACCAATCGGCCTCTGTTAATTTATGATTGTTGTTGTGATTAATTTCGGATCTTCGACGAAGCCCACAGATATTGTTTTTGCTAACGCTGCTCCATAAACAAACAATGAGTAATTAGTAAAAAGATTTAATTAAGTCTTTATCAATCAGTTTTTAATTTAAAATCCCTTCCCCTTAACCTTTAGTTACATCTGCGAGGGAGGGCGCCTCATTGGACTGGCAATTGGAATAATAAACAGGCCTGCCCTACCCACCCTTTATTCTTTTGTTTTTTCAGGCCTTGCACAGGGTAAACAAGGCCTATACCCAGCAGTGAGGGACTGTTGGGTAATTGATAATGATGATTGGGGTTTTGAGACTCGTGGTGAGTTTAGAAGAATCGTCGGAACATTGACAAAGAAGGTAATGAGAATTATCACTTACACTTTACATAATATAATTTTATCATCCAGTTGAAAAACGTTTCTCTGGGAATGACCATGTTTGTGGTCCCAATGATTCCGTTAAAACTTTCCGCACGCTAACGATTCCTCCGAATAGTAAGTATTTGTCTCTGCTATAATTACGCAAGCAAAGCATGCCTATCACTTGGCCACAATTCAGCGCGCCTTGTGGTACACTCTGTGAAGATACTATTATACCTATAGGTTTGAGCTTTGACATAGTGCCTTCAGTTTATGTTTCGATGGATCGAATAGCTAATTTTGTCAGCAAACTCAAAATATAAAACATAAAATAAATTGTATGGACTTCAATAATTGTACCGTAGCATATACGGTGCTTTTAATCAGTTTGTGCCTTATGCAGGCGTTACTGCAATAATTGCAGGTCATGAACAAGTTCTCAAGATACCTTTCACTCGCCCTTACAAAGCTGCGCTTTTTGCTAGTCTTACAACGAAGTCAAGTAAGTCAAAAATATTAAGTACACCAATAACTTCTTCATGAGAATTGGCTTGTCGCTTTCAATATTTAATTTGGCTGCCAGAACCCGACGAATCTCCGATCTATTCATATCTCACAAGCACGCACTCACGAGTCACAAAGGATACAACTTTGGCCGTCATTTATTCCTGTTGCTACTTACTACTCACTTCGTATCATACATTGAGGGTCTCCTCTATTGAAGACCTTCGTTTTGTCGACAAATCCGCGGGATTCAGCGCTCGCTTTCAAGAGAAAATCTTTTGGAAATATTGAGATATTTTTCTTCTTCCAACTCGGATGCTTTCCAGGGGAAACGGGTGTTACGTGTTGTGCCACTTTTTTGTGATATAAAAGGTGAATTGTGTGTGTACATTACGGTTTATATTTCAAATAAGCCACAATTTATCCTGGGGTGACGTGTTGTTGGTGCTCATATACAGATAATTTAATTAGAATGTTTGTTGTAAATGATCTAACCGCTATGTTTAGTTATGTACGAGAGCCAAAATAATAACAGGAAAGCTGAATGGTGCACAGCTTTCCTGTTATCATTCATTATAACAGGAAAGCTGTACGTAAATCATATCATTGCCCGATATTTAATGTCATTATAAATACGAAATAAAGAAACATAGACTTAGTATGAAACTTTTTCCCATACGTGGTGGCAGAGGCAGAGGCCCACATTTAGCCAGTTTTTCAATAGTCCAATTTGCGTGATAGGGGGCTAGCCCATCGCACTAAACCCAGCTGTTATTGTGATCATAAACGTATAGTACAGTTTACAACATAAAAAGGCACACGTCGCAAACGCGAATGTATCTACGATTTTTAATATGTTGTTAGTACCCTTTGAGAGTAAGTTATACCCAGCTTTGCAACCCTGAAAACGCTGTGATACTCCCTCCCGTGTTGCTCGAAAAACTGCGAAATTCTGGCGCTAACTGGCGCTTTTTTTCAGCTTAATAAGTCAAGTAGTTTTTAATTTTCATATTCATAAACTGTTACCCCCATGTGTCACCCTTAGGGGATGATTTTTTTATTCCAATTGACTGCATTGACATTTTTATTATTGAATTATTATTAATATTATTGACATTTATTGAACTGACATGTACGATTAAGACAAAGACAAAAATGATTATTTTTTCATCATTGTTTGTAACTAGGTTTTAAATTATTTACAGTGTTTCAAATGGTGGTACAAATATAAACTTTATTATATAACATCTTAAATCTAAATTTGATCCATATTTAGAGCTTAAATCAATATCAGTATAAACAATTTTAATATAGTTTTATTTTATGACTCCATTAAATTATTCATTGATACCATAGTTAACTTTATATTTAAGATTTCGTAACAATTTTTTTGAAAAATGTAAATTCAAAGTTTTTATAGCATTTGGAAATAGGTTAAATATTTTTGCGACATAGGAAACACTATTTCTATAGGGAAATATTAAACGCACATCAAAAATAGTGATTTGCACAGCAAATATCAGGGCAAAATGCTGCGGTAGCTTAGGTGAAGGGTAAAGGGGGTAAGCGAAGCGAAGCCCACTTCATCTTTTGTGTTAGGTTGAACATGCAAGAGCAACAAAAATACTTAAAACATAAACTTGAGTACACATAAAATATTTAAAACATAAAAAGTGTTTTTGCTGATCCTTTTTTGCTGTGCAAATCAGTATTTTTGATGTGCGATTAAATACTAGCCATTTCTATATAGCACCAATTTAGAAAAATAAAAACCATATAGTACTTCCTATATGATTTTTATTGCGTAGATTTCTTGTGTGAATTGTGTTTCGTTCTATAAAACGTGTATGATAGTTTTTCTTAACGAAGAATAAATATCTATAGAAAAGTTAGAATGTCTAATTTTTTGAAGTAGGATTTGCAGCTTTCCGTCTTTTTATGCCAGCAATGGCTTTAATAATTTTTTTCTGATGCCTAAATATTTTGTCCCTCTCAGAATAATTTCCGAAAAAGATGATACGTCGCTGTTATCATAGTTTATGTTTAATTTCGGTGGGTTTGCTTGTGGTTGATTAAATTGTATAATTTTACTTTTGTTAGGTTAATTTTTAGATTTTTATTCCGAAGCCATTCAACAAGCCCTCCGTGTATTGTTTATATCTAGTTCGAAGTTAAGTGGCTCTGTACATTTTATCACAACGTAACAGTCATTCGCAAATAAAACAGGATGTGGATGTGGAACACTTTCTGGTAGGTCATTTATATAGGCTAGGAACAGCTGAGCCCAAAATATACTTCCCTGTGGTACTCCGTATTCTACAGCCCTAGTGTCGGTTCTGTTCCCTTTTTATCTATCCTATTGATAATGCAAAACTGTTTTCTATTTGCTAAGTAAGAATTTAATAGATTTTGTGTTGGACGTTACGAAAACTTTCAAGTTTTTCCAGCAATAGTTTGTGGTCTACGAAATCGAAAGCCTTAGTCATGTCCATGAAGATCACTGAGACATGTTGACTATTGTTGATACTGTCATGCACATATTTTAGGAGTTCATATATCGTTAATATTGTGGACATATTTTTACTAAAGGCATTCTGTTCGTCTACAAATATGTTGTGTGCTTCTAGAATAGAATTTAATCTGTTTTGTATTGCCGGGTCAAAGATTTTAGATATTATAGGTATAAGAGCTACTGGTCGGTATTTAGTGACGTATTTTTTTCTCCAGCTTTGTGAATAACAGAAGATTTTAATCTGTTTTGTATTGCCGGTTCAAAGATTTTAGATATTAGGTATAAGAGCTACTGGGTTTGTGAATCACAGAAGTTTTAGTTGATCTGGATAAGTGCCTTGTTCAAAGCACATATTTTTAATTTACGATAGTGGTGTGGCTAAGATGTGGAAGTGTTTAGTATTTTGGTGCTGATTTCATCATATTTGTATTATTTAGACGTTTTATTACAAATAGACTTCCGTAATATCTGTTGGTACCATGAATATTGATTTTTGGTTAGATTTGGTTGGTCTGAAATTAGATATCTTGCTACTTTGAGATTCTACATGATCTATAAATAAATCTACTAAAATTACGATACTATAATTTGTAATGTTTCAATCGGGTTTAAATGGATGAGTATGTTATTTGTATGTGTACAACGATTTCGACATAGTAAAATGTTGTACATTAAACTGTATTAATAAATAAATAATAATAAACAAATAAATTTCGCCAAATCCCTCCTCAGAGCTACCCTAAGGAACCCCTGTGTGTAAAAAAAAACATTGCGTTGATATATCACTGAGTCAGTCAGTCCTTTGAATTGTATAAGTTATCCAGAAAATTCCTCCACATGTAGAGCCATGGAATAGAATAAAATAGAATAATATTATTAATCATAAAGTTTACATTAAATGTTTGTTTCTATTACCAAAACTAGGCTAAGGACCTGTATTATAGGCATCAACTTCTCTTGTGGTATTGACAAAATGATTTTTTGTTTTACAGCCTAACTGAGACTTGTATAGATTATTCTAAGTTAACAAAATATTAAAATTAGTCTTAGGCTCACTAGCTATAAAGCGGGTCAGCACTATTCTCCGATTAATTGTATGCAGTTGTCAAAGTTAATCGGGGAATAGTGCTAATCTGTTTTATAGCTAGTGGCACTAAGATATTATATTTGAAACTTAGTCTATAGAGATAATATAAAAAACAAAGGTTAAGTTAAGATAATTTGGTTTAGCTGGAACTTTAAAAGGCTGGAAAGTTATTTTATTACACGGAGATTGTGTTGGATGAGTGTGACAAGTGAAGTGGGTGTGTAAGTGCGTCCGGGTGTGTGTTTTTCATGGGTGTGGTGTGTGTGAGGGTGTATTTGTGTGTGTTGAGTGCGTGTGTGAGGTTGTATATAATTCATTATGTAAATATTGGTGTCACCAGGTCATAATCAACAATTATTCAGTTTGTGCGTAGTTAAGTAAAATTATCCACTTTGTAACAGAATGTTCAATTCATACCTAATATTTGCATACATTTTCATGTCCTTGCTAATTTTATTGTATAAATGGGAACCAAGAAAGCACATAAACCGATTTGCATAAAATGATTTTAGCGTCACAGTTTTAAAAACCAAGTACTGACAACGTTTTTCTTCTAGATTAAATTTAGTCGCGTTTTCTAGCTCCTTGTGCTTCCTAAATATGGCTTGGGCAATAAACAGCTGTCTAACGGTGAGCACGGGCCAAATTTCATGATTCTAGGTCAACGGGAAGCACAATATAGGTTTTCATTCCCTTGTGAATATCAAGCATTTTCAGCAAAATTGTGGCACATTTGGCGGTATCTTTTAATAGCATTGACCTATTATTTTGATTTTTTCACAACTTTAACAGACCACAGACTTGAGTAATCGATATTAATGTCAACTTGATATCTTTACGCGTTCTTGAGAAAAATGGTCTTGACAGACGTACAGACGGATATACAGATGGACTACGTACTGATCCTATAGGATTCCTTTTTCTTATTAAGGTAAGGAACCCTAAAATTCTAAACATACGCGTTTGCGATGATCGAAGATTTTATAAACTACTAATTGAATCACCCGTAAACGAAGATACGTCCGCCTGTTCGCACGCAAATTTTAATAGCCCCAGTAAAAGAGGCAACCATTCTTCGCACAGACAGATTAATCCCGGAGTTGTGAGGCTGCATTTTGCTGCAACGATTAAAAGTTTCCGAATAAATCCCCGAGAAAGAATTCTGGCAATATAAAATAACGTAACTACTATTTATCAACCTACATAGTGCAGTCGATTCCTGAGGTGTTCTAACTACAATAATAATAGCTTGGAAACTATTTACACACATTGATCTAGCCCCAAACTAGGATTCCCTGTATCTTGGGTACTAGACAACGATACACATACTTAAAGAGATAAATATTATACTTTGATAGATAAACAACCATGACTAGAGTACAAACATCCGTTCTCATCAAAGAAATATTTGCCCCCACCGGGACTCGAACCCGGGACCCTTGGCTTCGTAGGCAGGGTCACTGCCGACTCGGCCCTTCGAGTGGTCAGTGACCCTGCCTACGAAGAAGAACTAAACTAACCAAAACAACGATATTAAAACGACGAGTCCGAGGCAGACAATTCAGTTCGTTACGTTCGTTTGACGACCTTTGTGGCGCAGTGGTTATGACTCTGCCTACTATGCGAGAGGTCGCGGGTTCGATCCCCGGCTAGGGGTAAATAAAAGAAGGAAAAAAAACGCCAGGTCTTGGATGTTTATATGAATGTGACCCTGTTTCTGATTCCCACGACACAGGGTATCCCAGGGGGCAGAAGCATGAGACTGCATGTTAATGTTTATTTAGAGAGTTCATACATTTTTTATGACGCCTCTACTCAACAGTGGGTGCAAGGGACTGGATATACAGATAGTTAGATGACGCCTTAAGAATGTGTAGCCAGGTATATTATAGAGGTATATCTACCGTATTAGTGTCTGGTAAGTGTTTAAAAAAGTGGTCAAGTGCGATTCGGAGTCGCCCACGAAGGGTTCCGTTATGGCAAGTAATTATGTGACTGGATGTTTGTGTTGTAACTTGGTTTTTCTTAGTGTTTGTATGAATGAAAAAGTTATCTTTGCGCTTTTTAATAAATGTTTTATATCTTAAAAACTGCTTATTTTGTTTTGTTCAAACCAATTTTCGTTGAAAGTATTTATTGAGATACACAGCATATATTTTTGTAGAATTTTCACTCTGTTACTTTAAAAGTTAGAGGGGGGGGACACATTTTTCCACTTTGGGTCTCTTTAACAATTTACTTTGAGGAAAAATGGTTTCAGGAACCTCAACGTCATTTTTAAAGACCTATCTATAAAAACCTCACACATATAGGTTTGATGAAAAAAAAAATGGTTTCATTTCCATGTTCACTTCATTTTTTTTTTTTTTGTTTAAAAATCATAAAGCGGTTTACAGAATACATCTACATACCAAGTTTAAACTGTGTCTTAATAGTTTTTGCATAAAGTTGCTGTGACAAACGGACGGACAGACAGACTCGACTAAAGTATAAGGGTTCCTTGTTTCTCTACGGAACTCTAAAAACTTGGCACGGATATGGCGACTGCGCGGAAGTCAACTTATACGGACGAGGTATAATAATATTGCTCTCGATAAAAAAGGACAAATAAACTAAAGCTGTGACATTCACATAGCTTTGCCATTGATCTGTGACACTCGGATCCCCCATGATTGGTCTGTGTCCGAACCCAGGCGGAACGGAACGTTAGGCGGGAATTTTATTGGATGTTCTGCGTGTTTCCGGGTTTTATCATGATTGTGGGCGGTTTTCCTCGAGGGCGGCTGTGACTGTCATTCTGTGATATATTTATACTTGTATCTACGTGAAGTTTGTCGTGGGTGTTATTAAATCGAGCATCAAATAAGATACAAGTGTGCAAAATTGGGCATCACACACGAGGCGGTATTATTCGAGGAGAGCGCGGAAAGTTAGCCGAGCGTCTAATGACCATCCAAAACAAATACGTGTGCGTTTCATAGGACTTTTTTCAACACACTTGCGAGGGAAAAAACAGATTTTTGGCGCGCCGGTTTTGTTTTTAAGGTTCCTTACCCAAAGGGTGCCATACGGGACCCTATTACTAAACCTACGCTGTCCGTCTGTCTGTCCGTCCGTCCGACACCGGGCTCTATCGAATCAACCTAAATAGGTAGAGAGCTGAAATCTTCACAGAATATGCATTTCTGTTCAGGTTCAGATTTGTTTATTTGCGTTTGAATAAGGTATTACATAAGTTCTTAAATTAATATAACATGTCATTTTCTTCCTTAATCAACTATATTATATAGCATGCAAATATTTTACTGTAGGTATGTTATAACCTTACTTTTTAATTCTTAGTGAGAAAAGAATTCCCTCAGTGTATAAAAATTATGCTGCAGTAGCCATGAGAACAGTTTTTGTTTGAAAAGATTTTGTGGGAGATGTTTTAATTCATCAGGCACTTTATTATATATTTTTACGCTCATTGCGTAACAGCTATTTTGGTACCTTGATGTCCGTGGCACATGATCTAGTACTAGTCTATTAGGATATCTTGTATTTCTGGGGTACTTTTGATTTGCTGTTATAAACAAGTCAAAGTGTTGCTGTACAAATTTGGCGACCTCAAATATATATAATGATGGTAGCGGCAGTAAGTGCAGTTTCTTGAATAGTGGCTTACACGAATCTAGCGGAGCGGCTCCAACCATAGCCCTTAAGCATTTCTTTTGTATAATGAAGGCTCGGCTAGATTCCGTACTATTCCCCCATAGGATTATACCGTACCTTAGCACTGATTCGACATAACCGTGGTATGCAGCCAGCGTTGTTTGTCGTGTCGTGGTTTTCCTCAACTTGGAGAGCACATATACGAACCGATTAAGTTTACTGCATACCTGTTCAATGTGAGGTTTCCAATTTAAATATTTGTCAATTGTTATACCTAGAAATTTAACGCTTTTTTCACATTTTATAATTTGATTATTATAATTAATGTCCATATCATTTATATTATTAAAGTTCATCAGATTTGTCTTAGTGACGTTTATTTGTATGTTATTGTTATTTAACCAGTCTACTACTTGTACTATGGTTGTATGTATATCAGATTTATGAATGTCAATTTAATTATTTTTAATATTATTAAGATTAGGTTGATTATAAAGATTATGATTATTATTAGATAGTAAGCGGTTATTTTTATTAGTCACTATAATGGATATCCGCAAATAAAATTTGATTGGTACCATGTCACATCAGGAATGTCATTTATATACATAATAAATAAGAGCGGCCCCAGTACACTCCCTTGAGGTACACCATAGTTGTTTATTTTATACTATGAATCATACGTCCGTTCTATATGGTTTTCATCTAGCCTATGAATGCGTACACTTTGCTTTCTATTTTGTAGATATGTTTGGATCCATTGCAATGCTGGTCCTCTTATACCATATTTCTCTAGTTAATTCAATAATAACTCATGGGATACAAAATCAAATGCTTTTGTCATATCAATGAACAAAACCGAAGTATTCTGTTTCACGTCGTAGCCTTTTGCTACACTTGATACTAAATTAAAAGCTGCTAGGGTTGTCGACTTAATTTTTTGGAAGCCATGTTGTTCGGGTCTAATCAAACCCTGTTTGAAGAAATATTCTTTGAGTCTCCTCGCCATTGACTTCTCGAAAATTTTGGAAAATATTGGTATGAGTGTTATTGGTCTATAGTTCCTAGGTGTGCATTTATCACCTTTTTTGTGAAGTGGCTTAACTATTGATAGCTTCAGTTTATCAGGAAAGGTGCCTGTTGCGAACGATTGGTTAATTATGTGGCTTAGGACCGGACTTAGTAAGTAGCGACAATGTTTTATTACTTGTGTCTTAATTTCGTCGTAGCCTGTTGCATGGGTGTTGCCGCAACAGCAATAAATAATGAACTACAAGCAATTTTGAAATGTAAAGGGGAGCCCCATACAAGCGACTGTTTTTTTTTAAATCCCTGCCCCTGCGAAATACCTCATAACATCATAATTCAATATCACCATAAATTTCGCTGCTCTTAACAACTTTTAGGTGGCTCAGTCGGTTTCGTATCGGTTTCGCAATCTTAAAGATCCGGGTTCGATTCCCAGAGATATATTTTTTCTTTTATTATTTACGATTTAGTGTTTTCTTTCTTGTAAGATGGTACGGAACCATTCGTGTGCGAGTCAGACCCGCACTTGATCGATTTTTTCTGCAAAACAGCTAAACAGCCTTTAAAAATAATGTTTAGAATTCGCAAACTAAGGTTAATGCGTAGGGAAAAAATATAATCTGATGAAATAACAATAAAAATTTGATGATTGATTTATCATAAATATGCATGTACCCTAAAACAGTTTATTTACAAAACTATTTATTGAAGAGACAGAGAGAGTGAGAGAGTGAGAGATTGAAAAAAGTGAGGTTATGTAAATAGCACTAGTGTGCAATAAGCTCCATTATGAACCTTAATGCATAACCATAAAGAGTTACTTAAAGTGTGTTGAAAAGTAATTTAAAAAAATTAGGTCAACTTCAAATGAACTCAAAAGTAAGAAATAATACCACCAGAACCAATACCAACTTAGGTACAAAACAAATTCGGGGTCGCTTATTGTTTGAGGTCGGTGACACGCCTCGAGGAACTGTATTTTTCCCAACACGTAGGCTAAAAAACACCGAGCCTTCATTTGTTTTATACCTACGTTTGAAACCGAACGTCTTTCTTGCAATACTATTATTTATATTCACAACTTGAGAATGGATTTAACACCATGACAAGTGAAGTGGGTGTGTAAGTGCGTCCGGGTGTGTGTTTTTCATGGGTGTGGTGTGTGTGAGGGTGTATTTGTGTGTGTTGAGTGCGTGTGTGAGGTTGTATATAATTCATTATGTAAATATTGGTGTCACCAGGTCATAATCAACAATTATTCAGTTTGTGCGTAGTTAAGTAAAATTATCCACTTTGTAACAGAATGTTCAATTCATACCTAATATTTGCATACATTTTCATGTCCTTGCTAATTTTATTGTATAAATGGGAACCAAGAAAGCACATAAACCGATTTGCATAAAATGATTTTAGCGTCACAGTTTTAAAAACCAAGTACTGACAACGTTTTTCTTCTAGATTAAATTTAGTCGCGTTTTCTAGCTCCTTGTGCTTCCTAAATATGGCTTGGGCAATAAACAGCTGTCTAACGGTGAGCACGGGCCAAATTTCATGATTCTAGGTCAACGGGAAGCACAATATAGGTTTTCATTCCCTTGTGAATATCAAGCATTTTCAGCAAAATTGTGGCACATTTGGCGGTATCTTTTAATAGCATTGACCTATTATTTTGATTTTTTCACAACTTTAACAGACCACAGACTTGAGTAATCGATATTAATGTCAACTTGATATCTTTACGCGTTCTTGAGAAAAATGGTCTTGACAGACGTACAGACGGATATACAGATGGACTACGTACTGATCCTATAGGATTCCTTTTTCTTATTAAGGTAAGGAACCCTAAAATTCTAAACATACGCGTTTGCGATGATCGAAGATTTTATAAACTACTAATTGAATCACCCGTAAACGAAGATACGTCCGCCTGTTCGCACGCAAATTTTAATAGCCCCAGTAAAAGAGGCAACCATTCTTCGCACAGACAGATTAATCCCGGAGTTGTGAGGCTGCATTTTGCTGCAACGATTAAAAGTTTCCGAATAAATCCCCGAGAAAGAATTCTGGCAATATAAAATAACGTAACTACTATTTATCAACCTACATAGTGCAGTCGATTCCTGAGGTGTTCTAACTACAATAATAATAGCTTGGAAACTATTTACACACATTGATCTAGCCCCAAACTAGGATTCCCTGTATCTTGGGTACTAGACAACGATACACATACTTAAAGAGATAAATATTATACTTTGATAGATAAACAACCATGACTAGAGTACAAACATCCGTTCTCATCAAAGAAATATTTGCCCCCACCGGGACTCGAACCCGGGACCCTTGGCTTCGTAGGCAGGGTCACTGCCGACTCGGCCCTTCGAGTGGTCAGTGACCCTGCCTACGAAGAAGAACTAAACTAACCAAAACAACGATATTAAAACGACGAGTCCGAGGCAGACAATTCAGTTCGTTACGTTCGTTTGACGACCTTTGTGGCGCAGTGGTTATGACTCTGCCTACTATGCGAGAGGTCGCGGGTTCGATCCCCGGCTGGGGGTAAATAAAAGAAGGAAAAAAAACGCCAGGTCTTGGATGTTTATATGAATGTGACCCTGTTTCTGATTCCCACGACACAGGGTATCCCAGGGGGCAGAAGCATGAGACTGCATGTTAATGTTTATTTAGAGAGTTCATACATTTTTTATGACGCCTCTACTCAACAGTGGGTGCAAGGGACTGGATATACAGATAGTTAGATGACGCCTTAAGAATGTGTAGCTAGGTATATTATAGAGGTATATCTACCGTATTAGTGTCTGGTAAGTGTTTAAAAAAGTGGTCAAGTGCGATTCGGAGTCGCCCATGAAGGGTTCCGTTATGGCAAGTAATTATGTGACTGGATGTTTGTGTTGTAACTTGGTTTTTCTTAGTGTTTGTATGAATGAAAAAGTTATCTTTGCGCTTTTTAATAAATGTTTTATATCTTAAAAACTGCTTATTTTGTTTTGTTCAAACCAATTTTCGTTGAAAGTATTTATTGAGATACACAGCATATATTTTTGTAGAATTTTCACTCTGTTACTTTAAAAGTTAGAGGGGGGGGACACATTTTTCCACTTTGGGTCTCTTTAACAATTTACTTTGAGGAAAAATGGTTTCAGGAACCTCAACGTCATTTTTAAAGACCTATCTATAAAAACCTCACACATATAGGTTTGATGAAAAAAAAAATGGTTTCATTTCCATGTTCACTTCATTTTTTTTTTTTTTGTTTAAAAATCATAAAGCGGTTTACAGAATACATCTACATACCAAGTTTAAACTGTGTCTTAATAGTTTTTGCATAAAGTTGCTGTGACAAACGGACGGACAGACAGACTCGACTAAAGTATAAGGGTTCCTTGTTTCTCTACGGAACTCTAAAAACTTGGCACGGATATGGCGACTGCGCGGAAGTCAACTTATACGGACGAGGTATAATAATATTGCTCTCGATAAAAAAGGACAAATAAACTAAAGCTGTGACATTCACATAGCTTTGCCATTGATCTGTGACACTCGGATCCCCCATGATTGGTCTGTGTCCGAACCCAGGCGGAACGGAACGTTAGGCGGGAATTTTATTGGATGTTCTGCGTGTTTCCGGGTTTTATCATGATTGTGGGCGGTTTTCCTCGAGGGCGGCTGTGACTGTCATTCTGTGATATATTTATACTTGTATCTACGTGAAGTTTGTCGTGGGTGTTATTAAATCGAGCATCAAATAAGATACAAGTGTGCAAAATTGGGCATCACACACGAGGCGGTATTATTCGAGGAGAGCGCGGAAAGTTAGCCGAGCGTCTAATGACCATCCAAAACAAATACGTGTGCGTTTCATAGGACTTTTTTCAACACACTTGCGAGGGAAAAAACAGATTTTTGGCGCGCCGGTTTTGTTTTTAAGGTTCCTTACCCAAAGGGTGCCATACGGGACCCTATTACTAAACCTACGCTGTCCGTCTGTCTGTCCGTCCGTCCGACACCGGGCTCTATCGAATCAACCTAAATAGGTAGAGAGCTGAAATCTTCACAGAATATGCATTTCTGTTCAGGTTCAGATTTGTTTATTTGCGTTTGAATAAGGTATTACATAAGTTCTTAAATTAATATAACATGTCATTTTCTTCCTTAATCAACTATATTATATAGCATGCAAATATTTTACTGTAGGTATGTTATAACCTTACTTTTTAATTCTTAGTGAGAAAAGAATTCCCTCAGTGTATAAAAATTATGCTGCAGTAGCCATGAGAACAGTTTTTGTTTGAAAAGATTTTGTGGGAGATGTTTTAATTCATCAGGCACTTTATTATATATTTTTACGCTCATTGCGTAACAGCTATTTTGGTACCTTGATGTCCGTGGCACATGATCTAGTACTAGTCTATTAGGATATCTTGTATTTCTGGGGTACTTTTGATTTGCTGTTATAAACAAGTCAAAGTGTTGCTGTACAAATTTGGCGACCTCAAATATATATAATGATGGTAGCGGCAGTAAGTGCAGTTTCTTGAATAGTGGCTTACACGAATCTAGCGGAGCGGCTCCAACCATAGCCCTTAAGCATTTCTTTTGTATAATGAAGGCTCGGCTAGATTCCGTACTATTCCCCCATAGGATTATACCGTACCTTAGCACTGATTCGACATAACCGTGGTATGCAGCCAGCGTTGTTTGTCGTGTCGTGGTTTTCCTCAACTTGGAGAGCACATATACGAACCGATTAAGTTTACTGCATACCTGTTCAATGTGAGGTTTCCAATTTAAATATTTGTCAATTGTTATACCTAGAAATTTAACGCTTTTTTCACATTTTATAATTTGATTATTATAATTAATGTCCATATCATTTATATTATTAAAGTTCATCAGATTTGTCTTAGTGACGTTTATTTGTATGTTATTGTTATTTAACCAGTCTACTACTTGTACTATGGTTGTATGTATATCAGATTTATGAATGTCAATTTAATTATTTTTAATATTATTAAGATTAGGTTGATTATAAAGATTATGATTATTATTAGATAGTAAGCGGTTATTTTTATTAGTCACTAAAATGGATATCCGCAAATAAAATTTGATTGGTACCATGTCACATCAGGAATGTCATTTATATACATAATAAATAAGAGCGGCCCCAGTACACTCCCTTGAGGTACACCATAGTTGTTTATTTTATACTATGAATCATACGTCCGTTCTATATGGTTTTCATCTAGCCTATGAATGCGTACACTTTGCTTTCTATTTTGTAGATATGTTTGGATCCATTGCAATGCTGGTCCTCTTATACCATATTTCTCTAGTTAATTCAATAATAACTCATGGGATACAAAATCAAATGCTTTTGTCATATCAATGAACAAAACCGAAGTATTCTGTTTCACGTCGTAGCCTTTTGCTACACTTGATACTAAATTAAAAGCTGCTAGGGTTGTCGACTTAATTTTTTGGAAGCCATGTTGTTCGGGTCTAATCAAACCCTGTTTGAAGAAATATTCTTTGAGTCTCCTCGCCATTGACTTCTCGAAAATTTTGGAAAATATTGGTATGAGTGTTATTGGTCTATAGTTCCTAGGTGTGCATTTATCACCTTTTTTGTGAAGTGGCTTAACTATTGATAGCTTCAGTTTATCAGGAAAGGTGCCTGTTGCGAACGATTGGTTAATTATGTGGCTTAGGACCGGACTTAGTAAGTAGCGACAATGTTTTATTACTTGTGTCTTAATTTCGTCGTAGCCTGTTGCATGGGTGTTGCCGCAACAGCAATAAATAATGAACTACAAGCAATTTTGAAATGTAAAGGGGAGCCCCATACAAGCGACTGTTTTTTTTTAAATCCCTGCCCCTGCGAAATACCTCATAACATCATAATTCAATATCACCATAAATTTCGCTGCTCTTAACAACTTTGAGGTGGCTCAGTCGGTTTCGTATCGGTTTCGCAATCTTAAAGATCCGGGTTCGATTCCCAGAGATATATTTTTTCTTTTATTATTTACGATTTAGTGTTTTCTTTCTTGTAAGATGGTACGGAACCATTCGTGTGCGAGTCAGACCCGCACTTGATCGATTTTTTCTGCAAAACAGCTAAACAGCCTTTAAAAATAATGTTTAGAATTCGCAAACTAAGGTTAATGCGTAGGGAAAAAATATAATCTGATGAAATAACAATAAAAATTTGATGATTGATTTATCATAAATATGCATGTACCCTAAAACAGTTTATTTACAAAACTATTTATTGAAGAGACAGAGAGAGTGAGAGAGTGAGAGATTGAAAAAAGTGAGGTTATGTAAATAGCACTAGTGTGCAATAAGCTCCATTATGAACCTTAATGCATAACCATAAAGAGTTACTTAAAGTGTGTTGAAAAGTAATTTAAAAAAATTAGGTCAACTTCAAATGAACTCAAAAGTAAGAAATAATACCACCAGAACCAATACCAACTTAGGTACAAAACAAATTCGGGGTCGCTTATTGTTTGAGGTCGGTGACACGCCTCGAGGAACTGTATTTTTCCCAACACGTAGGCTAAAAAACACCGAGCCTTCATTTGTTTTATACCTACGTTTGAAACCGAACGTCTTTCTTGCAATACTATTATTTATATTCACAACTTGAGAATGGATTTAACACCATGACAAGTGAAGTGGGTGTGTAAGTGCGTCCGGGTGTGTGTTTTTCATGGGTGTGGTGTGTGTGAGGGTGTATTTGTGTGTGTTGAGTGCGTGTGTGAGGTTGTATATAATTCATTATGTAAATATTGGTGTCACCAGGTCATAATCAACAATTATTCAGTTTGTGCGTAGTTAAGTAAAATTATCCACTTTGTAACAGAATGTTCAATTCATACCTAATATTTGCATACATTTTCATGTCCTTGCTAATTTTATTGTATAAATGGGAACCAAGAAAGCACATAAACCGATTTGCATAAAATGATTTTAGCGTCACAGTTTTAAAAACCAAGTACTGACAACGTTTTTCTTCTAGATTAAATTTAGTCGCGTTTTCTAGCTCCTTGTGCTTCCTAAATATGGCTTGGGCAATAAACAGCTGTCTAACGGTGAGCACGGGCCAAATTTCATGATTCTAGGTCAACGGGAAGCACAATATAGGTTTTCATTCCCTTGTGAATATCAAGCATTTTCAGCAAAATTGTGGCACATTTGGCGGTATCTTTTAATAGCATTGACCTATTATTTTGATTTTTTCACAACTTTAACAGACCACAGACTTGAGTAATCGATATTAATGTCAACTTGATATCTTTACGCGTTCTTGAGAAAAATGGTCTTGACAGACGTACAGACGGATATACAGATGGACTACGTACTGATCCTATAGGATTCCTTTTTCTTATTAAGGTAAGGAACCCTAAAATTCTAAACATACGCGTTTGCGATGATCGAAGATTTTATAAACTACTAATTGAATCACCCGTAAACGAAGATACGTCCGCCTGTTCGCACGCAAATTTTAATAGCCCCAGTAAAAGAGGCAACCATTCTTCGCACAGACAGATTAATCCCGGAGTTGTGAGGCTGCATTTTGCTGCAACGATTAAAAGTTTCCGAATAAATCCCCGAGAAAGAATTCTGGCAATATAAAATAACGTAACTACTATTTATCAACCTACATAGTGCAGTCGATTCCTGAGGTGTTCTAACTACAATAATAATAGCTTGGAAACTATTTACACACATTGATCTAGCCCCAAACTAGGATTCCCTGTATCTTGGGTACTAGACAACGATACACATACTTAAAGAGATAAATATTATACTTTGATAGATAAACAACCATGACTAGAGTACAAACATCCGTTCTCATCAAAGAAATATTTGCCCCCACCGGGACTCGAACCCGGGACCCTTGGCTTCGTAGGCAGGGTCACTGCCGACTCGGCCCTTCGAGTGGTCAGTGACCCTGCCTACGAAGAAGAACTAAACTAACCAAAACAACGATATTAAAACGACGAGTCCGAGGCAGACAATTCAGTTCGTTACGTTCGTTTGACGACCTTTGTGGCGCAGTGGTTATGACTCTGCCTACTATGCGAGAGGTCGCGGGTTCGATCCCCGGCTGGGGGTAAATAAAAGAAGGAAAAAAAACGCCAGGTCTTGGATGTTTATATGAATGTGACCCTGTTTCTGATTCCCACGACACAGGGTATCCCAGGGGGCAGAAGCATGAGACTGCATGTTAATGTTTATTTAGAGAGTTCATACATTTTTTATGACGCCTCTACTCAACAGTGGGTGCAAGGGACTGGATATACAGATAGTTAGATGACGCCTTAAGAATGTGTAGCTAGGTATATTATAGAGGTATATCTACCGTATTAGTGTCTGGTAAGTGTTTAAAAAAGTGGTCAAGTGCGATTCGGAGTCGCCCATGAAGGGTTCCGTTATGGCAAGTAATTATGTGACTGGATGTTTGTGTTGTAACTTGGTTTTTCTTAGTGTTTGTATGAATGAAAAAGTTATCTTTGCGCTTTTTAATAAATGTTTTATATCTTAAAAACTGCTTATTTTGTTTTGTTCAAACCAATTTTCGTTGAAAGTATTTATTGAGATACACAGCATATATTTTTGTAGAATTTTCACTCTGTTACTTTAAAAGTTAGAGGGGGGGGACACATTTTTCCACTTTGGGTCTCTTTAACAATTTACTTTGAGGAAAAATGGTTTCAGGAACCTCAACGTCATTTTTAAAGACCTATCTATAAAAACCTCACACATATAGGTTTGATGAAAAAAAAAATGGTTTCATTTCCATGTTCACTTCATTTTTTTTTTTTTTGTTTAAAAATCATAAAGCGGTTTACAGAATACATCTACATACCAAGTTTAAACTGTGTCTTAATAGTTTTTGCATAAAGTTGCTGTGACAAACGGACGGACAGACAGACTCGACTAAAGTATAAGGGTTCCTTGTTTCTCTACGGAACTCTAAAAACTTGGCACGGATATGGCGACTGCGCGGAAGTCAACTTATACGGACGAGGTATAATAATATTGCTCTCGATAAAAAAGGACAAATAAACTAAAGCTGTGACATTCACATAGCTTTGCCATTGATCTGTGACACTCGGATCCCCCATGATTGGTCTGTGTCCGAACCCAGGCGGAACGGAACGTTAGGCGGGAATTTTATTGGATGTTCTGCGTGTTTCCGGGTTTTATCATGATTGTGGGCGGTTTTCCTCGAGGGCGGCTGTGACTGTCATTCTGTGATATATTTATACTTGTATCTACGTGAAGTTTGTCGTGGGTGTTATTAAATCGAGCATCAAATAAGATACAAGTGTGCAAAATTGGGCATCACACACGAGGCGGTATTATTCGAGGAGAGCGCGGAAAGTTAGCCGAGCGTCTAATGACCATCCAAAACAAATACGTGTGCGTTTCATAGGACTTTTTTCAACACACTTGCGAGGGAAAAAACAGATTTTTGGCGCGCCGGTTTTGTTTTTAAGGTTCCTTACCCAAAGGGTGCCATACGGGACCCTATTACTAAACCTACGCTGTCCGTCTGTCTGTCCGTCCGTCCGACACCGGGCTCTATCGAATCAACCTAAATAGGTAGAGAGCTGAAATCTTCACAGAATATGCATTTCTGTTCAGGTTCAGATTTGTTTATTTGCGTTTGAATAAGGTATTACATAAGTTCTTAAATTAATATAACATGTCATTTTCTTCCTTAATCAACTATATTATATAGCATGCAAATATTTTACTGTAGGTATGTTATAACCTTACTTTTTAATTCTTAGTGAGAAAAGAATTCCCTCAGTGTATAAAAATTATGCTGCAGTAGCCATGAGAACAGTTTTTGTTTGAAAAGATTTTGTGGGAGATGTTTTAATTCATCAGGCACTTTATTATATATTTTTACGCTCATTGCGTAACAGCTATTTTGGTACCTTGATGTCCGTGGCACATGATCTAGTACTAGTCTATTAGGATATCTTGTATTTCTGGGGTACTTTTGATTTGCTGTTATAAACAAGTCAAAGTGTTGCTGTACAAATTTGGCGACCTCAAATATATATAATGATGGTAGCGGCAGTAAGTGCAGTTTCTTGAATAGTGGCTTACACGAATCTAGCGGAGCGGCTCCAACCATAGCCCTTAAGCATTTCTTTTGTATAATGAAGGCTCGGCTAGATTCCGTACTATTCCCCCATAGGATTATACCGTACCTTAGCACTGATTCGACATAACCGTGGTATGCAGCCAGCGTTGTTTGTCGTGTCGTGGTTTTCCTCAACTTGGAGAGCACATATACGAACCGATTAAGTTTACTGCATACCTGTTCAATGTGAGGTTTCCAATTTAAATATTTGTCAATTGTTATACCTAGAAATTTAACGCTTTTTTCACATTTTATAATTTGATTATTATAATTAATGTCCATATCATTTATATTATTAAAGTTCATCAGATTTGTCTTAGTGACGTTTATTTGTATGTTATTGTTATTTAACCAGTCTACTACTTGTACTATGGTTGTATGTATATCAGATTTATGAATGTCAATTTAATTATTTTTAATATTATTAAGATTAGGTTGATTATAAAGATTATGATTATTATTAGATAGTAAGCGGTTATTTTTATTAGTCACTATAATGGATATCCGCAAATAAAATTTGATTGGTACCATGTCACATCAGGAATGTCATTTATATACATAATAAATAAGAGCGGCCCCAGTACACTCCCTTGAGGTACACCATAGTTGTTTATTTTATACTATGAATCATACGTCCGTTCTATATGGTTTTCATCTAGCCTATGAATGCGTACACTTTGCTTTCTATTTTGTAGATATGTTTGGATCCATTGCAATGCTGGTCCTCTTATACCATATTTCTCTAGTTAATTCAATAATAACTCATGGGATACAAAATCAAATGCTTTTGTCATATCAATGAACAAAACCGAAGTATTCTGTTTCACGTCGTAGCCTTTTGCTACACTTGATACTAAATTAAAAGCTGCTAGGGTTGTCGACTTAATTTTTTGGAAGCCATGTTGTTCGGGTCTAATCAAACCCTGTTTGAAGAAATATTCTTTGAGTCTCCTCGCCATTGACTTCTCGAAAATTTTGGAAAATATTGGTATGAGTGTTATTGGTCTATAGTTCCTAGGTGTGCATTTATCACCTTTTTTGTGAAGTGGCTTAACTATTGATAGCTTCAGTTTATCAGGAAAGGTGCCTGTTGCGAACGATTGGTTAATTATGTGGCTTAGGACCGGACTTAGTAAGTAGCGACAATGTTTTATTACTTGTGTCTTAATTTCGTCGTAGCCTGTTGCATGGGTGTTGCCGCAACAGCAATAAATAATGAACTACAAGCAATTTTGAAATGTAAAGGGGAGCCCCATACAAGCGACTGTTTTTTTTTAAATCCCTGCCCCTGCGAAATACCTCATAACATCATAATTCAATATCACCATAAATTTCGCTGCTCTTAACAACTTTGAGGTGGCTCAGTCGGTTTCGTATCGGTTTCGCAATCTTAAAGATCCGGGTTCGATTCCCAGAGATATATTTTTTCTTTTATTATTTACGATTTAGTGTTTTCTTTCTTGTAAGATGGTACGGAACCATTCGTGTGCGAGTCAGACCCGCACTTGATCGATTTTTTCTGCAAAACAGCTAAACAGCCTTTAAAAATAATGTTTAGAATTCGCAAACTAAGGTTAATGCGTAGGGAAAAAATATAATCTGATGAAATAACAATAAAAATTTGATGATTGATTTATCATAAATATGCATGTACCCTAAAACAGTTTATTTACAAAACTATTTATTGAAGAGACAGAGAGAGTGAGAGAGTGAGAGATTGAAAAAAGTGAGGTTATGTAAATAGCACTAGTGTGCAATAAGCTCCATTATGAACCTTAATGCATAACCATAAAGAGTTACTTAAAGTGTGTTGAAAAGTAATTTAAAAAAATTAGGTCAACTTCAAATGAACTCAAAAGTAAGAAATAATACCACCAGAACCAATACCAACTTAGGTACAAAACAAATTCGGGGTCGCTTATTGTTTGAGGTCGGTGACACGCCTCGAGGAACTGTATTTTTCCCAACACGTAGGCTAAAAAACACCGAGCCTTCATTTGTTTTATACCTACGTTTGAAACCGAACGTCTTTCTTGCAATACTATTATTTATATTCACAACTTGAGAATGGATTTAACACCGCCAATTTCAAAGTTTTCCAGCTGTTCTTTAGGATACGTATTATAATACCGAAAGTTCGTATAACCTACGACTGGAATCCCTACGTCTAAAACATCGATATTCAAAAAAGGTGAAAAACTTAAAATGTTAATGTCCAAATGACCGAAAGTGGGATATCCCGAAAGAACGAAAGAATAAAAATGTTCTTACATGTTCAGCCTAACACGAAGGGTAAAGGAGGCTTTACTTAAAATTTAGTACTATCGGGATTTCATACTTTCGGGTAAACAGACATTCGACAATTTTAATTTTCGGGATTCCGTACGTAAGAGATTTCATACTTTCAGGTAAAAAGACATTCGGGGCCTTACCAGAGAAAATAAACTACTGTTCAACACTTGTTTAACATCAAAACGTATGGGATTTGACGTTAGTTAGTAGATTAAAAGCTGTTTAATAATTTTTTGTGGTAACACGGTCGGCGTTTAAATTTTCGGGATTCCGCATACTTTCGGGTAAACAAACATTCGGCGTTTTAATTTTCGGGATTCCGTACATTCGGGATCTCATAATTTCGGGTAAACAGACATTCGGCGTTTTAATTACCGGGATTCCGTATCTGGGTCTTTTCTACTTCGGTATTATAATACGTACCCGTTCTTTATCAGGCATGTTTGAAACTACTGATCCGATTCTGATTAAACTTTAAATGTTCCCTAGTTTTCTTCGTTGCTCCGCTCGTATGAATAAGCTAAACTACCATAATAACACGTGATAGTTCATATCTTAAAAACTGCTAAACCGATTCTGCCAAAACTTTCTAAGCTGAAGTTTAAGTAAGCCGATAAAAAAAAATGGTTATAATCAAATTCATAGTTTTAGATAAATACACGGACATACATTAAATTTTTCATAGTTCTTTAGAAGGCCTAAAATAATAATAAATAATAATACCTTGGACACCTTTTTACACACATTGATCTAGCCCCAAACTAGGATTCCCTGTATCTTGGGTACTAGACAACGATATATATACTTATATAGAGAAATATTCTACTTAGATAGATAAACAACCATGACTAGGGTACAAACATCCGTTCTCATCAAACAAACATTTGCCCCCACCGGGACTCGAACCCGGGACCCTTGGTTTCGTAGGCAGCGTCACTGCCGACTCGGCCATTCGGGTCGTCATTGAATAGCATTTGTGAATATTTGAGTTTCCGTTTGTGGTTCCCATGACACAGAGTATCCCAGTGAGGGGCCAGAACAATGTATGTTCCTGTATGTAAATGTTTATGTTTTATATTTAAATGATACAGGATGTAACAGAAAGGTTTAGTCAAATTTCATTTCGAACAACTTTACAATGAAACCGATTTGAACAGGGCAACATTAACTTGCTCTGATCGGTTTCATAGTCAAAGTTGTTCGGAAGGCAGTCCCTAACAAGCCCCTTAAATATGTCACAGCTCTCTGTTATACCGTATACAGTTTGTGAGTACAGATTTGAGAACCTCTCTTTATTTAATGTCTAATTAAAAAGTATAATCCTCGTACCCTGTAATTTGAAAATACAGCAAAATCAAATCAGTCTGTGTCACGTGTGCTGTGGTGCGAAACTTTCCGTTTCCACAATTTTCGGTCGATGTAAGTTAGAGGCGGCTGATTTTATTATTATGATGTATGAATCTTAAATTTCCAAAACGTTTGATCAAACAAGAACCTATTTTTACTCAATACTAGTATGTATAGAGCTAGGTAAAGCCCCGGGGTCTAGTGGGTGTCTCGCTTGCTTCTCAGTCAGGAGCTGCATGTTCGAATCCCGATGCTGACCATGTACCAACGAGATAAGTAATTTATCTTAAGTACATTTTACGGTCGTTATAACGGCGATGAAAAGCATTGTGTGGAAACCTTCATTACTCCATAGCTGCGGCGATGGGCTAGCCCCCTGTCACGCAAAATGGCATGTTGAATAACTGGCTAAACGTGGGCATAATTGTGCATCTGCCCCCCGTATGGGAAAAGCGTGACGCGTTGTTATGTTATATTATAAGGAGGTATTTAGAATATTGTAAACAAACAAATGTATCATTGACAGTTGTCAAAATTCTTACGGAGTCAACTGACCGGATTCCTTCTTACCCGGCTGCACCAGAAGGAGGGTAATGTGTTTCGAGCTTATGTATGTATGTGTATAATGTATTTAATACTTCTTCATGCCTAGTATTTAATCGCATATCAAAAATACAGATTTTCACAGCAAAAAAGGATCAGCAAAAACACTTTTTATGCTTTAAGTATTTTTTGTTGTTCTTACATGTTCAACCAACATTAAGGATACCCTTCACGTAATTTCTTCTTCCACCAGTTTAGTTTTGTGTGCAGCCAGCGGAATCGGCAATTGTCACCTTTATTTAAAATCTTTTAAATACCTACTCGTCTTGACTATAGGCAAACGACTGATTTAAAGTACGGTAAATCAAGTTGAGTGTCACTTACCTGCCTGACCTGGCTCTCGGCACCGTTGGCGAGGTAATGCTGTTGTCTCAGGTTCGGGGCCAGCAGCTGACTGTGAACAAAGCGAAAAAACTTGTCAATTTTGCCTTAAACCATTTCGTTTTACGCCCACCCTCCATTGAACATCAAAGAAGCTTCAAACCGCCTTTATGCGGTTGACGTGAGCATTTTTTCTGTTTAACCTTTTTTTTTAATTTAGATTGTTTTTTTCCCGATACGTGCCCGTATATTTCAGCAAGGCGAGAAATATGGAGAGATTTAGAGATTATTTTTCAACGGACTGTGTTACTTAGTAAGGAAAAAAAGTATTTTACTAAAACAGTAAATAAAAGAACAAAAGCATACGTATGTTGGGAAAGTTTTACTATTACTTTAGCTAAGGCTTCCATGGTAGCAACTCAGGAAAAACAGTGTACCTACTAAACAATATACTTCAACAAAAACCCGCCAACATGCAGCAACACAGATTTTAAAACTCACAAAAAATACTTTTAAAACGGGATTAGCACGGAAATTCCGCATCCGGTTAAGATTCAGAGCCTCGCCACGGGGCAAATGCGAGAGGAAAAAGCCTGAAATACACGTGAAAATAAAAAGAAGAGGGCACTTAGAGGCAACTTCTGCTACCTAGAAAAATTTATGGTCACTGACTTATCGCTGAAGGGTGACGTAAATCAATTTTAAATGTCGTGGGCACAATGTGAAAATGACACTCAGGTGCTAGCGCCATCTACTAATGTAAGACCCCTAAGCCTAAATCCTAAGCGTAGCCCAATAATATCCCCACCGATGGCCACAGGCCTTTTCCCGGATACGAGTGAGATTGAACCATAGTCCTCCACGCTGGCTCAGTGCGGGTTGGTTTTACGGCCACTACCACGTAGATAGTAGCCGGGGCCTACAGCTCAAAGTGTTATCCGAAATACTGAACTTCCGATAATTTACTTAAGATAAATTAATTATCTCATTGGTACATGGTCAGCAATGGCAACTGCATCTCCTGTGTGAGAAGCAAGCGTGAAACCAATTAGACCACAGAGTGATTATAATGTCTTTCAATTCATTTATCAATATTTATAGATAACAAGGACTTTAAACAGGAACCATTTAGACTTTCTTTGGACTGTCGATATCAAATTTGTAGGCCAGCTTAGTTAATTACGTTGCTGATTGTTCATCATACAAAATGGCGATACGCACTTTCCCATCGCCGATAGATATTCCGAATCCCAATACAACTATTATATTTCTATCGATTGCTTCAAAAGACGCAAAATTCCGTAAATTATGGCCGTCAGTCTCCAAACAAAATAGCAGCCTGCAAGCCAAATACGGCATTTTGCGCCTTTGTCAGCAATGGACAGACTAGATAGATAGTTAGCTATTCGTGTGTAATAATAGACTAAATCTCTTGCTAGTTGTAACATGTTTTTCAATCAGCCACATAATCGACAGAGTAAGTTAAATTCAATCTAAGCTATCATACTCTACAGTGGTTAAAACATCTTTAATACTCATAGAAGGCTGCCGTGGTGGAAGTTTCGGAACGGATTTAGCCCCCGGATATATTTCACGTGTATTTACATATCCACCATCAAAGTTCGTGTAAGTTTCCTACTCGTACTGAAGGGTGCAAACGAATGCGAATTTCGGGAGAGGGACACCATAAGGGTTTAAAACCTAAGTGGAATCGTAGAGTTGTGTGGCTAACAATCTAACTGGTATCCGCCATTGAACTGGCAGTAGGACTCGACGGAATAAAGGCCCTTTTATATGTGTTGGTACCCAGACCTTTAACCAGATATTCAATTATTTATTTTACGTGGGGTAAACCCATCACCACAGCTATGGAGATGTGATTTTTTTCTCTATTATATTTTTTTCGCTAATAAAGGAATAGGTTAGGATAGAATATACTAACAATGAATCTACAGAAAGCTTAGTACTATACTGAGTATGTATTACAAAGACACGAAGAACTCAGTATCGATTCTGTAATGTAAGCTTATTATCGTATTTGTAATTTCCGTAGGTACCTGCACAAGAATCCATGTTAATTCAGAGGGAGGTCCGTACCTAATATGATAATCAGCTCATCACCAAGTCTGATGCAGGGCTTTTAATGTAAGTAAGCTGAGTCAGAATCACGATTCCCAAGTGTGTGCAAGAGTACAAAATTAGTCAAACATATACGTTTGAGTTCTCGTGTGTTTCACGGTTGCTTCTCACTCAGGAAATTCTGGTTCGAATACGGTGCAGAACATGTAACAATGAGTTAAGTAATTACCGGACGTTCCGTGTTTCAGTCGAAACGTTAAGTTCTCGGTCCCGGCTACTATCTATTATCCAGCTACTATTAGTAGTAGTCGTCGTAAAGCTGTTCCAGAGGCCCTATGGCAGCTTGAAAACTTCTGACAGTCGGGCTGGCCACTAGCCCTCCAACAACCCGAACTGAGCCAGTGTGCTGGAATATGGCTCAATCTTACTCGTATCCTGGTAAAGGCCTGCGCCTCTCGGGGAGAAGTTTAAGACGATTCTAGTCTAGAAAATTATGTTTTACTTGAAGCTTGCCTGAGTCTTTTTCTTTCAACCAAAGCTTGCAGCATACACATTCAATGGTGCACGTATTTCCGAAGCACTGGTATAGTTAATGGAGTTTCCTTTTACTCTGCGAGATTCAACCATGAGTCACCACTTGAAAGGAAAATTTCCTTTTTCAAACTCAAACCATAATCAAGTACTGATTAGTTCAGTTCAGTTCAGATCATATTTGATTTATTTTTTATTAGGGTTCCGTACCCGAAGGGTTCCAAACGGGACCCTATTACTAAGACTCCGCTGTCCGTCCGTCCGTCCGTCCGTCCGTCTGTCACCAGGCGGTATCTCAAGAACCTGGCTAGCTAGAGAGTTGAAATTTTCACAGATTATGTATTTCTGTTGCCGCTTTAACAACAAACACTAAAAAACAGGATAAAATAAATATTTAAGGGGGCTCCCATACAACAATACCACATACAAACTTATGGATGCACCTGGTTACGTACATGGAGTGTGAAAGTAACCGCACCAATAACTTTGTAAACAATATTTTGCTGTGTAAAATCCAATTTATTTACTCCACACCATCGCTTCCATTAAACGGTGGTACGGAACCCTTCGTGCGCGATTTAGACTCGCACTTGACCGGTTAAAAGTGCATTGTCTTTGCCTAATTGCAATAAATGATTTGAATTTTTTGCACTGTTGCAATGAACATTTGAAGTTTGAAGGGCACAGTGTGGTGTTAATTAAAGTTGGATTTATTGTGTGAGAGGTTACTGTCCTCCGGCAATGATGCGGTATTGAAATGAAACAAAATTATTGTTTACCTATTCGAAACTCAATTGTTGCGTGGCAGGGGCTAGCCCATCGCCGCAACTATGTATAACATCTGGCTAAATGTATGCAAAACTGTGCCTATGTCACTCCGTGCAAAAAAAGGCTTGATGCTAAGTTTTTTTTGCTTGTATTATTTGGAACGAATACTCGATTGAGAGCCCACTTACTCCATTCAATCGAAAGTACAGATTTATGAGCGCAGCAATTTTCACATGGAAACCCGAACGCCCACGGCTCAGTTCAATACAAATCCGGCCAAGTGCGATTCGAACTCGTACACTAAGAGTTCCGTATCATCATCCAAAGAGGAAAATTTCTAAAATTGCGTCTACTTCATTATTTGTTGCTGTAGCAGCAACAATAATTCACATTCTTTGTAAATTTCAACTCTCTACCTATTACGGTTCGTGAGAGAGAACCCGCTGACGGACAAACGGACTGACGGACGGACTGATAGCGGGGGCTTTATAATAGGGTCCCTTTGGCACCCTCGGGTATGGAACCCTGACAATGTTATCCAGCCATCTAAAACCCAGCGACAAATTACAAGGTGCTCCAAAAAAAAGAAAACGGAGGACATGGCAAGGGTTGAGCCATTTTCGGCTGCAAAAAGCCGCCACAATTCCGTCAAATTAAGTAGGACATGATCCGAGATTAGGCTTCAGGATCCTGACTCATTCTCTTTGCTGGCTGATCGGCGGCAGGCGCAGGAGAGAATGGGTTTAGTGCAGTTGAGCTAGGAAGCTATGTTGCGTTTTATTAAAGGTCTCCAGGTTCTGCGTTTGATAAGTAAGTACTCTTCTTTAGTAGTAAAACTTGAATAACCTACCTATTTCATTAAAAACTGTATAATAATAATATACATTTATTCCCACAAAAAATACATTTTTTTGATACATGCAATGATAAGATTGGCCTGAGACAATAGAGTTTAAATTTTTTATAATAAAATAAGCAAAAAACACAGAGAAATAATAGTAGCTTATGTGACTGCTACATAATGGAGGGCATTAATACTCGAGAGTGGGTTTATGAAACGAGCCGAAGGCGAGTTTCATAATAATATTACTCGGGAGTTTTAATGATTAATTATGTACAGTTACATACACTAGTTTATCTACACACACATCATAAGCTCTCTTTGATGTGTTCAGGAACCGCATGTTTGACCGGCATTGTGGCTCTGCAGTTGTTTCGCTTTTTCTGTAGTACCAACTTCACGCAGGCGGGCTTTCGAAATTTGAATGTCAGTACCAACTTCACAGACAAACTAGGGGCGGCATGCCGGCGGGCGTCGGCGTTCGAAATTTGAATAATAATATGTAGAAAAATTACACATTATAGTCATAATGTGTAATTTTTCAGATAAGAAATGAGTTTTTACCAAGTAGTTTAACATTATGCTGATCGTAACGTGTGGTTTTTGTAAGCAGTAAAGAGGGTTTATGATACGTGTGTAGATAAAATCACTAAGTTACCATTTGGACTGTCTTCTGCTGACTCTTGTATTATATTGCATGTGTGTGTATACATAACTTAGAACGTATCTTGTATGACAATAAAATAATGTATTAGTTAATACGATATGCAGATCAAACTGCCAGTACTAGTAGATGTGTATAGTAGAAGACTATTTTGACACAGAACGTCAGTACAAGATTTAAGATCTTTCACTCTTGAGTATACCATAACCTAACAAGGAAATGTGTCTCAATTACGTTTCGAGCACTGTTTTTCCCGCCCGCATTTTCATGAGTCTTCAAAGTGACGTAACAACGTAATCCCGTCTTCAGTTTCGTCACGTCTTCGTAACAGTCCCGTGTTACCTCGTCTCAGCTGAATAGATGTTACTCCGTTCGACTGGTAAACGATCCTTTTGTGCCTGCAGCAGATGATGACGTGGAATGTGAATAATTTAGAAGCAGAAGGTTATTGATTCTTGGTAACGAAATCCTTAAAATGTACACTCTATACGATAAAAAGCAAATATACAATCCTGTTCACGTTTTATATTGTGGGTGAAGGTAGGGCGTATAAAGGTGGGAATGCTAGATATATTAAACTCGTCGGGATAAGTGTAAAAAATGGAGGAGACTGGCCGATTTCAAAATTCATAATTTCTTTATTGCACACAAATAATATATAAACATCAAGACGAATAACAATAGCGTATAAAGGTGAGCTTATCTCTAATAAGAGTTCTCTTCCTGCAAACCAAATCTCACCAACGATCCCTATCTTTTAGGGGACACTATATTTCTTTCAGGGGCCACCTAGCAGTCGTTTCAATTTGCCCTAAGTGTAAGGGTCATCTTGGGGACCCTCTAAATATAGTCTGGCCACCGAAACAATCGCTAGACAGCTAAGAAAAAGAGCTAAGTGTCCCTTAACTGTTGGTGAAATCGGGCGAAGGATCTCCACTTGCTACAATTAGCATAGATCTCTTAATAGCTCGACATTCATAAATAATTTGAGATTTAGATCTTCGGTTACGCATTAAAATTACAATGTAGCAGATGAAACCATAAAGGCAAGCACATACATGCTTCTGGTCCCACACTAGGATACCCTGTCCTGTCGGAACCAGAAACAGATACGTCACACACAACACCTCAACACCCAGCCGGGGAACGAACCCAGGACCTCTCACATGGTAGGCAGAGCCACAACGGCTGCGCCACAGAGGTCGTCATTCTCCTCCCTCTCTCGCTCGCTCTCGCCCTTGACGCGACAGTAGACAGTTACTAACGTGATCAGGCGGGGAGCCTAGTTAACTTCTGCGGCTAGTACACTGACGTAAGGTCTATGAACCTTCGTCAGCTTTATTACCTAAAGTCAGAACAAGACTTGAAGCTAACTTCACGAGAGCTTATGCTAATCTAAAGTGTTCAAGTTTGGACTAATGAAATCTTATCAGCAGCTGCAATACGCTTAGCAGACTCCAAGTTTGAAGGACATAAAAATCATTTTATGGTGAAGCGAGGTCATACTTTGTCTCAAGAAAGGCGGTACATATAATTTTTTCGTAGTTTTGTTTTAAATATAGACAGTAGCAATTGCGTTCTTAATCAAAGAAAGAGCTGATTTTATTAAAAGTAACTAGCTATGAAGGTGTCCAAAGACACATACAATCTAAAAAACTAAACTTTAAACTCATTTTCTGAAGGCTAGTAGTACTTAATCGCACATCAAAAATATTGGTTTTCACAGCAAAAAAGGATTAGCAAAAACACTTTTTATGTTTTAAGTATTTTTGTTGTTCTTACATGTTCAACCTAATACGACGGATAAAGGGGGCTTCACTTCACTCACCCCCTTTACCATTAACCTAAGCTACCGCAGTATTTTGCCCTGATATTTGCTGTGAAAATCAGTATGTTTGCTGTGCAAATCAGTATTAGTGATGTGCAGTTTAATATTTCCCTTTTCTAAATACGTCCCGTAAGCTAACCTGCTAAGTTTCAAGAAGTGCACGTCTATATACTTATTAAGATACAAAGATATAGAAAATCTATTGAACGTGGAAAAATAAAATGTAATTTTCTCAGCAAATTATTTTTTTAACATTTTTTTATCGAAACCAATGCACAAAAGTATCTTTTTGGACTGTTTCCTCCTAACAAACAATTTTTGTTTGTTAGGAGGAAAAAGTCTAAAAAGAGTAGTAAAAATTTTCAAAAATCAATTATCAAGTTTGTAAAATTTTGACATCTGGTTTCTCCCCAGACTGTAAGTGACTATTCTATTTTTGGGGTAATGAATCACTTATACTTTCTTATGATATACGCAAATCTCGTCCCAAATGAGACCAATTTTAGAAAAAAATACGTAATTTTCTTCAGTTTTTTTTTCCATTTTTTTTCTCCTCAAATATGCCCCCTAAAGACTGTTTCTAAATAACGAATGTTGTTTACCTATTCAGTATCTGTCTTACAAAAAAATATCGAAATTCCAACTTTGAAAAATTTAGGTGTCTGTGGGGTCTTAAAAATTAGGTCTACCGTGGGCGGGTCGGCGGCGGGGGGGTGTTTCAAATATAAGAAACTCTATGAAGCTTGTCACACCAAAGGCGAAAGCAGGTCCGCGCTGTTTTGTCACTGTGGCGGAAATTTGACCATACATTTGACAACATTGACAACCACACCGCCCCTGTCCTGCCTGCGGTGTGCGAAGCCTTAAGTGTACAATTGTCTCTCTTCACTAAGAGTTGCACGACTCCACCTGCACGATGGAATTTCCATCCTGAAGCCAGTGACCTTACCTAAGACGATGTTAGCCACGCTCGAATGGAAGTAAAAGGAGCCCGGTTGTCATGGCAACGACTTTGATATCAACTCAACTGAAAACAAGCACTATTGAATTAGTGTTAAACTTTCTGAAACGGCTCAACTATGAGAGATTCTTTCTTTCAGTTGCACAAGTTGAAGCGGGTAAGACATATTGAATGAAGTTTATTTTTTCGGTTACTTCAAAGAGTAAAGCGAAAATCTCATTTGGAGTTAACTCCTGGAGTGTTGAAGTATTGATTCAGCTATCCAGAAATGATATTTAATTATATAAAGATTAATAAATCTAAGCTATATAAGACGGAAGATTACGATGGCGTTGAAGGTTAAAACTATAATCATCAACATGTTGATAGTTCTTAGTATAAATAATATATAAAATACACTTACTGAATCCGACTTTTGACAGCCACTAATTACAGTTTAAACACAACTTAAGTATAACACGGTCAAGTTATGTAAGGAAGGTTATTGCCTGTTAGCTAGGTTTTTAAGTTATGTTTAAACTATATTTAGCGGCTATCAAAAATCTGTTGCAAGTCGGCCAGTACTTAAGTTATCGTTAAATGAGTACCTAATCTGCACTATACATGTGAATACATGCACCGCTGTTTGGCGGAGAGTATCACCGCGGGGCGGATGTCCAGAGCATCGAAGATATACTTCGAGAATGTCCTGAAAGAAAATATGATGGAGCCCCACAGACCTCTTCATCCTAACTAACGAAGCAGCTGAATGGCCGAAGACCTCAAAGTTGTATATTTAGTCAAGAAAGACTCGACGACTTTGGCCATACGAATAAATAAATAAATTCCCAGCGAGCTTAGACAAAACAACAATAGCGAACATAATCTGAAAAATGACGAAGTTCGCATAAAACACAAGTAATAACCTCGCAACGTTCCATACAGTCGGCCTGGAGCAGTGGCTCAGCAAAAGAACCAAAATATGAACGTTCCGTTCTGCTTTTAATAATGTTTACCGCTCACAAACGAGGTCAAAGTAGAGACGAAACGGGAGCGCAACACGAAACGCGTTTTAATTTCTACCTTTTGAGGAATTTTGTTTTCGCCGGTTCATCAATTTGAAATCGTTCTTCGGGATTATGGTCAAAGTTATCGAAATTGGTTTTCTGTGAAACATTGAGCTGGTTACAGTACGATAAAGGGAGTCGGTGTGATTAAACAATCATTAATGTTATAAAAAAACCGGCCAAGTACGATTTGGACCCGCACACGAAGTGTTCCAGTACCAACTTCCAAGAAAAAACGCAAAAAAGCAAGTCTCTTATATGAAGACCCCGTTTATTTATTGACGACTTGACGACCGGTGCAGCCTTGCGGTTATAGATCCTGCCCACGAAGCTGATGGTCCTGGATTCGAATCCCGGTAAGGGCAAATATTTGTGTGATAAGCAAGAATATCACTCGGGACAGAACTCACAAGGGAATCACACCCGTGAAATGAGACCAAAAAGTGTATCTACGCAGACAAAGTCGCGGGTTGAAGCTCGTGACAATATACCTAGTCGGTCCATAAGTTCTGTCACAAACATTTTGCCGCTTATTAAATAATACCAAGTTTTATTTTATTTAATACTATATATGGTTTGATAGCTCATTAAATACTGATAAATTAGAACGATTATTGGATGTAAATGCTTAAAGCCATATTACACAAATGCTAGTTTCTTCAGAGATTTTGCACTTTTTTACCCAATCAAAAATACGGACGTGATTCACTTTAACTTTTTTCCATGACTCTTAAAACCTTTCAAACTTACGTAAGATTTTAGTCAGAACCCTCCCTGAGCCCGTTACCTTCATTTTGAAGCATAAGATAACTTAAGTCTGGGTAAAACTATTTTTCATATTCACATTTTACGTAGTGTACTTGTTGTCCACAAGATCATTTTTATACGTTTTTCTGAAAACGTAACAAGTACGTAAAGTTCTCTTTGGGAGCAGTTGGAACTGAAAGCTAACAGAAAATCAAATGCTAGTTGTTAAGCATGGTCTAAAATCGAGGTTTCAGAATAAATAAAAAAACCTTGTTGGTTATCTGGAACACTGTTTTTTAGGGTTCCGTACCCGAAGGGTTCCAAACCGGACCCTATTACTAAGACTTCGCTGTCCGTACGTCCGTCCGTCCGTCCGTCTGTCACCAGGCTGTATCTCAAGAACCTAGCTAGCTAGAGAACTGAAATTTTCACAGATTATGTATTTCTGTTGCCGCTATAACAACAAATACTAAAAAACAGGATAAAAGAAATATTTAAGGGGGCTCCCATACAACAATTCTTTCAATACCACATACAAACTTATGGATGCACCTGGTTACGTACATGGAGTGTGAAAGTAACCGCACCAATAACTTTGTAAACAATATTTTGCTGTGTAAAATCCAAACTATTCACTCCACACCATCGCTTCCATTGAACGGTGGTACGGAACCCTTCGTGCGCGATTTAGACTCGCACTTGACCGGTTTTTTATTAAATTTGAGGTAAGTGGTATTTTTGTCAGTTGCGGCGTGTTTTGGGTTCGCGATTGTCTCAAGTTATAAGGTTTTTTGTCATATTGCGATAATCGTACAAAATGTATTGTATTGCAATTTGATTCGTATAAAATAAGCTTTTTAATCATGTATAATACGAATAAGAAAAAGTTTATTGCTGAGTTTTATCTATCAAAAACCTTGTGACAGAACTTAAGGACCGACTAGGTAAACGTCACAGCGATAAGATACTACTGTTTAGTAAATTGCTTGTCTGAAATTACAAGCCTCATAATTGTTACTTGTAACAAGATCAAGGGACATGCTGAATAAGACACAAATCTCAAATTACTTTGCGTCAAAGATCATTGCTATCTACCCGATAATCGATCAAAGTGATTTGACAGGTCGAGTGATAACAGTTTTTGAAGAAAGAAGTTCTATTTTTACAGATAAGATTTCGCCTTTGTACTTTGTAGTTCGTACCGACTGTGGAACGCACTTCCCTGCACTATTAGGGATAGTCCCTCAATTTTCACTTTTAAGAAAAGATTGAAAGCGTATTTCCTTTCTCTTCCATAATCGGTATCATATTTATGTAAGTATATGTATGATATTTTGTAGTTTATATATGTGCATGCTATCTAGTGTATTTTATATAGTTGAGATATATATATTTTTATTAGGTATATTTTATTTATATTTTAAAAGTAATTTTCGTACGTATGTATACAGTTTTAATGCGCACTAGGACTGTCCTTTTTCATAAACACTCCTGTCTTGCCTAGGTTTGCTGGAAGAAATCTCTTTTTAGAGATAAGCTCGCCTTTGCCTATAAAAATTATTGTAACTGTCTGTTTATCTATGTTTTCTGTGCAATAAAGAATATGAATAAAGAATATGAATGTAATTTATTTTAATGTAATTTATTTTAATGTAACTGATAAAATATTTGTGTGTAATAAATAATTATGAAATACGAAAGAAAAGTTGTGTTTTGCGAAAAAATTCTATTCATTGAATGACTGATTGCTTTATTACTGAAATTCTTGTAATCCCGTTGAGTGGGTTATGAAATAAACGATTTTGAAAGCTATTTATAATTATGAAAACTTTGAACCCCACTAAAAAGCACCAAACAAGCAGATGAGACTTTACGTAATTATTAAGATTCGATAAAATTATTACAGCACAGTGTTAAATTCAATTAATTTTAAAGGCAAGCTGAACTTACCCTATAATATGTTAGTGACCCGTCCGGCGCCCTATGTTGTTAGGCCGTCTTGTCTTAATCATTTTCCTACGCGCTTTTAGGCAACTCGTTTAACGTTTCGTTCACTTGTTTTCCCGACAGGCCTTTGGCCATTTGATTGGATGCCGGCCCTTACTTTTTCCCGGGCTTTTGACTAAGTGCCTAATTTCTCCAAATGGCGGCTACATATACGAATAGTGAAAACACAAAACACCAAAACAGAGCAGGCGAAGAGTTTTACCGTTTTTTTATACTCTGAAATATCTTTTTATAAAACGGACGAGGCTCATAGTCAGTGACATAAAGTTTAAAAAGTCAATTCACGAAAGCAGATGCAAACACTTTCAAAAAACCTTTCTAGATTTCTCTGATCTTCGTACCCTGACACCAACCAGCACATAACAAGCAAGCTTCTTGTAACTCATCAAGAGTTTTTGCAGCGCCATAACACGTTTACTGCTGTCGTTTCTGACTTTAATTTGATTAGCAAATACTCAAAGCGCTGCTAATTACATAAAAGAAGGTAAGGACTCGTAAAAATGTTTGTCCTGAAACATTATCTTCTGTTTGCTAGAGTACATGCTTCTTCGGTTGATACGACACATGCCGTGATAGAGATGACATACAGAAGGTTAGCCTTTTAACGTTATTTTTTTTATCGGTATCGCTAAAAGAGTATAACATATTATACTTAAGTTGAGATATTCGAGTTATAATCAGGAATAGGTTAGTCTGAAAAGACATCATAAATATCATCGATTGAGGAAAACAATTGCCAGTAGAATACTCACAGTCAACATAATTATCCTTGCCAAAGTGCAAAATGTACACAGTTTTATGAATAAGGATAAGTAACTCCAAAGACGGTGGCGATCGACGACCGGTTTATTCAAGTGGATAGTGACCCTGCTTACGAAGCTGATGGGCCTGGGTTCGAATCTCGGTAAGGGTGAATATTTGTGTCTAGGCTGTTTTCTATGTATTTACGTCCTCTAGTAACCCATAACACAAACCTTGTTGAGCTTACTATGAGTTTGATTGTCTTGTCAAATTTATTATTACTAGTGGTTGTGTGAGAACAGTACCTCGCGAGCCCTTCGGCATACATTCCTACTAAAAATGTTGTCACGACTGACGGTCAAAAGGCTTTATTATAATGCGATACAAGTTTATTTTCGCAACAATTTAACGAAGAAAATCTAATTTTAAATACTATGCAGACTTTTGGGAAAAATAGAGGTGTAAGTTTTGGCGATTACTCGCGTGGCCCTGGTCCTAGGGGGTCAAATCTACAGGTTTGTCTCGTGAAGGCGGAGAGAACTGTGTAGTCTGATTAGGTATACATTTTCCGAAATAAAATTAAAAACTGAAATCCGCTATATCGAATACGTTTGATGCAGCACAAGGAAAGAAGCCGCACCAATAACTTTGTAAAGCACTAAGTCCGCCATTAAAATAAAAAAACTGAACACTTTAAAAAAAATAAAAAAATATCGAACCTGCTCACAAAATTTCACAAGAATTGGTTGTGAATTAGTATCATTATTATGATCAACGAATAAAATAACCTCAAAAGGTTCTAGTTAAGAGATATACTAACCGTAAATATCAGCATTCGGGACGATTCGGGTTCCAAATTCCAAATTCCAAATCTCTTTATTAATGTAGATATTTACATATACTTAGCAATCGTCATTTTTGCCACTTCTCGACATTGGATCTCTGTGGGAGAAGAAGGGCGTAGAACTCCCACAGTAATGACATGCCGCAATTATGGCTGTACGGAATTGAGTTACAGTTTGCGAGCAACCTTTCACTTTGCAGATAAATGGACCACGCAAGTTCGTTACTAGGCACTAAACTACCTGGTTACTATTGCCTGTTGCATGCGATATTCTCGTACAATAGCAGAATATCGCTGAAGGACTCTTGACTTGATTCCGTTCCAAGTGAGAAGCCACGTGAAGTGACTAATATTTTACGTGAGAAGTCACACTGAAACTTTTGAGTACCAACTCAGAAACCTGAGCCTTTACGAAAAGGTTTATACCGTGTTACCTTAATTAATAACTGCAAAATTATTAGTCTTAGAAACATGAATCTTGTGTCATTGTTTAGCATAGAGTAGTTAGCTTGCTGTTTTGGTCTTTAATTTGTGTCGGAGCCGCGTGAGGCGGCGGGGGAGGGGCACTGCGTATAATGACCGAAACTGTACGGTCCAGTTTTCTGAATTGGTACTCAAATGTTTCAGTGTGTTTTTAAAGACATTTCACGCCAACATAAAGCTTCCAAATAAGACGCCAAATGGGGTGAGAAAATAAAATGTATTGCCCGTCGTCCCTTCGAGAAACTACGTGAGGGACTACGGGCAACAAACGAGAAATTCACGTGTGGCGTCACTTCCGGATCATCCGTTTTCTGTAGACCTACTAACGCCTGTCTAATATTGAAGAGCAACTAGCTATTCCACTGCTACGTTTTTCCATTTATCTCAAATCGAGTAGTGTTCTCTGTTACTATTATACATTTTTTGTTTAGACCTCGTTATATTATACATATAAATCATTAGTGTTTCGTCTTATTTTATCAGTACGGCACCCCAGTGAGCGTGTCCGACTAGCACTGGGCCAGTTAGTTTTTAATTACGCCATTTGTGATTATGATAGACCATATAAGAAAAAAATAAACAAAATTCGCAAATATTATTCGCAAAGTTGTTTTTCCATCCCATTGTTCCTCCAGAACCAGGAATTATTTTGACTTGTTCTTGAGAAACTAAAAGTTTGAAGCGAAAATTAAAACGCATTTCATTTTGGAATCCCAGTGGCCACCGTGCTAAGGAAATGCGTATATTTTATTCATCAAACACACTCACCAGGAGCTGTACATATGAAGCGCACGAAGTTGCCTGCACCGCCATATTTGCCATGCACTCGACATACTGTACAACGGATTTCTCGGTTTAGCTAGGTTTGACTCGTAAATATTAGAGAAACTCGGATATTTGGTTATTTCTTAACGAAATAAAAGTGAATTTCCTGTGACAGATCTGAAACAGTTTTGAAGGTACCATATACCTTTTTTTACAGGCTGACACTAACTTACATTTGCCCGCTCCTTTATATTGGAAGTAATTTGGTGAGTTTCGAAAACCCTACGAGGGTTGACATATTGTGAAGGGCCTTACCTATATAAGCTCTTGGTTTCCATAGTAAAACTATACAGAACAATCATGTAACCTGATGGTAAATGAAGTCTTAAAATCCACTTTATTTAAACGCATTTATCTGAAGATTCTCAATCTCCCAATGAAATACTTTTAAACAAAATAGCTCGCGTCTCCTCTGACTGTAAAAGCAACATCTTGCGAGCAGCTTCCCTCCATTTCCCCACTAAAGCGGGACAGGCAGGTGCACCTCTGAGGGTAGTACCGAATCACGGCTCCACTCCACCTGTCAGGCCAAGTGATAGATGTTGCCTACATCAGCCAGTAGAGTGCGCTGTCTGCTGAGATTCGCGATTTTTTACTACCAAGGCTAAAAGCCGGATAGGAGCAGGTCTTGAATAAATACTGTAAGTTGTTCCCTCAGGCTTTGTTTCAAGGAGCGGTAGGCACAAGGCTGCTTAAATGCAGCTTGGTTTTTCGCTTAACTGAAGTAAAGCAGAGTGGAGGAGGTACGACAGTTTCATTTAGCAACAGAGCATTCTTTAACTTTGTTATTCAGTCGCTTGCGTCGCTGTGAGTGAAATAGGTACAAGTTGGAGTTAACGCCCATTTTGTAAATTATTTTATACGGTCTGATTTGGTTTTCGTTACGACTACCTAAATTAAATTTTAAATTTTAAACTGTTTATTTCAATAAAAAAGGTTAGTAAATTGTTTAATTCCCGGGTGTAATCTTTACATTTAAGATTTTTAATCCCCGGGATGGTTGCCCTATGTTTACATATTAATATTATTAATTTATTTAATATTCAGTTACAAAGTGCAATTTAATATTTTATTTTAGTACATCTAAGTGAAATCTAACAATTAGGCAATACAGCTATTCTCAATATGACTATAATATATTATTCTGGATGTGAATGATGTGTACGTACACCCTCCTCTTTCTTATATCTATCATAGATATAATAACGTTTAAGTATGTTTCGAACTTGCTTTGGATTTTTATTTATAAGATTATTTATTAAGGATTTTGGCAGTGAGTTTAATATACTAGGTAGGCTGTACGTCCAAATTCTTCTGCCATATTCGTTATTACACTTAGGTAAATTAAATGTGGGTGTTTTTGACAGAGTACGTAGACCTGCCGATGTCTAGAGCTGAATTGACAAATATTGGCAAGAATCAATGTTTCTGTAAAACTACCTATGATGAAAACTTTTAGGTAACTACACCTAAACCTATTTACTTTTCGAATGGTCTTCTAAATCGCATTGCTGTCCAGCAGACCAGGAGGCAACATGTCAAAGTGTGCGTTATATTCTTTCCACGCGCGTACTTTCATTTTCCCACGTGGGCCAATGTAGAGAAGAAGCAAAAAAGCACGTTTCCTAAACATGTGTTAACATTGATCCAATTCTCGAAAAGTGAGTAATTAAAAAGTAGATATCAATCCGAGTAGGACCTAGCGCGAAATAGGTATGTTTCCTGAGGACCAAATGCACCGAAACGTTCGCAAAAACCTTCGAAAGTTTCTGATTTCGCTGCCGATGAGCAAACAGGCTGAATTTTTAATTACAGAACCGCGAATTAAATGGCTCCCGGCACGTGGCGCGACGCACACCGCACAATAAATCGACTTGCTGTTTACACGAGCTCCGTTCTTCGCGAGCGTTTGTTTAATTCTCAATAGAATTAACTTGTCGCCGAGTCTGGACCGAAACACGACAAACTTGAGGACTTAGATCATTATTTATGTTTACATCGTCTTTGACGGTGGCCGTTGACTCGGGTATGCTGCTTCTGCATTTCTGATCCGATGGTACATTGAATATTGAGAGAACTCTGAAGCTGATGTTGGGGCTTGGCTTTTCGTAGGTGTAAGATCGAGTCATCGACATAAAAATATCACAACATTAACTACTAAAAAGCCATGATGGATCGCGACTTTGGAAAAGTTGCGTTAGCTTACACCGCTGGTTACAGTTCATGGGCGTTTACTGTTAATGATCTCAGTGTTCGAGATTATTAACACTGAAGGAGCTGGACTAGAGTATTATATTTCATTTCCATTTCAGTTCCAGGAACTCCATTCATAAATGACATAAGGAACTAACTAACTTATAAAAATTATCGTCAAAATTAAGACAACAAGGAAACATAATGAACTTAAAACCGAAATAAAATAAAAAATACGTAAAGTGCATCGTCAATTAAAATAACTTAAGTATTTGAGGTTATCAAATAATTTTAAACTACACACACACACACACACACAAACACACACACACACACACACACACACAATGAACACAATACTGCTAGAAAACTGTTCTTTTTACTCTGTTCGTTTTCTAAAATTGTTATGTGTCACTTACTGGAGGGAAGTGCTACTACTTAACCTATACCACAGGGTTAGCCCTATTTTAAGGAGTAGTGATCATCCCTTGTTCCTTACCTAGTGTAATAACAAGATTTATTTTGTAAAATTTTCAAGAATAAGCGATTATTATTATTATTAATAATAATAAAAAACACAATATTAAACAAATAAACCGCCCCAGGACATGCCCGACCCAAAGGTACCCATCGATTGTCAAAACCTGGGTTCCTCAGGCGTCGCCCTATGTCCTTGACAAATTGCCCTGAGCACCTCAAATACCCGTGGTCTCGACGGCCAAGAGAACAAACAGGTAGCAAATGGAATTTTAACAATGGAATGTTAGTACATTACTAGTACTTTACTACTTTAATTTTAAACAACCTAAAAATAGCAGCACAATTATAGGCAAACGCACCAATTTAATAACAATGGAAGAGCGCGTGGCTGTTCCAATCAAAGCAATTATGTAAATATTCGGCAATAAATAGAGATGAAATCGTCCATGTTCGATCGAGAGTCAGATATTATCGCATGAAACTGGACAATTTAATTAATGCACCATGAGAATTCCGAAACATCAATTGCGAAGCAAAGTTCAAATAAATGATACATACATACGCAACATCGAAAATTAATATATGTATAGACGTTAAACTACTTCAGCCCAAAAATAAGTCTTCTGCACTTCATTGCTTTATGAGTTTTGAAATGTGGTCGACGTTTTTTCATGCCAATCCAAAAAACATATAATTTTTTATTGGCAAACAAGATACAAAATACGCTATATGAAATTGAAATTTACACGCTGCTAGTTGCGGCACTAATTGCTTATTCATTGCCGTACGAAACTACTTAAATTGAAAGTATTTTAATCGATTCGAACGCGTTGGCGTGCCGCCCGGTGCATGACAAATTACTGAAAATGGAGTATTCATTATGATCCCGTGAAGTACTTAGTCAGAGCAACTTGTGTAACCATTATGATGTAAATAAATCATCAATCACAGTCATCAAGCTGGTACTTGATTACTCCTATTATATACTCAACGAGTACATACATGGCAGAGCAAATTAACGTTTGAAATTAGATCTACAGTTTACATATATGTGGATGGTAATGATGACGTAATAAACTGAGAAGCTTTGTTGTAAGTTTAGTGCCATAATAGCTATTTAAGCTACAATTGCGGGAAGTAGGTTTTTCTGGCATTTTTTTCACGAGCAAACGAAGCGATCGAGTGCATTATTCGACAAGAGTCTGAAATCATCTTACGCACGTGCATCTTGCAACGTTTTACTTTGCACTGTGCGAAGAATATATATGTCACCGTAAGATTTTAAAAACTGTTAGTTGATAAACTAACGCGTTAGTTTGTAAATTATCGACAAATTGTAAACCAGACCGACAGGGTTTAGAATTAACGTTACTTTGGTCTGACATGTCAACCTAACACGAAGACTAGCAGGGTTTAGTTTATAATCTAAGGTATTTTTCCCGTTAGTGTACAAACTATCGATAAATTGTAAACTGTACCGTACTGCTTATGATATGATGCGTTAGTTTATAATAAAACCGTTGAGTTGTGAACTGGTTTGAACTTGAATTGCAAAGGGAATATACCAGGGCAGGCACTGCGGCAGCTTAGTTGAAGGGTAGAGGGGGTGGCGAAACCAATCTTAAGGTGATACGAAATAAAAATAGGGTTTTTTTCGAATCCATTTCCTCCACCATGGAGTCATCTACAGATTAGATTTTTGGGTTAACGTTAATTGAGTATTTGATTAAGATTTTCACTAAAGGGAAACGCGATTGGATGAAATTTTCTCGATAGAATTTAATTACGAAAACAACTCCAAATTGTTTTGTTTTTTCCTGTAATTCTGAAAAACTAATTTCATTGTGGAACTGCGTTCAAAATGTAGATATTACGTATTTGCAAAATCTCCTTAAAAAACTTTTTAACAAAATAGCGTAGTTTATTTAAAAAAAAACTGTGGTTTAGCGCTACGTTTTTTAATTTTTTTTCGATTCCGTCCCTCTCACACTGCGGGTCTTTCCGCCTGGAGTAACGGGGACCTTTGCACGGACGAGGTAGCGCCTTAACTAATTATCAACCCGTTACATAAAGTATTCCTTTTATTGTACCTTTCGTATGAAAGATAATTTGTGTTTGACTAATTTGTCGAACTTTACTCAATCTGAAAACTCTTTGCGTTGGGTTGACGATGACGGAGTAAGGAACTAAAACGGAGAAGTAAAAAGCACTGGTAGTGCGAATTCTACATTCACTGCACTTCCGCACTATTTGGCTGGTTAGAAAACACTCTTTTCGAGTACACGCATTGTAAAAATACAAACATCGGCTTATTAATCATATTAATGAAACTTTTCATATTTGTATTAGTTTAGCGGAACCAATTTTTAAAAGAGATCTAAAAATAATCTATGGGCGTTTCTACGCCTTTGTTCTCCCACAGTGGTCCAAGCAACAGAAGAGGCAAAACATTACATTTGCTAAGTATATGTAAATATCTACAGTAAAAGTACTTTTGACTTTGGCTGTGAATAACTCCACTGGTAATGAACCGCTTCAGTGATCAAACTACTTAGACGAGAAATTAGAGGAAACAATACATACCTTCACGCTTTTTCACATAAGAGCTGACAGAGATACAATTGTGCCCACTTTTAGCCAGTTACTCAACACACCATTTTGCGTGCCAGGGGGCTAGCTCATCGCCGCAGCCATGGAGATTGAAAGTTTCTTTACGATATTTCCAAAAAACTATTTTTATTTTTTCTAATTAGAGGAAAACAAGTATGATAGTTACGAACGACTTCTGTGGCTCTGCCTACCTTGCGATTGGTCCCGGGTTCGATCCCCGGCTGAGGATATAAAAATAAAAAGGATAAAAAAATCCCCAGACCTTTGATGTTTATATGTGTATGATGTCGCTGTTTTTGGTTCCCACAACACAGGGTATCCTAGTGTAGGGTCAGAAGCAATGTATGCGTCGGAATATAAATATTTATGTTATGTTATTTGTTCAAACTTAAGACAAAAAAAAAACATGGTACACGCATTCCCCCACGCCTTACAGGGTAGCATAGGCATGGTTCTTCCTACGTTTGGCCAGATAAGGGACTAGCCCACTGCCGGAGGGATATAAAAGTTTTTGAAAGGAAAAACCTTTAATTTTCCAACTAAAATAGCCAGCGGCTGAGGCTCTATTGAAAAATAACCCCGTGTAATAAAGCTGACGGAATCTGCAGATTAAAAAAACTAACAGGCTGCGAACAAATCTAATTTTTAGGGTTCGTACGATGAAAGGAAAAGAGGAACTCTTATATGCTCACTTCATTAGCTAGGTCTGAAAGCACAAGTAAAGGGGAAAATACAAAAACTATAATTTTCTGAATCTCTGTGTGTCCGGCTCTCGAGGTCCCTTATCTTATCGCGTGGAGGTATCTAATTGAAAATACCTTGGTTGGACACTATTAGTACACTCATTTAACTAGCCCCAAACTAGGCTTCCCTGAATCTTGGGTACTAGACAACGCTACACATACTTATATAGATAAATATTATACTTAGATAGATCTGTAATGGTACACGAGAGTCGGTACATTAGATACTTCATTCTGCGTGATAGAGGGCTAGCCCAACGCCGCGCTGTTTTGAATACGAGAATCGGTTCAGATAACGTTTGGGGGTTTTGCATAGCTTACTGGCAAAGTTTGGAAAAAAAAAAGACGCGTGGGTTCATTCGTGGAATTTCAGATCAGGTCAAGTTTTTTTGTCGCATTCCTGCGAGATGTGTAGAGATGAGAGCCGATTTGGCTGCGCGTTGAATAAAATTATGAATAACTAAATAATGAAAGGTTATTATGGAACGATACGGAGAAAGCTATTATGTAGATTGCAAATATACAATTGCGATTGAGGTATGAGATGGAGGGTCTGACACCTCTGGATTGAATATCATTCTGGTAGGTCTTTTGCAACGCGCACCTAGTGGTCGGGTAATGCTTAATTAATCGCAACAAGCTTTTATTGGTCAGCGATCAACAGATTCTGTGTATCGGCAGTACCAAATGATTTGAGTGATAACCTACGGTTGATCATAGTGAATATGCGTACACACAATTTGTAGAACGGCGGATCTGCATGGCATGGTTGAAATTGGACCCTGTGTAGTTAGTGATAAGAAGCTTCGCTTGGGCAGAGCGTTTTCGCAAAGGACGCATGTGGGGCATATAAATACCAGAGCGTGGGAGGGGAATTCATTCAGTCTCTGCGTCTAGCCTCTGTGACAGTCGTCTTCACGAGTTCTAAACAGTTTTTGTCTGCCGTGTTACGCGTCAGAACTATACGAATTTGTGACTGCGAAGTTTCAGTGGGTTTTCGTGAGTGTCTGAAGCGCCGAGATATACCTCGGTTCCTACCTTTATATCAACCTACCCCTAATTCCAAAACTATCCTTGGGTCGTTAGGAAAGAACTTTTAAGTCAATGTATCTGAGTCTGAGTCTGGGCTTGGAGCGACCCTAAATTCCTTTTTCCTTCACCATAGGGTTCCTGGATTGGCTCTTAGGATATTCGCGGGCTAATCCTCTCCTCATTCCTTTAGAGTAGCGAGTTTGTAATTCCCACACACACAGTCGTTAAACATTCAAGCACATTCAAATCAAACTCAACCATTTTCGAGTGGTGTCGATAATGGACGTGGTATAACACTAGGTTTTTAGACTAGGCTAGACAGGAGTTTAGTTGCGGCTAAACCTAGGTTGTCAGGGCATAGGGAGACTGTTTGATCGATGAGGTTCCGCGGATGGAAATAACAAATTCAGAACAAAGTTAAACCGGTGTCAACACAGTTAACATATACTGTTGATATTTTGACATTTGAGTGTTGTCGGGGACGCGCGAAGAAATCAATTTACAGTCTAAAGTTCATTGTTTAGGTCCGGGTAGGTGTTTTGCATTGCCTTGGGTCAGATTGGATTCAAGTTGCATTTTTAAATTAAATGTAAATTTCGCTGGATATCTAATGTGTAAGTTGAGTCGGTATATATGATTTGGCTCAGCCCAGGACGTGCTGCGGCTAGTGGAATTCATAGTTCGGTATTTATCGAATTATGCACTTCGCTATGGTGTGGGTTAGATATCCTAAAACAATAATGCTTGCGTTTCGATAACATCCAGCTCAAATTGCGCAGAGTTGAAGGTTTCAAAACGTTACGGACCTTTTGAGGTAACCGCTAGTTCAGAACCCATTTCGGAACTCAAATCGCAATTGTGTAAACCGGTCTTTTCGGATCGTTATTGCCGTGAACAAAATATATAATTGGAACCACCACAAGCCGCTACGAGCGAGCACATGAAATATAATTGAGTACTCACGTCGTAAAACTACGACGGATATCTATACTATAACTGTGATCGATCACTAAAACTAAAACTAAAATTACAACAAAAGATGTTCCAATGCGCTCATATATACAAAAACCAGATGGTGCCATCACATAAAATATAACAACGATCGTTTTGGCGCAATACACCGCTGACTGATGCGAATTACCGGCTCGCGGACATATATACTTTCTCTGTCTAACTTGAAACTGTAACTTTCCGAACCAAGCTTCGTTCGACTATTGTACGCCTAACAGATTTCTCGATGAACGAGAAATTCAGACTTATCATTCTTACTTACAAATCTTACAGCTGAATCGGGTCCTCTCATTTTGGGATAGATAGAATAGACGATCATAGCTACTGTTAGCGGCGGCTACGACCCTTGGCCTGGGGTCGCCACAGATTTTTGGTGCCGAGACGGAAGGATATCCTAGATAGTCTGATACCTAGATATTCCTAGATATTCTAAAAGAATCAAGGTCTAACGCGTTACTTTTAAAAATAACACAACGTAGAAACGATTTTAAACAGTTCAGTTTGTAAATAAGAAATAAGCAAAAAGGGGCATTGTTTTCACAATTCTTTGTACGAGCTACGGCGGTTTAATAGGAATAATGGCCGGCCGGCCTAGGAAAAACGGTAGTCGGGTAGCACAAAATTCACTTTCACACACAAGTGAAATGGCGTCAGGGCAGGTGACGCAATTGTTATCTGAAATAGTGAATAGATTAGACAGTTTGGAAAGGGGTTCCAGCACGAGCAATGCTAGTAGGACTTCGGACAGACAGACTGACAGACAGGAACTAGAGACGTTTGAACAATCGGTAGAAAAACGTCAATCATGCATTGTGAAAATGACACAGAAGTTGCCGACATTCGATGGGCGGAATTCGGAAAATCCGATGATTTTCTTAAGAGATTTAAAGGCTTATATTAAAGTCTCGGGAGATAGTTCTAGGGCTTTGATATGGGCAACGGATAGTTTGGTAGGAATTGCGAAAGTTCGAATGAGCATATACAGAGACTCATGGCGAACCTATTCGGATTTTGAAAAAGATTTCAGAGAGGTATTCTGGGGTGATAATGAACAGGAATTAATTAAGCAAAGATTCCTAACTGCGAAGTTTGATCCTAAGAAAGGTCAAAGTATGGAAGAATTCTTTGCCTCTCAATTGAATAGCATATATGAGCTTACGATACCGTTTACTGATACGGAGAAAATCAACACGATTTTCAGACAGTTGCCGCGTGATATTCAGGTAGCGTTTTTTGCTAGAAAGGAGACTATGACCATACGGGATGCGGTCGAATTCCTTCGGCATTTAGAACGGAATGTCGATGGGGGATTAAGCGCGATACATGGTTCGGAACCTATGAATACGAATAACGTGAGGCGGGATAGCTATATGCGTGGGCAATATCGAGCTATGCGGGTAAATACGTTACGTTATAACGCCATGAGTCGTAGGAATAATTATAACGCGGTAACGAAGGGGCGAAACGAATTTGGGACGCGTGGTCGCGGTTATTTTCGCGGTAGAGGCAGACAGCTTCAGCCTAGCTTCAAGGCAATAAAGTTTCAGAGGGGCAATGATAGTTCAGGAGATACAGAGGCAGGGCAAAGTTCAAGTGACAGGAATAATGCGATAAGTCAGAATTCAAAAAACTAGTGGACTCGCGCGGGTCGTTCGCGCTCAGATATTTATTACGGTTCGGGTGGACAGCCGACCAAATTGAAAAAAAGCATAGACTGTATGATTTGTGTAATTTGGATTCGAACGTGGGTGTGAATGAATTTATTCAATTATTAGCGCATAAAGCGCACGGATATGCCGTGTGTTTAGATGAAAAATCTAGATCGAATTATAGAGATCGAAATGACAGACGTTTACATACGATATTCAGAGACGACGATTCGACTGAGTGTGGGCGCGAGTTATGTAGTACTTTGACATTACCTGAGATAGATGTGCGTATTGGGAATATTGTTGTAAGGAGTTTGATTGATTCGGGGAGCGAAATCAGCGTAATAAGTCGGAGAGTATACGAAGAAGTATGCAGTCAATTGGGAAAACCGACGGAAATACCGATTCCAAGTTTGAGAATCACAGGTGCATTTGGAGTCAGTAAGGAAAAGGTTGATAAATTAGTAACGTTACCATTAACAATAGGTGAATGCGTTATCGATACTCCGATGCTAGTATTAACAAGGGTGCCTAAAGATTTAATTTTGGGGTTTGATTTTATACAACAGACGCGAGCGAGTTTAATGTGTGAGGGAACTAAGAGGCTAATTATACGAAGCGCCGGGCGGATGTGTGAAATACCATTAGGTACTGGCCCTAATCAGGAATCTTGCTGTTGTACAATGGAAGTACAGAACCAAGATACCAGTAGAAATATGATAGAGGAATATGTGAATAATTCATCAATACCTGTTGAACACAAAACAAGGTTATTGCCGGTGTTAAATAAACATGCAGAGTTGTTTAGCGATAGGATAGGTCGGACAAATAAATATATACATGAGATAAAAATGAGAGATGAAACGCCTTTCGTAAAACGAAGCTATCCCATACCGTTCGCATATCGCGATAAAGTAACAAAACGTTTGGAAGAGATGGAATTGATAGGTATTATTAGCAGGCAATCTACGGATTTCAGCAGTCCATTGACTTGTACATTAAAGAAATCAGGAGAGGTCCGTATTCTTCTAGATGCACGACAATTAAACACTGGAATGGTCGGGGAGGTTGAAACCACACCTTTAATGAGTGAGATATTGCAATCCGGGCGCCGGATAAATTACATAGGAGTTATTGATATCAAAGATGCGTATTTTTCTATACCATTATCAGACGAATCTAAACGATACACGGGTTTTGTATATCAAGGCAGAAGTTATGTTTACAACGTTTTACCTCAGGGGTTGAAAACCAGTGTGGGTTCATTTTCGAGGGCGATGGACTTAATTCTAGGGCCAGAGGTTAGGTCATATTGTTTAAATTTTGTTGACGATTTGGCAATTTTAACTGAGGGTGACTTCGAACAGCATATGTCTCAAGTGGACACGGTTCTGAGTAAATTGAAAGACGCGGGCTTCACATGCAAACTAAAAAAATGCGAGTTTGCACAAAAAAAGGTCAAGTTATTGGGGCATATTTTGTCTACACAAGGTTTGCAGATGGACCCGGACAAAATTGAAACACTTAAATTATATCCGTCACCCAGAACTGTCAGGCAATTGAGGGCGTTTTTGGGGTTCATAAATTACTTTCGGAGGTTTATAAAAAATTTTGGAACATTAACACAGCCCTTGTACAATTTATTGCGGTCTGGAGTCAAGTTCATCTGGAGTGCGCAGATGCAAAGTGCCTTTGACGAGATAAAAAATCAATTCTCAGAAAGTATAATTTTGAGTCAGCCATTGGCGGGAAAAACATATTATGTTCAATGTGACGCCAGCGCTATAGGAATTGGGGGCTATGTTTATCAATTAGATGAATCGGGCCAGGAACTAATTATAGGGTTCTGTTCGCAGGCATTCAAGGGTGCCCAGACTAGATGGGCTACCAGTGAACAGGAAATGTATGCAGTTATATACACTTTAAAGCGATTTGAGATATATTTGCGGGGAGAAAAAGTTATTATTAGAACTGATCATAAAAGTTTGACGTTCATTAAGTCGTGGACTTTATTGGGTGCACGCGTAACGAGGTGGATTATGTTTTAGAGCAATTCGATTACGACATAGAATTTGTGCGAGGGACTGATAATCAAATTGCCGACACGCTAAGCAGGCAAATGGCGGGACCTGGAGGTATGAATGACAGTATAAATGTTCAGCCGGGAATATTCTGGTTTCAGGCATCGAATACCGCAAGTGTTATTTCGAGTTTACGGGACATTGCGAGATTACAAAGCGAAGATGAGCGGTTAAATCGAATTAGCGGTTGTATCAGACGTAAGGTGGTAGATACCGGAACGAGAGGTTTTGAAAATTATAAGCTAGTAGGTGATACGTTATATTTTCACGTGCCGAAGCGGAACGTACAGTTGCTAGTAATTCCGAAATCACTACAGGAGGAACTTATTTTACACATACATGAAGAAATAGGTCACTACGGCAGATATAAAATATTAGCACTGATGAAGGACAGATATTATTTTCTTCATATGAGTAGGGTGATAAGCGCGGTGATAAGAAGTTGTGACATATGTCAAAAGATCAAACCAAGTACTAACAATACCGTTGGTCCTTGTACACCGGTGTTGGCGGAAAGGTTGGGTGAGAAAGTTTTCTCGGACCTTTATGGGCCATTGCCCGTAGGTAAATTCGGATATCAATATATATATGTGATTCAAGACGTGTACAGTAAAGTAATAAAATTATATCCAATGCGAAAAGCGACAGGTAGGAGCGTGCTCGCTTGTACAAAGAGATTTCATAGGGAAATACCTATCGAAACTATAATTACGGACTCAGGACCACAGTTCATATCGAAAGTTTGGGAATTTGGACTCAAACAGCTAGGGATTCGAGTCACTCATACGTCGGTGTATTGTCCAAATTCTAATAGCGTAGAAAGGGTGAATCGCGAGCTAGGTCGGCTGATTAGAACTTATTGCGGCGGTAGTAATCGTAGTTGGGTAGACGTGTTACCGGACATTCAGAATTGCTATAATAATATCGAACACACAAGCACAGGCTTTGCGCCTAATGAGTTAGCGTTTGGTAGGCGGGAACCGTTAACTATTGACAAGGAATTAGGCGATGAATGGTTATTAGGCCATAGTGTGCGGGATACGGAACAGGTGCGGAGTGTAGCGATAGAAAACTCTAAAAGTTCTAGTGAACGACGTAAGCGACAGGCGGACAAACGGCGTAAGTTAGAGGTCTATCGTATAGGTGATTATGTGAAACTTAAGACCTTTGTGCGTTCAAATAAAGAACATAAAATCATGCGGAAATTTTCGTTGTTGTATAAAGGGCCTTATGTTATTTCGGCAGTGGTATATCCTAACTGTTATACGTTAGTAGATCCGGGTTCAAATGAGATATTGGGTAACTTCAATACCATAAATATAGCCAGGTATTATGTGAGGACGAATAAGGGCGTAGATGAATAAGATAGTGTATAAAGGTTATATAATTAAGCTGTAAGCTGTAAATTTGAGTAACTACTTTGTAGATTTAAGGATCTTGCATGGTTTGGAAACAAAACAAAAAAAAAAAAACAAAAAAAAAAACAATTTGTATATATATAGTAATACGAATTAGGATAAATTGCGGGTAAGCGAGGTTGTATAGTAAGATAGATAAATAAGATAAGACAGGAGAGAACTCAATCGAGTTGTGTAAATATTATATACATAATTGACAGATTCATCGGTCGGTGTACATGATTTGAGATGTCCGAACATATAGAGTAGATATGTACAAAGTATGGGTAGCATAGTGGTAATGAGATCCTTGCGCCATGTTAACTGAGATAAACAGTGTCTCAAGGTCTGGGAGGGGGCTGTAATGGTACACGAGAGTCGGTACATTAGATACTTCATTCTGCGTGATAGAGGGCTAGCCCAACGCCGCGCTGTTTTGAATACGAGAATCGGTTCAGATAACGTTTGGGGGTTTTGCATAGCTTACTGGCAAAGTTTGGAAAAAAAAAAGACGCGTGGGTTCATTCGTGGAATTTCAGATCAGGTCAAGTTTTTTTGTCGCATTCCTGCGAGATGTGTAGAGATGAGAGCCGATTTGGCTGCGCGTTGAATAAAATTATGAATAACTAAATAATGAAAGGTTATTATGGAACGATACGGAGAAAGCTATTATGTAGATTGCAAATATACAATTGCGATTGAGGTATGAGATGGAGGGTCTGACACCTCTGGATTGAATATCATTCTGGTAGGTCTTTTGCAACGCGCACCTAGTGGTCGGGTAATGCTTAATTAATCGCAACAAGCTTTTATTGGTCAGCGATCAACAGATTCTGTGTATCGGCAGTACCAAATGATTTGAGTGATAACCTACGGTTGATCATAGTGAATATGCGTACACACAATTTGTAGAACGGCGGATCTGCATGGCATGGTTGAAATTGGACCCTGTGTAGTTAGTGATAAGAAGCTTCGCTTGGGCAGAGCGTTTTCGCAAAGGACGCATGTGGGGCATATAAATACCAGAGCGTGGGAGGGGAATTCATTCAGTCTCTGCGTCTAGCCTCTGTGACAGTCGTCTTCACGAGTTCTAAACAGTTTTTGTCTGCCGTGTTACGCGTCAGAACTATACGAATTTGTGACTGCGAAGTTTCAGTGGGTTTTCGTGAGTGTCTGAAGCGCCGAGATATACCTCGGTTCCTACCTTTATATCAACCTACCCCTAATTCCAAAACTATCCTTGGGTCGTTAGGAAAGAACTTTTAAGTCAATGTATCTGAGTCTGAGTCTGGGCTTGGAGCGACCCTAAATTCCTTTTTCCTTCACCATAGGGTTCCTGGATTGGCTCTTAGGATATTCGCGGGCTAATCCTCTCCTCATTCCTTTAGAGTAGCGAGTTTGTAATTCCCACACACACAGTCGTTAAACATTCAAGCACATTCAAATCAAACTCAACCATTTTCGAGTGGTGTCGATAATGGACGTGGTATAACACTAGGTTTTTAGACTAGGCTAGACAGGAGTTTAGTTGCGGCTAAACCTAGGTTGTCAGGGCATAGGGAGACTGTTTGATCGATGAGGTTCCGCGGATGGAAATAACAAATTCAGAACAAAGTTAAACCGGTGTCAACACAGTTAACATATACTGTTGATATTTTGACATTTGAGTGTTGTCGGGGACGCGCGAAGAAATCAATTTACAGTCTAAAGTTCATTGTTTAGGTCCGGGTAGGTGTTTTGCATTGCCTTGGGTCAGATTGGATTCAAGTTGCATTTTTAAATTAAATGTAAATTTCGCTGGATATCTAATGTGTAAGTTGAGTCGGTATATATGATTTGGCTCAGCCCAGGACGTGCTGCGGCTAGTGGAATTCATAGTTCGGTATTTATCGAATTATGCACTTCGCTATGGTGTGGGTTAGATATCCTAAAACAATAATGCTTGCGTTTCGATAACATCCAGCTCAAATTGCGCAGAGTTGAAGGTTTCAAAACGTTACGGACCTTTTGAGGTAACCGCTAGTTCAGAACCCATTTCGGAACTCAAATCGCAATTGTGTAAACCGGTCTTTTCGGATCGTTATTGCCGTGAACAAAATATATAATTGGAACCACCACAAGCCGCTACGAGCGAGCACATGAAATATAATTGAGTACTCACGTCGTAAAACTACGACGGATATCTATACTATAACTGTGATCGATCACTAAAACTAAAACTAAAATTACAACAAAAGATGTTCCAATGCGCTCATATATACAAAAACCAGATGGTGCCATCACATAAAATATAACAACGATCGTTTTGGCGCAATACAACGCTGACTGATGCGAATTACCGGCTCGCGGACATATATACTTTCTCTGTCTAACTTGAAACTGTAACTTTCCGAACCAAGCTTCGTTCGACTATTGTACGCCTAACAGATTTCTCGATGAACGAGAAATTCAGACTTATCATTCTTACTTACAAATCTTACAGCTGAATCGGGTCCTCTCATTTTGGGATAGATAGAATAGACGATCATAGCTACTGTTAGCGGCGGCTCAGACCTTAGCCCTGGGGCCGCTACAGATCAACAACCATGACTAGGGTACAAACATCCGTTCTCATCAAACAAATATTTGCCCCCACCGGGACTCGAACCCGGGTCCCTTGGCTTCGTAGGCAGTGTCACTGCCGACTCGGCCATTCGGGTCGTCTAAATAAAAATAATGTCAGTTACTTAATTTGTGGTCTTAGAGTTGTAAAAATAGCAAAATTATAGGAATTTACTTGTTGACGCAAGCGAATAAAAACCTCCGAGGTACTTACCGTTGACCCAGAATCATGATAAAACATATTTTTTAAATACTTATATAAAATATATTGGTGAAAGCACATGCATCTTTTGTATTAGCGCGAGCGTCGTGAAGAACGTGATTGACAAATTATTTAAAAATACATACAAAATTGTAGATGTGTGTACGGAACCCTTGATGGGCGAGTTCGACTCGCACTTGACCGTTTTTTTGTGATGGATATTTTTTTTTTTGTTGGACTATTAGACCTATTTTCTTGCTGAATTTCATGATTCCAGCTAGATCAACGGGAAGTACCCTTTTAGTTTTAATTCCAGCAAATTCAATAAAGGCAGGGTAAGCGGCCGTATCTTTTGATTGCGTAGTCCTAAAAGTTTAATTTTTTCACAACTTTATGGGGCCAGACCTGTGTTTATATTCATTTGAACTTAAACTTTTATTTGGGTATTTATTTTATAACGCACTGACTGTTAATACGTCGTCGCGTTCCTGAGTAAAAGGGTCTTTGACAAACAGACGGATAACGAAGTGATCCTAAAGCGATGAGGGTTATTTCCTTCCTTTTTACCCTTAATCAGTTAAGGGGAACTATATTTCCACCAAATTTTCAACTTGGCTTGGCAATAAACTCTAAAACCAATGAAAATTCACAATTCAAAATTATTATGGGTAAGGTACGGAACACTAACAAATGCATCCGATTGGAGAACCCTTTCTTGAAGTCAGTTAAAATTAGAAATAATTTGTTGATTTTATTCGCTTATTTACACCTCGCCCACTTACTTGAAACTACGTGAAGCGAAGGAAGAGAGGCGTGTTTGATTTCGCAAGGGTAAACAAATACGAGGAAATATGCAACACTTAAATAATGTTACTTTAAAATTTTTGATTCAATCTTTCGATATATATGTTACCGGCAATCTGAATATTGAAAGGTATTCTATATAATACCTAGGCAATATATATAATACCTGGGGCGTTCAGGCAATTTATGAAATATTATTAATATTAATGTCCATTACAATATACTCTACCTAGGTAATATAAACAATGCCAAGGGATTATATAGAATACCTACTTGACCACCGGCAACGTGTAAAATATTTAGTTTAAAGAGTCTTTTGTGTTAGGTTGAAAATGTAAGAACAACAAAAAATACTTAGCTTTAAGTATTTTATGTTCTTCTTACATGTTCAACCTAACACGAAGAATAAAAGGGGATTTGCTTCGCTCACCCCTTTTACCCTTCACCTAAGCTACCGCAGTATTTTACGCTTTTACATACAATACCGACTGCGCATTGGGTAATATTTATAACACCTAGGCAAAGTATAAAATAAATAATATTTCATACATTACCTGCACGTTTTAGGCATTATATATATATATATATATATATATATATATATATATATCTTGTATTTAATCGCACATCAAAAATACTGATTTGCACAGCAAAAAAAGGATCAACAAAACACTTTTTATGTTTTAAATATTTTATGTGTACTTAAGTTTATGTTTTAAGTATTTTTGTTGTGCAGTTTAATATTTCCCTTGCATAGGCATTATATGTAACACCGGATTATACAGATTGCCCGGTAACATATACATACGTAATATATTATCTGAATAAAGAAATCTATGTTTAAAGCAGTAAGCATTAGCTCTATTCAACTTCGGTATTTCTGTATTCTCTTCTGCAATGATTGAACTCAAACTCAGAGCAGTAACCTGAAGCCGCTGAACAAACAACTCCGCATTTTCCGCACAATTTGCCGTCCGACCTACTCTTGGGACATCAAAGTAGGATATCACATAATTCATTGTATCCTCCGGGCAGGACGTCGGGTTTATTTACGTCTTCCGTCCGGGTAATGTGACGTAGTACCTCAGCGTCAGAGGTTCAGGGAAAACAGGTCGCGACGTAAACAGGGAACTAAAATCAAGTTTATATTCAGCACCGGAAGCGGAGGAGCACCGCTCTATAGGACCAACTCGGTTGGACTTCCGCATTTGTCCTTGTCTGTATCTATCTATCTCACTTAATTTTATTTTGCACTAGCCGACCCGTCGAACTTCGTACCACCTAAAATTTGGTTGTAAGATTTAACGACCCGAATGGCCGAGTCGGCTGTGACCCTGCCTACGAAGCCATGGGTCCCGGGTTCGAGTCCCGGTGGGGGCAAATATTTGTTTGATGATAACGGCTGTTTGTACCCTAGTCATGGTTGTTATCTAAGTATAATATTTATCTATATAAGTATGTGTATCGTTGTCTAGTACCCAAGTTACAGAATCCTAGTTTGAGGCTAGATCAATGTATGTAAATAGTGTCCAAGGTATTATTATTATTATAAGTAATATGGTACTTAGTTGGTCGGTAAATAAAAGTATTTTCCGACTTCTGAGCTACAAATAGCACTTTCGCCGCTTGATTTTGGGTTCTCAGGCAGGAAAATTCTATTCCTAACTCGTTCGAAAAGGCTTTTTACGAACCTCGCTACGACCCCCGCCTTAGGCTCGTGCCGTAAACTTCTCGGTTCGTCAATATAAACCTTTGCGAACTCGTGGAACATGTACTAGTGGTACCGCTGCTAACGCCATCTATCCTTTGCGTAGTAACTTTATGAATCGGACATCTGTGGAACATAAAGTCCGCTATGTAGTTTCTTTTCTTCCTCTCCATTCTAGGTTTTCTGGAAGAAATCTCTTGTTAGAGATAAGCTCGCCTTTGTGCATGTTCTTTCCTTTATATATTTTTTTGTCTTCACTGTTTTGTGCATAGAATAGAATAGAATGGAATAATTTTATTGTTCAAAATAACAGGGTTAAAATATTTGAGGTCCCTGCCTCCCAAATTAGGAAAAACCTGTGTCATGGGAGACAGTTAGTTATTTATTTTGTTAACTTAATTATTTTTAGATTAATGTGGGTAATCAAAAGAGGTAAATCTACAGAATAATAATAATAATAATAATCTACAGTACAAAAAACAAATAAGGGTACACAATTGGTGGGTATAATGCTAACATTAATACATAATTGTAAGTATTATAATAAAGCATATTGATATTGATATTTCTGGTTGTTTAGGGGCGATTGTTCCATCCCTAAAACAAACAGAGAGGTAACAGGTAACCCGTATACAAGATGCTGTTGTTTGTTTGTGCTAGTTTTAATGAAGTTGTCACCAGGCGGCGCGTGTGTGCAGGCAAGTGCAGTGAGGGCGGCGCGTGTGTGCAGGCAAGTGCAGTGAGGGTTGCGGCGCGTGTGTGCAGGCAAGTGCAGTGAGGGTTGCGGCTACGTCACCAGGCGGCGCGTATGTGCAGGCAAGTGCAGTGAGGGTTGCGGCTACGGAAGTTGTCACCAGGCGGCGCGTGTGTGCAGGCAAGTGCAGTGAGGGTTGCGGCTACGGAAGTTGTCACCAGGCGGCGCGTGTGTGCAGGCAAGTGCAGTGAGGGTTGCGGCTACGGAAGTTGTCACCAGGCGGCGCGTGTGTGCAGGCAAGTGCAGTGAGGGTTGCGGCTACGGAAGTTGTCACCAGGCGGCGCGTGTGTGCAGGCAAGTGCAGTGAGGGTTGCGGCTACGGAAGTTGTCACCAGGCGGCGCGTGTGTGCAGGCAAGTGCAGTGAGGGTTGCGGCTACGGAAGTTGTCACCAGGCGGCGCGTGTGTGCAGGCAAGTGCAGTGAGGGTTGCGGCTACGGAAGTTGTCACCAGGCGGCGCGTGTGTGCAGGCAAGTGCAGTGAGGGTTGCGGCTACGGAAGTTGTCACCAGGCGGCACGTGTGTGCAGGCAAGTGCAGTGAGGGTTGCGGCTACGGAAGTGGATGCTAGATGCTGTGTTGTACACGGGTTAGCATCAAGTTCAAGTTCAAGTTCAAAGATTTTTATTCATAATAGCACAAAAATTGAGACTTAATGAACGTCTTAACATAATCAAGAAAGCATAATATAACATTAAGTAGGTGGCTAATTATTACATAGAACATAATATGTAGGGTGCAATGAACTGGTTTAATGCCAGATGTCGGTGTCTTGTAAAAAGTCAGTAATTTTGTGGTAGGCCTTAGTGCACAAAGTGTGCTTTATATATTTTTTGAATCGAGCTTCAGTCAAGTTTCGTATTTCTTGCGGAATTTTATTGTAGAAGCGTATACAGTGTCCCATAAAAGAACTGCTTACTTTTGTGAGTCTGAACATTGGAAAAGAAAGTTTATGTTTATTTCTAGTTTGCACATTGTGGCGGCTATCAATGGTTTTAAAGCTACTGATATTTATATACATCGTTATAACGGTCATTAACCCCTCCCTACCACTGTAAGTTCGTGATAGGGTTAGCGATACTTACTTATTACGTGCGTTTGAAATTACTGTCGTTTAGATTATAGTGGTAAAGGTTTCCGATCGTTAACATGGTTACCGAACGTTACCATAATGATTTATTCAATAAACAGTTCACAAAAAATTACAAAAATTACAAAAGAATACATAATAAGAAAGGTACAGTTTCATGATATTTAAACTTAACTAAAGACAGATACATCGTATGTTTATGAGAATAGGTGTTGGTAGTAAGCAAAATAACATCAGAGTCGATACTCCCCAAGGTAGGATTTCCCCTGTGTTTTGGGATAAGTAGCGAGGCTCTTCCCCTAAAGATATGAACGAAGAAAAATCAGCAGACCAAATCAAGTACTTTTACAGTTTCAATGTAATGCAGCTATCTAAAACTAAAAGAAGGTAATTTAATGTTTAAAATTCGTCATAAAGTGCCTAAAATAGTTAGTATTTGGGTGTGTGTGAGTATTTGTGAGTGTATATATGTGTGTGAGATGAGAAAGTGTAGTGGATGTATTTGAAGTGAGATGTGTTATGAATGTTTACCATGGTTACCAAGTATGATTCGGTTCGGAGTAGCAGTCGGGTCATTGACCACTATTGCCATAACACACTATAAGAGAAAGGAAAGTTGTGTTTTTAGTTTCTTTGTTTTGTGCGCCTTGGCTGGTATTCAAGAACTATTGAACATTCGAAACCTTTGTATGATAATGAGTGGTCAAAACAAGTGAGAGAGGGTTTCACTTGTATGAATAAATGTTTGTATGTATGTATGTTTGTTCCTATGTCCCCTCTTAACTACTCAACGGCTCAACCGATTTTAATAAATGAAACGTCAATAGATTCATCTTGATGTCGCGAGTGTCAGTGAATATAAAATAAACAAGTATTGTGATTTTTTGGCGCTTTAACGTGCGGTCTGAAAAAATAAAATCAGGACCCTGAGTATTTTTCAGTGGAGTGGGGTATCAAAATAAAGTCGACTACGGAAATATTTAGTAATCTTGCACAAGCTATTAATAATACACTTTATACTTTGTCCACTCTATCTATCTAATGGTTTTTTGACAACTCAAATCCCATATATTTTTGACGTTTGCAATTAAAATTATTGCTTAATTTGTACGTAATAAGGAAATGCCAAAAGACCATTAATAGAGTGGACTAAGTATAGTATTAAACTAAATATTTACCGATTTTTCGTATTTTTTCGTAAAAAGCAGGAAACAAATGTCGTAATATAAAAAAAAAAACAACTGCGGTATACTAAACAGAACAAAACAAGAAGATAAGGCTTAACTCAATTACTGAGATTCGATAAAATTATTACAGTACAGTGTTAAATTAAATTAAATTAAAATGCAGGCGAGATCAATTACATTTAATAATCTGTGGCTTCCGCTTGCATTTAAATTGTGTACAATAAACGTCAATTTGACATTTACTACGTTGGAACGGTCTATGAAACAAAAACAAAGGTAACATACTGATAAAACCATTTCGGGATTGTGTTCCTAACTAAATTCCGTTTTTCCCATCAAAAAACATTACAGGATTACTGAAATATCCGTAAAAAAGATAATGTACTTCATTTGTCCTCTACGGCGTAGTTTGTTCAAATTCCCTTCGCCGTTAAGTTGACTGTTCTGTAAAATGTCAAGTATCAACAGCTTTCCTGTCATTCGATAACGCAGATGACATCCGGAACGTAAACAAATATTGATATAGTAATGTTTTTATCGGAAACAACCAGCCTCAAGGACAACCGTTCCAAAACTTGGATGGCTTGAATACTTTTTAACAGATAACATCTGTGACCAAGTGACGTCACGAGGGGTGTTATTTTAAAAAATATTCAAAAATACGACATCCATCACCCAAAATATTCAAATTAGTTTCTTAAATAGCCTAAAACTTTACAAAATAAAATAATAAGTAGTACGTTTTTTTACTGCTGTGGATTTTATTTAGTTACTGAATAGGGAGCACACCTACGAATTTTGTATACAGTTTTTCGTTTGTGTACTTTACTGTTCGTAGGAGTTTGTTTACCGTTGTTTTGAGCAATCCCTCGAGGCAAGTCTTATAACAGAAACAAAGCTAAACATACTTAATTAGTTGTAACAAACAATACAAATCCTATGAGAGATATTGATACTTCAACCAACTTGTGTGTGCGGATGGCCGCAATCTCTATAAACCGAAAGTCCCAGGTTCGGATCTTGCCTGAGGTGAAACATTGGTGCTTGGAAGTTTGATGCGTCGAATTTCTCTGATTACCATTGGCTGATTCATAGGGTGGGCCAACTAGAGGCAAAGGAATTATGATGTTGTTGTCATGGCATGACGGTGTTAGTATGTCGTTCATCGCAGACCACACACTTTTTGATCGGCAAATAGTTTGGTCTGGTTTGGCTGCCAGCATGTTTCAGTCTACACCGAATACTTGTGAATGAGATCCTGGTTAAACCAAAGGCCGAGGGTACAGGGGTAAGTCTGTGGTCTGCGGGCACTTTTAAGCGGCACCTTATTTGAAGAGGAGTTTATGCACCATACATGGCAATCACATTCAATAGTTGTATAGCAAACGGAGTTTTTCCTGACCTCATGAAAATGAGCAGATTAATACCACTTTTCAAATCCGGTAGTAAACAAGACCCTGCCAACTTCAGACCTGTATCTGTATTGCCAGTGTTGAGCAAGGTGTTTGAAAAGGTCATATTGAGTCAACTACTCTCTCACTTCAATGCATCTGGGCTACTCCACAAAAAACAGTTCGGATTCACTAAAGGCAGATCAATAACAGACGCCGAAGTAGCGCTAGTAGAACACATTTATAGTGCGTGGGAAGGATCACAGGATGCGGTTGGTATTTTCTGTGATTTTTCCAAGGCCTTTGACTGTGTGGACCATCAAACTCTTTTGCTCAAACTTCAACACTATGGTATCAAAGATAATGCGTTAAAATTAATGGAATCTTATTAAATGGAAAGATTACTAAAAGTAGATATAAACAGATGCAAGTCCACTGGAACCCATATGAATATTGGTGTACCCCAGGGTTCTATCTTAGGTCCGTTCCTTTTCTTAGTGTACATGAATGACCTGCCTTATATGGTGGAAAAAATGACTCAGATTGTTCTATTTGCTGATGACACATCTATTATTTTCAAGGTGAAAAGACAAGAAGAAATTCTAGTCGACGCAAATAGTACACTCTCTCATGTGTTAAGTTGGTTCAATGTAAACAACCTGTTATTAAACTCAAAGAAGACTAAATGTATCAAATTTTGTTTGCCTAATGTACGACAGGTTGAAAGCAGTGTTAGAATAGGATCTGAAAGATTGGACCTCGTTGAAGACACAATCTTTCTCGGAATCACTATAGATTCGAAACTTCAATGGGGTCCTCACATAACTAATCTTGCACGAAGACTTAGCTCAGCCGCTTTTGCGGTCAGACAAATCAGATATCTTACAGATGTTGAAACTGCCAGATTGGTTTATTTTAGTTATTTTCACAGTATTATGTCTTATGGAATATTGCTCTGGGGGAGAGCAGCAGATATAAATACGATATTTTTCTTACAAAAAAGGGCAATCAGGGCGATATATCAATTAGATGCTAGAGAATCATTAAGAGAAAAATTCAAAGAAATTAATATACTTACGGTTACCTGTCAATATATATACGAGAATATCATGCACGTAAGAAAAAACATAGCTTTATTTAAAATTGTAGGTGATAGCCATACAATTAACACTAGAAATAAAAATAGGTTAGCACTACCATTATTTAGACTAAGTAAAGTAGGCACATCATTCATGGGGCACTGTATTCGCTTCTACAATAAAATACCACAGGAATCATTGATCCTTCCTGAAAAGAGGTTCAAAAACTATGTTAAAAATGAGCTGATAAGAAAGTCCTATTATAGTATTAAGGAATACTTAGATGACAAAACTGCATGGTCCATACCATCTCAGCGCACTGAAATTCGACGAGGGGCGATGGATCAAGTCTATCACACGCCGGCGAATTTCCTTAGACCAAAACCAGTACCTGTTGTAAAGTCACTTTTAAAAAAAAAAGGTATAGGGGAGTTTCTTGCCGTTTCTTCTTAACCCCGAGGCCCACCTTCCGAAACGGTGTAGTCTTTTTTTTATATAAAAAAATTTACTTGTAGTTATAAGTAAGTATAATTTTGACGTTGAATAAGATAATTTATTTATTTATATTCAATAAAAAAATGACTCTGACTCTGACTCTGCATTCGAGCATTATTGTGGAATTTCCAGGGCTCCAACTGGAGCACTCAAAGGACGAGCGTAGCGCTTCATAATACTAATTACGAGTAGGTGTGCCTTGTTCAGCTTAAACGTGACATTGTTGTCATCAAAGGTGGGCAATTTTAGTTCATTAACAACGTTTGGTAGATAATTTGGAATTTGTTTTGTAAACTAGCTCTGTGTTGATGCGGGACATTCCTAAATGCTTTTGTGCCTGGTGTATATGAGATATCTAGAAATATACTTGATATTCAAATTGAAAAATTTCTTCGTTGTCTGTAAATATTGACATATGTTTATAAAACGTCATATTTTGGTTCTTCTCTACATTGGACCACTGTGGGAGAAGCAGGTGAAGAAACTCCCACAGACTGATTTTTAGATATCTTTTAAATGTAGGTTGCGTTTAACTTGTAAAATATTACAAATATGCAGCAATAAATAATAACAAAATTATTACAAAATTATTATAATACGGTATTGTTATTTATGTAATATTGTGTATTGTTATATCCGTTTTTAGATGAAGTGGTTTTTACATGGTTTTTAAATTGCTCAAATGGCCATTAAAAAATCTTCAGAGGTATCCTGATGTAGTAAATTAAATATTCTATCTTAAAGCCACACTGACATATTTAGTTTTAATTATTCACCATATTTTTTCGCTTAGGCTACAGAGCGTGCCAAATAAATACACAAACATACATATATACACGTATATTATATTTGTTTAAATTACAAAATATCACAAATTATCGCATCGAATACTTACTTGCCTTATCGATATGCATTTATGCTACTTACCCCCTTCTCGATGCGGCTTCATAAAACCCGTAAGAGCGAGCGAAATAGAGATACAGAAATGATTTATGGCCCCAAAAGTCTGTTGCTGTTTACGATACTATAGTTGTTCCATCACAACACCAATCCTAGATACTTTATCCCAGAAAATAAGAAACATTCAACCGCGTAGCATTCTGCGTAGCACGTAGCAGCCACCACCGCGTAGCTGCTACGCTACGCAATGTTTATTGCTACCTTATCAAAGGAGTTTCTTGAGTGATGTTAAATCTATGATAGGGGTGCGCCAAAGTTGACCTAAGATTTCTACCTCGATTATTGTAACTCCGAAAATTTTGTTACTACAATTTTTCATCCTAACAATCACTATTAATAACTACTCTGTTCCTAATGTTATTAATTCCGAATCATTCAACTTCATAATGTCGGTAACAATAAACATCTATTGTACTATTATTTGTTTTCCTATATTTTCTCAAAATAACTGTTTTTTACACTATTATTCGAAATCATATATTTGCTATGTAGAATTGTTTTTATTCTAAATTTTTCAGATGAAAATTTATTTAGGTCAATGTAGCTACCGAAATCGACATCTGGGCAGTAGGTAGGTTAGGTTATAGGTTAGGTTAGAACTTGTAAAAACAACAAAAAAACACTGTTTTCAGAACGAAACCTTCCTACCTATAAGTCAGAATAGGATACTATTAGGTCAGTGACGCTACCGAAACCGACATCTGGGCAGAAGGTAGGTTAGGTTAGGTTAGAACATGCAAAAACAACAAAAAACTACTATAAAAAATACTACTTTGGAACTAAACATACCAACCAAAAGTCAAATGGTACTGTTAGGTCAGTGTTGGTTATGCTATAAAAATATTATGAAAAACATGTTTACGAATGACAACGTTATGGTAATAAACACTTAGGAGTTTAGATCAGTTTCAGTAGTAATATTAGTAATAAAATATTTCGGAAACCAGAGTGTTATGATCTTCGTGGGTATTACTAGAAATTGTATGAACGAAAAAAATAGGCACCAACATTTTAGGAAGAGTGATCATTCGGAGTAGAAATCGTCAGTAAGTTCATTTTCGGAACTAAGACTTTAGATGAGCCAATATGGACCCCTATGATAGCTATGAAATGATCATAATAATAATTATTTTAGTTCTTAATTCTTTTGTCTATCTCAACAACTGTTGCTATAAATTAGTGCTATTTTCTTTGCCCATGATTTGTTTACAACTTTTGAACTAAGCGATTTTTTACCTCAGTTAAAATAAGGTATAAAAATAAGTTGTGAAAAGGTACTTACGTGTTAAGCTCGAGGTCTAATCTGAACTTATGGTTGAATGCTTTGATGAGGAGCGATGTTCGATGAAAGTGTTTCCCAGTCTGTAACAAAAAAAATATCACTTTATATTTCTGTATGAAGAATAATTAGCACAACATATATCTAGCATTTAAGCGTCCATGGCCTAGCGGTACTCGCGCATCGGAAACCATCGTGCGGGTAGCAGCATCTAGCCGAGACATTTCTATATCCGTTTCTATGTGGAATTTGATTCAGGCGCTTCCGTGTTTCGGATGACGGTCCCGGCGACGTCTTCTAAAAAGCTCGTGTGGTACACGCCCCATGAGCTTTTCAGAATTTCGAGCCGCTCGCAAGGCCAGAAATATTTTCGAATTTTTGTTTTTTATTTAGAAAAGACGCCAAAATATGTACGTATATATAAACATAATATTTACAGACCTACGTTTCAAATCAAATCAGACGCCGAACCAAGGTGGCTGATGTGGGTAAGCGGATAGCACAGCTTAAGTTGAAGTGGGCAGGACACTTGGCAAGGCGAGAAGACGGAAGATGGACCAGATCGGTGACAGAGTGGTGGCCAAGAGGAGGCCAAAGATCGGTCGGCAGACCATCTGCCAGATGAACCGACAATGTGGCGAGGGTGGCAGGAAAACAATGGAAGCGGGTTGCGCAGGACCGTTCTGAATGGCGTGTTTATGAGGAGGCCTATACCCAACAGTGGGTCCCCTGGTACGATGATTATGATGATAAACATAATACATGTGTATTAAAATACAAAGAATCTTGAAGTTCGTAATAATTACTTAATTTTTTTCTATTCTTACAAAAAAAACTATGCAAAATGGAACAACACTTAGAGAGATCGAGCGAGCGTCGCGTCGGAGGCAGTCAACGTTCACATGTTGAGAGCGCAGATTAATATTTGTTTCGCTCAAAGACAAATTCATGGTTTAACGATTCCGTCGAAATTGAATATGACATATTTGTTATTTCTTATTATGTTTGCCCTCAGTTTGTCCGTCCTCAGCAAACAGACGACCCTTAAATAAAAACAGAAGATTTTCAGGCGACTGTCACAAACATTTTGACGTATCGAAACAGTAACCCAAAACCCTTATTTATTTCTAGGCCTAATGTTTTTGTTCTGTGAACAATTTGACTTACATTTACGAATCTCTGTCTATACTGCCAATGCCAATCATTGAAGAAGAAGAAAGAAACATTCATTATGAATTTGAAAAGAAACATTGGTCTCTTTGGAAGGAGTATCGGTATATAATTGAAAATTGAAAATAGCCTGCCCTCTATTATTTTTCTACGCTTTCTTACTGATATTACATTATTTTTTCTCTTTATTTAAGTCACATAACAGTAAGCACAATATTAACAAATCTAAGAGTATAGCTTATAAACTTAAATAATTGTGCAACCAACTCCAATAACCACATATTACTAAATAAAAACATGCCGTATATCATCATTGGTATTGCAACATTTTGGCACCAGATTCACAATGCCAAAGATATCACAAAATGTATCACATTCTTTCCGTAACATTTTCACTAGACACTGTATAAAAGAACTCTTTAGGCAGGGATGGGAAAAGAGCCCCCGCACAATAGTAGACAGCCTACTGTAATGTTCCGGATGATCGTTCTTCGCCGAGTTTCGGACGCGACCCGAATACCTTTCCGAATGGAAGATGCCACGACGAAATGGTCTATTCGCATAGCAAGAAAAACTATGCCCAATTTTACCCAACTGCGCCAGTTGGAGGGTTATGTTTTTCAAGTGTATGTATATGTATTTATGTATGGCTTATGTTTATACGATTACCAAAGACGCACCTATTTTACTACCAATAAATTCGAAATGACTGCCAGAATGGATAAATGTCTTCCAAATTGTGTTTGGATAAATGATCACCAAACTTCTTTTTGTGTTTTGTGTACTTAAGTTTATGTTTTAATTATTTTTTGTTGTTCTCACATGTTCAACCAAACACGAAGGATAAAGGGGGCTTTGCTTCGCTCACCCCCTTTACCCTTCACCTAAGCTACCGCAGTATTTTGCCCTGATATTTTTTGCAACTATTGGTGTTCATTTATCCATTTTGGATAGGAAAAAAAAATTGTTGATCATTATATTTGTTGCCTTTATGTATGTTTATTCATTTGGCACGCTCTTTAGCGGATTTGAGCTTGAGTGGTGTCGTTAGATTGGTCTCAACTGTGAGAGTGACAGTGGGTGTATCTTGGACCTTGGACACTATTTACACCCATTGATCTAGCCCCAAACTAAGATTCCCTGTATCTTGGGTACTAGACAACGATACTCATACTTATATAGATCAATATGCAATAGACAGATAAACAACCATTACTAGGGTGCAAATATCCGTTCTCATCAAACAAATATTTGCCCCCACCGGGAGTCTAACCCGGGACCCTTGGCTTCGTAGGCAGGGTCACTGCAGACGTGGCCATTCGGGTCATCATCAAAATTAAAAAATTGGAATAAGCTGATTTTGGGCGAAATATTAAACGTCTTATTTTTTTTAAAAAACCTATCGGGTGGCGTATCAAAATAAATGGTTTCATAAATAAAAAAGACGCTGGAAGATTTAAAATGCAGTCGGATCATTTGTTTTTATAATAATTCTAATTTTTAGTGTAGTTCAATAGTGGCATATGTTCAGGTGGAGTGGCGTATTGGCGTGTTAAAAGTTTTACCGCCTTTTGATACTTCTTGTCTTTTGGTTAACATGATTGGACTTGAAGTAAAATCATGATAAATATTTGATGAAAATATAAAATTTATAACTAAAACTCGATTCTGTATTATTCGAATCACAATAAATCGTCAATTTCAAGTTGGCGAGCATCCATCGAAATATCTATTTGGATAGGAATTGGAATAGATATCAGATATACAATTAGGACTTAAGTTAATAGCTAGCGTGGGAGTATGGGTAGAGGCGTGACGCGTGATGATTTTGTTTTATAAACTAAGCTTTTCTTAAGAATGTATATGAGCCAAGACTCCCTCAATTCAGAGATTGTGTATTTAATTATCAGATTGCTTGTGTGGATCGATTACTAAAATCGCTCAGCAGATGCTGTGATTTGCATAAAATCGGATCGCTGGCACAAAAGGAGGAAATGTGGACCTAAATACTATAGTTTTTCATTTTGTTTTTATCATTTTTTATACAACCTACAACTGCCGATGGTCATAGAATTATCCTCTTTACTAAGATATGAAACTGAATGTGAGCTCCGTGGTCTAATGGGTTTCACGCTTGCTTCTCACACGGGAGATGCAGGTTCAATTCCCGACCATGTACCAATGAGATAATTAATTTATCTTAAGTACATTATACGGACGTTCTGACGGTGATGGAAAACATCGTGAGGAAATCTTCATTACTCCATAGCTGCGGCGATGGGCTTACCCCCTGTCACGCAAAATGGAGTATTGAATAACTGGCTCAAAGTGGGCACAATTGTGCCTCCTCCATCCCGTATGGGAAAAGGCGTGACGCTTTGTTATATTATGAAACTGAAATCGGCTGGATATTTTGAACGAAAACGAGTCAACTTTAGGAGAATATTATCCGACATTTTTGTTACCCCTTTCCCGAAAGACACTAAAGTTGACGAAACTATAAACGATAACAAAATGCCTCATAACGAATGTACCTAAAGTTGACGGTGGTTGTGGAGTCATTATCATTGCGCGGTCATTATGCTACTGAAGTCCAGGGTATGTAGCAGCGGAATATTCCATAGCAACCAGCTAGCGGCCCCATCGCCCGAAGCAACGCATTATTACATTGCATCGCCACTCACGCGCAAATAACGAGGAAATCCGGCGCAACAACCACTTAGCTGCGACGGACATGGAAAATTGATCGAGGAACTTCCCGGCAAAGTAATTGACTTTAAGTGGAAAAATAACTATGTGGTTTTTATTTCAAGAGGTATTATTTTATGTTGTGTACTGTCAATCAGAAAAAGTTTGCGGTATTATGTTTGCTTCAATATCTAACTCTGATCACTATTCGTGTGCAGGCTGTAACTGAAAGATGTAGTGCAATTGTATGGGGTTGCTGATGGGGACTTCATTATGAACGAAGACTTGGATCTGAATAAATTTCACTTTGAAAAGTTGCACGTAAACGTTTGATTTGATCAAAACAGCATATGTTTTTAGGGTTCCCTACCCGAAGGGTGCCAAACGGGACCCTATTACTAAGCCTCCGCTGTCGGTCCGTCCGTCTGTCACCAGGCTGTCTCATGAACCGTGATAGTTAGACAGATAAAATTTTCACAGATGATGTATTTCTGTTGCCGCTATAACAGCAAATACTAAAAAACAGACTAAAATAAATATTTAAAGAGGCTTCCCTACATTAAATCTTTCAATACCACATAAAAACTTACGAATGCACCTGGTTACTTACATGGAGTGTGAAAGTAGCCGCACCAATAACTTTGTAAACAACATTTTGCTATGTAAAATCCAAACTATTCACTCCAGACCATCCCTACTATTGTATGGTGGTACGGAACTCTTCATAGGCGAGTTAGAATTGCACTTGGCCAGTTTTTTTTCACTGTAATGTAAATAATGTTTCGATAGCTGTTTGACGAAAAATACATATAACTCATCTAAACAGCGATGCTAAAAGAAACAGAAGCCGTAATCGTTCCCGAATATTCGGCATACAGTATCAAATGACAAGGATAGTCCCCACTTCAGTCGAATGTTTGCTGACAAAATGCTCCAAACGCGCACGCACCCAATGTGACCCGAGGAGGCCCTCAATGTGGTCACGATATTTACAAATGGCAATTTTTAAAGACCCTTCCAAGGGTCCCGGGTATTTGTATAGTCAGGATTGATGTGTTCTCTACCGCGGCAGCCGGCCATCTCTTCCGCCCATATGAGACCTTATGGGATTGGAAAGGACGGCCCGTTACTCCTAATCAAATATCTCGTTGGAATATTGTGTAGAGTAGGTAAGGTTGTTCTGTATTACATTTAAGGTGTATTTTAGTAAAAAGAAAGTCTAGTCAATTTCGTATCCTGTGGTGTAATCTCGTGTGGTTGATTTATCAGTACCATGTGAGTATGATGTGGTTGTCTGGATTGCAAGGTTAGAGGGGAGGTGGCCGGTACACTTGGCTAGGAAGGACGGCAGTGAATGGACCAAGGCCTGGTGGCCAAAGGAGGCGCGTAGACCCGCATGATTGTTGGATGACATCTCCAAAATTGCCGGGTAACCGAGGATCAGGTAGGCCCAGGACAGCAATAAATATATATAAATATATAGATGCTTACAGGTGGTGGAAGGAGGAGTCTAAACTCTTTTAAATATCCTCGCTAACAAATGAATAAAAAAGTCAAGTTTTAACTTTTAATATTAGAAGGAATTATTTCTTGAGCTATCAAGACTTGCCTTCATGTTTATTACACAAACATAAACATTTGTATTAGTTCAGGAAATTTAAAGATTAAATCATCCGAAATTAAAATTGAAGCTAAATATTGATGGAAATATTAAAGAATAGTCTTCCTAAAGTTCCCACAAAATCCATCTTGGGGAAATCATCTTGAAAACACCTATTCTAATTTTCACAAAAACCTTAACTTTTTCCTCCTTTTCGTCCATATTTAAAAATAAATAATGAACTTACTTCCTGAAATTATCCTTCTTAGGATAAGTATTTTTTTATTTTAATGCAAAATTTACACCCCATTGGTGAGTTTGAAAATAATAATATTGTTTCCTTATATGTGGAAGAAAGGGAGATAGGCCTTTGCCCAGCAGTGGGACCTGGTGGGCTCCTAATAATAATAATAATAATTGTTTCCTTACCATTATGATTTATGTGCAATGTAGAATATTAACTATTATGAATGAATCTTTGTTACATGATTTTGGCTTCTAGAAACTACCTACCTGCAAAATTTCAGCATCATAAATCAAGTAGTTTTTGATTTTCATACAAACTCAGAGCCCCCATTTCACCAAATCCCTCTTAGTAAAAACCCTTAGCATTTTGAATGCTAATAGTATATTTATTCTGTAGAAACGGGCTGTTCGTGCAATTTATAGATTAGGGCCTAGAGTGTCACTGAGGGAAAAGTTTAAAGAAATCAATATTCTGACATTTGTGTCTCAATATATCTATGACAATCTTGTGTATGTAAAAAGAAATATAACTAATTTTCAGAAGTACAGTGATATACACAATTTTAATACTAGAAATAAAGACAAGTTGGTTGCTATATGTAAGCCGACTACATAAAATTAGTAATTCTTTTAAAGGCAATTGTATACGCTATTACAATAAGGTCCCTACTGATATTAAAAACTTACCTTTAGACAAGTTTAAAATAATAATAAAACAGAAATTGTATAAAAAAGGTTACTATAGGATATCTGATTACTTAGAGGACAGATGTCCATGGGAATAGATTGTTTGAGTAACAGGCTGTTTCGATATATAATTAGCATTCATTTTGTAATTTGACAATATTTTATTTAAAAAAGGAAACGCAAAAGATGCGACGACTGTGGAGTTTCTTCGGTGAGCTCTTCTCCACAGATTCCGCCATTGTGTTAGTGAACTCACCCAAAAAAATGTAATGACGGATCTAAGTGATGTAACAACATCCTATGGAAATAAATGATTTTTGATTTGATTTGATTTGATTAGCTACATAAAATACCGTTGTACAAAGGGGCTTAAATTGTGCCTCGTCTGACAGTCACTAAGAATCAAAGACCTCTTGGAGCCGTTATTGGTATATATTTATAAATGTCAGTGTTTTGGAAGATTCCACAGTCTGAATTAAGTAATTTGGCGCAAAAACGAGTAAATTCAGACGCTCGGTTCAGCCGCTATGCTTAAAAATCGATATTTTTAGAAAGCGGTTTTTCTCCAAGACCGATATTTTGGGAACTTTAGGATTCTTTTGAGAACACTGCTGTGCTCATTAATAAAAGGCACTCATATAAGAAGAATACCGCCAATTTTATTGTTTTATATTTAATATGTGTGCTGTTGATGAGCTTAATTAAATAAATAACACTTCATAGTCATTCCCACCAATTTTTAGGTTAATGTTTCAAATATCCGGGTCAAAGTTCAATTTTCCTGCACATATACAAACAAAAAATCAAACATAGCGTCACGCCTTTTCCCATACGGGGTCCCAGAGGCACGATTGTGTCCACTTTGAGCCAGTTACTCAAAACTTCATTTTGCGTGACAGGGGGCTAGCCCATCGCCGTAGCTAAGGAGCAATTAAGGTTTCCCCACGATGTTATCCATATATTTACATTTGTGCATATAAATAGTGCAGGAAAATTAAACGTTGCGTCTGACCCCACACTAGGATACCCTGTGTCGAAGGAATTCCCAGCCGGGATTCAAACCAGGGGCCTCTCGCTCGCTTGGAAGACAGGGTCTTAAACAGCAACGCTATTGAGGTCTTCAATACTTAATCATTCGGCCTAGTACATATCACAAGTCGGTATCAATATGTTTGTACTAATTTAGTAATGCAATAAATGTTAGTTTGGACACTCGTTCACTGTTTCCCATCCAGACAAGCCCGGCGCTAGATCTGCATGAGTCAACATGCCATTATCAACCTAACAAACTCTCCGGCGAGTATGCATTAAGTTGAACGCATCTCTAACAAGGTGCGCTAACTTCCGTTCGTTACGGAAGTTGCAAAGTTTTACCGCTTCAGGACTAGCCTTCAGATTTCTTGAAGGGGACTGATGGCTGCATACAGGGTGTAACATTTCTTTATGAAGCCTAAAATAACTCAGCATATACCCATAAACGTGTGGCACAACAAATGAATGTGCCCAGTAATTCAATACTCCCGTATTTCTAATAATTACGAAGATTCCGTCAAACAAACGTAACTTCCCAGATTATTTATATGTACAAAAGACATAAGATCTGCCTATATATGTCCTGTACAGTTGTGTTTAAACACGGGACGCATTGGGGCATGTTTAACTTGATATAACCGCTCCGATGGTTGCTCCTTTAGTGCAGAAATGTGCACGTGATATCCTGTCTCCAGATACACTGAACTGAAAGCTTGTTCACATTGTATTGCTCAGGTGTTTCAGATTGTCAAAGAATGCGTTCTTCTTCTCATCGTTCCTCTACTTAGTTAGAAGTTGCTGGTTAGCTCTTCATACTCATACCTCTGTTCTTCGTCAAGCGCTTAAGCCGTCCTACCACGCCGGGAACTCCCGTCCATAGCCAGCATCCTTCCATAGACCGGTCCGTTTTGTACTAACAGATCAAAATACTGAACAATGAACTTTATTGCCGGCAATGTAACATTTATTTATACGGGCCAAGCAAGCATGACGTGCTGCAGTCTGTACATTGAAGCCATCGCTGCTTGGTATGCATAAAATGTTCCAACGAACTTGTTAGCCAAGGAACGAACAGCATCGAAAATATGCGACGCCAGCGAATTACTGTGTTGTTGACAGCTTCAAAGGGCATTTTGTCTTGGTCGGGCAAAAAATCTTATCTTATTGCAGCCCTCCTTCAGCATTTTGAAGGTGCAATTGGACCTTAAAAATAGTGCACTGGCTGAAGGTGAAAATACTAATCTCAGTTATAAGAGCAGTTTCCATGAGAGTAAGAGGCACACGAAATCATGTCAGGGCCTTTCAATGAGTAGATAGAGCAGGAACACTTTGTGACAGCATGATCTCGTGAAACAGAACATATGGTTTAATATTTTTATAGACAGGGATTTTTTAATAGTATACTTTAAAAATTTCTGTAATGATGTTATAATTCTATGCCTACTTCTTCCGAGTTCTGTCTTCATATTAATATTCATATTCTTTATTGCAAAGAAAATATAGATAAACAGACAGTCACAATAAATTGTAAAGGCAAAGTTGAGCTTATCTCTAAAGAGAGATTTCTTCCAGCAAACCTAGGCAAGACAGGAGTGTTTATGAAACAGGACAGTGTGCAATAAAACTGTATACATGCGTACCAAAATATTTTTTTGAAATATAAATAAAATATACCTAATAAATAAAATATGTATTTCAACTATATAAAATACCATGTCTTATATATTATCTGAATAACTCATTTCTAATATAGGACATAATTGATTTGAAATTAATGTTAGTTTAATTTTATTTTCGATTAAATAGTATAAGGTATTCAGAAAATTGTTTGTAACGCGATTTAATGTGAACACAATATTTGTTTAACAATATTAATAATAAAAAAACATCACGTTCTAAACGTATTGATCCACCAAAAAACATTTGATCGTTATCGATATCCGCTTCCACGAATGATGTATTTGGAAATGATTGGACACAATCATTGCATAGTCACTGCAACATCAGAGCTCATTCCTAAATAAATCATAAACAACCGATCAATAATCCAGGTTGCCAAATCGGACCTAACCGCCACGAAGACTTCAAGCGAAATTGTTCCTAAGCACCTAAGCATCTAAGTCACGTTCCGCTCAGCCAACTATCAGGGTAAAAGTCCCTATAGTCGACACGTAGTGTGTTGTCAGCGTGATTTACTAACGACAGGGCGGATGAAAAATCGCCGGGAACCGGGCACAAATCATGTGAACGCCTATTGACGGCGGCGCTGTGACGGTTATTTAGTACCCGGCGAGGGTTTATATTTTGTGAATTCTGTCGCGGCATAACACGGGCTCTAGCTGTGGACGTCACCCGGTTTCGTCGCTTATGCGGTTTTAGGAATACGTGATTGAAATTTGTCCGTAAACCGCAGTCCAGTACCGCACGTGTTATTTAACATGTAATTTTGTAAAGAATTCTGTATAATTTTTTTTTTCACCAAATTACCTTTGGGTAAATATGTAGTGACATATTATTTTTGTTATAACAGTCACTTACCTACCGTATCGCACTCATCGAAAACTTGACTATTTTCAAACAAGGATTTAAAGATAATTTCTCTTGGAGTCGCATATTTTTTCACTCAGGCAATTCTTGCTTGAGCCACTGGCGTGTGGTTGGAATGGAGTTGGTACTTTTAATGCGCTTACCCTGTGTTACAAATGCTATAATTCAGGCAACTAACCTTCCCTAATTTCTCATAATTCATAATTCCTGATTTCTTTATCGCACACAAAAAATAAAAAAAATAAACCAAAAAAAATGTGTACAATGGCGAGCTTATCTCCAATAAGATATCTCTTCCAGCAATTCAGGTTAAGACGGGAAAGGTTGATTGCTGAGCAGGGGAAGAATTCTGCAAATAACTATAATTCGCATTTTCAAGCATTGTTAGAGAGCATAAGCTCAGGCCAGTGTACACTCTATTCTTTCAATCAAGTACCAAAAAGTCAGAAAAAAATGTCACGTCACGTCACGTAGGTGGCACTAGAAATGAAATAAAAACGGTCAAGTGCGAGTAGGACGTCGGAACCGCACACGAAGGATTCGATACCATTGTGCACGGGAAAACGTAAAACGAAAGTCGGTTTTTACGGGTATAACCTTTTGTTTCTAACAAAATATTAAATACTAGGTAGGACTACATTAAATGCCGTACATCGAATTATTAAAAAAGAGTTTTGTGTATGTAGTATTTAAGTATTGTATTACCTACAAAGGGTTTGTATTATTGACTAACTTAATTCCACTATGAATTGAATCATTCTCTATCACATTCTCAATAAAATATAATATATTTAAGTATTGTAATATATTATACTCAGGTTATTGAAACTCTTTGGCCATTGAAACCGGAATTGGATGGAAATTGAGTTACTTATTTACAGAAATATGTTTTAAAACTTAATATTAGTTATTATAATTTGTATGAACAATTATTAGTACAATGCAATGACAAATAACTAAGCACAACACTCAATAACCGAATTAAAGATATTTTCCGATATGGGAGAGTCCGTTCAGTTCACGCAGAAAATGCCCATACAAATAATCTCTAGTATGGGTATTTCTTTTAATTCATAAAAACCCATAAAATATTTCGTTATTTGTTGTTATAGCGGCAATAGAAATACAGCTTCTGTGAAAATATCAGCCCTTTACCTATTTCGGTTGATCCGGTAGAGCCCGGTGACAGACGGACGGACAGACAGCGGAGACTTAGTAATAGGGTCCCGTTTGGCACATTTCGGGTACGAAACCCTAAAAACTAGATTTCTTTAGTGAAGTGAATAATTTCAAATTGTCGGTGCGTAATGGCGCGTGAAAAGAACTAAAAACCGTGGCAGCCGCACTCCCTTTTTTAACTGCCACAAAGCCAAGTGCTTCCAAGCCAAAGCCATCTTAACAATAAAATCAAAGCTTCTGGCGACAAAATTAAAACTATATGGAACATTATTAAAAAAGAGACAGGCAAGGTTAGGTCTAGTGAATCTAGTTTTAATTTAAAAGTTAACGACCAATTAATCTCATCAAACGAGGACGTTGCTAACGCATTTGAAAAGTTCTTCAGTACCATACCAATAATAACAACAGAAGCACTACCATCCTCTTCTGAAAAGTATTTAGATTACTTGGTTGAAAATGTGCCCCAAAACAAGGATGGCTTTAACTTCAAGCCAATAGGCTCTATAACTATAGTTAAAACATTTAAACTTCTTAGCATGAAAAAGACTGAAGATTTATGGGGCATGTCGGTTAACGTGGATAAATCAGTAATCGATGTGATTGCACCATACATGGCAATCACATTCAATAGTTGTATAGCAAACGGAGTTTTTCCTGACCTCATGAAAATGAGCAGATTAAAACCACTTTTCAAATCCGGTAGTAAACAAGACCCTGCCAACTTCAGACCTGTATCTGTATTGCCAGTGTTGAGCAAGGTGTTTGAAAAGGTCATATTGAGTCAACTACTCTCTCACTTCAATGCATCTGGGCTACTCCACAAAAAACAGTTCGGATTCACTAAAGGCAGATCAACAACACACGCCGGAGTAGCGCTAGTAGAACACATTTATAGTGCGTGGGAAGGATCACAGGATGCGGTTGGTATTTTCTGTAATCTTTCCAAGGCCTTTGACTGTGTGGACCATCAAACTCTTTTGCTCAAACTTCTACACTATGGTGTCAAAGATAATGCGTTAAAATTAATGGAATCTTATTTAATGGAAAGATTACTAAAAGTAGATATAAACAGATGCAAGTCCACTGGAACCCATATGAATATTGGTGTACCCCAGGGTTCTATCATAGATCCGTTCCTTTTCTTAGTGTACATGAATGACCTGCCTTATATGGTGGAAAAAATGACTCAGATTGTTCTATTTGCTGATGACACATCTATTATTTTCAAGGTGAAAAGACAAGAAGAAATTCTAGGCGACGCAAATTGTACACTCTCTCATGTGTTAAGTTGGTTCAATGTAAACAACCTGTTACTAAACTCAAAGAAGACTAAATGTATCAAATTTTGTTTGCCTAATGTACGACAGGTTGAAAGCAGTGTTAGAATAGGATCTGAAAGATTGGACCTCGTTGAAGACACAATCTTTTGTAGCGTAAAGATACGACCTAACAGAAACTAACAGAACCTAACAGCAAACAACCAAGATAAAATTTAGTAGTATCAGTTTATTAGAAGTATAGTATTTACAGTGAAGTCTATAAAAAAAGATGATGCGAAGATGAGGATGGATGAGATGTGAAACAGGTTTTATAAAATACAGATGTCTGGATAGAAAGAAGGAAGCGGAGACCTGGGTGCAGGTGTATTTGTTGTTGTAAATGTTGTTGAAATCGTCGTTGTAGGAACAGTAGCGGCGTACTTGTAGTTACGCCTCGCAGGATCCCGTTGTAGAAATCGTCGTTGTAGGAACAGTAGCGGCGTTGGCACGGCTCGCAGAATCCCGTTGTAGAAATCTTCGTTGTAGGAATGGTAGCGGCGTAGACGCGGCTCGCAGAATCCCGTTGTTTGAAGATTGATTTGAAGGTTTCGAGGGAGTTTGAAGGCTCGCAGGATCCCGTTGTAGATGGAGAATTTGGAGATTGGAAGGAGTTTGAAGGCTTCGCAAGATCCCGGGGTTGAGCGACCCCGGGATAAGGCCTTTACTGGTACTTCCAGTTCAGAAACTGACGTGAGACTCTCGAATTGAAGAAATGTTCCGCTTTTATACCCTTTTTGGAGAGTTCTGAAAATTATTTAAATTAAACGTAATTTTTGAGAGTGGCCAAGAGAGAAAGAGTATTTTTGTAAAAGTATTAAAGTAAACATATCAGACCGCTAACGAGTTTGAATGGACATTGCCATGACAACCAGATAAACAATCAACAAACCAAATGTCAATTGTTGGTTTCAGGCTCGTAATATAAAATTTAAACAGTTCACATAGCCAAAATAGCCAACAACGAAAGGAAAAATAGTAGCGCACCAGCGCGCACGAAGCCCGAGATTGTAGAGTTTCGGAGAAAGCCAAAAACAAGGTCACCAAAGGTAAGCCCCTTCCCTATCGATTTAGAAGTGCTGATAACATGAAAATGCAGAGCGAACATGATTTATTAATGTATTCTTATGGTTTAAAACATTACAGGTTCCTATGGAAATAAAAGTGATGACCAATAATAAGCAGCACAGCTCACCAAGTATCCAGCGTAATAGAGCAAGCACCCTGAAGGACAAACAAAAAGGACTGATGGTGGAGCTGGAGCTAAGGGTTAGGAAGCAAGAATAGCATGTGAGTAACATAATACTACATTTTCCCCCCGACCCTGGAAAAATTTTTGACTCAGCAAAAATTTTGATATATACAAAATTAAACCATAAAAACACAGCTTTGCAGAAACAGACATCACTAGGCAAAATCAGATATACCATCACTTACATTCATCATCTTCATTCAGGTAAGGGTGGAGTTCACATTCAATGACTACCACTCTAAAAGTGTGTTTTCAAAAGGACATTCAGGCTTACTTAAGGAGTTGTCATCCGCTCCTGCGTGGAAAAAAAAATTAAGTAGAGGTAAAGAGAAACAAATTAATCCTAAGGTAGCTTTAGTCGCTTTGCCTTAAGATTAAAGACGGCCAGAGCGGTAGAGCTCGAAGCCAGAGATCAGCCACATCGCCAACGAGATGTGTCTGAAATGAAGAATATACATATATACAAATTAACAGTTTAGAAGTTAAGAAAATTTATGCTACTTACGTGCAAAAATTTTAAATAAAGATTCGTATCACCTTCAGGACAGAAGTTTGAGAAACAAGAGGAGGTTCCATGACAGTCGGATCAGCAGGAAGGTCAAGTGATGGAGAGTCATTTGCAGTTGAAGGTGGAGTCATTGTTATAGTTAAGTGTAGAGTCAAGTGTTAATTGAAGTGAAGTGAAGTGAAGTGAAGTAATGTAAGTTAAATGTAGACCTAAATAATCCAGATGAGTTGAGTTGAAAAACTAGATGAAGTTTTGTTTTAGAATTTGGAAAAGGAATTCGTATTTAATAACCCTTTCCATTGTTATAGTTAAGTGTAGAGTCCAGTGTTATAGTTAAGTGTATAGTTAAGTGTTAGAAGTGAAGTGAAGTGAAGTAATGTAAGTTAAATGTAGGCCTAAATATAATCCAGATAAGTTGAAAAACTAGATGAAGTTTTGTTTTAGAATTTAGAAAATGTGAAAAGGATGAATAGATAAAGATTTAAGAGTGAAAGAGAAAGCAAATCAAAGGGAAAGAGACAAGGCGCAGAAAAGGTGAAGAGTGGAGAAGAACTTTTACGTTGGGCGCCAAAATGTAGCGTGAAGATACGACCTAACAGAAACTAACAGAACCTAACAGCAAACAACCAAGATAAAATTTAGTAGTATCAGTTTATTAGAAGTATAGTATTTACAGTGAAGTCTATAAAAAAAGATGATGCGAAGATGAGGATGGATGAGATGTGAAACAGGTTTTATAAAATACAGATGTCTGGATAGAAAGAAGGAAGCGGAGACCTGGGTGCAGGTGTATTTGTTGTTGTAAATGTTGTTGAAATCGTCGTTGTAGGAACAGTAGCGGCGTACTTGTAGTTACGCCTCGCAGGATCCCGTTGTAGAAATCGTCGTTGTAGGAACAGTAGCGGCGTTGGCACGGCTCGCAGAATCCCGTTGTAGAAATCTTCGTTGTAGGAATGGTAGCGGCGTAGACGCGGCTCGCAGAATCCCGTTGTTTGAAGATTGATTTGAAGGTTTCGAGGGAGTTTGAAGGCTCGCAGGATCCCGTTGTAGATGGAGAATTTGGAGATTGGAAGGAGTTTGAAGGCTTCGCAAGATCCCGGGGTTGAGCGACCCCGGGATAAGGCCTTTACTGGTACTTCCAGTTCAGAAACTGACGTGAGACTCTCGAATTGAAGAAATGTTCCGCTTTTATACCCTTTTTGGAGAGTTCTGAAAATTATTTAAATTAAACGTAATTTTTGAGAGTGGCCAAGAGAGAAAGAGTATTTTTGTAAAAGTATTAAAGTAAACATATCAGACCGCTAACGAGTTTGAATGGACATTGCCATGACAACCAGATAAACAATCAACAAACCAAATGTCAATTGTTGGTTTCAGGCTCGTAATATAAAATTTAAACAGTTCACATAGCCAAAATAGCCAACAACGAAAGGAAAAATAGTAGCGCACCAGCGCGCACGAAGCCCGAGATTGTAGAGTTTCGGAGAAAGCCAAAAACAAGGTCACCAAAGGTAAGCCCCTTCCCTATCGATTTAGAAGTGCTGATAACATGAAAATGCAGAGCGAACATGATTTATTAATGTATTCTTATGGTTTAAAACATTACAGGTTCCTATGGAAATAAAAGTGATGACCAATAATAAGCAGCACAGCTCACCAAGTATCCAGCGTAATAGAGCAAGCACCCTGAAGGACAAACAAAAAGGACTGATGGTGGAGCTGGAGCTAAGGGTTAGGAAGCAAGAATAGCATGTGAGTAACATAATACTACATTTTCTCGGAATCACTATAGATTCGAAACTTCAATGGGGTCCTCACATAATTAATCTCGCACGAAGACTTAACTCAGCCGCTTTTGCGGTCAGACAAATCAGATATACAGATGTTGAAACTGCCAAATTGGTTTACTTTAGTTATTTTCACAGTATTATGTCTTATGGAATATTGCTCTGGGGGAGAGCAGCAGATATAAATACATATTTTTCTTACAAAAAAGGGTGACCAGGGCGATATATCAATTAGATGCTAGAGAATCATTAAGAGAAAAATTCAAAGAAATTAATATACTTACGGTTACCTGTCAATATATATACGAGAATATCATGCACGTAAGAAAAAACATAGCTTTATTTAAAATTGTAGGTGATAGCCATACAATTAACACTAGAAATAAAAATAGGTTAGCACTACCATTATTTAGACTAAGTAAAGTAGGCACATCATTCATGGGGCACTGTATTCGCTTCTACAATAAAATACCACAGGAATCATTGATCCTTCCTGAAAAGAGGTTCAAAAACTATGTTAAAAATGAGCTGATAAGAAAGTCCTATTATCAAGGAATAAGTCCTAGTATTAAAAAATACTTAGATGACAAAACTGCATGGTCCATACCATCTCAGCGCACAGAAATTCGACGAGGGGCGATGGATCAAGTCTATCACTCGCCGGCGAATTTCCTTAGACCGAAACCAGTACCTGTTGTAAAGTCACTTTTTAAAAAAAAAAGGTATGGGGGAGTTTCTTGCCGTTTCTTCTTAACCCCGAGGCCCACCTTCCGAAACGGTGTAGTCTTCTTTTATATAAAAAAAATTGACTTGAAGTTTGAATTGAGTTATAAGTATAATTTTGACGTTGAATAAGATTATTTATTTATTTATATTCAATAAAAAAATGACTATGGCTATGACTATGACTAACTATTGTCTTTTTTTTTCAGGCTAGTATTTAATCGCACAACAAAAATACTGATTTTCACAGCAAAAAAGGATCAACAAAAACACTTTTTATGTTTTAAATATTTAATGAGTACCTAGGTTTATGTTTTAAGTATTTTTTGTTGCTCTTACATGTTGAACCTAACACGAAGGATAAGCGGGCTTCGCTTCGCTCATCCCCTTTACCCTTCACCTAAACTACCGCAGTATTTTGCCCTTATATTTGCTGTGAAAATCAGTATTATTGATGTGCAGTTTAATGTTTCCCTTTTTAAAAAAAATAAATATATATTCTTTAAAATTTTTAGCACTACCCATACATTTATGTTATTTTAAGCTGTTAAGTTAAAGAGGGTTAACGTTTCGATCGACTATGGATTGCACCCAAATGTTACTCGAGCATTGAAAAATTAATTGTTACCAATTTATGTGGGTTAACAATTGGATTAATGTTTTAATTCCAACGCGTCAAATCGAATAGACCCGAAGCTTGTTAATCCGCCAATGTTTTTTTATGATTTTGTCTATCTAAAATGGTGAAACAATCGATTCCAGAAGGCGAAATAAACGAACGAATTCAACAAACGACTTTGAAAATAGAAATACTGTCTGTTTCAATTTTGCAGAGCTTGAAAACCAGTTCAAGCTCTGCAAAATTGAGAATTTTCTTGATTATAGTTGTCTCGTCTTAAAACATGCAGAGCCAGGGCCAATACAAATAATTTGGCTACACAGTTAGAGTAAAAAATACAGTAATATAGTTACAGCACGAAACGGAGTATATAATAACCGTCAAGTAACAGGAACATTACATACGGAATTAATTAATTCACAGCCAGCCTCCCTGTTTGTCGAACCAACACCTCGCACCTTATTCCCCGATATTTTATACTTTAAACACCGTATAAAAGCATGTGTGCCCACCACACACAATGACCCTGTTTGTGGAGGACCTGTTCAAACACCCCCAACAGCGGTTACTGTCGGCAGACAACTGTTATGGAAAGCATTATTTCCGAAAGAAAAAACCCATTGTTGTTTTCGTCCGAACGATTTGTTCGCGTCGAGATGCTCTGTCATGGACGCGTTCATATGCTGCATGTTATACGTTATATAATAAATAAAGTTATTGTGTAAACATCTGTTTCACTTGATTCGTACGAGCACGCACTATGCCTGGGCGAAATACCGAGTTAATTTTGGACCCCTAGCCGATTTTCATACGTTATTTAATGCAGGAGTTCAATCATTTTATGAAATAAAAATAATATTTTTGTTTTATATTTTATCGCCAATTATGCTCACTTACTCGTTTTTTACCGCTCGCACCGCCTACTGATATTACACCAATAGCTCGCGTAACCGAACTAGCCTAAAAATTAAGGAATTTACAAAGTGGTGTAAAATGCGAATTTAAAAAAGAAAAAGTGATATTTTTGTTATCTTTTCATACATCATATTTATTTTTGGGTATTGACCCAAATCAAATCAAACAAACTATACTTTATTCTGTTGTATTAGTAGTTTATGTGACTGCTGCATAATGGAGGGCATTAAAACTCGAGAGTGGATTTATGAAACGAGCCGAAGGCGAGTTTCATAATTATATCACTCGAGAGTTTTAATGCCTAATTATGTACAGTTACATACACTAGTTTATCTACACACATATCATAAGCTCTCTTTGATGTGTTCAGGAACCGCATGTTTGACCGGCATTGTGGTTCTGCAATTGTTTAGCTTGTTCTGTAGTGCCAACTTCACGCAGACGGGCGTCGGCGTTCGAAATTTGAATGTCAGTACCAACTTCACAGACAAACTAGGGACGGCACGCGGGTGGGCGTCGGCATTCGAAATTTGAATGTCATTTTATGTAGAAAAACTACACATAATGACCATAATGTGTAGTTTTCCAGATACGAAACGAGTTTTTACCAAGTAGTTTAACATAATGCTGATCGTAACGTGCGGTTTTTGAACGCAGTAAAGAGGGTTTATGATACGTGTGTAGATAAAATTACATATATCTTAGATCACGTTATTCATGGCTAGTATTTAATCGAACAGCAAAAATACTGATTTTCACAGCAAACAAGGATCAGCAAAAACACTTTTTATGTTTTAAGTATTTTTGTTGTTCTTACATGTTCAACCTAATACGAAGAATAAAGGTGGCTTCGCTTCGCTCACCCCCTTTACCCTTACCGAAGTATTTTCCCCTGATATTTGGTGTGAAAATCAGAATATTTGCTGTGCAAATCAGTATTATTGATGTTCAGCTTAATATTTCCCTTTTTCAAAGGAAATACTTATAACTAATTATATATTAATTTCACTTATGTGGGTGTGCAGACCACCACGCTTAAGTGGAGCTGGGCAGGCCATGTGTGTCGTATGCACCCAGACAGGTGGGCGAAGATAGCGACTGAATGGGTGCCTGCAGTCGGTCACCGGCGCAGAGGAAGGCCCACAAGGAGGTGCTCCAACCAGAGTGGGACAATCTTGCTTTGTCCAGAGATGAAAGCGATGAGCCGGACTAAGGTCCGGCTGCAAACCAGCACTGAGCTGAGACCCGTCTCAGCTCAGCGCTGAGCCGGGTCCTATTAGCACTATGACCGTGTAATAATCTATTGTCTCTTCTGTATAATGTGTGTTAATAAAGTCATTTCTATTTCTATTTCTATTAGAGATGTGTGGACTTTGAAACGGTGAGGCCTTTGCCCCGCAGTGAGACACCGTATATAGGCTAAGCAAAAAATAAAAGCCAATGGACGAACAAGCAGTTTATCCACAAGGATATGCGTCTTCTAGATAATTTGACACTAAGTAATATCCCCTCAAACATAATTTACTTTTAAAAAACGTTTTGAATTTTTATGTCGGTAAGCTTTAAATAGTATCGGGGACATTTGGATTGTAAAAGCAAAGACATTGGACGATGAAGAAATTGGAAATTTTGTGGAGTCTACTAGAGTAGAGTGTCCCTCTACGTAGTGTAGAAATAAGAATCAACTGTCCGTTTATTCTTATTTCTAGAATTAAAATTATGGTTATCGTATTTTTTTAAATAACCCCGTATTTGTGCGTATGAAATTTACACACTATATACAATTTTACTACGTATTCGAATGGGTAGTATTTAAACGAGACGTGTGTGAGTGACTGACTAAGTAAGCGATTGACGAGAAATCAACAGAATAGCAACATACAAACATTAATTTGAATGACTTAAAATACAAAATGAGAAGCTTTATAATATTTTAGCGACCTTATATTTGTTTGAGTGTCAACCCCGATTGAAAAGTAGCCACAATAACCTACTCTAGCCAGTCGTTTTTATTTGGATAGTCTTCACTCCACTCCGCTACAGTTTAGCTTCTTCAATGTTCTAACCTAACCTATAACCGCCTACCCCTTGAGCGTGACATAGATTTATTTTGTATTAAAGCAAAGCTAATAAGAACCGTTGCAAGATTTCTTAACAATTTTTCGTTAATACCGACCGACACAATTGACTAAATTTTAATTTTTATTCGTAATCCTGTTACATGTTTCTCTTAATTTTTTTCGTTTTAAACATACTTGTTAAACCTTTATTCGGAGTAATTTAGCTATATAGTAGTATTATGTAGGTGAAGACTTGTTATTAGCTCGTTAGCTATCTGTTATTTCTAATTATTTTTTCTATTATAGCTGTTAGTCTTCCTAAAACCAATAAATAAATAACCCGATTCAATATTGAAGTATCGAAGTATTGAAGCTCTCTGTATTTCTAGTCGTTCAATTAGTAATTTGGTCGCACAGCTAGAATTTTCCGCCGCTCAAGTTTTTTATTCGATCGTTTTATAATTCGCCTATTAGAATTATTGTATTGTAATACCTACATATATAAATATCGATGAAACTCCTTTATCTACCCCACTCGTAATGACTAGTGTGTTAAAAGACGAATCTGGCAGCCAGTTGGTTCAGAAATACAAATTGGTAGCTCAAATAAATCTCGGGAATGGCAGATAAGATTTCATAAGGAACTTAGTTATATTATGAGGCCTTATTATGAGAGAGGCTCGTTATAATGGTTTATACACCGTTCATGCGTAAGTAAGTACTTTATGTGTGTAGGTACTCAGACTTGGCCTAGCTAGCGAGTTTAGCGATAGCTGTAATGTTACACTAAGAAATAATCACAGACTAGTTGCGCCCCGGTTTTGAGTCGCGAAAGTTAGCAATTCTTTCAAGGGTTGGAATTCTCTACTATAACAAGATAGATTTTGAAATTTCGAACAGCGAATTTATCTTAAAAGTCATATTACAATGTTCAAGATCACAAGAGGGAAAAAATGACGCTTGCTAAATATATGTAAATAACTCCAGTAAAAAAATGTTTTGGGTTTGAGTTTTGAGTTTGTGTTAAGGTATAACTTCACACCAAGCCATGTCTTGCCAGCAAGACCGTCATTAGTTTTGGATTTTATTACCATAACATGAGGTTCACAATCGCGATGCCTCAAAAAGGATTGGGTCGGTGAGAGGTTAAGGCTTGGCACACCCACAGCGAAACCTAGCATTTAGAGGAATAGGATTGAAGTAAATAATTAGTTAAAAAATGGATGTTTGTAAAGTAGGTTTACGATCGAGATGTTTACGTGATAAAGGGTTTGTATGCCGCTAGAGTGAGAGAGACGGAGGATCGGTCCACTCACTCGAACGCTATGCCAGCCTCCGCTCGTGAGGATTCCGCGTGACAAGTTTCACGGAATGACTGGCAGCGCTCGAGATGAGACGGGAGATCGGTCCGTCTCTCTCTCGTTATACCTGCGATCGCGCTCGTGAGGTTTTGGTGTGACACAAGTTTCTGAACATGTCACCCGACTAAAACGATTTTAAAGACGTTATCACGTCAAAAAAGAGAATAATAAAAAACACCCGACGACACGTTTATTAAAACCTGCGGCTAATGTAATGCAAAAACCCGCGAAATGGATCGATAGTTGTTGAGAAGTCCTCAAGCGACAACAATCCTGGCTGCCGCAGCGCCCCCTGGTGGTCTACAACCGTAAAATATGTCTAAAAACTGCTCTGAAATTATAATAATCTCTCACCTCAAACGCATAAATACAACCGGTTTGTTCCGGCCGTCTTCGAGTCGTGGGTAAAAAGTCTCTTCATCGATCTATAGGGCCTAACATAGCAACATAACTATTGTTATCTGACTGCAGCGAAGCGGAAAGGAGAAGGGTTATACCTGTATGTAAATATGTCTGTCTGTATGAATGTTTGTCAGTTCCTGTATACCCTCGTAATTACTCAACGGCTTAACCGCTTTTGATAAATGATACGTCATTAGATTTGTCTTGACAGCGCGAGTGTCACTGGAGACATTCAAAAAACTTGTCGGGTTTTATGCGCTTTGATGACAAAATGTTCAAGACCCTCGGGTGGGGATCAAAGTAAAGGTCTTTAAAGGAAAGGCGAAAATGTTTACTAATTTTGCACAAGCTATGAATACCTTAGAGTTCTTACACATAAGCAGCTTGCGCCTCGGCAGCCACTGTTGCCTGCTCGTTTGAAAGAGCTCTCAGTATAAACTAGGCATTTACAGAGTTGTTGTAATTGTTTACTAAGAAGTAGGAAATAAATGACGTAAAGGAAAACAAAACCCCGGCAGCAGGACACTAAAAAGCTCAAACAAGCAGATAAGACTTAACGTAATTATTTAGTTTCGATAAAATTACAATAGTAAAGTGTTCAATTAAATTTAAATACAAGCGGGAGCAATAAAATCCAATACAGTGGATTCCGCTTCCATTTAAATTTAATTAAATTAAAAACTGAAGTATAATAATTTTATCAATTTTCAATAATTACGTGTTATCTGATTAAATCTTAGTGCACCGCAGTCGGTTTTTTAGTTTTTCTATTGAAGTAGAACTTCATAAGTAGCGTTGAAATTTATGTATTTGTGATTTTGGTTTTTTTTTTTTAACTTGATATGCGGGAGGTAAATGCCACTTCTCATGCAAGGGAGGTACATACGCAATTTGAAAATCCAACGAGGCTCCTTTTTTGTTTTTTGAGACAAGACCTTATTCATATTCGAGGCAAGGACGTTTAAAAGTGACACAATAAATTGCTTTTTCAAAAAACGATCGCACTGTCCAGCAAGAAAATCGCATGAAAAAATAATGATTGGCGCCACCGCCACGCTAATCTTATTGAAAAGGAAATATGTATTTTAAGAAAATTATAATTTCCTCGCATTTGTGATGCATAATAGAGACACTCGGGTGTAAGTGTTCAGTGACCCATAAACGTACCTCGCTCACTTTGCTCGCTCGTGCGCTTAAATATCTCGGGTGTAATTGATGACTTACCTCGCTTGTGAAAAATTCTACAGGTAATTAATATTATTACTTTTCAATTGTCATTGTCGGATTCCGCCATTTCCACAGATGAGGCGTAAAGAATATATGACATATAGTTGACGGATTTTAAAAGAACATTGATTGTAAACACTATTAAATGAGGAAGATTATATCAAAATCAAAGTCGTAATAAAGAACGTTAATAAGACAGAGAAGAAGTAAATAAATCAACAAAATAATTACATTTAAATTAATTAATGCATTTTTGTTTTTGTTCGAAACACTCCGAACGAAACAAGCGCCATTTTATGTTATTATTTAAACGAGTATTCTTCGACTTTCTGAATGCCATTCTGAGGCTTCTATTTTCACATTCATGTTTCTGGTGGGATATAGTATAACATGATTATATGTATCATACAAATTCGGTACCAGTTTACCTGTTTTCGAACCAGGCGGTATTGCACGCTTGCCACACTGAACACATCTGAATTTGTAGAAGTCTGAGGTCCACTTAAGTCTTGAATTTCCATCTTAGTCAGATGAAGAGCTCCATTAGGTGTATTTGTTATAACTCATGATGACATCACTGTAGGATTTAATTTCTTTGCTTGCTTACAAAAAATTACGACGCACGAACCGAACCCAGACATTAGAAATTTACAAAAACTGTTTTAGCCTACTGCTTTGCCTTAAAAAACCTTCACTACGTACGTTTGCTATATTATCTTAGATACTTTTATCTACACACGTATCATAAACCCTCTTTACCGCGTGCAAAAACCGCACGTTACGACCAGCATAATGATAAACTTCTTGGTAAAAACTCATTTCTTATCTGAATATTGATACATTATGACCATTAATGTACCAAAATTTGTCAAATTATGACATTTATATTTCGAACGCCGACGCCCGCCTGCGTGCCGCCCCTAGTTTGTGTGTGAAGTTGGTTCTACTGTATAAGCTAAACAACTGCAGAGCTATGATCAATGCCACAATGCCGGTCGAACATGCGGTTCCTGAACACATCAAAGAGAGCTTATGATATGTGTAAGATAAGCTAGTGTATGTAACTGTACATAATTAGGCTTTATGTAGCAATCAAATAAACTACTATTTTGCTGCTAAACTTGCATCTCAACCAAATTTGTGAACTGTAAAATGACCTACATATTATCGTCTCGCAGTTTCTTATACGGGGTAGTATAGCCACATATTTCAACGTTTAACAATTCTTCTTTTCCTGTAAGCCAGATCTGACCATCCAATCACGATTGCATAATCCGTAATAACATTAGCTCACAATGGAGATTATGGCTGTATGACCTCAATGTCCATCAATAAACCTCCTTCGTCCCCACCTCCCCCCTCCGCCAGGGTCTGAGGAAGACTGATAAACAATAATATTCAGTAAGATGAATGATAATGGAATACTCTTCAGCGGGTCTTGTTATAGCGATGCTCCTCTAGATCTGGTAGAGACAGCGGAGAAATCAATTATGTACTGACGTTGTTATTTCCAGAATCAATGATAGAAATAGGGATTTCTTGATTGCGCTGCGATATCTTGCTTTTATTTAGTGGAAAAAGTTAAATTGAAACTAAAAAAAGTGTTATGGAAATGTATTTTCATGTCAAAGCTTTGGGAATACGTGTAACCTAGGTTTAACGGACTTCAAAAGGGTGGGGTCTTCTTAATTGGTCGGAATTTTGTTAGGTGTTTTTTATCGATGTTCAGCGATTTATCGAAGATGGATTGGCCGATTTGGAAAACTGGTTGTTATTTGACAGGGTTTTCCCTTTCGATTGGCTCCATTGACATCAGGTTAGGGTCTGATGATGAGATCCTGCAGAAATCGAGGGAACACTTCAAATATTATAGGCAGACCGGTGATTTTTGTAACTGTTATAGAAAGTCTAGTATTTAATCACACATCAAAAATACTGATTTGCACAGCAAAAAAGGATCAACAAAAACACTTTTTATGTTTTTAATATTGTATGGGTACTTAAGTTTAAGTTTTAAGTATTTTTTGTTGTTCTTACATGTTCAACCTAACACGAAGGATAAAGGGAAGGAAGGGAGGAACTTTACCCTTCACCTAAGCTACCGCAGCATTTTGCCCTGATATTGGCTGTGCAAATCAGTATTTTTGATGTGAATTATTTTGATTTTCTCGGGAAACATCATATTGTGAAGTGGAACTGATGACGAAAACCACAGATAAACACCGGAGAAGCTCAATACAAGGAATATCACAGGTTACGATATTATAACTTTATTTATCTACACACGTATGATAAACCCTCTTTACTGCGTATAAAAACCGCACGTTACGATCAGCATAATGTTAAACTACTTGGTAAAAACTCATTTCTTATCTTAAAAATTAATTTTTCTACATATTATGACATTCAAATTTCGAACGCCGACGCTCGCCTGCGTGCTTTGTTTGTGAAGTTGGTACTACTGAACAAGCTAAACAAGTGAAAAGGAATCATCAATGCCACCATGCCGGTCGAACATGCGGTTCCTGAACACATCAAAGAGAGCTTATGATATGGTGTAGATAAACTAGTGTATGTAACTGTACATAATTAGGCATTAAAACTCTCGAGTGATATTATTATGAAACGAGCCGAACACTCTCGGGTATTAATGCCCTCCATTATGTAGCAGTCACATAAACTACTATAAGGTTTGTCAATTATGGGTACTCGTCGGGTGTGTAGTGCATATTGGTAGAATGGAAGTGATAGTGACGTACGCAGGAGAGGTTCTGAACAATTTCTCAACTTCGGCCAGGATTTGATGATGGGATCATGCAAAAATAAGGTGCACTCTGGAATTAATGATGACTCGCATAGTTTATAACAAATAGGGTTTGATACGGTTTTTGAGTGCTAGTCAAAATATATACTTTTTAGGAACTGTCGATACGGTAATTTTGTTCACGAGTTCTGTGAAATACTAGCAAGTGACGTAATAGTCAAAAGCTGTCTTTTTCACACAAAATTGGGCTTATAAAATACAACTGCTGATATTATCAAACGTTTTTGTTGAAATAGGTTCAGCTTGAGACACGTTTCTAGGAATACTTTGTCGAAAACCGTATCGAAGATTGTTTAATGATAATATTACTGATTTCACACGCTGCAGCATCATATTCGGAACCAAACTGGAGTGTTGAATAATTGTCTAAAAGAGCGCGCAACTGTGCCTCCGCCGCCCCGTATGGGCACTTTGCTTTGTTCGCTTGTTACTTTTTCTATCACCATTTATTTTCTTTTGTGCCAGGTATATTACGTAATACATATTACATATTACGTAATATACCTGCCATACCTCTGGGTGTAATTTTGTTGCAAGATAAACTTTGTTTTTCTAACGGTACATTAGACACGATTCATCAAGCCATCCACATTAGCGATGACGCGGAAAGGTCAATGAGCATTCCATTCTGACCCCACATTGTATGAAATGAAAACAGAATCATTTTATATTTTCATAAATATGAGAAACAGTTATTTTGTTTATCATGTTGGCATTGAAATAAGGACTAAGCTTGTAACAGAAAGCAGAAACAAACCTTTGCTCTGTCGGAACATAGGTCTGCGTCTAGTATTTTCAACCTTATGGCTTGGTAATGAGTCCAAAACCGATGAATGATTTACACCAAGCTCAAAACATAAAAAGCCCACTTCAAGTTCAAACCCTATTTCTCCCTCCCCAAGTAGAAGAAGCACAATTGTAATATTTCCAAGCTAAATTATGAAATCAGTCACGATATTCGAGCCATAAAGTATGGTATCTCATTACCGACTACTACTTAATGTAATCCAACTTTGCGTCTAAATCCAACAATATCAGAGAACTAAAGGAAGCTAATAAATTCCTTCGGCGAGTAACTCAGAGCATTTTATGGCGAGAATTCCTCGACGGAGTTGGCAAGCCGGCAACTTGGCTTGTTTTTTATGAAAATCTTCAGATGAATTATGTTAGTAAAGTTAAGAAGTTTACTACCAGCAATAGCACTAGTAGAAGTAATTGTTTTTGCATGGCTAGGAGGAGAAATTGCTCTAGTTGTGGAAGGCGACGGCGAGACGTAATTAGAGCGATAAAAATGTTGTGAGCAACATGATATATGAGCATATACTCAGACAGTTACCTCTAACTATCAAAACTAGAAAATGTGGAGGACGAAACTTGATTATTTGTGAGAGACTCGACCCGCAATAAGTTTTACAATACAAAAGACGGCCGACAGGCGTCATAGTATGCAGAAATACAGTAATCTTACAACAAAACACGTCGCAGTTATTTTGGTGGGAGCCGCTGGCCCTGTGACCCAATTTTCTCACTTAATTGGCAAACAGCAAGGGCTCGACTTTAGCAATTATCTGTGGAATTGCCAATCGGCCGGAGTAAGCTGAGGTCGGGGCTTCGGTTAGAGCGGATTAATACGCGGGTTACGAAACGCGTTTTCAACTATCGCTTGGTGGTACGCTTTAGGATGAAATTATGGCCTTTTACACTTTTGCTCATATCATACCATACATCAAAGTATTGGACGCCAAAGCGTAAACCAAATATTCCAGCTGTTTCTACTGGTATCGAAACTAACCTTTCAGTTTCGAAATGAAATCTATGGCTACCGCATAATAACTGTCAGACTTCAAGGGGTCGAGTTTAGTTTGCTGAGATTGGAAATAGTACGTTACTGCCGTGGCGGGGAAAGTCGGCAATTGCAGGACGAGTGCGGCGAGGACTTCAATAATACGAGTCAGGCAATTGCCATTTCCGACGAGGCTTTTTCTAAAAAAAATGCAAGGAAAGAAATTAAAATTCCATTATTTTTTTATTTCATTAAATAAATCTACGCTTAGATTTCTAGGGTTAGAAATGTTCTGATTCTAACCATAGATCATTTGAACAGAAAAATTTAAAAAAGTAAAACACACGCACAGTGTTGAAAAACGAGCACGTAGCTTGGCTGAACGTCAATTTTCCCACGCCTTACCGAATTCATGTGAAACCGTCAGATTATTAAAAAAGGACACGCATTTTTAACTTTAAATTTTGGGCGGACAAAAATTTGGCTCTTTTCGAGTTCGTTTTTCAAACAAAATATGAACATTTCCGAGCATGTTTGAGAAAACGAGCGAAACGAATTTCTCAACCGATTATCGTGAAATTTTGTGAGTAGGTTCGATCATTGTATTTTTTTGTTTATTCAGTTTTTAGAAATTTTACAAAATGGCGGAGTATGGTGTTGAAAATGTAAAAAAAACGAATCCGACATAAGCTGTATATGTTTAGTGAATAGTCAATAAATTGTATTTTAGATCGCAATATGTAGTTAACAAGTTATCTAGTGGTGCGGCTTTACTTACTTACTTACTTTCTTACTCCATTTACGTAACCAGGTATATTGTGTGTCTGTTAGAAGTACAGCTTTCCACCAACAAACTATCGAGTTCTACAGCTCTCACTAGTGTTATATTTTTATCTACACAAGTATCACAAACCCTCTTTACTGCGTCCAAAAACCGCACGTTACGACCAGCTTCATGACACTGATACAGTACATGATACAACCAGCATACTACTTGGGAAAAACTCATTTTTTATCTTAATATTGATACATTATGACAGTAATGTATCAATATGACATTCAAATTTCGAACACCGACGCCCGCCTGAGTTCCGCCCCTAATTCATCTGGGAAGATGGTACTACTAAACAAGCTAAACAAGTGCAGAGCAATGATCAATGCCACAGTTCCGATCGAACATGCGGTTCCTGAACACATCAAAGAGAGCTGATGTGTGTAGTGTATAGTGTATGTAACTGTGTATAATTAGGCATTAAATATCTCGAGTGATATTATTAAGAAACTCGCCTTCGGCTCGTTTCATAAAGCCACTCTCGAGTTTTATTGCCCTCGATTATGTATCAGTCACATAAACTACTATTATAAAATTGGACTAATCATGACTTAAATAATACTGCCCTAGCATTTCAAATTAATTAACTATACATTTATAAAGATCTAGAAAAGGGTCACGCCCCCTTCTCGTCTCATCCGGTTGCATAATTACGCGTGCTACGTCACTGGCTGCGCCCGCCGCTTCTCCTTCCATGTGAAATAATTTGACAAGTTAAATTAGAGCCATTTCATGGCTAAAATTTTTCATGCATATGTAAATCGGATGATAAATCAGTATTTTATGTCATGGAGCAGATCTGATGATGATGATGATCACGAAGACTTTTGTGGCGCCGGAAGGTGGCTTTGGGAACTTTATAATAAAACGACGCAACCACACTAAGTTTAGTGTCGGTTGATTCCTTTTGACAAGTAATTTGTTGCTAGAGTCCCCGCACACACTCAAGTCCGATAGCTCCGGCGCCACTGTCGACGTCGTATTTAGTTCCATTTTCCGTCGCAGGTGGAGCGGACTCTAGATTTTTTTAAATTAATAGCGTCATAAAATCTTCTAAAAATATATTTGATGGTGCCAGCGAGAGTGTGGCGCAATGATTCCAATATTTTTCATATTGCGATAACTCCGAAATTCCGCATAGTATTGACTTGAAATAAAAACAGTTATGTGTAACAGTTCATCCAGTGCTTATGTATAGTTTAAATTGTGATTAGTTTGTTCTTATAAAAACGAGTTCATCGGGTGGTTAGTGATATATAAATTGTGATCAATTTGTTCTTTTCTATACTCAATCTCCTAGCCCGAACCTAAGTCCATGAGCATAGAGGCTTAGCAGAATCCGGAGTTCCCGCAACGAACGACAGCCAAAATCACAATCGAACGTCCATTATGAACGCAGAATCAAAATCACAACCAAACTAGCGATATGAACGCACTAACTCATATCCTCTGCTCTGCGTTTCGATTTTGCTTTCTATGTGGCAGTGCAGTGAATGTATGATTATTGGATAGAAATACATTCTCACGTATAGAAATGAATCGTAAATCAGCAGAAATCCAAAGATACTAGTGCATTAACATTAACACATAGCGTCACGCCTTTTCCCATACGGGATGGCAGAGGCACAATTGTGCCCACTTAGAGCCATTTATTCAATACTCTATTTTGCGTGACAGGGGCCTAGCGCAGCTCCGCAGCTGAGGAGTAAGGCTTCCTCACGATGTTTTCCATCACCGTAAGAACGTCCGTATAATTTACTTAAGATAAACTAATTATCTCATTGGTCAGGAATCGAACCTGAATCTCCTGTGTGAGAAGCAAGCGTGAAACCCATTAAACCACGGAGCTCTTCTCTCTACACAGTGAATATCGCTTTCAAATCAAGTTTCAGACGAGACAAAGTCGAACTTCGAGAACAAACCAGATGGCTGATGATGATCATGCATTAACAAACAAAAACAAACAAAACTTTAAATACAGGCATATTGCTTCCGACCCCACACTAGGATATCCTGTGTTGTGGGGGGCAGAAACAGTGACGTCACACACATATAAGCATCCAAGACCTGAAGGTTTGCTTCAACCTCAATGCCCTGCTCCGACGTCATTAATCCAGGTGCAGATATTGCGACCGTGTAAGTAGTAGATATTGATATTTATTTACTCCATACGCTACAACGTACGCTACTAAATTATCTCTATATGTAATTATCTATGACAAAGCCCACTCCTCATCTTTCAATCTCCTAACATCAGATTGGAATACTTAATATCCTCTTGAACGTTGGATTGTTTTAACTTTAAAGAGGAATATAAATTTAGTTTTAACTGCGAAGTAGAATTTATGGGATCGCACTAGCTTTTATGCTTAGCTGCAACAAATGGGGCCGTTCTTCTAGAATCATCTTATTTTTAATTTAGTGATATAAACAGAGCTCTTTCCATTAGTGGTTGTGCCCACGTTTAAACATTTATTATGTAGTCAAATTTGCGTGACAGGAAGGTAGCCGATCGCCGTAGGATATGAAGGTTTATTTATTCAGCATGATTGCAGTAAAGAGCATTCGATATAACTTTTCCCTTCGGCGTTAAGTTGGTAGAAATGAAACCAGTATTGTTAGCTGTAAAAAAAATGTGTCACTCAAAAGTTAGGGAAAAAATATCTTATCAGACACTGAAATAGAATACCTGTCCCAAATTATCAATGAATCAAAACTTACAATCGTTAATATAAGTAGTTATATTATAAGGAGAAGGGTATCGACATCGTAACAAGTAAACATCGATCGAGCAGAGCTCCGTGAAATAAATAATTATATCGTGTTTAATCGTAACGCTTCAACTAGCTGTTTTGTTTAAACTGTGGCTAAAAGTGATTGCTGTGTGGCTGTTGCTTCGGTTCAGTGATTTTAAAGTGTCGTATAAGAGCTAAGTGCATTTTTAAAATCGTCGCTTAGGCAAACGTAGGCAGACGTGGCGAAGGTCATTGACCGGACGTTTCGCGACGACAGCGCCATCTCTCCATTACCCGCTAGCACTACTTCGACGCTTCCACCACTGCAACCCGGCTACTTGCTCTGCTCCTGCGCGCACGCAAAACTTCAACTCGTTGCCATTGGAAGTGTATGCAGACATACCACTAGAGGGCGCTACCCTACTTTTGGGACAGGTAAACGTACACATTAACCACTATGCGGTGCGCTGCTGGGTGTGGGGTAAGTATCCCCCGATCTGAACTACTGGTATGCCATGTGTGCAAGGATACTTATCACCATGACTGCGTAAATTTAACTACCGCACAATATCTTGCAAACATCTCTGAATACAAAACTTCGTGGCGCTGCCAGCGAACGGCTTGCTCAGGAGTCACACTAAGAAAAGATAGCACTCCGGTGGGCAAGCGGGAATTGCAACCTGTGGCACGGGGGACGGCCAAGAATGCCGCTAAGAAAAATGGTACAGGAGAGTGCGAAGCACCTAACCCTGATATTGCTAGTGAACCTACTGTCCACATGGCTGCTTTGTCAACTTCAACCAGCGACACCGACATTATATTCGAACGTTTCGAAAAACTGCTTAACTCCAGGTTTGAAAAATTCGGAGCTGAAATCACCGCACAATTGGCAGGTGAGATAGCAAAGGCGACTAGCTCATTATCCGCTGAAATTAAGCGGCTCACTGCAGACGTCTCCTCAGTGAGAGCCAGACTGGTGGAAGTTGTTGCTGAAAACACTGGCCTGAAGCGAGAACTTGAGGAGCTGAAGACGCAGTGCAGTGCATCCCACGGTGCTGAGCTACAGGATGCCGTGAACCAGCTTAAGTCGGAGAACGAGTACCGCAACAGGGTCGCCTTACTCAACGACGTGGAGATCACCTGTGTCCCAGAGTACGACGGAGAGTCTGTCGGGCACATCGTGGCTACTTTGGCGATCAAGCTGGGAGTCCCCCTCGACGAGCGCGACGTTGTGAGCGCGACGCGCGTGGGCCGCCACCCCTCCTTCGCCGCCACCGCCGCCGCCGAGGGCGCACGGCCCGCGCCCGCGCACCGCGACCGGCCCCGCCCCATCGTCGTCTCGCTCGCACGTCGCTCCGTCCGCGAGCAGCTTTTGAACGGTGCCCGGGTGCGGCGTGGAATTACTTCCGATGGACTGGGACTGCCGAACCACTCGCCTCAGAAGATACACGTTAATGAAAGACTGACCAAGGCAAACCGTGTACTTCTCGCTAAGGCACGTGCACTGGGCAAGGAGTGGCGTTTTATCGGAACCAGAGATGGTCGCGTACAGGCGAGGCGCGAAAGAGACTCTAAACGCCACTACATCAACTGTGAGGCAGATTTGGACAGTGTTTTTGATGCCAGAGTACCCCCTGGAAAAGTTTAATACTACTCTTAATAGTGGAACATTGTATTTATGTTGTAATAACATTCCTAAGAGTCTCTGCTTTCTCACTGTCTTAAATGAAACGAAAACTATACCAACGCCTCTGTTAATTGAAATCAAGCCCGTTTGCTTCCAATGCAATATACTTTTATTAGTTGGAACTATAATCTTATCGTCTCAGCCTCCTTATCAGCATGTAACACATAAAAATACAGTGAATTCATATATTCATTGGACACCGCTTATTCATATTCCTGACTCTCTGGCACCACACGTTAACAACAATTTAATTATGTCTCTGTACATACAACACACTCACACACAATATACTCGCAATGTGCAACTCACTTTCACGCTATCCAATTCAAATCTTCACACACACACTCACTATAATACATCCCCCAAACAATGCAATAGTGCCACTAATTCTCAAACTGATCGTTACCCAGAGAACCCCAATACCCCCGTCTATGTAAGCTCAATAAAGACCCTCCTACGGCATAAGTCACCCGCTCCACCATAATGACTTCACGCACGAAACATTTTAAAGTAGGGTTATGGAACGCGGGCTCTTTGGGAACGGGTCATGACGAGCTAATTGTGGCAATAAATGACCTTAAGTTAGACATCCTTGCAATAAATGAAACTTGGTTAAGACGGGATGAAATTGATAAGGCCCCTGTTATCCCCGGATACATACTGAAGCATACGCCACGCCCGGATGGCTACCGAACCGGTTTTGGTGGTGTAGGATTCTATATCAAACGAGGCCTCAGGGTGCGAATATGTTCTCACCCTGTTGTTGACACAGTGGAACAAATGTGGCTTAGTCTAACAATTGATGGTAGGAGACTGGTTATTGGCACTGCGTATCGGGCTCAGTGGGTAGACGTCGACGTGTTCTTGGACGCAATAACGGATTCGGTGCTCTCCTTTGCGCAGTCTGATAATATCATTCTCTTGGGTGACCTAAATATTAACACTTTATCGGTTAACTGTTCCGAAACTGCAAAGTTGAATTCCTTTCTAAACAGTGTCAGCCTGACTCAAATCGTTGCAGACGCAACACATCATGCTGACGACGATACCGAGACACTTATCGACTTGATATGCACAGATGCTCCCGTGCGCTGTGTAACTGTGGACTATCGCCCTGATCTGGGTAGACATGCTCTGGTTGCGGCAGAATTTAGCTTTAGAAAAATTAAGCAGCCTCCTACCTATACAATTTACAGACCTTTAAAGGATATCCTGCCCGAGCTTTTTCAAAAAGATCTGAATTCGATTAATTGGAACCACATTAAATCACTTAATGACATAAATGAAATGCTTTTGGCTTTTAACGATATTATAACGCAATTGTTTGAGTTACATGCCCCTGAAAAGAAGTTACTTATTAAACAGTACAGCTATCCATGGATTACTGACAACGTTAAATTTATGATGCATCTTAGAGATCAGGCTCACGATAAATATCGCAAAAGTAAAAATGAAGAACATAAAAGTACTTATAAAGAACTAAAATCTCTGGTAAATATATCTTTGTATAACGAAAAGCGAGCCTACTTTGAATCCAAAATTAACCACACAGCAAACCCTAAAACTCTATGGAAGAATCTGAAAAAAACGGTACTCCGTAGCCATAATGATCCCGACCTTCCATCCCATTTCAATGATCCCAATGCTATCAACCAACACTTTCTTAACGTACCTGGGGAAATGGAGGTCAGTATCTCATACTTGACGTACTATGAGTTCAATAGATTTGGTAACTCTACTTTTCATCTCGAACCAATTAGTCAGACTAAACTTTGGGGGATCATCAAGGGGCTTACGTCTAACGCGAAAGGGGCAGACAAAATTACCTTAAGTATGATTCTTTTAACACTTCCCAATACCCTGGACATAATAACATTCATGATTAATTATTCCATTCAATCATCAACTTTTCCCGATCTATGGAAGGCTGCGATAGTCCGGCCTATACCTAAAAAAGCAAACCCTGCAGACGTTAATGAACTACGGCCAATAAGTCTACTTTGTTGCCTCTCTAAATTACTAGAAAAGGCTGTATCAGTGCAACTTACTCGATATCTGGAAATTAACAGAATCCTCCCTTGTTTGCAATCTGGATTCCGAAAATCCCGGAGCACTGCCACGACCCTACTTGACGTAGTAGATAATATTATAGCCTCCCAAGATATAGGTAAGGGTACAGTGCTGACTTTACTTGATTTTTCCCGGGCGTTCGATGCTATTAATGTTGCGCTGCTATTGTCAAAATTATCCTTTTATGGTTTCGAATCAAGCACTGTTGCCTGGTTTCATAGCTACCTAGAAAACCGGACCCAGCGTGTGGAAGTTCGCAGAGGAGACGGCTCCGTCTTGTCCTCAGCTGATTCTCCGATTACGAGAGGCGTTCCACAAGGATCAATACTTGGCCCCATACTATTTATATTATATAGCGCTGACATTACTCGTTGTTTAGAGAACTGTTCCTATCATTTGTACGCAGACGACTTACAAGTATACTTATCCTTTAAACCAGACGAAACCTCTGCTGCTACTGAAAAGATCAATCAAGATCTCCATCGTATTGTCGCGTGGTCCACTCAAAATAGTCTAATGCTTAACCCCAATAAATCAAAATTTATGGTCATTGGAAGTAAAAAACAAATAAATAATATAATTTCTCACAAGCCTGAAATCAAAATCATGGAAAAGAGCATCGAAAGGGTTGACGAAATTCGTAACTTGGGGTTGCTGATGGACAGTACCCTCAGATTTGAGAAACATGTCGCAAATACAGTGCGTAACTGCTTCTATCGATTGAAAATACTGTACAAAATTAGGCCTTTCCTCAGCATAGATCTTCGTGTGCAGCTGTGTGAATCCCTTGTGCTTTCGAAACTAAATTATATGGACACGGTATATGACGCGCGCCTTCTGAACCGATCTGAACGTCTACTTCAACGTGTTCAGAATGCGTGCGCCAGGTTCTGCTTCAACGTACCCCCCCGCGCTCATGTCACCCCTTATATCAATGAGTCCAATCTTCTAAAACTTAGCGCTAGAAGAAATCTTCACTTTGCGACGCTGTTGTTTGGAGTAGTAAGATTTCAGGTTCCGGAATACCTTTACTCTAAACTTAACTGGTCCCGTAGGAACCCGACTAACTCAAGAGCAGCCACGTCTCTGCTGTCGTGTCCAAGACACAAGACTGCTGCATTCCGTGGTAGTTTTCGCTATGCTGCAACCAAATGCTGGAATAATATACCACCCCCGTTTCATGATCTGAAATCAATTAGCTCCTTCAGACACAAGCTCAAGGCACATTTGTTAGCAGCACAAAAAACCATACTATAGGACAGAGCACAGTTGACTTCAACAAATACCTCTACATAGGTATACATATATACATAATAGGTCTACCCAAACTCTCACTCTCTCGCAGTCTCACATATTTCCACTACTTAAGCTACACTACTCACTTACCCCAACATTTAACATATGACTGTATGATTGGATTGTTTGTATGTCTGTTTTTTAACATATGATTGGCTTTATTTATATTATTTTATTTTAATTTCCGATCGTTTCTTGTTGTTGCATTTTGCCACTGGTGCATAATTATGCTTGAGCTCTTTCTCCGTATTTAATTTTACTCAGATTATAAGTTTAGTTTTAAGTTTCTAGTTTTAGGAAATGGTGTGAGCTGAAAACCAGCGTTACGAGCAGCTCACTGCTACACGTAACACATGCTGAGCTCAAACCATTTTGGCATCTAAAAACCTCAACCCCGAACTGTACTATGGTTTCTTTTTCTTTCTGTATATCCTTGTGTTTATTTGTCAAATAAATATATTTCTATTTCTATTTCTATTTCTATTTCTATAATATAGTGTATATTATAATATATAGTAACTAAAGGCACTAAAAAGGGATGATTATGGAATAGAGTAGGGGCGACTACTTGTCAAAAGGAACGGAAAATTGTCACTTTTAGGACGATCTTTTGAAAGTGGGAATTGTGATCTACGTCTGGCAACCGGAAATTGATTTTCCCCATTTTTTTTACATTTTTGCACTACAGCCAACTTAACGGCGAAGGGAAAGTTATATGGAATGCACTTAATACCGACGAGCAGTGTAAACTTTGTTATCAAAATAATAACTATCGTATGAGCCTGCATGAGGAAGTCTTCGTGAATGATGGGTAATTTTGAACAAGTTCTTAGAGAAACTTTGCAACCCAGTAAGTACCTAATAGAACTTTAAGTATAAGAAAAGATATAACACCAAAAACTTAGTAACAGGCTAACCTACACCCGGTAACAAAAGACTTCGTATACGAAGCTGCTTAGTTTACGTTTTAGTATATCGTATCGTATAACACTCAATTTCTTTACACAAGGCACTAGGGCTTAACTAAGGCCCTGTCACTTGAATATTAAGCAATCTGAAGATATTGCTTGCATTACTCTGCCAAATGTGGCAGGCTCCACGCACCCTCCACTGCTCCGACGTCGACGACCTACACAAACTCCCCGGGTTATAACAAAACATGTTTGTTTCTTTGAGGCGAAAGACATTAATTCGAGCGTATAACTGGTGTCTCGTTATGTGAATATTAAGCGGAATACGTATATTAGTATTCAGATGGCTCCATCAAAGGAAACGCTGCTCTAATCCCGTTGTTTCAAAGTTAGTTTCTGCGCGGTTTGACGGGCACACCAGCTGGCAAACCCCGCTAGGTATAATGAAACCAAATGAAGGATGTAAGTCAGTGGAGATGTGTGTTGGAGTTTGAAAGCAACAAGGGTGCAATTTGAAACGGGAGGATCTTAACTGTAATTAAGGTGATGAAAGGCTAACATGGAAACGATTCATTAAGCCTACAGTAACGAATTATAGACAGGCTTGTAAAGCTCATTCAGTGGGATGTACTCGAGCCACAAAACTCACTGATCTGACCAGAATTTCTCAGTACAGCGAGCACAATATTGCCAAGAAGTTAGTTCGTGTGGGAAGTACCTACACGAATGTTGTCGCTGCGTTGCTTCACTAGCAGTTGGTTACTCCAGAAAGTAAAAAAATAATCATAAACGTCGGGGAAATGCTGTCGGATTAACTTTTTCATGGCGTCTATAGCTATGCTCGAAATATATAGGTAGGTATTAGTTTATACTCACTCTCGTACGTGATCTCGTGCCCTGCTGGTAGTCCGACCCGTAGCCTCGGCCCTGAAACAAAATAACAGTTCAATATCAACTTTACCGTTGAATTCATCGGAAGCTAATGATTTTCATAAAGTAGATAGTTCAAGTTTACGTTTTAATTGGGTGTCTCTATAGGTACCCTCTATGGTATGATATGATTATGTTAAATATCCTTCGTTTATCTCCTTTATATTTATTGCTCAAATCAGAACAAATCGCAAATAATACAGATAAGATACAAACAGGCAAGCTGAATACTTCCTTAACAATAAATCCTTAATACTGTACTAAGTTGACAAGGGTAATACATTGCTCATACCAGCAACGTTATCTACCCCCTTCTTACTCCCCCCACTTATGTACCTCAAACCGACATCGTTCTACCACTGCTCGCAATGTAACACGTCTCTGCGGTTAAACTACAAACGATATCATAATCGGAGGGGTGGTTTGAAACTCCCTATTTCTAAACTAACTCATGTCGCCGCAATGTCACGGGACTTCTCGGCCTACTTTCTTCGTTTCAATTACATGGTGGGGGAATTAGCGCGTCTTAGTGGGGCGTGGCGAAGAGTTCACGGTTTACGCCATTACGCGCATAGACTTAGACGTTTAGCGGTCGCAGGCGTGTACTGACGGTGTGATGTTATAAGTACATACAGTTGGCATAATATATTATAGGTGCGCGCAAGTTGCTCGATAGATTTTCACCTCCTTATCAACCAGAAATATCTTCACCGCGAAGCTGATATATACCTGATGCTGACTGTACATAGGTATCTAAAGCTATACTCGGTGGTTGCGATCTTTGCCATATGATTCAGTTATCAATTGGACTCTCAAAGACGTTTCTCGTTCCGTATTACATAGAGTAGTCTGAACATCTTCCTCTTCGTCTTGATGTACCTCCTGATCATAGAATTCAATTTTGTTTAGAGATTTCATGAATAAAAACCATTATAAAAAAGTCTTACCATAGTCTTACATAAACCAATTACCGGTGTGCCCCTTCAGAGGGAAAGTGGAAAAATCTTAGCACAAACTTTTCCCAAGCTAAGTAACCCACTTCTTAGCAGATTTTGCATTAAAATAACGAGCGACCACCCTTAAAAGTTAAGTTTCGGGCATCATTATTTAACTTTTTTGCTAAGTTAGTACTAACTTTATGTTTTAACTAACATTTGGGTAAAGTAGAGAGCTCTTAGCTCAAGGCTATGCTTAATTATAATGCAGAAGTCTCAGCGTTCTCAGTAGCTGGATATTATGTTAAATGACAACCACGTTCACCACTGGAAGCAAGAATGTAATGTACTTTAGTGGTTTGCGATGGCAAGTTCCAGTGTTATTCGTATGCACTCTCTTACTGACTTGTATTCCAGGTTACACTCTCTAATTTTAGTAAATTTTAGTAAATTATACTATGCCTTGGTAATAAATTCGAACCCAATGAGACATTCTGCATGTTAATGCACAAATACAGGATTTGTTTTCTAGAAGCTGTCAGAAGACTATTTGATTCGATCCGTTTGAACGTATCTCATACGTTTAAGCAAAATAAATAAAAAACGGTCAAGTGCGAGTCGGACTCGCACATGAAGAGTGCCGTACCATCGTACAAGAAAAAAAATAGTAAATCCTTTAGGATTTGGTTTTATTATTTATTATTATTTACGGGACTGGGCCGGCCATGTTGGTCGGATGCTGCCGAATAGCTGGGCTAAGAGAGCCACAGGCTGGCTCCCAGAAAATGAAAAGAGAAAGCGTGGCCGACCCAGGAAGAGATGGAGTGATGAGCTGGGTCTATGGGACAAGGAGTGGAGGGAGACCGCTCAGGATCGGATAGAGTGGAAGAGGGGGAGAGAGGCCTTTGCCCAGCAGGGGGACATGGTGGGCTCGTAATAATAATAATAATAATAATAAAACCAAAAGAAAAAGAAAAAATATATGTGTTCTCTGGGAATTGAACTCGGAACTTCAAGATTGCGAAACCAATACGAAACCGACTGAGCCATCTCAAAGTTATTCAGAACAGCTGAATTTATGGTGATATTGAATCATGACGTTATGAGATATTTCGCAGGGGCAGGGATTTAAAAAAAAACAGTCGTTTGTTTGGGGACCCCCTTTAATTTTCAAAACTACGTGTAGTTAATTATTTGTTGCTGTTGGGGCAACAGAAATGCACATTCTGTGAAAATATCAGTTCTCTACCTATTTCGGTTGATCCGATAGAGCCCGGTGACGGACGGACGGACAGACAGACGGACAGCGGAGGCTTATAATAGGGTACCGTTTGGCACCCTTCGGGTACGGAACCCTTCAAACAGTTAAGACCCGGATGCAAAACCGGGAACTTAAAGTAAAAAAGAAAACAATTTAAAATAAGTTTAACTGACCCTCAAACTCATTCCAACAGTATCACTATCTTGCTCAGTAAATACAATGTCGGCGCCTACTTGACCATACGGTACCTATGGCACTTTATTTAGCAGCAGTTTCGTGCATTCAGCCATAAGTATATCTTAGGTCCCTATATAGCCTTTTCATATTCGCTATTCAGTTCTTATACCAATACACGAAGAGATTACGAGAGGAGCATGTCAACCAATAAGTAGACAGTTGAAGTGTTGAGGGAATATGAATACCCAGACGTGATCATATACACTGTATGCGCGGCACTAAAATATGTTGAGCTCAGGGAGACCCCCGGGAAAGTTATTATGTAGACATAAAATATAATAAATGTACATCGAATCGAAAAGACGTCTTCGAACACACCAAGTGTGTGGGTTGTTATTAAGAAGGCGGCGTGTGCCAATATATTTTTTTTTTAATTCATCACGATTTTGAACCTTACTCATAAAGCAAAGGTTCCTTTTTAGGTGCTCTGCGTCTCAGCAGGTTAAGGGGTGAACAGGCGCCAGTTGCCTTGAGCGTTAGACAAAGAAAACAAATTACTTTCGCACCGCGTCGGAGCAGAGTGACCGCACCACCCCGCAGAGCGGTCAGTCTTTATTTTTATTAATAACAACTTTAAAAGTAAAATAAAATACACATTTTCCAAATTTTTCCAACTTTTTTTTACGCGTTAGTTTCATATAGAAAAACTGATTTCGTCTCCGAGCGAATTTCCATTTAGTAGAAAATTTTATATTATAAATAAAGCAGATAGCCTATATATTTTCCATAAAAGTTCTTCTGTAATAAACTGTATATAGCATACAGGAATCCTAAATTTTTCTCTCTGGTAACTAGTTTGGCCTAGAATTTAAGCTAGAGATAAAGATTGTTTAAGCCATAAGGCATTTTCATTGTCTTCGTCACTGGTTACTTGACTTCAGTGATAAAATCTTCCATCTCATTTTCTATTCCTGTGTCATTTGATACTGGTTATTCATTTTCTAGTTTCTAAACATGTTTTTAGAAATATTTTTTCCGTTCAATGTCACAATTTTCCAGTACTTTTCTAGCTAGATTTGGTGCTTGGGAATGGATTCTTGGATTTTACATTTTTGTATAGACAAAGAGGCAGCTGATGCCATGTTAAATACATAAGTACAAGTGCAAGTTAGCAGGATCGAAACTGATAAAAGGGTCGATATGGACTTGCGCAGAACTATGACAGGGTCTTTGCGGGCGTGCGGGAGTTGTGCGGGACGTCCATCCCTCCGCGACTTCCTTTTTCCCCTCCCTCTAGACATAAATCCTGACAATAGCTACCCAAAGGAAATAATTTTTGGTTTGATGAATAATGACCTAATATAGCTAATTTGCTATAAATAGTGGAGTGTACATTTACAGAGAGGATTTTGAAATACTCTGCTTTGTTCTGTTCGGCGCTTTTGTTACGAGTACGTGGAAAATAGTTTTAACCAGTTTAAATTGACTCGTCATATTTCATTGTTACGCTGGACCGTCGGGGCCACGTTTCAATGGCGTTGCGGATGAAAAATTGACATTAATGAGGGAATTTGCGCCGAGTTATGAACGTGAGAAAGCATAATTCGGGCCCATTATGTTTCATGAAAATGTATGCTGAGCCTGCGGAAAGTTTGCGCTTTCTCGAGGCGGATATTTTCATGAACAGTCAGCAACACAACAAGCTGACAACTGACAATTGCTCTACAGACGTTGCACGACTAAGGGGCGATTGTTCCATTCCCAGATAAACAGTCGGATAACTTTATTTGACATTTCACACGCACAAGTTCTATCAACTTCCTCCGATAAACAGGTAGTAAAACGTTATCTGAGGATGGAATAATTAGCCGTTAGACAAATAAATAAATGGCCAAACGTGGTCGGAACCCTGCCTCTGCTATCCCATATGGGATAAGACGTGAGAACTCGAAAATGTGAAGTTTAAAATATGATTTAATTGATGTAAGTTATAAGGTCCGTGTATAGATAAGTATTTTGATTTGGGTAGACGTTGGATATTGAGTAAATAATCTTTGAATAATTATTCCTCTTAATGGAGACACCTTTTGGTATCCAGATAAAATATATGCTATGAAGACGTCGCTTGCCTTCAATCTTATTATGATGTTATATAATATTAATGGAAACCATATGAAAAAATAACCAACTGGATTTTTTTCACCTTAAACGTGTAATTAAGTAAAATTTATTAGAGGAACACATGAAACCCATTTGTCTAGGTGATAAGTCGACCAAGAAGAGAGAGGCTTTAGAGAGAGCCCTTCTTCTCCCACAGTGGTCCAATATAGAGAAGTGGCAAAAAATGACGATTGCTAAGTATATGTAAATATCTACATTAAAAAAGACATTAAGAATTTGGAAATTTAGAGAATTACTTATTTATTTTATTTTATTCGGAAAACATATAGCGATAACCATCTAAATTATTAAAACATTATGATTATGTAAACACCATTTAGCAGGTTTCGTATATTGAATCAACATTAACACTTGTTTGCTGATAAAGATGGAGAAAAGTTAAAATACGATGCACAATAATAGCAAAACATCGCCATGGAGACGCACCATACCAGTTTGTATTATTTAGTCTAATTTAATTGAATATTAAACAAATCAAAGTCGGGAAAGTCTTCCAGTTTGTTGATGGACTTTTACACTAAAGTGACATACTTAAGTAAATAGTTTTGTTTACACAAAGTATCTATATCGAAGTAATATGTAATACTTGAAAGTAGTTAAATGAAAAATTCCCTTCGTCAGATACTCCTAACTTCACAGAAGCATTCTTGTATACAAATAGTGAGGCGGGTACTCTATATTCTGTTTTGCTGACTACCAAGAACTCAATATAGTCACTCCTTCCAGCTATTCTTTGCCGATGCGAACTCGTTAAAGCTGAATTCATTACTACGTAAGAATTCCAAGCAAACAGGACTACAACTTGAGGAAAATTATAATAAATTAGTCCTTATGTAAAGCGAAGGGAGGAAGAGGAAACAATGTACCTGCTGACAAGAGAAACAATTACAGGTGATACAAAGTTAGATAGAAATATTTAAATAAAGCTGTACTCACGTAAAGAAGACGACTTGATGTCGTATTTATATCAGATGTACCTCAACACAAAGGCGTAGTTACATAGTAAAAACCATTATAACACTTGTAGAAGCGAAAACCGTGCGTTTTGGAGACTCAACATAATTTGTCATCATAGTATTAATTGTGAACGGTTAATTAATAAACATTATCCGTGTTCCTACAAAAAATGTAACACATAATTGAACCTCAAAACAAACGTCAAATCCTATAGATTTTTGTTTCTAAGCAACTGTTGAACAGGAGTTTTTTTTTGTGGTAAGACCCTATAAAATAGCTCCAAAAGCTGTTTTTTTATAGTGTCTCGTCTTTACCCGTAAGGGTTGGTAGAGGCACAATTGTGCCCACTTTTAGCCAGTTATTTCATACTCAATTTTACGTGACTGGGGTCTAGCCCATCGCCACAGCTATGGAGTGATGAAGTTTCAATGCTATCCATCAACGTTATAAAGTCCGTATATTGTGCTGAAGATAAATTACTCATCTTTTTGGCATGTGCTAATGAGATGAGTAATTTATCTTCAGCACAATATACGGACATATCATACGGTCATATGACCATGTGGTCAGCACCAGGATTCGAACCTGCACCTCGTGCGTGAGAAGCGAGCCCGAAACTCACTAGACCACGTAGCTCTGAATTATTTAATCCAAACTTTTCGCCCCAGCTATTCAACCGATCTGAGGATGACAGCACCACTCGAACCGACAGATCAAAACCAACCGGAAATTAACTGACATTATCTCAACTAAAACATTTCCCGTTTCACCCATTTCACCCAACACAGACCGAATGATCACCCCACTAGTACAACGACTATAGACAAAATGGCACAACACTAAACAAAGGGAGGGGAAAGTGAAAAAACTTTGCTGTTCGAGGAGCAAGTTTGGGCAAGACATTAATCATTAATATTGTATCGAGACTTGGAAACACTTTGTCTCTGAAGAGAACTAAGAAGACGAGTTTGTGGCCAGAGATCGTGGTAACTATGACTATGAGTACTTTGACTGAATTATTGTACATATTATGTACAGTAACTAATATTGTAATATTTGTACCAATTATACACAACCAATTTTTAAAAGAAATCATAAAATAATTCTGTGGGAGTTTCTTAGCCTTGCTTCTCCCACAGTATTCCAGTGTAGAGAAGAGGCAAAATACGTTTACTAAATATTTGTATATGTACTTAACATATGTATATGTAAGGCTTTATACTCGTAGGTAAGAGAGGCTAGGTACAACCGCATCTAATCTGACTTAATTCGTTTCATGTCCCGCCTAACGGCTTTTTTTGTATGGGCTATTTATTACGATCGGTGAAAATCACGTTAAGTATTTTGAGTACAACCACCTTGTACCTTTTATATGTATATAATATGTTTTATTCACTCTTTATTCATATTTATATCATTTATTGCACGGCAATTCAACGGTAACAACACAAGACAACTGATGCGCTAAAACGAGATAATCCCAAAAGAAAGAGCCTATATCATCTATCAATCTTTTTCATATCCTTAAATTCAGCACGCCAGTTTTCACGTTTTTCACCTATACTTCCCCGTATCTGCTTTACACAAGCTCCACCGGTATCCGCAGCGTAGTTTGAGAACCTCCCTCATCTCCAACTTTTGCTTTGTGACACGTGCGGAGCCACTCTTCAGCGAGTGTCCTTTGTGAAACTTACTTCACAGCCTGAGGAACTCAGGTTTTTCCCTGATTACATTTTATTTCCGGAGTGGCGGTGGGCTGCCTCCTGTGATGGTTAAAGGTTATTTCAATTATTGCCTAAACTATGGGCATTTGTTTATTTCTCTGTCACTCCATGAATGCTTTCAAACTCACGTAGGTAACCCATATGTAAATGAGTGGCGATATGATTTTCTGCTTGTTGCATTTATGTTGATAGTTACTACATACAAAATACCATGGTAGGTATCTTTCTGTCTTATAGAGTAACAAAATGTAAAACAACGTTCTAATGAATCCGAATAAACTCATAGTTGATCGATGAAATAAAATAAAAAAGCTCCGTGGTCTAATGGGTTTCACGCTTGCTTCTCACACAGGAGATGCAGGTTCGATTCCTGACCATGTACCATTGAGATAATTAAAATACCTTAAGTACATTATACGGACGTTCTAACGGTGATGGAAAACATCGTGAGGAAAGCTTCATTACTCCATAGCTGCGGCGATGGGCTGGCCCCCTGTCACGCAAAATGAAGTATTGAATAATTGGCTTAAATTGTGCACAATTGTGCCTTTACCACCCACGGGGGGAAAAAGGCGTGACGCTGTGTTATGTTATGTTGCTCGACGGATAAAATAAATTGGTTAGTTAGTTAGTTAGTATTGGTATTACAGGGACATTTATATTGTATTGTATGCACTCATGTTCGAGTGAGATGGCAAGATTGTTGGGCCATCATAATAAAGTCTGAGTAATGAACTCATTTTGATGCTAAGCGTAATGCAAATTGGACGCTAGAACGTCAGCAGTAAAGTCTTCAATCGTTGTAAACGTGTTAAGTCTACAAAAATAGATGGGACAAGTTACATTTCTAATTATCATTTCAGTAAGCAGTTAGAAATAACGTTTTGCTGATTGAATGTAAAAGAAAACCTGCCGATATAAATAAAGGCACGGTCAGCGTTATCATTGCTCGATATTTAATTATATATCCATGGAAAATTACAGTAGCAAATGAATAGTAAAGTGGAGCCATACCTAGACGTCACATTTGACATCTGTCAACAGTAGGGAGAAAACTATGCGTCAGTCTTCTTCAGCGACCCGAATGGCCGAGTCGGCAGTGACCCTGCCTACGAAGCCAAGGGTTCCGGGTTCGAGTTACGGTGAGGGGCAAATATGTGTTTGATGAGAACGGATGTTTGTCAGAGCAGTTCTTTGACTACAAAGACAGTCAAAAAATCAATCACCCTGTAGTGACCAGGCGAATGGCGCAAGGTAAACTGGTTACCGAGCGCGCAAACAATAGCTATGGCCGGCGGACGAGCTCATACATGATGACGCGATTAATAAACACCTTACCTCCCGACATTAGAGACTCGATCAGTCAAACTAATATCAAAGCTAAACCCAAATCACACTTTACAGAAAAACTAGAAAGACGGAATAGTTCTTGAGAAATGTACCTACTAATTATATTGAATTTTAAAATTATGTTTTTGAATGTCATGAATACCATTGAATATTATGTAATTGATTTATTAATGATGTAATTGAATATTTAAAATAATGCTATTGCTAACTTAAATACGATAATTAATGAGTAGATCACACCACACACAAACCCCAGTGGTTTAAGTGGTGTTCCCATAATGAGTAACTATGTAAAATTTTGTGTAAATAAATAAATAAATAAAAAATAAAAAAAAAATACCCTAGTCATGGTTGTTTATCTATCTAAGTATAATATTTATCTATATAAGTATGTGTATCGTTGTCTAGTATAGATACAGGGAAGTAGTTTGGGGCTAGATCAAAATAGTGTCCAAGGTATTATTATTATTATTATGTCTTCTTCTCCGTATTCCGCTTAGAAAAGAAAGGGAGACCGAAGCATAGCTCTGTCCCTACTGTTGACAGATGCCAAATGTGACTTATAAGAACGGCTCAACTTTAGTAAGATTTGGATTACTTAATACTCTAAGTTGTATGTATAAGTCTTTTTAAATAAATGTGACTTAATAAGATGTCATGGACCAAACCGTCTCAGGACACACAGCAGCTGTATTAAACATCTGAAGAGGCAATTGATGATGAAAGTACACAAACTCGCTTATTTACGTGTGAAATGCCTACAGAAATTATACTTAAACCGTTTAATATAGCAAGTTAGACGTAAGCCTCAACAGGCTCACCTGGCCCCCGAAGGCCCATTTACACTTGAAACACAATTTCGGCTCACATTTCTGCTTATCACGCTCGAGCACACAAATATTCGTCAAGAACCCAATTTAACTTAGCTGAAAACTTGTTTGAACTTCAAAGAAGCGCGATCGATTGCCAATAGCTCCCGGTACCTTTACTGCAAAGTAATATAGGTTCCATGAATTTAAGCGGGAAATTTCGAGAAAACATAAATTTTCATCCCGCTGCTTGAAGAGATTCTTGTGTGGAAGCTAGTTTATAAATGATTTTCACGAAATCTCTCAAAGTCAAACTTGAATGGCAGACGGCAAGATTTTTTTTAATGCCCGCGTCATCTCAAAAATCAATGAGAACGTCTGTATCCGACTTTTGCAAATGATGACGGAAAAGCTTTAGAGAAAATGCAGGAATCGAAACCAGTCAGATTTATTCCATGATTTTCTAGAGAGACGCAATTAACTATGCACGATCAGCACGATATTACGGAACCGACATGCAAAAGACGTCAAATTCTCATATATTGGTATCGAACCGAGAATCTCACTGCAGTGTTATTATATATATCACCATGTTACTTCATAAAAAACGATCAATTGCCGAATTCCTTTAAATATTTTTTTTAAATCATTAAATTTTAAATTAAATTTATATACTAATTTTATCATTGCATGTCTGATTCGTGGTACGTACCTATTTATAAAGTAACTAGCTGACACGCAGACGCCGTCCTGTCAAAAGCTGCACCAACGATGTTTAGATTTTTCATCTTTTCCCTTTGCGTTTTGATATTATTTTCTCTCCGTAAGATCCTCCCTGAGACTTCAAAGAATAGTTCAGAAAAAAGATCATCCAAATCGGTCCAGCCATTTGCGAGATTCGCGCTTACAAACACATTTGGCGTCATTTTTATATATGGGTAGCTAGATACCACTTTATCGGAATATCTCCAAGTGTGCTATATCTATGAAAACATAATGTAAGTGAGGAAAAATATCAATACCTTTAAAACCATTGATAGCCGCCACAATGTGCAAACTAGAAATAAACATAAACTTTCTTTTCCAATGTTCAGACTCACAAAAGTTAGCAGTTCTTTTATGGGACACTGTATACGCTTCTACAATAAAATTCCGCAAGAAATACAAAACTTAATTGAAGCTCGATTCAAAAAAGGCCTACTAAAAATTTATGACTTTTTACAAGACACCGACATCTGGCATTAAACCAGTTCATTGCACCCTATATATTTTGTACTAATAATTAGGCACCTACGTAATGTAATATAATGCTTACTTGATTATGTTATAACGTTCATTAAGTCTCAAATTTTTGTGCTATTATGAATAAAAATCTTTGAATTGAATTGAATTGAATTGCGCGTTGGCAAAATGTTCTTCCTTCCAATTACTGAGCTTAAGCTGACAAGAATAAAAAAAACCGGGCAAGTGCGAGTCGGACTGACGCACGAAGGTTTCCGTACCATTATATATAAAAACGGTAAAAAAATCACGTTTCTTGTATTATTTTTAAAGTGAATAATATAACTCAATATTCTGTGAATGTTCCGAGCGTCAACCTGTTGCCGTTATCAATATCGAGCAAAAAAATCATGTTTATTTTCTGGGATCCCCCTAAAAAAAGATTATATTCTGTTTTTTAGTATTTGTTGTTATAGCGGCAACAGAAATACATAATCTGTGAAAATTTCACAGATCATGAGATACAGCCTGTTGACAAACGGACAGACAGACGGACGAACAGCGGAGGCTTAGTAATAGGTTCCCGTTTGGCACCCTTCGGGTACGGAGCCCTGTAACACAGGTAGTTGCGGGTGGGACTCGCACACGAAGGTTTCCTCACCATGTTACAAGACAACTTAAGGAGAAAAAATGAACAAAAACAGTCCATGTCCGAACTAGGTTCAATACAAACCTAGTACTACCCCTATCATAGTAGATCGCGTTTCCGAAGACAAACCAATTGCGCCACCGAAACGAATCTTAATTGACGCGAAATTATCGGATATATTTGAATGACGATGATTTGTTAAATTGAAGAAGCAGGGACATTGAAACACGTCTCTTTTTTGGGAAACCTCCTTAAATTTATAGAACCTCGTGTAGTTCATTGGTTGCTGAGTGGCATCAGGAATACACATTCTGTAAAAATTTCAACTCCCTCACTCTACATAATACTGTTCATCAGATAGAGCCCGGAGACGGACAGACAGACAGACCGACAGGCATACTGAGACTGCGGAGTTTTAGTAATAGGGTCCCGTATGGCACCCTTCGGGGAAGGAATCCTAAAAACTAAAGAAATACGACGAAAGCAAAAATATCATCGCGCCTTCTCCCATTCGTGGTGGCAGAGTTGCAGTTGTGCCCTCATTTAACCATTTATTGTATCTCTATTTAGCGCAACAGGGAGTCAGCCCATTGCCCAAGATATGGCGATATGAGAAAAAAAAAAAAACAGCCAAGTGCGAGTCGGACTCGTGCAGGAAGGGTTCCGCACCATTATCTATAAAAACGTATGGGTTGTATGGGCTCCCCTTAAATATTTATTTTATTTTATTTTAATTATTTATTTTTAAAGTGAATACTCAATATTCTGTGAATATTTCAAGCCTGTTGCCGTTATCAATATCAAGCAAAAACGAGTAAAACAATCATGTTTATTGTATGGGAGCCCCCTTAAATATTTATTTTATTCTGTTTTTTAATATTTGTTGTTATAGCGGCAACAGAAATACATCATCTATGAATATTTTAACTCTCTGACTATCACGGATCATGAGATACAGCCTGGTGACAGACGGACGGACAGCGGAGTCTTAGTAATAGGGTTCCCGCTTCCCCTTTGGGTACGGAATCCTAAAAACCAACTTTCTAGTTAAAACAACTTACGGGCAAAAACTATCTTTCTAACATTCACAACTCGAGAACACGACAAGCTATGAATAATGTGGCACGAACTAAACTTTCGCTCCATTCTTTACACTGAGAAAAATGGAGGCGAAAAGTACAGGAAAAAGAGTCTTCAAATAAAAACCGGTCAAGTGGGAGTCTAACTAGCATACTAAAGGGTCCATCGTCCAAGACAAAAGCAAAAAAATACGTTTCTTGTTTATGATATTAATAACTCAAGACTACTATTTAAAAACAAAAACTGGTGTGGATCATTATAGGTATTGTTGTAAAAGTGGTTATAATAGATAAACACACTCATGACAATTTCAGCTCTCTACCTGTTATAGTTCATGATATAACAGCCCGCTGCTGAGAGATATACAGACAGAAGGCTTAGGGTTAGGGTCCTGTTCGGGACCCTTCGGGTACGGAACCCTAAAACTACCAAGAAATGGTTCAAATACGATGTGAGGTGATTTACGAAATGTATGTGAACGTCAAAATCAGCCCGCGAGTTTATTTATAATTATCTATAAATAATTAATGCGGCCGGGGGGCGTCTTCTGAAAAGCCCGTGGGCCACAACGCTGTGCCGCGTTGTGGCCCACGGGCTTTTCAGAATTTCGAGCCTCTTGAAAAGCAAGTGCGCCACAGCGCGACGCTGCGTTGTACCACACGGGGTTTCCCCGCGCTAACATTGACTATTCATCGTCTGAATAGCACGTAGGGTACAGCGCCTGATTTTCGTGAATTAGCTTCTGGCTACAAAACAACAACTACGCGCTGGTTACGGCCGATTTTCCAATCCTCAGACAATCTTTAAATAATTTAACGGTGATGGAAAATTCATTACCCCATTGCTGCGGCGATGGGCTAGCCTAAAGTCTTGCTAAATGGAGTAACGATAAATTGGCTAAAAGTGGGCACAATTGTGCCTCTGCCACCCTTTAGGCCGTGGCCGTGGGGCACAACGTGGCCCAGCGTTGTACCCCACGGGCATTTCAGAAGACGCGGCCGGGGGTGCTTATGTGTTGTGTGTTGTGTTCTGCTCTTGAGACTGACTGATAATAAGTGGATTAACACTGATCTTAGGTCAACTTTGATTCCATAGATCTCGTAGTTTGTATATGTCACCGTAAGATAGTCAAAACCGTTAGTTGATAAATTTAACTTTCTATGATTTAACCATCGAGAGATAGGCAATCAGACCGACACGGTTTAGAATTTACGTTTCTTTTGATCTTACATGTCAACCTAACACGAAGAATATTCGGGGGTTTCGCTGTGCTCGCCCCCTATAGTCTTCACCTAAGCTACTGCAGTGTTTGCCTTGGTATTTCGTTTGCAATTCAAGTTAAAACCAGTTTAATATTTAACAATTTTAATCGTTAGTTTATCAACTAACGCGTCATATAGTAGGCAGTACGCTACAGTTTGCTACCTGTCGATAGGTGATCAACTAACAAGAAAAAAACTTTAGTTTATCAACTAACGGTTTTGACAATCTTACGGTGACCTATACAACTTCTAATTTGATGATATTAGCGCTTAACTCGTTACTAAGAATAAAAAAAGTGGATCTTCTCGGAGCTGATGTCATATACGGATTCATAAAGCGACATGAAAACCAGGTTATTCCAGTAGTTCCCCTCCACACGGAGCCAGTCAATAAATCTCATATATGTCCAGTGCGGAAGCGATATTAGAGCTTAGGCGGACTTAAGGAGTATAATAAATCTGTTAGAGACTCGGCCGCGGTTTTCAATGCTAAGTTATTGGCCAACGGTACGGAATGCTGTTGGAATTTAGTGATTTACTAAGGAAGCGATATGCAAACCATGTGCTTTTGGAGAAGGTGACTGTTTCTTGTGCAAGTAACGGAGCTTTTTTTTGCACCTCAAATATGTCAACTCTGCAATTGAAGACAGCATTATGTGCATTTAAATACACAGGCACATTTCTTCTGGCCCCTCACTAGGAAATCAGAAACAGCGACATTACAAACATGTAAACGTCCATGACCTGAGGTTTTTTTCTTTCTCCCCAGCCAGGATTCAAACCCGGGACCTCTTGCTTGGGAGCGACAGCTTCAAACGCAACGCCACAGAGGTTTAGCTAAACGAGTATGATGCAAGCATTAAAAAAAACGTGTGAGCTTAAGAAACACAGCTGTGAAGTCAATTTATAGATCGGGATACGTACGTTTTCGAGCGAAGTAAAAGTGTTCGTTCTCTCCCCCCCCCCCCCCCTCCCTCGCACCCCCAAAGTGGGTATGGAAGTTCTGTAGGTATGGAAGTTTCATACAAAAGGACTTTTCATAGCAAATCTTTGTGGAAGCGTTGACCCACTCGTTGATGTCTTTTGTTATATAATTACTGCCATTGTACTCAAAATATATTTTTAAATAAGCATTGTTTTTATTTAATTTTTGTTACCTAGAGTTTTGGACTAATTGTAATAATAATCAATAATAGTCTCACTTAGACCTTTCCATCAACGTTTGTGATGTTGTTATTGCTGGTGAAGTTTATACAAAACCTGTAAATTAAAAAAAACTTATTTTACTCCTGTAAAGGAGTTTTACGATTTTATTTTCAGAATTGTTGAAATATGATTATTTGCGGAAACTTTTCTAACATGAACGCTGCAGTTCAGAATTGTGTATCATTAGGTACAATACTTATACATCTCTGGGGCCGTCGTTTGTACATCGATTAAGCCTTATCCTTCGTGGTTCCATTTAAAAAAAAAACAGAACCGCCTGTACGCAAGTCAGACTAGCACTTGGCTGGTTTTTATTTTTGTTACATATTTTTGTAGTCCTAAACTGTACTTGTTCGATGTTATTAAATGATTTTTTATTGCCTCTAGTACAAATATTTATGTTTCGCTGAATGGCCGAATGAATTAAAATTTCAAACTAGTAGGTAGCAACGTAAAATGAAACAGTTAAGAAATAAATTATGCCAATTTTTGAGTACATATTCTATTCTTTATTGTATTTTCAGAAAATAAAATCGATAAATATTTAAAAATCATATAAAAAGAACCCCATTAATTTTGGCCTATTTTTCCATACATCACTATTCTTGAACAATATGTTCAGTTTAGTGTATTGTGATATCTGATGAAAGGCGTCAATATATATTTAGGCCCGAAATTTAGAAAGTAAGTTAGCCCTTTACCTTGGATGTACTACGAATTTTCATACCACATAGTATCTAAGAAAAACGCAACAATTTATATATTTTTTTTAAAGTTGTTCAACAGAACTAATAGTTACGGAAACCTAAAAATTAAGAAACTAATCTAGGACCAAAGTTTTTCTTAAGACAATTCCACGAGCCCAAACTCGATTGTGCCCCTTTTTTTCGGAGTTTCCATGGCTATCTTCCGGTATCACCAGACCTTAAATCATCTTAAAACAGACTATTTGTCAACACGAATTAAACAATTCCAAACTCCTTGGTTTGCGACCAGTTTCCATGGCCACCTTCCGATTCCTTCATCAGATCAGCTCCGTGTTACAAAAAATGCATTTTCATCTGATTTATATATGTTTTCAAAATTTCAGCTCAAGCGGAAATCAGGAAGTTGATCAAATCATCAAGATTACAGACGGTCAGAGGTGTTACGGGAGATAGAGAGGTTCTATGGACAGTTATATACCTCTGTGTCCTCTGAGCCTGTTGGCTCTGCGACGGACCCCAGAGCCAAGCTAATCCGACACTATACCGAGGATATCCCGGACATCAGCCTGTACGAGATTAGGATGGCTCTCAAACAGCTTAAGAACAACAAGGCACCGGGCGAGGATGGAATTACCACAGAGCTTCTGAAAGCGGGCGGGACGCCGGTACTGAAAGTCCTTCAGAAGCTATTTAATTCCACCTTGCTCGAGGGCAAAACGCCTGAGGCGTGGAACAGGGGTGTTGTGGTACTGTTCTTCAAAAAAGGTGACAAAACCTTACTGAAGAACTACGGGCCCATAACACTGCTGAGCCACGTCTATAAGCTGTCTATAAGCTGTTCTCGAGAGTTATCACGAACCGTCTCGAACACAGGCTCGATGACTTCCAGCCTACCAAACAAGCCGGTTTCCGAAAGGGCTATAGCACCATAGACCACATACATACGCTTCGGCAGATTATACAAAAGACTGAAGGGTATAATCGCCCATTATGCTTGGCGTTTGTGGACTATGAGAAAGCCTTCGATTCCGTCGAAACATGGGCTGTTCTTAGATCTCTCAAGCGATGCCGTATTGACTATCGGTACGTTGAAGTGCTGAAGTTCTTGTATAACAACGCCACCATGTCAGTTCGAGTACAGGAGCATTCCACGAAGGAAATCCCCCTAAAGAGAAAGACAGGGAGATGTAATATCTCCGAAACTGTTTACTGCTGCTCTGGAGGATTCCTTCAAGCTCCTGGCATGGCAAGGACTAGGCATCAATATCAACGGCAAATACATCACTCACCTTCGATTTGCCGACGATATAGTAGTCATGGCTGAGTCGCTTGAAGATCTTGGAAAAATGCTCGATGACCTCAATAGAGTTTCCCAACAAGTGGGTCTTAAAATGAACATGGACAAAACGAAGGTCATGTTCAACGTCCATGTTGCATCCACCGCACTAACTGTTGGAAACTCTACTCTCGAAGTTGTTGACCAATATATATACCTGGGACAGGCAGTCCGATTAGGTAAGTCCAATTTTGAGAGGGAGGACAGTAGACGGATCCAACTAGGTTGGGCAGCGTTCGGTAAATTACGCAACGTCTTCTCGTCCAAAATCCCTCAGTGCCTGAAGACTAAGGTGTACAATCAGTGTGTGTTGCCAGTGAAGACTTACGGCTCTGAGACGTGGTGCTTCACAAAAGGACATTTTCAGAGGCTCAATGTCGCGCAGCGAGCTATGGCAAGGGCTATGCTTGGTATTTCTCTACGAGATCGAGTCAGAAATGAGGAGATCCGTAGAAGAACCAAAGTTGCTGACATAGCCCGTAGGATAAGCAAGCTGAAGTGGTAATGGGCAGGCCACATAGCGCGAAGATCGGATGGCCGATGGGGTAAAAAGGTCCTTGAATGGAGACCACGTACTGGCAAGCGCAGTGTGGGTCGGCCACCTACGAGATGGACCGACGACCTGATGAGGATCGCTGGATCTCGTTGGATGCAGGTGGCTACGGACCGGTCACGTTGGAGTGCGATTGGAGAGGCCTATGTTTAGCAGTGGACGTTAACAGGCTGAAATGATGACAGACGGTCAGACAGAGCCCGGGAGCTCCATGGTCTAGAGGTTTTACGCTCGCTTCTCACGCAGGAGATGCGCATCCGAATCTGGTGCTGATCATGTAGGTACTAATGAATTAATTAATTTGTCTTAACCTAATTAGACCCAGAAATTTAAATTGAAAATTGAGTTCCAATTTTTCACATAACCACTTTATGTTACGGTTCAAATCCTTTATATGGGTCTAACTGGTTTGAGTGATTTATACGGACGTTCTAACTCTCCTTCCAAATCTTCAATTTCTATAGCTGCGGCGATGGGCTAGCCCCCTGTAGTATCGAATTACTGGCTCAACGTGGGCCCAATTCTCGCTCTGGAACCCCGTAAGAGATATTTCCGTGACTGTAAGTTATCTATCGAATGTCAATGTTGATTCGATAGTAGTTCTTAGTTCTAACACGCTTTCCATCTCTCAGCCCCTATTCTACTAATGAGTCTATGTTAATTACCTTTTGCGTATTGACCTCGCGCGTGGAAATGCCCATTTTCTCGTGGTGTCTCAGCTGCACTGGATAGATAATCTGGTAGTAATGCGCGCCGATGTTCCGGACCAACTCCTGGTTCTGTCGGTACTCGCGTAGCAGCCGCTCCACTTCGCCTGAGGAGGGAATGGGGAAAGGTTAGAGATAAGAGCATGGTGCAAGTGATCCGACAGTTGACTATACAAGAAATGAGCTCGAGCTACAACACATTTCTGTATTGCGTGCTATCGAATATGATGCACAAAAAAACTCACAGGACGCAGGCTAAGGAAAATTTGGGTTGAAAAGAAAAATAATATTTTGTTAATCATTATTTATGTATATATTTTATTTATATCTTTAATTTAGTCTTCTTCTGATATTTCTACGTACTCCTACTTTTATATTTGAGAGCATTTATCTCAAAATATCGTTCATGAATGAATGAATGAATGAATGAATGAATGGCACCGATTCCAGGCAGAGTTTTCCTAACACCGATAAAACGGTATAAGTCTGGGTTTAGATTTGCTCAAAATTAGTCCATGTCTGGGAGAAACACTGGTGCTTACAACAGACGCAGGTCACCTTAACCGTTAAATTTAAAATCAGAGCGTGTACCGGGTAGCTGAAAACATGTTTGGAGGGGAATACCAGCTCTAAGGATAGGACTTAAAGGCAATATAGGAAAGAAGATAAGGTAGCATTAAGATTTTGGAGAGCTTAATTATTGTTAAATCTCGTTCTTCTTCTTGTACTCCTCTAGTTAGCTTGATCTGTCAGGGCTTTCGTGGGTGAAGGGTCCTATTCCTCATGTACCGGGACCTGGCCAAGGTCGGACCGCCGCTATCAGTAGCTATGATCGTCTATTCTATCTATCCCAAAATGAGAGGACCCGATTCAGCTGTAAGATTTGTAAGTAAGAATGATAAGTCTGAATTTCTCGTTCGTCGAGAAATCCGTTAGGCGTACAATAGTCGAACGAAGTTTGGTTCAGGAAGTAACACGGCAGACAAACTGTTTAGAACTCGTGAAAGACGACTGTCACAGTAGCTAGACGCTGAGACTGAATGCCCTCCCCTCACATGCTCTGGTATTTATATGCGTCCTTTGCGAACACGCTCTGCCCAAGCGAAGCTTCTTATCAGTAACTACACAGAGTCTATTTTCAACCATGCCATGCTGATCCGCCGTTCTACAAATTGTGTGTACGCATATTCACTATGATCAACCGTAGGTGATCACTCAAATCATTTGGTACTGCCGATACACAGAACCTGTTGATCGCTGACCAATAAAAGCTTGTTGCGATTAATTAAGCATACCCGACCGCTAGGGCGCGTAGCTAAGACCACCAGAATGATATTCAAACTAGAGGTGTCAGACTCTCCATATCATACCTCAATCGCAATTGTGTATTTGCAATCAACATAATAGCTTTCTCCGTTCCATAATAACCTTTCATTATTTAGTTATTCATAATTTTATTCAACGCGCAGCCAAATCGGCTCTGATCTCTACACATCTCGCAGGAATGCGACAAAAAAACTTGACCTGAACTGAACTTCCATGAATGAACCCACGCGTCTGCTCTGTTTTTTTTTGCTAACTTTGCCAGTAAGCTACGCAAAACCCCCAAACGTTATCTGAACCGATTCTCGTATTCAAAACAGCGCGGCGTTGGGCTAGCCCTCTATCACGCAGAATGAAGTATCAAATGTACCGACTCTCGTGTACCATTACACTCATTGTCTTCAGAATCATATCTGGGTTTTGTGGATTTTTGCCTCTGAAGATATAAAATTGTCTCTGTCCTGCTGATTCAACCGAACTCTTGGCTATCGCTGTAGTAGGCCATGTTTTGGTTAAGAGTATACTTCCATGAGAAGATTGGTCATCCGACTTTCTTTTCTTTTGTTTCTGGTTTTAGCGCTGCGCGAAGAAGGTATATGTTGTTTTGGTCGACTCAGAATGTTGCCGTAGCAGTAACACACCAGCTCCTGATCGACTTGCATGTCCGAAGTCTTTATTTAACCTTGTTATTGTCTGAGGTATTCGTCGCCATGCCTTTCCGAATTTTGGCGTCGCGTAACTATCTTTTATTAGAATCTTCGGCTTTACCGTAGAAAATGTCTATTATATCGATGGTCATCTTCTTGAAAAGTATTATGAAATGTACATTCCGAATACACTGAACTTGATTCTTCTTCTTGATTTTTATAATATTCTTCTTGAATAGCCTCTACATTACTAGAGTTGTCGGTCAGCTTTCCATACTCCTCTCTATTCTTTGCCAAGCACATGAGCTGTAGTGTGTGTACAGTATATGTAGGTAATGTTGGTTGATTCGAAAGGTTATAATAATAATAATACCTTGAACAATATTTACACACATTGATCTAGCCCCAAACTAGGATTCCTGTATCTTGGGTACTAGTCAACGATACATATTGTTTAATATTTATGCTTCGGAACGCACCGGTTTTTTGTTGCGCGGATCGACCGCGAGTAATCGGGACATCACTAGCGGAAACGGAACCGCAGCTGTCACTCGTACCAACGAGATGAAAAATTAGAGGTTATTTTTTCTTGTCGGGAGAAAAAACATGTCTGCTCAGGCGTCGGGCCATTGATTGTATTTCGGTGTAACAATTGTCTAATACAGGTGTCGAGCCTGGTCGGAGTGTTAATCTACAACATCGTCGGGAAATAAGTAGATTCGCGTCAGCGGTTAAGTGATCCGTGTTGTGATTGGACATCGTCGTAACGGACGGCGACTCCTCGTGTCGGCAGGCAGCACGCCGGCGACAGCGTCGGGCAGCGAATAGTGAGATTCAGTCCCGATCCTACCCAAACTTGTGCTCCTATCCCGTATTCCTGCCTCGAATCGAGCTTTCGATTTCCGGTCTACGACGACAAGGTAAAGTAACAATCAAGATTTTCTCTCCCGTGCTGGCAAAAACCCAGCCCCTCAAGATTCCACGCCGTTCGGTTGAGGCGTGGAATTAAACATTTTGGTACCAGAGCGAGTGCTCACGCGCGTCCCCCTGTGAGTGCTGCGGTGGCAAGCACCACATCGTGTTATGCCTGAACCGGTCAGGCCCTTCGGACGGTCACCAGGGCCGGACTCAGGTTGGTCGGTCACAGGGCCCAACCAGGGCCGGACCCAGTCCCCCTCCGGGCAACGGGAGTCACCAACGGGATGACTGGGGTACCCGCGGACGGGATCCCCCCCGAGGGGAAGGGGGCAGCGCGGGGGGTAACAGGCGGGATAGCCGGGGTTCGGTCGCCGCTGTCCAGGGTCAGCGAGGACTTCGGGCCGCTGGCTCACCGCCTGTTACGGGTGGGTGTCAGATGGCACCTATGAGTGGCGCGAAGGCTGGGAGCCCACCACCTTCTGCGCCACCCTGCCCGTCGCTCTGGGAGGCGAACAGGGAGGCGAAAAGTCGGATGTCGCCCCCATTCCTAGAGCGCCCCAGGTTGGATCCGCTCTCCCCCCTCCATACACGGTGGCCACCGGGCACACCGTTCACAGTCCGGTATGGTCTGGTACCGGGACAGTGAGGAGCCTATTATGCGGGTTGGGACCCCCTGATGTACATACGGTCTGATATGCCACCGGTGGCATATCAGCAGCCGAGTTACCAGGCCGACGGGGGTCCCAGCGGGTTCGGATCCCGCGGAGGTTCCCGCTAGGGACACGCCGCCCACTTACAGGGTGCCGCCACTCCACAGACGGTCATGCTCCCCACCGCCTCGGTGATAGCGTGGAGTTCGGACGGCAAATCTTGTGTGGCACGAGCACTATTGGACTCGGGGGCCCAGGGGTGCTTAGTCTCGTGCAACCTTGTAAGACGGTTGGGCATTTCTGTAAGGGAGTATCCACATTCCATTCGGGGAATTGGGAACACGGAAGTCGATTCCGTTAAGAGAGTATGTCGAGTTACTCTCTCGTCACGGGTGGATTCATCGGTGAATCTGACGGTCACGGCATTATTCATGCCTAATGTGATGGGCTCACACACTCACGTACGGTTGTCACCCTCGGTGCGACAGTTGGTCGCTGGGTTGTCACTGGCTGACCCGGAGTTCGATATTCCGGGCCCAGTAGACATAATATTGGGTGTCGATGCCTTGGGATACCTGTTAGTGCCAGGTATCCACGTGTTGCAGGCGACTGGTCTGGTTTCGGTCAACACCAGACTGGGCCATGCGGTAATGGGTCCGGTCATGCCGGCTGCCCCACGCCTATGGACTCGTAGTCCCTTATTCGGTTCTGTACTCTCGGAGGTGATACAGAAGTTTTGGGAGGTGGAGGAACCACCTACGGTCCGCCGGTTGGACCCGGTTGAAGAAGAGTGTGAACAGTTTTATCGGAACAATACTGGTCGCCTTCGGTCAGGTCGATTTCTCACACGTCTTCCATTCCGGAGTGATCGCCCACCGCTGGGCAGTTCACACCATGCAGCCGAGACGCGGCTTCTGTCGATGGAACGACGCATGAAGCGTGACGGGATTTTCCGGCAGAAGTACGTCGATTTCATGCGGGAATACGAGTCGCTCGGCCACATGTCGGCTTCGGGTATCGACTGGAAGCGTGAAGACCACTGCTTCCTGCCCCATCACGCGGTCTTGAGGGCCCCGGAGGGCAAAATACGGGTAGTGTTCGATGGATCGGCATCAACATCTAACGGCATGAACCTGAACCAGTGTTTGCATTCAGGGCCGAAGTTGAACCATGACATCGCGGATGTTATCACACGGTTCCGTCGACACAATGTTGTGTTTGTAGCTGACATCCGGATGATGTTTAGACAGACGGTCATTCACCCTGACGATAGACGGTATCAGCTGATACTGTGGCGAGAGAGCCCAGATCAGCCCATCAGGGTGTACGAGCTGAACACCAACACGTACGGGCTACGGTCTAGTCCTTATTTGGCGATTCGCACTCTGCGGGAGTTAGCGGATCGAGAACGGTTAAACTTCCCTAGAGGAGCAGCGATCCTGGAGCAGGATCTCTACGTGGACGATATCTGTACCGGTGCAGATTCAGTAGAGGAGGCGCTCGCTCGACGGGACGAGCTAGTTGAGCTCTTACGGGGTGGAGGTTACGAGCTCCGGAAATGGATGTCGAACTCTCCAGAGTTACTGACTGGTCTTCCGGATGACTACCAGCAGGATCCCCACATTTTTGAAAATTTGGAAAATCCAAATATGTTGTCGGTATTAGGCGTCCAGTATCAGCCGGTGTCAGACATGTTTTCATATCGGGTCGAGTTGGACTCCCCGAAGGTCTGGACGAAACGCAACGTCCTTTCAATGGTGGCTAGGACATTTGATCCAAACGGGTGGATCACCCCGGTAACATTTCAGCTCAAGTGTTTTATGCAGCAATTGTGGTCTGCTGAGCTGAAATGGGACGACCCGATCGGCGGGTCATTGAGCTCAGAGTGGGACTCGTTCTTTTCGACCCTCCCTGGCATCAATCGGATTTCACTGCCACGGAGGTTGGTCCCCACCAAACGATACACCGCCACCCTGCATGGGTTTTGCGATGCCTCGGAGAAGGGCTACGGAGCTGCGGTACATCTGCGTACGGTCGACTCCTCGGGGGAGGTTGATGTGCGGTTGGTCATGGCCAAGAGCAAGGTTGCGCCGTTGCGCACTCGCCTGCCCATTCCCAAGTTAGAGCTTTCGGGAGCGGCTCTCCTGACTCGTCTGCACGATGACGGTTCTTCGTGGGTCAATAGCGTTAGAAGATACGGTCTACGCTTGGACGGACAGCCAGATCGTGTTATGCTGGCTGAAGGCTTCAGTTCACAAGCTGGAGATTTTTGTGGCGAATCGGGTTTCGCAGATTTTGAATTCGGAGGTTCCCTTAATGTTCCAGGGGAAATGAACCCAGCAGACTGTGCGTCTCGTGGGTGTCACGCTCCGTCGTTGGTTGGACATCCCTTGTGGTGGGGTCCAAAATGGTTGACTCAAGCCGAATCGGATTGGCCAATGAGTCCACGCGTTACCACGGCGAACGGCGCCTTGACAGTCGGTATCTGTACGACGCAACCAGAGCCGGAAGAGGAGTTCAGCCTGCTGGAACGGTACAGCTCGCTCGACAAGCTGGTCAATGTGACCGCCTGGATCTGCCGATTTGCGCGGAATTTTCGGAATTCTGAGGCGAAACGACTGCGGACACAGGTCCTGACACCACGGGAATGGAACCATGAGTTGTTTGCATTGGTACGGAACGTGCAGACGGTGCACTTTAAGTCCGAATTGGACATTCTGAGACGCGGACGCGTCCAACTGAAGGGAGCTGTGGCTCGGCTCAACCCCTTTATTGACCCTCAAGGATTGCTGAGGGTAGGAGGTCGGCTGCGGAATGCCAACCTGCCTTATGCGGCTCGCCACCCGTTGTTACTCCCTCGGAAAGGGAAGTTGGTCGAACTGTTGATACAGGATCGACACATTCGGAATGGGCATATCGGATGCCACGCCTTGATGGCGTTTCTCCAGCGCGAGTTCTGGATTCTATCGGGAAGACGCTTAGTGCGTAGCGTCGTATTTCGGTGCCTGCCTTGTTATCGGGCCAAGGCGGCTACGATGCAGCCCCAGATGGGCGATTTGCCCTCGGATAGGGTTAACGAAATCCGGCCCTTTGCGGGTGTCGGAACGGATTTCGCGGGACCATTCATGGTCAAGTCTTCACAGCTACGGAACGCTAGATTAGTGAAGGCATACCTGTGCGTCTTCGTGTGCTTGGCCACGAAGGCAGTCCACTTGGAGGTGGTCAGTGACCTCACTACAGAGGCATTTATCGCATGTCTAGATCGGTTCGTCTCACGAAGGGGCCTCCCGACATTAATCCGTTCGGACAACGGCACAAATTTTGTCGGAGCCAGGCGATATCTGCAGGAGGTCACTCAATTCCTGAACGGTAACCAGGATGCCATCGGTACGGCTTGCTCCCGACGAGGGATTGAATGGGTTTTCAGTCCGCCGGGATGTCCTCATTGGGGAGGAATATTTGAGGCTGCGGTTAAATCGGCTAAGTCGCACCTGACGAGGATCATCGGTGAGACCTCTCTACGCTTTGAAGAGCTTGCGACGCTGTTCTGTAAGATTGAAATGACACTGAACTCGCGTCCGTTGTGCCCGCTCAGTTCGGATCCAAATGATTTGGAAGCGTTGACTCCGGGTCACTTCCTGATAGGTCAGCCCCTTAACGCCCTGCCAGAATACCCATTCGGTGATGTTAAGTTAAGTCGGTTAACTAGGTGGCAGATGTTGCAGCAGATGGCTCAAGATTTTTGGAAACGGTGGTTCTTGAGTACTTGCACATCTTGCAGCAGCGCCTTAAGTGGACTGACCGGACGAGCCCCCCTCAAGTCGGTGATTTGGTGCTGATTAAGGATGCGAACCTGCCATCATTGAGATGGAGACGAGGACGGATCGTCAATTTGTACACGGGTCGGGATGGCACGCCTCGATCAGCAGAAGTCAAGGTAACAATCAAGATTTTCTCTCCCGTGCTGGCAAAAACCCAGCCCCTCAAGATTCCACGCCGTTCGGTTGAGGCGTGGAATTAAACACATATACTTATATAGATAAATATTAAACTTAGATAGATAAACAACCATGACTAGAGTACAAACATCCGTTCTCATCAAACAAATATTTGCCCCCACCGGGACTCGAACCCGGGACCCTTGGCTTCGTAGGCAGGGTCACTGCCGTCTCGGCCATTCGGGTCGTCAAGGTGGGTTACTTTATGGCATTGTCAAGCCCTTACATTTTTATTTTCTTGGGGAATATGAAAATATGGATCCCCGTACCTCGTACATACTTATTAAGCCATCTCGCAAATATACTTGAATGAATGTATGTATTTATGGTTCAAATGTACGGTATGTACGGTATGTATATACGGTATGGTATGTAACTATTCTACCAGCTTTTTGCGTCAAAGACGACTAGGTTTTGACTGCTGGAGAAACCTAAGTCTATTGTTTCAAGGGTCGATTGTAAAATTTTATGATTTGTGTGTTTGAGATTTAACTAAAAATAGCACGAATCTAATGCAAACTTTCTAAATTGAACACTATCCAAACTGTATAATAAGTCAATGATACTGTACAACTATAGTGGACGGTACACTTCCTCATTTCCTCACTCACTCATGTCATTAATCACTTTAAAAATAATATATCCTGTTTGTAGCTGCAACATTATTTTACACCTACTCGTGACATCCACTGCTTGCTACTTTCCCCTACGTCGAAGCTGCGGCGTTCCACCTTCTTTCGATGAGATATATATTGCTGAAGTTTGTTTTTAATTTAGGTAGGTATTGTAATTTTATTTGGTGTTAAGTAACTTCTGGATACAGAAACGACCTCACCCTAATTGCGATGAGGTTAGCGCATACCAATCTATCACTGGAAAAATTCCGCATGCTTCGCCTTACGTCGCCAGATTCAGGACGAGTTGAAATTGTTGAATTTTCTTCCTTCACACAAATAGCAATCACATTCACTAACACTTAAATTAAGTAAATGCTCTATTCAAAAATAACACTTTCACAAAGAATTTCACAATTAATGGGTCATTTGGGCAAAATAAAAGTCTAACCGTGTTACCACAAAAAATATTAAACAAACGTCAAATCCAAACGTCATATACATCTTTGTTTTTAAACAAGTGTTGGAGAGTAGTTTATTTTTTGTGGTAAGGCCCCTATTGTCTTACGGAGAGGCCCGGGATCACGACTGCTCCGTTCGGAAGCCTCCAAAAGTTCCTTAACTCGAAGTTGACTGTTTATACTAATACATTTTCTGGGAATCAAAGAAGAATGCAGTCACGACGGCAACATCGAGTAGAGAATCACTACCAATTCAAACATACGATATAATAAAACTCGAGACCCATTTTAAGGTTCATCTAGCCAGATAAAATAGCGCTGACACGGGGCGTGTACTGTTTTAAAGCGGATGAGAAAATAGATCGCCCTCCACTTTAAAAGGGGTTGCATCAGTCTTAAGTAGAGTCAGCTTACAAGGAATAGCTGATAAGATTACTTGGTTGTATTAAATTGCAACCAAGTAATCTAGTTTGTCAAACTTTGTAAGAGATGTGATCTACGTGCCCAAAAGATATTTCTTGTTTATTCTGTAATCAGAACATAACAACATTTGTAGATTGGTTATTTTATTTTATAAGTTCTTTATTATATAAACGTATATCATCCACAATAAATGTTTTAGGTTTTTACCTTCATGCACATACATTTTATAATGGATTCCAAAATACTTACTCTTAGAATCGAATTGAACCAGAGAAAAAATCTCTCTTGTACTTGGAACGAATGCAAATCTACAATCGTAGATAAGGATTTTCTGCCAATAATATTATACTCCAAAGTTCAGGTTCTCAGGCGTTAAGCAGGGCGATCCTCTCTTCCCTGAACTTTTCACCAGTGTATTGGAAGATGTTTAAGAAACTAGAGCCAAATTGGCAAAGCAGGGGTATAGACGTCGGCAAGGTGAAGCGCACAAAACTTCGCTTCACCACCGATATAGTCCCTGTTCTCTAATTCGGCTTCTGAGCTGCAATCTTTGCTGCAACAGCTCAGCCAAGCAAGCCTCGAGGTTGGTCTTAGCATGAATATGTCGAAGACCAAGGTCATGTCTAACAGCGAGGAGCATACGGTAGATGTGGATGGGGTCAGAATTGCATATGTCCAGGAATATATCTATTTAGGCCAAATAGTCTCTTTCAAGGCTCGACAGGACAAGGAAGTCAAAAGATGCGTCGACAACGCCTGGAAGAGCTTTTGGTCTATAAATGAGCTTATGAAGGGAGAACTTCCGTTGTCCCTCAAACGCAAGCTCATGGACATGTGCATCCTCCCCATCCTTACCTTCGGAGTCCGAACCTGGTCTTTGACTGACGCGAAAAGATTCAAACTCGGGGTTTGCCAAAGAAAGATGGATTAATAGATGTAGCTCAGAATGCGGCCCAATTGAAGTGGGACTGGGCCGGCCACGTTGCTCGGATGCACCCGAATCGATGGGCTAAGATATCCACGCAACGAGAAAGCGTGGCCGACCCAGAAAAAGATGGAGTGATGAGTTGGTTCTCTGGGATAAGAAATGGTGGGTAACCGCTCAGGACTGCAAAGAGTAGACAAATGGGAGAGAGGCCTTTGCCAAGCAGTTGGATACGTTGGGCCCTTAATAAATAAATAATATTAATCGTAATCATCATCTTAATTATCTTCATAATATTCCAACGAATATTGTATTCAGCTATTCGAAACACCACAGATTCAACATTATCATGGCATATTTAATTTCAAACTCCATGAAAGTTTGTTCGCCGATAAACAACTGGCCTTGTTGTTGTGAGAATTTCGAAGTTGGAAGATTTATTTGGTTCCTTTAACTTGTCTTGGGGGCTATTATAAATTTGTAACGATCTTGAACACGGCAGGTAAACAAATACATTTTGGAGACGGACCTGATGAATTGGTAGTATTGTTGGATATCAGAGCGAATAGCCCTTATCAGATTGAGATCCCAATGAAGATCAATTAAATATTTATAGGGTTATTTGAAATAAAACACATACGACCTTAAACTGTAAATTGGCTGCAGAAGCCGGGCCATCATACTTTTTGCTTATTAGACAAGTAAATAATTTCTTGTTTATGTCCAACCATTGTTAGGAGTCCGGTGGATTATTTTTTTGCAGACAGCTTTGAATTCAGTTCAGAAGGTTTCATTTATTTCTATTATCGTTAAAATTGTTTCTGAAATAACATAAAATATAATAAAATTAAATAACATAAGCGTTTAGAAGCGCTTTGAGTTCAGTATTGTAAATACCACTTTCAAGAGCCAGGAAAGCCAACCATTTTCAAGAGTTTCGGAGGGCCATTAAGGTTATAATTATTTTAGCTTCTTAAGGCGCATGTATCGGTAACTTTAGAAACTCGATTCGTGGCGGTTAAAATATCGCCACAACTTTAATAAAATAAAGTTCATAACATGGATGTTATGTCAGTCGCTGCAGCAGAACAGTGCAAAAATGGTGTGTTTTTAAGGTTCCGCACCCGAAGAGTGCCAAACGGGACCTTATTACTAAGCCTCCGGTCTCGTTTTATTTTTATTTGTTTAACGGTGAAAACTGGACTTTCCCGATCTTATCGGAAAATATCTTTAATTGCAGGTATTGAGTTTTGTGTTATTTGTCATTATACGATTATTAATTGCTCATTATAATTATATATATATATATATATATATATATATGTCACCGGAAAATAATACGATCCGTAAGTTTATAAATTTCCTAATTTTTTTTCCGCAAGTTTATAAACATACTAACATAACCTAACCTAACCTAACCTAGCCTAATATAATCTAGAAGAATATATTATTTTCCGGTGACATATATATAAATATATATTTTATAATATTTGGTTTTATTTCTATAAATAAGTTACTAAAATTCCATTTACTTCCGGTTTCAATGAGCAATGTTGAGAGAATTAGCAGCAATGCCTTCAGCACCTCAACAGAAGATGGAATACTACAATATCAAGCATTCTACATACTTATACTACTGTCTACCCTGATTAAACACCTGAGTGACCTAGAAGATACGATGCAGTAGCATTTAAGAAACACATCCAGGAGGCAGGACATTAAAATTGAGTCAATTCAACCTCGCCTAAACATTGCCAAGCTAAATGTTCTTTATCAGTCCATAAAATTGTATAATTCATTACAGAAAAATTTGAAAATAATTGATAAAACGAAGAAGTTTTGAAGGAAAAGTTAAGAAATATTTGATGTTTTTTTTTATGACATTAATGACTTTTATGCTGAACGTAATTATTAGAAAGGTTTGAACTATATATAACATAACAAATACACAATATGACAACTTGTAAACATTAATTAAAATTATTGATTTATTGAAATTAAATGAAATGAACCTCCGAGCCAAGAACAAAGAGCGAGTTTTATTGTCTCAACTTCACCGGAATCCTGAAGAAGAATATATTTACAATGCCAAGGAACACAAGGTCAAGATCGATGAAGACTACATACATTCCTGACAAATCACGGAAGAAACGTGATTTGCCGATTAAGCAAATTAGCTGACTGCGAGTCTACGAAGCATATCACGCAACTGCTAAACTCGTGAAAAGGAAGATTGAGCTCGCTGTATCTATATCGAATTTGTATCATTAATTTTTATTTGTTTTTTATTTTGCATTTTTGGAGTTATATTCATTTTTGTAATACTCCCCCCGTATCTGTGCCGCCCACATGTCCATCACAGGTATTCGGAAATATCTCATACGTGCATGTTTATGTAGGTTTCCAATCAAAAAGACAGACATTAACTGGGCATGCAGTGAAAAGCCTTTTCGTCTCCCTTAAGTTGCCCCACACATTTTTTTTTTGTATAATGTGTTTGTTATATGATTTATTAACAAACTAAGTTTATAACTGTTAATAACCATGAATTTGCATTTTATTACTCTTTTATGTGTGTAAAAGTAAAGTGTGATATGGTTTAATAAATAAATCTTAAACAGAAAAGGATGTCTTCAGACTTAACACATTGTTTTATAAATTTGGAAAGTGTTACGTCTTCTTTAAAAGAAATTATGGGAATTTGACAATACCATCGCCTTAAGAGCATAATTAATTTCGTTCTAAAGAGGAGCCACTTCTATCGCCTCGGTCCGTGATCGAAGTGCTATGAATGAATATGGTTTCAATGCTCAGTTTCGCAATATAATTTCCAAACTAACCAATTTAATAGATTGAAGTCCTTGTTTGTTCTCTTTGATATTTCTATGACCATATATCAATGTAGCCATCGCATTATCAAACATGAACATTTATATAAAGGCATACATTGCTTCTGGCCTCACACTAGGATATCATGTCCATGGGAACCAGAAATAGCGAACACACATAAACATTCAAAAGCTGGGTAATTATTGACCGAGCGAGCGAAGCGTCCAGTTTCGAGATTGGCCAAAAAAGCTCTGCGTCTTTCAGTCTCTCTGTTCTCGCCTTCAAGTCGCATTTTTCAACCGATTTTGACAAAAATTGGCACATACGTTCCTTGATTACTATTGATCGCGATTATTGATGGGGGGAAATAGGGGGAAAAAGTTTGCTATAGATTTCATCATTAATTGACGGATATCAATCAAATTAGAGAGGCATACTAAGGTCTTCATTCTACACAAGATGTTGCGAAAAATATCGGAAAGGCGGGAGTGGAGGGGGAAGCACTTTGCGGTATTTTCGACTCCCCTGTAACTAAGTTATAGATAAAGCTAGACACCTGAATTTTCGTGACTAATAGGCCACAATTTAAAAAAATCAGGCAATTTGAACTAATAGATTGGAAATGACAGCCGTTCAAAGTTCCGTAATCTTGTCACTGACTGAATCATCATCGATCATCCAAATTCTAATGTACTTCTTGCATACCTACAAAGCTTCAAATTTGAAACAAGCGAGATATAACGTCTCACAGAACCACTTGTTCATTCCTTCCTTCCCAGCTGAGATTCAAACCCAGGACCTTTCTTTTAGGAGGCAGAGCCTTGAACCGCAACCCCGCAGATGTGGAGCGTGCTACCATTTACTTTTTTTATTTCTGCCAGGACCGTTTCTTAATAAAGGCACGATGATTTCATCTCCATTATTATTGACACTAATTTTGGCGAAACACAAGGATTTAATAATAACGCCATAACCCACCTTTCCAGGATGGGGTGGTGTGGTACAGATTGCCGCGGCCCTTTGAATTGTTCTGGAATAGATCCATTTCACACAATGTTCAACTCGTAGATTTTCTTATTTAGTTGAGCATTGTAGTAAAATAAGTGAATCAATTTTAATGTACAAAAATCTAAATGTGTGCATATATGATTACTAGGAACTTTTACCTATCATAACAATCAAGTTCAGTGGATACAGAATGAAATTCATTAACGCTTTTCAAGAAGATACCCATCAATTTCATAGCTTTTTTCCTACGAGAAAGCCAAATATTCTAATAAGAGACAGCTCCGCCAGATATCAGAAGGACTCGGCGTTCTACAGAGACAACGATGACATCCTGAAGCAAAATGAAGCAAAAACAAGGTAGTTTCGGATAAAAACAGCAAAACTGACAGCATTTTGGCATTGCAAGTCGGGCTAGAGCCGGTGTGACTACTCCCACATCCTGAGACGACCAGAATAATGGATTTGCGCAGTGCTAAAATATGAAGCAAAAGAAAAGAAAGCCGGACGACCTATCTTTACATGAAAGCCACAACATGGTTTACTACAGCAAAAGTCACGACTTCTGGGCTGAAGCAGCCGAAGCAGCCCATTGCAGAAACAAAAATAGAGTTTTAGCGGCCAAAATCTACAAAATCCTTAAAAAGGACTCCGAAGACGATGAGGAAACTGACTCTACACTACCGCGACACCGTCAGATTATGCCAACCCGACGGCGACGTCCACATAAAGAACAAGAAGACTACCAATCCTTCCTAACCTACTTTCCTTAATCGGCTTTAGGCTTTTAGTCGATCCATTGAATGCCCCACCTGATGTCCCATCTTTAGAGCTGGTGTTGCCCCTACATACATGCTTTTGCGCCACCCGGTACACAAGCTGAGTTTTTCTTACTGGGTAATATTGCATGGCTGGCTTGCATATTGGGTAGCTGTGTCTATTGTAAGAATCATTGCTTACCCTAGACATTGACAACTATGACCAAAACTAAGCTCTGACTTATACCGATTTATCGGTATGAGAGAAAATCTGGCTGGGATCGGCGCCATTCATTCATTTATTCGTCATTTCTTTGTTATTTTCACTAATTATGTCTGCTAATGACTTGTGGGTAAGACATAGTGTAAGTATAATTCTTTTTTCAAACAAGTCCATTATAAGGTATAGTACGATTATTATAACTTTACCGCGCGACACTCCTCGGCTTTTTTTTTGAAGTGATAACGCTTATAAATCGATGAACGCCGGCTGCACTCACGAAAAAGCATGACTCATTATCACGTCCTGCCTGAGCCGAGCAAGCAAGCGATAAAGAGGCACGACCAGCCTAAGCGTTCACCTTATGACATTATCACGTAAAATTATCGTCCGTAAACCGACTTTACAGACAACCAATTTTTTAATCGTTAATCAATTGACAGATTTTTTCCTTAATATACTCTTCATGATACACATCTATGCCAAATTTCAAGTTTCCAGGATATTTTTATCTTTTTTGGCGACTAAAACCGAGAAGTGTCGAACGGTAAAGTACATCGTACTGTAATAGCGTATGATAATACATTCCCAAGATTTTTCTCTGATAATAACAATATTGTTGTTGCTAAAAGAAAGAAGAACTTTAAGAAGCAAGATTTTTCTACGATTAGAAGTTAAAGAACTAATCGTTTGACGCCACTCTAGATTCAAAGGATAGATAGATCCCAGATTTTCGATTTGCTTCACAGACATTGACAACAACGAGGGAAACGCAAAATTTTGCATTCACAACTGGAATTTTTAAATGAAGCATTGGATCTTGTTTAATATTTATGCTTCGGAACGCACCTTTTTTTGTTGCGCGACTCGGACCGCGAGTGATCGGAACGGAACTAGCTAGCTGTCACTTGTATAGAAATGAGATGACGAGTTAGAGGTTACTTTTTTGCAGATGGAGAAAATGTCGGCACATGGCGTTCGGGCCTTGGCTGCATTTTATTTGTAATAATTGTCTAACACAGGTGTCGGGCCTGGTCGGAATGTTAATTATAATAAGCACGGAACAATCGTCGGGAAATAAGTAGATTCACGTCATCGGAGTGAGTGTTTCGTGTTGTGAAAGGTTAAAGTTATTCGGGGAACAATTCGTCGCATTCGGACAGCGACTCTTTGTGTCGGCAAGCAACACGACGGCGACAGCATCGGGCTACGACGAGAGTAAGATTCGACTCCTCTTCCCACACCCTTGTGCTCCTGATCCCGTGTTCCCGCCTCGAATTGAGCTTTCGAATTCCGGTCCACGGCGTCAAAGGTCAGTACTCCTGCTGAAAACCAACCCTACCAAGATTTCACGCCCGTTCGGTTGAGGCGTGGAATTAATCAGATCTACTAAAATCATACTTAAGCAATATAATTCAAAAGGCAGGAAGTCAACGGCGTTAAATCTGATGAATCGGGTGTAATAAATTTCTCTTTCTTATTTCTGATATATATAAACGATATGCCTTTCTTGGTGGAGCAATTGACTGACATAGTGTTGTTTGCTGGTGATGATACCTCACTGGTCTTTAAAATTGAAAGACAAAAAGAAAATTTTGATGATGTTAATGGTGTATTGTCTTTAACCTTGAATTGGTTCACAGCTAATCATTAATTGTTAAACGCTGGTAAAACCAGGTGTATTAAATTCACACTTCCAAATGTCAGGCAAATTGAGACCAGTTGAGTGTTAGACAGCAACACGTTAGAATTAGTAAATGATTCGAAGTTTCTTGGAATAACCATTGATAGCAAATTGCAGTGTGGACCCCATATTGACAAATTAGCTGGTACATTAAGTTCTGCGGCTTACGCCGTTAGGAACAGCAGGCAAAACACGGATGTGGCTACATCTAGGCTAGTATATTTTAGTTAATTTCATAGGGTCATGTCCTATGGTATCTTGTTGTGGGGGAAAGCAGCGGATATTCCAACTCCGGATATTCAAACTAATTTAATTTAACAGAAAAGTGCTATTCGAGCAATTTATTATTTAAAACGAACAGACTCCTTAAGAGAACTTTTTAAAGAAATTGACATACAAACTGTAGCTATACATTTTTTTTTAGAAAATATAATATATAGATACATATATGCAAGAACCTTACAACATTTTCTAGTAATGTAGAGTAATGTAGATAGATAGTGGTAATGTTTACCTACGAAATAATCACAGATTAGTTGCGCTCCGGTTTAGACTCGCAAAGCATAACAATTCTTTCAAGGGTCAATGCATTCTCTACTACAACAAGATACCTCTGGAGATTTTGAAATTGCCATTAGAGCAATTTAAAAAGCATGTCAAAGCGACTTTGTCGAAAAAGTGATATTACAATGTTCAAGATTACTTAAATGATGGGACTGTTTGGGGTTAATCTAGCTCAACACAGTCCTTGCTGTTAATGATTTTGTAATTATTTATTCATGCTTATTAATTATAATAATTAATATTGTAATATTTGTATTAGTTAAGCACAAACAATTTTTAAAAGATATTCACATATCTATCTATAGGAGTTTCTTCGTAATTTTGCTCCCACAGTGGTACAATGTAGAGAAGATGTAAAAAATTACGTTTGCCAAGTATATGTAAAAATCTACAGTAATAAAATTTTTTAATTTTTTTATGCGCCCATACAATCCCCTCACCGCAGTGGAACCGCACCACATCGTGTGGCCCAGCCCTTAATTTATAAAACTACTCGTAATTGATAGCCATTCGCTATTTGGAATATACAGGGTGTAATTTTTAGGTAATGATCATTAAAAAAACATGAAATACTGTCTAGACGGAATGAAAAGTTACAGGAGAAAAAAGTCTCGCTTACCCTATGTTTTTTTTTTAATATTTCAATTATAGAAAATATGAGCTGTCTTCAATTTAACTTTGGACTATTATTAACGGGACACCATATGTTTCAAGCAGCCTGGGAAGCCAGCCAACCAGACTTCATCAGTCACGAATTTCTCGTAGTGTTTTCGCCGAAACATGTTAAAAGAGCATTGAATCTTTCGTATAATTACATACAAAAAACAAGGAAGAGGCATCAACTTAACTGATTAGAGGTAAAGGTGCATTCATAATGCATAATAAAACATAATAGTTATTTTTTTTCCTAGTAATTTAGTCGTTTTGGTTTAAAGACTCTATAGTCTTTAAGCTAAATCGTGTCGCTTCTTCCGACTTATAGTGTAGAATTCGTTCTGATTGATCTTCAGCCAGCATTTTTCCTGTTAAAAAACGTTGTGATTAATCCGTATTTTTGAAGAAAGAAAACGGGAAACAAAAACAACCCTGGATCTGACAGTATTTGATCGCAACAAACAAGCTCTTTTCCTTTGTATACGAGGAGCGTCCTCGGAATCCTTTCTTCAATGCCTGCGAATTACATCAGAATTATAATATAAACCAAATCGCTTGCAGAAAAGGGATAAATCGATTCTAAAAATATAGAATTTAAAAAGTTATCTTCTTGATATGTAAAGAGACTGAACTTTCCTCAATAAAGTGCAGTAGGTAGTTAACAAAAATAGACGTGCCCAAAACTAGTAAAAGGCATACTTCACTGTCGGCCATAAGATCGCTTTGAGATTTATGTTACCTAGTCAACTGAACCTTGTTTGGCATATCGGTTACACACCAATTACAGCTAAATTTTGACAAATGAGAATTGTGAATTGAATTGTGAGGGTTATGCGAAATTCTAAAAACAACGGGTGGGGCTAAGCGGCTCTCGCGTCACAATTCCAAGATGGCGGGCATACGCCACGCTCCAGTTGTTAAGGTACAATGAGACTCGAGATTACGGCGGTGAGGAGACTACGCTAGTGGTAGCTGCGCGGAGCTCGCCTCGCTAGCCTCACAGTCCTAGATTGCAAAACTGGTGCCCGCGATTGCGTTAATAGCAGATGAGGAATTACAAATTTGGTATTCTGTATTCAGTGTAATTACACTATTTTTAAACCTACTTGTCAACAATCCTTCTGGACGACAACCCTTTCAGGATATCCGACCCAAAACTCCCCATGAAACTTTGAGTTGATGAAAACATTTTTTTGTAAAAGGATCATGAGGTTCCTGTATTAAATTTTATTAGAGTTCTTGTTTATTTCAGCCTTGATATAAAATAATGCCTTATTTTGTACTAAAGAATGCTCACTACTTCCTACTGCTGGGCAAAGCCTCTCTTCCCCTCTTCCACTCTGGTCAAAAGTCTTATTTTTATTATAGCAACTATTTTCCTCTTTCTTCAGGTGGAGTCGAGTTTTGCGTTTATTCTTAACGTACTTCGAGCCTCTTTTATTATGCCAGTACAATCACAGTTCTAAAATAAAATGACAGTGAGCATTAAGGCTAAGATTGACAGAGGGAGCACCTAATTGAGCTTGCAGCTTGAGCTGGGTTTTTGTGTAATTAGGCAAAAGGAGCCTTCTTTTGTCGCAACATCGTGAATGCAAAGACGCTCGTAATTGGGTTTCAATCAATTATGGAGGCGACGTTCGCCGTGCTGAAGAGGTGTAGTATGGCTTCAGTCAGTTTTCACGAGTCTTTATAGTTCTGTAGTTGAACGAGATATTTGAGGACCACTAGGGCGGCCCAAGTTGGCGGCCTTTTCTAATTTAGTTCGGGGAACCCCTTGAAGATGTTCTCTGTAGCTTATTTTTTTTTTAAATAGGGATGCTCACACAGCTATAAAAAATACTATCATACATTTAGCGGTTTTATTACAGTGATATTTAAAAAAATATTAAGAAATATTATGGCCTTTAAAGCGAACTTTTTGCATTTTATTTTATTTTCATTATAAAAAAAACTAATTTGCTCAATGTATCGGAATTTCAAAAAAACTGCGTGAGCACTCCCTTAGAAAAGAAAACCAAATCAGGTTGATGAATGAATGAATTTGATACACTTGGTTTTACCAGAGTTTAACAATACATTATTAACTGTGAACTAATGCGAGTCAGCAGACGGGTCTTTGCGTTTTTCCATTCCCTCAGGCGTCTGCAGAACTTCTTGCCACGGCAGACCAAAAGTACCCTTGTACATTCCTTTCTCATGCCGCTAATAGACTATGCCGATGTTTCCTGGGCAAGTGCGAACGAAGAGAAACTGAATAAACTCGAGCGACTCCAGAATCTCGGGATTCGGTTTATCTTCTGAATGCGCAAATTCGACGATATTTCTCGATATCGCAAAGAGTTGGGGTGGCTTCCGATTCGTCGTCGCCGAGACTCTCACATTCTTTATTATCTGTTCCATGTCTTGAAAAATCGGAGCTACCCCAACTACCTTCAAGACCGTTTTGAGTATCTCTTTTCGGGAGATCGGCACCGGAGATCTCACACTGTCTCTATTTTAGCTACTCCACGGCATAACATCGCTACGTATAAACACTCTTTCAGGTTGCGGGCGGTCTGACTCTGGAACGCACTTCCTTGCACTATAAGAGACAGTCCCACTCTTTCCTCTTTTAAGAAACGTTTTAAACAGCACTAGCTCTCCCTTTCGTAAAAGTAATTGTATTTATATTATTATATGTAAAGTTTATGTATCGACAATTATTTTGTATTTACTATCTGTATTTCACAGTTATTTAATTTATTCTTAGGCATTTTATTTATAGTATTTCTTGTGCTTTTCTGAAATCTATTTTTAGAGATAAGCTCGCCTTTGTACATGAATTTTCTTTTAATATAACTTCATAAATGTTTGTATGCAATAAAGAATTATGAAAAAGGTTAAAGACAATACACAATAAACATAATCAAAATTTTCTTTTCGTCTTTCAAAGTTGCAAACAACCCTATGTCAGTAAATTGCTTCACCATGAAAAGCAGATCGTTAATATATACCAGGAATAAGAAAGGGCCCTATTTATTTATTTATTTATTTAATTAATATACAAGTAGGTACGATACACAACATTACAGGTATACACCCAATGCGCTGTACAAAGTCAAATAGTTATACAATGTCAGTGTAAATTTAGGTAAGTCGATTTCACAAGTAGGTAATAACAAATTCGTAGAAAATATTACATATGAAATTCAGTTCAAATTCAAATATTATTAAACAGCATACAACAACATACCTAATAGTATGTCAAGGGTACTGAAATAAAATGTCAATGCAAAAAATAATAATAATTATTAGGTAATAATAACTCCAAGACAACACTTTCACACATTCATCTCGCAGAACCTGCCACATTCTCGCACAATATGCCTCCATGCATCACCAAACAGTTCATTTAGTGGTGCTGCAGCCAGCAGAGCATTGAGACTATCCCGTGCCCTCACCTGCGGATATAATATGGAACGTTGTGGAACGCAAATTTTTACAACCGATCCATCAGATTTAACGCCGTTGGTTTCTGCCTTTTGAATTAAATTGCTGAAACATGATCTTAGTAGCTACAACACTTTATTGCTAACTCCGTCATAATTTAATTTAATTAGTAGCGGATCATGATCAACACAATGAAATGCATTCGATAGATCGCATGAAACCCCGATGGCATCCTGTCCGGCCTCCCATGCAGAATAAATATGAAATATAAGGGTAATACCTGCATTCGTAGTCGATTTACCCCTAGTGAAACCGTTTTGTTTCGCGTGGAGTTGTTTTGTATGGTTGAAGTATGAGAGCATTTGATTGAGTATAATCTTTTCAAATATTTTATTTATTGCTGGAGGAACAGATATTGGTCTGAAACTTTAAGGATCACCCTTGTCTCCCGACTTGAACAGGGGTATCAGTTTACTGTGTTTCATGGGGTCTGTGGGAAAACGCCATCGTGAACACATTTAATGAATATATAAGCTAAGTGTGGAGCTATAACTAGAATTACTGAACCAATGACTTTGACTGATATACCCCACAGGTCTTCAGTATTTTTAAAGTTAAGTAATCTAAACATTTTGACAATGTCCTGGGGGTATACATGATGATTTGAGATTTGACGCTAACGTTGTTTTTTACCGAAGTCTCTGCTGCATATGGAGATGAATTAAGACGATCTGTCCTGACTAAGGGTACATTGGTGAAGAATTATTCAAAAGCTCAACCAACCTCAGTGTTGGAATTTACAATATCATCACCTATCTTTAGGCAGAAATCATTGTCCCTTGGTATAATTTTGCCAGTTTTACAGTTTATTATTTGCGAAATTGTTTTCATTCTATTATTTGAATTTTGTATTTTTCTATTAATATTTTGCAGTTCTACAAACCAACTTGAAAGTTTTGGTATATTTTTTTATATACTCATGCAATGATCTATCAAATTTATAGGTTTTTTGTTCATAAAGGTCATACAAGGTAACTCTACTTTTACGAATTCCAAACGTTGCCCAGTCATTTAATTTAGGATTACCGTTGTAGGCACTTAGTTTCTAATATTTAGAAACTTTATTGAATTCTGTTTGAATAATGTTGAAGAAGTCTGAATAGTTTTTTTTTGTGTTCCGTTCAATAAAATCCGGTACTGGAAAATTTATATTGATTTTGCGTAGTATAAATCTGCATTTCATTCAAATCTTTCCAACTATTTGAATGACTTCCCACCATAATTACAATAGTGCTATACTCATCATAGAAACCATGACTAATTAGATTTCCATCTTATATTTACCCATCATGCCCTCACTGTGGCTTGGAGGAAAGTAGCCAGCACTTCAATTCAATTCAATTCAAAGATTTTTCATAATAGCACAATAATTGAGACTTAATGAACGTCATCTTCTTGGGAGAGTGCGTTACGTATTCGAAATTCGATGGCGAACACAAGGGATGGAAAGCAATAAAGTAAATGGCTTTTCAAACCTAAAATCGTGGCAGCGTGCAGCATGACCACGCGATAATGTTGTGTATGTTTTATTTTACATCTATAGACATAAAGTAAAAAATATTTTCTGCAGATTTTTTGCAAATAACTACTATTACGAAAAAAACTGTTTTCTATTGAACGTTTCCTCTTTTACCAGAATCTAAAACTCACAAAAGGAAACCCAATCCGCAGATTTTCAAAACAAAACAAAATGCACGCGAGGTTTTCAATTACCTACTATAACAAAATTTTGGCTTGATATTAACAACAAGAGAGTTTTTGGTAAGTATAAGTATTTTTCCGCCTCTCCACGGGCATAATTTCATACATTAATCCGACCTCAACTCTCTAAACGCGGATATAGGTAAGGATTCCGAAACAAACAAACAAAAAGGTCTTTTATTACAATTTTGTATTATGCGAGTGCGTATATAATCAGTTAAATGTTTATCTTTATGGATGAAATTCATGTTTGCTGAGGTCGTATGAACTTTGGGGTAGGTAGGTTTTCATTTGGCCTTTTTACTTTAGGACTTTGAGGCCCATTATAATAAACCACTCTCAGCTCGGAGAGGTATCTTAAGCGCGTGAAAATGACATATTTCATGTGGTGAAACCGTCATTGTGGTATACACTCGGCGCCACGATTAAAGAGCTCTCGGAGAAACTGGCGGGGATTACTGCGCATGTGTACAGTCGCGGCATAATTCCGAAGTGCGTTTTTAGGGTTAGTGTGAAGGAATGAGTGTTCAGGACTTTCTTCACTTCTATTTTTTCTCTGTTTGATATTTTGTTGATTAGGATATTAGCCGATGTAAATAATGGACTTTGTGTCAAATAAACTATAGGTACTCTCTATTGACAACATTTGTTAACGTCAAGGTTGAAACCTATATATAAATAACCCCCTAGCATAGAATGCCCCTAGTCACTAGGGCCTAGTGAATATAGATACTTGTAGTAATAGTCCTGCACACTCTTTTCTTCCCGCTGACTAATAATTTGTAACAATTAAACCACAATTAAGTTTTTCATCAGACTTCTTCATCAGTATTTCATCAGACTCTTTTTTGATATAACAGTTCACATCGTAAACCATTTTTCTAGCTTGCCTAGTCAGTACTTTATTTTTCGGCATTTTCGACCGGGGCGAAAGATAACGTTGGGTAATATTGTATGCGACTGTACTCAAGAAGCTTCGAGACGTGCTTTCGGTGCGGGCATCGGGAAGCGACTGATCAACGAATCAGGTGCCGGCGCTGACTACCGCCCCCGTCGCTCCTCACTTCCCCGCGCCAAACACTTGTGAAAAGTGACTACTGCGCATTCAAGGACAAAGCTCTTTAGTCGTGGCGCCGAGTATAGCTAAGACAACTCTCACAGCTGAGCGGTTTATTAATGCGGGCTTAATACTATCGGAGGCCTGGCGGTAGCAGGGCGGGTGTCCATGAAGTCAAGCGTCTGGTCAAATGGACGCCACACTAACACAACAGTGCAGGCCGGCTTTCTGGTCTGACATGCTTCATAGAGTTTCTGGTATTTGACACCCACCGTGTTACAGCCTTGCTACCGAGAATGAAATATGTTTCACTTGCCTAATTTACTTTTACTCTTAAGTACATAATACTTACCTACCTACTCGTAAAGGAATATAGGACATTCACTGATAAATGGGTGAGGGTTATACGGTTGGTTTTACTCTCTCTGCCTTGGGTCCCTTTTCATGCGTGCAACTGCAAACTACCAAGTCCCATCAGCTTTAAGGTTAAACTATAGGCAATAATGAGCTGGAATAATTATCATAAAACACGCACAAATTTAAGATAAGACAAGAGAAAATGAATCAGCGAAAGAGAGACCCGCTAATCGACACTAGCGCCTCACAAAAACTTTACTACGCAGAGATTTCGCATGTGAACGAGTAGAGCGTTGTTATCACTATAATGATTTATCACCATGCACACACAAGCTCATATTATAACACTTAAGCGATTCCGCTCGGAAAGCGGTTTAATTACGTAGCTACCTTAAAACCGAATTTTAAAGGGCACTTTGTTTAGGAAATTGCTTCACGATGAATAGCAAATTTTGTCGTCGCTTCCGACGTCGACTATTCATTATTGAGTGGATTCTGTGACACGGTTTATTTATAAAATGCGGTGTTTATAAATAAATTATACTGGCCAGCTACAGCTCCATAGACAGCAGATACTGTGCGCCTAACAGCTGTGTTATTTAGGAAAAAATATATGTATTTAGAGGTCGGTCTTTAGAGCAGACTTCGATTGATGCCGAAAACATACGATTGCTGTCCTTCTCTCAAAAACTTACCAGCTAGTTTTAAAAGATAAGTCAAAACTAAAAATCAACCCAAAATAAACATTACTTCACTGCATCGTCGATCAGTTTTTGATTATTGACGTGGTTTTCTAAGGCTTTTGTGCCCTCAAAATAAAGTAAATCTACTATCTACTGCCGCATTGAATCGGGTATATTCGAGTATAATAATGATCGGGGCACAAGAAAATCTTGAAATCAGAAGCCCTAATATTCATATCCGATATAAATCGCAGTACCTGTAAAATAAAAACAACGACCTATCACAATCGCTTTAACAATCTCTAAAATAAAAGAAAATAAACATACATATTGTTTGTTTGTTTTCTTTTAAGTTTTTATTTTAAAAAAAATATTTTACTCTACCCGAACACCTATTTATTATAAATAAATATATTTGATGATTGTTTAATTATTAAGTTTATATATCGAAGACTATAATTTTACGGTACACTAAACTACTTATTTAGAGGCTAAAATTATTTTACGGTAACAATTTCTGTCAACCTGAACTACCCCATCTAATCAATCTGCGGAATCAAATGCCTGTTGCTTGTAAATATCGGGTTCTCGTAAATTACGAAAGTTTGCTTATTGGTTTAGTTAGTTGGCTCTCATGGGAAAGTAACTGCAATAGTTGAGAAGTAACTTTGTCCAATTATTGCTATTTTACTTAAATGTGGGTCGCTTACCCCCTACTATTGCTTTACTAAAGTGTGTGACCGTTAATAAATGTTGGTAACAAATAATAGTAGTTTATCTACACATGGATCATAAACCCTCTTTATTGCGTCCAAAAACCGCACGTTACGACCAGCATAATGATATACTACTTGGTAAAAACTCATTTCTTATCTGAATATTTATTCATTATGACCATAATGTGTCAATAATTCGACATATTATGGCATTCAAATTTCGAATGCCGCCGCCCGCCCGCGTACCGCCCCTAGTTTGTCTGTGAAGTTCGCACTACTGAACAAGCAAAACAACTGCAGAGCAATGATCAATGCCACAATGCCGGTCGAACATGCGGTTCCTGAACACATCAAAGAGAGCTTATGATATGTGTGTAGATCACAGATATCGAGAGATAGGCCCTTGGCGCTAAGCTTGTATCGGAACCAGTGTCGCCGAAAACTAAGAACACGCATACATTTACACCACTCGTACATCAATCCCTCCGCATTTATTGGTCAGTGCAATGTCATGCACCTATCGTCTGAACACACCCACACTACCGCAGGTATACTAGCTAGTCGAGCTAGTGTTGTGACAATGCAAGGACAGCGTGTATCATCGATCGATTATAATTTATAAACACTGGTATAGACAGTCGTATACAATGCCGGGTTCTATAAATAAAATAGTAAATTGTTTGCAAATACGACATATTTATACGACATACGACATACGAGACCCCTTTGCCTCTCTTCTTTTTTTCAACAGAATCTTTATAGCTAGAAAGAGAGGCAAAGAGGTATCTGAAGGTAGAATAACTGTGAACTCTTCGGACCTGACTGAAAGCATCGGAATTTCCGATCAATACTTATAACACCCCATTATCCTTCGTCGGGCGAGGTTTTAAACAAACTTAAAATCTTAACTTTTTGGCAATGATTGGAATAACTAACAATAAACTTACGTATTATGAGCAATAAAATAACTACATATATTATTACATTAACTATATTAGTAATTGCGGAATGATAAAATCTATCGATTCAAAAATATAATTCTCCTATCACTATCCCCATCACTATATGTCGTCTCTGTGTTCGTGTAACAGTTCGCCTCCGTATCACGATGCATCTTTGCTTTCGTACTTAGATAAGTGTGAAATATTCATTGTATGTTAGCTTGGCAATAAGTAGTGAAATTAAGATACAAAACAAGCAATGTGTAGTAAACTTAGCGAGAACAACATGACATTTTCTGCGAATGATTTATTTTCGTAATAATGTTTATTTCTTGTGTTTTAAGAAGAAATAATAGTTGGAATGAGACTTACAAGTGATATGTGACACCGGCGTTCTTGGAGTTCACAATCTCACTTCTATTTTTGCACGTGAGTATTGCAAAGGTCGGCTTTTTCGAAAAACAACGGAAATGAATTCGTCACTGCGGTCGCCCGGTGACTACCGAGATTTTTTAATATCCAACCTGTCGGAGCTACATTTGTTCGCACGTGCCACGCCCCTCAACCTATCTCTCAATATCTGTGGTGTAGATAAACTAGTGCATGTAACTTTACATTATAAGGCATTAAAACTCCTAGAACCCGCACGATTGTTTTACCCTTGTGCGAGTACCGATTACCGCCACAGGCACATCTTCATCGAATTTCCTAGCACAAGCTTTTAGCCGTCCACCATATATCTTAACACTAACCGCTGCCTTCAGCTTCAGCGGCGTGGAGTCATATTAAAATAGCCAAGTGTGAGTCGAACACATAGCGCAGCGTGCCATGATTTTATAACATTTATCTATTTAACTGAAAACCACAGAATCTCCCAAAACGTCGAAAGAAACGTGGGGTATAAACATTAAACCTATACCCTTGACTCGGCCCTGTCGTTCAGAGTTATTCACACATATCCCTTACATACCTCTACACTACCTACCTGTCTTTCAGCTTCATAGGTCATAGGCCCCTCCCCCTTCACAATTTCGCAAATAACACTGTCTGTTAGATGAATCGGTAGGTTCTGAGAAACTAACCAATGTTGAGTGAAGTGGGAAGGGTAGACATGCGAATGCTGAAATCGAACATGAGCGGTGCGCGTGGCTCCGTCCGCTCCAGTGCCACAGACAGATGCCAATCAGACCCGAGCTCCCAGCTCGATCGCTTGCGACAACTGGATGATGATGAAGTCAAACACTGACTGTAGTTTTATGGTTGCACTGATTAATAGATAGTTATTTTTTTATTTATTAACTATACACTGAAGAATTATATAACATCTTAAAAAGGTCCACGGAAACCATTTGGGTTTGTATGTGGGTCCTAGTTTACGCTATCATACATGATAATTTCTTAAATTAATTAGAACACTTCACAAATCATGTTATTTTCTGGTAGGTAAGTTATTTGCATGTTTACACAACTATTGATGTGGGGTTAGGGATTGGAAGGAGAGGAACTGGGTTGGCTCCCGATTCGTCTTCGCCGTGATTTCCACATATTGACTTTACTTTACTTTTTAACATCTTGAGAAACCCCAGATATCCTTCCTACCTTCGTGAACGTTTTGAGTTCCTTTTCTCCAGAGGCAAGGAGCGGAGATCTCACACGGTGTCTCTTCTATGTATTCCGCAGCATAACACCGTCGCCTACGAGCACTCGTTCAGGCTGAGGGCCATTTGGCTGTGGAACGCACTTCCCTGCACTATAAGGGACAGTCCCACTCTTTTCTCCTTTAAGAATCGCTTGAAAGAGCACTTACTTTCTCTTTCATCATAGGTATTGTATATATAAGTATGCAATTGTATTTATCTATTTATTATTCTTATTTATTTATTCTTATTTTATCTACTACTATTTCTTTGATTATATGTATTTTTATAGTAAGTATCATATTATATTGGTATTTGGTAAGTATTTAATTGCACTAGACTACCCTTTTCATTTTATATGTATCCTATCCAGATAGGTTTGCTGGAAGAAATCTCTGTTGAGAGATAAGCTCGCCTTTGCCTTTTAATTTCGTGTATAATTGTATTTTTGTAATCTTCTGTGAAATAAAGAATTGTGATTGTGATTGATTGAGAGGAGAAGTATTTTTTTAAGTTTATGTTTTATGTTTAAGGGTGATAATGTATTTCTAATATCTGTAGGTAGATTGTTTATTAATCGCGGGATCAATTATGCGTGTGTTCGAGTACCGTAGAAATTATTAGCGCGTGTAGTGGTTAGATTACCTTTGGCTACCTTACTCTAGTTCTAGTACCTACACGGTACAATAATGAATAGAAAATTACGCACCCCGCGCTGATAAACTGAGATAATATTTTGACATGACCGCCTGCGGCAATGGCCATTTTTAGATACAGATAGATGAATAAAAATAGATCGTTTGTTCTATAGCATTAATCGTAAAAATAAATATCATGTTAATTTGGATTAACGTTCCAGCGCCCTCAGGAGGAAAGGCGAGCTGAATACATTCAAGCATCATTGATAGCAACAGTGATAAGAATAAACACAATACAAAATACATAATGAAAAGAGACACGTAGAAAATGACTTACCGCCTTATTAATAAACGTCTACTAAACCTATTTTAACTATAGCCTTTATAATTCGTTTGTTTTTGTCTGACACTTCGAAATTTGTGTTTGTGAGAAAAGGGCAAAGCACATTTTAGCTATCATAGGTTTGATAAGTTTTATGAATAAGATGGTTAATACTTAACATACACTATCATCGATAGGTAGCTTACGTAATTTGACGACTGGTCTGACCATATCACTATTCTGAGTTCTTAACTTAACAGATATGACAACATTGTCTGAGCCCAGATACAGTTCTATAACTTTACCTCAGCTGCTAGTATTGTATTGGGTGATTGAATTCGCTTCTGAAGCTGTGAATGTACATTTGGTATTCTACCTGTTAATGAGCACATAGCGGCACTTATGATGGGAGCCTGACAATAGGGAGGTTTGACTACAAATTTATAGAATGAATAATAGAATTTATATGAATAATAAATATGAATAATAGAATGAAGGAGCTAAATGAGTGATTGGAACCAGTATTGTGAATGTCAGAATTACTGAATGTCAGTAGGTTACCGATGTGAAGTTAGTGCACATCGGTTACATATTACCGGTGTGACGCAGTGTTACACATACAATGCCCGCAAATTGTCTAATATGGCCGCCAATCCGACTAACTAACCTTGTTTTCACACAACATTGTCCTTTTATGGAATGTTTACACTGAATCACAAATAGACTCACAAAAAAGGACATTTTTCACTGAATTTAGTAGTTTTATGTAAACACCTGAACCTTCAACGCCTTGACTCGATTTGATGATACTATTTCCTAATGCCTTGGTTTGCTGGAAGAAATCTATTTTTGGAGATAAGCTCGCCTTTGTACATACATTTTCTTTTAATGTAAAATCTTAAATATTTGTGTGCAATAAAGAATTATGAATTATGTTAAGCAATCTGTGCTTTTAATCAGATCCCCTTAAGCGGACCAGCATAATGAAAGGGTATAAACTAATTGATGTATTTTTTTTAGTTTGATTGATTGACACTGATTTATATGTCTGTTCGGTTTCGACGCACAGGACCAGATACGCAAAAGGCCAAACCATAAATTAATGGGCAATTGCGTATTTATATCCTTCGGATCGCGAATGACCAAAATTGTAAATTACCAAGAACGCAAAGGGCCAAACCATAATTAATGGCCGATTGCGTATTTAAATCCCAAAAATCGTGAATGACCAAGAATGTAAATTACCAAGAACGCAAAAGGCCATACCATAATTAATGGCCAATTGCGTATTTAAATCCTTCAAACAACCCACTTTTTACGAACCTTCCGGATCAAAATGAATGAAACAATGGTCTGTGGTCAGTATTTTCCGAGATATGACAGGAGTTAGTTTGACAGCTGTCATGCGAAATGAAGATCTCGTCAATAGCTGTCACACCTCTATACAAACATACAAACCGGTGGTCGGATGAGTAGTTTCCGACGCGATAGCGTTGCTAATCTAGAGAGAGTGAATCAGATTACATACTCACCTACTTGAAGTTATAATGGCCACTTAGAAATGTTCGTTTTTAATGTCATATCTTACAACGTCATTTGTACCTATTTGTTTGTAACAATTATTGTTTCTTGATTTATTGCGATAAATAATGGACGAAGCGAAAAATATCGTTTTTACCAAAAACCAGTTGTCAGGAAATTCTCTAATATACAATGGATATCGTTATAACAAAAACATGACAAATAAATCATCTACTAATTGGCGATGTGTGAACCGGAGGAAAAATAATTGTAACGCGTCAATAACACTAGATGATAATTCGAATAAAATTTTACGAGAAAGCACCACACATTTTTGTCGGCAAAATCATGAACAAAATAAAATTCATATAGCAATGAATGCATGCAAGCAGGAAGTGTGTGATGATTTATCAGCAGTGCCAAAAATACTCGAAAAATGTATCAACAATTTACAAGACGGAGATTTTAAAGGGCTGTTACCCTCAATCAAGAATAAGCGGGATTCCATGTACCGTGCCAGAAGGCGGTTCCTGGAAGTGGATGGTGCGAATTTAGATAATCCTGAAATACCGAGGGTATTGTTGAAAGGTATAGTTGTTGTTGATGATGTCCAAGATGGTGAAAGGATTTTGATTATGTGTTCTAAGGATGCGAAGACCTTCATTAACATTTTTTGTGCTGATACTTATTTCGGGGATGGCACTTTTATAAGCTGCCCAAGCTCGTTTGGACAGTTGTACGTTATGTATATAGATCTAGATTCAAGTGTAGACATAACTAACGTTCTTCCAGTTTTATACGGGCTTTTGCCTAATAAAAAGACACAGACTTACATTCGCTTTTTCACACTATTGAAAGATAAACTAAAGATGGATATTATAAATTTTAAAGCTGATTATGAACAAGCTGCAATGATTGCCGTAAAATGTGTATTCCCAAATGTATCTATATCAGGATGTTATTTTCATTTTGCAAAGGCAGTTAAGAAGAACGGAAAAAAGAAAAGATGTAACGTAACAAAAGAGAGCCGCAACATGCTGCGATTAGCTGCAAACTTGCCACTATTACCATACAAGTACATGTTGCCATGTTGGAAACGTATAAAAGAAACAACTCCAGTCACAGAAAGCGTCCAAAGTTTTTGCAAATACTTTGAAGATCAATGGCTGCGTAAATACGACTTGAAAACTTTAAGCGTTGCATACAAACGTCACAGGACAAACAACCCCGCAGAAGGTTGGAACCATCGTATTAATACTCGAATCACCCGAAATCCACACTTGTATGATTTTATTCACAAAATGAAAAAAGACATGCAAATAGTTGACAGAAACATACGGAATTTTGTCAGCAGGCCATGTCTTAAGAACAAAAGAAGAATTTCGAATATTGGTTTCGACAAGACGTACAAAAAATATTTGTATAAATTAGAACACAACACAATTCAACCAATTAATTTTCTGAAAAAGATGACACTGTTACTTTTACTGAAGTGAAATTAGTTTTGTAGTGATACGTTATATTTTGAGCTAAATAGACAATAATATATAATATAAGCATAAAATGTAAGAATTCAATAAATACTTTCTGCAGCATAAAGTGATTCATATTGTTAATTTTCATCAACTATAATATTCATATAATACATCAAATAACCTTCCTATTCGTAAACCTTCCGGCTCAAAATGTTGAATTTGCAAAATGATGAATTTGCAAAATGTTGAAAGTAGGTCTAGTGGAATTTTTATTTCCACTAGTTTCCTTCTAGTCTCAGAAGGCCGGTGCCTCTCGGCACTTTAGGTCACATTCCAGGAATGTCCAGTCAGTCCATTAAGTCCATTTCCCTGAACGTCCACTCTTCCGTGAATGTACACTTCCCTGAATGTCCCATACCCTGAATGTCCCATTCCTTGAATGTCCAATTCCCTGAATGTCAAGAACCTATCCACTTCCCCAAAGGTCGACTCAACTCTTTTTTTAACCGACTTCTTCTTCTCTCGGTGAGATCTCCATTTCGGATGACAGGTGTCAAACTAAAACCTGTCATATCTCGGAAAATACTGACCCTAGACCATTGTTTTGTATGGAGATATGACGGATGACACCTGTCAAAAATGGTGACTTCTGTCAAAAATGGTGGCACCTGTTAAAAATTTGAGCTGGAAGGCGTAATAAGTAGATTTGCATTTCAACATTTTGGGATTCATCTTTTTGCAAATTCAACATTTTGGCATTTATTGTTCATCTTTTTGCAAATTCAACATTTTGAGCCGGAAGGCATAATTTTGGCCCACATTGGCCTATCGCGTAAAATTGTTTTGGTCATATGCGTTATTGGTAACCCGCACATTATTTTTGGTCAATTGCGTTTTTGATCACTTGCGTATTAGGACAACTGGTACATCGCGTATTTGGCTATCTGCGTGTTTGGTAACATGCGTATCAGGTACAATGCGTACTTTGGCCAAGTGCGTATCTGGTCATCTGCGTCGAAAGGACCCCACATACATGGCTTATATTATTTTTTGTTGCCCTGTTTCGTGATTGACATTTTACGTGTTCTCAATTAATTGTATTTTTAATTTTGGTATGAACGAAAACAAAATAAATGAATGTTCTTTTTGAGTTCATAACACATACTCTAACCTTTTCCCCATTTACCCACTTCGTTGTGGCAGATTTTTAAAGAAAAATAAAGACTTACGCGGTTTCTTAATCTTGCTATCTCCCAAATTTCAAATTGATAAGTAAATTTTTTTTCCTTGCAAAGTTCAAACTTAACCTCCTTGAATTTGCCCTTTAAGCAAAGCAGCCTGTAAACAGAACCCTTTCTTTGTGCAGCCTCCTTGGTTACTTTTTTACTTTGACTGACTCCAAAGAGTTCCACACTGAATGCAAAAAACAATTAGACGAAAACCAACCTCTTTTGACATTTCATTATAAATTATACGGTGTAATATTTTTTTTTTTAATTTCGCTACTCCATGCTTGGCAAGTCCACCCAGATTTATTTTAATTTCTGGTGCCCACCTACTTGAAGTGGCGTGACCTGTATGTGACTAAGACCACATTTGCACGGCATGTTCTACCCGATCGGAATTGGAGGATCGGGTACCCAAAAGGACATTCCGTGTAAACGTGGCCTTTAAAAGATACAAATCACGTGAGCTTAAGTGAGCACGACGCCTTACACCTGATGACCCTCGACTTTAGAATTGGTCAACAATGTTCATCAGGCATGTATCACATATTTTTAATTGAACAATTTGATCAACTGATTTAGAGCATTTTCATATTTCACATTTCCATACTAATCGATGGCCCTTTCTCCAAAACATGGAGAGGTCAAATCGGGTTCAGATTTATGTCCCGAATAGCCCTTTAAAGGATATGGCTAAACCACTGCCACAGCAATGAGACTTCTCACGAGCCATAGCATTAATACATATAATAATAATACCTTGGACACTATTGACACACATTGATCTAGCCCCAAACTAGGATTCCCTGTATCTTGGGTACTAGACAACGATACACATACTTATATAGATAAATATTATACTTAAATAGATAAACAACCATGACTAAAATAATTAATTGTTGTTATTTTATTTATTATGATTACGTGATATTTGCCGTCGTTAGTCAGAGCTAGAGGTGGGTCATAGCACCATTTTGCAATAACGAAACGATTACAAAAGCTCACATAAAGCTCGCTAGGTGGCATGAGTGAATCAGCGTCAGGATCCTGCAGTCCGAAATCATGAATTCGTGTTAGCGTAGTAAAGTCCCAAGCTCGCATCCCATAGACTAGAGATGTATATGAAAAAATTAGATATGGGTTTGCCAGTACCGGATTTTGATGAACAGAACCCGAACAAATCTATTCTGACTTCTTAAACATTATTCAAACAGAATTCAATACAGTTTTTAAATAAAAGAAAGTTAGTGCCAACAACGGTAAATCTAAATTTAATGACTGGGCAACATTTGGAATTCGTAAAAGTAGAGCTATCTTGTATGATCTTTATGAACAAAAAACCTATAACTTTGATATAAAATTTCATGACTATGTTAAAAAATATTCCAAAACTTTCAAGTTGGTTTGTAGAACTGCAAAAACTTTACACATAAATAGAAAAATACAAAATTCAACGACGATCATAAACCGTGAAACTGGCAAAGTTATACCAAGGGATAATGATTTCTGCTTAAAGATAGGTGATATGTTGTTAAATCCAACGCTGAGGTAGCTTGAGCTTTTGAAACATTCTTCACCAATGCACCCTTACTCACAACAGAGCGTCTAAATTCATCTCCATATGAAGCAGAGGTTTTGTTAAAAAACAGCACTAGCATCGGTAATGTAGATTTTAAATTTTATCATGTATTTCCCCAGGATATTGTCAAAACGTATAGATTACTTAACTTAAAAATACTGAAGACCTGTGGGATATGTCAGTCAAAGTCAGTCAAATACTTGTTATAGCCCCACACCTAGCTTATATATTTAATAAATGTGTTGATGATAGAGCTTTCCCAGACCTCATGAAACACAGTAAACTTATACCTCTGTTCAAGTCGGGAGACAAGGGTGATCCGTCAAATTTCAGACCAATATCGGTTCTTCCAGCACTAAGTAAAATTTTTGAAAAGATTATACTCAATCAAATGCTCTCTCATTTCAACCGTACAAAACAACTCCACGCCAAGCAATACGGTTTCACTAGGAGTAAATCGACTACGCATGCAGGTATTACCCTTATATCTCATATTTATTCTGCATGGGAAGCCGCACAGGATGCTATCGGTGTTTTTTGCGATCTGTCGAAGGCATTTGATTGTGTTGATCATGACACGTTACTAATGAAATTAAATCATTACGGAGTTAGAAATAAAGCGTTGGATCTACTAAGATCATACATACGCAATAGAATTCAAAAGGCAGAAGTCAACGGCGTTAAATCTGATGGATCGGGGGTAAAAGTTGGCGTTCCACAAGGTTCCATATTAGGCCCTTTCTTATTCCTGGTATATATTAACGATCTGCCTATTATGGTGGAGAAATTGACTAACACAGTGTTGTTTGCTGATGATACTACACTGGTCTTCAAAATTGAAAGACAAAAAGAAAATTTTGATGATGTCAATAGAGTATTATCTTTAACCTTGAATTGGTTCACAGTTAACAATTTATTGTTAAATGCTGGTAAAAACAAATGTATCAAATTCTCACTTCCAAATGTCAGGCAGTTGGGACCAGTTTAGTGTTGGACAGCAATACGTTAGAATTAGCAAATGACACGAAGTTTCTTGGAATAACCATTGATAACAAATTGCAGTGGGGACCCCACATAGAAAAATTGGCTGGTAAATTAAGTTCTGCGGCTTACGCTGTTAGGAACATCAGACAAAACACGGATGTGGGTACATCTAGGCTAGTATATTTTAGTTACTTTCATAGTGTCATGTCCTATGGTATCTTGTTGTGGGGGAAAGCAGCGGATATTCAAACTATTTTTATTTTACAGAAAAGAGTTATTCGAGCAATTTATAATTTAAAACGCACAGACTCCAAGACAGCTTTTTAAAGAAATTGACATACTAACTGTAGCTAGTCAATTTATTTTCGAAAAAATAATGTATGTACGCAAGAACCTTACAAAATTTCCCAAACTTAGCGATAGCTGTAATGTTAACCTAAGTAATAATCACAGACTACTTGCGCCCCGGTTTAGACTCGCGAAGGTTAGCAATTCTTTCAAGGGTCAATGCATTCTATACTACAACAAGATACCTCTGGAGATTTTGAAATTGCCATTTGAGCAATTTAAAATCCATGTTAAAGCGACTTTGTCGAAAAAGGGATATTACAATGTTCAAGATTACTTAAATGATGGGTCTGTATGGGGTTAATCTGGCTCAACACAGACCTTGCTGTTAATAATTTTGTAATTATTTATTCCTGCTTATTAATTATGATAATGACTAAATATTATATTTTGTATTAGTTAAGCATAAGCAATTTTTAAAAAGAGATCTAAAAATCAATCTGTGGGAGTTTCTACGCCCTCCTTCTCCCACAGTGGTCCAATGTAGAGAAGTGGCAAAAAATGACGATTGCTATGTATATGTAAATATCTACAGTAATAAAGACATTTGGAATTTGGAATTTGGAATTCGCGCTAAGTAGCGCGACCTTGGGACTTCTTTCTTCGCTTCGCACTTCTTTTCTTCTTCACTTCACTTCTTTTGGGTGATTCGGGTCAGTCTATCGCCGCACGGTAGACCTAATTTTTAAGTTCATAGATATTGGCACTTCAATTTTTAAAGTCGGAAATTCCATCTGTTTTTTTCGCAGGACTGATATGGACTAATAACATATGTCATGAGGAAAAAGTATGTAAAAAATGCTGGAAAAAAATGTTTTCAGAGAAAAATCCATTGTTTTCTTCTTAAATTGGACTCACTTGGCACGTGATTGCCAAAAATCATATGAAATTATAAGTGATACACCACCGAAAAAAAAGATGATTTGTGCAGCCACTAGCAGCCTTGGGAGAAATCAGTTGTCAAAGTTTGCTATAATTTGATTTTGATTTGATTTTTTCAAAAATGAGATTTTCTGGGGCAAGTCTTTACATTTAATTAGCCATTTTCTTTTTCAGTTATACCTGTATAGTGCGATCAGTTAATCCGGCTTATCGCGATATTTTTTTATTCCGAATTTAGTGTACTGTTTGCTTTGTGAATTTTTCCGATGTTTTCTAAGTTTATATCAAGGAAACATTCTAGCCCCGGTTTATTGTGGTGATAAGAATTTATTCATTACAAATTATACACCAAATAGAACTTAGAAGATACGAAAATTAGGCATATTATAACACACCTATAATTTGTAAAGTATACATAAGTAAATATAAATAAAACCTATGTAGGTATTTCTGTTTTAGGAGATCAAGCTGTCACCAAAGTATTCCTGCTCCATCTTCGCATTGAAAAGCCCTGACATGTTGTCTCGTGCCTCTTACTCTCATGGAAACTGCTCCATCCCGGTTTATTGAATCCATACAAACTTCCCATACAAAATTACAAACTTTGAAGATCCTTTTGGCCCTTTAACACTGGGTTACAAACACGATCTTTAAATTTTAAAGCCCCTATTAACGTAACGCGTAAAGGCGTGTGTACTATCATGAGCAGTATGTACTCAGAAATAAGAACCATGTTTTATCAAATAAACAAAATTTATGGAAATTACACGCATTAGAGTTTTGCGGGGCTGTTTGATATGCTAAATAAAATACGGCTTAATTTATACGAGATAAAGTATCTTTTAATATAAAAATTGTGTCGGCTGTAGCCGACGTGGCGCCAGTGGCACGACTTTCAGTTGTCGGCCAGTGCTGACTAGGGCAGTCAAAAGGTTAAACGACGACCTCTGTGGAGCTGCGGCGGACCTTGTGAGAGGTCCTGGGTTCGATGCCCGGCTGGAGACACAGAAAAAAACTCCAAGTCTTGGATGTTTATCCCATATGTATAAACATACGGGATGCGGGTACGGAACCCTAAAAAAAAACGGCCAAGTGCGAGTCGGACTCGCGCACGAAGGGTTCCGTACCATTATCTATGAAAAACCGCAAAAAAAAAAAAAAAAAAACATGTCTCTTGTAGGTATGGAAGCCCCACTTAAATTTATTAATATACTCAATATATTGTGAACATTTTAAGCCTCTACCTGCTACCATTATCCATATCGATCAAAAATTAGCAAAAAAAACACGTTTGTTGTATGGGAGCCGCCTCAAATATGTATTTAACTTCGTAAGGCCCAATGTATATTTTATTGTACATAATTACGCTTAGCATTCGGGCCCAAAGATTTAAATAAAACCCTCTCCTAAACGCCCACTGTACCATACAATGTACATTGAAGTTTTATGGATTTCACTTTTAAATTTTCGCGCCATCTGTAATTTCTTCTAGAATTTGTGATTGGTGGATTCAATAGAAGAAATTTTTATAGTGAGACTTGAGAGAAATTAGTAGGTAATCTGCAAAAATCCGCAATTTGTGTAACCATGGCACGTTGTCAGCAGACATGTAAGTATTAATCATAATTAATCTATGAAATTATATGCTCCCTCGTTTCGGAAATAAAAAACTAATAACGGATGTATTCACTTTTACGAATACATATTATTTTGTATCAATCACTCTAATATATTAGTTTATGCCGTATCGAAAAATGATGTACAATTAGATGCACATTGAGCTTTACTGCTTAGTGTCAGGTAAACAATAATGTGCATTATGTTGTGCAACGGGCTTGACTGTTTACTTTAATAGTTAGAAGATGATTTTTTATTTTAGCTCTCAGGGATGTAGAAATAGCGGATCTGTATGTTGTACCAAATAAAAAGTTCCGTAAGGCTGGATCTAAACATTTGCCTTATATTTCGGAAAAGGTTGCTAGATGCCGTCACTGTCATTATAACATAACTCTGTTCAAACGCTTTAGCTGTTACCTTGTGCCTCATCAAATTAAGAAATTGCTGTCACGAGTTCCACGGCAATGAAGACTGATTTAATTTTAGGTGTAATGTTTTGTTTCACTTTTTAAATACTTTATAAAACTATAAACACATAGTTACAAATACAGAATATCACAATATATTTTTATTGTAATATTCTTTATATCTTAAAGCCCGATGTACATTTAAATGAACGATGAACTACGAACCTAAAATTAGCCACATTCTATTCCTTTTCACATTAAAGTACGTATAAAAAAAACTGGTTGAGTTTTTGGAACAAAAATGAACTTTAATCTGCGTTGGCCGGAACTGTGTAGTAGATAATAATAATAATAATAATAATAATAATAATAATAATAATAATAATAATAATAATAATAATAATAATACCTTGGATATCATTTTACACACATTGATCTAGCCCCAAACTAGGATAATTGTACATTTTAATGCACATTGCGCTTTTAAGTCAGCTAGTCCTTAAATAACGGTTATAACAAAATGGAAGTACGCCTTTTCAAAACGCCTTACGAGGTTATAACAAAATGGAAGTACGCCATTTCAAACAGATAAAACAACTCGGTTTCTGATGAAAGACAACAGTTTTAAGGTAAGAAATATATTTTATCTACACACGTATCATAAACCCTCTTTACTGCGTGCAAAAACCGCACGTTACGATCAGCATAATGTTAAACTACTTGGTAAAAACTCATTTCTTATCTGAAAAATTACACATTATGACCATAATGTGTAATTTTTCTACATATTATGACATTCAAATTTCGAACGCCGACGCCCGCCTGCATGCCGCTCCTAGTTCGTCTGTGAATTTGGTACTGACATTCAAATTTCGAAAGCCGACGCCCGACTGCGTGCCGCCCCTAGTTTGTCTGTGAAGTTGGTACTACAGAACAAGCTAAACAACTGCAGAGCCACAATGCCGGTCAAACATGCGGTTCCTGAACACATCATAGAGCGCTTATGATATGTGTGTAGATAAACTAGCGTGTGTAACTGTACATAATTAGGCATTAAAACTGTCGAGTGATATTATTATGAAACTCGCCTTCGGCTCGTTTCATAAACCCACTCTCGAGTATTGATGCCCTCCATTATGTAGCAGTCACATAAACTACTATAAAAAAGTCAAATGAAATGAGAAACTCAAACTCAAACTCAAACTCAAAAGTACTTTATTACTGTAGATATTTACATATACTTAGCAAACGTCATTTTTTGCCTCTTCTCTACATTGGACCACTGTGGGAGAAGAAGGGCGTAGAAACTCCCACAGATTGATTTTCAGATCTCTTTTAAAAATAGGTTGTGCTTAACTAATACAATTATGATTTATTTTTATTTAATAAGCTGGAATAAATAATTACAAAATTATCAAAATCAAAATCAAAATCAAAAATCATTTATTTCCATAGGATGTTGTTACATCACTTAGATCCGTCATTACATTTTTTTGGGTGAGTTCACTAACCCAATGGCGGAATCTGTGGAGAAGAGCTCACCGAAGAAACTCCACAGTCGTCGCATCTTTTGCGTTTCCTTTTTTAAATAAAATATTCCGTAAACGTTCCGTTCCGAGAACCTCCTCCTTATTTGAGATCTTGTTAAAAAAAACGCTTACTAAGTAGTGAAATCAGCAAGATTCTATTGTCTTACCAATACTATCACACCATTAAGTATTTTGGCAATCCTCTGCTAACGATCTAAAGCGCTATGAGTTGTACTAGAGGCCTCCCCCCACCCGCGCGTCTGCCTCGAGCTCCAGTCAGGTGACGCGTGCATTATGCATGCATGCGTCTGCATTTAGCGATAGAGGACGCTCGCGGTCCCTCCAATCCGACCCACTGCACTGATCCACTGATTATGTGACGCTAGGCCACCGCATATTCCCTTTTGGCTTTAGAATTCCGTCCTCAATTCGAAAATCTGAATAACCGAGCAATGTGGAGATTTTAAGGATGCAAGTTCGTAGGCCACCGCAACTGAAAAGGACTTGCCGCCAGCGAGACAGTGAGTTACCCTATAGGTCCCCTGTCCCACTGTCTCTCTGAAGAGACTACGTACACTGACACAATGTGCATGTGCACGGCTAAGAACAACCAAAGTTAAACCTTCATCGTGAAATAGAACATCTGTATCGCTTACTATCGTGGCACAATGCCTACGAAACAACTGGTACTACGAGATTTAGCGATGCCAGTTTGCGGTAGGTTTGCATGGTAAGCGACAGATTCAGCGATTCTTAAACTAAATTGTGCGACATGGTGGTAAAAGTCAGTGAATGCAGTGAATAACCTCTTTAGGCAGATAGTATAGCGAATCAGCAAGACATCGGGTAGCGGCTAAGATTTTGTACCTTTCGTTTGTTAAGACAGCCCCTCGGTCTTTGATTTATAAGGAGTTGATCCCCGTTTGTTTCGCTAACAATTGATTGCGAATAAGTTACCATACAACATAATATTTTGAAAAGCCCATTGATTTGAAAAGCGCTTTACAGAGTTAATGGTAACTACCACTTTTGTGTACCTTTAAGACCGCTTTTACATTCGGGCGTCAGTCGCACGACAGCAGCACATGCCTTCGCACTGCACTTCACTGGTGATCACGCGATAATGCTCAACTATGGTAACCCCGGGTGCTGCTGCTGAGTCGGCCGGCAGCGCGGAAGAAATGCATTAAATACGCACAGCTAATGGGAAGTTATCTGTTTGTTCCTTTGGGCGTCGAGACCACAGGGGTGTGGGGTTCGCAGGGTAGGGCCTTCGTCAAGGACATTGGTCGTCGTTTGAGGGACCGAGGATTTCATCACCGCTCCGGATCGTTCCTGTCACAGAGGATCTCGCTGGCTGTGCAGCGCGGTAATGCTGCCAGTGTGATGGGCACGTTTGGTGCGGGCGTTTCTTGGGGCGGTTTATTTTTATAGATATGTATTTTATTTCTTATGTTTAGTTATGACGAAGCGTTAGGCGGCTTTATGTCATTGTATCAGTTAGTTAGTTTCGTAGGTATGGATGAGTAACATAATCGTGGTGCTGCGGGTACCCGTTCCGCTCTGATTCACCGAGGCCCGATTCGGTTACTGTTGAAAGGAGAAAGGCTCTGTGGCCGTAACCTGACTATGTTACGGCGCGTGGGTGAATTGTGAGAATTTAAAGTGAATGCAGACATACGCGTAGGGGTAGGTTTATAAAAGTTTAATAAGGGTTTTAAAAGACTCCATCCCTCTAAAATGTTTGCAAAGGATGAGTGTAAGTTTGTGTATATTGTAAGAAGAAGATTATAAAAGTTAAACTTTAAAAAAACGGCTTCAATCAAAAACTTTTTGATTAGAAACCTCAGCAGCTTAGCAACTGTTGAAATACTTAGTGAATTGAACAGTTCCGATGTGCAGCTGTGGTCTTTATTAGCAGTTCACAAAAGGCTGCGTCGCAAGAATAAATGCTCGAGTTATTAGAAATAATATCTATAGTGTGCCTATAGAGTTCCCTCGATTTCTCCAGGATCCCATAATCAGATTCTGAGTCGATGTCAATGTGACCAATTGGAAAGTATACCCTTAAAGTAAAATAAATAATTTTCCAAATCAGTCCAGCCATCTTTGTGAAATTGCTGAACATACTCTGTGTTGTGCGAAGTCTCAATGATTTCTTCCTCCCCAGTCGGGATTCGAACCTTGAAACTCTAGCTTGGGAAGCACACCACCTCAGCCGCTATACCACAGAGGTCGTCGAACTTCCTTTTAAATAAAGAAGCCATATGAAAAATGCTTTATTCAAATAAAGTATTCTCAGGTTACATAATGTCGCTGACTCGCTGAGTGTATTGCTTTCTTCGTTTCTAAATGTAATATTCCATGGTACCGGCGGCGGCGTCGGCGGCGCAGTGGCAGATAACATCAAGTACTATAACCGTCGTGGCGTATACTCGTATCTCCCAATAAGTGTATCATTTCAGATGCAGCTGAACATAATTTAGGAGCATTAAATATGCAACCGCGCTCCCAACATTGTGATGGACTGTAATCCTAACACAATAAGGATTAGTTTTGTCGCATATCCGTCCTCGGTGGTTGCAGTGAGTATGAAATAATATACAAGAGCGTATTATACTGAGTAGGAGCTGATGTCGTATGGAATATTGTGGAATTTGTGCCGAATTTTGTTTTTCTGTATGTTTTGATTGCAATGCAATAAAGAAATCATGAAATTATTTGCAATAAAGAAATCATGAAATTATTATGAATTGCTTTATGAATTTCTGATCATTTTAGATAGTTTGTTAAGGGAAATATTAAACTGCACATAAAAATTGCTTCGATAGCATAGGTGAAGGGTAAAGGGGGTGAGAGAAGCGAAGCCCCCTTTATCCTTCGTGTTAGGTTCAGCATGTTTCAAGTTTATGTTTTAAGTATTTGTTGTTGTTCTTAAACAACAAATACTTAAAACATAAACTTCACTACACATTTTATTTTATTTTCTTTATTTAGGACATCAACAGCAAGTTACAATGGTAATTAACGTTAAAATTAAACAATTTAGAATTGCCAATAACAGATATCCCCTAATTATACAGTGTGAAATTGAAGTTGCGGCGGAGATAAAAACCGTCACCTAAATTATAATTATAAGCCAATACATATAAGAATATAAATACTTACAATATAAACTATGGATATATAAAAAAACATATAAATACCTACAGATCTGCATAAAATAAATATCTAAGTATCTAATATATACACATACATACATATGTATGACTTCATCAGTTGTCATCGCCGTCTGGAGGCAACAACTTATTGACAATATTGTGTCTGAAAGATGTTTTGGAGAGTTGAAATAAATCTACAGATTTAAAATATTTATTGTATGTGTTAGCTATACGAGTTAAGGGTTCGTTATTTGCATAATTAGTACGATGACTTGGTGCATATATAAGTGGAGTATGGCGTGTGCGACGCCTGGGAGTTAGAAAACTAATAGTGGACAGTAGTTCCGTAGAATCAAGCCTGGTACGAAGAATGTCATAGAGGAGCATCATATCCAATACTGTCCGCCTCTGTTCTAATGATAAGTGGTGGTGTTTTATGCACCTACCTTCATACGAAATATGAGAACGTCGTGTTTTATAGTCAAGAAATCTCAAAAATCGTTGTTGAATACTCTCGATACGATGCTTATACACGTCATATTGAGGAGACATCAGAAACTGCATCCGTACTCCAAAATACTACACGTACGTAGGAAAAGAAAACTATTTTGATACATAAAGGGTCATTGAAGATGGAGCATGTCCGTATAACAAAACCAAGATTTTTATAGGCTTTATTGCAAATAATTTCAATATGGTGACGTAAAAGAAACTTACTGTCGAAGTAAATACCCAGGTCGCGAATTAGAGAGACTCTATCAATAGACGTATTGGTAATTGTGTAATTATTTACGATTGGTTTTCTTTTATGGGTAAAACTTATGACTTGACATTTCTGGACATTAACTGTTATCCGGTTTCTAATGTAGTATTATATATTCCTCAAGATTATGAAGGTCGTTTTGTAATCTGGAGCAATCATGTGAATTCTATATATCAAGAAATCTTTAGTGTCATCGGCGTAAATGAGCAATTTAGCATTTTTAAGACATTTATAAACATCGTACAGATATACGTTGTAGAACAGAGGCCCAAGATGGGATCCCTGTGGGATGCCAGATGAAATTGTAACGTAATCGGATCTAAAGCCACCCATCACAACAGTTTGAGACCTATTAGAATGATAGGATTCTACCCAGCGAAGCAAATCTCCGTGGATACCAAGGCGATGGAGTTTCTGCAGAAGGATGACGTGGTCCACCCGATGAAAAATCCACCGACCGACCGACCTTTAAAAAATCCATGTTGTTCATCAGGGATTGCCCTGGACAATACCGGATAAATCTCATCATAGACTATCTTTTCAAAGATCTTACTGAAAGTATTTAGGATTGAAATTGGTCTGTAATTCTCAATTTTAGTGGTTAGACCTTTTTTGTGAATTGAAACAATACGTGCTTTCTTCCAAATAATTGGGAATAGATTTATTGAAGATGATGAATAGAGGATAAGATAAAGAAGGTGCATATTTAACAATGAAAATGGAGGCTACATTATCGTCTCCTGCCCCTTTACTGGTAGAGAGTTTTTTTAGTAGAAGTTTGACTTTGGATTCTGAAATTTGCATTGCATGGATACCATCGTAGTCACCGTATTGGGGTGGTATCTATAGTAGGGTAAGATGAAGTAATAGGAGAGAACATTTTCATAAAGAAGTAATTAAAACCTTTAGTGATATCGGGACCATTATTTAGCTGCGTATTACCTACTGTAACTGTGTTGGGATACTGACTTCGACCTCTTTTTGATTTGACAAATACCCAAAAGTTTTTAGGATTACGTTTTATTGAATCCTGAGCATTAATGGTCATTTCTTTGTAACAGTCTTTATGAATTTTATGAAAAAAGGGCCTCAAAAGTGAAAACTCTTGATAGTCATTAAGATTACCATATTTCTTCCAACGTTTCTGTCTTTCTGGCGAATTATTTTAACTAAATTACTGGAGTACCAATTTGGATAATTATTATTTTTATGTGTTATTACTATTGGAATAAACAACTGGAAACACTCATAAATTCTTTCGTAAAGTAATGATGCAGAGTCTTCGGTGTCTAACTGGTCGAGGTCAGAAGTCCATTCAAAACCCATGAGACGTTGGTTTATTTTCTCTTAATCTCCTTTGTAGAATTTAAATTTTCGAACAGGAGCGAGAGCAAGAGGTGAAAAATAAATATCTGCATTAATGAGTAAAGTCGGATGAAAAATATCTACTTTTGATAGTGGTGGTGAGCATCTATTTAATTCAAGGTGGAAATTACTAAAAACAAATTTTAAGGTGTTTCCACATGGGTTTTTAAGAAACTTACTTTGTAAAAAACCATATAATGTCATTAAGTCCATAAAATCCCTGGCTAATAATTGTAGTTCTACAGATCTTGCGCTATGAAAGAGAGGGCCTTCCAATGTCCATTCGATGAAAGGTAGATTAAAGTTGTCCGAGCGAAATTGATTAATAGTATTGGTCGTGTAATTCATAAAGCGGGACATATTCTCTGTTTGGTGTTCCTTGTCAGGTATATAAGTAGAAATGATGTAAAGGTCTTTGTCAGAATTGAGTGATTTAAATGGAATAATAACACGCAGAATCTCCGTGGGGGAATTGAATAACTGATCTGAGATGTGGAATTAAGTTCCCTACGCACGCAAGTCAGAATACCTCCACCAGTCTTTTTATTTGTCGCAATAAAATCTCGGTCAAGACGGTGTACGTCATACCCTGACAACAGGGTACCATACACATAAAATATTTAAAATATAAAAAGTGTTTTTGCTGATCCTTTTTTGCTGTGCAAATCTGTTTATTTTTTTATGTGCGATTAAATTGTTAATTATTTACCCGTTTATTAATTATTTATATTCCTGCATTTAAATTTTTAATTTATATCAATAAGTATCGCAATATTTGTATTAATTACAAGCACCCAATTTTTAAGAGATCTTAAAATTAATATGTGGGAATTTATTTGCCCTTCTACTCCCACAGTGGTCCAATATAGATAAGAAGTAAAAAAATACGTTAACTGAGTATATATATAAATAACTACATTAATAAAGAAATTTTGGCTTCGATTTTGCCTTTGACACATTTCTCGGATTATTTACATATTCTCTGCCCGTCGAGCCTCCTCTTCCAAGAATCCGACCAAGTCGGAGAAGGCGGGCAGGTCCTCGGCCGACCTCCCGTGAGACTGTTCGAAACGAGTCTGCACGTCAGCGGGTAGGCGGGAAAGTACAATGTACAACAGTAGGTACGACCATTCACCAACCGGAAGTCCAAGATTCTCTAGAGCCTTGGTGACGGACAACAATGGGTTCAAAACCTCCGTCTGTATGGCCCCGACCTTGTTCACAACCGGGATACCAAACAAACGGTTCAGTTGGGCATCGGCCAACCTCCGTTTGTTATGGTAACGTCTGACCAACAATTGTCTGGCCGTTTCATAGTTACCCTCCGTAACTGTCAAATGAGCGACCAGCTCCCTAGGCTCACCCCTCAATGCTGCCACCAGCTGAGCCATCTTGACAGACTTGGTAATGTCCGATCTCATGTGCACCAAACTGTCGAACAGATTGATGAAGCTCATCCATTCACCGGACACTCCGTCAAAAGTAGGCATAGTTATGGCAGGTAACCTGGACCCCGAACCCTGAAGCGGCAGAGGTGCTTCAATGTCACCACCATGGCTGGACTCGCGCTGTCTACGTATGTCCGCAGCCTTCTGCGTGATAGCAGCTGCCATCTCCATACATTGGTCGACATCCCCTAGCAACCGTGACAGCCTGTCAGGTGCGCAACCATCAACTGATTCCGCCTGCGCGGACAATTCGAGCACCCTATTGTAACGTTCCTTAACGTCCATAGACCGCTCCAATACCACATCATGCCTATCTAAACGGTCTATCAGACCGTGTGCGGAGGAAAACCATCTGAGTTCCTTAGAAACACCCTTCTGGATTTCAGATAACGACATGATCGGAACGATACTTACTCACAATTTGCAGTAACTCAATTTTATTGGACCCTCCAGTCTACAACCCAAACGAGGGAACCCTAAACTATAACTTAAACAATGTTGTTTTCCTTAAACAATAGGAACCGAGTTTTATATCTATATACATTCTGTAAATAACAATTTAGTCTCCCTTTATCACTACAACACACACAGATAGTCAATATTAGTTCAAGTTATAAATTGCTATAAACTGAAAACAATGTAATAGCCTGCTATCAATAGATGTAACTACCTATGTTACTAGACCACTAATATATTGACTAACTGGTAATTCAATGCACATTTCAATTCAATATCTGTCTGTCTACTACCAGCAATAGACTTATAGCTTACAATACTACCAATCTATGTGGATACAGGAACAACCAGTTACTTAACCGCCTATACCTACAGATTGATAGTCCCAAATCGTGCCTTCCTGGAGCCCTTGACGGCTGCAAATCTCAGGAAGCCACGCTCTAGCTACCAAATTGTTCAGGCTTCTCGGCACCTAATGACCTCGTAGGCGCCCATCAGCTACGAGGTAGCGTAACGATCAGTTGCCAAGAAGCATGAACGTCGGCGATTCACCGAGCTGAAGTAATTGGGGTCGATCTAACCTGGTCTGTGCTTCGGTCCCGTCAACCTCCTGTCTCTCTGCAAGGCCCGGGTGCACCCTAGGCTCTTCTTGGTAGACAGGTTCTTCAGCCAACCTCCTATGACTGGCGGGCCAGCTTCAATGAGCACAGTGTTCCAACACAGGTTATGTTACGTGGTAAAAACCAATCGGCCACGTAAATGCGAACTTTATCTGGTTCGGGGAACCACAACACACTCAGCTATATAGACAATCCTGAGGGAAACCCGAATACATTCCAGATGGCCTGCGATTTAATTTCAATACCCTAACCAAAACGCGTTTACATTGCGAGGGCTATCGTCTGTCAGTTGTCAAAAAACTGCTAGGTTGGCAGCAACGTCAAATTCAAAATGGCCGTTCAGAAACCATCGATCGAATATCGATTTGGAATCGAACAATGTTAGTACTGATTTGTGTTAGATTGGGTTCTAATGTGTGTGTCGGGTCAACGAAGTATCTGTTGTCGATGGTCGCTCTCTTAGCTTTGGGTTGAAGTATCATCTGCAGTCAGATATCTGCGCGTTCGTATCCGTAGTTTCCTATACTTTAAATCAGTGAAATAATCGCTGTAACCATTTGCTCCCGTGTAGACTAAACCCCTGTGACCATTAACAATGCCCGTGTGACTAACAGCCCCCTTGTTGACTAACAGCTCCCTTTTCGACTAACAGTCTCCTTAGCACTATTGTCGACTAACAGCCCCATTAGCACACTTGTCGACCAATAGCCCCATTAGCATGTTTAACGACTAATAGCTCCCTTTTCGATTAACAGCCCCCTTAGCCCCCTTGTCGACTAACAGCCTACTTTTCGACTGACAGCCCCCTTTTCGAATAATTTTACATTTACAGAAAAATATACAGAATATTTATTAGTACTAAAATACCAAAAATATATAAAAATTAACATTAATAACGATGGGTATCAAGAATTTATTGATATTCTATAGTATGCTCCAAATCAGCTATTATCTCCAAATCAACTCATATTTTTTTCCAAAAGTTGAGCCAAAATTGTTACTATTTTATTGAACTGTTAGTGGAATTCTATTGGTGTCAAAACTTCAAACTAGGTATCTCAACTGACAGCTCTGTGCCTTAGCTTCTATTTTTAAACTATAATATAATTTAGTTTAGTCCTAGTGTACGCGCAAAATGCACTGCCATTGGGCAATTCACTGCCAGTTGCAGAACGATCTTTAATTTTCAAGCCCCATTAAAGGCTAATCACTTCTCAGCTCCATAAATTTTTGTTATTTTGGTAAAACATGGCTCTTATTTTGAGCACATAGCGCCCATGACAGTTCACACGCCTTGGCATTACACCCATTAGCGTTGAATGGGGTTTTAAAATGTACATATCGTTCCTGTAACTGGCTGTAACCCACATACACAGTAGCGGAAACAATCAAAGGATATATATCCTTTGATATATATATCATATGACCTGATTGGTCTAAACACACAAAAGATAATGTTTTAGATGACACAAATGTGCCGCGGCGTTGTTTTGAATTATACAAATATGCTGTGTGTCAAATATCAATGCAACCAATAATAAAAAAATACGGTCATGTTTCACCATGTTAAAGCTAGTAAGAAATGTGATATCGGAGAAAAAACGGATTGTACAGAGTCACGAACTTAACTGAGTAATTATGGGGCAAATTGTTGTTGTCTAATACCACCGCCACACTCTGCTCCTCGTTCTGTTTCTCGCTCTGCCACAATGTTGCCATCTAAAGAGATGTTTAACTCGGTTAAAAAAGTTTAACTCGCGCCAAAAAGAGACAACATGACGAGGACGTTGCCACACTACATCTCTGCCTCCTTTCCTCGTTATTTCCCACGACGCAATGCCAAATAGTAGTTTATGTGACTGATACATAATGCCTAATTATGTACAGTTACATACATTAGTTTATCTACTCACATATCATAAGCTCTCTTTGATGTGTTCAGGAACCGCATGTTTGACTAGCATTGTGGCTCTGTAGTACCAACTTCACGCAGACGGGCGTCGGCGTTCTAAATTTGAATGTCAGTTCCAACTTCACAGACAAACTAAGGGCGGCAAGCAGGCGGGCGTCGGCGTTCGAAATTTGAACGTCATAATATGTAGAAAAATTACACATTATGGTCATAATGTGTAATTTCTCAGATAAGAAATGAGTTTTTACCAAGTAGTTTAACATTATGCTGATTGTAACGTGCGGTTTTTGTACGCAGTAAAGAGGTTTTATGATACGTGTGTAGATAAATATTTTAATAAAATTAAGAGTATAATACGAAAATAAAAATCCACTCCACTAACATCATGACAACAATACTAGAAAATACTCAAAAAAAAAATTTTATAGACAAAATGAAGCGAAAGAACCGTTTCGTAACAATAGTAAAGAGTCTCACATAAACCACCGCATACGAACGTAGACAATTCTCATCTTCCGTCCGACAAAAGGCAAGTTTCAGCAACGGGAAACTTCTCGGGGAACTAGTAAAAACCACATCGTTTTTACTCAGGCCCACTGTATTTAAGTTTAGATTGCGGACCCCCCGCTCTTGCGACACGGAAGCAGGCTGCAACTCCTTCAAGTTTTCTTCCTACATGTTCATTACTTTGTGTCAAGGAGACTTTAATATGGAGACGCTTTTCGCTTAGCCCACGTTCAGATGGGGGCGGCCATCGAAAACTCTGCCATGGTCGCCTTTTGACGGTTATATACAGGGTGTTTGGTAGAAGGATGCAAACTATAGTTTACGGCGCATAAGTTGAACAAAATGGCGGCTGTCTGCGCAGGTACAATGTTAAACAAAAGCCCGCGAAATTAAAAAGTACTTCCGACTTTTTCTTTTTAGCTTTATTTGGAATAGGTCATTAAACTCTTCTTTTGGTAGGTATTCAGAAGGTTTTCTTATCTTCTTCCAAGGAAAAAGAAGCAGATGGCGTGAACAAAAAACTGGGCTGCCGCAGGGAAGTGTGCTGTCTCCGTTGTTATTCAACATCTATACTAGCGATCAGACAATCTTCGAAAACCTACGACATTTCCTCTTCGCGGATGATCTAGCACTGGCAGATCATACCCTAAGCTCAAGCAAGCAAAGAATTTAAAATCATGGAAGCCGATCTAACATATGCCCTTGAAAGTCTCTCAGTGTATTATAGGGAAAACTACCTGCAAACAAACCCAGCAATGATCCAGATCTGCGCATTCCACCTCAACAACCGCAAGGCAACAGAGAAGAGGATCATCATCTAGCATAGCAACAAGCTAGACCATACTTTCACCCCGGTGTATCGGGGAGTAACGCTTGACTGCACTCTATCGCTCAATAGTCACTGCCAAAAGAGCAAGCTGAAAGTCTTCGCGAGGAACAACCTGTTACGACGCATTACGGGCACAATGTGGGGCGCTCACCCGCAAACATTGAGAACCACTGCCTTGGCTCTCTGCTACTCAGCGGTGGAGTATGCTGCCCCAGTGTGGAACAACTCCCCACATTCTAAGGAGATCAACCTGGAAAATGTACTACTGTGCTTGATTCAACTTGAACGCCACGTTGTCACTAATGCGCTGTAAGGAGTTATTTTGGCTTTCTAGGATAGGATGGGGCGGGCTACAGACACGGCGTCATCCACCACTACTCCAAAAGAGGCTATGACGCGGATGATTCACCGTGGGGCTGGGGAGCTTGTACAGCAACCCCTCGTGTCGAACGCCTTCTCCATGTCCAGGACTACTGCGACGGTGTATTTTTCCCTGTTCAGACAGACCGTCGTGTCGTTTAGTACCCAGTTGACCTGGAGCGTCGTCGAACGCTCTGGCCTGATGCCGAACTGTTCCGGGTGAGCTTGGGTGTGCGGCAGCAGTCTTACTAGTAGCAGCTTCTCAGTCACCTTTGATATGGTGCTGAGGTACAGGGCCGATAGCTCTCGGGCTTCTTGATGTTCTTGCCCGCCTTGGGGAGCTTGATGACCAGGCCTTCCTTCCTTGGAGTTGGGAAGTGCCCCGTGCGCATGATGTCTTAAAACAGGCGTGTCACGGCCACCACAGTCGAAGGCGGCAAGTTGCGCAGCGCCATGTTGGTGACGGGGTCTGCGCCCGGGCATTTCCTGGGCTTGGTGCGCCTGATCAATCGCAGGAATTGACCGGGCGAGAAGAAGATTTGGTCCTCTCAGGAGCTATCGGCGTCGCGAAGTAGTGTCGCAGGTGTTCCTCCACTGCTGCTACGTGCTCGGCGTCGTCGGTATGGTACGGCTTGAACTGCCTCTCCAGGCATTCGGCCAAGGCTCGGTCTTCTACTCAGAATCCAGAGATTCTGAGTAGAAGACCGAGCCTTGGCAGGTCTGAGCTGGCCTGCCTTCTCGCGCTGCTTATGCTTTTTGGATGACTTGCTTAAAATGATATATGAAAATACTATCGTATGAAGTAAATGTAAGTAAGTATATGAAGACATTAAAGCAAAATCAATACTAAATTCCCTAGCCCGAGGGAATAATAAGACATTCTTTAACTGAACAACAGAACAAAAGCAAAGTTGTTTAATTTTTAAGCAAAACAAAATTTACTAAATTCTCATAGAAATTTTCTAACCCTATTTTTGACATAAGAGGATCATTTTCTAAGTACGCTGTAACATGCCCTGCTTTATTTGTAACCAATAGGCTAAATGCCATACAAACTTCTATTACCCCATATTACCATAGGTGGAATTTCCAAAAATCCTTCCTTAGTGTATGCCTACACTATGTGCAAAATTTCATTTTATTTTGTTTTGAGACTTTGTTTACACAACTTGATCCCCCTTTTCGTTGGGTTCGTTGGTTCGTCGAGCTGGGCGTTGATGAGTCAGCGAGTGAGTCAGGCCTTCTCTTTTTATATATACAGATAACATACAGATGACGCTTCCAGTCTTAGTTATTCCATATTTTGTGGGGAATCAAGACACAGTTTGCATGAAGAATTTACGATGGAAAATAGGACTAGGGATGAGTGTGCCATTTAGCTTCGACGAGCCGTTACTGCTCTGGAATGTTCATTTTTGTGTAAAAACATTACATTTTGTTGTTCCATTTTATAGACTGGCATTGAACGAAGAGGAACGTATTCTGCGTTCGTCTAGACGAGATTTCAAGAATTCATTAGCAAGGTAAACACGTGTACCTGTACGAAGATGTACTATGAACATAAACATTTACATACACCCACATACATTGCTTCTGGGATACCCTGTGATATAGTGTTTCGGATATTTACTAGCGAAGGTCCATATAACATGTGTAATTTAACCCAGATCCGCCTACTGGCCGTTTAAGCGCCCGATTTTTTTCATAGGATTTGTACCTTAACAAAAGTTAATATTATTATTATAAATGTGAAAGTAGCGATGTTTGGGTGTTTGGATGTTTGTGTGTTTGTGCCTCAATCACGCTAAAATGGCTAAACGGATTTGAATGAAATTTAGCACAGAGATAGTTAATGAGTTAGATTAACATGTAGTATACTTTTTATCCGACTGCACTAGAAGGAGGGTTACGTTATCTCGGTAAATGATCATTCCTAGGAATACGCAGATGAAATCAAACGCTAATATGTTAATGAATCATCAACATGATGTTTTATTTCAAATAAATTAAATACACCATCAGTTATAATTTCCCCGAAATTTGTATTTGCTGCTGATGTATATACAAATCAGCTCTCGTCACGCATACATTATATTATAATAATACATACAGCCAATTAATGTCCCTACCGAGGGGCATAGGCATTTACCCGGATACGAGTGCGATTAAGTCATACTCCACCACGTTGGCTCAGTGCAGGCTGATGGAGGGGTTTTACGACCACTACCACGTGGCGATAGTAGCCGGGACCTACAACTTATCGAATCCGAAATCCGATAATTATCTTAAGATAAATTAATTGTCTTATTGGTACATGATCAGGAATTGAACCTGCATCTCCTCTGTGAGAAGCAAGCAAGAAACACATTAGACCACGGAGATGTTGAAATAATATTAATTAATGATATTCACTGACAAGACAAAGTCAAAGTCAAAGTCAAAGTTAATAATGTCAATAGAATCAGCTTACGGTCATGAAAACGTGGTTCAAAAAATACCATAGAAAACACATACATGAGTCGCCCCAGGAGGTAACTAAGGAACCAGATTGATTATGTCATGATCCAAACAAGATGGTAACCGTCAATCACCAACACGAAGTCGTAAGTGGGTGCTGACTGCGGCAGCGGCCATCAGTTTTTAGCGGACTTCAAATTTTGTCTCAAAAGTACAAAGAAGCGATCAACAAAGCCTGTTGCTCTGAGTAAACCAGCTTTGATAGAATTTGGTAAAGCTATAAAACCAAAACTATTTTCCTTGCAAATGGAAATGGATCGCTTTGATTCTAGCGAGCATGAATGGATTAAATTGAAAGGCGCAATCCTGACAACAGCCAATGAACTAAGCGGACAATACAAGAGATACAGCAAGAAGAAAAACTGCATTGGTGATAAATCTAAGTAGTTGATTGAAGAAAGGAGAAGTTTGAAGCAAGAAGGTCTTCAAAGTCAAGCCTAAGTAGAGAGATACAACGCGTTACACAGGAAAGTGCAAAGAACAGTAATGTGAGACAAATACGACCAGATACGCTATTTGTGAGGAAATAGAGCAGCATGCAGTGAAGTCACAAATAAAAGACCTGTTTAATAAAGGCGAAACGTTGAGCAAGCCCTTTAAGCCCAAGACATGGATTTTAGACGACAGTAATGGTAACGCCTCAACAGACCTCACGGAGATTTTGCGAAGATTGAAAGAGTACTGTAACGAGCTATATCAGGAAATAGGAGGGCTCAAGGTCAACAGGGCAACAGCAGTGGGGCCTGATGGAGTATCAGTATCAATACTTCAACACCTGGGACCAGAAGGCATTAAAATCCTGTATTCCATATTACAGAAGGTATGGAAAACGGGTGCATGGCCGGAGTAATTCCACTTCATAAAAAGGATTCCACGAAGAGATGTGGCCACTATTGAACCATCTCCCTGATGTCACATGCAAGTAAAGTCATGCTGCACGACGACTTAATTCCATGTGAATAAGCAGCCTTTCATTTATGGAAAGGCGACCAGAGAGCAAATATTAAACGTCCGCCTACTCATTGAAAAATGCCGCCAGTTTAATAAACCTTCGACTTCGTTCAATGGAGCACTATGTTTGAAATCTTGATCGAAATGGGCGTACCTCCACATCTAACATTCCTGATTCAGAATTTATACCTCGAGGGAACCAGTTTTGTAAAGTTCAGAGCTAAGAGAGGTGTTCGACAACCCTGTTTACTGTCACCCAAATTATTCAACCTGAACGGCGAATATGTAATGAGGAAGGCGCTGGAGGAGTGGAGCGGCGGAGTAACAGTGGAAGGTGAAAAGCTTACAAACGATACAAACGCTTACAGATGACACGACAGTACTTGCGTACAACGAAGAAGAAATGGCGGAGCTACTCATGCGAATTGAGGATGAATGTCTTAGGCTCGGTCTTGGGAACAACCATCTTAAGACCGACTGGACATCATGGTGGTGGACCAAGGACAAGAACTCCAGCCGTCAAGTACCCTCGATGTAAATTAGAATGAGTTTGTGTATCTGGGGTCGATGCTGAGTAGCGATGGCAGCTATTCTAGAGAGCTGAGCCGACGTATTGTCATGGCCGAAAGCGCGATATCCAACCTGAAGAAGATCTGGAAGAACAGGAGTATTCGCCGTATAACGAAGGTTCAACTTATCCTGACCCTTGTATTCTCGATCTTCATGTATGGTGCAGAAACCTGGTGCCTGAAGAGCCGGGAACGCAGCAAAATTGATGCGTTTGTGTTGCTGGAAGAGACTACTCAGAATTTCGTGGACCGCCATGAGAACTAACGTGTCCATTCTGAGTGAACTGAAGATCACGAAACGGCAATTTGCCGGGAAAGAACCATAACCTTCTTCAGTTACATTATGCGTTCATCTAGGCACTGGAGGAGCTCATCATAATGGGTCAAGTGGGAGGCAACCGCCCCAGAGGACGTGCTCCAACTAGATGGTCCGACCAGATTAGAGAGGCCACAGGGGGTACTACACAATGCATACCATACTACGCAGAACCGTCAGCAATGGAGGAGAGCATGCGGTCATGATCCTCAGCATTGAGGGACCGATAAAGAAGAATAAAGAAGAAGAAGGTCACAGATGACATTAAAAATTTAGAAATTATCTATGAAAGCACTATCTACAATAGTATCGCAAATCTACTTTGCCATAAAACTGAATGTAATTATAATACCTTGGACACTATTTACACACATTTATTTATAGTAGTTTATAGTAGTGATTTATTTTCCATCGTTCCGCGCATGATTTATGGAATATATCATTTATGTCAAATTATATAGAAAATGGCTTCGCTTATTTTTTATTAAAGTCATTACTTTATGCCCTCTAGAGGGCGCCATATTGAATTTTATATAAAAAATAAGTAGTGGCCGATCAAGACGCTTCTAAAGATATCTCAATTGTCAATTTCTGATATGTAGCATTAGTCAATATTGCTTGGGCTATATTTATACACGATGATCGCTGAATCGGTAGATCCCAGCTGGGAAACCTAAATGATGATATAATAGGGGTATGTATCACCTCGAACACCCAAATGCCGAACCCCCAACTTGGATGATGCACGTGGCTCTGTCCTCTTCAAAGCCGCGGATGATGACTGCAGCAGGAATGTCCAGACGCTTCCAACGATAGCTCATGTGCCAAATTATGATACGTAGTTTATATGTTTAGGTGAAACAAATGAAAATACATATGTAGATACCGGTCAAACACATACTAACCCTTCTTTTGGTTTCACTGTATCCGGGTAATAAAATTACATATAAATTGATCTACTTAAAGAAGAAGTGGAAGAATTTCGCCGAATCGCTTATTAACGCTACCCTACGCTATATAAAGTTTCATGACTCATGTCAGTCTCTCAATAAAACGCAATTTGAGTAGGTTAGATTATTGACCGTGTACCAATGAGACAATTAATTGATCTTAAGTTCATTATCGGACGTTCAGTGTTTCGGATGACACGCTAAGCTATAGGTCCTGGCTACTATCGCTACTTGGCAGTGGTCGTAAACCCCCTCCATCAACCCGCACTGAGCCAGCGTGGTGGAGTATGACTTAATCGTACTCGTATCCGAGTACAGGCCTGTGCCCCTCGGTAGGGACATTAATGGACTATATTTATTATTACAAGTATTCGTGACGATAACTGATTTGTATATATGTCACCGTAAGATAGTCAAAACCGTCAGTTGATCAACTAACGGTTTTTTTCTCGTAAGTTGGTCAATTATCGACCGATGGTAAATTGTAGTTTAGGTGAAACAAATGAAAATACATATATAGATACCGGTCAAACACATACTAACCCTTCTTTTGGTTTCACTGTATCCGGGTAATAAAATTACATATAAATTGATCTACTTAAAGAAGAAGTGGAAGAATTTCGCCGAATCGCTTATTAATGCTACGCTATATAAAGTTTCATGACTCATGTCAGTCTCTCAATAAAACGCAATTTGAGAGACTGACATGAGTCATGAAACTTTATATAGCGTAGGGTAGCGTTAATAAGCGATTCGGCGAAATTTTTCCCCTGAAGGGGGACATGGGGGGTTACAGTTTGTATGAAAATCACAAACTGCTTGATTAACAAGGCTACAATGTTGCAGGTAGGTCGTTTACAATCTTTCACATTTGCCCATACGAAGGGAAGGAATGAACTGTATATGAAAATAAAAAAATATATATTAATGTGAAGTATAGAATTTTATATTATATAGTATATATATGTATATATAATATAAAATTCTATATTTCACATTAATATATATTTTTTTATTTTCTATTTTATTATTTATTATTTTATTATATACTATATATAAATATAGATATGTAGTTTATAGAAGTGAGACGTCAGTTCAGTAAAGGTTTTGTCCAGAATTTGCCCCTAGGTAATGGGGTAAGAGTTTGTATGGAACTCAAAAACTTAGAGCAGCCATTGACAGTGTTATTTTTGTAATTGCCTAAAGTAGTGAGAAAAACGGGTGGAGGAGTATTTATAACAGGGCCGTATCTTGGGTGGGGGGTACTATACGAAGTTAAAAGTTAAATCTGAAGAAACATGTTTCTTCTGACAATGTCAGAGATTATATGGTTATCAGATAATAATTATTAGAGATGAGTGTTTTTAAATTCTTTGTAGGCAACTCTTTGTGTTTGCTAATGACTTGGCCATTTTTACAAAACTCCAAGCGGGTAAAGTCGCGAGCAACGGCTAGTTAGCCAACAAATCCTTACTTACTTACTGACCTGAGCTCAATTCTAAGTTTGTGGTTGTCTTGCGTTTACTGTCTCGTTGGAAAGGATTCTGTTAAGTCTTCCTGGAGTTATCAGGGAAATCATTATGACAAAAACAAAAGTTCTCTGTTAGTAAAACCGTGCTCAAGTCACTATTTCAGTCAGGTAAGTTTAGATAATTTATATTTTTGATATTTGATTTAATAATAGCAATTTATAATCAGTTTCCCGTAACCTCCATTTTAGTCGCCGGCACACATTGTTCTCAACTGCTTGAGGTAGTGGCCGAGGGGGGGGGTGAGGTGAGGAAGCGGGGTATGGAGTAGGAGAGGGGGGCCGCTTGAAACAAAGTGAGCGGTCAAGGGCTTGCTCTCCTCGCCCTTTGTGACAAACCTGCTCTTTTGTGCGGGTTGAATAGAAATAGGGCTGTGTACCGGCCGCGTCATTGAGGTGGGCGGAAGGCATCTTATATTTTTATGTTAGTAAGGGGCACCAAAATATATTTTGATAAAGTGCCAAGTCATAGCACTTTCGATATTCGTATTCTCTCATCTAGGCTTTACTAACTTTCCGAATACACGTAATAGAAAACTCGTAGCGCGTAGCATCGACGTAGCCGCGTAGCAAAGCTTTAAATCCGTAGCACGCATGCCCGGCGGCGCGCATCTGGGTAAGCTACTGCTTTTGTAGCTCACTCAATGCATTTTCGCTGATCACAATGAGATTGTTTGCGGTATATACCCGCATTGTTTCACCGCACGTACTTACTGGGTTGGCTGGAAGAGATTTCTTTTAGGAATAAGCCCGCCTTTGTACATTTTATTTCCCACTTCGTCAATTGTTTTTACTGTTGTTTTATGCAATAAAGGATGTAATAATAAAAAAAATCTCCTCATCAAAATACGATGCATTATACCTATATCTCTTAATATATTAGGTAGAAGCTCCGTGGTCTAATGGGTTTCACGCTTGCATCTCACACAGGAGGTGCAGGTTCGATTCCTGACCATGTACCAATGAGATAATTAATTTATCTTAAGAACATTATACGGACGTTCTAACGGTGATGGAAAACATCGTGAGGAAACCTTCATTACTCCATAGCTGCGGCGAGGGCTAACCCCCTGTCACACAAAATAGCGTTTTGAATAATTGAATAACTGGGTCAAAGTGGGCACAAATGTGCCTCTGCCAGCCCGTATGGGAAAAGGTGTGACGCTATATTATGGTTGATTGTATATTTGCAAAGTAACTCTATATTTTCCAATACTTTTATCATTCCGCGGGTGTTAACGGTTCAACTGTAGCAACATTTTATTAGTAATATTTAACTTAAAATATCAAGTTCGCGAGATAATTAGCATATTTGAGAACATTGAATCATTTTATAGGTAATTCCAATTATCTCAGAAACGTGACACTTGAGAGTATCATTCATATTACCAATCACTTCTTGTTTGTTTAGGTGTCCTCTGCCTATATTTACCACATTCATCACGCGCCGAAGGAAAATAATTGTACAACCGTCTTCAGCGCCATCTGCTGGATTCTGAAATAGTCCGCACTGAAAGAATGCCATTTTATGCGAGTTTATCGCAATAAACAAATAACAGCTCGATCGCAAACGCGTCGTCGAAGGAGCTTGCCGAATATCACCTTGCTCGAATACACATTTACATGTCAATGCATTCGACATGGAAATTTGAACGCGGACGAGCCGTCTGCAGGGCGGGGGCGGGGGCGGGGGCGGGGAGGCGCGGGAGTAAGTGGGGCGAGCGCCCTATGTGATGGTAAATGCAGATGGAGATTTATAAAATTACTGGGTAGAGAGATGGCTATGTAATCGAATATGCAAGCTGGAATAAGTTATTTACTGGTAACTTGTGTTTAAGGGACTAGTAAGGGGGTGGCCTTCACTTATCTTCCTAAGGATAATGAGCGATTTTGACAGCTGTCATAAAATGGCCCCACATAATAGTTGTAGCGCTAACTGGCACAGAGCGTATTCTGCACTAATCCGATTGTTGTCATTTGTCAAATTCTGCATTTTGGAAATTCATTTGGGGCGATGAAAAGACGACCCGAATGGCCGAGTCGGCAGTGACCCTGCCTACGAAGCCATGGGTCCCGGGTTCGAGTCACGGTGGGGGCTAAATTTTTTTTTGATGAGAACGGATGTTTTTATCCTAGTCATGGTTATTTATCTAAGTATAATATTTATCTATATAAGTATGTGTATCGTTTTCTAGTACCTAAGATACAGGGAATCCTAGTCCGGGACTAGATCAATGTGTGTAAATAGTGTTCAAGTTATTATTATTATTATCATTATTACAGATAATAATTTTAGTTATTCAAACAGGTATTTTTTTACATCTAATGTAACGAGACGGGAGAAAGAGAAGGGTGCTCTCGCTTGAGCGAGCGAACCACGGGCCACCCGATATCCTGTAATGTTCGAGAGTTCGAAACAGTTGGGCGCACGTTGCGAAGGTGCGTGAAACAGTTGGGCGCACGTTGCGAAGGTGCGTGAAACAGTTGGGCGCACGTTGCGAAGGTGCGTGAAACAGTTGGGCGCACGTTGCGAAGGTGCGTGAAACACTTGGGCGCACGTTGCGAAGGTGCGTGAAACAGTTGGGCGCACGTTGCGAAGGTGCGTGACTAATCTAAGGACGTACATGAACATTTAAATACAAACACATACAATTTTTATGTTATAACCTAGCGTCAAGCCTTTGCCCATATGATGTGACAGAGGCACAATTGTGACCACGTGTAGCCATTTGTTCAATACTCCATTTTGAGTGACTATCTCTGGTGATACACTAGAATACTCTGACGACTACTTTGACTTTTGACTTCTAGAATACTTTGACGACCCGAATGGCCGAGTCGGTAGTGACGCTGCCTACAAAACCAAGGGTCCCGGGTTCGAGTCCCGGTGGGGGCAAATGTTTGTTTGATGAGAACGAATGTTTGTACCCTAGTCATGGTTGTTTATCTATCTAAGTATAATATTTCTCTATATAAGTATATATATCGTTGTCTAGTACCCAAGATACAGGGAATCCTAGTTTGGGGCTAGATCAATGTGTGTAAAAGGTGTCCAAGGTATTTAAATTTATTTAAAAAAAATTAACTCTTTGTTGTGGGATCCAGCGACAGAGCATGCAAGACCTGGGTTTAGTTTAGCAACAAATGGATTGTTTAGAAGAAAAGAATCCACAAATTTACGAAATATTCATCAAATTTAGTCTATAGGTCACCATCTGTGTCAATAGAATATTTAACGTAGGAAAGGTGCATGTCTTGATTTGAAACCTTTTTCTGCTCATTCCTCGTGTAAAATTTCTTACAGATAGTTCAGTGGACATGTACCAACGCCCTTCAACCCGGTGTCAGCCAATCTAAGAAAGGTAAACGAGCCACCCCCCGCCCTGCCCTCCCTCAGCTCGTAACTGCCTCTTAAAGTTTATGACCTCTGAAATTTCCTGGGGCCGTCATCTAGTACCATGACTTAACTGGCCACTTAACTTTCAGAAACATTTATGAATTCAGGAAATAATTCGTTAAGAAACCTACATCAGCTTATTATGTATAATCTTTATATAGATTAGTTCTGACTTGTACAGTTTTAATGTAATTGTGTTGTACGTATTATATAAAACGTATGTTAGAAACTCCGAAGTAATAAAATGAGTTTAAAACTTCAATGAAACTATTCCTAAGCTTCAACAACAAAGCAAGCGCAACTCGATAAATATTATTTGTTACACAAAACAAGAACTTTGCCTAGCCGCGGTGGCCCCACTGACCGGACCCCACCACACATTTACCAAATATCTCGTTCGGCTTCTAAACAAATAAACTCCTAATTCCGGTAACCGCCTCAAACATATTTTAACAATTTAGACGAAGGTAGTTTGGAATTGCTTTTGATGTGGGTAAAGAAAATTGTGGTAATGGAGACATTACTTCGCTCGGTGTAAAATAACTTCATATGTTTAATATTAGCCCTCATTCAATATATAAATAGGTCGACCCGGAAGGACGAAGATTGGTATCAGGTTATAATAAGGAGAATTACAGTCTGAACAAAAAAATTAACGAAGGTCAAGTGCGGAGCGGATAAAAATAACGAAACAAAAACAAAAAGTGTATGTAAGAACTAGGTTTTGAACCTAGCACCTCTGCTGCCCTTCAGATAACAGATTCGACGTCAAATCAATTTCGCCATCGAAAGGGTTTACAGACGACGCGGAATTATCGATTATATAATTGAAAACTGATAATTCGATCATTCACATGGAATCCCTTCCCTTCCATTCCAATATTGAAACACGTTTCTGGTATGGGGACCACCTTTAATTTATAAAATCTCGTATAGTTAATTTTAGGCAACAGAAATACACATTCCGTGAAAATTTCTACTCTGTTACGATACGGTGTCCGTTACCCTTTGGCACCGTTCAGGTAGGGAACCCTAAAAACAACTCAATACCGACTTAACGTGGATGCAACTATGCCTCTGCCATCCGATGCGCAATGGCTTTGCTTTTAAAAAGACTATTTATGAAATTAAACGCGAGTTCGCAAATTCTAGGCCACATTTTCCGCTAACAAACTTAGCAGTTAACGCGTCCATAAATTCGAGAAAAAAATATACATTCCTCGCTTTCGCAGAGTTGCAACGAGACGCTAAAATACGGCAGATCCGGAATTCCCGGGATTCCGTCATATATCTCGTGGAGAGAAAAAAACCGGGAGGTTGCCGCAATAACCATTACGCGGGCTTCTTCCTGCAACGCTTAGATGTGACGAAAAAATATTCGCGTTTGTTGAAACTCATTGTTGTTAGGGTAACGCGCGGTGGTGTTCCGGTAATATTTTATTGCCCAGGCACCATCCTTCCTCAAAATCTCTACATAAACATCGTATTTCTATCGCTTTCTAGTACTACACGACGTATTTTTATCATCACTCCATAATTTGATGTTGGTAAGGCATTTCTTGGGGAACGTTAACAGATTTGTTTTATTGTTTATTTGGAAATCAAATGTAAAACTGTACTGGGCGCTGGAACTGTACAGACTGAGATGATGATGATGATGACAAAATGAGTACCTACTGTACCAGGTTAGTCTACACTAGATGCACTAGAATAAACTATGCAATGTACTAAGCTAATCTCACACTCACCGACTGGGCTCTCTTCATTCCAAAATGAGTCGTCCAGAGTGTAATCGGCTTCTGCAACAATGAAATATTCGCATTTAATCTGGTGGTTCAGACTATCTAGAAGAAGTGAAGTAAGTTTATCAAATAGCATGACGTTATCAAAATCTTCATCTCGTACCTTGGTTTACTAGAAACAATCTCTCGTTAAATATAAGCTCAACTTTGCTCATAGGTTTTCATGTTATTTTTCCATTTATTTATAGCGCAAAAGACAATATGAATATGAAATGTAACGCTCCATCTAATCCATTTCTTAATAGCTCTGTCGTATTCATATAGTATTCTATGACTATAGATTTCACTGTGAATACAGAGTGTTTGCCTTTACTATTCCAAAAGACGTGACATCAAGTTACTTTAATGTTTACAAAATAATAAATTAATGCACAAATTTAAATAGGTTTTTTATCGATAGTTATTTTTGAATCCATACCTATACTCTCTTTGAGCTGTCCTCGCGAACGACATCGGAAATTCGCGTTGTTTTTTTAAATTTTCTACCCCCTCAAGCCCCCGACCCTTTGAAGTTTATCGGTTGAACAAGTAGTATTATTAAAACAAATAACCCGACTGCATTTTCTTTCAATACCACATACAAACTTATGAATGCACCTGGTTACTTACGTGGAGTATAAAAGAAGCTGCACCAATAACTTTGTAACGCCATAGCTCCGCCATTTTGAAGAATTTCCAAAAACTCAATCGAGAAACAAAATTCATTTTATTATTGAAACTGCTCACGAAATTTCACTAGAATCTGATGAGAAATGAGACCTGTAGAGGAGAACAGCCGGAATTCCGGTAATTCGGAAATCCGGGCACACGAAAGCATTTTTGACCAAGCTGAAACGGAGACGCTTTGGCCGCAACGCTCGCTCGCTCGACAAAATTGCGCGTCAAATTCGTTCACCATTCAAGGGCGAGAACAAGTGACGCAAAATCACAGCAAATTATAAAAAATACTCTCGCTCGTATACTCAAATAAATCATACAATAGGGAATAAGGTGTGCTCAAATTAAAATGACTTCTCCCATTGAGCGTGGTCCTGGCTGGATACAGGCATTGTTATCGTAATTACCTCGTTACCTCGCCTCGTAATGACCGTGAAACAAAGGCTGTACGTTTTTAGAATTCCGTACCTTAAAAAGAAAAAAAATAGCCTTTATAGGATCACTTCGTGGTCCGTCCGTCACTCAAGACCCTTTTTCTCGGCAACGCGTAAAGGACTCGAATTGATATTAATATCGATTCCAGAGGTCTGTAGCAATAAACAAACTTACAGGTCGACGCAATTAAATAAATGACACGGCCGTATATTTCACAATTTTGCTGAAAAATCTTGATATTCGCAAGGGAATCAAATCCTATACGACACTTGCCTTTGACCTGGAATCATGAAATTTGGCATGAAGGTCATATAGTACTCATAAAATGGAAAAAAAAAACGAAAACCGTAAAATAATTCCTTCACGAACAAAGTGCGATTTGTGCGGAACCCTCAGTCCGAGGGTCCTACTCGCACTTGGCCGTTTTTTATGAATTGTATCAATGTGTGCGTGGCGAGGTGAGGAACCGCGTCACTGTGTGAATATCTGGATGCCTCCTGACGTGTACTGTAGTAAAATGCGCGAATAACTGATGCCTTTTATTTTATTGTGAACCATTGTGAACAGTTTTAGCTAATGTTTTAACTTAAATTAAATAAAATGTTCTTTATTATTATAAATATTTACACAAAATATACACGTCGATTTTTTGTCTCTTCTCTACATTGGAAAACAACTGAAGTCATACACAATTGTACCAAATGTGAGGTAGACCTCATTGTTAATCCGATAAAAATAGATTATCATCATCACATCTTGCTCACTTATCTACCCAGCATTATAAGTATATTTTAGAGATAGAGAATGTTATTAGATACTATGTCGATAAGATATCTTCCCATTAAAAATATGTTGACCTGTTCCGCCCAGGTCTTCACTCCATCTCCTCGTCGGATCAATATTTTGACAAGCTATACAATACTGAGGCATCTGTGATTTATTATTGTTGGGCGTTCTGTGTTTATTCTGTGGACGTTTTTCATTATCTTGTTTGGGTTAATTCTAAGGAGAATAACGAATACAAAGATGTTTAGAATTGATTAATTTGAGAAGGTAGGTACAATTTGTTAAAAAATGGTTATTTAAACAAATTTAAACAACAAAGGAACTTAAAGATATTTTCAACTACTTTAATTTAGTTTTTCCTAAAGGATGGAAGGATGGCTATGATACCTGACCTTTTGCTATGGCTGCAATTTGCTTTGCATCCATATTATACCACAACGGTTTAAACAATTTTGAATAAATCATAGTTAAAGAAACACACACTAGAGGTGGCTTAAGCCGCCTCTGAAATTTCACATGATTAGTGTATCGAAAAATTAGTAACAATCGAGCAAGAAGACCAGTCAATTAATGGGCCATGTAAGAAAAAAAAAACAAATCTTAAACTGAGTCGAGACAATTGTGTCCCTAAGTTATTTCCGTAATTCCCATCAAAAAATATTACTGGATTACTGAAATATACGTAAAAAAGATTACACTTAATTTGTCCTCTACGGCGTAGTTTAATCAAATTCCCTTCGCCGTTAAGTTGGTTGATTTGTAAAACTGTCAAGTATCAACAGTTTTCGTGTCAGTCAATAACGCAGAATATCAGTCGGAACGTAAACAAATATTGATAATATAGTTTTTTTGTTTTATAATCGGAAACATCCAGCCTCCATTTCAACCGTTCCAAAACTGTGATATCAAGAGGGGTGTTATTTAAAAAATTATAAAAAACACGACATCCATCACCCGAAAAAATCAAAGTAGTTGTGTTTAATTCCACGCCTCAACCGAACGGGAATGAAAAAGCCTAAAATTTCACAAAATAAAATAAAAAGTATGACGTAATTTTTTAAGCATGGCCCATTAGTAACCATCACCCAAGAAGACTAATGATAAGAGGTGGCGAAAACCGGCTCTGATATGTGAGATGGATAGACCTTCGAACAACGAGCAACCCAAGACCTGTAAGGTGGCGCAAACCACCGGCTCTGATATGTGAGATGGAAAGACCTTCGAACAACGAGCAACCCAAGACCTGTAAGGTGGCGCAAACCACCTTTGAATTTTTACTTGGTCTGCAAGTTCAGCAAAGGGTTATCGTCTCGTACCACAAGTCCTGTTATAAGTGGAGGCGCAAGGGGCTCCTAAAATTTCAACCAGGCGAAAATATTAATATAATAATATAAATTAATGTCGGTACCGAGAAGCAAAGACCTTGACCCAAATTCGAGTGAAATTGAGCCATGTTCCACCACGCTGGCTCATTGTGGCTAGATGGAGGGTTTCGAGCTTGCTGCCTGTTGGAAATTCTGAAACCTGAAACACTCTTTCGGGTTGCGGGCGGTCCGACTCTGGAACGCACTTCCTTGCACTATAAGTGACAGTCCCACTTTTTTTTTTTTTAGGAAACGTATTATAGAGCACTACCTCTTTGTTTCGTTATTATATTTAAATTATTATCTGTAAAGTTTATGTAGTATATATCGGTAATTTGTATTTGCTACTTGTATTTTATAGGTATTTAATATACTAGGCATTTTTGTTATATTATGTATTGTGTGCACTGCCTACCCTTTTATGATACCAATTCCTCTAATGCCTTGGTTTGCTGCAAGAATAGAGATAAGCTCGCCTTGTTACATGCATTTTTTTTTTCAATTCTTGTAACTTTTTAAATATTTGCGTGCAAAAAAGTATTATGAATTAAAAAAAACCGGTCAAGTGCGAGTCTAAATCGCGCACGAAGGGTTCCGTACCACCGTTCAATGGAAGCGATGGTGTGGAGTGAATAGTTTGGATTTTACACAGCAAAATATTGTTTACAAAGTTATTGGTGCGGTTACTTTCACACTCCATGTACGTAACCAGGTGCATCCATAAGTTTGTATGTGGTATTGAAAGAATTATTGTATGGGAGCCACCTTAAATATTTCTTTTATCCTGTTTTTTAGTATTTTTTGTTATAGCGGCAACATAAATACATAATCTGTGAAAATTTCAACTCTCTAGCTAGCTAGGTTCTTGAGATACAGCCTGGTGACAGACGGACGGACGGACGGACGGACGGACGGACAGCGGAGTCTTAGTAATAGGGTCCCGTTTGGAACCCTTCGGGTACGGAACCCCAGAAATCAACTTTTTATTAATACGCTCGCCGCGCTTTGAAATACTCTAACCGGTAGGGGGCGCGCCGAACTAGCTGCGACACTATGTTCTAGGTCATCGGGAAGTACCAGCGAGGTTTAAATTGGGCCGCAACACACGAATGCATTCCTGAGAAAACTGACCTTAGCAGACGGTCGGATAGACGAACGGACAGACAACAAAGTGATGAGGCTTGCCTTTTTCCTTTTGAGGTGCGGAAAACTAAAAATACCTTTTATGCATACAGCGGGCCACATTAACACATTCAAATCCACGTATTCATAGCCGAGAATCTGAGGTATGTAGGTTGGTTTATTCGAACAGGAGTAACGAGGGTGTTGGTTCAGGAGATCTGGTTTCTCGCTATCGAATCGCCCCAACTGACTACCCTCGAATTATATTTTTAATGGTTATAATGCCTAACCAATCAAAATCAAATTAAGCCGAAAATATGTTTATCTACACACGTATCATAAACCCTCTTTACTGCGTCCAAAAACTACACGTTACGACCAGAATAATGATAAACTTCTTGGTAAAAACTCATTTCTTATCTGAATATTGATCATTATGACCATAATGTTCCAAAATTAGTCAAATTATGACATTCAAATTTCGAACGCCGGCGCCCGCCTGCGTGCCGCCCCTAGTTTGTATGTGAAGTTGGTACTACAGAACAAACAACTAAACAACTGCAGAGCAATTTTATCAATGCCACAATGCCGGTCGAACATGCGGTTCCTGAATATATCAAAGAGAGCTTATGATATGTGTGTAGATAAACTAGTGTATGCAACTGTACATAATTAGGCATTAAAGCTCTCGAGTGATAATATTATGAAACTCGCCTTCGGCTCATTTCATAAACCCACTCTCGAGTATTAATGCCATTATGTAGCAGTCACATAAACTACTAATAAAGTTTACTTCCTTCAAAAGTAATTAATCACCTGCATATAACAGCTTACAAATATAGGATTATGTGTAACCTATACATATTCTCAAAGCATCACAAACGAACTAAACTGATATCTTGAAACTATTGTGAGTAGCGCTTAGTTGCCGTAGATCATATTTTGCATACGTTTCTTTAATTCGTTTTGTTAGATTCTACACGTACGTGATGCCTCTAGAAGCGGTCTGAATGTATTACCAGATAGCAGATCCTACAACTGCATCACATTTCTATACTTTATGACACGAACAACTGCACTGAGGGAAATCCCCAATCAGCTCAATTAATCGTAACCAGCATAATTCTAGATCTGGTCGGAAGAGCCGCCACCATTAGGACAGGCCCGGAAGTGATTTAGTCGGGCCTCGACGGACTTGGCGCCCAACGTGGGCGCAGTCTATGCATAGATACTGCTAGTTAGATACTCCGATGGAGAAGACTAGTTGGCTCTACGAAATTGAATCATGGCTGTAATAGATTAGAGCACAACACCGTTTCAGATTGTTCGCGTAATCATTGTAGGGTTTTTGAAGGCAACTTGAACTTGATGAAATTCTGCGCCCGACCGGGCCTCGATATGTTGATACTCTGTGACGAGTGGAATAGAAATGTCTGTACATTGAAACGAATGCCTACCAGATTCGGAGACTTTTTAATTTGATTCTTTTTAGGTTTTGAACTAAAATATATTTTCGTTTCCCATTTGTTTCGAGCGCTTCCGTTTTCCGGTTGCCAGGGGAAATTGCAGGTCCCGGCAACTATCGCTACTTAGTGGTTTAGTAAATAAAGGTTAGCATTGCGATAGCGGTCATTGACCCGACTGGTACTGCGAACCGAATTGTACAGGGTAACGTCCGATAACCGTGGTAACGATCGACGACCGCTACGATAATATACTAAACGACAGTAATTTTGAAGGTTGCACTTAATAAGTAAGTATCGCTTATCCAATCACGAGCACACAGCGGTAGGCAGGAGTCAATGCCCGCTATTGCAATGCTAACCCGAAAACACTATAGTAGTTAAGCTGTGTCAGAAGCCTTAATATTGCAGCTTGAAACATCCGAAAGTGTGGTTGTTCCCGACACTTCCCCATCAATTAGCAATTAGCTTGATTCAAAATAAACAAACATATAGTTAAACATTAACCGTGTTCCCACAAAAAATATTTAACAGTGTTTAACCTCAAAACAAACGTCAAATCCCATACGTTTTCGTTTTTAAACAAGTGTTGAACACTCGTTTATTTTTTTGTGGTAAGGCCCTAATTATTAAAATACAGGCACATACATTGCTCCTGACCCCACATTAGGATACCCTTGCCGTGTGAACCAGAAACAGCGACATCACGCACATATAAACATCCAAGACCTGGGGATGTTTTTTCTTTATCCCTAGCCGGGGATCGAACCCGGGACCTCTTGCATGGTAGGCAGGCACAACAGGGCAGAGGGGCGGCGAGGCACAATTTCCAGTTTTAGCCAGTTATTAAATATTCCAGTTGGCGTGGCAGAAGGCCACGGCTCAATCTTACTTACGACTCAAATAGCCTGTTCCCCTCGGTAGGGACACTAGTGGGCTACATTAACTTTTCCAACGCTGTCGCAGCTGCTATGAGGAAATCGCAGGTTCTTTGAGGAACCAGAGTTTAGAATCATCACGTTATTTTGTTTCAGGGAAAAAATCCCATAAAGAACCTAAATTAAAACGGTCAAGTGCGGTTCAGACTCCTAGCGCCTTAGGCCCCGCCCCTGCCTTAATGAAAGCGGATCAGGCGCCAAACCAATTGCGCCACCGAAGCGATTTGCAGATGACGCGAAATTATCGATTATATTTGAAAGACGATGATTTAGTAATGGCTATTATTTAATCACACATCAAAAATACTGATTTGCACAGCAAAAAAGGATTAGCCAAAACAATTTCTATGATTAAATATTTTATGTGTACTCAAGTTTATGTTTTAAGTATTTTTTTTGTTCTTGCATGTTCAAAATAACACGAAGGATAAAGGGGGATTCGCTTAGCTCAACCCCTTTTCCCTTCACCTAAGCTGCCGCAGCATTTTGCCCTGATGTTTGTTGTGCAAATAAGTATTTTCGATGTGCAGTTTAATATTTCCCTTAGTAATTCGCGGGGGCAGGGATATTGAAACACTCTTGTATAGAGGATCCCTTTAATTTATAAATAGAAATACATATTCCTTGAAGATTTCATTCAACTCTCTATGCCTATTACGGTTACTCAGCGGAGGATTAATAGGGTCCCGTTTCGGTACGCAACCCTTACTAGTCGTAATGCCCGTATTCGTCCAACAACGACTCCGTACTCAAATAGAGTCCCCACTGGAGTTTACTCCGCTCCATTTGCAGTGGAAGGTGAGCATAAACTTTCATCTGCACTCCCGGCGGAAAATAACAGAAAGTCAACACGGTATCGCCACAGAATTTAGAACGGTGCTCGCCTACGAAATTGCCATGCATTACATCACTCGACAGTTTGTAAACGACAGCAACATCCTAGTTAAACACAAATTTGAAGTGATCACATCATAATGTGAAAATTGTGGAACGCTACCTCTCGTTTACATACTGCATACAGATGAGTTTTTGCATTCATACTCGAGGTAATTATAATTTCTAATGTGGGACTTAATTCAGTGTATCATGCATAGCATGATGGGATTTTATCATATGATTTATGGTTCCGGCTGTTCTGCACGTGCTTGCAGATTTGTAATTGTGTTTCTGCGAGTTCGTTGGTAATTTTTAATTTCCATATTTCACGTAGCAAAATACACATTTTTTATTTTATTTCCACCTATTTTATTTTATTTAAAATAGATCATGGGACATCGTTATACATATTAACAAAAAAAAGTCAAGTGTGAGTCCAACTCGCGCACAAAGGGTTCCGTACGTACGGATCGTGTGGAGTGAATGGTTTGGATTTTACAAAGCAAAATATTGTTTACAAAGTTATTGGTGCGGCTACTTTCACACTCTATGTACGTAACCAGGTGCATTAATAACTTTGTATGTGGTTTACAGATAAATAGAATATTGTTTTCTGTTTTTTAGTATTTGTTGTTATAGCGGCAACAGAAATACATCATCTGTGAAACTTTCAACTGTCAAACTACCACGGTTCATGAGATACAGCCTGGTGACAGACGGACGGACGGGCGGACGAACGGACAGCGGAGTCTTAGTAAAAGGGTCCCCTTACTGAACCCTCAAAAACTATCTATCAAAGATGACCAAACTAATAAAGTATTTAAATTAAGTCACTCATACACTTTTTAAATAAATGATTATAAGAGTGACATGAGATAATGGTCTATCTATATTCAACATTGAGACACTATTACTTATCAATGGTGCACTAACACTAGTATCGTCTAGAAATCAAATTATCCCCCTTCCTTGGCTCTATCGAGTTCGTTTGTAACAATTGTATCAATATTGGATGTTGTAACTCGATTTCCGAACTGGGTGGAGGCTGTCATGTCAACGGCTGTCGCTCGACAAAATGGCGAATTTCAGTTTCCCGCGCTTATCAAAGTCTGCTTGGTCTTGGTAAAGCGACTTGGTTCACGTCAAAGTTTTATTTTCGCGGCAATAGGTAGTAACTTACCTTTGTGCAGTGGGTTAGCGGTCAAGACGATACAGAAAGTCTGACCGACAGACGGTTAGTGAAAATAATAATAATAATAAGTTATTTATTTACAAAAAGGTTAGCACGCAATACAAATTGGTTCCCTAACTCCCTAACTGTAGAGGTAACTTTCACTTTGTATTGTATGGATTAGTAAAGTATAGAATAGGTAAAAATACTCAGAGGTAGTCCAACAAACTGGTAGTGTGATTGCAGTTCGAGAAATACAATGTTAAAATTTTGGTAGAAGCTTTGAATTTACTTGAGACTGCAATTTCGACGAAGATTTCCCAGAAGAGGACCCTACAAATAGTAACTTGTTAAATTAAACCTACATGTTAAATTTACTGTATAGCAAGGTATCAATCAAGACTACATACCCATTCAATATAGATTGCTTGATTCACATTTGTAATGGGTTTGTTCAATCTTGTAACCTATGGAACGCGAGATTCCGTGAGGCTATTGAGCTGTGAACTATGAACTTCGTTGGATTTTTGATCCCGCAGCAATGGCTACATCTTTTTAAAAAGTATAAGCCGATAAAAAGATGTAGCCGGTCTTGCGGGGTACGGCTTCAATGCTAGCCGCCTGTCTTGCAAAATGGAGCATATAATATCTGGCTAAACGTGGGCACAACTGTGCCATTTCCAACTCAAATGCGAAAAGGCGTGACGCTTTATACTATGTGTGTAAGTACGGTACTTTGATGACGTCATAGCGTCCGTCACTGACCAACTGACGCGTCGAGGGCAAGAGCTGAGAGGGAGGAGAAAGACATTCCTCGCGGCTGCCAAGTTAACTTTGCGGCGCAGTAGGTACCTTACATAAGTATCTCCGTGGATAACAAATGATAGGCGCAACTGCCCCCCGGCGATTCATTTGGCGCTGGATTGGGTCACGTGCGGGAGATGCGACAACGTTGGCGCACGTAATTACAAAACGGAGTTTTGATTTTGTTTTCGGACGGAACGTGATTGTCCGGCGCTCCCGCACGTCGGACTTCTGAATACGTTTCGGAAAGTTTTAACGTTTCTACGCTATGGCTGGCTGGCTGAAGGACATGTGTCGGGGTGGAATGAAACAAAAACGTTCGAGTTTTATTCGTTGACTAATCTACAACATGGTCAAAATGTCTGTGCTGCTTCATTAGTGACGTCATTGCGGCGTTGTAAGATTGCGTACAGCGAGGTGGATAAAGAATGTAAGTGTGGTAAATATAAATACAGTCGTAGTTACACTGTGCTGCCTTTAAAATTCCGTATGGTCTTGGTATAAGTTTTAGGCTTATGTTTAAACGATTACCAAAAACGCACCTATTTTACTACCAATAAATTCTAAATGAATGCCAGAATGGATAAAGGTCCACCAAATTGTGTTGGGATAAATGATCACCAAACTTCTTTTTATGTTTTGTGTACTTAAGTTTATGTTTTAAGTATTTTTGTTGTTCTTACATGTTCAACTTAACACGAAGGATAAAGGGGGCTTAGCTTCGCTCACCCCCTTTACCCTTCACCTAAGCTACCGCAGTATTTTGCCCTGATATTTTTTGCAACTTTTGGTGTTCATTTATCCATTTTGGGTAGGAAAAAAATATTTTGGTGATCATTATATTTGTTGCCTAAGTTTTATATGGGTCGGGTGTTCAAATTGGCGCTCCACAAGGTTCCATATAAGGCCCTTATCATATTCCTGGTATATAGTAACGATCCGCCTTTTATGGTGGAGAAATTGACTGACACAGTGTTGCTTGCTCATGATATTTCTCTGGTCGTCAAAATTGAAAGACAAAAAGATGATTGTAAACCATGTGTATCAAATTTTCATATCCAAATGTCAGGTAAGTAGAGAATAGACAACAACAGACTTAGACAACAACACGTTACAGTTAGTAAATGAAACAAAATTTCTTGGAATTACCACTGATAGCAAATTTCAGTGGGTACCCCACATATATTAATTAGCTGGTAGATTAAGTTCTGTAGCTTACGCTGTTAGGAACATCAGACAAAATACGGATGTGGCTATAGCTAGGCTAGTCTATTTTTTTTAAAGTGTTTTGTCCTATGGTAATTTGTTGTTGGGGAAAGCAGCGGATTATCAAACTATTTTTATATAGCAGAAAAAAACTATCCGAGCAATTCATATTTTCAAACGTACAGATTCCCTAAGAGACCTTTTTTGAGAAATTGGCATGCTGACTGTAGCTAGTCAATTTATTTTCGAAAATATAATGTATGTACGCAAGAACCTTACAACATTTTCCAAACTTAGCGATAGCTGTAATGCTCGCTAAATGAATCATCATAAATAAGCTGCGCCCTGGTTTAGACTGGCGAAAGTTTTCTTCTTTCAAGGGTCAGCAAGCACATTATCTACTACATCAAGATAATTCTGGAGATTTTGAAATTATTATTTGAACAATTTAAAAACCATGTAAAACCGACTCTGTCCAATAACCGATACAACAATGTTCAAGATTACATAAATGACAAGACTGTATGTAAAGAATCTAACTCAACACAGAAGTCGCTGTTAATAATTTTATAATTATTTATTTCTGTTTCATTTCCTTATTTTACCACCTTCTCTTTTTTGTAGGCATTTATTTCATATTAGACTTGAATTATATTGCGGTTATCAGAATAAGTATTTTTGCAGAAGATTATAAGACTCTATCGCTTAAAGTTTCTAAGAGAGTGCCTGTGATTTCGGGAGGGCGGGCGGGCGGGCGGATTCCTCCTTTTGAGGTACGGAACCCTAAAAAACAACAAAATTTTAAAAGAGATTAAAAAATTAATTTGTGGTAGTTGCTTCGCCCTGCTCTCCAACAGTGGTCCAATGTAGAGAAGGGGAAAAATACGTTTACTAAGTACCTATATGTAAATAGTAATAAGGAAGAGTCTACTTTCACTTTGAAATAAAAAGGTAACTTTATTCTTCAAATCATAGAAGATACGGAACGCGAATAGAGAAATCACATCTGTCGGGGAAATGTTTGACAAAAAAAATAATTGACAGACAGCAACGATTACTTGCATCTGAAAATGAAACCTCGAGACTTCCTAAGAAATCAAAGAAAACACAATATCGTTTCCGGTAGTCGGATGTCGGGCCGTAATTGTGTCAACAAGCTCTGTTCTAGGTCGAGGGGGGGTGAGGCGGGGGGAGGGGGAGGGGGGGGAGGGGGGGGAGGGGGGGAAGGGAGGAGTCGAAACCGGATATGAAGTGACAAAAAAAGGTAGACAACAAGATGTGATGGAATCTACGCGGCCGTCGGGTTTCTTAAAGATTCGTCATATGGTTTCTGATCAGCCGCCTTGATGCCTCTGTGGGGCGCTGGGAAAACGCGGGAAAAAGCCATGTAGAATAAAAGACGATTCGAAAATAGATGTGGTTTAAGAAAGAGTTTTTATACTTTCAGTACTTAACACTGCAAATACGGGGATTACAATTTGTGTGGAGCTGCAATATAAATGGGTCGCATATATATGCAATATAAATTTGAAATAAGAATACTTTATGAAACAAAATTCATAAGTTATTTTCCTTATTTTCAAAAATGGAGTGGCCTCGAAAGTCGAAGACTGCACGCTGCGCGGTCACGCGCCGACTGAGATTTTCAAACTGTTTTTTTTTTTAAATAACATTGATTTGCGTTTACCTTACTATCAAACGATTCAGGGATGATTCTAGATTAGAAGATAAGCAGAGGAGCGGTCGTCCTCATACTGTTCGGACTCAAGCAGTGAAGCTAGCAGACGTATCCCACGTGTTCAGCGTGGCCACCATCCTTCGTCATTCATGGTTTGGCTTGGGGTTTTCTATTCGGGCCCAACTGAGGTCTATTTTTGTGAAAAAGGAGTAAAAACAAGTTCATTCGTGTGCTAAAACACAGTCCTAACAAGCCTCGTGGAACCTCTTCACAGTGTTCAAAAACAGATACTGGGTATTCCAGCAGAACTCTGCACCAGCTCGTAAGGCAAAAAGCACTCAAAATTGGCTCTCCTGCCGTGGAATTGACTTTATCAGATACGAAGACTGGCCCTCCTCGAGTCCAAACTTGAATCCATTGGATTACAAAGTTTCGCAGTGCTTAGAGAAAAAGGTCTGCGCTAAACCTCACTACAATTTGGAGTCTCTTAAATCATCCCTGATTAAAGCAGTGGCCAATATTGACATGGATGTCGTGCGTGCTTCTATCGATGACTGGCCGCGCAGATTAAAGGCTTGTATCGAAAATAAGGGACGTCATTTTGAATAGTTTAAATGTCATTTAAATCAGTATTTTGTAACCTTTCGTTTGATATATAAATATCTGTAATTATAGAGATTTTTGTGTCATTTATTTCATTTATTGTAATTGACAAAACTTATGGCCCAACCATAAGAAGAACGAGACACATGGTAACACTTATAATAATAATAATAATAATAATGTTGGGTGCTTACCTATGAAATTGGCGAACTTTTCTTCCAGATTCAGGAGTTCATAGTTCGAGTAATGAAATAGCTATTTCCAGTTTTTTATTGTTTTAAAATTAATTTCAATATTTTACATCTACTTATTAAATTTTCTTTTAATTTTCTGTTTGATAACTAAAATGTTATCTTCAAAATCAGCCCCTCCTAAATGTCATCCATTTTCATGATAATATTGGTAATTTTTTTTACAGCTGACAATTCAAAATTTATATAAAATTTTCTGTTAGCTAAATGTTGTCTCATTCATACACACAAAGTTTATAAAATTAGGATTTGTCATTCCTAAAAAAAATACAAAAATGTTTGTACTGAAAATTGAGTTAACTTCAATTTCTCCATACAAAACGCCAATTTTATATGTAAGGACCTAATAATAGGTAATAAATGTAGCCAATTAATGTCCTCACCAAGGGGCAAAGGCTGTTACCCAGATAATATTGCTACCCGATAAGATCGAGCCATACTCTGCCACGCTTGCTGAATAGTAATATTATAAATAATTAACAGGATTGAAATGAAACAACAAGGCATAAAGTTACTAACTGACACATTCCTGTTTGCCAAAACTCAACTCAACATTTAGAACGTTGAAAAATGAGGCAAAACCGAACATAAAACCAGCGGAATACGAACCGATATTACCCAATCCACATTAGACCACAGAGGCTTATAACTTACCATCGAAGTTGACCAAACAACTACCGATGTCTACACTTCAGCAATTTGTTCCCAACTAATATCGCCCGGCCGGAAGCGGACCTGTCATTTGTTATAAGAAGTTAATTTGTTTCAAGTGGTCAACGCTGAATTTTGGGTCTACCGTAATTAAGCCGGGTTCAGACCCGGTGCCTTCCTGTAACAATTAGTCAAACTTTTGTTGCGCGGACAAATCTGCAGTGGGGGCTAAGCTTTATGTCAGCAGAGATCGCGCGGCTGGCGTTTGGGTTTTTTGCAAACAAATGAGTGAAGGGATTTAGCTTATATGCTTTAGTTTTCCTTGTTACGCAGACGGTATCAGGTAAGACCAGTAATAGATGTCCTTTTGGCTTTGATCTTTCCCATGATGGTGGTGAGTTTACAACATATGTACGTACAGTACAGTACATATCTACGTAAATGTCAATGTAAAATTGTCAAAACAGTGATAAAATAACGTTTTTTTCTCGTTAGTTGGTAACTATCGACAGATAGTAAACTGTAGCGTACTGCTTACTATATGACGCATTAATTGATAAACTAACGGTTAAAACCGATATTAGTAAACTGGTTTAAACTTGAATTGCAAACGAAATACCAGGGCTACGGTAACTTAGGAGAAGACTAGAGGAAGTGAGCGCAGCGAAGCCCCGAAGTATTCGTGTTAGGTTGACATGTAAGAACAAAACAAACGTAAATTCTAAACCCTGTCGGTCTGGTTTACTATCTGTCGATAGTTGATCAACCAACGCGTTAGTTTATTAACTAACGATTTTGACTATCTTACGGTGGCATACATATACTAGTATATTGAAATAAAAAGATAATAAAGGTTGAGTGTCCAATCACATTAATTCAATGGGATAACTTCCTAGCTCAATCTCCCAAAATGGGGAATCGGCATTTTCTCCCTAATTCCAACAAAAATCCAAAAACAGCTAACAAAAGGAAAATACAATAAAATACACTAAGTATTATCACAATCATAATTCTCATCTTAGGACTGTGTCGGGATCCAATATTCGGTATCATTCGCTGACCTCAGCTTTGCTAGAACCGTGCACCCAAAGTAACCCTTAGGATTATAGCGTTAAAGGTGAGGTTTGAATACAATATTAATATCTAAATGTGAATGTCGAGATGTACGAGTCGGCCTGTGGTAAATGTTCTCTGTCGCATTTCATAGGGTTGTTCGGATATTAAAAAAAGTTTTGTTTGAAAAGTTTGAAATCGTCCTGGTAAGGGAAGTAATAATAATAATACCTTGGACACTATTTACACACATTGATCTAGCCCCAAACTAGGATTCCCTGTATCTTGGGTACTAGACTACGATACACATACTTATATAGATAAATATTATACTTAGATAGATAAACAACCATTACTAGGGTACAAGCATCCGTTCTCGTCTAACAAATATTTGCCCCCACCGGGACTCGAACCCGGGACCCTTGGCTTCGTAGGCAGGCTCACTGTCGACTCGGCCATCCGGGTCGTCATCAAGTCAAAAGTCGTCGTCGTCAAGTCAAAAGTCAAAATATCTTTATTACTGTAGATATTTACAAATGCTGAGCAAACATCGTTATTTGCGGCTTCTCTACATTGGACCACTGTGGGAGAAGCAGGGCGAATAAACTCCCACAGATTGATTTTTAGATCTCTTCTAAAAATAGGTTGTGTTCATAAATTATTATAAATAATTAGAATAAATAATAAGAAGGAATAAATAATCACAAAATTATTAACAGTGAGTTCTGTGTTGAGTTAAATCAACCCCATACAGTTCCGTCATTTAAGTAATCTTGAACAGTGTAATATCCCTTTTTAGACAAAGGCTTTTTTACCTGCTTTTAAAATAGCTCAAATGGCAATTTCACAACGTCCAGAGTTATCTTATTATAGTGGAGAATGACTGACCCTTGTAAGAAATGCTAACTTTCGCGATTCTAAACCGAGGTGCAACTATTATTTCTAAGTTTTACATTACAGATTTCGCTAAATATGAATAATGTTATAAGGTGCGTATGTACATTATATTTTCGAAAATAAATTAACGTACCACAGTTAGTATGTCGATTTCTTTTAAAAGTTAACTTTTGGAGTCTGTACGTTTTAATTTATACATTTCTCGAATAGCTCTTTTCTGCAATATAAAAATATTTTGAATATCCGCTGCCCACAATAAGGTACTTGGGACATGACACTACTGAAGTAACTAAAAAAAATAGCCTAGCTGTAGCCACGTTTATATAATATTCCTAATGCGTAAGCCCCAGAACGTATTCTACCAGGTAATATATCTATTTGGGGGCCCCACAGCAATTTGCTATCAACTGTAGTACCGACAAACTTCGTAGCCTTTATTAATTCTAACGTGTTGATGTCTAGCACTAAACTGGTCTCAGCTTGCCTAACATTTGGAAGTGAGAATTTAATACAGTTGGTTTTACCAGCGTTTAACAATACATTATTAACTGTGAACCAATTCAAGGAAGATTTTGACTCTCTTCTTGTTGCAAAGCTAAAGATGCATTTGAATTAAAAAAATAAACACTTTTAACAAATATATTTTTTACCTTTACAAACAGGCACATACATTCGTTACGGCCCCATATTAAGATATCCTTCGTCGTGGAAACCAGAAACAGCTTCATCACAGACATGTAAATATCCAAGATCTTGGGTTTTTTCTACCTCCCCAACCGGGATTTGAACCCAGGACCTCTCGCTTAGGCGGCACAGCCTCGGCCGCAATACCACAGAGGTCGTCAAAAGTAAGGTTTTAACAATTATATTTAGTGACAACCCTACCGACTCACTCCTTCGTACCGTTTCCGTATAAAATATTAAAATCGCAGGGCTGTCCCGACATCGGTGGCAGCGCACAATTAGTAAAATTGCGAACCCACTGCGCAGTCGCACTGGTTCCGAAACAAGATATATAATTCTTAGAATAATCGTCATGGGAGCTTAAAACCATGTGTATTAAGCATATGGAACAAATTTCGCTGTGAATATGTCATCATCGATATTCGTAATTGCTGTTTCGGAAAGTCGAATTCGCAAATTTACAGATGGCGATATGAATATTGCCGATCAGGAAATATGAAGATTTCACAAGATATATGAACCATTAATTTTTTTAGGGTTCCTTAAGTTAAAAGGAAAAAGGAACCCTTATAAGATCACTTCTTTGTCCGTCTGTCCGTCTGTCTGTAAAGACCCTTTTTCTCAGGAACACGAGGAGCTATCAAGTTCAAATTAATTTCAACTACTCAAGTTTGTGGTCCCCTGAACTTGTCAAAAAAATATCCTAATAAGTCAATGCAATCAAAAGATACCGCCGTTTCTTTCAAAATTTTGCTGAAATCTGTTTGTTTAATGCTCGCAGGGAATTAAAACCTATACGGCCAAACTAATAAAAGGAGTTATTCACTGGGTAACTTATACAGTATTTTGTCTTGCTTTGACTTTTGACATTTACTCGACGTATGAAAAGGACAAAACCCTGTATAAGTTAAACAGTGAATAGCTTTTTTTATTAGTAAGGTCGATAGGGTACTCGCCGTTGACCTACAATAATAATGTTTGGCAAATCAGGTGCAAATCCCGGCTGGGGGTTTGTTTCAACATGTTTGTGACGTCACTGTTTCTGGTTCCCACGTCACAGGGTATCCTAGTGTGGGGTCAGAAGCATAGTATGTAAATGTAAAAAAAATAAAGTAAAGAAAAATCTGAAATCCGAAAATTTGAACTTCCATCATTAAAACAATGGTCCTTGAGTTCGAGTTGCGATCACTCGTTTTTTTTTTATTATTTTGGATAAAATTAGAACCGGAACCTAAACTTAAACAATGTTTTGTCATTTTCATACGTCGAGTAAATGTCAAATGCCAAAGCAAGACAAACCACTGTATAAGTAACACGTGAATAACTTCTTTTATTGGGTCGTAAGGATTTACGTCATAGGGTCGCAATAATACTTTCTTTGAAGTTCTGTATAATAAATAGAGAACATTAAACATGCAGGTTTCTAATAACGGTCCCTTCACAAGTAGCAAAAGGTTATCCTGACATCTGCCACTTAATTAAAGGCACGCCTAAATCTACCGAATGCTTAGAACGAATCACATTAATTATAATGTTGCCAGTCTAATGACGCAAAACGTGTTTTTGCTCTCTTTTAACTTTTATCCTCGTTTTGATTGCTGTTCCCAATTACTGCAGTAATTCATTTTGAGATCAAAGAATAGACGTCTGAGGAACTTCCTTGTTCTGTTCACATTAAAATGAACCTATTTTAGTTGCTAAGGATGTGGCACATACTATAATTGTGTCTAGTCTAGTTTTATAAGTTAACAATTTAGTGTGATATTTAATTAGCTGACTATATTTTGGGGAATGACTGTACTCTATAATTATGAACAACGTTCCTCAAGAAATACATGGTCGCAAACGACATTTATTTTGGGTGTCCCATAGTAAATAATCAACTTTACTTTATTTATACTTAATATGGTATTTGACAAGGTAGTCCAATAAATCTAGAAATGTGTCTCGAGCTGAACCTATTTCAACAAAAACGTTTGAAAATATAGGAATTGTATATTTCCAGCAATTGCATTTTATAAGCTCAATTTTGACTATGACGTCACATGCTAGTATTTCATACAACTTCTGAATAAAACTACTGGTTTGACAGTTCCTAAAAAGAATTTATTTTAACTAGCAGACAAATACCGTAGTGCACAAACAAAGTCACATCAAAATGGAAACTACGTGTAAAAAGCGTGTGTATCTTCTGCTTAAAAAGATTTCATCCAGCAAACCTACGATGGGCAGGAAACAATAAAGGAAAGGTAGACCTATGTGCACAACGTATATATTTTTTTCATTTGCGACCATATGCTTTCTTGGAAAAGATTTTCATAATTATGGGTACTATCACTCGCCAAAATATGGTCGGCTAATAAATGACACCTGTGCAATCGTTTGTGCCACTAAACATAAACATAAACATTTACATACAGGCACATACATGGCGTTAGGCCCCACACTAGGATAACCTGTGTCGTGGTAACCAGAAACAGCGACGTCACACACATACATAGTCAGGTCATAAGTTCTGTCACACAATAAAAACTTTTGAATTTAGAACGCTGGCCACAAAAAAGTTTATTGAATTCGAATTTCGAATTTTTCATAAAAATAAAAATGTGTACTTTTTAGAATGATAAAAGACAAAATGATAAGGTGTACGCACACAGCAGTGAAGAAGCGAGCAACCGTATTCCGCGTGTCCAACGAGGTCATTTTCCATCCTCGCTCATGGTTTGGTTGGGAGTCTCTTATTGGGGCTTAACTGAGGTACATTTTTGTGAGAAAGGCGTAAAAACGAATGCAGTTGTGTACCAAAATACAGTCCTCAAGAACCTTGTGGAACCTGTTTCTCATACCATGTTTAATAACAGGCACTGGGTATTCCAACAAGATTCTGCGCCAGCTCATAGAGCGAAAAGCACACAAGACTGGCTGGCGGCGAGTGAAATCGACTTCATCCGGCACGAAGACTGGCCCTCCTCCAGTCCAAATTTGAGTCCGTTAGATTATAAGATATGGCAATACTTGGAGGAAAAGGCCTGCTCAAAGCCTCATCCTGATTTGGAGTCACTCAAGGCATCCTTGATTAAGGCAGCCGCCGATATTGACATGGACCTCGTTCGTGCTGCGATAGACGACTGGCCGCGCAGAATAAAGGCCTGTATTCAAAATCGCGGGGGTCATTTTGAATAAACTTTATTACCATAATAATCTATGTTTTATTAAGTTCATTTTGCTATATAAATGTTTACAAAAATAATAAACTTGTCTAAATTATTTCATATTGCACATGTGACAGAACTTATGACCTTACTATGTATAAACATCCAAGACCTGGGGTTTTTTTACCCCCAGCCGGGGATCGAATCCGGGACCTCTCGCATGGTAGGAGCCACAACCGCTGCACCACAGTGGTCGTCTCTCTACCACCACTCAAGGGTAAAGGCATAACGCAAATATTTAATTTCTACTAGCCATAAGCTGTCCCTCACCATCAAGATGTGGCACCTATATCAATTGGGCCTGGTGCTTTAATCTAGACCATGGTAAAGATTAAAGCACAATATCTGTCAATTCGTACCAGCAAATTGTGCCTTTAAGACCTGGCGCTGTGTTTGTGTTTTGTTTTCAATAGCCCTGACCAAACCCCTTGCTAATAATAATAATAATAATAATACCTTGGACACCATTTACACACATTGATCTAGCCCCAAACTAGGATTCCCTGTATCTTGGGTACTAGACAACGATTCACATACTTATATAGATAAATATAATACTTAGATAGATAAACAATCATGACTAGGGTACAAACATCCGTGCTCATCAAACAAATATTTGCCCCCACCGGGGCTCGAACCCGTGACTCTTGGCTTAGGCAGCGTCACTGCCGACTCGGCCATTCGGGTCGTCGAAGAAATAAGAGGGGTGATATACCTAAAGTTTCTTGGTACCTGGCAAAGAGCGTTATACTTGCGCGAGAGAGAGGTGGTGACCACGCTCAGAGCGTCATACTTGCGCGAGAGAGAGGTGGTGACCACGCTCAGAGCGTCATACTTGCGCGAGAGAGAGGTGGTGACCACGCTCAGAGCGTCATACTTGCGCGAGAGAGAGGTGGTGACCACGCTCAGGCATCAAGAACCCTTTCGATATCTGTACCAACTTGAAAAGCTATAAAATAGTTACTTGTGCAGTTAAAATGAAATTCCAAATTACTTATTTATAGCTTTAGGCTTTACTGGCGGGCCGTGACGTCATAAATTGAATTGCTTAAAGCGTAATTACTCGCATATGATTCTGATGTTGTTGAGCAAAAGCGCTAACAAACCAGTCAACCACTTTAATGTGTTGAGAGTTGCTAATGAATACGATTATAAGTAAGAAATCGCTGCTACAAAACAAACATTCTAGGATCGTAAAGAAACTTTCTTTATCACTAACAGAATGACACAAAAATGCTCAGCGGATTAGCTTAATTAATCTAAATCACGCGATCTGGCGTGCTTTCAGATCACTCCAATCTTCTTATCAACCTTCAGGGCTGCTACCAAGAGCTAAGGATCAAATCCGTTTGCACGTACAAGACAAGTTCCTCTTAAGTGGTATCGACACGCAAATGTTTTGACACTTTCATTCGCAAAAAAGCCTATTTCCGATGAAATGTGAGCTTCGCAGCAAACAAGAATTTACGCTGAGACTAATGGAATGTTAGAGGTGGATTGCTTCGTTTTGTTGTCCGTGTAAACACGATTTTACCGAAATGTTCTAATTTACTTTTTTGAGGGCTTCCGTATTTTGTTGTTTCGTTTGTTTGTTATCAGTTATTTGTTTCTAGTAATTGACCGACAGGGCAGCGACATTGTGGCTTTGTGTAGCGATCAAACTTTTTGGTGTCGGTTGTGCATCCGCAACAAACATCTGACCAGATTTATTATACCAAATATATGATACCAAAAATTTTTTTACTATCCTTCGCTAAATGTTTTTACCAAGTTTTTTAATTAACAGTTTTATTAAACATAGCATTAAACCTGAAACGAATCACTTCTGATCGCTCACCGGAATAACATCTTAAATACTGGTATTAACCGGTTCACCGGTGTCAATAACAGATCGGTGTCAAACACAGATATCGATATCTGTGGTGTCAAATGATAGGCCTCACAGTAAAACTTTTTAAGCTTTTTTTTAGTTAGACATGCAATTTTCGATGGCAATTTTGCGCTTTGAGCGGAATTCAATGTGTACATCTTTTGTATTTGATTAAATACTCATTGTTTTATCGGCTGTTGGTCTTCCTTCCATCGAGACTATGCGGTCCTTTGATGACATGACAATCCGCGCACACACGCATGCCAGTCTGAGAGCGATGCGCCCATGGAAAGCTTTCACAACCAACGTGCACGTATGCGAAAATTGAAGGCATTGAAGATTGTGCTTTCGTATTCGCCGTGTTCCTATTTACCGGATAGATGATGCTACTAGAAAGAGTAACAACATATCGTCATGTTTTAGTGGTATTGTTAACTCTCTTCTATATTGGTACTGTTAACTTTCTTATATTAGGTCGACTTAAAACTAAATAACAGTGTGCAACAAATCTAGGAATGGGAATTTGGCACACAGAAGAGATAGAAATTTCTTCTATAATTACGCAACTTGGTAAGTATATGAAGTTCAGATGACAAAACAATACTATGGTACCTTCGAGCCCATCCGATGATAGAGCTCGAAGGTGGAATAGGGAACCTCAGGATTATTACGTGAAAACCCTTCGATCTAACGCGCTACGCAGACAGACGACGGCGTAAGGCGTAATGGCGTAAGGTAATAATACCTTGGACACTATTTACACACATTGATCTAGCCCCAAACTAGGATTCCCTGTATCTTGGATACTAGACAACGATGGCAGGGTCACTGCCGACTCGGCCATTCGTGTCGTCTTGGTAGGTTTGATCTTCGCCGCGTGCTGTTTGCGAACGCGACAAAGATCAAACTTACCTTAAGCCTTATGCCTTACGCCGTCTTCCGTCTGCGTAGCACTTAAGACCTCTTCATTCCATAAGGGGTTGTTACTTTTTAAGCTACTAAGCATAATTTATTACCATATGAAGTGGTACAGGGACGCGCGATACGGTACCGAATACCGGTCGAACCACTTATGATTATTATATTTAGACCTAACTTGTTTTTTATCTTAGGCGCTGTGTCCAGTAAGGCAGACTTGCACCAGACTTTTTACCGCCGCTAAATGTAGTTTATACACAAGATAAATACAGCACGGCTATGACGTCAGTGATAACTTGGCTGGCAGGCAATGCTTACCTTGCCGTGCTTAACTAAACTACGTAACTTGACCATGTTGTACTAAATTACGTGACGCGTAATCTGACAATCTGACGCGCTTTGACGGCGTGTTCTTCCCAACCCTATCCTAAAATTCACTTGGGTACAACAATCTTTTTCCGATTCAAATTAGGTTCAAAACAAAAACATCACCATGGCAACCATTTTCATTCCAATTCGCCATAATGGGCTTTATTTACTTAATACCAAGACTTGTTTTAAGACGGTCACGGTAATTTTGCGGATCAAATTAGGTTCTTAATCTGAATCGGCATAAGATGCTGTGGTAGCCGCCCAGATTGCATGTCACATTACTTAGGTGGAACCAGTGCCTTAAAGATAACTCAATTTTAATCATCCAGCCATAGAAATACCCTATTTCACAAGAAAGGCAGAGACGGACTTTACGGACAAAATTACCGCTTCATTGGAGAAAATGAAGTACTTGAAAATGATGTACGAGTAGGTATGTAACTTTTAAATATGCATGGGGCGAGGCGGCATTTTCCATGAATTTTTCATATAAACCGGTCCACTTGGTGCCACGATTTCGTGGGAAAAAAAGGGAATTATGGGTTATTTTTGCACTTCGTTTCGCGTTTTGTTAGAGACGTCGCGGAAGTTTTTAATAGAATGAGGATATAAGGAGAAATCAGTTCCGGGACAATAAGTATTATGGGAATAAGGATATGAAAATTCTCTCCTGTGCATCAAAGGTTTTCCTGTTTATAGCAAATTATTGGTCGTTGAAGTATTCGATCATAAACACCGGAATGAGCAATAGTTTGCTATAAAATAATAGTCAGGGTTCAGTTCATAGTAAACAATATTTCCAACTTTTACAAAGCGAATTTCTCATTCTTTGGGGCGATTAATCCGCAACCCAATATAATCTGGCTTGTATTTTATTATGGTCCGATAGTTAATGGCGAGTCAAACTCTAAACCAATTGACCAATTTCTTCTGACACAGTAAATTATTGTAATAAAAAAATTGCTGTTAATAATATTTCTTGTTTTATTATTTTACTTTCATATTATTTTATTTATTACAATAATTAACAAAATAAAACATATGGTTAGGTTCACGACCCAAAAGTCACCTTGTCTATTTCACCGTAAGATTGTCATTAACGTTTTACGTTTCTTTTGTTCTTACTTGTCAACCTAACACGAAGACTATTTCTGGGGCTTCGCTGCGCTCGCCCCCTCTAGTCTTCACCTAAGCTACCGCAGTGTTTGCTCTGTATTTCCTTTGCAATTCAAGTTTAAACCAGTTCACAATTTAACGGTATTTTAAACTAACGCGTCATATCATAGGCAGTACGGTATAGTTTACAATTTATTGATAGTTTGTAAGCTAACGAGAAAAAAGAACGTTAGATTATATACTAACGGTTTTGACAATCTTACGGTGACATATACAATACAACATATCTGTGAATGTCAAAGACGACTCGATATTAGTGCTAAATCGCGTACTTTCGTTTGGGCCTGTTCACCTTGTTCTGGTTTGGTTCTGTAAACCTTTGTTATACCTTAATTTATGTACATTTCCTTTCTGAGAAATAAATGATGTTTGATTCGATTTGGTTTCCGTCTTTAAAATGCCACAAAAAAGCCTCTGCCCAACCAATCTTCGAAAAATAAACAAATCAATCTAAGACTCGCCGCTGTCGATTCCCAACAGCAGACTCATCTCGCCCCGTCATCTTTCCACTTCGCCCGCGCTCAGAGCATTAAAAGAAAACCATTAACAAAACAATCTGCGATCTGCCCGCCAAACCATCTGCATATTTATAGAGCGAGCCCCTTGAAACCCTCGATTCTCGTTCCGTAATGCTCTCCCATAATACATTACAAACAAAACAGACACTGCGCTCCGCCTACGACCTCCTTTGTCCGGTCCGTGGACGATTGTTTTGCTTGTACAATAGTAAACCCCGATCCGCTGAACGACTCTTGATATTTTAAACCTTTACGCAGGACCCAGGATTGTTTATGTTCAGCCAACTTTCGAGGGATCTGATCATAATGTCCTGCAAATGCGCAAGGGCTGTTGCATGGAACTAACAAATTCAATTATCTATGTTAACTTGACAACGGACTCTATAACTGAGACTGACTACGATTCGAGCATATTTCTATGATCATTCTCGCTGACGTCAAAAAGGTGGTCATCTACGTAATGAAAGACGCTTTTCATGTACAGATATCAGATCCAACAAAGTCCCAAACATTTAAATGCCGAGCGCAATAAATATTTCAGGCAAATTGATCAGATAAATGAATCGGAGCGCAGGCAAAAAAAAACAAAGGCAGGCTTGCAACTCCCGCCCGCCGCCAATTGCCAAACGGTCTGCTATCTCCGAAAAGCGCTTCTGATAAAAAGCGTATTGCAGGAAATAAAGAGACAGCGCGGAATGAGTCCAAGGGGTGTACAGTACGGGGTGAAATGAAATCTCGGGGTGCACTGAAGACGCCAGGCATTTGAGGAAGGTTCCAGGAATGGGCGGCAGCTGAATTGTAACTGAATTGTTGCCGAGCTCCGCAGATTTTTGAAAGTTGATTTTGGAGGTACGTTAACTCGGCATTCAAAGTTTTTATTGGATTAACACTAGAGTGTCCTATGCTTAGGCGTGGGAAAGGTATCATACACATTTATGCAGTTCGCACCAGCTTTCCTTATTGTCTCTGACGCAGCTGACCTTACGCGAGAAAGAGAGGTCAGAGCTCGCTCAGAGACAAAGAAAATTGGCATATACATTTATAAGGTTAACGGGAAAACCTGAAAGAAAAAACACGTGCACTAGTATACTGCATACACATTTCTAAAAAAGACCTATTAGAGATGTAAGTTTGTATCGTACGCGACCGCAACTGCAGAGGGAGTGTCGCGTTAGTGTGAGCGAGACAGCAAGTGAAAATACCTAGCGAGTTAAAGAGACAGCGAGCATAGTATGCATGTACCTAACGATGTCTCACTTACCCGCATCGGAACTGCGCCCACTGTCTCTCTCACACAACTACGCGCCACTTTTTCTACAGTTGCATTAGGCTGCGAACTTGCATCTTCGAAAACGCACACTTTTTTAACATTCATCATAACATAAATTTTGTCCAGTCGTATGGTTTTAAAGATACTCCTATACGCTATTTTTATTAACTTCCCACAAACCCAAACCCATTTTGAGGCATCGCGATTTTCAACCTCAATAAAATTCATAAACCTATAACGGGAAAATGACCTCAATTGCAATCGTTAAGGGGTAAATCCAGCAAATACACAATACATAATTTACATTTGAATTTAATTGAACTACTTTCGTTCAAACATTACAATGCACAAGAAAAACCTCCTTGTTAACGAAAGATAAATGACCTCTTTTGTCGGAACATATCTCAATGCCTTTAATAATGCTGGCATATTTCCAGAGGTAGAGAGAAATGATAGGCAGCCCAGCTGTCTCGGCAGAAATATATATCATTTCCTGTATTGTAGCCTTTGTTTTTTTTAAAATAGGTAGCATAATATTTGTTCTCGATTCATGTGTCCGTGTCAAACACGATTGTATTGATCAAAAACCGCCTTTAATAATGCTGGCATATTTCCAGAGGTAGAGAGATATGACAGGCAGCCCAGCTGTCTCGGCAGAAATAAATGTATATCATTTCCTGTATTGTAGCCTCCTGATTTTTAAGAGTAGCATTGGATTGATCAAAAACTGCAGAGATTTGGATTTATTTGCCACTCGCCAGAATTAAATTTGTCTGTTGCTACTGGAAGAATCTATTCAGAACGTCATAATTTTAATTTGGTGGTTCATGGACCTACTACCAAACTCTCTGTGGCGCTTCGGTTGTGGCTCTGTCTACCATGCGAGAGGTCCCGGGTTCGATCCCCGGCTGTGGATAAAAAAAACAGGTCTTGGATGTTTATATGTGTGATGTCGCTGTTTCTGGTTTCCACGACACAGGATATCCTAGTGTGGGGCCCGAAGCATTGTATGTGCCTTTATATTTGACGACCCGAATGGCCGAGTCGGCAGTGACCCTGCCTACGAAGCCAAGGGTCCCTGGTTCGAGTCCCAGTGGGGCAAATATTTCTTTGATGAGAACCGATTTTTGTACCCTAGTCATGGTTGTTTATCTATCTAAGTATAATATTTATCTATATAAGTACGTGTATCATTGTCTAGTACCCAAGATACAGGGAATCCTAGTTTGGGGCTAGATCAATGTGTGTAAATAGTGCCCAAGGTAATACATTAATGTTTATGTTTATGTCTATGGACGTACCTTCCACACAAAAAGTATGAGCAATTTAAGTCAAAGAAAGGTTCAGAAATTCGCAAAAAGTAGCACACTCATTTCCAGCAGCACATTCTGAGAATTTTCTCCACGATGAATAGCAAAACTCATGTCATTAGTACATTGGGCAAGGCTCCTTTCATCCCGGTTCTGCGTACACAAACACTTCTGCACAACTGCAGACCAGTTTCACCAAATTAACGCAACCCTGCCCTAGAGGACCGGTATTTAACCAGCAGATAAAACACAACCGGTGAGGTTCGCCATATTTCATCGCAGAAGAAGGTGACCTGTTTTTATTAGGTACGCGCAGAGCAGGAATCGAAAATACTTCGGAAAAAGGGGTCTTTTTGCAATAATTTCTGATGTAATTGTCGACTGAACTAAATAGCTCTACAGGGCTGACATTTAATTAGCTGACCATATTTTGGGGAATGATAATTACGAACAACTTTCCCCAAGAAACATATGGTTGCAAACGAAAACATAATTTGGGTCTCCCATAGTAACTTGTAATCAGCTGATCGGATCAACGTACTGAGGGACGAATTTTTCTTTTCATTTTCGACCATATGTTTCTTGGGGAAAGTTGTTCATATTGATGGGTACTGTCATTCCCCAAAAATGGTCAACTAATTAAATGTCACCTCTATATCTCTAACAACACATAAACACGTTGTGCATTGTTTGTGCATAATGAAAGTAAGACCGGAAATGACTTCCAAATTATTCTTTCAGCATGGAACCAACATCAAGTGATTATTTTTGTGCCGATCATGCTATCATGTTTAATTTACTGTTGTAAAAAACCCCTTAGCCTTAAATACCGAGAATTGAATTTAGTAATGCAGACTTGTTCGAAAGAAATACTAAAAAACTGGTGATTAAACTAATTTAATCACAAGAGTCTCATTGGCTTCTTGTGATTATGAAATGTGATTATGAAACGTGGGCATAACCATGCCTCTGCCAGTCCATTCGAGTCAATTTTGCAGACGAAATGAAACACACATTTTCTATTTTGTAAACAAAAAAATTGCCACGTTGATTACACTATACTTATTCGGTGACACCAGCCCAGTTCGGTGGTACAAGTGCTAACTGCGCTTGTTAGAGCAAATAACGAGCGTGGCCGGGTGCCAGCGCTGCTGCGTGGTCAGGGTATTATTATGTGACAACGCCACGGATTTCTGGTGATAAAATTTAATTGTGGCCCGCGCTGGGCCTTTCTTTGTTCGGTGCGGCATAAGTTGCGCCAGCATTGTCCAAACCACAAGGTTGGTGAGACACGAGAACCGAAAACGGCGAAAGACTGAACAATATTCACGTAGATTTGAGTGTTGGTAAAAGTGTTAGCTTTAAGTCGGGTGGGCATAATGCATGGAGGGTTATGACTAAACCTCATATCAAATTTGCGTTATTAAGCGAGCGAGCGAGCGAACGAACCGTCTCCGTTTTAGGATTGGGCAAAAATGCTTTCCTATGTCCGGATGTGTGTCCGGGTTACCGTCTTCAGGCCGCACGTCTCAACTGATTCTCGTGATTTTTTTTCTGAGCTGGTTTGATAATTAAATAGATTTTTTAATCGATTCAGTTTTTGAAAATATTTCAAAATGGCGGAATTGTGGGGGTTTAAAAATTAAAAAAAACGCTGCAGTCCAAACATCTTAACAGATTTTAACAAATGAGGTTGTCGTTGGATTTGTAGAGACAGGCTTTATCATTTTAGTGAAAAGGGAATAGGTTGGTTTTAAGACCGCAAAATATAGTTTACAAAGTTATTGGTCCTGTCATACTCCATGTACGTAACCAAGTGCATGCATAAGTTTAAGTTTGTTTGTCTTATAAAAAAAAGCGTCACTCGCGTTAGTCTGCACTTATTGCTTAGTTCGTATTGTAGCTAAATCTCTATCAATCTAAATTTGCATCAGTCTAAATCTCGATATGCCTTCCTCTCTTGAGGTAAATATTATTATAGCTGGTATGTGGGCATCTCTATTCTACCCTTATAATATCATGACAACCTGCATATCTACATTAACATATTTAACAATAAAAGCAACATTTTAGAAAATTTATTCGGTCCTCCTTTCACTTCTTTACATTTTTTTTCTTTATAGCTACGTCGAAGGCCAGGTTCCTGTCACGCAAAATGGGTTTTTTGAATACCTTGACAGTACGTGGGCACAACTGTGCCTCACCCACCCCATATGGGAAAAGGTGACCCTATAATATTTTTTTTAGTTTCCAATTTTCAGATACTCAAAACTGGCGAGTTTGCGTGAAGGGGCATACAATGTTTGTTGAGAAAGCGAGAGATTAATCATATAGGGGTTGCAACAGGATAAGTTACAGGACAAAATTAAACAAAGGATAAACACACAGTAGCTTAAAATATAACTAGTCCCCTAAGGAATCCTACTTGTATGTTAAGTGGTGGTGGTAAGTGAGTGTTCTGAAAATGAACTCCTAGACTCCAATTGAAGGTAATCAGTATTAGAAAAAGTCAAAAGGACAGCATGTATTTTCTAACAACACAACGTATAATAATGCGATGGAGGAAAACTGCCCCAACGCATACTCCCCCTTCATCTCGTGATTACCGCCAGACGCATTTGTGAGCTCAAACAGCGACAAAAAGGCAAGAGCCAAGATAACAACTAACCGTCACGTCTCACATCGTCAATGATAGGTCATTTGCCGCAGATACGGAGACTATCCCACTCGGCCAAGGAGGCCTACAATTGGAGACGCCGAGACGCCGAGACACCATGTTCTCGCTCATCCCCATGCTGAAGCACAAAATCCAAATTCCAAATGTCTGCTGTAGATATTTACATGTGTACTGTTGATATTTACATGTACTTAGCAATCAACATTTTTTGCCACTTCTCTACATTGGACCACTGTGGGAGAAGAAGGGCGTAGAAACTCCCACGGATAGATTTTTTGATCTCTTTTAAAATTTTCTTGTGCTTAAATAATGCAAATATTAGCAGAAAACATTATAAGCAGGAATAAATAATTACACAATTATATATAAGCAAGGACTGTGTTGAGCTAGATTAACCCCAAGATGATTCAGCTAACATTATTTTTATTGTAATGCTCAGACTTGGCGACGTCCAACGATGTCGTCGTCGATTTTTTCGCTGACGACTTGACGAGACGGGACCTTCTTTCCCGATATGAACACTAGTCATGAGAATGGTGTCGGACTATTATGAGCTCGGAATGGGCAGAGCTGGAGCAGATGGCCAAATATCGTAACGGTGGTGGTGGAAAACTGTCATGAAAGCCCATAAACCCCTGCCGAGGCGTACAGGATGTAATGATAATGATAAAATGTGCTTCAAAATCTACCATCATCATCGTGTTATCTCGTCCCTCGCAAGACATGACATACTTTTTTGACTGTAGGAGATTCCTTCAGTGCTTCCATCCGTAACTATTCTGAGCACTAGGTACAAAGGAGACAGCCTCACTGAATCAAACTCGCATAATATCCAAGCCATTGCACAAGCCTAATGGATATTATATTTGGACGGGTTGTTTGTGCAGTGCTCACAAAGGAAAACCCATATTTCTTGAAAAAGGGCCGCCGAGGGATGATGGGGTCACATATAGTTTTCATTATTTTTCTCCGGCGTATGTCGTCACATCGATGTGTTATTTGAAATTGGAACACGGGTCGGCGGCGCTGTGTGCGATTTTTTACGACGTCTGTAAAAAAATATGAATCTAACTCATTATTTATGGGGTTCAAATACTCGAATCCTTTCAAGATACCGATGTGATTAATTAATGATAAGGATGGACGTCACTATAATTATCAAGAGGTTTTTACATGGTTTTCAAATCACTCATTTGAAATAGACATTTAGCATTGAGCAATTTGGAAACTATGTGAAAACGGTTTTGTCTAAAAATAATTATAATAGCTTGGACACTATTTAATTTACACAAATTGATCTAGCCCCAAACCATGATTCCCTCTATCTTGGGTACTAACTAGACAACGATACATATTATACTTAGATAGATAAACAACCATGACTAGAGTACAAACATCCGTTCTCATCAAACAAATATTTGCCCCCACCGGGACTCGAACCCGGGACCCTTGGCTTCGTAGGCAGGGTCACTGCCGACTCGGCCATTCGGGTCATCTAAAAAGGACATTACAATATACAAGACTACATAAATGACAAGAGTGCATGGTGTCAAAATAGATTTCACATATTTTTGTTATAATTTATTTGGCATATTATTCATATTCATATTCTTTATTGCACAGATAATATAAAGGTACAGACTATTACAAGAATGTTATAATCAAAGGCAAGCTTATCTCTAAAAAGAGATTTCATCGAGCAAACCTAGGCAAACTAGTGCGCAATAAAACTGTATACATACGTACGAAAATTACTGTCAAAATATAAATAAAATCAACCGAACCGATTCATACATAGTAACCATGGTAACGGTAACTTCTCGTAATGTAACACCATAATGTTTTTTTACAGGTGTCACTATATTTGACAGCTGCCAGTATTTTTGAGAAATATTCTGGGAAAAGGCGTAATATGGGAATTGGATGAAATGGAAATCGGATGAAATTGGAATTGGATGAAATGGGAATAGGATCAAATGGAAAATGGATGAAATAGGAATTGGATGAATAAATTAGATGTAATAAACCTAAACCTATTGAGTATATATTTATCTTTTAATTAAGAAATTTGAGCTTTGACTTTGACAAGATACACTTAAATATTTACACAATTTCCATGGCCATTATTATTATTTATATTTATATGCTGATCTAAAGTAATATTTTTTTTCCTTGACTTTGACAAGATACACTTAAATATTTACACAATTTCCATGGCTATTATTATTATTTATGTTTATATTTTGAAAACCTTTCGGCACACGATATCCCTTTCCGGAAACAATCGTTCCAAAACAATCATTTCCCAAAAAATTCATTTCCCAGAACATGCATTTTCCAAAACAATTTTTTCCCAAAACATCACTTTCCCTATTCGTCTGTCTGTCTATCTGTTAAGACTTTTTCTTAGGAACGCGTCGAGGTATTGAGTTGAAATCGAGTTTTAAAGATAAGAAGTACTTCCTCCTATACACCTTCAATTAGACAGAAACTCCAAAGGTTTTGGTGTAAATAATGGAACATAACAGGTATCATTACGAGTCTATCCTCGCCTCAATTTCACGTATCTCACTCCCAACGAACTGTAGAGCACACGCAGCCCCATCGGAGGCTCCAGCGCGGTGAAAATTTCAATCTATGTTGACAAAAGCATTGGCACCGAGCCAGAGGCAGAGCCAGGGTTAGACAGTGTCCTTTGTCTGCATGCCGCAATCAGCTGACGAGGTGAATTCTGTTAAATATACGCTTCACTGTTTATTTATAGGGTTCCGTATCTTAAAATAAAAAAACGGAACGATAGTGTGATCACTTTGTTGTCCGTCCGTCTGTTCAGCAACGCGGGAAGGTATCAAGTTGAAATTTATAGAAATCACTCAAGTATCAAGAATTGTATGGGGTTAATCTGGCTCAACACAGACCTTGCTGTTCATAATTATGTAATTATTTATTCCTGGTATTGTAATATTTGACGACCCGAATGGCCGAGTCGGCAGTGACCCTGCCTAAGAAGCCAAGGGTCCCGGGTTCGAGTCCCGGTGGGACAAATATTTGTTTGATGAGAACGGATGTTTGTACCCTACTCATGGTAGTTTATCTATCAAAGTACAATATTTATCTATATAAGTATTTGTATCGTTGTCTTGTACCCAAGATACAGGGAATCGAAGTTTGGGGCTAGAGCATTGTGTGTAAATAGTGTCCAAGATATTATTTATTCATTTATTTATTTAATCTGTGGGAGTTTCTACACCCTTCTCCTCCCACAGTGGTCCAATGTAGAGAAGGGCAAAAATTGACGTTTGCTAAGTATACGTAATAAATAAATTTGAATACTTGAATACTTCGATCTGTGAAACAATCGAACTTCTAGGTCAACGTAATCAAAAGATATGTCCGTTTGTGCCGCAAATTTGCTGAATTTTCTTTATACTTGCAAGGGAATCAAAACCTACTTCCCTTTGGCTGGAATCACAAAATTTGGCACGAATCAGGTCAAAGAAAAGCGATTTTTGCGTAGCCCTCGGAGTCCGACTTGTCCTGATTTCTTTGGGTTGGACTAAGATCTAGTTTGGCGTGAATTACCCGCAGTTTCGGAAGTAATTGCGCTCTAGGTGAAACTTATTTCACGAGTGCTGTGTCTGTTGGGGAAGTGGTCGGATCTCTACGTCATAAACGGGGTCTTATGTGTTATGTTTCATAGCTGTTCTGAGGCCCCACTACTCTTCATTGGATGTGCTATGCTAGTGGAGAGCAAGAAGCGAGAGATTATGTGCCTTTAACTAGACAAATGATTAGGTTTACTACAACAGCTTTCTTGGTTAACATTGGATTCGTCATATGTATCAAGGATATATACCGAAGTGATTTTCTTCAGCATCACTTGAAGACTTTCCCATATCAAAGCAGTAATTCTGTGTTATCAATATATAAGAATGACGAACAAATTAATAAAGTTTTGAAACTCGTGTCACGTGATACCTGTGCGTGTGGTGTAAACACACAGCACACACATAACTTCCCCCTTCCCCCAAACATCCACTTCACTCCCGCTAACCTTAAAATGTGTGCTTTGATTTTTTCACAGTTCTATGGTACGGTATAAATGATTCATTGATATCAATTTCACTTGATTTACGTATTCCTGAGAAAAAGGGTCAGACAGATAGGTGGACAACGAAGTGATTCTCAAAAGCTTAATTTTGCTACGATTTGTGGTACGCAAGTTACGAAACCCTAAAAATTACAAAAAACACGTCCCATGTTGGGGAACCCCTTTCACTTAACTGCTGTGCATGTCTCAGTAGACTTTGTGGCGCTCGTGCGCTTAAACTATTGACTTCACAGTAAAGAGGTTCTTGCAAGAATTATAAAAAAAGGAGAATATTTTTCCTTTTAACGCTTAATTCGTATCTTTTTTTTTTTTTAACATTCAAGCTAAAAACCCGTTGACGGGGACATTCTATGTTTAGGGGGAGAGTATTGAACATCACATTACGACAATATGATGTTCAATATCATTCCACAGAACCCGCCCCTGTAATTGTCCACCTCTATCAAAGCCTCATCTCCATGCTCCGATGCTTTCGCTAATTCCAATTTGCGATGCGGTCATAGAACCGCAGGCAAATGCAAATGTGGCCGATGCTAATCATAACACGAGGTGTAGCACATATACACTTATGTCCATATTACAACTGTTTTTGCATGGACTTCATATGTTTCTGTGTCTTAAGCTGCCTTAGACATTGTCTTTGATAGATCCTAGAGCTGACAGCGTTTTGTTAATATGGACCTCATACATCATTATGCCATTTCTTATATGCTGAAGCGGAGGTATAAATTGTATATAAAAATATTCTTTCAGATTGCTCTTGTTTTTGTTTCAGATTGTGAATAATCCATCGATAAATTTATCAAAAAATATCTAGTAGCCGTGACCACGAGGTTTTAATGAGCAAGTGAAATAGGTTACTATATCGCTTTCATAGAAAATGTTGTTCAGGATAACGTCCACAATAATCTCTTTTGTCGCGGGCCAAACACACCACAGGCTTCTGTTATTCCAAATCATATAATCTCCGGAAAGAAAATCCTTACTTAGACATTAAATACGAAAAGCTATTAATTATACATAACATACAAATGTACGTATGTATAGGATATACATTAAATTGTGTTGGTATATATTGCCATTCATGGCAAACAGTAAACAGATGTAATAGAATCATAAAACTAGATCGTGCCATTGTCCTCCGCGCTGGCACAGAGGCGATTGATGGAGAGTGTCAGGCTTTTGTCAGGTTAGCCCGTTATATATACGGAGTTGCTAGAAACTGGTAACCAGGGAAACGAGTCACAAACGAGCCGCTACATTAGCTCTGTATCTGTGAAATCGGAATTAAACATTCAAAATTCCTTTATTGCACAAATTCAAATTCAAAAAGAGTTTATTTCCATAAGAAACACATTGGTAACATTTGGAGAATGTCAAATCTTAAACTAACACATGTTTATGGTACAGGGAAATATAGAACTCAATTTGAATTCCGTCACCTCAATGTTTTAGATGCTAGAGGCAAAGAGGCGACTACCCAGGCAACATTTACCTTCTGAATAACGTCTGAATAAAAGCTGTCCGCGGCGCTCTAAGCAAACGAAATGTCTGAGTAAGTTCTGGGACAGCGCCTACTCAGACGTTATTCAGACAATTTGGGCACAAAAATGTGGCCTTAGTTCTGAATAGAAGCTGAGTAAAATCTGAATAGCAGCAATGTAGATGTCCACTATCTGAATAACTTCTGAATAAAAGTGGTTTTCGGTGTTAGACAGACGTTATTCAGACATTATTCAGACAATGACTGTCATCACTATGCTACTCCGCAAACTTAGACAGACACGCACACGCGTGTTGATTTGATATCGTTTCCTGTGAGTGATTGTTTATTGTTCCAACGAGTGCCAACGAGCTCCAAACAGATTATTCTTGGTAAGTATGTATGTTTATTGTATTTACATTTTGAGATCATTGTACAAGTAAAATATTAGTGCGCGTGGAAGTTTATCGTGAACATGAGTAACTTACTTCGATTTATGTCATGCGCCGCTTGAATTATGAAGGATTATGATTGTAAACATAATATTATACTCTAATGAAGCTCGCGTGACATAAATGTCTATCAACCCAAGTGCTGTTTTTTGTACACGAAAAGTATGACGTAGGTATGAAAGTACATAATAATGTTTTTTTGTGATTTCATGCGTTTTGTCATCAAATAAATCTTACAATAAAGCATAGAAATAATATAGTATTTGTTAAAAATGGCGATACTTTCCAGTCTGATTAAGCGATACCTTCACGCCAGTTATACAGCTTAGTTCTTAATAAAAGTCACGTGTGTACACTTATTCAGCTATTAGCTGGGAAAGACTATTCTGACAGCACATATTGCTGTGTACTATTTGAGTAGAGTATCACAGATTCCACAGTAACCAGCTTATTAGGGTTCCATCTTAGAAGTCAAAACAAAAACGTAAAACACGAACACTTACATACAGGCACATACATTGCTTCTGGCCCCAAACTAGGATACCTTGTGTCGTGGGAACCAGAAACTGCGATATCACAAACAAGTTTACAAACAAACCCAAGACCTGGGTTTTTATAAACTTGTTTGTGAATATGTATGTAGGCATATTTATTTTTTCTATCAACGTATGTAAGATATTTACGTCTACCTTTATTTACAGGACAATGCCGTTTAAAATTGTTTCAACGCGTCGCAAGGGTAAAACGGAACTGTGCATAGTACCCTCTAGTTGGGAAACTAATAGTAAGCTGCGATGGCCAAAGCATAACGCGGAGGTGTTAAGCAAAAATGACATAGTTGTACCTGGGGAAAATGGCTGGCTAACCATGGACTGTAAATTAAAGAGGACGTTTTTAAACAACTATAATGAAGCGGAAGATGAATTGGCAAAAATGCTTCATAAAACGGATACTGATGATACGGACGTGGAAATCTCAAGACAGCACCGTCAACGTTTGAATAATTCTATTGAGATGGAGAGTCCAGATTATAACTCTATAGTTGAAACACTGGTACGTACTTATTACAAAACCTCTACATACAAACATAATTACAGTACTACATGGATGTTTTGGCACTTAGATGACATTGACAGGGTGGCGCTTCTGCGCTATTGATTGATTGATTGGATCAACCAAGTGACACTTCCAAGAAGGCCGCGTTAGTTTCGATATGGCCAAGTGCCAAAACATCCATGTAGGTAGCACTGTACTACCTACTAAATTATCCTAAACTTCCATTAACAAATTATTTCTTGTTCAGCATAATGGTTTGATAAAACAAACATTTAGTGTTAGAAAATCATGAATTAACTGTAATAAACTTCAGAATAAACTAAATAATGCAACTTGTAACAAAAACGAGGGAGTTATGCTCGCCTTTCTTATGTATAAAAATTGTTCTAGCATAGAAAACATTAATGTATAGTGGCAACACCACGTTGTCCTATGACATGTTCATTCCATGCTTGACCGGTAGATGGCGCTACCCGGACAGGTATGAAGGCATGGCATTGGATGGTTCAGTGAATAGTTTGTTGTCAAGCTGTATTCATGTAGTTTGACGCGAATTGTCTGTGGTTCGTGAAAATCTAGCTTCGTGCGTGCATCTTATCAATTTGCGATTGAATTATACAGGTAAAACGATGCAGCCCTATCAAGTTTGGACTCATTTGATTTGTCTAATGATCAAGACTTTGGTCTCGGACGGATGAGGCCCAAGGTTTAATGATGGAGTTCATCAATAGGCCCGTCCAGATAGAGCAAGGCATGTAGGTGAGGCATGTGGGTGTGGTCCAGACTGCGCGCATGTAGGTGAGACAGCGTCTGGACGTGTTGTGACGTGCCTCACGCGTATGCGGATTTGGCGATGCTCAAGGGCGCCTCAGCAGATTTGCTGCTCTGCTGGACGACACCCACATGCCTTGCTGCCTCGCTCTATCTGGACGAGCCTATTGAATAATTTATAGAATATAAAAAATATGTGGATAAAACTATTTTTTTTTATAGTTTAGATAAACTAAAAAAACACGCTTTAAATAAATAACTAATAAGTAAAAAAAATATTCTTATTATTATTAATTAATGGCATAGGTCCAGTTGGAAACTGTCCTAATATTTTGTTTACTTTAAACCAAAAGAACTACAAAAGCACTTACTTGTTTTGCAGATTAATCCAGGAACTACAATGGCGAGCCCCACGCCTACTCAAGCAGCAGGAAATACTTTGATATCTGACGAGGGCATCATTTATCAAATAGTCACCACCGATGATGGTTCTAGTAATGTAGATACTAGAAACCAGTCATATTTACAGCCGAACAGTGGGATAGAGCAAGTTCTCGAACAAGTCAAAAACTTATATGCGATTCAGAGTATTGTCATAAATAATCAGGAAACTATTATTGAATAAAATAAAGACAAAAAACAGCACTTGGGTTGATAGACATTTATGTCACGCGAGCTTCATTAGAGTATAATATTATGTTTACAATCATAATCCTTCATAATTCAAGCGGCGCATGACATAAATCGAAGTAAGTTACTCATGTTCACGATAAACTTCCACGCGCACTAATATTTTACTTGTACAATGATCTCAAAATGTAAATACAATAAACATACATACTTACCAAGAATAATCTGTTTGGAGCTCGTTGGCACTCGTTGGAACAATAAACAATCACTCACAGGAAACGATATCAAATCAACACGCGTGTGCGTGTCTGTCTAAGTTTGCGGAGTAGCATAGTGATGACAGTCATAGCAGCTATCTAGTCCAGAGGCATTTGCAAATCTTCAAGAAAAATATATCATTTTATGTTCAAAGCAAATAGGAAGCGGCCCATCAAGCAGTTACAGGCTGCTGGATGCCTTATTTGATAAAAAATTCTTAAGCAAATGTTCCTGGACTGGAGGCAGTAGGAATAATATTGAAGTAAAAGTAGGTTTTAAAGCATATAAAAACATACTAAATTTTTTCTTCTGCCTGATCAATGGATGGGACAGCACATTTACTGTACAGGACAACGAAAAATTTTTTAAAACTGTTTTGAGAAACGCGACTAAGAGAATGGCAATAAGGGACATGCGAGTGTCGAGCCAAAAGAAGCGAGTGAAGAAAAGTAATGCTGACCAGATCAATACATACAATAATGAAGAACAGCCACAAGAAGAAGATTCTCTGTGTTAGAATGGTAGTAGTAGGTAACTTAAAGTATTTTTGTACCTACCATGTGTCATTGTTCAAGACTGATTGTTAATTAGAAGGTTTCAAACTAAGCATTTATACACGGTTACTTTTTATCACCTAGGATGTTTTGGGGATTGATTGTACCCATGATTATGAACAACTTTCCTCAAGAAACATATGGTCGAAAATGAAAAAAAATATTGGGTCCAACATAGTAACACGAAAACAGCTGATATATGTAGGTAAATGTACTTAGGAAAAATTTTTTTTTTTATTTGCGACCATATGTTTCTTGGGGAAAGTTATTCATAATATGATGGGTACTACCAATCCCCAAAATATCCGTGGTGATAAAAAAATAAACGTTTTTACTAATTATTTTGAAGATTTTATCGCGTTATGTTTGTAATGTTTAATGTTTAGTGTAAACTGGCCTGTCCAAGTAGACCGCTCGTTATACGCGCGTCACCATGATGCCATAGTTGTGGTCATGGCGTGCGCGTACTAATTTGGTCTAACTAAACATATGGTCGAAAATGAAAATAAAAATGGGTCCCACATAGTAACACGAAAACAGCTGATATAGGTAAATGTACTTAGGATTTTTTTTATTTTTTATTTGCGACCATATGTTTCTTGGGGAAAGTTATTCATAATATGATGGGTACTACCAATCCCCAAAATATCCGTGGTGATAAAAAAATAACCGTTTTTACTAATTATTTTGAAGATTTTATCGCGTTATGTTTATATTGCTGATTTTTTAGCGTAAACGCTTAGTATCAATGTACCTTATGCCATTGTTCATGACTGATTCTTATTTAGAAGGTTTCAAACCAAGCATTTATATTCATATTTTGAGAATTTTATCCCGTTATGTTTGTAATGTTTAATGTTTAGTGTAAGCTGGCCTGTCCATTGGACAGACTCCAAGTAGACCGCTCGTCATACGCGCGTCACCATGATGCCATAGTTGTGGTCATGGCGTGCGCGTACTAATTTGCCTTTGCCAGCAATATTGACATTTGCTGCGCGTCAGTTGACGATGGCGTGCGCATGTCGTGTGGCCTACGTGGACAGTAATTTGTTTCGTATTTTTGTACCTTATATGCCATTGTTCAAGACAGATTATTCATTATTATGTTTGAAACCAAGCAATTTTTATTTTGAGAATTATATCGCGTGTTATTTGTAACGTTGATTGTTGAGAGGACTTGAACCCAAGTCGACCTGAATAAATATTTCTTAGTACTAGAACAGTATTTTAACTAACGTTACATCTTACTGAAAACAACCTATTCATAAATCTACCACCCCGGGGGAAATGAAAGGTCCGCGACGAGTCTGGCGGCGCGGGGGCACAGAAGAGATAAGGGAACTCTGTTAACACTTCCGCGCGGTCGTTGGCGGAGGTATCCGCACTTTTTGGAATTTAATTAACATTATAACTACCTATATTGCATAAAAACTATGCAAGGGAACATGAAAATATATTTTTTAGTCATCAGCGATACGTAAACTGTCGATCCTGAGTCGGGCGTAACTTACATGCTGTACCTATATTAATAATATTTAGTCCATTAGATTTCCCACCGAGAGTCACGGGCTTTTACTCGGATAAGAGTTAGGTTGAACCATAAGTATAAAACCATTATGATTGACCTTCTAAATTAAAAGAACAGAAATTTGATGGCAGAAAAAAAAAATTACACATATAAATAATATTTATTATTTTTACCTTATTTTATAATGTATGAATCAAAGGAATACAATAAATATTTCCACTGTATATCGTACATGCAAATTTAAACTGAACATCGGAAAACTTAATTGCAACGATGTTGCGATTATTATAAGGGTAAGTGGTTCTGTACATTCTTATTTCCGAACGAAGAGTTGAGTTTTTTAATTCCACATGAATGTCTGAGTCCGAGTCATCTTCACTTGATGCAGAACCATTATAATATCCACTTACGGAACCCTCTTCTACAGATGGGTTTGAACGGACTTCACGCGTTACTTCCGAAGTACTCGAGGAACTTGGTTTTACGATTGTTTCATCAGCGATGACCACCTCATTATCAATTTCCCAGTTCACAATAGACTTTTTCATTTTTTTATACTCCCGTAAACATTTTCTGCGGATCCCACCCGTTCTTTTCCTATTTTTCCACTTCATTTTATCCATTTTCATCTAACCAAGTCCAACGCTTTTTAACCAGCCAATTGCTGTATAATAATAAAACTATCCTATATTTTATTTACATTACCCAGCACAACGCTGATTTAATTAACTATGATAACCATTAAAACAGTAGCTGAATAAATGTGAAATAGTGTACTATAATTCAGATTGTAGCTTCGGACAACCACCCTTAGTCAGCTATAAGCTAATTTTACAGCTTAATGTCGGTTGTAAGTCCCCTTATACAGCTTTAAAAATTCTGTAGTGCATAAAGCTTAATAACGACTGAATAAGGGTCCTTAAATTGCTGTTATTAAGCTTTAAGAATAAACATGATCTTTTATCAGACATTACCAAGCTTATTGCTGAATACAGATATACCATTGCTTTATACAGATTTAGACTGACTCCAGAGCTATTACTCAGACAATATACATATTTAAGCTGAGCATTGTGCCACAGTCGGATCTTTATTTTGCTTGGATGTTGCCTGGGTAGAAACCTCCAGCTTTATACGTTATTTTTACAGAATTGGAGCAAACACCTTCCCAAGCTTTCTTGTCTTCTACATAATCTGATATTTTGTAGTAACCTTTTTTACATAAGTGATTTTTAACAACATTTTAAAATTTATTTACAGACAATTCTTGTAACTCAGTCGGTCACACAAATCATTATGGAGAACAGGAAATACATTAAAAACAATTCAGAGGCGAGCATTTCTCTAATAAGGGATCTCTTCCAGCAAACCAAGTTAGTTAGTTTGCTTTGAAATTGATGCTTTGGAAGATGTTCGCCAACTTTAAATTGACGTTTACTGATCAAAAAGCGATTATTTCACTCGAGCGATCCTAATTTGAGTATGAAAGGAATCCGGGTATGTCAAGAGACTAAGAATCGAGTGGTTGAGGAGTGTTTTTGACACGCTTTAGCTACTGGTTGAGGACGGTTTTTAAATAGTTTTCTTGGTTACCACCGGGTACTAGTAGTTACGTGTGCAGATGGGCTGAGGATCAACATGGATTGAGTTCGCTTGAATCTGAAAATAATAATCCTAGCTATACATATATACTAGTCTTTGAACAAAATTGTGTTTATTGAATACATGAAAAACTCAGCATAAAATATCTTACTGACAATGCAAATCTCCTCAATGTAGCAAAATGACTGATAACTCTTCAGCCATGATTGGCCTGGAGTGAGTTGCCTGGCTAGTCGCCAAGAAGCCAACCACACTTAGTGATTACTATCTGAACAGCAAGGACAAGTGCCGTTGTAAACTAGAAGTACACTTTCAAGATCAGATTTTACTCGTTGGCACTTTAAAAAGCCATTCAAGTTTTATGAAGATAAGTAGGGATAGATACAGCTCTGGTATAGATAGCGTACAGATTTTGGCGTATATATCGGTTTTTGATAGAACTTCAGATATATTAATTATCAATCAATCGCAAGTGAATAAAAAATAATCTATTTCATAACTATCAATCATCCTTCTTCCCCTTCCGTGTGTGTGTATTTGTATTTAAAAAAAAATTGACATTTTTATTGCTTAGTGATTTATTTGAATTTTAATTTAATTTTATTGTTGACATACTGTGTAATTTATTCTATGGGCTTTTATGCCTGCAATAAACGATTATTATTATTATTTTTATTATTATTAGCGATCTAGTCGTATTTTTTAATTGAAATACTTTCAACTACAATAGATATAAATCTATGATTTGCTCCACTGTTTATGTATATGTTACATATTTTTATATAGCATTATTTTTAGTTTAATGTAGATATTGGTAAGTAGTTTATTATTTTTATTAACATTTTTATTATTTTGCACATAGCTCTACCTTTAGTTTGGTTTTTCCTCTCCATTCTAGGTTTGCTGGAAGAAATATCTTGTTAGAGATAAGCTCACCATTGTACATATTCTTTCCTTTATATTTGTTTTGTTTTCACTGTTTTGAGCAATTAAGTATATTACATAATACAATCTACCTTTATTATGTTATCATTATTTTTTCCCACATTGAAGAACGACAGCAACAGCTACAAGAAAATGTCGCACAGAATTTTAGGGGCAGTTTTCAACAAAATAAAATTATTCCGGTACCTTTAAATAATACTATCATCATTCGAGCGTATCAGCTCAATTTCACCTACAACCAAAACATATTCTGTTCAGCCGACTGACCCCAATACTACCAACTCGTCAAACATTTGCATTATCATTCATCATCCATAGATATCTTCTAATTTCCATTCGCTCAGCATTAGGCGCTGACTCGGTAGGCTTTTCCCACTTCCAGCGTTATATGGCATAACGCTGCAGCGCTGACAAAAGCGCTCTCCAAGCGTTAAGAAGGCTGGCGACCAGCCAAAACCGCTCTCATTGTATTGTATCAAATTGAAATTTCGCTTGCTATGCTGTAGCGCTCAGAATGATGTGGGATGTGGCGTGTTCTATGTGTTGCGAAACTTTCGGAACGCATTATGTATGTATTAACGTATTTGGCAAGGGCTAGTATTTCATCGGACATCAAAAATACTGATTTTCACAGCAAAAAAGGATTAGCAAAAACACTTTTTATGTTTTAAGTATTTTTTGTTGTTCTTACATGTTCTGCATAACACGAAGAATAAAGAAGGCTTCGCTTCGCTCACTCCTTTTGCCCTTCACCTAGGTTACCGCAGTATTTTGCTTTGATATTTGCTGTTAAAATCAGTATATTTGATGTGTAAATCAGTATTATTTATGTGCAGTTTAATATTTCCCTTTGGAAAGATGGAGTGGATCAATGGATTGTTGAATAACTGGCACGTGGGGTGGGTGGGCACAATTAATTGTGCCTTTGCTAAGCCGTATGTGTGTCTGTATGTATGTATGTATGTAAGTATTTCGAAAGGTTTTTTACTTTTCCCCCCCACGTAGGAGTGATGTGATCTTAGTGAATAAGTAAGTAGGTACTTTAGGAAGACATTGGTTCTCATGGTCACATGTCAGAACTAAATAACCAACAAATATAAAGATTTACATAAGTTGATACTTCAGATTACTTTTGATAAGACAAAAGCCTTTTGTGATATCTGAAATAAAAAGTATTGCTTGAAATTTACGCAATAAGTCGATGTCAAAAGTAAAAGTAAAGGATTGAAGAGTATACGTATAGTATGTTATTCAGGCAAGTAAACCTAAGTATACGGGTAGCTTAGTCAAAGTTGGAAAAATAAACTGTCTTCTCCCTCGTCTTACTCTCACAATGTAAATAAGGTTTAAGATTCTTATTCAAAGTCTAGACTTGATTGACGCTCTACATTTTATTTTACAACGTCAGGAGCTTCGCGGCGTCTCGTTTGCTCACTGAATCAGCGAAAATAATCAAGGGCTGCTCTCAGAGCACTCCGTATTTTCACATGTCTGCGATTTCATTTAGAAATCAGATCTCATCCATCCATGCAAATAACTCGAGGCGTAACGTTCATCTCATAATCGAGAAAACACAAATGCAATTCAGACCTACAGGGTATTATCGGATCGAAATACCAATCTCTCCCGAAAGGCCGTCCGGGCATGACGCGGCAAAATGTTGTATTGTGCCCGAAATCTTCGCAGAATCACTTATTCAGCGGCCTTGACGAACGATTCCAGACTATACGACTCAATGATAGAGTTCACTTTTGTCAGTCTGGCATAAATGGAGAGTAATTGTTCAGGGTATCGGATGGAACAAGAGAATTATTCACGTATTGTGCGGGTTTTCAGATATTTTGTCTCCGATACTCTTATCTCCGATAGCCTATAAATAGAGATAAGCATTACTTAGGTTGTATTTTATGTTGAAGTTTTTGATCAAAACTCTTACTAATAAAAAAAATACCATGATTCACGACACATGGTAGTGTGTCCAGCCAAGTTCGAGCATAGATACTGGCGACGCACCAGCCTTATGTTATATTAACGGAACATTTCGAGCTAATTTTGAATTCTTGATACTCAAAAACTATGAAATTACGAGGGTTCTTACATTTTTGTATGGAGACTGATATACCGTTTTTTTTTTAAATCTTGATATCTGCGTCAAGAGATAAAATCGATTTCCACCGATAGAGTAAATTATTGAAATACATATGTGTAATTATGAATTTCTAAAACGATATCCTTTGCGAGAAATCTTAGTTCAAAGTGCATAAAGTAGTTTTTGTTAAATCAAATGAAATCAAATAAAATTTCTTTATTACTTTAGATATTTACATATACTTAGCAAACGTCATTTTTTGCCTCTCCTCTACATTGGACTACTGTGGAAAACTCCCACAGTTTGACTTTGAGATCTCTTTGTAGCTCTTTGAAGTCAGATTGCTCGAAAAAATATTTTTTTAGAAATTTATAATTACACACATTTGTTTGTAAAAAATACTCACCCGTTTCATCACGGGCTGCAGAAATTATGTTTTTTTGACAGTAAGTATGGAAAAAATGTTACATGCCCTTTGGCCATAACATCAAGAGATTACATAGGGTACCAAATTTTAGAAATGCTCATTTTTATTGACGTTCTTAAACTGTTTTTATTATTATTATTCATTGGATGTGTGACTGACTTATATACCGACAACTAACCCACTTCCAAATAATCTATAAGCATGGAATTTACAATCCAGGTGCGAAATTATGCGACACGACGGAAAAAATCTGAAAACAGTGAAATATTGTCATTTAAAATATTTTTACATCATAAAATTTGGCGCTGGCTCCGCTCACAGAGACATACACTAGACATCGTTGCAGTCGGCCAAGTATGAACTAGCACGTGAACAGTTCCGTACCAACGCATAATGTTAACCGAGTTTCTTGCCCCCTTTCTGTTAAACATTATTTTTGTGCTCCTCGGTGGACTGACAAATGGGTTATATTTATTTTTTGTTATGTTATGGTGGCTAATAGCAATATATTTGTAGTTTATATTGTGCTCTTGGACTTTACTGTTGCATTTATAAACCTTTTTGTCCTGCCTAGGTTTGCTAGAAGACATCTCCAGAGATTTGCTTTGCGCTTAAATTATGTTTGAAAAAATTTATAATTTATTATATTTCATTATAAAAGGTAATGATATCTCAACAAGACAGACTGCCATAACAGGAGTCAACTTTGAGATACTTCACCGACCAAAGAATCGAGATCTAAGCGGGTGCCAACATTCTATAGATAATTCTGATATTATCGAGCTTTCGCAACAAACACTACAATGACTTCACGAGAACTGCGCAATATCTGAGTTCTAGTCGGCCACTGCCGCCTCCGAAATTACCAGCAGCGGAGAGCTCACCATCATCACGTCTGACACCGGTGATGCTTCACCGGCAAAGTTAGAAGCCGAAAATATAGGTTTACAATCAGACCTCCAAGATGCCCGAATAGAAATCCAGCATCTACTTGACGTCATGGAAAATGTAAAAATCAATCTGCGGGAGTTTCTACGCCATTCTCCTCCCACAGTGGTCCGATGTAGAGAAGAGGCAAAAAAATACGTTTGCTCAATGTATATGTAAATATCTACAGTAATAAATAAATTTGACTTTGACTTTGACTTTATGTTAAGTTTTATCTAAAATCTCGATAGATCCTGCTTCGTCTGCCGCGCCGAGATCTTGCGAATACCTACGAAATAATAGTCACGGATTTCCAAATTTATCATACTAACAAGGAAATACAGCCCTTCTCGCCGTTGGCTGACCGCCAGTCAGCACCCTACGTGACCTTACTTTGAGAACACTTGCAAAAACTGCCTCACATTTTATGTGGAAATCCTGAGCAGGTGCGGCTAAATTACCCACGACGTGGTGCCAATACCGACAGCTCAAGACATACTAGCTGTGGTCCCATCTGGCCCTGTGGTTTAAAAAAGAAACCTCCCCTCTCTTCTTACATGACTACCATATGCACACCACTTTTTCCAGCAAGAGAGGTAGGCGGAGACGCTCACCTATTCACTATTCCTACGATCGTGATCTTCTTGCTTGCCACAATTATTCAAGATCAGGGCTCCATTTATAATCAAGAATAGGAGACATAAAACATGATGATATCATAATGGAAACCAAGATATAGCACAAAATTCAGTGGAACTTGTTATTAGATTGTATATTCTTTAATTAAAGGCATTGTACCTAAGGGCACTGAATGTTTGTCAAGCTAACAAAATTTGTTTATTTTGCTTTCAAGACCTAAGAATAAATCTTTGTTTCTATTGCACAATTGTATGTCAAGTACCCTAATTGCTACACAGCCAACTGTATTGCAAGCTTCATGACACAGCACTTATATTTAAGCATTGCGAAAATCATAAAGCTTCACAACCCACGTCTCCCGCCCTACCCGTTTACGCGCGCTACTATCTGGGAATTCTTTAGAGAAACTTGTAAAGAATTCATAGCAACCGTCTCGGGTGCATTAAAACGTTGAACAACAGTGTTCGTAAACCACTTTAATAGTCACTTGACGGCCGCTGCTATATTCAACGCTTGTATCTCAACAATTTAACATTTCTTTGCAGTTTAATGTCTTCTTCACGAACTGTCTGAGGTTTGTGTGCATTGCTCTTTCGACTTTTTATAACGAACTACTTAGAGATTACGAGTATCATGAGCCATATAGTCATCAAGGACAACATAACCTCTTTTTGAAGCCAAAACTACAGAGCAAAATATAGGTTTTTGAAACACCAAATACGGCTTTTAGAATCTACTCTGACTAGAATATTTTTAGCAAACCACTTCATCCATATAACAATAGAATAGACTGCTGACGTACTCAAAAGCAACAATACCAACAAATCATGCCACATAAAATAGAAGACAACAAATTGTACACCAGCAATAATCTCGGGATTATCACATAATCCAACAACGACACATGGTTATAAGGAAAACGCATTGTCGTGCCCTCGGACGAGATAAGGGCGTTTGTTGTCCTACAAATATCTTCTTTTAGGGATTAGGGGACTTTCCCGAAAAAAGTATGGACGGAATGCAACATTGTATTCTCGTGGTGTGCATTTGCATTTCCGTCTGCCGGTAAATGTAGGCGTGCTACGAAATTTTATAACTTTGCTACGCTCGGCGTAGCGCTACGAGTGGAAATATTTTATTTTAGCAATTTTACGGAGATATTAGCAGCTTGGTAAGGTGACATTATTTTATGCCAAAGCTTGGCCACAAGCAGGCTTGCTTTTCTCAAATAATGCTAGGAAATTCAAACAAAGTTATAAATACTTAATACAATTTATTTAAAAATACATTGTTTAAATCCAAACTGTCAATGTGTAAATGTCGTATTATTCTATGACGACCCGACCCTGCTTACGAAGCCAAGGGTCCCGGGTTCGAGTCCCGGTGGGGGCAAATATTTTTTTGATGAGAACGGTTGTTTGTACCCTAGTCATGGTTGTTTATCTATCTAAGTATAATATTTATCTATATAAGTATGTGTATCGTTGTCTAGTACCCAAGATACAGGGAATCCTAGTTTGGGTCTAGATCAATGTGTGTCAATAGTGTTCAAGGTATTATTATCCAAGGTATTTCGTATGCCCGCATCAATATGTTCTCATGTTTGTTTTTTCATCTTTTACATACATGTTTAAGTGGCTGCTCCGCGTAGTACTGACCAGAATAGCAATGTAGTATAAGAAGTTTAATTTATCTCAAAACAGGTTGCAACAATAATGTTCACATTTGCGAGCATGTTTGTTTGTTTGAGAACGGTACATATTTCATACAGTTTATTCTCTCGTTTTTGATCGACCCGGAAATTTGGAAAATTGGACCCCGACTTTGAGCTTCAATACTTTATGTTTAAGGTTCAAATCCTATTAAAAAATCGTTTTGACGGCCAGTAGGGGATCTGGGTTAAGAAAACTGAGTCGGACTCACTCACGAAGGGATCCGTACCTCCGCACAAAAAATTGTTTTTTGTCTTGATTGTGCACTCTCTATTTAAATCATACATTTCTCAATCTCCATAGCTGCGGCGATGGTTAAGCTCCCTATCACACAAAATGGAGTATTGAATAACTGGCTATAAATAGGCACAATTGTGTTTGTGCCACCCCGTATAGAAAAAGGCGTGACCCTTTGCATGTATATATGTACATTTCTTAATATTTTTCCTGTAATATTTAGGTTTCCTATCTATCTAACAAACTATAACTTTTTAATTAAGTATTTAAAAATGAAAAAATCCTTGAGATCCTCGCAACAAGCCCTTTTCTTTGTCAGTTTGAAAAACTTTTTAAAATTTTCTGAAATATAAACTGGTCTTTTTTAACTTATATCTATAATATTTTAACCTAGTGCTTTTAAGACCATATTAAATACTTGAATTAAATCATTTAAAATTTTAGCAACAAGCCAAGATTTGCCCACAAATTCAAAATTTGCTTATACCCGTAACAAGATCGTGTTTGGGTCACATATATACCATAAGTGTACAAAATGTTAATTTAAGCGGTTGAGAATTCGGTCGTTTAATATACTTTTACACTCGGACGGACAGAAATTCGAGTGATCCTACACTGGTTCCGTTCTTCCTATTTAAGAGACGGAACCCTAAAAATAAAACAATATTAGAGCACAGTAACTTGTCATATTTCAGCTGCAAACAAAGGCATATAATTATAACTAGTAGCCTAGAGACGTCATCATTTAACTATTTATTCTATACGTTTGAGCAGCACTTACGGCGGGAACGTTTGAGCAGCACTGACGGCGGGACTTTATAAACCCCTCATAAAATAATGAACCAGATTTATATTCATCAGAAGATTCAATATTCTTCGACTGAATTACCTCAGTTGACCTTTCCTCGCCCCACTTTGTTAGCAGCATCAATAAAATCAGCGACGTCGATGTAATAATATTATATTATTCTCTTCGAAGTGGTTTTATGCAGGAGACGAACATAAACATTAACATACAGGCACATACATTGCTTCTGGCCCAGGATACCCTGTGTCGTGGGAACCAGCAACAGCGACATCACATATATATACACATCCAAGACCTGGGTTTGTTTATTTTTTATCGCCAGGGATCGAATCCGGGACCTCTCGCATGGTAAGCAGAGCCACTACCGCAGCGCCACGGACGTCGTCGAGAAGCGGATTCGAATCCGGTACTGACCAATGAGTAATGGTGATTGACAAAATGGTGACGAAATTTTAACAGCTACGGCGATGAGCTGGCCCCCTGTCACGCAAAATGGATTATTGATTGGCTGGCTAAAAATGGGTACATCTGCGCCTCTTCCACCCCGTATGGGAAAAGGAGTGACGCTTTGTTGTTATTGTCGATGTAATAATAATATTATATCCCTCTCTTTCAGTCTTACATCTCTAAATCTGACGTTAATACTAAAACCAATAAACTTTATGCCGTTTAGCTGTTGAATGATTTTGTTGTTTGTATTCCAACATAGAGAGGAAAATAAGGGCGATGAGTATGGTTGGTTTTTTGTTGGACTCAGCTTTCATACATATGTATTTCATTGACTATTAAATTAGCCGTAGATTTATTGCCGTATCTATTCTGCAGTAAATTGGACACAGACCATAATCATACATCCCACTGCCTATGTGTAGCTTGGAAGAATATAACCTACACCATAACTAGTGTTATAACAAAATGTAATAATAATAATACCATGGACACTATTTACACACATTGATCTAGCCCCAAACTAGGATTCCCTGTATCTTGGGTACTAGACAACGATTCACATACTTACATAAATAAATATTATACTTAGATAGATAAACAACCATGACTGGGGTACAAACATCCGTTCTCATCAAACAATTATTTGCCCCCACCGCCCAAGTAGCAAAAAGCCGCATTATATAATTCCATACAAGGTCCACATCGGTTGTTTAAGCACTTATAACGACTTATTAGTGTTCACTCGGACTACAATAGCTGCATAGGAAATATCGAGACCTAATATAATGCAATATTCGGTACTGCGATTCTATTAAGCGCTACACAGACGCCACAGATTCACTGTTATTCAGCGTTTAGTAGCGCTGTACCCTATCATCTGCAAAAGCGCATTTTGTGGAAACAAATAGTGCAGTTTTCTGAATAATGGTTCACAGGTGTACCTTTAAAACACTTGCATTTTAAGAGAGAACATACGAACCTTTATAACGCAGACAGTCATGATGTGAAGTCTATTAACAAAAATATAATGCTCTATGCTGCTTAAATGTGGACTTTTACGTCATTACTCACGGATAGAGTATACTCGTATATCAGCATTAATATAGGCCAATACTGTACCAAGTGTGACCTTTTATGCAGTTACTCAGCAGCGCACTGCTATGAATCTGTACAACGTGCCCGTCAATTCAGACCTGGGCTGAATAATGGAATTTAAGTCGGCAATAAGACTGCTGGTTTAGCTATATTTTACCGTTATAAGCCATGCGTGGACATTTATATATAATTTAGCATTAAATTTATGTTAACATTGACCACTCGTTTATCCGCCATTTTTAAGTACGTGACGCGTATTATTTGTATATTAAACGCGCGTTTTTATAGTAAACATTTAGTTTTTATCCATTTAGTTTATATTAAAAAATATCGGCTTGCACTGAACTATATATCAAAAATCAATGAATATATAAACAGCGCTTACATGTAAAAGTAATATTTAAAAAATGCTTGCAAATAGTCTTTTTTATTTTGAACTTTTTTCACGTATTTGTGAATATTATGAGAGCGCGTGAAAATTTTGACTTAAATAATATGGTATTTCACAATAATGTTACATTCCCGAAACAATTTAAGACATAATTGAAATAACTCAAAGTTTTACTTAACATTTACTAATCTATCCACAAAATCGCAACCAAAACATCTTCATTTACACGTACAATATTACTAATTGTACTTCAATAGTCTTGTACGGAGTAAAAGTTTAAAATGCCTTTCTGCGTACCACAATGTCACTAATAATTTACTATTAGCTTCGATAAAGCATTTATGATATCCACACTTATTCCAATTTTGCAAATGAGTGTGAGAATGGCAGCATATTATCTATAATGAGTACCACGTGCCTTGATATTCATCAGGCTATGTTCAGCATTTGGAGTAGCTGTTGCCTTTATTAATGCTAATATAATGCTATCATAATTCACTTGTACAGCAATGTGCTACGTAATTTGTACCCAAATTAGAGTTATAACAGCATTATATGCGCATATAATGCTGAAATACAGCAATTTTTAGCAGCTAATGTGTCCAAGATGGGAATCGAACCCGGGACCCTTGGGTTCATCGGCAGGGTCACTGCCGTCTCAGCCATTCGGGTCGTCAAAGTGTGTAGCAAAAAACTAACCTGTTTAGTCCAAGAGCGTTTGAAAAAGCATTATGAAGTATTCCAAAAGCCCCGTTCGGCAAATATTACGGAAACTCATAAAATGTATGTTTACAACGACCATAGCACGACCCGGATCCGTCTGTAATTCTGTTCTATCCCTCAATCAGGACAGATTAAACCACCCGGGTCCATCAGATACAACTTACTTTATTTACGACCTTTTTGGTCATTTCCGAGTATCTAGTTTACATACGGTCGAGGTTAAACCACAATATATTTCAGTGATTCTAACCGTGGCTATAACCTGTTTAAAAATATGTGATATAATTGTCTTGCTCAGAATCTAATGGAGAAATCTATTGTGGTTACCCCGATACTAAATATTTTAATAATAATTCTGAAAGCACTTAATTCTGTAATATTTTTACATTTACATTGCGCTAATGACAATATAATACATACGTTTTGTAAACTTCGGGGAATGATAGTAACCATCAATATGATATGATCAAATTTTCCCAAGAAACAATATGGCCGCAAACGAAAAAAAAAAACTTCCACAGTACATTGACCCCATCAGCTGATTATAAGTTACTATGGAAGACAAAAATTTTTCATTTTCGACCACAAGTTTCCCGGGGAAAGTTGTTCATATTGATGGGTACTGTCATTCCCCGAAGTTAACTAAACGAATAAAAAGTCACTGTGTATAATAGTATTGCTAATTTCAGAGAGCCTTTTGCTGGCATAGGCCTCCCTCCAGCGCCTTCCACAGACGATAAATAGATTGTTTGATTGAAATACGAACCAAGCATCGAAATATTGTGGGAACCCCCGTTGCGTAATGGAAACGTGATTCCAAAAACTCGGAATCAGAATTTTATAATAATAACATCAAACAATTTATTACAAAACAACCTATACAAGTCGATCAAAAGAATAGTATTACAATTAGGTAGTCCATGAACTCAAAATTATAGGTTTTATACCTCTTTGATTTCATAAAAGCTAGATAGTTAAATATTCTATAGACTTACTTTAACCTGGCTTTATAGTAAATTTAAAGTTTTTTTAGAAATTAAATCCTCTTGATAAATATTATAAATTGTTAAGCAAAATAACTTCACCTGCAAAGAAGTAGACAAACCAGTAGCCTTATCATGTAGGACGACCTCTGTGATGCTGTGGTTGTGGCTCTGCCTGCCATGCGAGAGGTCCCGGGTTCGAACCCCGACTGGGGAATAATAAAAAAAACCAGGCCTTGGACGTTTATATGTGTGTGACGTCGCTTTTTCTGGTTCCCACGACACAGGGTATCCTAGTGTGGGGCCAGAAGCAATGTACGTGCCTGTATGTAAATGTTTATGTTTATGTACTCGCTGACAAATCAACCAATCACAACACATTTATTTCAAACGAGTTGTTTTTAAGGTTCTGTACCGGAAGGGTGCCAAACGGGACCCTATTACTCAGCCTCCTCTGTCCGTCCGTCCGTCCGTCTGTCACCAGGCTGTATATCATGAACAGTGATAGTTAGACATTAAAAAAAATCACAGTTGATGTATTTTTGATGCCGCTATAACAACAATTACTAAAAAACAGAATACAATAAATATTTTATCTACACACGTATCATAAACCCGCATACGATCAGCATAATGTTAAAATACTTTGTAAAAACTCATTTCTTCACTCACTCGACGCCCGCCTGCGTGCCGCCCCTACTTTGTCTGTGAAGTTGGTACTACAGAACAAGCTAAACAACTCAATGCCACAATGCCGGTCAAACATGCGGTTCCTGAACACATCAAAGAGAGCTTATGATATGTGTGTAGATAAACTAGTGTATGTAACTGTACATAACTAGGCATCAACACTCTCGAGTGATATTATTATGAAACTCGCCGCTCGAGTTTTAATGCCCTCCATTATGAATCAGTCACATAAACTATTATAAAGGGGCTCCCATAAAACAATTATTTCAATACCACATACAAACTTACGAATGCATCTGGTTACGTTCATGGAGTGTGAAAGTAGCCGCACCAATAACTTTGTAAACAACATTTTGCTAAGTAATATCCAAACGATTCACTCATGGTACGGAACCCTTCGTGAACGAGTTCGACTCGCACTTAACCGTTTTTTAATTTGTAGATTTGTCTATAAGAGATTTTGATAGAAATTCCCAGATGTCAGCATAACATAATAAGCCAAAAGGCAAAAACAAAAGTATTTTCTAGCTCATTTACTATCTAACCTGGAAGTTTTAAACTCTAGAACGAGCAATGAGTCCGAAACTTGGCAACAGGACTCCTTGTGAGTACAAAGAACTCAAAGAGCCAGAGGACGTTGAAAATGAGTAGGAACTTCAAAAGAAAGTAACGGGAATGCTTTTTACCTGATATATTAGGTACGGAAAAAGAATAGTAATTGCTGGGCAAGGTTGAAAGCTTGAAAATGTTGAATGAAAAAATTGTTCGCTATTCAATGCAGTTGCTGGGTTTTTCTTGCTGCTTCTCTCAAGCTAGACTGCGCTTCGGGTTGGTCTATCAAATATTTAGGCCACTTGCCGTTTCTTATTGCCTTGGCGAGCGTCTATTTACTGCATCTTACTGTTTTTATTCGACAGACAAAGAACTGGTTGGTAGCCTTTGAATAAATCATCATCTTCTTGTTCAGAATGTTTCAGTCCTTCGTTGGACAGTCTTACAAATTGAATGAATCATAAAAAAATATAAAAAATGTACATATATACAGGCTATTTTGAATATTATATAAAAAGGCTCATGTTTAAACGATAACCAAAAACGCACCTATTTTACTACCAATAAATTCAAAACGACCACCAGAATTAGTAAACGACCACCAAATTGTGTTTTGGATAAATGATCAGCAAACTTATTTTTATGTTTTGTGTACTTAAGTTTTAAGTGTTTTTTGTTGTTTTTTACATATTCAACCTAACACGAAGGTTAAAGGGGGCTTTACTTCGCTCACCCCCTTTACCGTTCACAGCTACTGCAGTATTTTGCCCTGACATTTCTGCAACTTTTGGTGATTATCTACCCATTTTTGGGTAGCATTTACCCATTATGGGTAGTGTTCAGGCCTCTCGGCACCCGATGACCTCGCAGGGGCCCATAGCTACGAGGTAGCGTAGCGATCAGATGCCAAGAAGCAAGAACGTCGGCGATTCACCGAGCTAAGTAATAGATTCTATCTGACCTGGTCTGTGCTTCGTTCCCGTCAAACACCTGTCTCTCTGCAAGGCCTGGGTGCACCCTAGGCTCTTCTTGGTAGACAGGTTCTTCAGCCAACCAGGTATGGCTGGCAGGCCAGCTTCGACGCACACAGTGTTCCAAATACGAACTTTATCTGGTTCGGAGAACCACAATACACTCAGCTATAAGACAATCCTGAGGGGAGCCCGAATACAATTGCAGATGGCTTACGATTTAATTTTAATGCCCAAAATCAATACGCGTCACATTACGGGGGCTTTTCGTCTGTCAGTTGTCAAAAAACTGCAAAGATGGCCGCAACGTCAAATTCAAAATGGCCGTTCCGGAACCATAGATCGAGTATCGATTTTGAATCGAACAATCACCCGCCCGGACAGGCACCCACCTGTCCCTTAATCTACGGGCAGCCGAGACAACGTTGCTACCGCTCGTTTTAGTACCGAGCCTCCTACTAGAACCTCTGCAGACCGGGGGGTCCGTCCTTGCCAGGGAACAAGTTAACAATGCGCCCCCTGCGCCAACGTAGTGGCGGTAGGTTAGCATCCTTAACCAGCACGAGGTCACCAACACTAGGGGGGCTGGTTTTGTCAGTCCACTTAAGGCGCTGTTGTAAGATATGCAGATACTCGAGCGACCAACGCTTCCAGAAATTCTGAGTAAACTGCTGCAACATCTGATACCTTGACAACCGATACAATTTCACTCCCTCGAAGGGGTGCTCGGGCAACGCGTTAAGTGGCTGTCCTATCAAGAAATGGCCTGGGGTCAGAGCCTCCAGGTCATTTGGATCCGAGCTGAGCGGACACAACGGTCGCGAATTGAGAACGGCCTCGATCTTACAAAACAATGTCGCGAGCTCCTCAAAAGTCAGCGCGGTCTGACCTACTATACGCCCTAAGTGCGTCTTCGCTGACTTAACTACGGCCTCAAAAATCCCACCCCAGTGGGGGCAACTCGGTGGGCTGAAGGTCCACTGTATACCCCGACGGGAGAGGGCCGTTCCAATATCCACTTGATTTACATTCAAAAAGTTGACTATCTCTCGTAAGTATCGTTCCGCACCGACGTAGTTAGTGCCGTTATCAGAGCGGATCAAAGTTGGAAGTCCCCTTCGAGAAACAAACCTATCCAAACAAGCAATGAAAGCCTCTGTCGAGAGATCAGCAACGAGCTCGAGATGTACCGCCTTGGTGGATAAACAAACAAACACACACAGGTACGCCTTGTATTGCTTAGCGTTACGCAATCGTGAACTCTTCACCATAAACGGTCCTGCAAAATCCGTACCAACACCTGAAAACGGTCTGACCTCATTCACACGATCAGGGGGCAAGTCCCCCATGAGAGGTTGCATCGTGGCAGCCTTAAGTCGATAACAAGGCATGCACCGAAACACGATGTTCCGTATGACACGGCGGGCAGATAAGATCCAAAACTCCCGCTGGAGCGTGGCCAACAACGCGTTACAGCCGGCATGCGCGTTTTTAATATGACGATCAGTCACCAGCAATTCAACTAACTGTCCCCCCTTGGGGAGCAGAAGTGGGTGACGAGCCGAATACGACAGATTCGCATTGCGCAATCTTCCTCCTACCCGAAGTAACCCGGTCGAATCAACAAAGGGGTTGAGACGCGCGACGGCTCCCTTCAATTTCGAACGTCCACTTCGTATAGTCTCCAATTCTGCCCCAAACTTCGAGGACTGTACCAACCGGACCAAATTCAGTAGCGACTCGTTTCGCTCTGCCGGAGTCAGAATAGGGTTCAACGTTCGCTGATCGCGAGGAGTACGACAATTTCCAAGTGGACACGTTTATCAACTTGTCAAGTGAGCTATACCGGTCCAGCAGAAACCCGGCGTCAGGGTCCTCAGCCTTCTGGGTAACATGCACGGCCGCTCTGGGGCCATGATCCGAAGATACTACTACATGGCTGTGGGGCCAGTCCGATTCTCTCCTGGCAAGCCAGGGTGGTCCCCACCACAAATGGTGTCTAACGAGTTCAGGAGCCCGACATCCCCTGGATGCACAATCAGACGGGTTCAATTCTCCTGGTACATGTCTCCAAGTCAGTGGGACCTCAGACGACACAATCTGGGAGACACGGTTCGCGACAAAAACCTCTAAGTTATGGACCGAAGCCTTCAGCCAGCACAAAACAATCTGGCTGTCCGTCCACGCGTACACCGTATCCTCCAAAACCACTGACCCACGCAACACTGTTAGAGTGTGATTCAAAAGTTTGGTCAAAAGAGCAGCCCCGGACAGTTCCAGTTTTGGAATCGTCATCCTTGTCCGAATAGGCGCTACCTTGCTTTTTGCCAAAACCAAACGCACGTCGACCTCCCCGGTGGAGGTGACGGTTCGCAAATAAACCGCTGCCGCAAACCCTCGTTCAGAGGCATCACAAAACCCGTGAAGGGTTGCCCTGTAATCCCCAGCAGGGACCAATTTCCTCGGCAGCGATACATTATTTATGTCCGATAGCGAAGTGAACATTTGCGTCCAATCAGTCAACAAATCACCTGAGAGGTGGGTGTCCCAGGTCAACTGAGCCGCCCATAGCCTTTGCATAAAACATTTGAGAGCAAAGGTGACTGGAGAAATCCATCCATTCGGGTCGAACGTTCTCGCAATCGTTGACAGTACTGACCGCTTCGTCCAGGCCTTCGGTGTTTCTAAAACCACCCGATAGGTAAACTCATCATGGACGGGCCGGTACTGAATTCCAAGCACTGACAACATGTTAGGGTTGTCAGGATTCTCAAAAACGTGCGGGTCTTGTTGAAACTCATCTGGGAGACCAGCCATCAACTCAGGGGAGTTGGACATCCACTTGCGTAGTTCATAGCCGCCTCGTTCCAGCAATTGAATGAGCTCGTCACGTCGGTCCAGAGCTTCCTCTACACTGGCTGCCCCTGTGCAGACGTCATCGACGTACAAATCTTGCTCCAGGATAGCGGCGGCTCTAGGATAGCTCACACGGTCACGCGACGCCAACTCCCGCAGGGTACGCATCGCCAAATACGGGCTAGACCGTAACCCATACGTGTTCGTGTTCAACTCATAGACCTTGACTGGCTCGGCCGTGGACTCACGCCAAAGTATCAACTGATACCTTCTGTCAGCCGGATGAATTACCGTTTGCCTAAACATCATCCGAATGTCTGCGACAAATACAACCTGGTGCCTCCGAAAGCTCGTGAGAATATCCGAAATATCACGACTCAACTTGGGTCCCGAATGTAGACACTGATTCAGGGACATCCCGTTCGAGGTAGGTGCTGACCCATCAAAAACAACTCGAATCTTGCCGGTAGGGGTTCGTAGGACGGCATGGTGTGGAAGGAAACAATGATCCTCAGATCTCCAGTCCACACCCGATACCGACATGTGTCCTAACGACTCATACTCCCTCATGAAATCGACGTATTTTTGTTTAAATACGGCGTCCCTTGACATTCTACGCTCCATCGACATCAATCTCGTCTCAGCCATCTTCCTAGATTCTCCTAGTGGCGGTCGATCGGCCCTGAAAGGCAGTCGAGTTACAAAACGACCAGAACGAAGGCGACCAGTACTATTCTGGTAAAACAACTCGCACTCTTCTTCGTCTGCGTCGACTCGACGAGCGGTGGGAGGTTCCTCTATCTCCCAGAACCGTTGGATAGCGTCTGACAACGCTGAGCCAATAAGTATGCCATCTGACTCGGCAGGCCTAACCATTGGCAATGCCGGACCCATGATCACGTGACCAAACTTAGTATCCACAGCAATCAACCCGTCCGGCTGAAGAACTCGCCGATCCGACAACAGAAACCTACCCAAAACGTCTGCTCCCAGTAGCAGATCGACCGGGGCTGGAGTGTCAAAATCGGGATCCGCCAACTTGAGTCCTGACGTCAGGAGTCGAACGGCCGGATTCAACTTCACCAAGGGGTGTTTGCCCATGACATGCGTCATTACTAAAGCTTGCACGGATGTTTTTGTCAAAATGTCATAACGTGGAGAGAACGTGATCACCGATTGACCAACTACATTCGTAACCGTAACATTCCCCACGCCCCGTATTGAATTATTATACCTATTTACCTTGAGGCCCAACCATTTTGCTAAATCGTTCGATACAATGCAGCCCTGAGCTCCAGAATCTAATAGGGCGCGAACGTATGTTGGGTTGCCCGCCAAATCCCAAACAAGCACAGAGGCGATCGGTAACACCACCGTCTCCGGTTGGGGGGCAACAAATTGTTGGGCCGCAAATTCCTAGCGAGGACCCCCGGGGCCCCACTGTGCCTGTAACCGATCAGGTAGGCAGCTATACGCCAGAGGGTCCCATTGTACAAATGGCCCACGCGCCGGTTCCATTGCCACCCTACGACGCCCCCCGAAGGGTTGTGGGCGTGAATTCAACCGTGGCCGCTCCATGAGCGGGGGGGACATCACATGCGACCGACGAGGACGCGGCGACGAGCGGGGCGACAACTGAGGCGGCGTCCGAGCCGCATCCGCATAGCTCGAAGGTGTCCCATGCCACCCGCCCGTTACGGCCTGCTCAACATACCCAATGTCCCGCTGAGTCGGATGCTGAGTCGCAACCGAAAACTCAGGGCCCCCCATGTGATGACCCTGAGTGCGGCCCTGCACCCCTGGGTGGCTGCGTGCTTGTGGCCCCATTGCCCGCTGAGTCGGATGCTGAGTCGCAACCGAAAACTCAGGGCCCCCCATGTGATGACCCTGAGTGCGGCCCTGCACCCTAGTACCGCCCTGTGCACGTGGGGACATTGGCCCCTGAGTTGCGCTCCGAGACGCAAACGAATTCTCAGGGCCCCATGCCGTGTCACCCTGGGTACGGCCCTGTGGTGGCTGTTGGCCGGACCGGTTCATGCACAACAAATTGTGGTGGGCCCCACCACAATATCCGCACAATTTTGTGCGCGTGCAGTCCCTAGCCATGTGTGGCCCGAGGCACAGGAAACACCAGCTCCGCTGCTTGGCCATCCGGCGCCGTCCCTCAACCCTAAGTTCCCCGAACTTATTGCAATCGGCCACAGCATGGCTGTCAGGTATTCGATTGTATGTTTTGTCTCGCTCTCGCTCTCTTGTCATTTCGTTACTGTGCTAGTGGCATACGCTCTGATTTAATAAACCTATATTAATTAATTGTAGTGTTTAATTTGAAGATACAACAGTTTGGCGACGAGGATGGGAATTTATCATTTTACAATAGTCATTAAATTCTGAACTAGTAAAAGTTGGTCCATTATCAGTTACCAAGTGAGCTGGATACCCAAATCTAGAAAATATATTTTTAAAAACTTCAATGGGATAATAAAAACACGAAAATGACGACGTCACAATATAATATACAGCCATTTAATGGAGAAAATTGGGAATGTTTTGAACAGCAGTTCGAGTGTCTTATTTTGTTAAATGAAGTAAAAGAAGAAAAGAAGGTGCCTTTGTTGCTAACTAAGATAACCTCACAGGTATTGGAAGTATTAAATTGTCTGTGTACACCAAAAAAAGTGACGACCTTTAGTTTTGCTGAACTATGTCAAAAGTTGAGAGATAAGTATACACCCAAAAAAGCCACAGCTATAGAACGTGCGACATTCCGTAACAGAAACCAGTTGCCAACGGAAACAATCGAGGAGTATGTTCTACAATTGCGGAAGTTGGGCGGAAAATGTGCTTTTAAGGACCTAGAAGACCAGATTAAGGAAAAATTAATAGATGGGGTATACTCAAAATTAATACAATTTGAACTACTAAAAAGTTGTACCACAGAGATGAGTTTAGAAGACACTATTATAGTAGCAAGAACAGTAGAAGGGGCCTTAATACAAACAAAGCATAAGGAAAGTTCAGTTACAGAAATGTTTTATTATCAACAAGGACAGAAAATGGAGAGAGGAAATAATAGTAAATATAGAAATAAAGCAAGCAAGGTGAATAAAACATTAACTAATAATAACAACAGAGAAAGCAAATGTTTTTGTTGTGGTGCAAACAATCATTATAAAAAGGAGTGTAGGCTCATTAAAAAGTATTGCTCAGAATGTGGACAACAAGGCCATATTTATAAAATGTGTATGAGAAATAAAACAACACAAAAAATTTATTCAGTATCTGAGGACACAAAATCATCGGACGAACAAGAAGTTGAGGCAGAAACTTCAGCGGCACAAATGTTTAATGAGTATGAAATGTACTCAGTAAACGTAAGTAAAGTACCACCACTATATATTACATTAAATATTGAAGGAAAAACATTGGACTTTCAGCTCGACACAGGGTCGGATGTTACAGTCATTCCATGCTCAGATTGTGAGAAATTCTTTAATAATAGACAGATTAGTGATTGTAAAGTGAGATTTAAAAATTTTGACCAAACAATATCAGAACCAGTAGGCATTTTAAAGGGTTTAACAGTAAAATACAAAAATGAACAGAGGAAATTAAATGTTTTTGTTGGAAATAATAAAATACCACGTATTTTAGGTAGGGATTGGTTAAATGAGTTTAATTTATGGCCACCGAAAATGGAAACACAACATATAAATTTTAATAATCAAATTAATGAAAATTCTATTGCAGAAGCAGAACTATATGTAAAGAAAAGGTTCACGGAAGTATTTAGCCCAGGCTGGGGAAATTTTAAAGGAGAATCAATTGAACTAAAATTAAAACCAGAAGCAAAACCAAAATTTCATCCAGTAAGAAGAGTACCATTAGCATTAAAAGAAAAGGTAAAATCAGAAATCTCTCGTCTAATTGAAAATGGTAGAATTGTGCCAGTAGAATATAGTCAATGGGGCACTCCTGTAGTACCAATTTTAAAACCAGATGGATCAGTACGTCTTTGTGGTGATTACAAAACAACCATAAATCCACATCTGGAAGTTGATCACTTTCCATTACCACACATTGATGAAATATTTGAAACTTTAAAAAATGGACAATACTTCTGTGAACTTGATCTTAAAGAGGCTTATCTGCAAGCCCCATTAGAAAAAAAATCACAAGAGCTTACAACTATTGTAACAGAGGTAGGTACTTATAAATATCAATACTTACCATATGGTGTAAGCACAGGGCCTGGATCATTTCAGCGATTGATGTACAATAAATTAAGAGACATTTCAAATACCTCTGTGTTCATAGATAATATCTATATTTGTGGAGAAACCATAAATGACACACTTGCAACCTTATGCAAAGTACTGACGAAGTTGCAAGAGTGTGAGTTTAAATTAAAAATAGAGAAATGTAAATTATTTACTACAAGTATAGATGTTTTTGGTTTCAAAATAACGAAAAATGATATAAGTGTAAATCGAAAAAATATAGAACCACTTTTAAATGCAGAAGTGCCGAAAAATATTACTATGTTAAAATCATTCCTAGGAAAAGTAACTTATTACTCACGATTTTTGAAAGATATGGCTCATATAATAGCACCTTTATATGATTGTACAAAAAATAAAAAATTACAGTGGACAAAAGAATGTACTGACTCATTCAATAAAATTAAACAAAAATTAGCATGTGTTAGTAATTTAAGACATTATAATCCAGATTTGCCACTGATATTAACATGTGATGCGTCACAAGTAGCTCTAGGAGCAATAATTTCCAATAGGGATGAAAATGGAGTAGTCAGACCAATCGCATATGCTAGTAAGAAATTAAATTCAACAGAGGTAAAGTATTCAGCCATAGATAAAGAAGCAATGTCGATTATTTTTGGTGTGACCAAATTTTATAATTATATTTATGGCCGTACTTTTGAGTTAGAAACAGATAACGCAGCATTGGTAAGAATATTTGGTCCCACCAAAGGTATACCAAAAATGGCAGCAAAGAGGTTACAACACTACGCCATTTTCTTGTCAGCATTTCAATATAAAATTAAGCACATTAAAACAAGTGTAAATCCAGCAGATTTCTTGTCTCGAACATTAACCGAAAATTGTGAGGAAAATATGAATATGCATTCATTATGTTCAGAAGCAAATATAACTAACACTTACTATATAAATAATTCAGAAATTGAAATGCTAGACTGGAAATTAATTCAGAAGGAAACAAAGAAAGATCCAATTTTATCCACAGTAATTAGATACTTAAGTGATGGATGGCCCGATGTAAAAAACTTGAATAAAGATTTGTTATCATATTATAATAAGAAAACGGAACTAAGTGTTGACAGAGACTGTTTATTTTGGGGGTATAGAATAATAATACCAACAGAATTGAGAGTGTCTGTTTTAAATGAGTTGCATAAAAGTCATTTTGGCATTGTTCGAATGAAGCAATTAGCAAGATCTTTCTTTTGGTGGCAAGGTTTAGATAAAGAAATAGAAAGTATTACTTTTAATTGTATAACTTGTATGAAAAATCGAAAAAATCCGCAAAAGACCATGCAACCATGGCCAGCACCACCATCTGTTTGGTATCGTATACATGCAGACTTTTTAGGACCATTTTATAACAAAATGTATCTTGTGGTCATTGACAGTTATTCAAAGTGGCCTGAAATATATGAGATGAATAACATTACTGCAAGTAAAACCATTGAAGTTTTTAAAAATATATTTTCTAGATTTGGGTATCCAGCTCACTTGGTAACTGATAATGGACCAACTTTTACTAGTTCAGAATTTAATGACTATTGTAAAATGATAAATGTTAAACATACATACTCCCCACCATACCATCCAGCTACTAATGGAGCAGCAGAACGATTTGTCGAAACATTTAAGTCACATGTAACAAAAATTAAGGAAAGTGGAAATAGTTTAATATCTGCTGTTAATTTGTTTCTCTTTGATTACAGAAATATGCCTCATAGTTTAACCGGTGTGACACCGGCCAGACTGATGTTAGGTAGGGAACTTAGAAACAGATTTACATTATTAAGACCTCCAGCGATGGTAGATAAATCCTATGATTTGATGGAAAAACAAGTTAACAGCAAGGTAGGAAACCGAAAGACAGATTTCGTTCTTGGTGAAAAAGTCATGGTTAGGGATTACAGGAAAGGATATAAACCATGGATTCTAGGGATTATAATAGAGGAATCAGTTCCAAATATTACATATATAGTGGATGTAGATGGGAATAGGTGGAAAAGGCATGTAAATCAATTGCTTAGATGTAGTGAAAGTTTAGAAATAAAATGAAAACATTTTTTAGTTTTAAGAAACATCATTGTTTATTATCTTTATAAGTTCGTAGGACATTATTATAATTGTATGCTTTGCATGATGCCAAGAACTTAAAAAGAAAATAGCTAGAATTAAGTAATGTATTGTAATTGCATTTGTTTTTGTTTTTTATTTAAGTTCGTAGGACTTCCTTAGGGTTGTATGTAATACATGATGCCAAGAATTAAAAAAAAAAAAAAAAAACAAAAGCAACAAGTTGATACATAAAATTAGCATAATAAGTTTCTATAATAATATAAAAACATAAATATACCAACATACGAGTACATGGTGTTTAGTATGAGTGTGTTTTCTTCTTAATTGGTAGGGGAGAGAACCTTGTATTCATTTTGATAAGTGGTAACGTGATTCAAGTTTGTATTACAAAATAAGATTTGTACTTATTTTATGTAGGGAAGAGTGTCAGGTATTCGATTGTATGTTTTGTCTCGCTCTCGCTCTCTTGTCATTTCGTTACTGTGCTAGTGGCATACGCTCTGATTTAATAAACCTATATTAATTAATTGTAGTGTTTAATTTGAAGATACAACAGTTTGGCGACGAGGATGGGATAATAAATGATTATGGGGCTTTTATCTGCCTACAACATGGGCAGGTCTCACCTGCACCCCTGGGTGGGGTCAATGCACTCACAGTCCCATACGACTGCCGGTTGGTGCGGTCCTTCCTCGTCGGAGGGCCCCTACTCACAGCGCTCCCGGCAGCTCTCTGTGGCTCCGAAGGATGGGTGACCGTCAACCCCAAGTTCTCTGCCCGTCGAGCCTCCTCTTCCAAAAATCCGACCAAGTCAGAGAAGGCGGGCAGGTCCTCGGCCGACCTCCCGTGAGACTGTTCGAAATGAGTCTGCACGTCAGCGGGTAGGCGGGAAAGTACAATGTACAGCAGTAGGTAGGACCATTCACCAACCGGAAGTCCAAGATTCTCTAGGGCCTTGGTGACGGACAACAACGGGTTCAAAACCTCCGTCTGTATGGCCCCGACCTTGTTCACAACCGGGATGCTAAACAAACGGTTCAGTTGGGCATCGGCCAACCTCCGTTTGTTGTGGTAACGTCTGACCAGCAATTGCCTGGCCGTTTCATAGTTACCCTCCGTAACTGTCAAATGAGCGACCAGCTCCCTGGGCTCACCCCTCATTGCTGCCACCAGCTGAGCCATTTTGACAGACTTGGTAATTTCCGATCGCATGTGCACCAAACTGTCGAACAGATTGATGAAGCTCATCCATTCACCGGACACTCCGTCAAAAGTAGGCATAGTTATAACGGGTAACCTGGTCCCCGATCCCTGATGCGGCAGAGGCGCCCCAATGTCACCACTATGGCTGGACTCGCGCTGCCTACGTATGTCCGCAGCCCTCTGCGTGATAGCAGCCGCCATCTCCATACACTGGTCGACATCCCCTAGCAACCGTGACAGCCTGTCAGGTGCGCAACCATCAACTGCTTCCGCCTGCGCGGACAATTCGAGCACCCTGTTGTAGCGTTCCTTAACGTCCATAGACCGCTCCAACACCACATCATGCCTATCTAAACGGTCTATCAGACCGTGTGCGGAGGAAAACCATCTGAGCTCCTTAGAAACACCCTTCTGTATTTCAGACAACGACATGATCGGAACGATACTTACTCACAATTTGCAGTAACTCAATTATATTGGACCCTCCAGTCTACAACACAAACGAGGGAACCCTAATCTATAACTTAAACAATGCTGATTTCCCCAAACAATAGAAACCGAGTTTTATATCTACACAAATTCTGTAAACAACAATTTAGTTTCCCTATATCATATAACACACACAGATAGTCAATATTAGTTCAAGTTATAAATTGCTATAAACTGAAAACAATGTCCAAACATTCATTAGCATTACTAGACCACTAATAGATTGACTATGCAAACTTCAAACTGCAAACATGATATGACTTCAATGCAAATTTCAATTCACCTACAATGTACCTGTAATGTAATTACTATTCTGAGTCACATCTCAGTACAACTGGTCATTTAGGGAAAACTGTTATATCTGTCTGTCTACTACCAGCAGTAGACTTATAACTTATAATACTACCAATCTATGTGGATACAGGAACAAAACCAAGTTAGCTAATAACCGCCTATACCTACAGATTGATAGTCCCAAATCGTGGGTTCCTGGAGCCCTTGACGGCTGCAAATCTCAGGAAACCACGCTCTTGCTACCAAAATGTTCAGGCCTCTCGGCACCCGATGACCTCGCAGGGGCCCATAGCTACGAGGTAGCGTAGCGATCAGATGCCAAGAAGCAAGAACGTCGGCGATTCACCGAGCTAAGTAATAGATTCTATCTGACCTGGTCTGTGCTTCGTTCCCGTCAAACACCTGTCTCTCTGCAAGGCCTGGGTGCACCCTAGGCTCTTCTTGGTAGACAGGTTCTTCAGCCAACCAGGTATGGCTGGCAGGCCAGCTTCGACGCACACAGTGTTCCAAATACGAACTTTATCTGGTTCGGAGAACCACAATACACTCAGCTATAAGACAATCCTGAGGGGAGCCCGAATACAATTGCAGATGGCTTACGATTTAATTTTAATGCCCAAAATCAATACGCGTCACATTACGGGGGCTTTTCGTCTGTCAGTTGTCAAAAAACTGCAAAGATGGCCGCAACGTCAAATTCAAAATGGCCGTTCCGGAACCATAGATCGAGTATCGATTTTGAATCGAACAGGTAGGAAATAAATATTTTGGTGATCCATTATATTTGTTGCCATATAAAAATACGTTTATATATCAAATACCATTGGATGATCTACCCCAGCGAACAGTAGAGCCACAATATGAGGAGAAGACCATAAAACACTGAAATTGGATCGTTTGCGAATAATCGACTCCAACTTAATGCGTTTGAATGTCTTCTGAAGCTCGGAGACTCCGGAGCTTTATTATAAAGAGCGCAATTTTATTTTCCAGAAACAAAACTTTGGGATAGAAGTGCCTAAAGAATTTGAATGAATGGCTTCATTCAGAGCTTTATGATAAACTAACGCATTCTGTTACTCAAGCTCAATTGCAATTGAGAAAACTTAACTGCGAGATCGGACTTACATGCATATTCTGGGGTATTTTCCAGAAGCAATGTATGGGCCTGTATATGTTAGTTGATAAACTTAAGTGTATTTTTTTTGGTAGGTCAACTATCGACAAATAATAAACTGTAGCGTACTGCTTACTAAAAGAAGCGTTAGTTGATAAACTAACGGTTAAAGCCGTTAAATAGTAAACTGGTTTAAATACCAGGGCAAACACTGCGACAGCTTAGGTGAAGACTAGAGGGGGCGAGCGCAGTGAAACCCCCGAATAGTCTTCGTGTTAGGTTGACATGTAAGAATAAAAAGAACGTAAATTCTGTCCACTCTGTCGGTCTCGCTACCTCGCTCTCGCTCGGATACCTCGCGCCACAAATTAAGACTAAGCACTGGGCGGGAATTCGGGAATTACTGCGCATATGTACAGGTATTGAAAGTGACTACTGCGCATTCAAGGCCACCGCTCATAACGTGTGGCACGATCGACGTTTATCTGCCGATAGTTGATCAAATAATTAACGCGTTAGTTTATCAGCTAACAGTTTTGACTATGTTACGGTGACAAATACAAATGTTTATGTTGGTTTTAATATTGCAGACAGTACATTTAATATTGCAGACAGTACATTTAATATTGCAGACAGTACATTTAATATTGCAGACAGTACATTTAATATTGCAGACAGTACATTTAATATTGCAGACAGTACATTTAATATTGCAGACAGTACATTTAATATTGCAGACAGTACATTTAATATTGCAGACAGTACATTTAATATTGCAGACAGTACATTTAATATTGCAGACAGTACATTTAATATTGCAGACAGTACATTTAATATTGCAGACAGTACATTTAATATTGCAGACAGTACATTTAATATTGCAGACAGTACATTTAATATTGCAGACAGTACATTTAAATTCCATGTTTTTTCGAGTACGAGTAAGTATATTTAAATTGTAGGCATAGGTATGATCTAGGTTATGAGTAAATAATATGTTCATCAAAAGTCAATGTAACAATAATAACTAAAAGTCTACTCTAATTTACAGAAGAAGCTTTTATTATGAAATTATGTAAGTAAAACAGAAACTAATTATCAGGCGTAAAAACGATTAAAACCATGTACTTATGTGTAATCTGTACATATCTTATACCCTACATTGTTAGCTATGTTCTGTTTTTACATCACTAGAATCGCAAGCATATTATATATTTATTCTCATTATTTTGTATAATGTTGTACAGATATGTAAAGTAAACTTTTATCGCATATCACCTGCATCGCCATAAACGAATCTTCATTCTTCAATATTCTCTTGAACACCATGCTCTTGACTGGTGCAGATATCTTCGTCTAGTTGAGACCAGCACCAAGCCAGTTTTAGAATCCAAACGCTTTGCCCAAATACTTGGCAACGGTAAAGCGTAGGAATTCTAAAACCAGACAAGATACATGACACGCCCATCTTGGGGTTCGATGGAATCGCCATTTTTCTGCCAGATTTCTTCAGTATATATATTTACTGGTTTCATACCGGTTTCCCTGTTACCAAAATGACCATGAAAAACCTTCCATGTGGGATGAAATGTAATGATTTGAATTTGAATCAAAATTCGTTATGGTGTAATTCGCAAGAACAGTACAAAGTCCAGAAGCTGTAGCTCAATGTGTGGAGACGTGCAGTGTCGATAAATGTTATGTTACCACCTACTATGTAACCATATCCACGCAAAATATTTGATTTGATTTAAATGAGAAATCGATATTATCGAAAAAAAAAGCAAGTAGGTACTGACTCTTGGCTACTTAAAAATTGGTTACAAACTCACCTGACATTTTCGTTAGAAGTAGAAACAGCAGTAACAACAGTGTCGTCATCTTACCTGAAAAAAATATAATAATAAACGTTAACAATCACCCTTGCTCAGTCCCTTCTCCTGCCGCTACCGGTAATCGAACGAAGCGCGCAAACGAAGATCTACTGAACAAACTCAAACGACTTCAGAATCTTGGGACTCGGTTTATCTTCGGGCTGCTCAAATTCGACCATGTTTCTCAATATCGCAAAGAGTTGGGGTGGCTTCCTCATTCTCTCTCATATTCTCTCTTATCTTTACAATATATTGAAAAATCCGCGCTACCCCAGCTACCTTCGAGACCGCTTTGAGTATCTCTTTTCAGGAGATCGGCAACGGAGATCTCATACGGTCTCACTATTAGCCACTCCAAGGCACACTATGAGCACTTCAGTTTGCAGGCGGTCCGGCTGTGGAACGCACTACCTTGCACTATAAGAGACAGTCCCATTATTGTCTCTTTCAAAAACCGGGTAAAAGAGCACTTCCTCTGTCTTTCGTGTGAGTTATGGTATGTATATTATTATAATATATAAACTATATCTTACAGGTATATGAAAGTATTGTATTCAGTAGTCTGATATGTAGGTATTTTATTTTCCGTATTTTATATATATTTTAGTATAGTTTATATATTAGATATTGTGCACTACATACCCTTTCGTGATACATTTCCCTTTCATGCCTTGGTTTGCTGAAACCTTTTTTAGAGATAAGCTCGCCTTCATTCATATGATTTCTCTTAATGTAACCTTTTAATTTTAATATCTGTGTGCGATAAAAAATATGAATTATGAATTACGAGCTCTGCTCGACTGCCAGTGCCGGTTTCGTATAAGGGTATGCCGGGTAAAAAAGTCACAATTGTAGAAATATAAAATATTGCGATTAACACCAAAAACTATATAAGACTAAGTGTCTCGACACACCATGCCGAAAATGCAACCGAATCCGGCGTGATTTTGCCTGCAATGCTATGTTAATTATGTAAGGTTCAGTTCCTGAATGCAAAACAGAGTAAGTAAGCAAAGAGTTTTGTGTATCTCCCATTTTAATCACATAGTAAAAGTAAGTATAGCAAATTTATGCAAAAACATTCGTTGTTCAGAGAATTTTAATGTCAATATCCAGACATAAACATAAATATTTATACACAGGCACATACATTGCTTCTGGCCCCGCACTAGGATACCCTGTGTCGTGGGAACCAGGGGGCCTACCGCGCAAGCCCAGTCGTCATCGGTGACGGCTTCATTTTGACAGCTTCGTGCAAGAATGAACTTTATCATTATGGCAATACGGCAAGTCAATTCAAGCGTCGGTATCGGCATCAAGCCGACGGGGCTTGGGCGGTAGGCCCCCAGAAACAGTAACATCACACACATATAAATATCCAATACCTGTATTTTTTATCCATAGAACCTCAGTCAAACACTTTGTTATCAACAAACAATGTTTATCAAGTTACAAACATAAAATGTAGTCTAACAAAATGTTTTGCGTAATCTCCCCCATTGACATTGCATTACAGGCGTAATCACGAACTTCATTTTATTAAAATAATTACTAATGAAAGAACAAATTGGGAAAATAGAACGCCTTTTACGTCTTTGAATATTTGAACAGAGAAAGGAGCATCGTGTTTTCTCCCAAGATCTGATAAGTCGAAATTTACCGGACCCGCAGCAATTACGCGGCGGTGGGCGAAATTCGAATAATTTTATAATTTTACATGAATTTTACACAGAGTTTTGTTTAAATCGGTGTGATTTGATAGCATCCCTGTGCCCTTTGCGTGGCGAATGCCAGGGTAAAAGCCATTATCTATGTTTTTGCTTTATTTACCCTAATTACACGGTTTACATGGCCCGCTTTGAAAAGGTAAATCGGAATTGTTTTCCGAGCCAAGGCTCAAAGTTGGTTCTGGCAACTTCTTCGAGTGATTACATTAAACAGAAAATATTTTAACGGGTGTTAGAATGTCTGTTCTGGCAAATGAATTGCATTTGCAAATTTGATTTACTTTTTACACTTATTTCTTGTTAGGAATTCTAAAAGTAATGAGTTCTTATGACATCTATATACACAATCATTGCTTTTAACATTTTCAGCTACTGTTTAGGGTTTCGAACCCGTACCGTAAACGGGACTCTATTATTAAGCCTTCTGTATCGGTCAGGGGGCGATATCTCATTTACCGTAATAGTTATAGTTTAAAAAAACAGAATGGGTACCTAACTATTCCTTTGGTCCAATTCTGTACTAGAGATTGCACCCGAACGCTCCGAAGGGCGCAAAACGCCGCATTTGACAGTCAGTCTCCAAACAAAATAGGTCCTTTGCCCCCTCGGAGCGGTCGCGATGCAATCCCCAGTACAGAATTGTGCCTCTGTTGCCTGTTGTTATTGTACGAAGGTACCGAGCGCTTGTTGTGCAAATTCGACTCGAACAAGTTTTGCTTTATTGACTAATGCACGTTCACAACAAACGTTTGCCTTTAGTTGAACAACTATTGCATTCCTTGCACGTTTAAGTATGATGGTAGCGTCTTCGGGCTTGCAACAGAACTGCTAGCCCAGCCAATATTCTTTTTGAAACCGAGACAGAGCCGCGGCCAGGCCTCGGTCGAATACGAGAAGAGGCAATTTAGGCAAGATTAAAAATTGTGCCCACTCGACCGCGTCCGTCTTCCCCGATCCCTTCTTCTTCGGTCCTCGGAATTGGAATCTTATTTATTGACATTGAAAGCGCTTATTTGAGTGACATGGAAATAGAATTTGGATCTTTATGACGTCATTATAAGACGACTGGGATGATGCTACCGCAAAGGCTTTAGAATAAACTCGTTCTTTGAATGGAAACCACCTCCATAAGTTCTATTTATACGAATATTCAGAGAAAAATCAATAGGATTAAAGTTGACGTTTATCAAAAGTGAATTCGTAAGAGCTCTGGAATCAGCAAATACCCTGAAAATTCCCTGAAACTCTAACCTATCGCATGCCACATCAAATCAGATTAACGGGCAAAGGGAGAGATCCAATAAATAATTCTCCTTTGCTTGAGTTAGAGTTCAGGTTTCAAAGTCCACAAAACGAGTTTGGGGCTACTGAGTCGAGACCTGTGAGCTGAGTTCAGTGAGGCAGTCACGTGCTTTATAATCAAGTATCTGGTCGCCAAGAATTTGGGCCACGTCTAGATATCCAGGCAGGCACAAAGGACGTAGCTAGACTCGCGCTCAGTACGCTAGACTCCACGTCTAGGTCGTCCAGGCAGGCACAAAGGACGTAGCTAGACTCGTGCTCAGTAAGTCAAACTGACGTAGATACGATTATAACGGACATGTATAGCTAAATAAGTTTGCCTGTTTCAGTAGTTTTATTGAGATTTTTGCCCGACTACAGCGAAGCCAAAGGAGGGTTATTTTGAGACCAGTATGTATAATTGACAGAGCGAGCGCAGAGTCCGGTTTCGGGATTGACCAAAATTGCTTTTGTCTGTCTGTCAGTCTATTCTGATTTTGACGAAAATTGGCACATTAGTTCCCTGATTTAATTAACATTTTCAGTCGATCGCAATTTTTGATTGGGGACCATAGGGGTGAAAACGGGGCAAGTTTGCTGTAGCGTTATTTATCGACAGATTTTAATCAAATTTAAGAGGCTCACTTAGAAAATAATTATACACAAGATGTTGCGAAAAACATCCTAAAGGGGGGAGGAGTCAAGGCTGGGAAATTGGGGGGGGGGGGGGGGGGATTTTGCTTTAGCGTTATTTATCGAAGGATTTCAATCAAATTTAAGCGGCTCACTTAGGAAATAATTCTACACAAGATGTTGCGAAAAAACTCCTAAAGGGGGAAGGGGTCAAGGGAGGGAAATTGGGGGGGGAAGTTTGCTGTAGAATTATACGGACGGGTTTAAATTTTTGATATGGAAGCGAGGTCTACTGTTCCCACAGAACAACTACACTAGCGAGCATTAAACTGGAATCACTTCATCGCGGGTTGCTCAAGACAAGTTTTTGCCTTTTTTATGCAATGTATTACAAATTATGGCATATCAATTGAAAGGTAATTTTATTAGCTTTCGACCGCTTTTAATGTTACAGAAAAAGGTTTTTTCCTTAATGTCATGGAACGTAAAAACAAAAAACAGTTTTTTTTACAACAAAACACTGTTTTGTTTTAAAGTCCTGAGACCCTACAAAGAGTGAGCATTCGTAAAAATTTGTCATCAGTCCAATATTTCACGTCACTGGAGCACTGAATCTGAAAGAAAATGGAAACCACAACTGCAGAAGCCGCTCAAATCGTCATCCTAATCCAGCAAGGGTTGTCTCAGCGTACCATCGCTCGACAGCTTCATCTTAGTCAGTCTTGTGTCTCGAAGGTGTACAAAAGGTTCCGGGAGACTGGAAACTCTGTCCGGAGACCAGGATCTGGACGACAGCGTTGCACTTCGGTGATTCGGTGAGAGATGACCGATTTATTGTCACCACATCTCTCCGAAATCGACACTTAACCGGCGTCGATGTTCAACAGCAGCTCAGAGATGTTCGAGAGAAGATTGCTAGCGAGTGGACGGTAAGGCGAAGACTCAAAGAAGCGAATTTGACCCCAAGAAGGCCAGCCACGGGGCCCAAATTGTCTCCAGCGCACCGACAAGCCCGGCTTCAATTTTCTCGCGATCACTTTGATTGGGATATAGAGCAATGGAGCCGAGTCCTGTTCTCGGACGAAACAAGGATGTGCCTGCATGGTAGCGACAGTCGACAAAGAGTCTAAGGAGACCGGGGGAGCGATTTGCACAATGCTGTTTTTCGGAAACAGTTGCATACGGGGGCGGGTCCTGTATGATATGGGCGGGGATTTCTATAGAAGCAAAAACGGAGCTGATATTCATACCTGGAGGAGGTCGGGGAGGGGGTCTAACCGCAGAAAGATACATGAACGACATTCTACAAGACCATGTGCTCCCTTACTCCGGGTTTATTGGTGAACATTTCCTGCTAATGCACGATATTGCCCGCTGCCACACCGCTGCAATGACTCGACAGTACCTGGAAGAAGTCAGGATTTCCACACTGGACTGGCCAGCCCTCAGTCCTGACTTGAACCCCATTGAACATATGTGGGACGAGCTGAAAAGACGGGTACGAGGAAGATATCCAGCTCCGACGACGTTAGAAGATTTAAAAATAACTTTAATCGACGAGTGGCAGGAAATTCCTCAAGATTCTGTCAGAAAACTCATTCGGTCAATGAGAAACCGTTTACAAGTAGTAATTAGGGCCAGGGGGGGTAATACAAAATATTGAGAGGGGATAAATTACACATTGTAAATAAAAAAAATCATATCTTATCAGAATCCTCGTATTCATTTTGACATCTACAACTTTAACCATTTGCAACAATTACCTTTATTTAGGTAGGAAATTTCATTAATTTAAAATCTTTTTGATATCATTTGAAAGCTAATAAAATTACCTTTCAATTGATATGCCATAATTTGTAATACATTGCATAAAAAAGGCAAAAACTTGTCTTGAGCAACCCGCGATGAAGTGATTCCAGTTTAATGCTCGCGAGTGTAGTTATATATGTTCATTTATACCACCATCATAGCTAAACTATATATCAGAAATTCACAAATAAGGAATCGTTAGAAGCGCCTTGATCGTCCACGGGTTAAAGGCTATGTGACGTCACACTTAATTTGATACGACGTCCTCCAGAGAGTCGTATTGGGTATAAAATAAAAGGGCTAAGTGAGCACATTTCAAATTAAAGTTAATAGAAAAAAGCAGCAAAGCAAGAGCTATTGCTAGATATATATATATATATATATATATGTCGTAGAATTGACTATATCACGATATCGTCAACCATGGTTGAATTAGAACTTTCATTGAACGAAGAAATATTTTAGGGCAAAACACTGCGGTAGCTAGATGAAGACTTCCAAATCTCTTTATTACTGTAGATATTTACATATACTTAGAAATCGTCATTTTTTGCCACTTCTCTACATTGTACCACTGTGGGAGAAGAAGGGCGTAGAAATTCCTACAGATTAATTTTAAGATCTCTTTTAAAATTGCTTGTGCTTAAATAATACCAATATATATATATATAAAAAATTATCATAATGAATCAGCAGGAATAAATAATAACAAAATTATTAACAGCAAGGATTGGGTTGAGCCAGATTAACCCCATACAGTCCCGTCATTTAAGTAATCTTGAACATTGTAATATCCCTTTTACGACAAAGTCGCTTTAACATGGTTTTTAAATTGCTCAAATGGCAATTCCAAGATCTCCAGACTGAAGGGAGCGAGCGCAGCGAAGCCCACGAATAGTCTTTGTGTTAGGTCGACATGTATAAATCAAAAAACACTACGCAGTGAATACAAATGCTTTTAAAAAGACTTAATTTCATGAAATTCAACCCTTTCTGATCTCTTCTTGAAATAATTGACTATATTAAGAAACGGTTGGCCATTTCGTGATATAGTCAATCAATGGATAGCTATTTCATGAAATAATCAAATTATATGATATTATTGTCAAAACCGTTAATTTATAATCTAACGTTTTTTTTCTCGTTACTTTACAAACTATCGATAAATTGTTTAACTGTACCGAACTGCTTACGATATGACGCGTCAGTTTATAATAAAACTGGTAAATTGTGAACTGGTTCAAACTAGCTTAGGTGAAGACTAGAGGGCAGCGAAGCCCCTGAATAATCTTCGTGTTAGCTAGACTTGTAAGAACATAATAAACGTAAATTCTAAACCAACAACAAATTAACGAGGAAGTTCATAAACTAACGGTTTTGACAATCTAATGGTGACATATATTTACTGTAGGGCCCGGCTAATGTCGCTACGAGTCGTCGTAACCCCCCCCCCCCCATTAATCCGCACTAGCCAGTGGAGTACTTGTATCCGGGTAAAGCCATGTGCCCCTCGGTGGGGACATTAAAGGGCTACATTTATGATTGTTACTATTATAACTCGATAATTTGAGTACAATTGTAGGCCACACACTAAGGTGAATGGACCACTGCATCAGAATTTGATTTATGAGGTGCGCAGCGAGATGCGTCTGAATCGTCCACTGTTGATGGAGAATGTGACGTCACACTTAAATCAATATGGCGCCGAAGGGCAAAAAGTCTTGGATAAAAAAACGAACAGGGCATAGCACATTCCAAATATTTATCAATATTAATAGCTCTCGATCACCGCTTTGTTTGCATTTGGTCGAATAGTAATCGATTACATAATCTCTAGGGCGCGATGTTTTAATAGTCTGGTTTCAGTTTTCATAGTCTGGTTTCAGTTTTAATAGTCTGGTTTCAGTTTTAATAGTCTGGTTTCAGTTTTAATAGTCTGGTTTCAGTTTTAATAGTCTGGTTTCAGTTTTAATAGTCTGGTTTCAGTTTTAATAGTCTGGTTTCAGTTTTAATAGTCTGGTTTCAGTTTTAATAGTCTGGTTTCAGTTTTAATAGTCTGGTTTCAGTTTTAATAGTCTGGTTTCAGTTTTAATAGTCTGGTTTCAGTTTTAATAGTCTGGTTTCAGTTTTAATAGTCTGGTTTCAGTTTTAATAGTCTGGTTTCAGTTTTTGAACGTATTGATTTGTTATGTTAGGAAACTATTTCGGATGATAATACCAGCGGTTTTGGCGTATAGTCATTCCCATAGCCAGTAGTTCAATCAGTTTGCGTGACAGGGGGCTAGCCCAACGCCGCAACTCTATAGATAGATATTCGTTTGTGTCAAATGGTATTGAAATAATTATCTGTTAAAGTTAAACTAATGATTTCAGATAACTAATAAGCGGCCTTAGTAAAGTGTAAATTGTGTGTATATTGTAAATAGTGCACGGCGTAAACAAAATGGAGTTTTGCTGAATAGCTCACAGATGAGATGTCCTAAAGTGAGATAAGACAGACATGGTTTTTGCATCCGCATATTCACAATAAGGTCGTTTGAAGTCTCTGACGTCAAACACGCCTCACCATTTGAAGCTAAACACAAAAAACAACAATGGTTTCTTGGCATGAACTTCAGACTGAAAATTTAATTTTTTCAAATTTCAAATTTATTTATTTATTTATATTCACGATTACATTTGAATTGCTTAGGCCTCCACACTAGGTTTGACCTGTATCGTGGAGGCCTAGGGGTATATAAAATAAATTAAAATAAACAAACACACAAACAAAACAGTACAAAACAAGACTACTACATAATTAATGACATATACTTACAAACTAATTAATTAATTAATTCATGAATTATTGATTTGACTGTTTACTTACTTGCTAACTTAATTAAACGAAATCAATAATAATATTAATAATAACAGTAATAAGAATGATGAAATGATGATGATGTTGAAGAGTGATGAATAAAAATGAAAATAAAATAATGAATGAATTTATTTTAGGAGACACTAACTGAGTTGGTAATAAATAAATAAAAATAAGTAGATAAATAAGTAAAAGATAGCTAATATTAGGGCTTCGGTGTGTTATAATCGAGTGATGCAAGCCATTTGTGCAGTGTGCGTTTAAATTCGGGGACAGAACTGTTTTTGACATCAACGTGACTGCACGCGGTGTTGTAAAGGTATGGTAGAGCAAAAGGGCTAAAACGTCTGGCGAATGCGGTTTTCACTGGGGGGACCTGTACTCTGAAAACTCTTCTTGTCAGCAGGAGGGGGTATTCTTCCGTGTTGACCGTGCTTCGGTGCTGGAAAAGTGAAGCCCTGAGAATGTAGAGCTGTCGGACTGACAACACATTGCACTCGCCGAGGATGTGTTTTGTGGGGTAGCGGAACGGTTTGCGCATCATTACTTTTAGGATAGAGCGTTGAGCTCGTTCCAGAGTTATGAGCGTGGTCTTGTGAGTGCCACCCCATGCCGTGATGCAGTATAGGAGCAGGGACTGACAAAAAGCCAAGTAGACTAGCCTCAGCACTTCTGGCTTTGCTCCCTGGCGTAAAAGTTTCATCACTGGGATGAGTTTACGAACCCGGGACGCCATGCTGGTAATATGATGCTTGAATGATAGTTTTTCGTCGATGGTGATGCCTAGATATTTGATCAGTGACGCCCTAGTTATACCAGGACAGTCGCAGGACCCTGAGTCGACTGGGCACGAGTGGAGCTTAATATTGTTGTAGTCCAGAGGTGGTTGGGATGCTGCTGTCTTATGAAAACAGAGGAATTTAGTTTTGCTATAGTTAAGTGTGAGCAGGTTATCCTGGAGCCATCTGGCGACATCGCGCATACAGGTTGTTACCGTTACGAGGGCATGGTTCCACGAGTCTCCACAGCATATTAGGGCAGTATCGTCGGCGTAACAGAATACGTCTACTTCTTTTCTTTGACTAAATAAGTTGCATACTTCGTTGATGTAGATTAAAAATAACTTCGGGCCCAGGACACTGCCCTGAGGTACCCCGAACGTTATGGAGCTTGGTGAACTCAAGTATTGCGAAACTTTTGTGCTTTGGGTTCTGAGGTTCAGGTAGGAGCGAAACCAATCCAAAGCAGTTCCTCTTATACCGATGGCTTCAAGTTTGCGTGTCAGAATTGTCGGGGACACCGTGTCGAATGCCTTAGCCAGGTCCAGAAAGACGCCAACACAGGCCCTGCCGGTGTCCAGGCCCAAGCTGACAAAATTGAGAAGGCCCGTGACGTAGTCCTCCGTGGACCTGCCCTGGCGAAATCCGAATTGTCGCTCAGATAATAGCTGGTGAGACTCAAGGTAACCCACGAGGCGCCCGTTAACCACTCTTTCCAAGAGTTTCGAGAGGGCGCTAAGCAATGAAATTGGTCGATAATTGGAGGGTGTTGTTTTCTCGCCGCTCTTAAATATGGGTATAACTATTGCCTTTTTCCAACAATTTGGGAAAATGCCAGATGAGACTGTTGTTAAATATGTGGGTTAGGGGAGCAAGAATTTGTTTTGAGACAGACTTCAGCAGCTTGTTGGTGATCCCATCCGAGCCTGGTGCGCTTTCGACCTTGCTTGTTAAGATAAGAGTTTCTACTTCATTTTCATCAGTAGGTTGTAGAAAAAGGGAGTATGGATGCGACATCTCTGTCAGGTTAATCTTCTTAGCGAGCTCTGCTTCATCTGTGTTCAGCTTGTCCATTGTGTTATTAGCTAGTGATTGGCCAATGTTGGTGAAGTATTGATTACAATGGTTAATTGAGTCTTTGACTGTAGCTTTGCTTTTTAGTATAGCAGTAGATGGTTCTCATTGTTTATTTATGTCACATATATTTTTGATTGCCTGCCACATCTTTTTTGGGTGGTCACTACTGTTAGCTAGGGTGGCGTTATTATGTTGGTGTTTTAAACGTTTCAGGAGATCGTTGCAGAAGTTCCGATATCTTTTATATGTTGTTTGCAGTGTGATGTTGTTGGGTTCTTTGTGGGTTTGCAGGTGTATCGCGTCACGGTTTCTCATACAGCGAATGAGGCCTGGTGTGATTCAGGGCTTCATTGTGTATTAACTGTTTGTGTGAAGGTGTGTTTTTTAGTGGAGTCAAAGACTATATTTGTAAATGTATGTGCGCTCATTGAAGGGTCAGCTTCATTTAGCACTCCAGACCAGTCCACTTTTTCTAGGTCATTGGCAACAGCTGGGAAGTCGATCTTGGTAACCATTCTTTTTGTTGTTGCCTTTTTTACGAGCCAGAGACTGCCGATTGTTAATCGATGATCTGTTATAGTGTTGTTACAGACAATTCCTTCACCTTCTGCATGCGAGCGAACAAAAATATGGTCTAGGCAGGTGTTTTCTCTAGTAGGTTTGGTGATTAGTGCTCTGAGGCCATTTTCAGACAATAGGTTGAGGTAGTCCGGGCAGTCATTTTCGTCCAGGAGATTTATATTTATGTCACCCGCTAGAATCAGGTTTGGTATGTGGGTCTTTGTCGATAGTACAAGGTCCAGGGACTCAATGAATTTGGTAGGATCCCGGAAAGATGGTGACCTGTATGTTGCCAAAACTGAGAAAGAGTTGGGAAAGTCAATGATGAGGTTGTTGGATTCATGTCTGGTTCTGCAACATTAACTTCCCAACCATCCCTGACAAACACAACTACTCCACCACATTTGTTAATAAACTTGTGTGTCCTGTGTGCCGAGAAACCAGAGATAGTTCTTAGAAGAGAAGATTCAGTGAGATGGCATTCGGTGAGGATTATTAAGTCAAACGAAATATCGAGTCTCTCAAGTAGCACTAGAAATGAATCAAAGTTCCTTTGCATGCTTCGTATATTGAAGGAAAGCAGCGTAAAACTCCGGGAAGACTTTAGAGTCTCTTTGCAATTTTCTGGGAAGTCTATTACATGGCACGAGTTACTTGGTGAGTTATCTATATCAGTTTCAATATTTAGGGGGGCCATTTAAACCAATTGATATTATTTTTTATAGCATTGCGTTCTCTTTTAGGCCACTGTTGAATAGAAGAAAATTGATTGATATAATTTGCATGATCATAGCTCAGGTGTATCCGGCTAATGAGCACAGGAGAAGTATACAGTATAGTAAATATACATAATATATATACTATGTTAGCTAGTGAGAAAATATAGGTAGATAGTGTGTTATTGATATAGTATGATGTTAATAGATACAGATAGTGTGATATTGATTGTGATATAGAATAAATTAATATTTTCAAACATACATTATTATTATTCCTGATAGGGATGGTTTTCCGTGAATGTGTTGTTTGCTGCGGTTGGACCCATTCTTTCTTCGACATCTGCGCGGCTTTTAATTTGATAGGCTGGCGCTTTTTCGCGTCTACGAATGAAGATGGTACCGTTTTTGATCCAGCAGTACTTGAATCCTGATGTTTTTGCTCTTTCTCTGCACTCCCGAAATTGGAACACAATCATAGAAATACTCTACCTATATTTATTATTTATACAAACACACACACCACATCACACACACACACACACACCCTCACACACACACCACATCACACACACACACCTCTCTTACAATGTTTATTAAATTTTTAGTAAGTGGATTTTTTTGTGCTGCACAACCATCATAATTTTTCGTCTTCTGGCTTAATTTATCATTTTTAAATCACCTGTTACTTATTAAAATATCTGCTTTGCTATTCTATATTGAAATGAATGTTTTTAACCTGCTACCATCATGTATACCAAACATTATAAACAGTAGAGGTTCCAGGCTTTGCCTAGTGTGGGATGTCTAAGCTAATCATGTTTTGCTTCCCGTGCCTAATCATCTCTTCAACTTTTCACAATATATTTTACTGTATTTATGTACTTTTAGGTGAAATAAATGATTTTGATTTGATTTGATTTGATTTGATGGTGGTTTTACGTCCCATACAGAATTCCAATTCTGAACATGAGCGCCTCCATCTGCCTGATAAGAAAATGCGTAAAATTGTGCTACGGTGCGATATTATTATGGACATTGAAATTCAACGAACCAACATTCCTGAATGTTAATTAAATAGATTTTGCCACTTTTCCACAATTTTATATAAAAAATTAAATTGTTACCGCCTTTGGTTTTTATTTTCAATAAATCAATGGTAAAAAGAACTTTTAAAAAACAAGCTTTTATCAAACGCTCTTAAAATTAGAAAATAAATGTTAAATTGAATCAAACATATCAATTAATTACATCACACAATTTATTATGATATGAAAGCTAGCTGCGTCTGTACATTTAATTCAATTCATGTGATTTGTTTTCATTCATTGCATGAATGCATGAAAAAATTTAAGCAAGATCGTTTCAACCATAAATTGTTGTTGTATTAGTTTTTGTGTTCTCCTCAGGAAGTCCTTTAATTTAATACCCATATCATAAGGGTTGCTGTAAAAATTATAAATTGCCATTTTGTAACGTCCGCCATATTGGATTAAAAATGGCGGCAATTAATAAATCGTGCATTGTCATCGGAACCAAATATATGTGCGTGATATATTGATTGCAAGATACATACATAGACATACAAGTGAAGTTAAATAAAAGCTTTTAATTCAATAAAATGGATACCGCATTGAAAAAAATAACTTTAAGTGCGAGTCGGACACTAAGGTACCACCGTAAAAGAAAACGTAAGCACTAAAAATAATAAAACAAAAACAAAAAGAAAATAATAATATTGCCGAACGTGTATTCGAACCCTCCGACCCAGAACTTAGATAGATAGCGCAACCGGTACCAAACCAAATGCGCCACCACGACCATGGAATTAGCCGCGAAATCTATCATCTTATTTGCATCATGATATGATTTTTTACATCGCGGAGGGTGTCAAAAAACCCTTTTGTATGGGGACCCATTTAATTCACAAAAAATATCATATAGTTCATTATTTGGTGCTGTAGCGGCAACAGAAATACACATTCTATGAAAATTACAAATCTCTACCTATTACGGCGGATGGATGGACAGACGGTCAGACGGACAGCGGAGGCTTAGTAATTGAATCCCGTTTGGCACCCTTTACTACGGCACCCTAAAAAATGTACATTATTTTCCTTTTGCTGCCTAAAATCGCCACAATATCAATACTCAATAAAACTTAACGTCACTAACATCAATGGACACAAATAACAAGTAACCACATATTTAATACCGATAGTAAATAAACGACCATAACATTTCCAGTGGACACAATAAAATAAAATAAGACAAGAATGTAGAGAAATAAAAACCATTTTGGTTGTAAGTGCAAAAAAGCTTTCAGAGGCTCAAATATTTGCCCAAGTGATGGGCGAGGCTCATCAGTGTACACAGCCTGTTTTGTTTTGAAATACCTCAAGAATAAGCCCATACGCTCGGGAAAATCTCGAGTAGAAACAATTCTGTGTCTATCAGATTACAGAATGATCTGCTTGTGCTGCCATAAACATTAATGACCCGTTGATCGCGTTGCTAGCATCAAATCAAATTGGGTACTGGCAACTCTAGTTCGCGTATTGGCTTTTATCTACCTGTGCTGCTATAAACATTAACGCCACGTTGATCGCGTTGCTAGTGTCAATGGCAAAGAATAACATTTTATACTGGCAACTTTAGTTCACATATTGTCTATTATCTACATGTAGTCCTGTACTGCCATAAACATGAATGACCCGGTAACGACGTTGTAAGCGACTCTGCGCCTCTCCAGCCTTCTGTACCCACTCCTGAGTAAAGACATTTCGGGTAATAAACATATTATCAAAAAAAATATGTCAATCAACAAACATCAAACAAACACTAACAAACTTGTAGATCCTCAGATAAATGTGCTGTTGGACAGAAAGACGAACAAAAGAGAGATTTTTCTTTGTGAGAACACCAAAAACATATGTATGTGTGGTCGGGATTCTGAATCGGAAAACAAGATCGGATTTCCGCGTTATCCAAACAAACGATTCGTCTCTAAATTGATTGGTGTAAGGCAAATATTTGCTTGGTATGTACAGATTATTTGTAAAACTGGGTAGATATATAGTAATTTTAAATGTTTCGAGGCGTAAACCACAACACGCTCAAGCTGTTGAATAAACCGAATATAGATAGAGTGATATACAGTTTCGGTTGACATACATACCACTATCATGTTACGAGAAGCCGTGGTCACTTGTTCAATATCCATGGCCTCAGTTGACCAAAAATCAATGCAGGTATTGCTGAAGACATTCCACCATTCGACCGCTTGGACGCTGAACCGGAAACAAACCGCCTTCCCTGGCCTAAGCAGCTTACTATAATGTAATCCGCACAAAGCTAGCGTTAGCATAACTTTAAGCCGCTGGGAAATGCATCGCTTCAGTACAAGACGCCGAACTGCATCTGATAGGAATCCGAGATAGAGACTGAAACCAATCGAGATTTCTATTCCTCTGCTTGTTTGGTCCCGTTCACGATGCATCGCTTCCCATCGACAGCTCCACGTTTGATAGGGTTTTAGCGTCGGCGAGTATATAATGCGTAGGTATACGGTTGACAAATGAGTACCATAATTTTTACTAACCAATATTTTTATTTCTAGCGGTCTATTTTTAGCAATTAGGGTTATCAGCATAATATTGTTTGAAGTATATATTACTCGTAGTATTTATAGAGTTTAAATGTACGCGCAGGTCTTCCCTCGCTCGCCTTTCCTACCATCTTGGTTTGCTGGAAGAAATCTCTTTTGAGAGATAAACCCGCCTTTGTACATATTTTTTTTATTATAAGTTATCGGTATCACTGTTTTGTGTATTACAATAAAGAAAATTACGAAAAAATTAAAGAAAATTGCAATAATTCACCAAGTTAAAAGCTTAAAAAAACCGACTTTAAATTTAAGCCCTATTTCGTCCTCCCCGGTCGGTATGCGAATGAAGTCTATGTACATGAAAATACCTTATCATGTACGGAACCACAAACCAAACCGTCATCTGTGTATATATTTATTGCTTTTGTTGAGTTTTTCAAAAGCTGCCAAATAAATTTTGATAAAATTTATACGGGACCCACCTTTGAAGTATGAACTACCAATCAAGACAAGAATCATCAAAATCGATTCATAATTGACAGAATAATCGCGTAACAAACACACAAAAATAAAGGTCGAATTGAGAACCCACTCCTTTTTGAAGTCGGCTGAAAATAGTCTACACAACCCTTAGGAAACAGCTGAAAACATTACCATAAAATTTAAATTATTCCCAAACTCGTTTTGAATCAACCCCGAAAATTGTCATAAATTGCCCTGAAGGTCTTTGTTCGGCTGTTTCCACCACACATTTCAAACTGACAATAGGGACAGTGGACCTGCAATCGCCCAGAAAGTTGAGAAGGAAATAACTTCCAACCTAAAACGCCCGAGCTCCAGACTGCAGGGCAACTGAAGTGTGGTGAATTAAGTAAGTAAGTAAGTAAGTAAATCGTTTATTTCCTTTACAAATATTTTTACAAAATTTTGGTACTTATTCGCTATAATATAACTAATGGATTATTAATATTTGTAAAAGCTGGAGCCTAAACTAGGATACCCTGTATTTTAGGACTCCAGGCCTCCATTCACACAAATTATGGTTAGTAATTTATTATAGTGTGTAAGTATGGTGAAGACATTGGGTTTGGAAGGAAAACTGATAATAAAAAGAAAAGAAAAAACAAAATTCGGATGAATTATAAAATAAAAACTACGAATAATGAAGCTTTTTGTAGAATAAAATAACAAAATGAATGTTGCGTGTGTTTGTGAATGAGTGATTGTGAGTTAGTGTGTGTGTGTGTGTGTGTGTGTGTGTGACAGTGTGTGTAAGTGTATGTGTGCGTGCGTTTGTGTAAGGGTGAGAGCGCGAAAAATTATAGGGAGTGCAAGTCTAAGCTAGGTAATAACTTCAAGAAGTTTTTCGGTCTCTTGATAAAGTGGTGATAGAGTGCTGTTTTGCATGTTGATATCAAGGTGTTATGCGGAAGTCTAGTGTGTTCTGTCAGGATTCCTCTCACGTTTAAGTTGGGCCAGATCACGTCCCGATGGAGACGCCTGCCGCTTATTATTGAATCGAAAAATGTTAATACATTTGTTGTACCATTGAGCTGAGAATATAACACTATTGTGATTGGATATTTAATGTTGGGGCAAACTGATGATATAAATTAATGTGTTAATTAATCAGCCCACAATCACCCACTCTGCTTGGTAGGCTTATTCTCATATAAAAAAGTAAATGATCTAAACCTAGAAAATACCTATCCAACGATGTTCTGTTTTCTAATTTATAATTTAATGAAACGCAAGCAAGCTTTTTTTATCTACACACGTATCATAAAACCCTCTTTACTGCGTCCAAAAACCTCACGTTACGACCAGCATAATGATAAACTTCTTGGGAAAAACTCATTTCTAATCTGAATATTGATCATTATGACCATAGTGTACCAAATTTTGTCAAATTATGACATTCAAATTTCGAACGCCGACGCCCGCCTGCGTGCCGCCCCTAGTTTGTCTGTAAAGTTGGTACTACTGAACAAGCTAATAACAACTGCAGAGCATTGATCAATGCCACAATGCCGGTCGAACATGCGGTTCCTGAACACATCAAAGAGAGCTTATGATATGTGTGTAGATAAACTAGTGTATAGACATAATTAGGCATTAAAATTGTCGAGTATTAATGCCCTCCATTATGTAGCTGTCACATAAACTACTATTACGAAACGCAAACAAACTTTGCAAGATTCGCAACTGCTATCAAAGTATATAGACATATTTAGATTAGATAGAAAATACTCATAGTCACAGATATATATACCAAAATGTACCAGTGGCTACACCATCGGTATACAGGAAGCTAGCAGCTCAATGGGATAATCAGGCAGGCCCTCGGGTGAATTCCCCAATCTACAGCCCTTCCTCCCGCACCACCCACCCCCCCTCGCCCGCCCAGGGGAAATGATATAATCTACAGAAATTGGATTATACTTTTTTCTTGTTTATAAATATTATTCCTCGTGGGGACGTAAAGACTATGGGTTCGAAAAACGTACTTGGTGAAAGGGTAATTATTTTTTGCCCCTTATTTTGTAACTCCAATTGATGGATAATGATTTCTTTGGCAAAATAGACCAATTTTATGTCAAAATGACGAATGATCCTACATAGGATAAACTGTAAATTAAAAATAACCTTAAGTCTAACATTTGGATGACTTATTTCCTCGCCGAGGATGATACATTTCGAACCACTAAAACCGATTTTAAAAAACAAAGCTAAGAACCATCGCAGCAAAGTTTACTACCCTTTACAGAAAACTGCATGAAAATCCGTTCACCCGTTTAAGAACATTTAAGTGTTAAACGTTTAAACGTTTAAGTGCCACAGACAGATTCACCTACAGACAGACGATTCAATCTTAAAAAGAGTGTATAGATAAATTTTCCGATGTAATATTTTCGTTGTATTTACTTTTTCATTCGCGTTTTTTCCACGATTCATTTTTTCTACATGCTTTTTTACTAGTAGTATATATACATATATATATATATATATATATATATTTTCAGTTTCTTTTTGTCAGACACATATATTTTTCTATGGAATTATTTTCTCTATCCGTTATCAAATACATATATTTAACCGATATAATAATTTTCCAGGCATTTATTTCCTCACAAACTTTATGCTTGATTTAACTTACATCCATACACGTCCATTTTGAGTGACAGGGGCTACCCCATCACCACAGCTTAGTGAAGGATATGAATGACACCAAAAAAGAACACAGAAAATACAACAAGTTAGGCATTGCGGCGTCTAATCGCCAGCCAATCTATTTAATTTAAGTCCGATAGTACACTATGTGGACGTTCTAATGGTGATCGAATACATCGTGACGAAACCTTAATATCTCCTAAGCTGCGGCGATGGGCTAGCCTCCCGTCACGCGAAATAGACGTGTATGGATGTTAGTTAAATCAAGCATAAAAAGTATGAGTATCTAAAATAAATCGTGGTAAAAAACGCGAATGGAAAACTGCCCACCCTTTAATGGTACATTTCCCTTTCATGCCTTGGTTTGCTGGAAGAAATCTCTTTTTAGAGATAAGCTCGCCTTTGTTAATATGGTTTCTCCTAATGTAACCTTTTAAATTTAACATGTGTGTGTGCAATAAAGAATTATGAATGAATGAATGGAACGAAAAAAATGTTTTTCGTCGCGGGATTAAAAACTGTCATTTTTTACAATTTTCTGTCGATTTCAGTGAAATGGGTTGGCGACTACTTGACAGCTCTAATCACAATTATTCACATCCACTTGTTTGTAACAAAACCTTTAAAAACCTCGAAACCAAAACACACGTCCGGTAAATCCTCAACACCACGAGAAAGCCATTTACCAAATTACCTGGACGCCAGAGAGTAATTTAGATTTATTAGAATTAGCGGTCCAATCCAAAGGTAATCCTGTCGAACCCGACTGAGTAGAAAAGGTCATCGTGTACTAATGTGCAGGAGTGAGCATGTTGTCACTTCAGGCGGCCGGATTACAAAGGTGAGGTGTCTAATCGAAGAGAATTGGACATTGATACAGGTTAGATTTAATTTGCTTCGGACGGGAAAATATCCTTGTGAAGTCAACAGTTTTCATTTTGGCCCGACCAAAAAAGCCGATATATTTAAGCTGGCCTGTTACGCGGCTTTGATCTTTATATCACTTTTAAAAGGTGTGAATTTCGGAAATGAAGCTCTCGAAAATTCCGACCTCAGACTATGTGACCGGAATTTGTGTTATATTCATACATTATTTAGGCTTGACCCATAGTGTTGTGAGTTTTGTGTGATATTTTGTATAGATATTTTCCGAGCGTGCTGGGACTTACGGAATGGTTTTCCATTGTGTTCATTTTATTAAGTTGCGAATGAAAAATAAGCTTTTTTCTCCTCAGTCCCTTGAGTCAGCGCCGTAAATTATTATTGTATTTAGATTTTTTTTAAAAGATTTAAGTAACAATAGTTTGATTTCTCAGTGTACATACTTATAAAAAAAAAAAAAAAAAATTTGTTTAACCCCAGTTACCATGGCTGAAGGCCCTGGTACTTGCTGACCATGCCCCGCGCAGCGTATGGCAGGAAGCCGAAACTAGGACGCATCATCAGCGAGTTCATCTTCGTTTAATATTAATTTGTTTAACGCTCATTCTCATTTCCGCTCTTGTAATAATTACTTGTTTCTTATAATTAAATAATAAACTTTTTAAAAAGTGAGTTTCCTTCACTAAACCTATAACTGGCGCAGTCGTCTATTTTCGTGGGAAGACCGAGACAGGAACCTTCAACCTCAGGTTCTTTGGTGCGCGAATAGCCTCTTCACGCATAACTTCGAGTCGCCGCTCCACGAACCGAACCTTTGCTCAAGAAACCCAGGGAGATACGCAGGAGCCCGGAGAATTGTAATCCTGCAGCGGAACGAGAATCCGACGAGAAATGCAGAAGGTGCTGGGGTGAGTGCTCTTTAACTCTCAAGTTCCTTTGCTCTATTTCCTGTTGTTATCCTATTTCTAAGTGCATTTTTCTTTGTGTTTTGTCCGATCTATTGGCTATAATCGCTGTAGACTCGTATACATTTCACGCGCATTCTATTTTTAGATTAGGTATTTTATTCGTTTGTCCACTGTTAACCTCGTAACAATGGCGGAATCACATTTCAAGGTATTATCCGCATTGATACCTAAGTACGACGGTAATCAGAAACGTTTGAATTATTATATCAATGAAGTAGATAAAATTTTAAGTTTATTTGATTTACAAGGCCCAGTATCTGATTTAATAGTGCAGCTAATTAAAAATAGATTAGAAGGAGAGGCCCTAGACGCCATCGCGAACGAGCCGAACGTCCATTCGTGGGATTCTGTTAAGGAAGTTTTGAGAAGACGTTTAGGTGACCCGCGTAATGAGGTCCAAGTGATGCAGGAATTAACCCATTTGCGTAGAAATAGGAATGAGGATTCCGCGTCGTTTGGGAAGCGAGTTAGAGAGGTATTAGATACCGTGTATTCGGTCGGCGCGCACACGGATAAAACCTATTACGAAAAAATGGCTATCGAACAATACATCAATCAGTTAGAATTTCACGTATCTATAGGCGTGAAGATAACGGCGCCCGCGACTTTGGAGGCCGCTATCTATACAGCGCGACAGGAAGAGGCTAGGCTTGCGAACAACCCGCCTTCCAATCCCGTTAATTCCCAAAAACCCAGAGATCATATTAAAACTTTTCATCAATCGAATAACCAACACCCAAACACATCATTTAGCCCTCGTTTTAACCAACCCGGGCCTAGCAACAGGTCATTCCCTCCAATGTTCAACACACCTTTTACACAACAGCGTAGTGACCCTAGCAATAATACCTGGCCCACACAACAGTCGGCGGCACCACCTATGCAGCCATGGAGGAACCAACAATTTAATACTAATTCTGGTAGGTTCCGCAACTCCGGTAATTTTAGGAGTCAGCAGCAAAATATTCCCCGCGAACAAGTGGACCCACCACAAAAGGTATCGGACGTGACGATGAGATCAGTAGGTAAACCTAAACCATCCCCATTCACATCGCATGAATTATTTTACATGCCAAACAACCACGCATCGCTCCAGTATAACGGTAATAATGATCAGGTACTTTATGAACCCCAAGCTTATGAGTCTTACGACTTCAACCCGACGTGCGACGAGCAGCCGTGCGAGATCACAGATATCGAGGATGAAGGGGTGCGTAATACTCAAAATTTTTCAGAGGGCCCGAACAACCAAGACTCAACCTAGTTAAATTAAATCACCAAGACAAGGACCACCTACCTTATATAGAATTACCGGAATTTAAAGGTAAGTTTTTAATTGACACAGGAGCTTCTCACTCTTTAATTTCATATAGTGCTATTTGTGGTACTACTTTTGAAAATTACATAGTGAAAGACCCCTTTAACATCAAAACCGCACATGCCGTTACCAACCACGACAATGTTGTATATTTGCCATTGCCACCCGTGTTTAACAGTGACCTAACTCATAAATTTTTGATATTCGATTTTGATAATAAATATAGAGGCCTTATTGGTCTCGATTTACTCAAAAGTTTATCTAGCAACATAGATATTAAAAACAAGGTGCTTCGCACAGCGACAGCAGAGATCCCGATTTGTTTTGATTATCCCGTAAAAAAAATCAAAATAGAACCTAAATGCGCTAAAGTCGTAATGATAAAAACGCACTATTTAAATGGCGAATATACACACGGAGAGCATGAATGGTCGAAAGGTCTTAAGTCACCAGCTGCTATAGTAAAAGTCAACAATGGGACATTTAAAACCACAGTTTTAAATTACAATGACGATAAAAAGTATATTTCTAACGCGGAACCATTTGATTTAGAACGTTTTACAGGACACAAGGAGAGTTGCCATTTAAATTCGATAAAAGTGACATCTGAAATCGATCAAATTTTGTGTGAAAATTTAAAAAAAATTAAAACTGACCACATGAACGAGGAAGAGAAACGCGAAATTAATAGAGTTTGTTATCAGTATAGAGATCTATTTTACACAGAACAGATTCCTTTGACTTTTACTCACGCAGTTAAGCACGAACTTAGATTAACTGATAACTCCCCAATCTTCGTAAGGAGTTACAGACAGGCACCACGGCAGCGAGAGGAAATAAAAAACCAGGTGAGCAATCTGCTTAAACAAGGCATCATAAGGGAGAGTATATCACCATGGTCATGTCCCGTTCACATCGTCCCAAAAAAACCGGATGCTTCAGGTAAGGTAAAATGGCGTCTGGTCATCGACTATAGGCGACTTAACGACCGCATTGTAGAAGACAAATATCCCCTCCCTAACATCAACGACATTCTCGACAGGTTGGGCAGAGCTCAATATTTTACTACACTTGACCTCGCGAGTGGCTACCACCAAGTAGAAATGCACCCAGACGACATGGAGAAAACCGCTTTTTCCACAGAGAGAGGTCATTACGAGTTTTTGAGAATGCCTTTTGGACTCAAAAACGCGCCTAGTACGTTTCAAAGACTCATGGACCATATTTTGAGAGGCATCGAAAATGTTTTTACTTACTTAGATGACGTAATTATTATCTCCACATCCCTTCAGGAACACGCTGAAAAGCTCAAACAAGTTTTTGACAGATTTAAATTACATAACCTAAAAATTCAATTAGACAAATCAGAATTTCTAAAAAAAGAAGTCAGTTTTCTTGGACATAATCTAACTGATGAGGGCCTTAAGCCAAATAAAAACAAAATTAATGCCGTTCTTCAGTTTCCCATCCCCAGGACGCAAAAGGACATTAAAGCATTTCTAGGACTAGTAGGATATTACCGAAAGTTTATTAAGGACTTTGCTCGACTGACTAAACCACTGACTATTTGCCTCAAGAAAAACCACAAAGTTGTTCATACTCCAGAATTTATAGAAGCTTTCGAAAAGTGCAAACAGCTTTTAACTAATGACCCTATACTTCAATATCCTGACTTTGACAGACCTTTTGTACTAACTACTGACGCTTCTGATGTCGCCCTGGGCGCAGTTCTTTCTCAAGGGACCGTAGGGTCCGACAAACCCGTAGCATACGCTTCACGAACTTTATCTGACACAGAAAGCCGATATTCCACCATCGAGAAAGAGCTTTTGGCTATTATTTGGGCTGTAAAATATTTTAGACCTTACTTGTATGGACGTAAATTTACAATTTACACAGACCACAGACCCCTTACTTGGCTTATGTCCATTAAAGACTCTAACTCTAAATTGACTAGATGGCGTTTGAAATTAGCCGAGTACGACTACGTGGTAGTGTACAAGAAAGGCAACCAAAACACCAACGCTGACGCCCTTTCAAGAGCCAAGATATTTCATAATAGCATAGAATCTTTAGCGGTAAACTTTGACGACAATGAAGACGACGACATTATAAACAGAATGTTTGACAACGTTCACGAAAATAACGCTTCCCCGACCAACAATCCTGACCCAGGTACACAAACTATCCCGATATCCCAAACTGAATCTGACACCATGACTGTAGTATCAGATCCTGACCAACTGATTTCAACGAATCACACACAACCAGATAATGAGAATCAGGGTATCCCCATCTTATCAGATGCTATAGATAGACAACTTAAGCAATTTCACATTCGATCGACCCCCGGTTCTACATTTAGGGTTGAAAATAGATCTACAAACTCAAGAGTCGTTATAAAGGACGTATTCATCCCCATTAATAACACAGAGCAGGAAATTATAAAGTTCCTCAAAGAAAACACCATAGCAGACCGTAGTTTCCATTGTTATTTCCATAGCGAAGATCTATATCTAGCATTCTCCAGGGTATACACAACAGTATTTAATGACAGAGGTCCTAAGTTATTCAGGTGTACTTCACGGGTTACCCTAGTCGAAAACAAGACTGAACAAATTGAGATAATTAAGAAGTACCATGAAGGTAAGACCGTGCATCGTGGCATTCAGGAGACCCACAAACAAGTACGTAGAAACTACCATTGGCCAAATATGTTACTTACCATCCAGGGATACATTAACAAATGTGAAATATGTCTCCAATCCAAATATGAAAGAAACCCTCTTAAACCACCCTTAGCTTTGACAGAGACACCAACAAAGCCTATGCAACATTTGTTCATGGACTTATATTCAACGGGAGGAGCAACGTTTCTGACTCTTATAGATAACTTCTCTAAGTATGCCCAAGCTATCCCACTTTCAGCCACAAGTAGTATTCATATTGCAGACGCTTTACTACAAAACTTTGCGACTTTAGGATTACCTTTAAAAATTACTACAGACTCGGACACGAAATTCGATAACGAAGTAATTAAAGAAATATTTTCTACACATAACATAAACATTCACTTCACTACCCCATACAACCCTAACTCAAATTCTCCAGTCGAACGATTCCACTCCACCATTGGCGAACTTATAAGAATCCAGAGGATGACCAACAAAGATGACATGATCCACACTCTCATGAGGTACGCTGTTATAGCATACAACAACGCCATACACTCCACAACAGGATATACCCCACATGAGCTTTTATTCGGCCATACAGTGGCTAGGAACCCTCTCGAAATACATTACACTAAAGAATTCTACCAAGACTACGTTCTGAAACATAGATTAAACGCAGAAGCCGTACAGGAATGCGTTGCAGCTCACAGCGCTGAAAATAAAGAACAGGTAATTAACAAAAGGAACCAGGCCGCAGAGGAGATAACTTTTAAGGTAGGTGAAACCGTCTACAAACAAGTAGCGAAAACAGCACGAAATGACAAGACTAAACCAGTCTTTAAAGGTCCTTATAAAATTATACACTTACATCCTAACAATGTTGCTGAAATTATAGGAACCCATCCAAATTCAAAATCCATTAGAGTCCATTTCAAACTCCTACGCAGACCTCGCCTTGTTCCAGGACGCTCATCGCTGGAGCCATCGTGCTCTACGCATCAGCCACCATGAGAATTGAACCCATCGAGAATTCCAACGGAATCCTCCTTCTCAAACAGGGAAAGGTCCTCAAACAAGTAGATACCTTTAGTTTAATATGCGTTTATAATATAACTTCGCTCCAACTTTCAACTTCTAAGCTTTTGTCCCTTTTTGTAAGCACTAAAGCTGTCGAAGCTAAATTAACATCGGTTGAAATGCATAAAACATATAAGGACCAAATTAGCCACACCATTAGTTTAATACATAATAAGTTAATATTTTTAGCCCCATTTTCTAGGGTTAAACGCGGCCTTATTGACGGATTAGGCTCAGTAGTTAAGTCAATCACTGGTAACTTAGATCACGAAGATGCCGTTAAATTTGAACAGGAAATAGCGAATCTTAATAACAAAGTGAATCTTGCACAACATTTTCAAAAAAGTTCCGTAAATTTAGCCCGTAAAAGTATGGAAGAATTTCAAAAACAACTAATTGGAGTTAACGAAAATCAAAATAGAATACTTGCTGCTCTAACTAATGTTACTAGTGGTTCTAACGTAGTATATAATCAGTTACATTTTTTAGATATTTACGTTCAAATAGATTTTAGTTTACAGATAATATTAGATAAGCTCATGCTCCTAGAAGATGCCAAGACGTTTTCTCAATTAGGTGTAATGCATCCTAGTATAATAAGTCCTCAAACCTTAATTTATGAAATGCTGCAGCTAAAATCAAAACTGTTGATCACCCCAGTTGCAGAGATCAACATAGATAATATTTACCCTTTAGAAAGGTCCATAGAGGTTAAAGCCTATAGTACGGAAAGCACTTTGAATTTTGTCCTAGAAATTCCCAGCATTGATCCAAATTCATATGACCTTATCCACCTTTATTCAATTCCTAATATCAATAACCTTACCATTATCCCTAAATCCAAATTTCTTATACTTGGGAACGAGGAGTACTCTTACCTGGAAGACACCTGTCAGGAGATAACCGATGACACACATCTTTGCAAGCAGCTGGACACTCAGAATATGAAGACATCCGCAGACTGCGTGATATCCCTCATCCAACAAGAAGCTGGAAACTGTACCTACGCTAAGATGAATCTCAATAAAGTAAAAATTCAAAAGATAGACCCCAACACTTGGCTCACGATCATGAAGCAGGAAACCATCGCTAAGATCACATGCAACGAGAAAACATCTTATAAGAAACTCACGGGCACAAATCTTATCTCCACTACAGATCAATGCAAAATTCATCTCTTTAACATGACACTGCAAACCCACAGCAAAAGGTATCTAGCGCAGGAGGTTATCCCACTACCGAGCGAAGCTCACATCATCCCAGAAAATATCCAATATGAACTACATTTGGAAGACATCTCACTAGACAGCATCCACCAGTTAATAAATAAAGCAGAGAACCTCGAGGAACACAGCTTCATCCCGGACTGGACCGTCATCATGGCTACCCCCAGCTGGAGCACAATTTTCCTCTACATCATCGGAACAGGATACGGAATCTGGAAGTTTTATCTGTACTACACCAGAAAAACTGAAAGCAATCCTGCCCCATCACCCAACCAGGATAACACCCCCTCTGGAAGCCGGGGACCGTGCTTCTATCTGAAGAAGGGAGGAGTTACCATGGCTGAAGGCCCTGGTACTTGCTGACCATGCCCCGCGCAGCGTATGGCAGGAAGCCGAAACTAGGACGCATCATCAGCGAGTTCATCTTCGTTTAATATTAATTTGTTTAACGCTCATTCTCATTTCCGCTCTTGTAATAATTACTTGTTTCTTATAATTAAATAATAAACTTTTTAAAAAGTGAGTTTCCTTCACTAAACCTATAACTCCCCCCCTGACCAAAAGAGGGGTGTTTACAGTTTGAAGCGACTGTCGGTCGGTGTGTCAGTGTGTCTGTCTGTATGTCTGACCGTGGCACCCTAGCGGTCAATGGGTGGAAGGATTTTTAATATTTCGCTGTTTATAATTTTGTTATTATTTACTCCTGCTTATTATTGACCGAGCGAGCGAAGCGTGTGAAGCGTCTCCGTTTCAGGGTTGGGGAAAATTGCTTTCGTATATCCAGATGTTATCCTCTGCAGGCCGCATTTCTCAACTGATTCTTGTGAATTTTTCTGAGCAGGTTCGATAATTAAATAGAGTTTTTTTTCGATTCAGGTTTTGGATTTTTTCAAAATGGCGAAGATGTGGGAGTTTTAAAATAAAAAAACCGACCTTGTGATGTCAGAGTAAAAGAAGCTCTCAGGCGCAGTGATGCGGCGCAATATAGCCTGCACGGGCACCCGATTCTGTAGGTGCTTAGCGATTGTTGTACGTAGCACAGTTGCGGGCTAGATTGCGCTTTATTGTCGAGCAGCGAGAGTAGCTATTTATTTAAGTGTTTTTGCGGAGTGATCTTTCTGTACGTAGTACTATTAAGTATTCTGTGACTGAGCAGACGTATCGTTTGCGTATGTGAGCGAGGCAGCGAGCGAGTTACCTAGCGAGTGAGCGAGACACCGAGCGTGGTGGGTACCTACATATATGTGTCAAAGATTTAGATGGTAAGTGATGGGCCGAGAAGGATTTATAAGCATATTGACAAGATAGTGAGCTGACAAAAAAAATGGAAAGATAATGGTCTATCATCTTATTTAACCCTCGCTAACCTGGCTTCTTACGAGTTCGTTTTGAATTTCTATCTTGGGATAGGCCTCGGAGATCTCACGCTCGGTCACTGCTTATATCTCCGCAACTCAACACAGCCATATTTGAACATGGGTTCAGACTACGAACTACCAGGCTCTGGAATAAACTTCCTAGCGCCGTCATCAGACACAGCACGTCACTAAATAGTTTTAAAAGTCGCTTAAAAGAACCTATCTTTCTCTTCTATAATCGACTTATGTAAGTGTTGATGTATATTTCATCTATTTGTATTGATATTGACATATTGGTAATTAGTTCATTATTTTAATTAATTAAAGTTGTGCACATAGGTCGACCTGTTTTTTTAATGTGTCCTGTCCACCCTAGGTTTGCTGAAAGATATCTCTTTATGAGATATAAAGCCAGCTGGCTTTTGTACACGAAGTTTCCATTTGTATGTAACTGTATGTTCTGTTATTGTGCAATAAAGTATATAGTAAAAAGTAAGTTCTTATGTCTAAGGGCGGCTTTGAGAAGCTGCCTAAATCTAGATTCAGCGTCTTAAATCGATTTAGCATCTGTCAAAATATATGAAATATGTCAAAGTTAAATCTATTTAAGACTCTAACTCTAGATTTAGGCAGTCTATCCTCATCCGTTACTCTATCCGGAGTAAGATTATAATGTTACCTTATATAAATATTGATATTATTGCATATAAATCTGGTGCATATAAATCTGGTGCATATAAATATGGTGTTAAATAGTAATAAAACGTATGTATTTTTTTATTTCACCCAATTATAGATTTTCTTTCATCAAGAAACTTGGTTTATATTTCGCATGGAATATGGTACCATCGACCTACTCTGATGATAAAGTTCGAAGGTGGGGGACGAAACCAGAGGATACATACTAGTAAACCCATTGAGATTATTATTAACTTATTCTGATGAAGTAAACACTCATTATCTTCATCATCTTATGACAAATAAATTTGACGTACACCAGCATTACGTCGATGTATGGCACTAACAAAGTCCATCATATTCCACAGCATCGGCGCTGGATTTAGATAGGCAACCCAGGTACGATACATCAATTAACATCAGCTAACATTGAATCTTACTCATGGTCGAATAATGTATGAGGTTAGATTTTCACCAGCACCATTACCTCAGACCATTATTTTGCGTTCACCAACAAAAAAATTGACAGATATAGGTACGCCACGCCTACCACCTATAGTTTTGATTCACTATACTCGTATAAATTTGGGTGGACATCTAAGACTCTGCCACCCCATAAGGTATAAGGCATGACGTGATCTGTATTATATATTTAGCATCATCCTACTGTAATACTGCAGCTAATTTAAGCGATTCTCACCTTCTTCGAAATTCAATACCTACAGTGAAGTAACCACAAAAAGTTTCAAGACAAGTGGCAGTCTCTCGTTTTTATCTTGGAAAAATAAATAATACTTTAAGATGTTCCACGGTTCACGAATGTACTGAACATGATTTCCCTCAGCGCTCATTGTTGTGAGCAGGGTAACCAGCGTGAAATAATACGCGAAAACAGTTAGAAGCATCAAAAAGTTTCCCCCAAATAATATGCATTAAACATGGCGATTCAATTTTATATTCAAATTCACACGGTAAACATTGTGGTTTCTAAGTAAGTGGCATGCTCGTATTCTCCAGGACGATGATATCGAAAACAAGGAAAATATTCCCTGTCAGCGTCCATTAACACAGAGTGTAAATGGGAGATTTGGTCAGAGTTGAACACCACGCGAATTTAGAAGTACCACGAAGTTGACAACCCGAATGGCCGAGACGGCAGTGACCCTGCCTACGAACCCAAGGGTCCCGGGTTCGAGTCCCGGTGGGGCAAATATTTGTTTGATGCGAACGGATGTTGTTTATCTATCTAAGTATAATATTTATCTATGTAAGTATGTATATTGTAATCTAGTACCCAAGATAGTTTAGTAGATCAATGTGTATAAATAGTGTCCAACGTATTATTATTATTATTAATTACTATGAGATAAGTAATGTTTTAATGGGGATGTAAGCATCGTGAACAGCATTCGGAACAACAATTCCAAGAAAGTTGAATGGCCAATGCACATAATGCTTCTCAAATAAAGTGCCCCATTTAGCGAGTTAGTGACATCCAAATTAGTGACAATAAAATAGTGACATCCGACGACCTGAATAGCCGAGACGGCATTGACCCTGCCTGCGAAGCCAAGGGTCCCGGGTTCGATTCCTGGTGGGGGCAAATATTTGTTTCATGAGAAAGGATGTTTGTACCCTAGTCATGGTTGTTTATCTATCTAAGTATAATATTTATCTATATAAGTATGTGTATCGTTGTCTAGTACCCAAGATACAGGGAATCCTAGTTTGGGGCTAGATCAATGTGTGTAAATAGTGTCCAAGGTATTATAAATATTTGACTTTCAAATTATGAGTTGTCTATACATCCGGACCAAAGTCTAGATTGCTAATGAGTTTCTCATACGGCTATGTACTCGTATTGCTTGTTAATGTATGTGCTATTTGTGCATGTGTGCTATGGTGGGTGTACACACAAAATAAAGTTGTATATATTCAAAACACGCTCTCTGCTAACGACGGGGCTGCGGCTTAACGAGATGGGTTTTGTTCGGAGATTATTATGCAATTAGGTTTTAAAGTGTGGTTTTAAGTAGGTACGTTCAATGTTCAAACGAAACGTGCTCGCTATCTATCTATAGGTAGGTGTTATAACAACAACAACATGAACAACTTTTACTATGGAACCGATTTGATCTGAGCAACTTTATTTTTCACTTCTCCATACATTTTGAGCCGGGCGGTCAGCTGATTTGTACGGAGCAGTAAAAAATAAAGTAGCTATGTGCAAAACGCTTTCATGCTGAAAGTTTTTCAGAATGATGTCCACAAAAATCTTTACCTATATAAGGCTCTTTCCATTATATCCCACGAAGCATCCGACCTTATGGCCCAGCTATAAAGTCCAAAACCAATTAAAAATTCAGTATGCTTATGCCTTAATTAGGTATACGAATTTTACATCGAAATATCATATTTGGGCTCAGGCCAATCATCAAAGTCCCTTATGAGGCAATCATCGACATTGGACTGATTTATTTCATATTATAAATAAATATTAGAGGACAATCTTACACAATTCGAACTACGCCCATACTAGGCTCAACAAGGCTTGTGTTATGTACTAGACGACGATATATTTCATACAGAGAAATACTCATGTAAATACATATAAAATATCCAAGACAAAGAAATAAATATTCATGCTCATCACACAAGTATTTGCCCTTACCGGGGTTCGAACCCAGGACCGTCAGCTTCATAGGCAGGGTCACTACCCGCAAGGCTAAACTAGTTGGCAATGATGCATACAATAGGGAGAATTTTCTTTTCACGAAAGTCCTTACCGACTAATTGAAGCAAATTAACAGTTATGCTCAGAGGAATAAGTATATATCGCCATGGATTTACAACGCCCATACCTGTATCCTTAGTACACTATAACACTTATAACAATGTACAGCACTACCCCGTCAGGTTCATTTCGGACCAATGCCGGCACAATGGCACACCGTGGAAACTCGAGAAAGTTCTCTCAGAAAATAATTAAAGCATTGAGAACGAGTTCGAATCTAATTTCTCAAGTTAAGATTAATTTCGGAGCAGACACGGCGGCGGCGCCTTAACACCAGCTTTTGTTTTTGCGTCGACAATGAATCATGCAAACAAATTAATTCTCTTTGTTGATCGTAAATTATATTTATTTTAGGGTTTTTTTTCGCCGCTGGAAGTTGTGTCGCGAGAGGGCGCGAACTTTCTCAGCGCTTAGGAAGGTGGACGCAGCTACTTTGTTCTGTATTGTTATGTTAAAAACTCGGTAGCGTTGTTTCTGATTGCATTAAACGCAAATGTTATCACAACAAATTAAGTTAAATTCACATAGTTACTCGCATTTAATGCTTTTGGGTCTCTCGTGTTAATGTTACGTGTAAATTTGCTCATATCATAACAGTATCGTAAAAAACACGCAAAGTAACACTCACTAAAAAAAATATCACGATGACCCGAATCGCCGAGTCGGCAGTGACCCTGCCTATGAAGCCAAGGGTCCCGGGTTCGAGTCTTGGTGGGGGCAAATATTTGCTCGATGAGAACGGATGTTTGTACCCTAGTCATGGTTGTTTATCTATCTAAATATAATATTTATCTAAATTAGTATGTTTTTCGTGGTCTAGTACCCAAGATACAGGGAATCCTAGTTTGGGGCTTGATCAATGTGTGAATAGTGTCCAAGGTATTATTATTATTATTATATCATGTAGTTTTACTCAAATATAAATTTTAGCTGCTCAACAAGATTGAAACGTTCCGTTTTTCCCATCACAACTAAGTTTGACGTTCCCATTTCCGGGTGAAACAGCGGCTTTCCAGCGGGAGTCATTCAGGAACAAGCCCGAGGTGTTGGAGGGAGCATCCAGCCCAACGTGGACATCCGGACTCTGTGGAGAAATCTGAAGATGGTTTTATTTTGTACGGTTAAGCCCCTGATGCAAAAAACATCACGCCAATTTGAAAAAAATAAGTTTGTTTCTCTTCATTGCAGAGAAATAATTACAATGACAGGATATATAGGTACATTAAAATAATGGACAAATGCGAGGTTATCTCTAGTAAGAGATATCGTCCAGCAACCCAAGTTAGGATGAGAAATGTTGCCCGCTGAGCACGGGTAGACTTATATGTACAACAAAACTTATTTGTTATTTTCCTGGTACTTACATAAATAAATATTAAAAATCAATAAACGAAGTTTACGAGTGCTCATACTACATACATAAGATTCTGAATTCTGGATTTGAATGAAATTAAGCAATTAAGAAATTATTCTTTTTATCCGACTGAAGAATGTGTTCACCAGTTTCTGTTGAATATTACAAGTTATTTGTTACGTTTGGCACGCTTCGGCCGTCTATGGAACCGGAGTTTTGGAACTGGTTCCGTACGAGGCTTTTAATTTATTTGTATGTAACTGGTTCCGTACGAGGCTTTTATTTTACTTGTATGGCATTGTAGCTTTCAGCACCCGGAGTCAAGGTTTCAACTTGAGAGATTATTGTTAACCATTATCCAACGCTGCTACTGGTAAATTTAACGCATAACTTACAAAAAGGTGTTGAAATGTATGAACGTACCTGAAACAATACAAGTTTATTTAGTTAGTCTAACATATGCATGTATGGAGAGGACAGGGTTGAGTGGCGCATCCTTGAGGAGGCCTATACTCAAACAATGGGTTCTGTGGCTGAGCATGATAGTCAATAGTCTATAGTCAATAGTCAAAGTACTTTATTACTGTAGATATTTATATATACTTAGCAAACGTCATTTTTGCCTCTTCTCTACATTGGACCACTGTGGGAGAAGAAGGGCGTAGAAACTCCCACAGATTGATTTTTAGATCTCTTTTAAAAATAGGTTGTGCTTAACTAATACAAATATGAAAAATTTAATTGTTATGATTAATAAGCAGGAATAAATAATTACAAAACTATTAACAGCAAGGTCTGTGTTGAGCCAGATTAACCCCATACAGTCCCCATGATGTTGATAATATTTAATGTAATAATATCTTGGACACCATTTACACACATTGATCTAGCCCCAAACTAGGATTCCCTGTATCTTGGGTACTAGACAACGATACACATACTTGTATATATAAATATTATACGTAGATAAATAAACAACCATGACTAGGGTACAGACATTGTTCTCATCAAACAAATATTTACCCCCGCCGGGACTCGAACCCGAGACCCTTGGCTTCGTAGGCAGGGTCACTGCCGTCTCGGCCATTCGGGTCGTCGATGATGTCGTGACGGTGATTACATGATTTATTGTATATACGTACACGTAAATTAAAATCAATAATTATGACACGTACGATGGCCTCTGTGGAGCTGCGGTAGTGGCTCTGCTTACCATGCGAGAGGTCCCGGGTTCGATCCCCGGCTGGGGATAGAGAAAAAAAAACCCCAAGTCTGGGATGTTTATATGTGTTTGATGTCGCTGTTTCTGGTTCCCACGACACGGTATCCTTGTGTGAGGCCAGTAGCAATGTATGTGCCTGTATATAAATGTTTCTCTTTGTGTTTTATTTCAAAATAGCATTCATCTGCCTTTATTAAGGAACACTACGATACATAAGTATAGTATTATATGGTATTATATAGACAAATATTTTAATGTAATAATACAAATAGGTATATGCATAGACAATAATGAAAACATTATTATGTGTAGTCTTTGCAATAAATCCTTATTAAAAAATAACTAAATATTTTACTATCTATTTTTAAGTGCTACTGCCGATCCCAGGCATTCAAAACGTAACTCAATTTTTGGCACCCACGGTACAGGTTCGCTTAGTGTGGGGCCATAGATTTAAAAAAGTCTATGTAACATCTTCACCCAATCCCTCCTACCCTAACCCATTTATAATTTTAGATTTTCATGAAAAACTGTTTTTTTATTATTATTATTATACCGAAAAGTGTTTCATGTGCACCTGGGAAACAGCATAAGCGGCCAAAGAAAGATAAATAATGGAATACCACTGGGTTCTGTTCTCGCTCCGAGTCTGTTCAACCTGTACATCCATGACCTACCAGTCACCACCTCAAGGAAGTTCGTATATGCCGACGACATCGTATTAGTGGTTCAGAACAAGGAGTTTGTCACCTCGAGGCCACCCTGTCTAAAGACCTACCAATCCTGGGCCACTTCTTTAAAACATGGCGTCTGACTCCCAGTGCCGCTAAGACAGAGATTAGCTGTTTCCACCTCCACAACCTCCTAGCTAACCGTCGTCTCAACGATGAACGGCATGGGGTTGAACTGTCACACAACAAATGCCCCTAAATACCTAGGCATAACACTGGATAGACCCCTTACATTCAAAAACTACCTATCAAATGTATCCAGGAAACTCCAGCCCAGGAACAACATACTCTCCAAACTAACTGGCACAATATAGGGTGCAAGTGTAGCATGCCTTCGCACAACAGCTCTGTCGCCCGTCTCTCGACCGCCGAGTACTGCTCGCCAGTGTGGCTGAAAAGCGCGTACGTTACGCTAGTGGACGTGGAGTCAACAAAACCATATCTGGAATACTGAACTCCAGCCCTATACCCTCTTGGCTACCAGTCCTATCAGAGCGGCCTTAATGATAGAACATTCCAAAATTTCCAAAAATGTTGCTCTGCCATGCCGCCAGGAGTTTCTCCAGCCCGAACACAAGAGGCTGAAGTCACGACATGTTCCCTGCCGCCTCGCGCTCAACCTGTCAAAGGAAAACTTCAACGTCAAGGGCCATCCGACTAAATACTGGCAAGCTGAGATGGGGTGCAACGTAAGTAACTGCAGTCGCCCAGGCACATACGTACTGGGCTCCGAACTATCCCGCCGGGACTGGTGCCAATTAAATAGAATCCGTACAGGCCAAAGACGCACCGTCCATTACAGACACCGTTGTGGCTGGTCTGCCTCTCCAAGCTGCGACTGGTGCCGAGTTCCAGAGACCACATAGTGCGTGAGTGCCCTCTGCGGGCTTAACCTGGAGATTCCAATGACTTCATCACCCTTGCAAACGACGCAACCAACTGGTTAAGAAATTTGGATATATGCCTGTGACGTACTTTCTACTCAAACTGCCATACGAATAAATAAAAACCTAAAAGTGTAACCTGCCTTCTGTTTCTATCCTATTCTTACTGAGAAGCAACAATACGTATTGAATATTTTGTCATATGTTTAACTTGATCTGATCACATTAGGCGTACAGCGAAAACTCGTCCCTATTCCTGGCGGGTTGAAATCCATAATTCCATACTGTTTTACGAAGTTTGCTTTATACAACAATATTTCTCACATCACATCACACCATGCCCATTAAATTACCTGCAAGTGCACCCATAAACGTCAGTAGCGAAATATACGGACATAATTCCGGATCGCATTATCATTAAACGCGCGCCCCGCAATGATCATCCTACTTATAGGGCATTACTATAAACGACCGAATAAAAAGATATTTACCCCATAGGGTTATGTTGGGTAACACACGCAATACGCAGGCAGACGTGGACGTGTTCGGTTCGGGTGAATTCAATATGGCAACAGATATAATGATCACCAAAATATTTTTCCTACCCAAAATGGATAAATGAACACCAAAAGTTGCAAAAAATATCAGGGCAAAATACTGCGGTAGCTTAGGTGAAGGTTCGTGTTCCTTCGTGTTAGGTTGCACATGTAAGAACAACAAAAAATACTTAAAACATAACTTAAGTTCACAAATCATAAAAAGAAGTTTGGTGATCATTTATCCAAACACAATTTGGTGGTCATTTATCCATTCTGGCAGTCATTTCGAATTTATTGGTAGTAAAATAGGTGCGTTTGTGGTAATCGTTTAAACACAAGCCATTCAATACTAGTCGAACTTAGACAGTTATTTTTTTTAGTTAACCTACATGGTGTCCCTCCGCTGGGCAAAGGCCTCACCAGTTCGAGCCCACACATCTCTAGCTTAAGCTTCATCTATCCACTCTGGCAGGAATTTATCCATCAGGTTGTCCATCCATCTCCTTCTAGGCCTTCCCCTACGCCGGTGTCCGTCTGTAGTCATCCACTTAGTTGCATCTGTCAGAATTTAATTATACTTACTAAGTCGTATCACTCGTTTTCACATACAATTCTCCAAAACTAATTGGACTAATCGTATAAAGTAACGAGCGCAGAAGTCTCTCGGACACTGCTTAAGGCAGATGCAGATTCTGGTGTTAAAAATCAGATCAACTTGTCGAAATAAAAATTATTGCAATTTTTCGGTGGATTCGTAAACGCACCCACTGCACGGGTGAGCAACTCCGGTACTCCAAATGCCATAGTAATTTTTATACGCTCATGAAATCTCCCCGCCCCGTTTGTGTGCCAAATGAAACGGGGATATTGGACTAATGTACTTACCGTTATATTAGAGGATATTTTGTTTATCTTTCAATTTCATAAACTATTTCGTGATCACGGTCTCATCAATCTGGAAGACTGGTTACTGTGTACGTACTATTTATTATTTTTTCTTAGGTATATTACCTAACCTAACCTTACCTAAACCAGCGTAAATGCATTAATGAATTTACATATATTATGTTAGAAAAGTCTTTGATCATCCGAAAGTCCAATAACTGTCATTAACATACAAAATAAAATACAATTTGTCCCAAGCTCGTTAGACACGGATGGCTCAGAAATAACAACGATAGTACAACGATGCATAATGGGCATTGATAACACGATTCAGAATTCAACGTTGAGTTTCTACTAATTGCCGACGCAGCAAATTGGCTAAGTGCCAGAAAGAAGACATTGTTTTATTCATCTGTAAGTGCAGTTTATTGAAACTGGGTTTTATTGGAGTTGACGATGGCCGGTAAAATATGTAAACAATTTGGAATTTCAAATTGTTTTTGTAGTGTTTTATTTAAATTTAAAGAGATACTTTCTGCGTCGGGTTTTTTCAAAATACCAATAGATAGCACTGAAGATACCCTTTTCATTGTTTTCCTTTGGAGCATGATGCATGTGGTAAATATGGGTAGAGGACACCTAAACAAACAAAAAAAGATTGATAATTTGGTAGTCTAAAGTGTTACCTTTGTGAGATAATTGGAATTAAAGAATCAACGATCTCAAATATTCATATTTACTTCCAATTGATTGATTGATTTTCAAAGGTGTTTATTCACATAAAATTTACATATATCAGAACCCAGTGTACATTGAGATCCTCGGTCTAATAAATCATAACATAATATATTTACAGGTACTTATAATATCCTATTTAAACCATTGACATGGTTATAATATTGACAATGGTTAGAACAATTAACTGGTATTTTTCCTTACCCTTTACTGATGTATAAACTAATTATGGCTATTATAGCTTTCGGCTAGCATATTACCAATCATTTTTGTTTGTTTAAAGTGACCTCTAACCAAGTTTAACACATTCATCATGCGCGAAAGGAATATAACCAGTCAAGTGCGGATCGGCTTTAGCCACGAAAGGTTCCGCACTATCGTAGGTACAAGAGAACTTAACCACTATAAATAATGAAACAAAAATGAAAAGAGAATAATAATGAGCTGGAATGTCCGAACGTGGATTCGAACCCAAAACCCTAAGATTACGAAACTGATATCAAAACTACTGCGCCACCACATCCATGTGATAGGCCGCGAAGTCTTCGATCTTATTTGAATCATGTTATGGTTTGTTACAACGCGGGTGCTGTTAAAACACGTCTCTTGTATGGGGACCCCCTTTAGTTTATAAAATCTCGTATATTTTATCATTTATTCCTGAAGTAACAACAGAAATACACATTCTGTGCAAATTTCAACTCTCCACTTATTACGGTACATGAGATACAGCCTGCTGAAGGACGGACGGACGGACATCGGAGGTTTAGTAATAGGGTCCCGTTTGGCACCCTTCGGGTACGGAACCCTGTAGAGGGGGGGTGTCTTCAACGCCATGATTTTGAAAAACCCTGCTCAGATAATTAATACCATTGTTATTGCCTGTTTTCCATTGCTACGGGGCGGACACCGTATTACTAACTTTGTCGACTCGCATCGGGAAACTCAAAGTTTGAAGGACTGCTGCATCAAGCTGACACTGTCTCCAACTCCAGAAATGACAGAACCAGTATGACATTTAAGAGCCTCTTTATTATTTAGCAATCGGGCATTCGACATATATTTTATTCGCAACAGTAAGCAAAGATGAGCTGAGCCTTTTCAAAAAATGTTTGCAGTTCAATGACATTCGTCAACCCAACACACATAATAATAATAATAATAAATATTAGAGGACAATCTTACACAAATATAACTAGGCCCATAATAAGCTCAATAAGGCTTGTGTTATGGGTATTAGACGACGATATATTTAATAGAGATAAATACTGATGTAAATACATAAATAAAACCGGTCAAGTGCGAGTCTAAATCGCGCACGAAGGGTTCCGTACCACCGTTCAATGGAAGCGATGGTGTGGAGTGAATAGTTTGGATTTTACACAGCAAAATATTGTTTACAAAGTTATTGGTGCTGTTACTTTCACACTCCATGTACGTAACCAGGTGCATCCATAAGTTTGTATGTGGTATTGAAAGAATTGTTGTATGGGCCCCTTAAATATTTCTTTTATCCTGTTTTTTAGTATTTGTTGTTATAGCGGCAACAGAAATACATAATCTGTGAAAATTTCAACTCTCTAGCTAGCTAGGTTCTTGAGATACAGCCTGGTGACAGACGGACGGACGGACGGACGGACGGACAGCGAAGTCTTAGTAATAGGGTCCCGTTTGGAACCCTTCGGGTACGGAACCCTAAAAACATCCAAGACTAAAAAACAAATATTCATGGTCATCACACAAATATTTGCCCTTACCAGGATTCGAACCCAGGACCGTCAGCTTCGTAGGCAGGGTCACTACCCGCTAGGCTAAACCAGTCATCGCACAGATTGGAAACTCTAACATAGCAACAATAAAATGGCAATCAAAACAGACTATGTGTACATATTACAAAACAGACTATGTGTACATATTACAAAACAGACTATGTGTACATATTACAAAACAGACTATGTGTACATATTACAAAACAGACTATGTGTACATATTACAAAACAGACTATGTGTACATATTACAAAACAGACTATGTGTACATATTACAAAACAGACTATGTGTACATATTACAAAACAGACTATGTGTACATATTACAAAACAGACTATGTGTACATATTACAAAACAGACTATGTGTACATATTACAAAACAGACTATGTGTACATATTACAAAACAGACTATGTGTACATATTACAAAACAGACTATGTGTACATATTACAAAAGCCTTTATTATTTTACTAATTGACTTGCACAAGCGTTGGCAGCAAGCCGCCTAGTTCAGCTATGAACGACTTCTTAGTCAAATGAAAATGGCCTGTATTGGAATTGCATAAGGCTTAATACGGTTTAGTTCGGTATGTAGATCAAAGTCGATTTGTTACGAAAATAGATTGACTAGTGAATTAAAATTTGTTAGCTTGATTTGGTATAGAGTACATTCATTAACGGCTTATGGTGGTAGATGTTAATGGATATTTAGCGTGAAATTTGTACAGTGCATTGGATTACTCTGTTACGCTATACAGTTACAGGTTATTTAAATAATTGACCGAGCGAGCGAAGCGTCTTCGTTTCAGGATTGGGAAAAAATGCTTTCGTATGTCCGGATGTTACCCTCTACAAACCGCATTTCTCAACTGACCTCGTGAATTTTTGCGATGATTAAATAGTTTTTTTAACGATTCAGTTTATGGAAATTTTTCAAAATGGTGGAGATGTGAAGGGTTTATAAATTTCAAAAAACCGCTACAATTCAAACAGCTTGACGGATTTTAACAAATGAGGTGACATTGGATTTGTAGAGGCCGTGAAGGTAACAGGCTGTATATATTTTGTGAAAAGAAAATGCTTTGGTTGTGTTTAAGATCGCAAAATATAGTTTGCAAAGTTATTGGTGCGGCTACTTTCATACTCCATGTTACTAACCAGGTGCATTCATAAGTTTGTATGTGTTATTAAAAGTGTCACTTGTGAGATCTAGAGCTCACAGAGCTACAGTAAATAAACATATAGTTATTTAACGCATGACATTTACACAAAACATTACAAGGGCCTTACCACAAAAAAAAACTGTTCAACACTTGTTCAAAACAAAAATGTAATGGATTTGACGTTTCTTTTGAGGTTAAACGCTGTGTAATATTTTTTGTGGTAATACGGTTATTTATTTACGCATCTACGAAACTTTTCCTTGAACAAAGTTTTACAGAATATTTGTAAATATTGTAACGTTAACGATGTATCGAATAACTGGCTAAACTTGGCCACATTAGTGCCTTTGCCATCTCGTATGGCAATAGTTGTGACGCTATATTGTTGTTGTTTACATCGGTACCAGACCTTCATATAACGTTATTATCCTCATAACGTAATGCATCATAGCGTTATGGAAGGGGTCTTATAACGTTATAATTCCATAATGTTATACGGATATAACGTTATTATCTTAGTTTTATAGCGCTATATTCGGTAGCGCTATGCACAACATAACGTTATAAATAACTTTATCATAACGTTATAGAGCATCCTTTTCACGCCCACACTCCGTCGTTATAGTCCATCTCTTTCACGCATCTCGCGCGTGAGTAGTGTAGGTACCTAAAAACACACACAGCAGACAGCGTACGGAAACAGCGCAATAACTTTATTGATAACGTTATTTTGACTTCGTTATGTTTCTCTTACAGTTTTGTTATCGAAACGTTATTATAGCGCCACAATAACGAAACGAATTGATTATAACGTTACATAACACAATAAAGCGTTATATTTTATAACGTTATGAAGGTCTGATCGGCACATCGCCGGCGGGTCGGTGGCGGGGCGGTGTCAGATACAAGAAGCTGTCACCAAGTGGTGCGGCGCGGCGGCGCAGCGCTTCGGGAGCGGGCCTTCGCTCTGTTGTCAAGTGGGGCTCCAATGGGCTATACAAAAAAAAAAAACTATAATTTTTTATTTTATTTTATGAAATACTATTTTAAGAAACTAATTTGAAGAATTCGATGTATAATTATTTTATAAAGTAACAATCCTCGTGCCATCACATGCTCACAGTTTTGGAACGGTCGTACTTGAGGCTGGTGGTTTCCGATTTTAAAACAAAAAACTACAATGTCAATATTTGTTGACGTTTCAACTGACATCTGCGGTATCGACTGAAAGGAAAACTGTTGATACCTGACAGTTTTACAGGACAGCCAACTTAACGGCGAAGGGAATTTGAACAAACTACTCCGTAGAGGACAAATGAAGTACATTATGTTTTTTTACGAATATTTCAGTAATCCTGTATTATTTTTGATGGGAATAACGGAATTTAGTTAGTAATACAATGAACAAACTACTCCGTAGAGGACAAATGAAGTACATTATGTTTTTTTACGAATATTTCAGTAATCCTATATTATTTTTGATGGGAATAACGGAATTTAGTTAGTAATACAATTGTCTTGAAATGGTTTTCTCAATTTGGTACCTTTGTTTTTTACATGGCCCATTGACAATACATTTGACAGCATTGACAACCGCCCCGTTACATACCCGCCGGCGATGTGCCGAAGACTGAACTTTAAACTACACTTTCAGATTCCTATGACGTCACGCCAATCTTTGTGACTCTGAAACTCAGATAATACTATTTCTAAGCAAGATATTTTATCACGTTGTGGTCCAAATTTGGAGCAAGCAATATCGTGTTACTCAAAGTTGCTATGGTTCCGCTAACGTAAATATAGAATAGATAAGTGTATGTTGGATATATGTGCGGTTTACCTGTATTATTACAAGAGGGTTCTGTTTTTTGTTTGAAATGTATCACGCTGAAATACCGCAAAATTTCAAATATATTTGGTCATATTTTATGGTGTTTTTCTGGTGTGTTAAATTCAATACTTTTACGGAACTGTCAATAAGTTTATTCGATTTGGTATTGCATATTTTGACGTCATGAAATATCGAGGTCACATGTTAGTTAGTTTATTGTTACGTATACACGTTAGTTAGTTTATTGTTACGTATAAGATAATGTTAATTGACGACCTCTGTGGTATTGCGGTCGAAGCTGTACCTCCCAAGCGAGAGGTCCTGGGTTCAAGTGCCGGCTGGGAAGAAAGAAAAATATAACCCCAGGTCTTAGATGTTGAGACCAGTCTAGTTTTAGACAGAAATACGTTAGAATTAGTAAATGATACGAAGTTTCTTGGAATAACCATTGATAGCAAATTGCAGTGGGGATCCCACATCGATAAATTAGTTGGTAAATTAAAGTCTGCGGCTAATGCTGTTAGGAACATCAGACAAAACACGGATGTGGCTACATCTAGGTTAGTATATTTTAGTTACTTCATAGTGTCATGTCCTATGGTTTCTTGTTGTGGGGGAAATAATAATTCGAGCAATTTATAATTTAAAACGAACAAACTCCATAAGAGAGCTTTTTAAAGAAGTTGACATACTAACTGTAGCTAGTCAATTTATTTTAGAAAATATACTGAATGTACGCAAGAATCTTACCATATTTTCCAAACTTAGCGATAGCTGTAATGTAAACCTACGAAATAATCATAGACTTGTTGTGCAAACTTGTTAGCAATTCTCTCAAGGGTCAGTGCATTCTCTACTATAATAAGATACCTCTGGAGATTTTGAAATTGCCATTTGAGCAATTTAAAAACCATGTTAAAGCGACTTTGTTGAAAAAGGGATATTACAATGTTCAAGATTACTTAAATGATGGGACTGTATGGGGTTAATCTGGCTCAACACAGTCCTCGCTGTTAATAATGAATTATTAATTCCTGCTTATTAATAACAATAATTAATATTGTAATATTTGTATTAGTTACGCACAACCAATTTTTAAAAGAGATCTAAAAATCAATCTGTGGTGTTTTCTACGCCCTTTTCTCCCACAGTGGCCCAATGTAGAGAAGAGGCAAAAAATGACGTTTGCTAAGTATATATAAATATCTACAGTAATAAATAAATTTGACTCTGACTTTTATGTTTGTGACCACGACACAGTATCCTAGTGTGGGGCCTATCGCAATGTACGTGCCTGTATGTAAAAGTTATGTTATTAACATTATTTTAACGATAATGTTTGCACATTCCGTCGTTGTATATGACATTATATATCATAAGCACATATAAAATATAAGCTGTTGCACTGAACTTTTTGAATCTAAATCCTAACACAACGTGGTTAACTGACGTCTTCTAACGCCATATCTGCCGACCCTCGTCATCGTGACACGGATCTGTTGACTCGAGAGACAACACAGTCGGAGCCGAAAAACTTAAAGCTTTGTTGAAGTTTTTGTGCTCATCACACGATTATAACTTATATGTAAGGTAAACATAGGTTTGTGGAACGCAACCACGGTTTTTATACGTCCGTCCTGTAGGTTACCTACTGCTGTACGTAAAATAATAATAATACCTTGAACACTATTTACACACATTCATCTAGCCCCAAACTAGGATTCCCTGTATATTGGGTACTAGACAACGATACACTTACTTATATAGATAAATATTAGACTTAGATAGATAAACAACCATGACTAGGGTACAAACATCGTTCTAATCAAACAAATATTTACCCCCACCGGGACTCGAACACGGGACCCTTGGCTTCGTAGGCAGGGTCACTGCCGACTCGGCCATTCGGGTCATATTGTTAAATTACTTGTCAAATGTGGCTATGACCGCGTGAGTGTATTCCATGAGATATCTTACTGGTAGCGTGAACCAGTTAAAAATCTAATCAAAATCAAAAAAATCAAAATCAAAAATCATTTATTTCCATAGGATGTTGTTACATCACTTAGATCCGTCATTACATTTTTTTGGGTGAGTTCACTAACCCAATGGCGGAATCTGTGGAGAAGAGCTCACCGAAGAAACTCCACAGTCGTCGCATCTTTTGCGTTTCCTTTTTTAAATAAAATATTGTCAAATAACAAAATGAATGCTAATTATATATCGAAACAGCCTGTTACTCAAACAATCTATTCCCATGGACATCTGTCCTCTAAGTAATCATAGTGGAGCCAACGTAGCACCCAAGCGTAGCGCTAGTTTCGTAACGCGTAGCAAGGTTTTGCTTAAGTTTTCGCGACTGTGCTGAAAATCGAGGTAATAAAAGAAGAATCTCGTTGCGGGGATCGACAGCGCCAATCTAGCTATCCTCCGCTCTGAAGAAAGCTAACCCCGTCATTCGTCTTCATTATACCCATTAAAAGAGGCGACCTCTCAGAGAATTGCTTACACAGAGCAGCTTCTTAATTTACTCTGATATTGCCTTTTCAATGCCTCATAAAGTCACGGTAATGTATTAAGGCAGTTGCACTATTTTTAAAGATGTATTGTAGGAAATGAGATGTTTATACGCTTGGTAAGTGCGTAATTAGAAGCAAAAAGAGTATTTAGTTTGCTCATAAATAATAAATGTACCTGTATACGGAAGATATTAGATAAACATATTTCTGTGAACCATGTTGAGAAGTGACAGAGGCGGGTAAGAATGCTGAAGATAAAAAATATCCTACCAAGAACTAAATTTTATTAAATTACCAAACTAAGTCTCACACTTATTATTTTAATATAAAATATCATATTCATAGAGATAACTGAGAAGGTTGCTGCGGTAGTGGAGAGAGGTGTGTTTTTGTTATGTTAACGACGACGTGAGATTTCATCATTTCATTGGACCGTCTGGCATAACAATATAATTACTCTCCCACCTCTCCACCGCCGCAATACTGCTGTTGAGCGCCTCAGATACTTAAAACATATAAGCATATAAGTAGCACTATCTTTCACTTTCTATTTAGCTATATAATGTATTAGTATTAGTATATTTGTAAGATATTTATTGATATGCTGTATTTATGTAACTGTGTATGTAGTCTATATTTCTTAGCAATAGGGTTTTATGTATGTATAATATGTACTAGATTAGAATATAGTCTTAATTGTACGCGCAATTCTTTCCCTTACCTATCATCTCCGTCTCCTATCCAACATGGTTTGCCGGAAGAAATCTCTTATTTAGAGATAAGCTCGCCTTTGTCTACTTTTTTATATCATAAGCTATTTCTACAGTCATGTGAGTGCAATAAAGAATTACGAATTACGAATTAATATAATAAAACTAGTAAAAATTCTAGCGACATGTAAAGCCAATTCAGAAAGTCGCTGTTAAGTGTACCGTAAACATCATTGTATTAGCGTAATGTCCGGGCAAATGTCGCGGAACCGATGTCGATGGCCCAATAAAACAGGTCCAGACAAGTTCAGAATAATTCATTGCGCTACTTTACTGCCACATTTGGCCATTTCCAAGACGTGCCACAGCTTAGCCGTAAAATTCTAGACTGTGTTGAGAGTACCTAAGATTCTATGACATATTTTACAGTTTGTTTTAAGTTTAAATAGGTTGTTTATTGGGCACATCATGGAACTTTTCACATCTTCGTGAGTTTATTTCATTACTAAGATGCTGCTTCTCTAGAGGCGTTAACATTAAAACATACTCAGACTCTGCCAGTTCTTCCAGCTTGGCGAGGCTTGAGGTTGGACTTCAAAACACAACTTATGACCAAAAGGGTTAAACGAAGAATGGATACCGTCAGGTTATACTTACATATACCTTATGTCGAAGAGATTATTACTACTTGGACCAGACAGACTAATTCGAAAAGAGGCAGTGCAAGGAAATCCTTAGACGCATTTGCAACGCCTGGAAGAGCCATTGGACTATTTAAGAGATGATGAAGGGCAACCTTTCATTGACACTGAATCTGAAACTCGTTTACATGTGCATCCTGCCTATCCTCACCTACGGCATCCGGACGTAGTCACTGACCAATCATCTAAGGTCCAAACTCAAAGTTTGCCAAAGGGCTTTGCAACGCAGGATTATAGGAGCCAAATTGACGGACCATGTCGGAACAACTAATAGGGCATTACCACAAAAAAAACCTCCTGTTCAACACTTGTGCACAACAAAGACAAAAATGTATAGGATTTGACGTTTGTTTTTAGGTTAAACCATGTGTAACATTTTTTGTAGTAACACGGATATTCTTTAAGAAATAGTATCTATTGTAATTTATAAAAGTACCAGATTAAATTGTCGCTTATATACTTATCGCCCAAGAATGTCCTATAAAGAACTAACCGTAACCGGCGAGCTTGCATGAAGAGACTTATGGATGTTGAGGAAGCGAGAGATGTATGCCAGGATCGTAGCAGGTCGAGGTCTTTGGTCTCTGCCTACCCCTCTTCCTGGGAAATAGGCGTGAGCATATGTATGTATGTATGTATACTTATCTAATATTAGGTTTAGTTTACATTTCAATCCTAGTTGTCTACCTATTTACCTACTTCATTCGTGTTGCATAAGTTAAAATGGTTACTGCATTTTGTTTTTTCAGATTACTGTTTTAAATATTACATACTCTTACCTAAAGTATTATCATGTATTTAGAGAGTGCTATGTCCGCCATGAAACTGGCTTGTAAAACCTAAGTTAAGATCATCCATGAATATATGTAATAAAAGAAGTACAGAGTGGTAGTAGTGGTGAAAGGTGTACAGAGTGGTACACTGAAAAAAAACCCTTGTTATTCGTAGCTAAACTTTCGTCTACGTATAACATAGAAAAAGTGACCACAAAACTATAGCAATACGTAACCAAATCTAGTTTGGTTATTTTTTAACGAAACTGTTTTGTAATTAATGTTAACACTATTTTGTTTAAGTCATACCAAGGTGCTTACTTAAAGGTAGGCCTACTTACATGCAGTTAGGAAGCCAATTGTTTGTTTACTTCAGCCATTTTTTACAAAACAGTTTGACTGTTATTAACTAAACTAATGAGTTGTTTTAGCTGTTGTTTTGTTACTATAACCTGATATATTAGTTAATTTGGATAACTTGTTTTGTTAATTTTTCAAAACAGTTTGACTGTTAGTAACAAAACTTTGCTTGTTTTAGCTGTAGTAGTTTGTTTATATGGTATTTAGTACTTCTGTAGTGTGTAGCCTAATTTATATTAGCTATCTGAGCGTTTTAGCATGGCAATAAGCGGTAATTTCCCTTTTGTTTATATTTCAAGAATCACCGATTAGATAGACATTATTTTCAAATCAATCTAATCGGTGATTCTTGAAATATTAACAAATGGGAATTACCGCTTATTGCCATGCTAAAACGCTCAGATAGCTAATATAAATTAGGCTACACACTACAGAAGTACTAAATACCATATAAACAAAAAACTACAGCAAAACACACAAAAAAACATTGTACTACCTATATAAAATTTAAAAGTAGGCAGATAAATAAAAGCAATTGTTTTACAATTGTAATTGTTGTATTGTTAGACTTCACAAATTTTACAATGTAAGAACCATTATCACATAAATCAAAATCTCAAAACAACGGGAATCTTTTTCCCAATGTCCCAGTGTCCTCCAGTGACTGTAGGCCATACTCGTACGTTGTAGAATTATTAGTACCCTGTGAGGCCTGTGATCTATTCGGCTCAGACGACTGATCTTCATATGTCTGAAACTGAGAAAAGCATGTGATTAGGGCGTATCAATCTATTTCGGTTAGGTAACGACGTAGTGGTAAGGAAATAGAGGTACCTATTGAATTACTGTTGATTGTTAAATATACTTCTATTTCTATAGCCATACTTTCCTCCCCCGGTAGGTAGGTTAGACACAGATGCAAGCTAGCGTTATTTATAGGTTTGGGTGCCGAGGTACTAACTTTTGGCGCGTTGGCACCATGCTGGCGCGGCAGGCACGTTATGCCTTTTTACCCCCAGATTGGCATAGCTTTAGCTTACCACAAGATAATGAAAGGAAATGATTAGGTAAATACTTACCTTTGAATTGTGTAAAATACACTTCCAGGCCCCACTGCTGCAGATAATCTTCGAGAGCATCTGGGCTCTGCTCGGCCATGGTTCTCTCACTCATTTTTAAGTAGGTAGCTGACTGAAATAAAGATTCTTCTTCTGATGAGAGAGACGACAAGCACAGAACTATTTTACTTTGGGGTTTTATGAAAAACGGAGACCCGTCTTCACACGATTGTCCCGAGAGATGCAAGCGCAAGCAGCAAAATGAATAGAAAATCAACGTGTTTGACATGGCGTGTCGCGTCGTCGTCGTCGCGTCGATCGTAGCAAAATGCAGTTTTTGAAATTTTTCGTTCTTGCACAGATTAATAAAGAGTTGCTCTTGTCACTGTGCCGCACGGTCGGATTTTGTTTGACAAGACTACATTCAACTCGCGCGAGGACTGTTGGTAGTTCGTCATCCCGTAAACAAAAGTGTTTGGTTGTAAACAATCAAAATACGGCTAACAGTGGATAACGCTATGTTTAGTTCAACATATTAGTTTGTTGTTAATTACATAAGTTTTGTTGAATTGCAGTTTTGTGTGTAAAAAATAACAAACTTAATTGAGATAATAGTAACAAGATGTTTGTTTAGTGTTTAACAATAATAATTGTTTGATAGTTCAGCAAGCCTTTAGTAACGAATAGTCTAAGAATTAGTATCAACTAAGTAAACATGTATTGTTGCAAGTTACCAATCCAATTTGTTTACTTCATTAAGGTTATACATGACTAAATCTTAGCTATTAAACAACCGAACTGAAAATAACCAAACCAGTTTTGTGCTTCGTAAATAAACCACTTTAATTATTTCAAATTAAGTTTATTGACGACTAACTGAAGTATGGTTAAAAAGGCGATAACCGAAAAAGTTTTGTTATTAATTTTTTTCAGTGTAGTAGTGGTGAAAGGTGTACAGAGTGCCAAACGTAAGTCCCAAGATCACACAAAACCACTGAAGAGAGCTTTAGCAAATAAAAATATAAAATTATTTCCAATAAATTCATAGGTCTCAAAAAATTATATATTATTCACAAAGAGATAATCTAGTTTAAATACTATCTCGTTACGCGATTGGATCAATTTAAAAAAATTCTGAACATAGTCTATATTTAAAAGGAGATTCAATAATTTTGATATAAAATGACTGCTTTGTCTCATAATTTTTATACCTATTTTTTCCTCTTTTAGATCTCCCTATTAATCTTTAAATTTTATCAATTATCTTATTTCCGTTTTTCAGTAAATTCGAAAAAACACCTAATTTTTAACGTCTCCGGGCGGCCCGATGATATTCCGCGCCGCCCGCTACCCAGAACTGAGCCTTAAATGCAGCTAGGCCTGGCATGTCTTTCGTATGGACCACGACAGGTGGGCAAAGATTGCCACCGATAGGGTGCTTCAATAAGTCAGGTGCCGCAGATTTAGGCCTAACGGGAGATGGCGCGAGGAGCTGGAGAGGCATCTTCCGCGTTGGCAGGAGAAGGCAATAGAGAGTGTTGTGTGGACTGATAGTGGGGAGGCCTTTGCCCAGCAGAGGGAAACACTGGCTACATAAATAATTCACCAAGTTAAAACTTTAAAAAAACGATTACAATTCCTTTTTCTACCCCCCGGTCGGGATACGAATTTATTTATTTATTTATTAATACAGTTAAATGCACAACATTACAGACAATGTCCAATTCATTGTACACATACAAATATACAAATAACATATATACACTTCCATTTAAATCATAACAAATTATAGTATTTTACATGTCAGTTCAATAAATGTCAATAATAATAATAATAATGATTCAATAATAAAAATGTTATTGCAGTCATTTGGAATTATACATTAATTACATAACACAACTCTGTCATACATTCTCCTCGCAGTCGAATGTCGTCTATACATACGCACGAAAACGATACTACGAAACCTGTCTAATTAATACAAAATGAATATGAATATACGGCACATAAGTGAAAAAATGCCAGATTGCACCTCATTTCATGATAAAGAACGTAAACACCATTAATAATTCACCAAGCTAAAAACTTTAAAAAAACAAGCCTTATTTCTTCCTCCCCGGAATGCGAATGTCGTCAAAATACGCGAAAACAAGGCTACAAATCTGTCTGTCTGACAGTCAAGTCCACACATGTTACACCACATAAACGAATATACGGTACTGAAAGACAGAATTTATCTTATTACAATAAACATAAACAAACATAAACATTTACATACAGGCACATGCATTGCTTCTGGCCCCACACTATGATACCCTGTGTCGTGGGAACCAGAAACAACGACAACACACACATATAAACATCCAAGACCTGGGGATTGTTTTTTTCTTTACCCCCAGCCGGGGATCGAACCCGAGATCTCTCGCATGGTAGGCAGAGCCACAACCGCCGCGCCACAGAGGTCGTCTTTCGACAATGACCTTTAATACCAGTGTTAGTCACAGTAAAGCAACAATACGCAATTTCGTTTACCTGGATGATATAATAATTCCAGCCTTTTTGGTTTAGACACCAAACTATAGACCGATTTCTAATTTTCAAAACACGAGACTCTGGAGAGTCACGCTTTCAAATAAAAAAAGAACTTTTGATATCGGTTCATAAATAGTACCAGTTTTGAGGTAACAAACATTACAAAAATAAAACACAACCGAATTGAGAACCCTCTCCTTTTTTGAAGTCGATTAAAAAACAGACTGCCATCCCGTATTTCCATATTCCCGTATCAATCAATCAGTAAATATCAGAAAATCAATCAGAAAATGTGACAGGAAAGTTTATCAATCAGGCGCTTGGAATTTATATTTTCAACTAAAATATTGAATTTACGACTACATCGAAATTCTGTTAGACAATAAATCTGTATTGTCATAGCGCCCGACACTGGATTTACTGAAAAGTAATAAATATATCGGAAATAGAATAGATACTGCTCTACACTTTATGTCATTTAGGTTATAAAGGTTCCATGTGGATTAATACCGTTATAAGAACACTGAAAGTCATTACTCGAATGCTAACCACTTGAGGAAATACTTGAAAAGAATATTAAAGGTACTCAGATATATAAAACTCAAGCAAATCTTTTGGTATTTGATCGTATACAACAAATTTAATTTTCGTATTGATATACTCATATAGGTAGTAATAGTGTAATACGAAAACCTATCATCACAGCAATAAAAACTTCTAAAATTCATCAGATACATACATATTCATATGATTTATTGCACAGAAAATATAAAGGTTCAGACAGATACGAGAAATATCATAAGCAAAGGCGAGCTTATCTCTAAAGAGAGATGTCTGCCAGCAAGCCTAGGCAAGACATATTTGTACTTAACCCCGAAACGAAATCGCACCAATTAAACCAAGCAATAGCCTCCCATTAATTATACGTGACCCTCCAACACGCTCAGTCACCAGAAGGGCCTCTTGTAGCCGACTGTACTTGAGATAATCGCCGCCAAATTCGTTGCCTTTGACTGTACCTCGACTATGAAATCGCGGGATTGCGAGCACTGCTGCCGCCCCAAGTGGACCGAAATAGGAGTCCACAAATCCCAAGGAGCTGGCGGCTTTCATTTTTCACACAACAATGACTTGCCCTTTTGAGATTAAGGGTGAATTTCAGGGCGGTGTTTAATTTACCTAGTATTTTTATTACTAAAAAATCAGTATTTATACAAAAATTAAAACCTCAGTTTATGGCATGTTTTTAACAAATATAATAATAACTTGGACACATTTACACACATTGATCTAGCCCCAAACTAGGATTCCCTGAATCTTGGGCACTAGACAACGATACACATACTTATATAGATAAATATTATACTTAGATAGATAAACAACCATGACTAGGGTACAAACATCCGTTCTCATCAAACAAATGTTTGCCCCCACCGGGACTCGAACTCGGGACCCTTGGCTTCGTAGGCAGAGTCACTGCCGACTCGGCCATTCGGGTCGTCAATATGTATGGCGTTCGACGTTTGCTCTGTGGTTAGACCATAGACTTAAGATTTTTGCTGCGCTTGGTTAGACTGTTTTGAGTTTTTTTTTTTGCATTATTGCATATTGATGGTAAATATCGTGCGTCGACCTCTGCGGTGGGCTGTGTTTCCCAAGCGAGATGTCCCGGGTTCGAATCCTGGCTGGGGAAGAAGAAAAAGCCCCAGGTCTTGGATGTTTATGTTCATGTATACGTTATGTTTTGTGCATGTTTGTGACCGCGCCATTTCTGGTTCCCAAGCGATGCAGGGTATCCTAGTGTGGGGCCAGAAGCAATCTCTGTACCTGTATCTAAAAGTTATGCGGAACTCTTCATATTTACATAGCTTCAGCGATGGGCTAGCACGGCACGGCACGCCACCGTCACGGCAAACGGAGTATTGATAAAACTAACGCATACACACTATAATTAACTGCATTTAAAAATATATATGCCGTGTAAACTTGCTGGGCATAAATGTAAGCATTTTAGTAACGAAAAAGAAACGTTAAGAAAACCTGTGTATATTCCAGTGAAATAACATGGTCGGAATATTTTACCCGCATGTTTTTTTTTTTTTTATTAGCCATTAAGGTGTCCCACTGCTGGACAAAGGCCTCCCCCTCTTTCGTCCATACTTCCCTGGTCTGTGCCACCTCCGGCCACCCCGGCAAAAACTTGTCGAGGTCGTCCCGCCATCTCCGTTTAGGCCTGCCTCTACGCCGGTATCCGTCCTGTGGCACCCAGTTAGTGGCAATTTTCGCCCATCTATCTGGGTGCATGCGACTTACGTGGCCGGCCCAGTTCCACTTTAGCTTAGCGGTCTGTGCACCCACATCAGCGATGCCAGTTAAGGAGCGCAGTGTGGTGTTCCTTATGCGGTCCGTCCTACGAACACTTAGGATGCTGCGCTCCATTGCTCGCTGGCAAACCTTGAATTTGGACTTCTGAAGTTCGGTCAAAGACCATGACTGAGCGCCGTAGGTTAGGATAGGCAGGATACACATGTCGATGAGCTTGCGCTTGAGGGTCAGCGGAAGGTTACCCTTCATAAGCTCCTTCATGGACCAGTAGCTCTTCCAGGCGTTAGAAATGCGTCTATCGATTTCATATTCGATTATTTTATTTAGTTCCTGTAACATACGCTGGAGCTGGGTGAAGATGGGGCAAACAGGACAATATCGTCGGCGAAGCGAAGGTAAGTAAGTCTTCTGCCACCAACGTCAATGCCTCGGTCTGCCCACGGGACCGCCAGCTTCTTGAAGGCTTCCTCGAGGGTGCAGGTAAACAGCTTCGGAGATAGCGGGTCTCCCTGTTTGACGCCTCTCTCTATGGGGAATGATGGTCCGGCTAGATGTAATTTTATATCGGCTGTACTATTTTGGTAAATACTTTCCAGAATGCTAATGTAAGTGTGATGGATATTTTGGTTGTGGAGTGCAGAAAATATCGATGAATGTGTAATGCTGTCAAAAGCCTTGGAACAGTCGACAAAAGCAAGATAAAGGGTCTTATTAAATTCATTGCTCTTCTCTATGATTTGATTAAGGGTGTGGAGGTGATCTGTGGTGGAGAAGCCGGGGCGGAATCCGGCTTGTTCTGGGGGTTGATGAGAGTCAAGCTGACCAGCAATGCGGTTTTCTATTATTTTAATAAAAACTTTGTAAATATGTGATATGAGGCTGATAGGTCTATAGTTTCCTACATCACTTTTATCGCCCTTTTTATGCAGCAGAATAATGTTGGAATGACATAATTTAGTAGGGAGTTTTCCTTTCAAAAGAATAGTGTTGCAAATATTAGTTATATGTGGTAGTAATACTGGTCTTCCGAATTTTAAGGCTTCTGTAGTTATTCCGTCTTCTCTAGGGCTTTTATTATATTTAATATTTTTGAGGGCAAAATTTACTTCTGTGGCGTTTATGAATGGGATAGAATCAGGGCAACTGTGTATTATGTTTGAAATGTGGTCTGGTTTTGTTATATCTGAGTATAGGTTTGTGTAGAATTTGGTGCAAATTTCTATTATTTTGTCTCTACTTCCTTGTTGTTGACCATTCTCGTCTGTAAGCCTTGTAATCCAGGATTTACCTTTCGAGATTCCTTGTTTGGCAACTCGGAGCGAAGTGTTATTTACTATCGCTGTTTGCACCAAATTTGTATTAAATGTTCTCATGTCTTTTCTGATGTTACGCTTTACTTGTCTGTCGAAATGGTAATATTGATTGGAGCATTTCTCTAGGGATTCTCTTTCCTCTATGAGAAGTTTAGTTGATGCACTCAATTTGAATTTGCAGGGTCTATCTTGTCTTAATTTATTGCTAGCAGATTTTTATAGCGTTTTGTATGTTTTTTAATTGAGTTTCTACGTCATCTATGTCTACATTGAGATTTGCAAACTGGTGCATCAGTTCCAAGTTAAAAGCATTTGCGTTAAGTGTAAGGTTATTGCGGTTAAGTTTTTTAATTTGTTTGGTGAATATTTTTTTACGGAGAATTTTCGTGTTGAGACATATCCTTGCACGAACAGGTCTATGATCGGAACTACATTTGAATTGATTTAGAACGGCTCTTTCTTTAGAACGGATCTTTTACTATAGATTGATCTGATGACAGTATGTAATCTATTTCATTTTTAGTTTTTCCATCGAAAGAGCGCCAGGTCCAGCGACGCTGAGGCTTTTTAAAGAAGAAGCTGTTACTTATTTTGAGGCTCTGTCCAAAGGCGAACTGGATCAAACGAGTGCCACGATCGTTACGGCTTCTCAGCCCGTGTGGTCCAAGTATATCATCGTTGTCCAGTTCTTGCCTTATCCCGACTTTGGCGTTGAAATCACCGAGGACTCTATTCCAAGTCCCACGGTGTTCATCGGAAGCCTTATTTATAAGGTCATAAAATTCTTCTATTGCATCGTCGCTATGCTTTGCTGTCGGAGCGTAAGCCTGGATCACTGTTAGAGTTTGCTTCTGCGTCACTCGAAAGTTGAGGATAGCGATCCGGTCCGAATAGCTGATAAATTCAATGATATTATCCTTCCACTTCTTAGCCACCAGGAACCCAACTCCGTATAACCCACTGGTGACTCCGAAGTGATAGAATATACCATTGTCTCTTTCGACAGTTTGCTCTCCTAACCTTCTAGTTTCTGCAAGACCTACAATGTCCCACTTGATATCTTCCAGTGCATTGTCTAACTCTATGAGTTTGGCATCTTCCATCAAAGTGCGAACATTGAAGGTTAGAATGTTTAATGTATCGGAGTCCATTTTCGTGTGTGCCATAGTCTTCTGACGGGGGATCGCTCTCGCCCGGAGATTCTTAGCACCCCTGCTTCCAGGGCTAGTCCGGCTACCGTCGTCGCCGGCGTCGCCACTGGAGGCGCCGGGAACTTGGGGCCGAGGTTGTGTGCTTACACTCATAGGGAGGGGGGTTTGGACCGTAAACCCACCACGCTGGTCCAGTGCGGGTTGGTGGGGTTTAGGGGATTGAGATGGGGAAAGGGGGGTGAGGAGAAAAAGGATGTGTTTAGGTAGGAATATGAGGGTAGGATTTAAGGATACCACTTTCTGACTGAAGACTGGTATGAGTTGGTGGTAGCTCGGGAGGCCGGGGGCGCGTACCCGTATATCACAAAAGATTCACCGGAACCGCATGTATTCTTCGTAAAAACAAAAGTTATTTTTCTGAACAGTGAATCGTTATTAAGATGCTTGTTTTTCTTTTCGTCTACCTTCACAGAAAATACATATATTTTCGATAGGTCTTGCATGTAAGAAAATCTGGAAAAATTATAGTTTGGTTCCGTGAGGACTGATTGCCGCTAGTTATAATAATAATAATAATAATAATAATACCTTGGATACTATTTACACACATTGATCTAGCCCCAAACTAGGATTCCCTGTATCTTGGGTACTAGACAACGATTCACATACTTATAGAAATATTATACTTAGATAGATAAACAACCATGTCTAGGGTACAAACATCCGTTCTCATCAAACAAATATTTGCCCCCACCGGGACTCGAACCCGGGACCCTTGGCTTCGTAGGCAGGGTCACTGCCGACTCGGATATTCGGGTCGTCAGTGAGAGCTAAGATGATGATTCCAAGACGACGAAGCAACTGATTTTAAAACTGACTTTAAAGTTTGAATGAATTCATAAAGTCGTCCTGGCGGTATGGATAGTGGATGCGGCGCAATATGAATTCCTATATTTTTCGTATTTCGTATACGAAACATATACGAATTCATATTGCAATCGACTTGTGGCTCTGGGAGTGGCTCGCGAATGACTTTTTCTTTTAATAACACTTCTAAACGTAACAATGCACCTTTATACGTACAGGGATTATGAAAGTATGAAAGTACCAACCAATAACTTTGTAAACTACATTTTGCGGTCTTAAGAACAACCTATTGACTTTTCACTAAAATTATATAGCATGTTTATTTCACAGTCTCTACAAATCAAAAGACACCTCTTTTGTTAAAATCCGTCAAGCTGTTTGGGCTGTAGCGGTTTTTTGAATTTTTAAAACCCTCCATCTCCGCTATTTTGAAAACTTCTAAAAGCTGAGTCGACAAAAATTTATTTAATTATCGAACCAGCTCACAAAAAATTCATGAGAACCAGTTGAAAAACGCGGCCTGCAGGGGATAACATCCGGACACACATACGAAAGCATTTTTGCCCAATCTTGAAACGGAGATGCTTCGCTCACTTCGCTCGCTCGGTCAAAAATCCGTATCACCGTGCGTGCCAGCGTCCAAATCGACGTTCAGCTTATAGGAAGCCTTAAGCTTTGTGATGATGATGATTTATCTTATAAGCTTCGGGTTACCTCAAAGCGCAAGTTGGCCCAACTTATGCACCGCAATCTAAAAATAGATAAGAAGTGAACCCAGGCTAACCCGGAATAAGACCGCTGGGGGACTAGGCTTAATTTAAAAATTATGTTAACCCTAATTACAAGGGGGCGGCAGGACTTGCTCTGGCGGATTAAGCCCGAGATAAGACAAAACTCGACGGCGCGTGGCGCTGAGTTTTGTTGCTTCTTTTTTATTTATTAATTTCCCACCTTGAAATCTTAGACGAGTCGGGAAAATGGCCGATTATGCCGCGGAATTTCCCAGAACAAACAGTGTAATTGGTTTTTGAAAAATTGGAAAATTGTGTTTGGTAGCGCTACGCCTAAATTGAAAAGGCATTTATAAAATGTAATGTTCTAGCAACCGTTAATGTGCGTATCCATCACAATAATGTAGCGATAGAAGAGAAATAATGTATTCGAAACGACTATCCGAACTCGTTAACAGAGTATTCCTGCTAACTGCCACCTAGCAACCTCGGTGAATACAAAACAAATAACTATAACACCCGTATTTTATTTGCTGACTCAAATTTTAGTTATAACATAGCAGAAGCACAATCTGATTCTGTTATGTGTTATAATTAAAATTTGAGTGGAATTCAGTTCTCACTGGAAATCAGTTATTTTACTCAATTTTTTAACCCCCGCAGAAAAATTTGTGGTCTTATCTGGCTATGCTGGTGTGTGTTTGTGTCAGGCCGTACCCTAGCGGTCAAATGGATGGACAGATTTTGATTCGGTTTTCTTTAAGTGGTAGTAGACTTCACTGGAATGTTTCCTAGATATGTTTTATTAAAATTGGTTTAGGGGTCCCAAAGTTGTCAGACTAAGAAGGAAACTAGTCAATCAAATTGTTGTCTTTTCAGGTTTCTCTAATGTTCCGGGGGAGTTTTATCTTCAGGGTTCCGTACCCGAAGGTTGCTAATCGGGACCCTATTGCTACCGGTGTCCGTCCGTCCGTCCGTCCGTCTGTCACCGGGCTCTACCGGATCAAGCGAAATAGGTCGAGAAAGCTGAAATTTTTACATAGGGTATTTCTATTGCCGATATAACAACAAATAATGAAACATACCAGTTTTAAAAAAAAATAAGTACCCATACAAGAAATTATTGGTAGCCATTTTTTAGCCATTTTACTTATTTGTTTATTGGTGAAAACTGGGCTCTCCCAATCTTATCGGAAAAGATCTTTAATCGCAGGTATTGAGTTTTGTACTTATGTAGTTGTTTGTCATTATACGATTAATAATTGCCCATTTGAATAAAAATCTATATTATTAAGTTTTTCATCATATTTGATTTTCTTTCTGTAAATAAGTTTCTCAATATCTATCCACTTCCGGTTTCAATGAGCAAAGAGTTTCGTTATCCCGAGTACATAGTTCAATACCTATATACTACATACACAAAACTCTTTTTCAATGTTGCGATGTAAGCATGGCCTTGTATGTATTCCTACCTAGCATTTCGTATTTTATTATTAATAAAAATTAAAAAGGTATACTCGTACAAAAGACTGTCCATTTACGTTTTTCCGTATACAATGGTACGGAACCCTTCCTGTGCGGGTCCGACGTCCTACTCGCACTTGACCGGTTTTATTTTTATTTTATACCATTAATGTGCAATTAATATATAGGTATGGTCGAATTGAGTTAAATAAAGTGGGCAGATAATTTAATTTTGTTACATATATGTACGTTATCGGACATTCTGTTTCGGACTGTAGGTACCGGATAACGCTACGTAGTGGTCGTAAAACCCTTCCACCAACCCGCACTGAACCATCGTGGTAAAGTATGGCTCAATATTACTCTAATCCGGGTAAAGGCCCGTGCCCCTCGGTGGGGAGATTAATAGGCTATATTAACGCATAGGTTATCGTAGATTTTTTAGCTCAGTGTTTACAAGTAACTCTGAGTATCTCTTTTCAGGAGATCGGCACCGGAGATCCCACACGGTCTCACTCTTAGCCACTCCAAGGCAGAGCACATCGGCATATGAGCATTCATTCAGGCTGCAGGCGGTTCGACTGTGGAACGCACTACCTAGCACTATAAGAGACTGTCCCTCTCTTGTCTCTTTCAAAAACCGGATAAAAGAGCACTTCCTTTCTCTTTCGTGAGAGTTATATATAATATGTATATCATTATAATATATAAACTATATTTGCAGGTATATGTATGTATTGTATTTAGTAGTCTGGTATGCAAGTATTTTATTTTCCGTATTTTATAGTATACATATATGTATTTTAGTATAGATTAGATATTAGATATTGTACACTGCCTACCGTTTCATGATAAATTTCCCTTTCATGCCTTGGTTTGCTGGAAGAAATCTCTTTTTAGAGATAAGCTCGCCTTTGTACATATGATTTCTCCTAATGTAACCTTTTAAATTTAATATGTGTGTGTGCAATAAAGAATTATGAATTATGAAAGTAACAGAATGCCGTAGTAATTTTTCAAGGGGTTGTTAGGGACATAATTCTGAACAACTTTTATTATGAAACCGATTTGATCTGAGCAACTTTATTTTTTAATCCTCCGAAGTTACTATTCGTAGTAAGTAGACTACACCTTACCGTTACCCTGTATACGAGGTAAAGGTAAAGCCAGGGCCTCGTCACTCACTCAAGGTCACGAGTTATTTACCTACTCATCACCGGGCTGCCGGCCGCTTGCGCGAGCGCATGATTTACGGAAGAGGGTACAATTAGTTAAATTCCATTGAATTTCCTCTACTTTGCCCTTGTTTTCCTTTTCGATTACAACAAAAAATATTTACAAGATTCAGACTATTTTCAACCCTTTAATTTAATAACAGAGAATTTCGCTCGCGCCAAAAAGCTTTTATTAATTTTAAAGAAATTTTATCAGCAATAAAAATAATTTAATTACTTTAGATATTTTATTTCACTTTGTCATCTTTGTGCAACCCTAGCGCGTACGCTCAATGATGTAATCAGACGAAAGTCGCGCGGTTGGTAGAGCGTTCTCACCTCTCGGTGCGCGTGCAATAGACATATTTTTGCTTGCAGTTAACTCCAAGTATTATTATTAAAAAAAATATTTAGGCTATTATAGCGTAGGCATTTTCGCTGGACTGTGATGTATCTGTTACTAACTGTTACTTTCATAGTGTGATGTCCTATGCTATCTTGGTGTGGGGGAAAGCAGCGGATATTCAAACTATTATTATTTTACAGAAAAGAGCTATTCGAGCAATTTATAATTTAAAACGAACAGACTCCTTAAGAGAGCTTTTTAAAGAAATTGACATACTAACAGTAGCTAGTCAATTTATTTTCGAAAATATAATGTATGTACGCAAGAACCTTACAACATTTTCCAAACTTAGCGATAGCTGTAATGTTAACCTAAGAAATAATCACAGACTATGTGCGCCCCGATTTAGATTCGCGAAGGTTAGCAATTCTTTCAAGGGTCAGTGCATTCTCTACTACAATAAGATACCTCTGGAGATTTTGAAATTGCCATTTGAGCAATTTAAAAAGTATGTTAAAGCGACTTTGTCAAAAAAGGGATATTACAATGTTCAAGATTACTTAAATGACAGGACTGTATGGGGTTAATCTAGCTCAACACAGGCCTTGCTGTTAATAATTTTGTAATTATTTATTCCTGCTTATTAATCATAATAATTATTTTTTTCATATTTGTAATAGTTAAGCACAACCTATTTTTAAAAGAGATCTAAAAATCTATCTGTGGGAGTTTCTACGCCCTTCTTCTCCCACAGTGGTCCAATGTAGAGAAGAGGCAAAATTGACGTTTGCTAAGTATATGTAAATATCTACAGTAATAAAGTACTTTGACTTTGACTTTACTTTGACTTTGACTAAGTAACTATTATCTTATCTGTGGTAAAGGGCTGGTCGCATGATGAACAACGCACAACACTGCGGCATGCGGCATGCGGTATGCGGCGTTGTGCGTTGTCGATCGCGAGACCAGCCTTTGCGATGGTTGTAAGGTTTAAGATATTTATTTCTCAAAAAGAATACAATATTCACTTAATTGAGAAACAACACAAATAATAATTACACAAATAGATTTCTTACATCGAGCGAGACATTAAAGTGGGTACTTGAAAAATGTAAATATTTACATTATTAATGACTTTGAGATGTGTGTTTTTAAAAGTTTTTTTATAAATTTTTAGTGATGATATAGCTTTCTCTTTTCTCTTTTTAGCTCTCTTTTATGGCTTTCGGGAGTTTGTTGTACAGTGGCGTCCCCTCGGCTACTATGCTGTTCTCACCGTAGTTTGTCCTGTGGCGTAGTATAATTTGCTTGTCTAGTCAAGCGACTTGGTAGATCTATATATTTTTTTAAAGTAATTTGGGTATGAATGTCTTTTGTAAGGATTTTTCGTATAAGTATGCATGTGTTATATTTGTATGTTTGTGATATGTTTAATAATTTTGTTTCTGTATAGATTTTAGACATATTTGTTAAGAAATCGTAGCCAAAGAGAGTTTTAATGACTTTGTGTTGTGTTGACTGTGTGTATAATGACGTTGTAACAGCGCAATGCCTTAAGGTGGGTCCAGACATATACGGAGGTACGTTACGGACAAAATAACATGTCTGGACCCACCTTTAGATAATTAACCGCCGAAAGGCGGGGACCTAAAAAAAACCTTTCTCTTTGGTTTCTTACTAATATGATTAGCAATAACCCCAATTATAACATTATTTACTATAAAAAATATTCTCCAAACGCCAAATAATGGATACCTAAAGTTGACCGGCGCCTTCGCGTCATTGTGCTTGCAGAATTGAGTCCCATGGCGCTGCTAAGTAAGTTGAGCTGCATAGCTGAGTAAGGCTATATCCATCACGTAAGCCGTCCTTCTGTCAAGCTGCAACACTAAGAATATTGGTAATCATAACTTCGATTTCTTGACATTACTCTATTCGTCATGTAGGGGTCATTGTCTTCAAGATTCATTTTCCAACACTGTACCATATTTCTTTCATCAAAGACAGAGCTCTGTAATCTAATGTGTTCCACGCTGGCTTCTCATACTGGAGATGCAGGTTCGAATCCTGACCGTGTACCAATGAGATAATTAATTTATCTTGAGTAAATTACCGGATTCAGTGTTTCGGATGACGCGTTAAGCAGTAAGTCCCGGCTGCACTGAGCCAGCGTGGTGGAGCACGGCTTAATCTTACTTGTATCCAGGTAAAGGCCTGTCCCCCCACCAATTATACATCATAGCGTATTCAGAGCACGTGAGCCGTGGACTCGTCGCACTGAAAGTTGGGGCACTTTCGTTGGTATTGCAACGCAGTGCCACAGATAAGTGATGGCGGAAAGGCGGGGTGCGGGGTAAACGACAGTTGCGTCCGGTCCCTGTGCTGACTAGTGCACAATGCAGTGCCTCTTCAGCTTTGTTCAACTCTGTTCAGCCGCGCTGCGGAGAGTTTTGTCGACGGCCGATGCTGGGTTACCTTTATTATAAACTAGAAACTTCGTCTGCGCGCCCTAGGAGTTATCATTTATGGAGACAATATAACCTTCCTTTTGGTGCAGTCGGATAATAAGAATTAACCTGTCCACTCGCGTATGAACACCTAGTATGGACTTGCATTAAATTTTAATTTACCCACCGTCCACTCGCGCATGAACACCTAGTATTGACTTGGAATTATATTTATTTTTTATTACCTTCAATACTTACTGGAAATAGAGGATAAACGTACCTTCTTTCTAGTATCTCACATTTGATTGGTCGACTGAATGAATAAATGAAAAAAAAATCGGTAATGTGGCTAGCCGCCATGACATTTGGCTTTTAATAGCCATCTTTTGCTTTTTTTATTGTAGCGCATAAACTATATGTATGCTAAATATTATTCAAATCCTGTCAGCCGTTTTGCGTGATTGAGTAACAAACATCAATACATACAAATGTCCACACTTTCAAATTTCTTAAGAGTGGGATATGCGGCGGCGCGATGATGCTAGCAGCCTAACTGATTGATAAATCTGCTACAGTTTTTTATATTAATTACTTATATCATGAAATGTAGATGATTCATGTCATTATTAAACTTATTAAAATTGTATAATCCTATTTGGTTTTATTCTCCTCAGTCCCGAGGAGGTAATTACTATTGTAATTACTATTAATAAAACAATTGAAATAATCCCCGATACATTAATGAAACATAACGGCTAATATAATGCAAGAAACCGCATCGGAAATGGCTAAATAGTTTCTTAGAATCCCCCAAGCGTCCACCATCCTGGCTCCTGCAGCGCCCTCTAGTGGTCTACAAGCGTAAAACCTATCTAAGAACGAATATTTAATGCAAAAAATCGCATTGAAATCGCTCTAATAGTTTTCCAGGAAAATGGTAACGGTCACACGGTCACATACAACCAACCTCTTACCCCAAATGCATATACCAGATCCGTTCCGGTCCGTCCGTCGTGGGTAAAAAAGAAAAGAAACAGTCGATAAGACAAAAAATATTCTGTATAGGAAGTTCAGCATCTTTTGCTAGATGGCGTTGGTAGCGGACCAAATAGTTTGGTTGATCTGAGGCGTGATGCGTTTGTGTCGATATGGGCTAAGTATAAAATAATCTTTAGATAGGTACGCACTACTCGGACAAGCTAAGTTGGCCCCTGGCTCGTTACTAAATACTCCTTCCGCTTCCCCGCGCGTGGCCCCGCAGTCGCCTGGCCAGACCAGTAGCGATAGCATCACAATCCCGAAGCATACCCCCACGAAATTTTACTAAGTAAAATAACGGCAATTAATTTTATCATTATTTAATCTTAATCCTGGAATCGTGATGCATTTGCGACATTAAAATTTACTTAATAAAAACGCTAAACTAACTGACTAAGACACAGCGCAAACCTTTATTTAACCTTAATTATTATTCGAATTTCGATTTGAAATGTACGATGTAACTATGTAGTAACTTTATAAATAATTTGTAAATAGAAAACAGGTGCCAACGTAGCTCGCCCGATTAGTAGGTGATGGATGATGGACATTTTTTTCTGAACATTCTATATGAGAATACCAAAAACGCACGGGCAGCTTGTAGTTTATAAAATCGTGTAAAAAAATGAACTTCACAGGTACCCAAAGGGGTACTATTCAATGAACATACATTTCTGCTTCATAAAGTAAGAAAGAAGGCCGGAAACGAAGCCTTGTGTACCTGCTTCAAATCATCCTTGACACAAAGAAATTCTTTACGTTCTTCGGGACCTTTTCCATAACAGAATTGAGGACGTCTTAGTTAGAGGGTCCGGGCAAACCGGATATCCGGCGACTTTTATCGAAGCCTCCTTCCGTTTCCGGACGAATTCGTTGGGTAATTAAATAAGCGTTGGTTATAATAAAAGTAAGTGGTATAATAATAGATGATAATTGTCTGTGTAAAGTGTGTAAAAGATTAGCGTGTGTAAAGAATGGGAAATTATAAGTCAAGTCACTGATTTCTTTGTTGGCCGCGTGATGTAACTTCTCACTTACTAAATAAGCAAAGGGAACATAAGATAGCCTAATAAACTAATTCGTCCTTTGGACAACGCCAACTAAATAGTCTATAGAAAGCGTCAACTAAAGATCAACAATTATTTTTACTTGTCCTTCTTATTTATACATTGTACCTAATTTTTTAATTTACTAACTCAGCGACGAATTCTACATCTTATCACCATTTTACGTTATACAGCTTCATCACAAGGTCCTAAAAAATATAATTTAAGCTTTTATAGTCACTATCATTAATTATCACTTAGCATGTAAAATAACACATCATATTATACAAGAAAACAAGACATTGATGACAGCGGAATTTTGAAACCTAAGTTCTGTTTTAAAGCGATAGCAAAGTCACCAGAAAACTGCAATAATTAATAAAATTAAAATAAACATCGAAGATCTTTAGCCGTGATTTGGAAGTCGAAAAGTGGATGAGAATGAGCAGTGTCAAACCAACGGCTAAAAGTGGTGCCTTTTTTATTCAGTCATCAACCAAACCATGAAATATGGATCCTAGACTATGCAACAAAAAATCTTTCTTAAGTATGACATGAAAACCAGAATTCCCAATACCACGATGTCCAAAAGATGTTCAACCTTTTCTAGGTCTCGCAATCGCAGATTTATTCCCGACTTCTCTAAAACAGCCAAACCCAAAAGCCTTTTAAAAACGGATGTCCCATTTATTTAGCATTATGAACAACAGCTAGTTTTCAAAACCATAAAGACCAGACTTACCACTGCTCCAGTGTTAGCTTACCCAGATTTTACGAAACCATTCACATTGACTTGTGACACAAGCAATTTCGCAATCTCAGCCATGCTTTCCCAAGGTCCTGTAAATACTGTCCCATTGCCTACGCATCACGAACTCTAAATAAAGTGTGTGCGAAACTAATTGTAGTGTAACTGCAAAGGAATGCCTAGCAATTTTATACGGAACCCAAATCTTGAGACCTTACCTTTATGGCCATCAACGTTCCAAAATCATCACCGATCACAAACCTCTCAAATGGTTATTCAACTGCAACGACCCAGGTAGCCGGTTGGTCAGATGGCGCCTGAAACTTGAAGAATATGACTATAAAGTCGAATACCGTAAGGGCAGGGTGTTCAGGGTGTTCAGGGTGACTTACTCTAATGACATAGGTACATTGGTTTCGTGCATGGGTAATTTTTGTTGTTAATTATTATAATTAATTAATTCCTTCATCAATCACCTTCTTTGTAATCGGTACATTGTGCGAAACCATTCTTCCTAACCTCTTCTTTCCTGAAGTTGGACCCCTGTTACCACAAAAAATATTAAACAGCGTTTTGAGGTTAAATATTTAACCTCAAAACAAACGTCAAATCACTTTTGTTTTTAAACAAGCGTTGAACGGTAGTTGATTTTTTTGTGGTAAGGCCGCTAAAGTTTACTGGAGTTAAATGTTAACACTTCAGGCCAAAGACAGCCTATTGCAATAACTGCCTTGAAACGGGTATCGTCAGTCCCAACATGGAAGAAGTAAAGACGGAACTCATTAGATATTTCTTAGCCCCATAATGTGTCATGAATGATCGACATCTCAATGCAAACACGGGGAGGGGCGTGCGCCGCAATATATGGGAAAATACAGATTTTTTCGTATAAACTTTTCTGAGCCCAAGAGAAATATGAGGCCCCGTTCGTTGTCGAGTTGTCGTTCGATATTCCACTTTTATGAGTACTGTAAGAAACAGAATTGTGGTGATGGGCTAGCCTCCTGTTACGGAAAATGGAGTATCGCATGTCTGACTAAAAGTGGGCTAAACTGTGCCTCTGCAAACACGTACGTGATAGGGGGTTACCCCTTCGCTGCAGCTATGAAGATATGAATACATTTACACAAAATGTTCAAGATATTGACCGAGATTAAAATTTGCAAACTTTTAACTGTTCTGACATGATAGTATACGAGTACTTAAAATAACGTATTTATGTTTCAGCGATCGTGTACGTCGAGATAAATAACAAAACATAAATTAGTATCGACCAAAAATCAGCTATCAAAATCAAAGGATCCATGTTTTATCTGTGAACAGTATTCATTTCGAATATCAATATGAATAAATCTGGGACATTCCTGTTAACATTATCTGACGCGTTGTAACAAAAAATCCTATACGGACATATTTAATTTTACCGTGATTAAATGTAAACAACGAGTTCCATTGCTGTATCTTTTCATTCAATATGTTTTGTATCCGTCGTGCCTTTGTACACGGCGGATTTTTAACGCAGCGACGTCGCGAGTTTTTAGGGTTCCGTAACCGAAGGGTGCCAAATGGGACCCTATTACTAAGCCTCCACTGTCCGTACTTCCGTCCGTCCGTCCGTCCGACTGTCACCAGGCTGTATCTCATGAACCGTGATAGTTAGACAGATGAACTTTTCACAGATGATGTGTTTCTGCTGCCGCTTTAACAAAATATACTAAAAACACAGAATAAAATAAATATTTAAGGGGGCCCTACAAAGTGGCCGCACCAATAACTTTGTAAACAACATTTTGCTATGTTAAATCCAAGCTATTCACTCCACACCATGCCTACCATTGTACGGTGGTACGGAACCCTACGTGCGCGAGCTCGCACTTGGCCGGTTTTTTATACGTGCGGTCTCTGCGCGATGTCGGAGAGTATTCGCAGATTACGTTCGGATTGGTTTGACTTTTTGATAACTCGTAGCAGCCTGTATTAGCTTGCTAAAGACATGATTTTTAAAGGGGCTAGAAAAAATAAATTGTCGTTCCGGACCACGCCTGGTCCCTCCCAAACGTCAAAGACGTTTATTGTGCTAAAGCATTGTTGGAAATGTTAGTCAATTCTATACGTCTACTGCCTAGTCATAATGAAAAGAATGTAGTGGCAGATTGTGATTGCACATTTGTGGTGAACAGGTTTAGAAAACTGCCTGACAAAATAAGGAAAGTCAAAGTCAAAGTCAAAGTACTTTATTACTGTAGATATATACATATACTTAGCAAACGTCATTTTTTGCCTCTTCTCTACATTGGACCACTGTGGGAGAAGAAGGGCGTAGAAACTCCCACAGATTGATTTTTAGATCTCTTTTAAAAATAGGTTGTGCTTTACTAATACAAATATGAAAAATTTAATTGTTATGATTAATAAGCAGGAATAAATAATTACAAAACTATTAACAGCAAGGTCTGTGTTGAGCCAGATTAACCCCATACAGTCCTGTCATTTAAGTAATCTTGAACATTGTAATATCCCTTTTAATTTTTGAAACAAATGTTGTAGCGTCTGGTTTTTAGTCGGAGACCTGCACAGACGAACAGCTGCCGATAGCTCCATATTCTGTACAGGCTTGGTAGGAATCCCGAAATAGTAAATGCTGGAAGGGTGATTATTTTTTCTTATCAGGCTTACACCTGCGAGTAATTTTGAAGTTATCATGAGGCAATAAGAAACTATAAAATCATCAATAAGATGATCACACTTACAACCCGGTTTGCCTTTCCTGAGGATAAACTGTTCAGAATGTGAGATTGTCACACCCCTTCTGGTTCTGATGATTGAGTAAGCTATTTCACTCTGAAACTAAAGTAAGACGAGAGAAGATCAGTGACACAAAAACAGAGAGAAGTGAAACGGAATATTAAGGGTTTCCATAATATGGATGTGGTCCAGCTACACGACCTTCGTCAGAATGAAACTTGAATCCTGCTATGTTTTTTAGAATCTTCACGAAAACTATGCTCAAGAGAAAGAAAAAACTTTTTTTTCACAACAATAATAATATGTATTAATATGATACAAAACTCATTGCATAAAAATGGAAACATATTAACATACGAGACATAGAGAGGCGCATAAAGCAGTCTGGTTACAAATAGTCAATGATAATTTAAAGAGTTAGGTTTGCTACTTTTGATACAATAACCTCTGTGGTGCAGCGGTTGTGGCTCTGCTTACCATGCAAGAGGTCCCGGGTTCGATCCCCGGCTGGGAATAAAGAAAAACCAAATCCCCAGGTCTTGGATGTTTATATGTGTGTGACGTCGCTGTTTCTGGTTGCCACGACACAGGGTGGGGCCAGAAGCAATGTATGTGGCTGTATGTAAATGTTTATGTTTAATATCTTTATTGTTACCTTCTATGGTTGTGACTTGAAATTATTTTTTCACCTCTACATAAGCATAATGCAGCCTTTGATATTACACAGACATCTCAACTAAAATATAATTTGATTGCTTTTAATTAATTTTATTCATTTGACCTCGGGTTGGCAATTAAGTCCAGAACCATTGAAAAATTCTGCACGTTTACGCCGATAAAGAGGGTTTAACATTACAATAAGTTAATTTTTAACTAATAACGTAATTATTGACTCTTTGAACATCCTACGAGTTATCTTTATGTCAAACCAACCCGAATATAATTAGAAATCAAACGAACTTACTTTATGACGATGTCGACGATAATTATGTGAGTAGTTGGTTTGAAATATACAAACTGTCACCCCCTTTAATTAGAAACCTTATTAAGACCATCTTCTTTCAGTCTCGAAATAGGTTGGCGGAAAGATATTCTTCATACTAAGTGACGTTTGGGACCGGGCGTGGTCTGGAAAGGTAAACACTGTTTATATTTCTAACTCCTTTAAAAATCATGTCTTGAAAAGCAAATAAACGCTACTACGACGTATATTTATACTTTACTGAATAATATGAATGTAAGTACTCGTTTAATTCGTTATATTGTTGAAACATAGGTCTACCCCTGCTCAGCAAACAACCTTTCTCGTGTTAACCTGGTTTGCTGGAAGAGATCTCTTATTAGAGATGAGCTTGCCTTTGTACACAATTCATATTTAAATAAATAAATCATGAATTATGAATTACTAAACGAGTTCAACGCGCGCGCGTGTGCAAGGGCCAGGTTGATTAATGTTTTTCAATTAACAATGAACCCAATGAATCATGGCGTTACACGATCCAGTTAAGCCTAAAAACAACTAATTGGCCGAAATAAGCGTAAGCATTTTCAATTTCTATTGATTGAATCGTAAACGTTCATTACAGGCGAAATGACGTCACGCGTAAGCTCCTTTTCGGAGAGTCAGTATTGAGTCCGAAATTAAGTATTTGAACAGCTTGATTTATAATTTTCCTTACATTTATTTTCTGAAGTTCTAGTGGGAGGCAGCTCCGCAGCCACTCTTCAGACCCCGCCCTTCGCGCCCCTCACCCCTCTACTTATTTGACAACATGATTGAACCAGTAATTGAATTTCTGCGACCTTCATATAAATTTTAAATTACTGCAAATTCAGATATTTAGATATCTTGCGATGAAATGCTCGATCATTGCTCCTTAATTACGCACGTATGGTTAATTAAATATGTTTTCTTGGTAAAACTACTGGGAGATTAATATCCTAGGTTTAAACATGATAGAAGTCCTTAGGTCTAATGTACCTGGGAACCATAATACATTTCTTACCTCTGAAATAATTCCAACAAGTTTTCATAACACGTCATGCAGGAAAAAAGGAGAACACAAGTAAAATACAAGTAAAACCATCTATTGTCTTAACATCCCAGTGAACAAGTTAGAAACCAACTCAACAATTTCAGGACTAGATGGGAAAATGTACCGGAGAATGCAACAACGCTTAGAATCGTCTAGAAACTATTTTAAGTCGCTTAGTTTGCACTTTTTACGTTTCTACAGCTGAATAACTGGTGAAGTTAAGTCGGTATACTGTTTCTACTAACTGAAATTTAAAAGAGGTTCTGTTATAAATTCCTTAATGCCAGGGAGTACATAATAACGCTACTAGTTAGCAGCAGGATGAAAACTTAACTCAGATTCTAAATTACCTCACTTTTCAAATTGTCATATTTTAGAACATCTTACTTGAGTTATCCGTCACCCACAAACTAATTTTCTTTCTTTTCCTTTACCATCCTGCATCCAAGACTATTTTTCGCCAAAATCGTCGATGGTCGCTGTCTGTTAATCGATGGCTACCTCTCATTGTTACAAGCAAAATTATAAACTACATACCTGAACTAATATTTTTATGGTCTATTCACTTCCTTTTATCAATACCAAATATGCATGACCTCACGTACTGCAGCAATAACATTTCGGCTGTGACATCAGACATGCGGAAATAACTCAACACGGACTATGTCTTATCCACGTCATTACTAACTGATACTAACTTAGTATATAAACTAGGTTCGTAATCAAATATACAGATATTAACTGAGCATTTAGTGACCACCCTTTTATTACATCTCCCGTAAGTTGCCCCTCTGTCGGCAAAGTGGTGTCCCCGACAGTGAACACCGAGCAAACTTCGATAAAATCTTCGCCGAAATGAAGACATAACCTGGATTCGCCTTTAAGTATGTCATGTTGATACACTTTATTGCACAAAACATTAAATACAAAATATATATCAAGGAAAAAACTTGTACAAAGGCGAGCTTATCTCTAAGAAGAGATTTCGAATGTTTCCGCAATGGAGAACCATGCGCCAAGAAGTCTGCACCGACAAGTTGCCGAGATGTCGGTGAAATAGTTCCTGCCTTCGGTCGCATATCCCAAGCCAACATAAACATTTATATAAAGGCTCATACATTTCTTCTGACCCCACACCAGGATACCCTGTGTCGTTGGAACCAAAAACAGTGACATAACACACATATAAACATCCAAAGAAGCAGCGGTGGAAAATACGCAGCACACCTGCTACCTCATAACCTCAACTATGGACCACAGGTCAATGATTGGTTGATAGCGAGTTGCAAAGACAAACCACCACTAATGATTCAAATTACGGCGATAGCAAAAAAGAAAGAAGAGTAAAGAACAAGCGAAACCTTACAGCAGCGCTATGTTCCAACGGTAAAGAACAGCCAAAAGTTCCACAGCCAGAGGCAATCATCATAATCAGTCACCACATCGAGCACCTCGCCATGACAGAGTACGGTGACTAGCACATGAAGAGGTCTATCCATAAATGCTGGCCCGACTCTGCAGTTGCTCAGTAGAGCGACATTCAGAATAACACTACATCTTTCCCACATGATCAGACACCGAAGATTAGTCAATCTTCAAACTTCCAGCGAAGAACAACTACGTCATCAATGAGGAACATGATATTGAGTACCATAATATAAAGCACAACTACAAGCGCGGAGCACACGGGCAAAACTGATGACATTCCTGACCTACGCGAGAAAAGAGATTTCAAGAGTAGTCAAATTGGCTGACTGAGGAGTCTACGAAGCATATCACGCAACTGTTGAAGTCGCAAAAATGAAGATTGAGCTCACGGTATCTCTATCAAATTGGTATTTTATTTGTTTTTAAGTCTTTGTATTGTATTTTTTAAATAATCTATTTCTTTTTTTCCCAAGGGATTATCTGTGCCGGACCTCAGATTCTGCAGCAGTAACAGTTCGGCCGTCACAGATATGCGGAAATATCACATGTGTTTGTATGTCATTCATTACTAACATGTACCAACCTAGTATATTAACTAGGTTCCCAATCAAAAAGACAGACATTAACTGAGTATCCAGTGACATACTTTTTATTCCCGTTGGTCGTCACCCTGTCGGCAAACCAAATTCTTATGTTTTATTCCATCCATAATTTTACGGACCTAAAAGGAACAGAGAATTATTACCGTGGTCGAATCCGATATTATTTTTTAATTCAAATCTCAACTGAATCATCTTTTAGCTTTGGGGGTTATAGATGAAGAGCTCACTGATGAAAACTGCGATCTAAATTTACAAAGAATTTTCATGTTTTCTTTAATTTCTCGTGAGTGTTTACTTCCTTTACTATTTCAGCAGGTGTTGGCTAGTACATTTAATTTCGGATGCCAAGAACAAGACAATGGCAACTATGTCCTTTTTTGCTCCCGCTTAGTGGCCCTCTGGCGTTGTTGAGAGTAAAGAGTTTCATTCATCTGAGGTCAGATTGAAAAACACGTCACGAGTTCTTGTCTTTCAAATACTCGACACTGGCAAAATTTATCTCAAATGAGGTTAGCACGCCGAAGATTATAAGAACTAAATAGAATTTGATAAATTTGACATATAGACAGCCTCCAACTATACCAGCGCCATCTGCAATGAGCTTTTGAGATAAGTTGCCATTGGCATAAAAACGAGTTTATGTTAACTAAGTTTATACGAACGGCATAACCTCACAAGCAAAAAAATTGGTGTTGTAATTTTTGGTGCAATACGAATTGGAGGTGGTGCAAGGTGCGCTCCCCCACTATGAGGAGAAACATTGAGCATAAATTACATTCATTGGGATGTAGATTGGCCCAGAAAATAATATTTATCGTTTTCGTAAATCTTCTGAAAAAGAAAGAAAATTTGTTTATGGGTGACGGATAAGACAATTAGGATGTACTAAAACAAGACAATTTTAAAGAGTGAGGTAATTTCACGCACACGAATTGATCCATACCATTGTACACGGGAAAACGTAAAAGGACAGTCATTTGTACGAGTATACTTTTTTATCTTTAATAATAAAATATTAAATACTAGGACTACATTCAAAACCGTACATCGGAACTTTGAAAAAAAGAGTTTTGTGTATGTGGTATGTAAGTATACGCCAAACAATATGGTTTCACTAGGGGTTAATCGACTACGGATGCAGGTATTACCCTTATATCTCATATTTATTCTGCATGGGAAGCCGCACAGGATGCTATCGGAGTTTTTTGCGATCTGTCGAAGGCGTGTGATTGTGTTGATCTTGATACGCTACTAATGAAATTAACTCATTACGGAGTTAAAAATAAAGCGTTGTATCTACTAAGATCAATATAATTCAAAAGGCAGAAGTCAACGGCGTTAAATCTGATGGATCGGGCGTAAAAATTGACGTTCCACAAGGTTCCATATTAGGCCTTTCCTTATTCCTGGTATATATTAATGATCTGTCTTTCATGGTGGAGAAATTGACTCACAAAGTGTTGTTTGCTGATAATACTTCACTGTTATTCAACATTGAAAGGCAAAAAAAGATTTTGGTGATGTTAATGGAGTATTGTCTTTAACCTTAAATTATTTCACATATAATAATTTACTGTTAAATGCTGGTAAACCAAAGTGTAACAAATTCTCACTTCCAAATGTCAGGCAAGCTGAGACCAGTTTTGTGTTAGACAGCACCACGTTAGAATAAGTAAATGATACGAAGTTTCTAGGAATAACCATTGATAGCAAATTGCAGAGGGGACCCCACAAATATAAATTAGCTGGTAAATTAAGTTCTGTGGCTTACGCTGTTAGGAAGATCTGACAAATTACGGATGTGGCTGCATCTAGGCTAGTATATTTTAGTTACTTTTATAGTGTCATGTCCTATGGTATCTTGTTGTGGGGGAAAGCAGTGGATATTGCAACTATTTTTATTTTTATTTACAAAAAAGAGCCATTCGAGCAATTTGTAATTTAAAACGCAGAGACTTCTTAAGAGAGCTTATTAAAGAAATTGACATACCAACTGTAGCTAGTCAATTTATTTTCGAAAATATAATGTATGTACGCAAGAACCATTCAAATTTTTTTAAACTTAGCATTAACTGTAATGTTAACCTAAGAAATAATCACAGACTAGTTGCGACCTGGTTTAGACTCGTGAAGGTTAGCAATTCTTTCAAGGGTCAGTGCATTCTCTACTACAACAAGATACCTCTGGAGATCTTGAAATTGCCTTTTGAGCAATTTAAAAACTTCAAGATTACTTAAATGACGGGAAGGTAATCTATAATCTGGCTCAACACAGACCTAATAATTTTTTAATTATTTATTCCTGGTTAATAATAATTACAATTAATATTGTAACATTTGTATTACGTTAAACACAATCAATTTTTAAAAGACATAAAAATCAATCTGTGGTAGTTACCACGCCCTACTTCTCCCACAGTGATCCAATGTAGAGAATTACGGTTGCTAAGTATATGTAAATATCTACAGTAATAAAGACATCTGATTGATTGATTGAACTTTGTACTCAGGTTAAAGAAACTGAGTGTATAGATAAATTTTCCGAAATAATATTTTCCTTGTATTTTTTTCCATTCGCGTTTTTTTTTCACGATTAATTAATTCCATACGATTTTTTTGCTTGTAGTGTTTTTTGCTACATGCTTTAATTACTTCTGTTTCTAAAAACCCTTTCTGATAATCCGTATTTTTAATATACATTTGTTTTACCGATATAATAATTTTCCAGGTGTTTATTTCCTTATTCATTTTTTGCTTGATTTAACTTACATCCATACACGTACATTTTGCGTTACATGGGGCTAGCCCATTGCCCATTCGGTTGATCCGGTAGAACTCGGTGACTGACGGACAGACGGACAGCGGAGGCTTATTAAAAGGGTCCCGTTTAGCACCCTTCGTGTACGGAATCCTAAAAACTAAGGTATGATTCTAATGATAACTAGTCTAGCCTTATCATGGACTCCCTGACAAGGTATTCAGATATAAATTGCTACAGTCTTTAGAAAACAAAAGGCCCGGTGACAGCGTACGTGTCAGTGACGTAATAAGATTGAATTTTGTTCGGGCCTTTTATTTTGTGAAAACTGTAGGTAGCAAGGTAGGTAGCAATATATATCTGGACACCTTTCAAATTCACCCAATCAGTAAACGATTATTTAAAGCTGTCTTTTGATTGGCCGATTTGAAAAGGATTCTGATAGAAATACCCAGGTGTCAGAATAACATATTAAACCCACAGATTCTTCTAATAATACAAATAGAGATATGTTTATTGAAAACCATGGTTGAATTAGAACTTTCATTGAACGAAGAAATATTTTAAGACAAAACACTGCAGTAGCAAAAGACTAAAGGGGGCGTATGCAGCGAAGCCCCCGAATAGTCTTCGCGTTAGTTTGAAATGTAAAACACACAAAAAAACACATAGTACTGAATACAAATGCTTTTAAAAAGACATGTTTTCGGGAAATTCAACTCTTTCTGATCATTTCATGAATATATCATGAGATGGCCATGGTTGGCTATTTCATCATTAAGAACCAGCTCAGCATTGCTGAACTGGAACGGATCTTAGCTTCAGCGCTGGTTTTCAGCCGGCCCTCCAGAACATCAGTAAGTAGAATTTTACACGTGGGACAAAGCAAGGAAAAACTACAATAATAATAATAATAATATAAAAAACGGTCAAGTGCGAGTCAAACTCGCGCATGAAGGGTTCCGTACCACCGTACAATGTTTGGGATGGTGCGGAGAGAATAGTTTGGATTTTACATAACAAAATGTTGTTTACAAAGTTATTGGTGCGGCTACTTTCACACTCCATGTTTGTAAGCAGGTGCATTCATAAGTTTGTATGTGTTATTGAAAGAAAGTTTGTATGGGAGCCCCCTTAAATATTTATTTTATTGTGTTTTTTAGTATTTGTTGTTATAGCGGCAACAGAAATACATCATCTGTGAAATTTTCAACTGTCTTACTATCACGGTTCATGAGATACAGCCTGGTGACAGACAGACAGACGGACGGACAGCGGAGGCTAGGTAATAGGGTCCCGTTTGACACCCTTCGGGTACGAAAATCTAAAAAAATGTACCAAAAAAACAAATTAACTCTGCAACGGCACATTTAATTTGTTTTTATACTAAGAATGCAGACGTGTATAGACCAGAAAGAATAGTTTAGGTTCAACTGCAGTTATTTCTCTTTGTTCATCTAATCTTGTAGATTTTTTTTATTAGTTGTTTTGAGAGCATCTCAAAGGCAAAGGCGGTGCCAGATAATCCCGTGAACGCATCTTTTAAGCGAGGCTAAGGTAAAAGAATAGTTAAGACATAATTTATTTATGACCTGTGATAAATATGCGCAAAAATTGTAAAACAATGTCGTGGTCCATCAGTATAGTGAATAGTTATTTTTGACCGGCTTTTGCTCAATTTTCTGAAATGTTTTTCTTGTTAAGAATGTAGAATAGCGACATTGGTTCGATGTAAGTGACATTGATATTTTCTTCCAGAAATAACCAGCCGCAAATAACCGTTCAAAAACGTTGATCTATGCCGTCACGAGGGTTGTTATTTAAAACATTATTTAAAAAAGTATTCAGACATCTATGAATCTAAATGTTAAAATCAGTTTCCTAAATAAGGCTAAAATATCAAACCATAAAAAATATTACGTACATTTATTGGGCATCGTACATTTCTTTCAATACCAGATATGTACAAACTTATAAATGCACCTGGTTACGAACATGGAGTATGAAGGTAGCCGCACCAATAATTTTGTAACCAGCATCGCACGATACTGGATACGCGTCCGACTCGCACTTGACCGTTTATTTGTACAATCATAGTCAGTTTCTGGTGTATTGTGGTCAAGGTTCGAAATGCATTGTATTAACGCAACATTTTTTTTTTGGTCGCTATTTTTTTATTACCAATTTTGCTGAAACCGACCGGATATTTTGACATATTTTTTTCCACGTTTTAGTGCTTTTAGTTTATAGTTTGTTTACTAGCCTTTTTCATACAATTAAATAAACTACAGGCACATACATTGCATCTGACCCCACACTAGGATACCCTGTGTTGTGGGAACCAAAAACAGCGACGTCACACACATATAAACATCCAAGACCTGAGTTATTTTTTTGCTTTACCCCCAGCCGGGGATCGAACCCGGGACCCGTCGCATGGAAGGCACAGCCATAACCACTGCGCCACAGAGGTCGTAAAATCATTACCTACTTTTTTATATTTTGAAACCTGCAAAAAAATCATACCAGTTTTTCAAGAATTGGAAATGGGTTCTAGTGGAATGAATAAAATCTTATTGAAGTATCAAATATCTTGCCCTGTTGCTATCAATTTGACCTAAGTGCGAGGCTGATAACTCACTTGCGGTGTCCGCCCTACAACCATTCGCTAATGGCCCATCTGGGCCACTTAAAGGCTTAAACAATGACTGGACTATTCTAAACCACGAGAAGAGTTATTTTGTATTTAGATCTACCGTATTCTACAGTGTATTTAACACATAACTCATCATAGCGTCACTTATTTGCCTATACGGGTACGTCTATTGCCTCATTGATGCGCCTGCCACAGAATATATAGTTCCTGCGTTATGCGTGGGGTTAATCCACTAACAGGAATAATTTAAGTCTCATTGGCGTCAGGGTGTGAAAATAGCGACTAATCATAGCGTCACTCCTTTGCCTATACGGGGACGTCTATTGCGTGATTGATGCACCTGCCACAGAATATATAATAGTTCCTGCGTTAAGCGTGGGGTTAATCCGCGAACAGGAATAATTTAAGTCTCATTGGCGTCAGGGTGTGAAAATAGCGACTAATCATAGCGTCACTCCTTTGCCTATACGGGGACGTCTATTGCGTGATTGATGCACCTGCCACAGAAGATATAATAGTTCCTGCGTTAAGCGTGGGGTTAATCCGCGAACAGGAATAATTTAAGTCTCATTGGCGTCAGGGTGTGAAAATAGCGACTAATCATAGCGTCACTCTATTTCCTATACGGGGATGTCTATTGCGTGATTGATGTGCCTGCCATAGAATATATAATAGTTTCTGCGTTAAGCGTGGGGTTAATCCGCGAACAGGAATAATTTAAGTCTCATTGGCGTCAGGGTTAAAAAAATAGCGACTAATCATAGCGTCACTCCTTTTCTTATACGGGGATGTCTATTGCGTGATTGATGCACCTGCCACAGAATATATAGTTCCTGCGTTAAGCATGGGGTTAATCCGCAAAAAGGAATAATTTAAGTCTCATTGGCGTCAGTGTGTGAAAAAAGCGATAACCTTAAAAAAGTTAACCCGTCTATATCATTACTGGCCTAATTACATCATCTCACTCAAAGTGGAATGGCCCTGTCTTTTGCACTCAAATTACAGATAGTAGTTACGTCGATTACCATAATCGCAGGGCCAGATGCTCCTCCTCGAGACGTTAAGCAAGATCGGTGCTTGGTTCTCCATCGATTATCTCCGAATTCGGTGACAGAAGGGGAATTGGGGAAGGAATATGGAAAGTGTTCCTTATAATGTTCCGCAATGCAGTCGGTTGATATCACTGCTGGCAAGCTGCTATTTTTTTCATGGCAGGACTTCCTGGGCTCAAGTATTGGGTAAGTTTGCAGAGCTTTAGACAACATATAGCACTGTACATTTTGTGTCATCTTGGTACCAGCAACTGGTTCACGGGCGTGCCTTTGCCACTCTGTTTGGGAAATGTGATTGCAGCATCTCTATTACCACCTTCCGTACAGTCCTCAAACACTGAGTACAGAGTACACGCAGACATACACATAGGTGCATACATACCTATATATGCGGGATAGGAGTGGACTAATATTTGATCTACACTGGCCTGCAAAACTAAGTAATCTATGAGTACAATTTTTTTTTTTTTTTTTAATCTATAGAAATAAGAGGTTTAAAATAAAAAACGTCTTATTTAAAATTTTATCAACTTTCCTTTCTCGTGACCTTTTATTTCGAAAGTATATCTTGTGTACTTGTATAATTTAATTAATTATAATTATTTGACGACCCGAATGGCCGAGTCGGCAGTGACCCTGCCTACGAAGCCAAGGGTCCCGGGTTCGAGTCCCGGTGAGCGCAAAGATTTGTTTGATGAGAACTGATATCTGTAGCCTAGTCATGGTTGTTTATCTATCTAAGTATAATATTTATCTATATAAGTATGTGTATCGTTGTCTAGTACCCAAGATACAGGGAATCCTAGTTTGGGACTAGATCAATATGTGTAAATAGTGTCCAAGGTAATACAATTATTATTAAACAGTTATTTCAATTTGAAAAGTGTGATACTTAGTTTTGGAGGCCAGTGTATCAAATGATGCCTAACACATTAACTTAAGTAAATTAAACTTAAAAAAACTTGCATAAGTTCCAGGTGGCAACAATAAGGAGACAGCAAATAGATCTGCTTCTGTAAGGCCCTTCTCAACTTCTGTGACACCACATTTAACTCGAATTTACCAAAATGACGTGGGTTCCGCCGATCGAAAAACTCCACGGCGGATTTAATATGTTTACAATATTTGCGCATAATTTTGGGCTCCAAGGGCTTTTTATACATTAGACCTTTACAAGTGGTTTAGGTTAAGTTGTTGTTGAATTTCGCTTTTGAAATGGATTGAACCCTGAACACTTTAAATGAATTAGTGCGAACCCATAGCAAACCAGGCCCTCAAACCCTCAAACCCTTGGACCAGTACAATATTATTATGGACCTTTACTCAGACAAGTAAAAAAGTATAATTTGGTATTTATTGTTTAGGTATTGTTGTATTGCAGGTTCCAACCCTAACCATGTACCAATGAGATAATTAATTTATCTTAACCCTCTCCAAATTATCATGGCGGCCAGCCACATTACCGATTTTTTTATTTTTTTATTCACTCAGTCAGTCGACCAATCAAGTGTGAGATACCAGAGAGAAGGTACGTTTAGTCAGTATTGCCAGTAATACAAAAGAATAGTGGATAGTAGTAATTATTTTATAAAAATAAATATAAATGTTATTCCAAGTCCATACTAGGTGTTCATGCGCGAGTGGACGGTAGGTAAATTAAAATTTAATGCAAGTCCATACTAGGTGTTCATACGCGAGTGGAAAGGTTAAGTACATTATCGGACGTTCCGTGTTTCGGATGACACGTTAAGGCCCAATATCACACAAAAACACTAAAGAGAGCTTTGGCAAAACAAAATATAAAATAATTTCCAATAAATTCATCGGTCTCAAAAAAATATATTTTATTCACAAAGAGATAATCTATATAGTTTAAATACTATGTCGTTACGCGGTTGGATTAATTTGGCTCGATCGTAAAAAATCCTGAACATAGTCTATATTTAAATAATTTTAATATAAAATTTCAGATTTTTCTCATAATTTTTATACCTAAATTTTCCTCTTTTAGAGCTCCGTATCAATTCTTGAATTTTATCAATTAACCTATTTCCGTTTTTCAGTAAATTCGAAAAAACACCTAATTTTTAAAGTATCCGGGCGGCCCGATGCTATTCCGCGCCGCCCGCTACCCCGCCAGGTCCGCTACCCCGCCAGAAGACGACGGGCGAATGCGGCGCCCCTCACCTCAACAGCCAGAACTGGACCTTAAGCTACTCCCGGCTACTATCTCTACTTGGTAGTGGCCGTAAAACCCCTCCAACAACCCGCACTGAACCCGCGTGGTGATGTATGGATGTGCTCGTATCCGGGTAGGCCTGTGCCCCTCGGTGTGGATCGTAAATGGGGATTAATGGGTCACATATATATTGGATAGTTCTTTTTATTTTAGCGAGAAAGTTGGTCTGATAAATTCGGTTTTATGCTGAACGTTGTTCAGAATAATGTGAGAGGCATTATTGTTATCCCAACAACCCCGTAACATATGGCTTCGTCTTTATATAACACCCCGTATATTCATCATAGAAACAAGTTAATTCAGTCCATCACTAGGACAGCTAGCAAACAACACTTGACAGCTACACTGTCAATCACGGATGACTCCACAGTGTAATGAAATCGACTCGCTCGCAAAAGGCAGGCAGGCCTAGGCAGATAATGCTCTGTGGCGTGATCCGATTTTTTAAACACTCACTCGCGCGTACTATGTGCCATGTATTTTTCTGTTTTGGGCAGAATCTGAATGGTATTATCCTGATATATGGCCCCATTTAATAATATTTTTACTACATATTTTATTTAATATCGACAGACTAAGCTGTAGAATATTCCTATAATATTCAAGTATAAGCAGAACTCGGTGGAATAATCTGAAATTAAAGTGCAAGAGAACAGTTCGTAAGACTCGGTTTAATCCCTATAGCGGATTCTCCATTACCATAGCAACGAAGAGTTTTAAGGGGTTTTCAGAAGCATTAACAAGTACAGTTGCAAACTATGAGAAGCAGTTTCTTCAACAGTTAAAACGGATGTTGGCCGTTTCCCCTTTCGGATGCAATGATCTTGTGGAGGGGCAAACGTAAGCTGTTGCAGACAGTCGCCACCTCAACCGTGCAAAGGTCCCCGTTACTCCAGGAGGAAAGACCCGCAGTGTGAGAGGGACGGAATCGGGAAAAAAATAAAAAACGTAGCGCTAAACACCAGAAAAAATTGTTTAAAAATAATCTACGCCATTTTGTTAAAAAGTTTTTAAGGAGATTTTGCGAATACATTATATCTACATTTTGAACGCAGTTCCACAATGAAATTGGTTAGGATTTCAGAATTACAGGAAAAAATGAAACAATTTAGAGGTGTTTTCGTAATTAAATGCTATCGAGAAAATTTCATCCAATCGCGTTTCCCTTTAGTGAAAATCTTAATCAAATACTCAATAAACATTAACCCACAAATCAAATCTGTATATGACTTCATGGTGGAGTAAATGGATTCGAAAAAAACCCCATTTTTTTCGTATCACCTTAACGTATTTGTATTATACTACAATAAAATTACTTATTTATTTAAAATGGTAGAAAACTAGTTCGCTCATTGCAACTATCTATCGTACGACCAGAACACAATAATTCGGATTATATAGCAACAACAACTGAGTTTATCTACAGTAACAACAAATTTTAAAATTGCTACCTACAGACATTTTTTTTCGTATTGTAATAATGAAGATATTTTTTCACAACTGTAGCTCAGTTAGTACCTAAAATACAGGTTTACTCCTAGTTTAGGCTATTCTTACTTTTACCTCTGTTATAATTAAGACACTTATTATTTATTTCTTGTAATTAATTAAAGACCAAATCGGCGATTTCGTAGTGAAGGGGCAAATTCGTAACCGGCGAGCTTGCATAAAGAGACTTATAAATGTTGAGGAAGCGAGAGATGTATGCCAGGATCGTAACAGGTCTTTGGTCTCTGCCTACCCCTCTTCCGGGAAATAGGCGTGAGCATATGTATGTATGTATGTATGTTGTAATTTTTATTGAATAAACTTTATTATTATTATTATTATTATTATTATTATTATTATTAGGTATTATTATATCGGTGCTTATGGTTGAATTATTTATCTAATCAACCTGTAGGTTTTAAAATATCGGTCCTGGTGTAAAATCACACGTAATATATCTCGTACAAAGTTGAAATGAAGCTGATATTCCTGATTATAAACTGAGTCTCACAAAACATTCAGACACATGCAAAACAACAACTGTTCTACTCACTCACGCAAATAGAATGTGACTTAGACGTTCAAAAGGAGAACACTATAACTGTTTAAGTTATAGTGTTGTCCTTTTGTGAGTTATAGTGATATCAAATAAAATCACATCAGATTTCAGTCACGATTTCGAGACATAAAGCGTTTCTAATTCCCATTTAACTGGTTGTGTACACAAGCGGAATTATAAAATTCTTCTTCGAAATGAAATACATTCATTTTACGAAAAGGGCTTTGGGAGGTAATTGCTATTCCGTTTTAATGGTTATATTTCTTTATTTTATTTCCCGTTTTGAAAGACATTATGTTTTTTGTCTACCCATTCTACTCCTATGCTTAGCAGTTAAAGGCCGTTATCTATGCAAATTGAGTGTAAGTAATTATTACTTATGGCTTGATTGAGTATTATATACGGTAAATAATTGTATAATCGTAGAGCGCTTGCTTAACGAAGCAGATGTATTGTTTGTTACATAATCTGCGCTACAGAATTCAACTTACTATCTCCGTACTAACCTATTTAAGTTTTCCATAGATAACTTACGTATGTTATCCAAGTTGCTACAATAGACGTTATCACTCGTATTGTAATTCATCAAAATATTCTAGAAACTTCCTAGTTTAAAAAAAACTGCATAGACCTACGTCACAGTAGCACATTCAAATATTGGGTTACCACTGCCAGCCTCTCAAAGCCGGACTATCTTCATTCACTGCGCCCAGCCAAAAATCACCTCTTCAAGTATCATCTTAAGAGCCCGTAGACTTCGAAGCCACTGCACAGTTAAGTTAGTTGATACGTAAATCTCTAAGGGAACGACTGGATCGGACAAACAAAATTGTGAAGGTAGTCCAAATTGTTTTCCACAAATTGGAAATGGGCCAACACAAGTAGAAATGGGCCCATAACCATGGAGAATATTTAATGGAGATGCCATCAAAATCAAATATCTTTACCTACAGTAGGAATTGACAAATATGCTTAGACCAGGTATTTTTTAACCGATTTCCTACATTAGACTTTTGTGGGAGAATTTAGGCAAAGAAACTCCCATAGATTGAATTTCATCTTTGTGCATATCCCTATTGATAGACGAACCTATAACAAGGAGAGACTTTCGAACCTGTGTACTGCGCGCGCATGAGGGCCTGTGGGTGCATGATGTTGACAGGTGTGCATGGTTACATTCAGTGAATTCAAATGCGATGACTGTAGGTATTGACGGTAGATTCGCCCTAACCTAAAGCAGAATATACTCGTAATTTTAGAACATTAATTTCCCCACCGGGGAGTATAGGCCTTTCCCGGATACGAGTAACATTGAGGCAGACTCCTCGCTGTCTCAATGTGGGTTGATGGGGTGTTATGACTACTACTACTACTACAAAGAAGCGATAGTTATAGCCGGAACCTACACATAACGTGTCATCCGAAACACGGAACGTCCGATAATGTACGTAAGTTACATTGGTAGATGGCCAGCAAAGGATTCGAACCCGCATTTCCTGCGTGAGAAGCAAGCCTAAAACACACTAGACCACGGAGCACGGAGCGGATTAAGCAGAAATTGAAGATTTCTTATTCACCATTATTTTACAAACGGGTTTTATTCTGTGTGGAATTTTAATACTTTAAGTATATTTTTGCACACAACAATAGATTACAGCTTGGAAAATACAATATCAATGTACAAATATAAGCTTATCTCTAACGAGAGATAATATCACCCCCACTTCAATCGCGTGATTCGCTTGCCGACAGTTACGACGTCTTATTTCTGTATTGAGAATAACGATCCCGAAGTCTAATGCCTAACATGGAACGCTCCATGGCCCTTTGTGCGACTTTAATTTGGTGCATATTCGCGTTTGTTAGCGTCCATATTTCGGCACCGTAAGTAAGTGTGGGCAGCACACATTGGTTGTAAACCCTGGTCTTCAAGTTCTGCGGGATCTTGGGCTTGAAAACGTCTTTAAGCTTTCCAAATGCTGCCTAACCCAACTGAATCCGTCTGGTAATCTCGTTTACTTGAGAGTCTCAGCCAAAAGACAAACAATGTTCAAGATAAACATAACTGTTCACCGCCTCTATTGTGTTATTACAGACAATTATGTTCGGTACCGATGAGTGACTCATCCTAATGTTCGTCTTGGACATGTTAATCCTAAGGCCGACCTGCAAAGATGTTGTGTGCAGTTCTTCAAGCATCTTGTATGTCAGCTAGGAGTACTACATCGTCTGCGAACCTCAGGTGTGTAAGCTTGTGCCGTTAATGTTGACGCCTTTTTCATCCCACGAAAAAGTCTTCAGTACGTCTTCAAGGACATTCGTGAAGAGCTTAAGGAAATAGTGTCACCTTGGCGCACACACCGGCCGAATGCCACGGGGATGGTTAGCTCATGAATACGCACCTGCATCGTAGCGCACCTGTAGATCTCCCGGAGGATACATACATAGGTACATATCTTCGACTCCGCACTGATGGAGAGAGTGGAACACCGCCCAGTGCTCGATCGACTGTATCAAAAGCTTTTCCGTAGTCTAGGCAAACTCAGGGGCCGGTTGTACTCCCTACATCTCTCCATCAGTTGCTTGATAGCGTGTATATGATAGAAGGTAGAATATCCAAGAAAGAAAATACAATGGATATATTTCAGCGAAATTTCATTTGGAAGGCGCATCCGGTGATGGTTATTCTGAGGTCCCGAGCAATCTGCCAAGCGATTTAGCGTTGTTCGGGTAGAAATGGATTCGTTTACTGAAATAAGTGTTTGAAGGGTCCATCGTAGCTTTGAATAAATTTCGCAAATACAAGCGTTCCTGTCGTTAAAATAATTTTCCGCAATTAAAACAAATCGGAGAATTTGTATTTAGCGAGATCTGTCGAAGCAAATACGATTTGATATTATTATCTGTTTCTAAATTTACATTGTAAAAATATTTGATCCATTAAATATGTACCTTTAAAAATTAATATAGCAAAAAAAAGGCAAAACGCTTAAATATTTACTATACTATGAAAACTTTGAAAACAAACTGATGCCTTTGCTATATTTCACTTTTAGATTTCAGAATCACCACGAATCCACAATCTTATGAAATCATTGAACGTTCGAGAACGAAAAGGGGTCACATTCATATCATACATACGTAGCCGGTCCCAAAAATAGCTGACCTGGCATATGGATATACTGGCTGTTTTTTTCTAATTAGAAAGATCTTTTGGAACGTAAATAAAAAAAAAAAGAAGAATCTACGTTCTTTTCTTTTTGTTTCATAGCCATTAATCGAGATTGATCTGAGTGGCTTTGCAAACATGGACAAAATTGGTCATCGATATGTCAAACTACAATACTAAGACCAACCCATATTAAATTTGAGCTGGATTCTACTCTGGGAGAGTCTGCTCCTTCATTCACAGTAATAAAATATTGGCTCACTGAGTTCAAAAGAGGTCGAACAAGCTGCCAAGATGGACATCGCAGCGGTCAACCAAATGAAGTGACTACACCAGAAATAGTGAAAAAAGTACAAAAACTGGTATAGGAAGACCGTAGAACAAAAATGCGCGAGTTAGCAGACATTGTAGGAATTAAAAAAAATGCTATACATCGCATATTGACTGAAAACGTGGTCATGAAAAAGCTGTGCGCAAGATGGGTGCCGCGATTGCTCACCATTGAACAAAAGCAGCAACGTGAGGAAGTTTTGATGCAGTGTTTGGAGAAATTTTAACGCAATAAAGCCATTTTTTATGACGATTCATCACGATGGACGAAACATAGGTCCACCACATCACCACTGAGATGAAACAATGGACTGAAAATGGAGAACCGGCTCCAAAGAAGGCGAAGTCAGTTTTATCTGCTGGCACGGTCATGGCGTCATTTGGCGAAAATTTTGCCAATAATGAAGAGGTTGAGTCTGCTGTTGATGGCTATTTTGAGGAGCTTGACACAGACCACTATAAACAGGGTATCGAAGCTATAGAACATCGCTGGGATTAAAGAGTATTGCGTCAAAGGAGACTTATATTGAGAAATAAATAAGTTTTGTTCGAATTATTTTGTGTTATCTTTGTTAGACCGTTTACTTCTGGGACTACCCTCGTAGTCTCATCTTCACCACGACTTCACAGTTTAAATTTCGAATCCCATCGAACCAGTGTAAAATACCGTCAAATAAAAAGCCTTGGTGATTTATACAGGGCCACTGTTCCCAGAGGACTGAGTTGAAGCTTGGATGGCGTCTAGATTGATTTTGAATTTATTGGCGCACTGCCGTCTCCCCCGATATGGATTCATTCTAAGGTTCTCCATTTATCTTGTGACTTTAAATCGGATCGAAAACGGAATATTATGTGGGAGTTATGGTTATTTATTTGAAACTGTCAGTGGTTTGCTGAGTAAGTATTTACGCTGGCTTCATAAAATTGGAAGTTGCAATTTTTCAGTATTTTATTGAGTACATTGAGCGTCAATGCGCTGGCTTTCGTTGGTAGATATCAAATATCATATCTCATTGTTACTCACAAACATAACAAAATAGCGACACTCCTTTCAGTACTCACGTGGTGCTCATACCACTTCCATAGTTATTATAGGTATAATTGTATTAACTTTATTACAAAATGAATTGTTATCATTGCTATATTTATTTTTACCTTTACTTAGTTAGACTAAGAAAGTAACTTCAAATTCGTTGCTACTTCAAATGTTAAACAGGCACCAACATCATGGACTGGCCCTAGTGTGGGGCCACTGAAAAATATTTTATATGACTTACCTTATGGATAATTTATGTTTTTGATTTTTTTGAACCTCCAAAAACTCTTACCTGCAACAAAAACGGATCAAATTTAAAGAACACGCGAATATAACATCAAATAAAATAATTATACTCATTTCTAAACAATTTCTTAGAGTCGCACTCGCTCTCATTATTTCATTTGGTTCAAATTAAATTGGTAATGATGTTCCTTGTTTGCGAGTAAACATGTTCGCCGCCGCGTTACAATTTATTGAAATATGCCAAGAGAGTTCTATTGTGAAGACAAGTGGGTATTTAAAAGAATGTAAACATATATAACAGTTACCAATTCCGCAGTTGAATCTAAACTAATTAAAAGGGAGTTTGAAAATGGATCTACGGATGTGTCGCCTTGGGAATTATGTCAAGTAGCACTCGTACATTTTTTTGTTCACATTTTTTTTAAAGATCTACTTGTCTTGGTTGACTATAAATATATTTATTTATTTATTTATTCATTCAGGGGTTACAACAGGACCAGTTATAGTACAAAATAAACGGAGGATAAATACATAATAACTTAAAATCTAACTAATCCCTCAGAGTATCCCACTTGTGGGCTAAGTGGTAGGCGAAAGTGAGCTCCTAATGAGCAACATACTCAGTGTAAATTAATCTTCACCGATCGTAACACAAATGCATCAAAAAATTAAGTTGAAATAGTAAACCTACCAAAAATTGTGTAAAATGTGCAACATGCGAACAGTGAAAAACAAGTACCACATGTGTGTTATATAAATATAAGTATTGTACGATGTAAAATTAAATGTCACAAATGCCAACAATGGTTTTTCTAGTATTATTGTCGACCTTGGAGAATAACAGCTTACATATGGTTATCTAGATTGCTTATAAGAACGAATAGTTGGCAGCTTTACATAGACATAGATAATAAGAGTCTATGCCTAATCCCATGCGGCACCCGGATAAGAGAAATCGGATTTCAAGCTGCTAGTTTAGTTCGTTACTTGATTAGTTTTGAAGGCTTTAGAATCACACACTTTGAACTTGCTACTTGCTAAAGCTTCATGTTATACTTTATATATGGTAATATTTGTAGAAACATAAACTCCACCTCAATGTGGTAGTTATGTAAATGAAAACCTTCTGTGAATGTTTCATAAACTAGTCAAAGCTATGTCACAATGCATTTTCTATTCACATAACACAAATCGTGCAGTTTGCAAATTGTTGCAGCGTTATTTCATAAACGGCATATTAGACGCATTTCTTTTTACCTGTGTAGTCGACTTACTCGTATGCTGGACCAGATCGTTGATGACTTGTTGAGAGAAGTAGAAAAAACCAAAACACAGTATTGAGGACTTCTTAATGAGTCGAGGATAATGGCAGCCAAGCATTATACTGCTCCAGAGAGCTCTGAAGTCATATTTCATGGCAAAGGTTAGTCAAGTGTAAAGCCTCCAAGGAGGTAGGTATATAACCCAGTTTATTTGAAATCACCAATAAGGTCGGTGCGAGTGCAGGTGAATTGCGAGTTGGACTTATACACGAAGGATTCTGTACAAGAGACCTCGCAAAAAACACCTATCTTCTATGGGGATCTCCTTCAACTTAAAATAATGAACTATATGCGTATATAGTTCATTACTTGTTGCTGTAGTGGAAACACAACACATTCTGTGAAAAAATTAACTCTCAAGGTACATCCCGCTGACGGAGACATGGACGGACAGACGGACGGACAGCGGAGACAGAAATATAGTCCTGTTTGGCACACTTCGCTGTTTTCGATAGTAGGTAGATATTTACAGTTTAAATTCACTTTACGATCGTTCGGGCCTACGGGCTCGACAGATGGATCGAAAAACCTATTGACCATTGACGTAAAGTGAATTTAAACTGTCAATATCTACCTACTTTCGATATTGGTCGAATTGCTTTTATTTACAATATTTTAGCTAGGTTTTACTACAGCAGTCATCGCTTCTCTGTCAGTTGATCTTATAGTTGTGGATGGGAGACCCGGAATTCGGCCGGAACAATAGACATAAAACGCCCGATTAGCGGGATGGTCCGATAATTTGAGGCAGGTTTCAATAATGGCGGCCGCTCGCTGCGGTTGCTCCTCTTAATTGTTATAATTATTAATTTGCGACTGCAAAACGGCTGATCTTAATCCCCGTTACTGCAACGGGCGGCCGTTAACCGCCGAATGTAACGAATTATCGTTACGGTGATGCGAGTTTTAATTTACTGGTGATCCGCTGGCCGCTAAAGGGAGGTAGAAATGGAGTTGCTCAGATCAAAACGGATTTCGTACAGAAAATTCTACAAAAATATGTCGTGGATGAAAAACCGACAACTAAAATCTTGACGGATAAACACAGATATGCTACCAGCTCGGCTGCTGACAATATCAGAATGACATTTAAGTGATACTTTATATAAGCAGCATTCGTTGTGTACATGTCTCTAAGGTACTCTCATGGAATTTCTTGAATTGCCATTTTCCATTATATGTTTTGAATTTTATTACAATGCCATAATGCCTCGCGCGAAGGCGCGGTAATGGAACGGCTAATTAACAAGTTACCATACTCTATGTGACTGGCCGAGACTAGCACTGGATGGATGTCCGTTTATATGTGACATTTGTTTCGGGCGCTTCCGTGTTTCGGATGTCGCTACTATCGCTTCTAAAAACAGCGCTACAAAGCTGACTGGCTCGAAACCTGCTGCGCGCGCGACGATATCCAACGCCACTCCGCCAACACCCGAGCCGAACCAATGGTCACAGGCTGAGGATGGGGCCACCCAGCAGTCAACCAACAACGAACAACCGATGACCCAAATACAACCACTTGTGATCCCCAATACCTCAACGGATACTCCGGCTGATCCAATGACTAATCCTAACAAATATGAAAGAGAAACGGTCGTATCGAAGCGTGCCCGTTGACGCAGCCAGTGTGCAGTGACCGTAGGAACCAGAAAAGAAGATGACTTGCTGCAACCGGTGGCAGCCTTGAAGTACATCCAAGCCCGTCTTCGTCGTTCACACTCGTAACCACGACAGAAAATATGTCTAAATTTCTTAACAAATTAACCAGAAATGATGATTACTATGTAGAAAAGGGTGAAATTAAGTCGAAAAGGCACTCATATTTCATCATAAGAATCCCAGAGAGCCTGTACCCTGCCTTCAACTCGCTGACTGTAGGGCCACTGCGGTTCTCCGACTAGATGCGATTTCTTCCACGTAAGCTCCTCGGAGCAACGATGACAACGGCGGACTCCACCAGCGGCTGCGCGCGCGGGCAATCCAACAGTGTGTGACTCATCATCGTGTATAGCAACAAAATAATCGATCGTAGCGTCATATATAATAGTATAATCAAATGTAGCGTACTTGCAATATCACACCACAACATACGGTCGGTAGATAAAAAAACTCAAGTGTTTAGAGGTTCTACCACATCACTTATTGAGCGAGCGAGCGAAGTGTCCAGTTTCGAAATTGACCAAAAATGCTTTTGTCTCTCCGTCTGTTCTCGCCTACAGGTCGCATTTTTCAACCGGTTTTGACGAAAATTGGCTCATAAGTTCCTTGTTTTTCCTTTTTTATCGATCGCAATTTCTGCTTGGGGGAAAAGGGGGGAAGTTTGCTGTAGCTTTATTTGTCGACGGATTTCAATCTTTAAGAGGCACACTAAGAACTTCATTCTACACAAGATGTTGCGAAAAAAAAAACTAAAGGGGTTGAGTGGACGTTGAAAAAGCAGGGAAGTCTGCTGTAGCGTTAATATGGACGTTTTTTTTTGTTTTTTTTTTTTAAATCGAAGCGAGAATTTGCTTACTGAACAATAAGTTTTGATGGTTACGCGCTCATATCAAACTATGGAAGAATTAAAACAGCTCACGGCGGATCTTGCAAATAAACATGTCCACTTTAAAGGTTGTGGAGAACATGGATATCACACATCAGTGCAAGATGTTTTGAAATTTAGCGACTGTAAAACAAGCGGAGTTAGTTGCAGCACTTAGGCAGTATTAGTACTGCACCTGACTCAGCTTGATTTAAAAGCGACAAAAACACTGGTTTATCGAGCAAACATTCTATTCATTTGCCGAGTTCCTATAAACTCATAAACCTACCTGAATTCATGTTTTTTTTTTCAATATTAATGATAATAAAGGGATTGATTTGAAAGTTATGACATTATCATACGGCCTGGCAGAGGCATACGTTTAGCCAGTTATTCAATACTCAAGTTTGCGTGACAGGGGGCTAGCCCATCGCCGCAGCTATGGAGTACTAACGGTTTCCTCACGATTATTTCCATCACTGTTAGAACGTCCGTATAATGTACTTAAGATAAAATTCTCATCTCATCGGTACATGGTCAGCACAGGGATTCAAATCTGCACTTCCTGCGTGAGAAGCAAGCGTGAAACCCACTAGACCACGGAGCTCTTATTACTATACTTATTATCTCTGTTATACTTTAATGACATTTTTATACTCCTGTATTTACGATTTCAATTTGAATTGTGTTCTTACCTTTAGTTTACTATTTACTAATACATATGTTTCAATGTTTCATCGGGCATCGAGTATCGCTCAATCTTACTCTTTCCGGGCAAAGGCCTGTGCCCATCGGTGGAGACACTAATAGGCTACATTTGTTTTATTATTTATGATTTCTATTCCACTCTATAAGTAAGTAACATTTGGGATAAATGTTGAAAATACTTAATAATGCTATTATACAGGTTTACATTTAATTAACTGACCGTATTTTGGGGAATGATAGTACATCATAATGAACAGCTTTCTCCAAGAGAGATATGGTCGCAAATGAAAAAAGAAATCATCCTTTAGTACATTGACCGGATCAGCTCATTACAAGTTACTATGGGAGACCCATTTTTTTTTTTCATTTGCGACCATATGTTTCTTGGGCAAAGTTGTTCATAATTAATGGGTATTATCATTCTCCAAAATATAGTCCGGTAACTAAATGTCATCTTGTACATTGGACTCTTTTGCTTTGTATCACCCAAACCGCAATATCGTTCTCACATTATTCGATTTTAATATAAAGCAAGAGTATCTCAATGCTATATTGGAAAACTCTTTGAGCATGAATACATTCGGTTATGGCAAAGCAAGCTTTTTGTACACTCCAGTCATATGGATGGTTATTTTATTTCATATTATCAGCAGTATTTACGCGCATGGGCATTGGTTGTAAAAACACTTGAAATTACCTGCGACGAACGATTTAGTCTAGCGAGTTCAAGTTTAAGTTCAAGTTCAAAGATTTTTATTCATAATAGCATAAAAATTGAGACTTAATGAACATCATAACATAATCAAGAAAGCATAATATAACATTAAGTAGGTGCCTAATTATTACATAGAAAATAATATATAGGGTGCAATGAACTGGTTTAATGCCAGATGTCGGTGTCTTGTAAAAAGTCATTAATTTTGTAGTAGGCCTTAGTGCACAAAGTGTGCTTTATACATTTTTTGAATCGAGTGCGTGTAGTGAACCCCTGAAGATGATGGTCCTGGGTTCGAATCACGGTAAGGACAAATATTTGTGGTAGGAGTAAGAATATTTGTTTCTTATTATTTGATGTTTTCTATGTATTTACATAAGTATTTATCTCTATTAAATATATCGTCGTCTAGTACCCATAACGCAAGCCTTGTTGAGCTTACAATGGGCCTAGTTCAACCTTCAAAATAGCACAATTCAAAGTTGGAGCCATGATAGAGCTCATAGAATGTATTTTCTAATAAATAAATAAGTAACCACAAACAAATTTTGCTGCCCACTCAAATGAAATAGAACTACCTAATTGCAAACAATTTTGTTAAATAAGCCACCCTATTACATTGCGCTCCGTAACGTAACATGATGGGACGTGGGAGATTTTAAAGTGGTTCTCGTAACATTGTCTAGTGGTCTCATGAGAAGGAGTTATCTTTATAAAGAGCCAGGAACATCGATGGCCGATATTTTAAAACGCCGGCCACTTGATGAGCTCCGCCGTACTCTAAGGCTTTTGTGTTGGAGTGGTTCAGATTGCCTACGTGCAATGTTTTAACTTCCAGTAAAGATGGGTTCTATTCTAGAATGAAACTTGCTTTTATTTTGTCTCTTCAGAGAGCTCCAGGCAAAGCAGTGGGTTGAGTGGGCTTAGAACAGTACAATGATGATCATGATTTTGATTAATGTAGTGATTTGGTGATATCCTAACGTTACTGGCTAAACGGGGGAACAAACTGTTTCTTTGCCACACGATATGTGAAAAGGCATTGCTATGTTTGTATATTTTGATAATGAGTTAACATAACATAAAATAAAATGGCGTCACGCCTTTTCCCATACGGGGTGCACAGAAGCACAACTGTGCCCACTTTGAGCCAGTTATTCAAGATATATTCAGTTGTTTTGCGAGACAGGGGGCTAGCCCATCGCAGCAGCAATGGAGTAGTGAAGGTTTCCTCACGATCGTCACGCCAAAAACGTCCGTATAATATACTTAACATTAATTCATTATCTCATTGGTACACGGTCAGGAATTGAACCTGCATCTCCTGTGCCAGAAGCAAGTGTGAAACCCATTAGACCACGGAGCTCATTGATAATGAGGTAATGAATAACTTATTGAGTTCATAGGATCTATGACTTTCAGCAAAACCATACACTTTAAATAAACTCTTATATTATCTTGAAGGTAGGTAGTTTCATACAACACATACATCACCCCACGTTAGAGATCATTATTCTACGCTCAAGGCGAGACGTCGCGTCGCTCATAAAATGTGATTTACTTTTCAATTTCTATCATCACGTACCCTTAAGAATTCAAAAACGGTTTAGTTGCACGATAAACGTAGTCAGAATCGGAATATGTTCGCGATTCCAGTATAAGTCTATATTATTTGACTGACTGCCCTGTTCATGGCCTGTCGCTGATCTTACCGTGCCCAAAGTGACGGTTTTGATAGCCTGCTAACAAAAATCTTAAACGATAAGTCAACGTTATGGTAATTATTCGCACTTTGGAATAATCTAGAACGCTACGAACAAACATAGTCAGAGTAGAAAGACAGTGTTTTAAGATAAAATCAGAATCGGGGACCAAATCTTAAAAGGCCTCGAAGACGCGAATCCAGACTCCGCGTATAGCATATAAATTGTAGTCTGAACTAGGATTTAAGATAAATCCTCAGTTTCGAGGACTTTTGGGGTCTGATTTAGGTTAAATCTTGCACTTTTAGCTCATATCGAATGAGACACTTCGTTGGTCGGATGCTAGAACTCCACGCTTTCGGTCGGCGATAGAACGGTTTCAGAATATATTGTTATTTGCTTATGTATGTTGTGTGGAAGGATGTGGAAATGAATGCACACCAACAACTCAAATTTTGACTGAGACTCAAAGACTCAAGCATAGTCTCTCGATCAGAAACTGATAGTAACAGTATCAGATGCAATTAATTTCAGAAGTAAACAGTGCATTCGGCTACAGGCCTTTTAAAGTACCAACAATGGAACCAACTATGCAGTGTCCGCTGAGTGTGAGTGCTTCCATCCGCATAAAACTTCAACGAAGTGTGACACGTGTCTAAATATAATAAGTTTCGTCAGCGTAGTGTGCTCTTGTCAAATATTCCATTAGCTAGCCATTTACGTACGGATGTACTCGATATATCTGCCTGGCAGTCGTGCCTGGCGGGCAGAACTGCCAATATATGGCAAGAACAGGCACAGACATGCCTGCCTGGTGACCGTCCTCAAATCGATCGGATCGGACACGGGGCAGACATAACCGAGCATCCGACTTGTTGCGCTTTTTGCCGTCGACGACGCGCAGATCTGAGATGCATCGGACGGGTAAATCCGTATGTGTATACGCACACAATAGCAATTCTCAGCTCTCGCCTTCTTGCCTGTACTCTGATATGTAAAACTACTCTTTTATTATATAATTGTGTGTTACTGTAGTTATTGAAGAGCATTTCACTACTACTACCGTATCTGAAATATTTCTGAAACACTTAAAACAAACTGCAACGCCATTCTATCGTACATACATCTGCGTTGCACTTAGGTTTAAAACATCTCTCATGCAGCACTAGGTCTAGAAAATAAATCCCTATAATCCAAGAGCTGGTTGATAAGAGAGTGGTGTTGATACTTCTTGTGAGATATGGCCAAGTGGCAAGCCATCGAGTCGGTGGCAGGATAAATTCTGCTAACTAAATGAATTGGCGCCGACTGCCTACGGTACACGACGGCGATGTGCGGATAGGATAATAAATAAGGGTAATAGTATATAGATATGTAAATTGTCTGTTCGAGCAACTTATAATTTAAAACAAACAGACTCCTTAAGAGATTTTTTAAAGAAATCCACATAAACGAAGAAAAAACTGACGACTGTAGGAGCTACTAACTACTACGGAAAACGACTAGTTTCATATCTTGTTCCTCGTCTTGTTAACAGTCTCTGTCCCCAACTTAAATCGTCAATCAACAAGAAAAATATTAACCACAAATTAAAATCACACTTTATATCATTACTACCGTAATTATACACGAACTGTTATTGTGCCTTTAAGCACAGATTAATAAAGAGCCAGCGAACGACATCATGCTTAAAACTTTTATGTAACTACCTACATACTAATGTCGACTTATTGTTTACTACATACAAACCCGTGTGGATTAAATAGTAACACTAAGTTAAATATACAAGAAACTCTGTAAAATCGAAATTAAACGAAAAAATAAATGTTTGTCAAGAACCTAATAACATTTACCAAATTTTGCGATATCTGTAATGTTTACCTATGAAATAATCACAGACAGAAGGTTAGCAATTCTTTCAAGGGTCAGTGCATTCTCTACTACAATAAGAGTTGGAAATTGCCATTTGAGTAATTTATAAACCAGTAAAAGTGACTTGGTATATAACTTATTACAATGTTCAAGCTTACTTAAATGACGGGACTGTATGGGGGTTAAAGTAACTCAACAAAGAATTCGCTGTTAATAACTTTGTAATTATTTATTCCTTTTTATTATTTATAGCAATTAAAATTGAAATAATTGTATTACTTAAAAATAACCAATTTTTCAAAGAGATATCAAAAACAATATATAGGAGTTTCTTAGCTCTGCTTCTCCCACAGTAGTCCAATGTAGAGAAGAGGCAAAAATGACGTTTGCAAAGTATGTAATAAACTAGTACCTATAGTTTATATTCAAATTAGTGTCTAATAGTGATATTATTTATTATGAAACGCTGTTATGTTCACGCATCCTCTAATTGTAATAAGGTGACGTTGGGACAATCATACAACGCCATTAGATGGTATTTATGTTTAGTAATGTTTTCTTAAATAAATAAAAATAATGTAAATATCTACAGTAATAAAGAAATTTGAGTTTGAGTTTTGTATATGTATGGATAAGTATCGAGTATAATTAAGTAATTTGTATCGATATTCTTGTTGCCAAAGGACCTATGAGTACAACAAAGCCCTAATTTTCATACCTTCCTAATCATGACGATTGATAGGTTGATAAAAAGTTGGACAACGATTATGTTTTCTTTTTAAGGCACCTTACCCGCCTTTGTTCCAGCTTGTGGTGGCGCTGGTGCATTTAGACGTAAAGAGTTTTATTACTCTGAGTTCAGTCTCTTCTCCCACAGTGGTCCAATGTAGAGGAGTGGCAAAAAATTACGATTGCTAGGTACATGTAAATATGTACAGTAATAAAGACATTTGGAATTTGGTTTACAAACGCGTCACTTGATCTTTCAAATACATTTGGCACTGGCAAAATCAACCTCAAATGAGGTTAGCCATATATTATAAGAGGTAAATAGAATTTGACAACTTTGACAGACCGACAGCCTCCGACCACACCAGCGACATTTACAATGAGATTTTGAGATTAGGAGCCATTACCCGCGTGCAATACATATCGGAAATATATTATTTACGTAACAATAGTTTTAGGAAACTCTTCAGAGCTTCACTGTTTCCGAGGCCCTACTTCCTGCTTCTTTCAAATTAATTGTCTGTAACAGTGACTTTGCCGTTAAGGCAAAAAAAATATGCAATTCACGTTTCCAATTTCTTCCCATCTCGCTGTAAAAACATTTCTTTCAGAGGAAAGTCGTTTATGTTTTAATTAAGGCCTCCCCGAACAAAACATTGCTGTTGAAGCAACACTTAGGACGTGGATTTAGTTTTTTGTTGCGATATGTAGCAGAATTATGTGTGATGAGTTGATCTACATAGATTGACTCATATTCGCTTTACACTAGTATTAAAAATTTGGTTAAAATGGATGTTAAATAGCAATTTGGGCTAAAAAAATGTATATTGCCTTCGCTTATCACCAATCAAAACCAACGATACTTTTAATACTATCAAATTAACCTTTGATTTAGACAGAACAATTATAGATATCGTCACACGCTTTCCCATACGGGCTTACAAAGGTACAGGTCAACACTCCATTTTGTGAAGGGGATACCCCATTGCCTCCAGGTTTAACTTATCCACGCAAAGTTAACGGAAAATCAGTGGAGGCGAGCTGTTTCAGCGAACAGCATTGTCAGCGAGTCGAAAGGGAAAGTTAATGAGACATCTATATTAAAACATTAATGACTTTCGTGGGGGTCGACAAGACAAGGGTATGTAAGAGTGCCAGCAAGATCATTTGAGCAACGAGTAAGTGGGTATATTCAGTTGTCGTGACCCTTATGAACAAGGAAAACTTGCATTTACTGTGATATGGCAAATAATAATAATTATTATTTTTAGGAAATTCATAGATCCTTAGCACTTAGCTACGGCCCCTGCTCAGGACTAACTGTAACCTCCTAGAAGAGAAGTGAAAAAAAAACTAAGAAACAAATAAAAATAATAATGTGTACCTTGGACACTATTTACAAACATTGATCTAGCCCCAAACTAGGATTCCCTGTATCTTGGGTACTAGTCAACGATACATATACTTTTATATATTGTTGCGAGCGTGGGGTTCGTATTTGATAGAAAAGCACGAATTAATCCACTAAATAAAACACTCACTTTATTACCCAAATTACGCACTTACAATTCACACGAACTGTACTTAAAATCCACTAATTAAAACACACACACACTATTTCACTAATTATGCACTCACTATTCACACGAAGAGTCTTTCTCTCCGATTATCCTTGTACTAGCACTCGATCGCAGTTAAAATGAAACTAACTCGCGCCGGCCGTCGGCGCCTTTTATATCTCGAGGAGCCGCTCTGGACACATTGTCCACACATATCGCGAATATTCTAGTAAGGACCAGCGTGAATCCAATAAAAGCGTTGCCGAATTTTCATTAGGGTCCTTTTTACTCCAAGGTGTCCACCGGATGTTCCATCGTGAAATATTCTCAAAACATCTTTCACCCTTTTCTTTGGGACAACGACTTGCAGGTGAGCATCCTTCCCATTTGTTGATTCCCATTTTCTACATAGAACGCCATTATGCATAACCAAGCTATCCCATTGTGCCCAGTAGCTTTTTGTTACCGCACTCATAGGAGCTACATCACACCATCTTGGTTAAGGTGCGCCAGCATTAATCCAATCAAAAATGGGTCTCACGTCAGGGTCCTCTTGTTGCGCTTGCTGCATGATTTCATCACTCCACTCGTCGCTAACCGTATCAGTTCTTATCATTCGAACACATTCCTTGCCTTCTTGTCTTGAGCAATGTTTACAGTCGTCCGCACAAGGTCTACGTGATAGGGCGTCAGCATTTCCATGTGATTTCCCACTACGGTGTTCGATGATGAAATCATACTCCTACAGTTGTTCAATCCATCTCGCCACTTGTCCCTCGGGGTTTTTAAATTCTAGCAACCACTTTAAAGCAGAATGGTCAGTTCTGATACGAAACTTTATTCCCAGCAGGTATTTGCTGAAATGCTGTAACGTCTTGACAACTGCTAGCAATTCCCTCCGAGTTACACAGTAATTCCTCTCTGGTTTTGACAATGACTTACTGAAATATGCAATCACAACTTCGTTATCTCCTTTCTTTTGCGACAAGACACCTCCAATTCCAGTGTTACTAGCATCTGTATCCACAATGAAATCCTCGTCCGGGTCTGGATACTACAATATTGGCGTTTCACAAAGTCTTCCTTTAAGCTCGTTGAAACTTGACTCACATTGTTCGTTCCAATCAAATGATCGCTTTTCTTCCGTTAGTTGATGCAAAGGCTTTGCTATATCCGAGAAGTTCTTCACAAAACGTCTGTAGTATGAACAAAGCCCCAAAAAGGCACGTACTGCAGTCTTGTCTTTTGGCGTCGGCCAATCCTTCACGGCGCTAATCTTCTCAGGATCTGTCTGGATGCCGTCCTTCGAAATCACGTGTCCCAAGTAATTCACTTTACGTTTGAAAAACGAGCATTTCTTCGGACTGAGTTTCAGATTTACCCCTCGTAGTTTGCCTAACACCTGCTCTAATTTATTCAAGTGGTCGTTGAAGTCTCTACTAACGATAATGATGTCATCCAAATAGACCAAGCAAGTTTCTCCTAGAAGTCCAGCTAATATTTGTTCCATTAATCTCTCAAATGTGGCTGGTGCATTACACAGTCCAAATGGCATAACATTGAACTGCCAGAGTCCCTTGCCAGTAGAGAAGGCCGTTTCACGTTTACCTCAGATTCCCGGCAGCCTCTTATCCAAGAAATTTCTTGGCATGATCCGACCAGCGTTCCTTTATTGAGGACGCATTCCATGTCGCTTGGATTAAGGATCCTTACAAATGCTATAGATGCCGTGGTTACCATTGTACGGGCTGTTATCCACGGTTTATCAGCATCCAACCTCTCTACCACCACACAGCGGTGAGATTGCGGTATTGTGGAGTTCGGCAATTTCACTGGAACTAAAACCTGTGACCTTGTGAATGGTTCTCCTGGTACAGTAAACATTTCCATTTACTCCACCTTGTATAGGAATCTCATCAACTCCAAACTTTAGAACTCCAACCTTCAAGTCGATTTTTCCGTCATGTCTCCTCATAAAATCCAATCCAATAATGCAGTCGTCGACGATGTTAGCAACGATCATTTTATGCCAGTATTCTTTTTCACCTATTTTCACAGCTAACTCTCGTTCTCCTTGGACGGAAATGTACTGGCCGGTAGCAGTTTGCAGCTGGAGATGCCTAGGTCGGACTAGATGATCTCTGGTCAGGTGTCTCAGTAGCCGAGAGCTGATCACAGTCCGAGAAGCTCCGGTGTCTATGGCAAGGAGACATGGTATTCCACAGATTTCTCCATTGACAACCAGACTATTCCCTTCGTTTGCCTGTGAGATCATAATTGGGACATTTCGACCGCCAGCCAGCACTCGTCCCATAGTCCTGGCTTTTATTCGTTTCCCTGTTGGGGCTCTGACTCCACAGAGCCTAATATTTTTCTCGCCATTGGAGCGGGGTCTCTGTCCCTCCTAGTCCTTATTGGACAGCCTGACTGCAGGTGACCACGTTCTCCACAATGGTAGCAACGTGGCCCAAATTCGCGGCGGGAATCTACTGGCTTCGTAGTCGACACTTCTCGCACCCTGAAAGGCCTGGATGAATCCTGTCGTACAGCTTCCACCTCGAGAGCGTGGGCTACTGCATCCTTTAGGCTGCCATGATGTCCCAATCGCACGGCTGCCCTCACTTCCAGATCCCGGATCCCATCGATGAAGGCCTGCACCAGCATACTGTCCACAAAGGATGCTGACGTACGTTGATAGGCCTTCCTAACCAACTTCTCGATTTCCAGGGCCCACTGTTGTAAGGACTCGTTACGACCTTGTGTCCTGTCCTTTAACTGGGCTCGGTACACGTGCTCCAGGTGACTGTCACCGTATCGTGCCTCCAAGGCTTCTAGAAGGCGGTCGTACGTCCGGTCGTTTCCTAGAGCCTCTAGTATGGTAAGAGCCTCGTCGCGCAGCGCTAACGTCAGTGCTATCCTGGCTTGCTCCTTACTCCAACCATTAGCCTGGGAAACAGACTCGAACTGCAGCTTATAGGCAGTCCACGATGAGCTACCGTCAAAGGGAGGCACTTTGAACCTGCCGCCTCCGGACACCGATGCGTCGGGTACATAGGTACTTGGACCATTAGCCACTTTGATCTCAAGTTTTTGGAGACGGCTCTCACAGGTCTCAATTTTTTTATCGACATCATGGACACGACTCTCTAGTTTTTCATCCATATCGGCCAGTTTTTCCTGGACCTCGAACAACTCTCTCTTCCATTCGGTCGTGGACTCATGTACCTCACGAAGCATTCGTGCCTGTTCCTCCTGTTTTCGCGACTGTTCCTTTAGCTCTCTCGCTTGTTCCTTTAGGAGGACGAAGATAACGATGAGGTCTACTCCTTGTGCAGCTGGAGCAGGTGATTCCGACGTACCAAGCGTCGAGTCTCCAGACCCAGACGTTTAGCTTCGCGTCGTCACTCCTTTTGGCTCGGTTTCTCGTGGCATTAACGGCATTTTCTATCCCACTTCTGACACCAAATGTTACGAGCGTGGGGTTCGTATTTGATAGAAAAGCAGGAATTAATCCACTAAATAAAACACTCACTTTATTACCCAAATTACGCACTTACAATTCACACGAACTGTACTTAAAATCCACTAATTAAAACACACACTCTATTTCACTAATTATGCACTCACTATTCACACGAAGAGTCTTTCTCTCCGATTATCCTTGTACTAGCACTCAATCGCAGTTAAAATGAAACTAACTCGCGCCGGCCGTCGGCGCCTTTTATATCTCGAGGAGCCGCTCTGGACACATTGTCCACACATATCGCGAATATTCTAGTAAGGACCAGCGTGGGGGCTGAGAACATTCGAGACCATATATGTCTCTCTCTAATGGTGCACTCTCTGTCACTCCCTTCTCGAATGTTCCGAGTATAGCTATCTCTTGCTAGTAGCCCTATCTCTGTCGCACACTTCTCGAATGTTCCGAGTATAGCTATCTCTTTCTAGTAGTGCTATCTCTGTCACTCCTACCGGATATTTAGCCATATAACGATTTGTGCTTCAGAGGCCCATAAGGGGTCCTGAAAACGCCTGAAAACGGGTTTTCAGGTTATGGCGTCTTCTGATAGAGGGTGCCCTGAAACGGACTGAAAACATGTTTCAGGCGCCTGAAAACGACGGCAACTTGGGTGAAAATTCGATCTTTACATATGTGATAGAGCAACTTCTGAAACAGCCTGAAATGACTTTTCAGCCTGCTGAAAACGCCTCTAAAGCACTGAAATTGACGTTCAAAGTTTTGACCTAACCTACCGGCGCAACAATATATAGATAAATATTAAACTTAGATAGATAAACAACCAAGACTAGGGTACAAACATCCGTTCTCATCAAACAAATATTTGCCCCCACCGGGACTCGAACCCGGGACCCTTGGCTTCGTAGGCTCAGGGTCACAGCCGACTCGGCCATTCGGGTCGCCCCGTAATAAATAATCTAGCTTTGTCTAGAGATGTGTGGGCTCGAATCGTCCAGGGCTTTGCCCAGCGGTGGGGCAGCGTAGAGGCAACGTACAAAAACCAATAATGATAATAATAAATGTAGCACATTAATGTCCCCACGGAGGGGCACAGGCCTTTACCCGGATACGAGAGGATTGAGCCATATCCCAACACGCTGGGTCCTATATGGATAAACATCTATATATAGGAACTTACATTGATTCTGGCCCCACACTAGGCCTCGTGACGTATAAACACAAGGCCTGGGGGTTTACCACAACGTCTCATGTTGATTCAGTTTAAGGAACCTAATCCTAAACCTATCCGCAAAATAACCATGACCGTCTTGAAACAAGTCTTGCTACCATGTTAATAAAGCCCATTATACTGGGTATAACAGAAAGGTGTCGTCATATTTCTGGGTGTTATTAGGGACATAATTAACGAAATAGGACGAAACCGCATTGATCGGAGAAACTTTATTTTTCACCATACAAATCAATTGACCGCGCCGGGCCAAATCATATGGAGGAGTCAAACAAAGGTTGTCTGATCAAATCGGTGTTCTGTATGATGTCCCTAACAACACCCCAAATATGACTACACTTTTCTGTTACCTTATGCAGAAGGGGAAGCCAAGAGGGGATTTCGTGAGTTACTCGGATGCATCAGTTTAAGATATACCAGATACCTTTGGTCCTGTTTAGAAACTCCACTTAAGCTTTCCATCTAGAACTGCTCTGTTAGGGCGGTTACAGACAGAAAATAAGTCCATATAAGCGGGATTTGTACGAGCGCTTCAGATAACGTTTTGGTGAGTTAATTACGTTGATGCTGATAAGTGTACATTTCAATAAACAAGATTCCAGCATAACGCGACTTTTTATGAGCCCATCCTCTCCCTCACGTTACGCTAAAATCGTTAGATTTATTGAAAAGTATAGAAAATACATTAACAAAGGCAAAATTATCTCAAAAAACGATGGATGGATGGTGGGTTTAATTACACCCAAGTAAAGGATGTAATTAAAATCCCACTTGTAAGGACTTCTTTTGCCCTAATCGCGCGGCTCTACTTGTATATGAAAAGCTTCTAAGCAGGTTTCTCCCATATCTTAATCAGACGCGATCGGGTAACTCACAAAATAGCTTCGTCGGCTCCTGTACCATTAGGGTTTGTATGGTTTCATAAGTCTAGGTAAGTTTGTTGGATTGCTTGATACCTGAAAACCTAAGGCAACCAGGCAAGGTTTGTCGGATTTCAAATATTAATGCAAGTTGAGTTCTCTAGTCTTGACGTGTACGGTAACTTAGAACCTAATTTAGTAATTATATCATAGTAAAACTGATATATAAACTAGTGGTTCTTACCGGAACGGTTCTACGCATGTCCTACAAGATCACAGCCCGATAGCAGTCCTCACCACACCACACTGATCGCAGGATCGCTAACCAGCCCTTATCACTAATGGCTAACCGTAACTTAACCACAATCAACCGCCACATAAAAGCTCATTCCATGATAGACGCACTAGTTGCTCGACTTATTTTCGCTACATCCGCCGAAACAACAGCCTATAAAGGATACACTTCCACTTTGCATCGCGACAAGGGAAAATACCCCCTGTTTAGTGAACGTAAGAGATGACGGTGGTGGAAGTAATAATTTGGTGAGTATAATACACAATTCGCGCTAACGAGTCCACGATGTTAGTAGCCTCTTTTCATTTTCGGAAGGTTGCTGTGCCCATGGCGTCGGGATAATGCGGGACAGTCTCACAATGGCCGTTGATTATGAGGTGGAATAACCGCACGTGCGTGGTAAGCCTTTTTGGGAGCACCCAGTGTGTTTTGCGAAAGGTGTGTTTCGACGAAGACAAATGTTTGTGGAGCCGTCGTTATACTGCGAGAATGATATGATAGAACTAGGTGATGCCCGCAACTTCATCATCATTTACCGAGATAACATTACCCTCCCTCTGGTGCAGTCGGACAAAAAGTATCCTATTTGTTAATCTAGCTCATAAACTATGTCAGTGGTAAATTTCATTCAAATCCGTTTAGCCGTTTTAGCGTGATTGAGGCACAAACATCCAAACATCTTAACTTCGCTACTTTCACATTTATAATATTAGTTGGATTATTTCATTAAAATGTCTTGTTTGTTCACTTTATATACCTTTTTTTTTGTGTCCTGTCATTTGTGGTAAAAATGCCTGAAATAAATATATTTCATTGAATTGAAAACTTGGCTTCTAATTTGCCTCTGCCACTCCGTATGGGAAAAGGCGACCTCTGTGGAGTTGCGGTTCAAGGCTATGCCTCCAAATGAGAGGTCCCGGGTTCAAATCCCGGCTGGGGAGGGAAAAAAACATAAGTTTTGTGTGTTTATATGTGTGTGACGTCGCTGTTTCTGGTTCCCACGACACAGGTAATCCTAGTATGTGGCCAGAAGCAATGCATGTGCCTGTATATAAATGTTATTATTACATCAGTGGACCAAAGCTTGTCCATTTTTCCTTTTTCCATTTAAAAGTTGCTGTATCATTTATTTTGTTCAATAAAGTATTCTAAACTAAACTTCTAAGCTCTTACAAATTTTCATACTTATGACGAATGATTTTTTTAGATATATTAACATAACTTTGCGTCACGCCTTTTCCCATACGGCGTGGCAGAGGCACAATTATTCTCACATTTAGCCAATTATTCAATAAAATTCCGAAATTCCAAATGTCTTTATTACTGCAGATATTTACATATACTTACTTAGCCATCGTAATTTTTTGCCACTTCTCTACATTTGACCACTGTGGGAGAATAAGGGCTTAGAAACTCCCACAGATTGATTTTTAGATCTCTTTTGGAAATTGCTTATGCTTAACTAATCCAAAATATGTCATTATCATGATTAATAAGCAGGAAATTTATTCCTGCTTATTAATTATGATAATGATTATTCGCTGTTAATAATTTTGTAATTATTTAAATTACAAAATTATTAACAGCAAGGTCTGTGTTGAGCCAGATTTACCCCATACTGTCCAGTCATTTAAGTAATCTTGAACATTGTAATATCCCTTTTTCGACAAAGTCGCTTTAACATGGTTTTTAAATTGCTCAAATGGCAATTTCAAGATCTCAAGAAATACACCATATCTACCCAAATATCCCGATACCGATCCAGTCTCTGACAACTTGGCCCCTGGCCCCTGGGACAGGTGTAAATGTCCGCCGAAGATCATAAATCGTGCTTCCCCTACACGCAGGCCTAACAGCGATTATACGAGTATTTTTGTGTTACGTTTCGCATTTATTATGTACTAAAACGATTCCTTTTCGAGCCCTCTTGGGCACGAACCGGCCGTCCCTTATTTTTTGAGTGATAGAGTCGATTTTGACCCGATAAGTTTTGGGCTTTATTATGTTTCGACTATTAAGTTGTCAATTTGAGGTGAGGATTACTGGTACGGGTTTTTGTGAGGGTTTTATTGTGGTTATTATGAGGGGATGATAACTCTTGCTTACAAGATGCCTTGTTAGGGGCAACACGTTGGACATATAACAAGACCTCTATTATACAGGGTGTAACAGAAAGGTGTAGTCAATCTCTAAGGGGTTGTTAAGAAAGTCATAAATAAAAAAGTAGCCTATTAATATCCCCACCGAGGGGAACAGGGCTTTACCCGGCTCAGTGCGGGTCGTCGAGGGGTTTTACGACCACTACGACGTAGCGATAATGACCGGGATCTACAGCTTAAAGTGTCATCTGAAACACTGAACGTCCGATAATGTAATCAAGATAAATTAATTATCACATAGGTGAATTGTCAGTTCGAACCTGCATCTCCTGAGTGAGAAGCAAGCGTGAAACCCATTAGACCACGGAGCTCTCGAGAAGAAAGTCATACTGAATATAATTTTCTATGAGTCCGATTTGATCAGACAAACTTTATGTTTAACTTCTCCATATACTTTGGGCCGGGCCGACAGTATGTTTGTATGGAGAAGTGAAAAATAAATTTGCCCTGATCAAATCGGCTTCACAGTGCAAGTTTCTCAGAATGATCTCCCTTATACACCCCTAAATGGAGACATTTTTCTGTTAAACCTTGAACATGGAACATGCAATATTCCGTCTCCCTAGATTTTTCATCACCAATTTGTTCAGCCCACATCTAAAGTACACTTAAACTTAATTGTAAGTAAATAGTACATTTTCCCACGTGTTCGAAAAGGAACACACGAATCGAGAAGTTTACTGCACGAACCGAAGGCGGGGTCGTAGCGAGGGGTAAAAAGCCTTTCGAACGAATTAGGAATATAATTTTTCCGCCTGAGAACCCAAAATCAAGCGGCGATTTGGTGCTACTTTTAGCTCAGAAGGCAATTTGTCGGCGTCAGTTGTAACGTAACCTTCTTAGCGGCTCCTTTATCAATGATAAAGGAGCCGCTAAGAAGGCCGCGCGCGCTGGCCGCTTATTACTAATTTTGAATTACGAATCGACTCTTTTGTTTTTTTTTCATGGCCCGCGCCTTTTCTCGAAGGCTTCTGCAAGATTTCGAATACTGAAGACATGCTGAAATTGTCTTTTTCATTACTTTAATAACTACTTAAATACTGTTACTTAAAACGCGATTACGCATTATTAAAAGAGTTGCTGCTTTAAACAGGTATGTAAATAAACGTTATCAAAGTCTCAACCGCGCCTGTGAGAGGAGTCTGATCCTCGCCTAGGCGTTGGATGTGCTTGGATAGCCACTAAAAGAGTACAGCCTCAAGACCCTACTTACAAATTGTTCCTGTCCCGTCCGTCTGCCATTTCCTGACTCCTTGACCTGCAAACCTCTTCGTGCCTGCCTGCCTGTCTTCCCTTCCTGACTGTGCTGTTTTCCCCCATCTGTGTGGCCACCTGGTTGGTATACATCTACGGTTGAGGCCAGTACATTTACTCTCACTCATTTAACGGCTAAACGTGATCTGAACCAGCTCTGTTTGAAACCACACCCTGTTTTACTTATTGTTACTAGTTTACTAGTTTAATTCTCCGACCCAGCGTGGCACAGTTCTTAATTGGTTCTTCAGAAAATTAATAATGCACTAAACAAATACAGAGATACCTTTTTTACGAATTGTTTAATAGTCACTAAGTTAATTACCCTATTGCATAAATATAAGATAAACATAAGCATTTACATACAGATACATACATTGCTTCTGGCCCTACACTAGGATAATCTGTGTCGTGGGAACCAGAAACAGCGACGTCACTCACATATAAACATCCAAGACCTGTTTTTTTTTATTTTTCACCCCCAGCCGGGGATCGAACCCGGGACCTCACGCATGGTAGGCAGAGCCACAACCGCTGCGCCACAGAGGTCGTATTCATTGAATATTTATTATTAAATTCTTAACTTCATATTATTATACAAATAAAAGCGCGATGAACCACTCCCCCCGCCCGCCTCCCTTGCTTTCAAAGGCATTCTCATTTGTCTTAAGAACGTTGTACCGAACCTATTACAAGTGACATAGAGACTTAAATCGTATTTTAATGCTGCATGATAGAACTGTACACTGTAACTCTCAACTTGTAATAACGCCAACAACATTAATGTTTATTCGAAGTAAAGTTTGAACCTATTAAGATGGTGCGAAATTGCTCCTAGACGCAATTATTAAGAGACATAATTACGGTAAGAGTATTAACTAGGTGAATTAACTGTGAAACAGGAGGCGGTGGGGTTATATAGAGCGTTGGGGTGAAACGGGTTTAGAGGCTATAACAACTGGTTCCAGCTATCCTATTGATTCGAATGGTAGGCTCTATATTATACTGGATGGAAAATTGTTGTTTTGATTGAGATTTTGATACAGAATTTAAAAGGCACTAAAGTGAGGCCTGATTATCGTATGATCTTCGGGTGTACGGATAAGGATCCAGGTGTTTTTGTTAGAATAGCCTAAAAACAAACAAAAAACATGGCGTCACTCCTTTTTCCGTACGAGGTGGCAGAGGCATTACTTGTCCACCTTTAGCCCGTGCTTCAATTCTCGAACAACACTATTGCAGTACCTACAATAATTATGTTTGTAGAAGGTAGGAATCTCCTGATACAGGTATTATAATACTTAAAAGGAGATCCCATGTCTGTTAAACCTTAATTCTTATTATGAAATAAACAAATTGTATTTAAAATAAAATAATGTAACTTAGTTTTACTGAATGTACCTAGTTAGTGAACCCAATTCTTTCCTGGACTCTGTTGTTGTTGTCTTTAATACCCCGGACGTATAGAGGGGCTTAACAGCAATTTTACAAAAAGCCCTGTCTTAAAAATTTATAGTCACACACCGTAAAACAATGCTCAAATATGACTCCTGTCAGTTGTATCTCGGTGGTTAATGATGAAGCCGGAATATAAAGCATTATTACAAGTTGGCAGTCAGTCACCCCATCGTCCGGAGCTTCCCAAGTTCTAATAACGTTTTACAAGTTTGGCCGCAGAGAAACTTTTCAATTTCAGCAATCTGCGCCGCGGTGTAAGTTAAACAGGGTTTTAACCCGGTTTGAGTTTGCAGCGGGTTAAGTGCGGGGGCTGTTATGAAATTGTTGCCACATGCTATAGATGCGTACAGGGTCTGTTTCATTGGCAATAAAAAAAACAAGTATTTTTATTTCCACAGACAGAAATAAAAGTAGAAAGAAATAGAAAGCGCATTAATTCAACTGTCAGAATACACAAAACACAGCAAAAAGATATAAACAAAAAAACATGTAGGAAATAAAAGACGAAGAACATACACCTGAAGACAAAACACAGTAACAAAATGGGGATAGTGTGAGGTGTGTATCCCAACAGCGGAACGGCTCCGTCTCAGCATGGGTTACAGGACTGATATTCTGTCGGTACCTTTTGGGGAATGAATAAATAAGTGTGAGTAGGTGTTAATAAACCTACATATTATACACTGACGAGCAATGAAAAAGTTCCAGTGACGTAGCACCAAATTACTCCTCAACGGGAAAGGCTAGCTTAATGACGCCGTTTGCAATATCGAAGTACGCTGTTAAATGTATCAGAATATTACCAATTAAAAACGTAAATATTGTAAAAATTGTATTGGTCCTATGTCTTAGGAGATATTAAGGTTTTTGTCGGCATTTTGTGGGTGGAAATTTTTCATTGATCGTCAGTGTATTTAATCACTATGTCAGAATAAAAAAAAAATAAAAAAAATGTTTATTTCCATAAGAAACACAGGTTACATTTGGAGATTGTCAAATCTTAAACTAACACATAAATAAGATATAGGGAAATATAGAACTCAATTTGAATTCCGTCACCTCAATGTTTTAGATGCTGGAGGCAAAGAGGCGACTAGAAACCTCAAGCTTTATACGTTATTTTTTACAGAATTGGAGCACACACCTTCCCAAGCTTTCTTGTCTTTTACAAATGTACAGGAAGAGAAGCTATTAAATAAATCATATGAATATAATACTACAAAAATAAAATTAATTTATTAAAAACATATATTACAAAAGATTACAAAAGAACTCGTAAAGACCACGCAACGAAAACGATCAATTTGGGTCACGTGAGTTGTTTGTTTGGTGAAATCTCTTTACTTGGTTTTGTCAAAAAAGATTTTATTATTAAGACAATATGACAGGCGGTTTTTGGTGTTTGTTGACGCCGAGACCGACTCCAGGTACATCATGACTGAACTAATTAATTTAATTCGATATAGTATTCAAATCGATGGCAACGGGACAGGAGCTCACAGATGTCAATATAATTCGTTAGTTAAGTAGTATGAGAGGTATGTTTTTTTTTCATACTTGTCAAAAGTATGTTCAATCTAGAGACTTCGAAACTACTTTTTTTATTTTTTTGGAGCATGTTGTTAAAGGTAAACCTAATATCGTTGGTTTATAAATCGCCCAACCAGATAATATGTAGTTTCAGGGTGGTTAATACGTACCGCCATTAATAATCTCCCTACTACCTTTTTCATTCGGAATTTTCCTTTTATGTCGCTTTCAATCGTGATAACTGTATTACCCTTTATCGGGGGAAGTATATGGGTCCAGGGGCTACCTTATTTTGATCGGGGTATTAATAGAGCTCCGTGGTCTAATGGGTTTCACGCTTGCTTTTCACACATGAGATGCAGGTTCGAAACCTGACCATGTACCAATGAGATAATTAATTTATCTTAAGTAGTACATTATCGGACGTTCACTGTTTCGGATGACAAGTAAGCTGTTGGTCCCGGCTTCTATCGCTACGTGGTTAATGGTCGTAATACCCCTCCACCAAACCGCACTGAGCCAGCGTGGTGGAGTATGGCTTAATCTTACTCGTATCTGAGTATAGGCCTGTGCCCCTCGGTCACAACATTAATGCGCTACTTTAATTTATTATACTGCCTTTGAGTCCTGCATCGTGTTAAGGGTATTCATAACGTTGTTATTTCACCTATATTTATATAATCCTCAGCATTACGTCACAACTTTTCACAGGAAAATAGGGATACTATTCAAGGTAGTAGGAATAGACCCTTTATTTGGGTTGGTGATTAACAGTGGGGGAGAAACTATTTTCTGTCATATCACTATTTTGTAAAAAAAAAACATCATATTCCCAAAGCTGCGGCAGAGGGATATCCTCCTGCTACTGTATCAAAATGCAGTATTGATTAAACATATGTTTATTTATATAAGGAACTAGGTATACAGTAATATAACCAATAGGTATGTGACCACATTATTTAACTCGACATTGAAAAATAAAAAATAAACTAATAATTAGCCTTATAAACCGCCCCGGGACATTTCCGAAAGGAAAGGTTCATGACGCTGGCAGCTTTTCCACGCTGGAGATCCCTTTCATCAGAAATGCCCCAGAGCGGTTGAAAAACTAGCTCAACGCGGGCACAATTTTGAATAGTTGTTATGTTAGGTTTATTTTTTTGAATTTCTAAAAACTCGGCTTTTATTCATAATTCTTTTTTGAACAGATATATTTTTCAAGTAACAAGAAGATGTATGTAAAAAGGCGAGCTTATCTCTAAAAAGATATTTCTTCCAAAAGAACAAGGCATTAAAGGAAATATTATTATAAAAGGGTATATAGGCAGTACACAATAACTAGTCTAGATAAAATGCCTAGGAATAAATTGAATACCTATAAAACAAAATCATTAACTACTAAATTAGTACCGATACGTACTCCATATACTTTACATATAAATACATGCAATAACTAGTACCTACGAAAGATAGACTTAGTGCTCTTTAATACGTGTCTTAAAAGAGAAAAGAGTGGGACTGTCTCTTATAGTGCAAGGAAGTGCGTTCCAAGCGTTCCGTTCCGTTTTCTAAGCGTATTTGGATTTAATAATAATACCTTGGACACTATTTACACACATTGATCTAGCCCCAAACTAGGATTCCCTGTATCTTGGGTACTAGACAACGATACACATACTTATATAGATAAATATTATACTTAGATAGATAAACAACCATGACTAGGGTACAAACATCCGTTCTCATGAAACAAATATTTGCCCCCACCAGGAATCGAACCCGGGACCCTTGGCTTCGCAGGCAGGATCACTGCCGTCTCGGCTATTCGGGTCGTCATTTTATCACGCTTTTTATCGAGGATCTTAATATAAAACAGTAGGTTGTAAATAAACACGTTAATTAGTCAGAAGAAAAACTTATAACACGATAAAATAATAATATTCAATATACTCTACAGGAAACTAGCAGCATTTTGTGTTTTCTTTTTTTCGTCCATCTGTACAGGCAAAGTCCTCCGGTCATACAGCCAACCGTTATTTATTTCTTCGGTTTATATGTGTGTGGTTCCTGTTTGAACTTTTTACACGTGTATGGTGCTGCAAGCGAATGTTTCCTTTGTAAAGTCCAGGCACTGCCATCAACATAGTGGCTGGTACGAGGGCATCCCCAGTGCAAACTAAGCGAAGATTACAGAGAAGCGAACCATTAATCAAGTCAGGCTGAGGGCGGGACTGAAGCCCTAGAAACGAGCGACTAGCTCTGTTCTGATATTTATCAAATGCTGAAGTTACAGGGCTTGGAGGTTTTCTTTACTCTGAATGAAGATTTTAACGAAGTAATCAACGAATTTTACCGTTCGAAGGATTTAAGAAATATTCATTACATTTAGTCACCTATATTCTATCTGTAAGTTCCTATAATTGGCTTTGTATTACTATCTAAGACTAATATCATGTTTTTGCAGCTGTTGGTACTCCTTAAGTATAAGTTAATAAATAAATATAAATTGTCTGAATTATCTGCGAACATTCGCTCGAAAGTTGTTCTTAGGGTTCCGTACCCGAAGGGTTCCAAATGGGACCCTATTACTAAGACTTCGCTGTCCGTCCGTCCGTCCGTCCGTCTGTCACCAGGCTGTATCTCAAGAACCTAGCTAGCTAGAGAGTTGAAATTTTCACAGATTATGTATTTTTGTTGCCGCTATAACAACAAATACTAAAAAACAGGATAAAATAAATATTTAAGGGGGCTCCCATACAACAATACCACATACAAACTAATGGATGCACCTGGTTACGTACATGGAGTGTGAAAATAACCGCACCAATAACTTTGTAAACAATATTTTGCTGTGTAAAATCCAAACTATTCACTCCACCCCATCGCTTCCATTGAACGGTGGTACGGAACCCTTCGTGCGCGAGTCCGACTCGCACTTGGCCGGTTTTATTTGTATATTCCTGGCGTAAGTTATCTATAAAATGAAGGAAACTCTATCTCAAAGGGATTAGGTGGAAATAATCTGTCCTTCGTAGATTCTATTAAACTTTTAAGATTATCGAAGCGACAACACGAACCTGTGCACATGTTGTCAGACACGATGTTGATGCAACAAATAAGGAAATCCGATCGCACTGCAAATACGATACATCAAAGGAAACTTTATACATAGACTAAAAGTATTTGGATTAATTTTCTATTTTAACTACAAGGCAAAATAAAAAGTTAATGCAAATTCTTTTCAGCTCCATTTTTTGAGCTGCATGAGTTTTCGCATACAATTTTGAAACCAACTATTTTAGTAGTTTATGTGACTGATACATAACTGAGGGCATCCAAACTCGTGAGTGGGTTTATGAAACGAGCCGAAGGTGAGTTTCATAATAATATCACTCAAGAGTTTTAATGCCTAATTATGTACAGTTACATACACTAGTTTATCTACACGCATATCATAAGCTCTTTTTGATGCGTTCAGGAACCGCATGTTCAAATGGCATGGTGGCATTGATAATTGCTCCCCACTTGTTTAGATTTTCACAGCCAAACTAGGGGCGGCACGCAGGCGGGTGTCGGCGTTCGAATTTTGAATGTCATAATCTGTCGAAAATTGATTCATCATGGTCATAATGTATCAATATTAAGATAAGAAATTAGTTTTTACCAAATAGTTTTACATTATGCTGGTCTTAACGTGCGGTTTTTAGACTCAGTAAAGAGTGTTTATGATACGTGTGTAGATAAAATATATTAGAGATGGGAGGGACACTTGGCTAGACGAGAAGACGGACGGTGGACCAAAGCAGTTACAGACTGGTGGCCACGGGGAGCGACAAGGCCAGTGGGCAGACCACCAGCCCGATGGTCCGACGCATCAAGTCGTCGGGATCCCACTGGGTGCGATTGGCACAGGACCGGAGAGATTGACGCTTTATTGAAGAGGCCTATGCCTAGTAGTGGATCGATGTGGGCTGAATATGATGATGATGATGAGGAGTGTCTAGGAATATAGAAGGTATGTAAAAGTTAATAAAGAAATTTATGACGACCTCTGTGGCACTGCGGTAGTGGATGTGCTTACAATGCGAGAGGTCCCGGATTCGATCCCCAGCTGGAGATAAAGAATAAAAATCTCAGGTCTTGAATGTTTATATGTATGTTATGTCGCTGTTTCTGGTTCCCACGACACAGGGTATCCTAGTGTGGCGCCAGACTGTACATAAATGTTTGTGTTTTTTAAATAAAAGTATTTTTGTGGGAGTGCACTGTACAAGCGCTCTTAAAGACGAACTTCCACTTTCATCCAAGTTGACCTTTTGAAGTAAACAATCAAAATAATGTCAGATTAACTTAGTTTTACTTTGACTTTCGTAGAGAGTTTCACACTTTCGTCGTGTAATTTGTTCACTTTTCATGAAATTAAACTTTACTGATTCGAAGCCTACGACTCAATTAACGTATAGTCATCGATATTTGCCAGTGTTATGCTGAACATCAGCCCAACTGCGCTTCCACCACCCCAAATGGAAAAAGACAAGACGTCATTTTGTTTGTTAATGCCGATCTCAGTCTCAATCCAAGTGCCCCACAAAAACTGTCATAATCAAATTCGACTTAACCTCATAATCGCCACGAACCAAAACAAAGGCTTAACCCATTGAGGGCGATTATGCAAAACCTTCCCGCGGAACCCTAATTAACATTCCTATAAAGAAAGCCTCATTTGCGTAGATTCAATGAAGCATCTCCTTCGGTCGTTACGATTATTCGAAGCAGTTAGAGAGTACCCAAAAATTCCCAAAAAAAGAAGTAAGAGAACAATTTCGACCTGAAAATCGACTGGAGTCTGTTGAAAAGTGTCAATTTTCCCATAAACGATCTGTTATTTTGACTGAGTCTATTTGGCTGTGGTTCGGAGAAAGCCGGCGTTTAGTTCCTAAGTTCCTTCAAACATGTTTATTTTCGGTGTCAATGCTGGAAGAGTTAAGGCCAAAACCCAGAAAATAAATGCCTATTCTATTCTTTTCAACTTTGGTAATTCTGACGACGATGGACCTGCAGAAACACCATTATTTCAAAGCCTCGTGTTAAGCGGGGTTCAACTCGACAATGATAACTATAAATAAAATTAAGAAACCTCACATAACTTTAGAACTACTGAACCGATTCTTACAAAATATATCAAAGAGCCATCGCAGTAAAGACGACTTCTATGGCGCTTCGGTTGAGGCTCTGCCTACCATGCGAGAGGTCCCGGGTTCTATCCCCGGCTGATTATAAAAGAAAAAAAATCCCCAGGTCTTGGATTTATATGTTTAGTTATATGTTTATATGTTTCCCAGGTTTATATGTGTGTGATGTCGCTGATTCTGGTTCCCACGACATAGGGTATCCTAGTGTAGGGTTAGATGTGTATGAAATTTAAAAAAATCTGCAAACAGCTAAAGAAGAAGAAGAAGAAGCTATAGAAGTCTAGATCCTCAAAAAAATTCACACGTTTTGAAAAGTTTCCAACTGCAAAACAGATTTTTACAAAACATTTCTAAAAACTACCGCAGTGAAGTCTGCTATCAACTACAAAAATCAGCGCTAAAGTCCGTCCACTCGTTTGACCGCTATTCCTGGTTAAGCTGATAACTTCCAAACTACTAAACTGATTCTAACATAACAACTAAGAACCATCGCAGTGAAGTCTCCTTCCAACTACAGGAAACCGCATTAAAATCCGTTTACCCGTTTGACCGCTATTGTTTTTTTAAGCTGATAACTTTCGAGTTTCTGAACTGATTTCCATAAATCGGTTTACTACAATCCGTGACCACAAAGGTGCCATGGACACACACACCGACAGACGCTTCAAACTTATAACATACTACTTTTGATCGTTGAGGGAAAAAAACATGACGTGGTTAGTTGACCTACAAAACATAAAAGCGGCCAGACATTTTGTTCAGTTTCCCTTGCATCGCACTGTACCAAGTCAAAAAGCGCTCATAACAATTTTATGCCCTTTTTTTTCTAGTTTTTTTTTGTTGTTCTAGACAAAGTAGGAAGGGACATCAGAGTACAACAGCGTTTTAGCAAAATTGTCCGTTTTGCAGATTTCAAAAAAGCTAGTAGCGTTGTCTGAGGGCTGTTTATTTTTTCTGACAGGTTATTAGAGGTGATGTGTACACGCTGACCGTTTCCAAGACAGAGGAGAACCTTTCAAGAATGGAAAAGGTTAAGATCCTCCAAACAGCTTCGAAACAGCTTATGTTCCGGCCGCTTTCGTAAATTTTTACCTCATCTTTCTCATATTCCAGAGTAGAGGAAGCTTGATCACTAACTACCCTTGTTCACGTACTTACAAATATATGTGATAGATTTGCAGTACTCCACATTAATATGAGCATTGAAAATACGTGACAGGACAGTATTGTAAGGTACCACCCAGCGGTTGTCATGTTTTCACCAGTTCATAATAGTATTTTATCTGACAGTTACCTAATGAAAGCCACACGAGTATTTAAATGCCTCATTATGTACAGTTACTGACACTGTTTCAAGCTTGTTTTGTTTTTCAGAGCTGTTCGAAATTTGAATGTACAGAACATCGGATTCGATGTTATTATGAAACAATAGTTGCATTTTCACAACAAAACAGTTTATCCATAAGCTGGTCATTATTTGCAGTTTTTGAACGCATCATAGAGGGTTTATGATATTATGTGTAAACAAACACAAATAGCTGCACATAGGCACATACATTGATTCTGGCCCCACACTAGGATACCCTGTGTCGTGGGAACCAGAAACAGCGACGTTACACAAATATAAACATCCAAGACCTGAGTTTTTTTTGTTCAGTATCCCCAGCCGGGTATCGAACCCAGTACCTCTCGCATGGTAGTCAGGGCCACAACCGCAGCGCCACAGAGGTAGAGAGCGAGGGGTGTGTAGATTAAAACAATAAAACGCAACCACACCAATAATTAATTCACGTGGGAATTCCCAGCAAGAATTTTCCATCGCATCAGACACTCGCCGGCCTCCACGGGCGCGAGGCCGTAAAATAATACAATGTCACGCGCTAACTAGCACGAAATTTCCAAAAAGAATGATAAAACGCAGCGAGCAACCGTTTTTTCGAGCATCCGAATGCATAAATTTTTCCGCGGCGCCCCATTGTTTCCCATTCCTCTTGTGTTAACATTTCACATTGATTTTTAACACTGCACAAACACGTCTCGGAATCCATTTTGGCATGGCACTGTCCACTGGCACGCAGCCAGCGATGGCACAATAAAGTATGGGAAATTCGGTGTGTTTCTAAAAGCCTTTTCGACAGCTCTTCTCTTGCTGTTGTTGCGAACGAAAGCGGTTCTTAAGCCATCGAGGTACAGATGACGGAGGCGATAAGTGGAAGTTTGTTTGATACTGTGAGTGAGTGAAATGGCGAGACTGAACTTGCGTAGTGGCAGTGTTTCAACGGAAGAAGGATGGATTTATGTTTTTGAGAAATAAATTATTGAATGCCATGCCACCAGTCAGTAACCTACTTTTTACGTATAAATTTTAGATTGTTTATTATTGTATAAAACATTAATTCCCCCATCGAGGGGCACAGGCCTTACCCGGATACGAGTACGATTAAGCCATACTCCATCACGCTGGCTCAGTGCGGGTTGATGGAGGGGTTGTACGACAACTCCTACCAAGACGCGATAGTAGCCGGGACCTACAACTTAACGCGTCATCCGAAACACTAACCGTCCGATAATACTTAAGATAAATTAATTATCTCATTGATACATGTTCAGGATTCGAACCTGCATCTCTTGTGTGAGAAGCAAGCGCGGAATCCATTAGAACACGGAGCTCTTTCTCTTCTTATTATTGTATACTCGGGTTAAAATATTATAATAACTACACATTAACTATAGCATTTTTCTGACAACTAATGTGTGGTTAATAGACTGCTGATGATGACAAGATAAATCTAAATTTATCTAAATCCTTCCTCCTCAACGCTGCACATTATCTAAAAAACTCCTGATGGCTGATGGACACGAAGACCAGTTATTATCTCGGGCCTAAGAAATCCACAAGACGGATTCCGAGCGCCGGCATTTCCCTAAGTTTCGCGGAGTTAATTAAAACTTGATGAAAATTTCACCGAAAAATTATGTTAACGATCCCTGGAAACAAAGAGGAAGAGAGCAGGTGAGAGAGGGGGTTCCGTCCAACAATAATGCTTGATTTTAGCGCTTGAAAGTGAAATGTTGACGACGTGATCGTTATGGAAGCCATTCAAATTGTTCCTTTCAAACAGATAAACAATGAACTTCGAGGAGTAACAATATCTGCGAAGATATTATACTGAAAGTTACTCGGTTTTGTAGAAGTTGTGGTTGTATTTGAGTTTGTTTTGATAAAGTTTTGCATCCAATATTAAATATCTCAACCGCTATGGGATATAAACTTCAATTTGACCTATTTAATTTGGGTATACTCGTGTCAATTTTACCGCCTGGTTACATTTCATTACATCCTAAATAATATTTAGTTTGAAGGTTTTTTTTCTATTAAACGCAACTTACGAGTATTACGCCATCGTATATTGCAGAGTTATAGATTCTTCAATGGACTTTAAAGTTCCAACTTGCTCACGAAACAATAAACTTAACTATTAATTGAAACGTTTGAATTCCTCTCTAAAGATACGTATATATTTCAAGTCTTTATCGATCTGTCTAAATCCGCATCCGTGCAACTCCATTACTCTTGCAATTGCCCTTCATGAGCGCGCTTCATAACATGTATTTTCACCGTCATTCTTCACCATTTGACACAACATCGTCCAGTCGCTCTGTCTGTTGTAAATTCTAGTTTGGTTGAAGAGAGTTTGCGAATGGAAACTGCTGCTGCCACATCAGTATTTGTCATGGCCGACTCTGCACCGCAATTCATTTACTGACGCCAGCGCTGAAGCGAGTGTATTGGGCTGGCGCTCAGCTCAAACCATGGCTATTTGTTTGATTGAAACTCTGGCCGGGCAATGCACCTGCGGTGGTTAGATAGGTCACTAGTCTTTGGAACAGGATCGTTCGCTGTCAAGCAATCTAAACACAAATAGCCGTATAGCATTCGGATTTACTAGCAATTAGTCCGAGGATTTTAATCCTGGGTTACCCTGTTTTCATCAATTGCATACCAACTCAAGATTCAACGATATATCGTTGAATTGTCCTGATACTTAACAACAGAACTGGATTTCAAACGAATCAATCAATTCTACCGGCTTAGCTATACATGTCGTTACCCGATCATAAAATTTATCATTTCATGAACTGGTCAGCTAGTGTTTAATTTCATGAAAATACGTCATTCTAAAAGCATTTATCTACACACGTATCATAAACCCTCTTTACTGCGTTCAAAAACCGCACGTTAGGATCAGCATTATGTTAAACTACTTGGTAAAAACTCGTAAAGTATCTGGAAAACTACACATTATGGTCATTATGTGTAGTTTTTCTACATTCAAATTTCGAACGCCGGCGCCCACCCGCGTTCCGTCCCTAGTTTGTTTGTGAAGTTGGTACTGACATTAAAATTTCGAACGCCGACGCCCGCCTGCGAGAAGTTGGTACTACAGAACAAGTTAAACAATTGCAGAGCCACAATGCCGGTCAAACATGCGGTTCCTGAACACATCAAAGAGAACTTATGATATGTGTGTAGATAAACTAGTGTATGTAACTGTACATAATTAGGCATTATGCAGCAGTCACATAAACTACAATTTTATTCAGAACTACATTGTGTTATATGTATTAAAAATGTCGAACTAATACGGAATCTACTTATCTACCGAATCAATGTAAAGCATCCTTCGTGTTCACGAAGCGAGATGCTAAGCTCGTGATCCTGTGATGTATGGAGGCGCGGGTTGATCCGACGATAAGTCAACAATTATGATGCGTCAGCACAGTGTAGTGGCGCGAATACAACTACTTGTAGAGGCAGGAATCGCTGATAGAGAGGGTAGAGTTGCTACTTGCTGTTTCATCCGCCCCTTTATATTGTCTGCCTAAACCAACATTTACTAAGAAGGTAAATAAAGGGTGCAAGACACAAATAATTGCAACACAATATCTTGGAAGTGAACGTACCTACCCGAATTTATAGATACTTTTCTTTTTCTCAGTTGAGTCCAAAATTAATAAAGTTTCTTCCGATAGCAGCTACAAAGGGAGTTACTTATTTTTGAAAGCCTCATTGTAAAATGGATCCTTTGAAATATTGAAGTGGACTTTTCCCTCTTCAGTATTTCTTTTTTGTTTTGCTTTCTGTCTTGATTTACACTAGACCAGTAGAAATTTTATCTTTATAGATTTAGAGTGTAAAGGAGCAATCTTTGACATCAGCATATGTATGCATATGCTGCATGGTTCACAAAGTGTGTGGATTTTTGATCTGCACTGCTGTTTTGCCTTGCTGCTGGACATTGGAATTATCAGATAAAGTAATTTAAAAAACATTGTAGAATGTATTTACCTACTTATCACCGATTATAACCTCTCGACTAACAGCCCTGTTCACAAATTCACGATAGTGCAACCGCAAGCCAGAAATTAGCGGACGATCGCTCACGGCCGTCACTCCGCCACCGAGCGCATCATCAATCGATGTCTGACCTGCGTTCGTTTGTGTAATTTGAGTTTCGCTGAGAAATTGTTCCCTAGAAGGTATACTTAGTGAATTAGTGTGACGATAGTTCTAGAAACACCATAAGCTTTATAAGTATTTGGACTACGCCTGGAGATAATCTTACAATCCGTTAAAATAAGCCTTACCAGAAAAGCAACTAGAAATCAGCTACATACTAAAATAGATTTACTATTCAAATAGCAGTTACTATTCAACGTTACGAAAACTGGACTCATGACGTTTTAAATAAAATTTTGAATCTAAAACGGCACAGTGGCAGCACAGTGGCATCACCAGGGCTTAAGGTACTAGGAATTCATAAGATCTAAAGTGCCCTTGCCATTATCACATTGTATTTCGGGATCAACGACGATTTGTTACCTGCCAAGTACAATTTGGCGCACGAGTCTGTAAGATAAGTTGATAGAATTGGAGACAATTGGTGTAAATAAAGCGACGATCATGACAGGACTGTTCTCGCTGTTATTAACTACTGAATAGGGCTCCATATTTTAATGCAACAACATCGGCAGGCGAAAATTATGAACTAGGAAGCATGAGTTATCAGCAGACGCATCTTTTGAGGATGTCGCTTGCTCGCAGACACTGAATTATACCATGTAGGTACTGGGCGAGCATAAACCCGTGTGCCTATGCCGTACGCCCAGCAAAAAAATATCTCCGAGACGATTTCTGGTATACTTATGGCATAATTAGTAGGTCGGACATGCGCTGGAAATGTCGGAGATATTTCAAAAATTCTCGGTATATAGTTTTGGAGTTATTAATGAAAAACTGTTTATGCTAATAGTAGTTTATGTGACTGCTACATAATGGAGGGCATTAATTCGGCTCGTTTCATAATAATATCACTCGAGAGTTTTAATGCCTAATTATGTATAGTTACATACACTAGTTTATCTACATACATATCATAAGCTCTCTTTGATGTCTTCAGGAACCGCATGTTTGACCGGCATTGAGGCTCTGCAGTTGTTTAGCTTGTTCTGTTCTGTAGTAACAACTTCACAGACAAACTAGGGGCGGCACGCAGGCGGACGTCGGCTTTCGAAATTTGAATGTCATAATATTACACATTTTGGTCATAATGTGTAATTTTTCAGATAAGAAATGAGTTTTTACCAAGTAGTTTAACATTATGCTGATCGTAATGTGCGGTTTTTGTACGCAGTAAAGAGGGTTTATGATATGTGTGTAGATAAAAATATAAACGGATTGATGATGAAACTTCATTATCATCATCATCATCAGCCTCTCAGGGGACCCACTGTTGGGTATACACTACAATGTTATGCCAAAGAAGAAAGTGAGTTAGCAGAACTCAGAGCCGCGACGTCTGAGTTACTTCAGCTACAACGCCAGAATGCGGAATTGGTGGGCATTCTAATTGAGAATGAGGAGAATGAGACCAGCAAGGACGACGAGCCTACATCACTAACTTTGGTCTCAACTCCCCTCAACGAGAGTGTTGCAGCGTCCACCGCTGCCCCAATTAAAAAACAGCGTCGCCGTCGTCGACGAGGAGGCACCTCGCAGCTCAACAGCGCGAGCACCGCGCCGCTCGCTGTCCCTGCTGAGGCGTGTGTCATGCCGCAAGCTGCCCCGAGGGCCGCGCCGTTCGCCGTTGCGCACGTTGCGACGTTTGCTGCCGCGAATGCCGCGCCAACCGCCGCCACGTGCATCAAACCGCACTCCAACACGTGTGTCCCGCCACTCACCTCCACTCGTGTACCGCCAGCTACCAAAATATGTGCTCAGAGAAAAACTCTGTTGTTCTCCGACAAAGTAGGTGCAGGATTTGGGCCTCTATTACATAACCGGCTTAACCAAAAAGTAACGAACATTTGCTGTCCAAATAGTTCATTTGTAGATCTAGTGAAGATGATTAGTCGCGGTATCTATGATGAGTACAGCACTATTGTAATTATGGTAGGAAATCATTCAAACATTAGTCGGAATGATTTGAATAAAAGTGTTGAAACACTTCTAGACTTACATAGTAGGATGAAATGCAAATTTATACTATGCAATTTTCCATATGCCTGTAATTTGACAGAACTACAGAACAAATCTGTGCATAGAATGAATATTCATTTATTTAATTTAACATGTCATCACAGCGATGCTATTTTAGATTTCGACATTAATAAATTTATGCATAACTTTACTCTGACACAGGATACATTATACCTGTCTAATAAATATAGAAAATTAGTAGCTACATTGTTAGCTTATAATATATGCGACGCAGCTATAGTTGGTTTAACCAAGTTCAACTTGACATCAGCTTATGTTAAGAGTAATATGACACGCACCCCTATTGGGAATTCACCTATTAATTATACTTTGCATGCAACATTGGAATCTGTTCCAAGTAATTTAAATTAGTTCATAAGACAATAGAGGAAATCTCTAGCATACAAGAGCCACTAAATATGTCGAAATGTAAGCCCCAGTTAAATATTGCCCCACAATACATCCAAGGGCTACCTGGCAAAGAACTTGTATTAGAATTATTTCTAAAAAATTCTGACATTGATATTATTTGTGATAAAGAACACTGGTTGAAGGAAAATATGATGTCTTTTAACATAAATAATTACAAAATTGTCAGTTGTTACAATAGAAAGACTGCTGATAGAGGTGGTTCTTTAATCTTAGTGAAAAAAAATATTAAGGTGAAACAACGGAAAGATATTCTTGCACTTACTGTTGAAAGACAAATAGAGGTATCCTGTGTTGAGTTAGATAGCCATATTATTGTTTGTGTCTACAGGCCACCGAGGGATGAAAAAGGCCATGGCAATTTCGAAATATTTGAGAAAATTATGGAGGAAGCCCTCATTAAACTTTGTAATAACAGAAAAAAGTTAATTATTTGTGGCGATCTTAATGTAGATCTGCTTGTAGATACAACACTGAAGCGACGATTAATAACTCTGTTCCAATCATTTAATTTATGTCATGTATTTCTAGAGCCGACTAGAATTACACTTACCAGCCAAACTTGCTTAGATAACGTTTTTTGTGACTGTGCATTCAAAAGTAAAAGTGTTATTAACTGCTTACCTTCCGATCACAGTGGTCAAACAGTTTCAATCCCAATTGCTATTAAGGATAAGACTGGTCCATCATTTTATAGGCCTATTACATCCCGTAGACTAGAGACATATACGAAAAACTTAGATATAAATTTGCCAGTACCGGATTTTAATGAACAGAACCCAAACAAAATCTACTCAGACTTCTTCAACATTATTCAGACAGAATTCAATAAAGTTTTCAAATTAAAGAAAGTCAGTGACTACAACGGTAAATCTAAATTTAATGACTGGGCAACGTTTGGAATTCGTAAAAGTAGAGTTATCTTGTATGACCTTTATGATCAAAAAACCTATAACTTTGATCAAAAATTTCATGACTATGTTAAAAAATATTCCAAAACTTTCAAGTTGGTGTAGAACTGCAAAAACTTTACACATTAATAGAAAAATTCAAAATTCAAATAATAGAATGAAAACAGTTTGGCAAATAATAAACCGCGAAACTGGCAAAGTTATACCAAGGGACAATGATTTCTGCCTAAAGATAGGTGATGATTTTGTTAAATCCAACGCTGATGTTGCTCGAGCTTTTGAAACATTCTTCACCAATGTACCCGTACTCACAACAGACCGTCTAAATTCATCTCCATATGAAGCAGAGACTTTATTAAAAAATAACACTAGCGTCAGTAATGTATATTTAAAATTTCATCATGTATATCCCCAGGACATTGTCAAAACGTTTAAATTACTTAACTTAAAAAATACGGAAGACCTGTGGGGTATATCAGTCAAAGTCATTGGTTCAGTAATTCTAGTTATAGCCCCACACTTAGCTTATATATTCAATAAATGTGTTGACGATGGGGCTTTTCCAGACCTCATGAAACACAGTAAACTTATACCGCTGTTCAAGTCGGAAGATAAGGGCGATCCTTCAAATTTCAGACCAATGTCTGTTCTTCCAACACTAAGTAAAATATTTGAAAAGATTAAACTCAATCAAATGCTCTCACACTTCAACCGTACAAAACAACTCCACGCTAAACAATATGGTTTCACTAGGGGTAAATCGACTACGGATGCAGGTATTACCCTTATATCTCATATTTATTCTGCATGGGAGGCCGCACAGGATGCTATCGGAGTTTTTTGCGACCTGTCGAAGGCGTTTGATTGTGTTGATCATAATACGCTATTAATTAAATTAAATCATTACGGAGTTAGAAATATAGCGTTGGATCTACTAAGATCATACCTAAGCAATAGAATTCAAAAGGCAGAAGTTAACGGCGTAAAATCTGATGGATCGGTTGTTAAAATTGGCATTCCACAAGGTTCCATATTAGGCCCTTTCCTATTCCTGGTATATATTAATGATCTGCCTTTCATGGTGGAGAAATTAACTGACATAGTGTTGTTTGCTGATGATACTTCAATGGTCTTCAAAATTGAAAGACAAAAAGGAGATTTTGATGATGTGAATGGTATATTGTCTTTAACCTTGAATTGGTTCACAGTTAATAATTTATTGTTAAACGCTGGTAAAACCAAGTGTATCAAATTCTCACTTCCAAATGTCAGGCAAGTTGAGACCAGTTTAGTGTTAGACAACAGCACGTTAGAATTAGTAAATGATACGAAGTTTCTTGGAATAACCATTGATAGCAAATTGCAGTGAGGACCTCACATAGATAACGGCGGGAGGTTGGAGCGTGCTGCGCCGGGATCGCCCCACCGCGTGCGGAGGCGTGCTGCTCGCGGCCCGCCCCGGCATCACACTACGCCGATGCCGGGACCTCGAAACAGATCATGGCGAAGATCTTTGGGCCAATTTCACATTGGATGGTGTCCACTTCACAGTCTGTGTGGTCTATGTGGACCCCAGTAAAAAGAAGAACGGGAAACCAATCTCACAGGCGGAAAAAGATGCCCAATATCTAAGCTGGTTCACCAAAACGGAAGGAAATAGGTCAACCTTAAACGAAAACCTTATTATTCTCGGTGACCTCAACATGAATAGTGCATCAGTGTCCATTGTTAATTATTATTGCTATTTTCTGAGTGTTTGTTGTATGTATGAGACGAATGATGTGATGAATGCTCACGGGGGCGTGCTTGATGTGGTATTACTGCCGGAGAGCGTCCGTGGTGTAACCGTGCGCACCTCCGTGTCAGGCAGCCTGGTGCCACACGCTGACGCCTACCACCCGCCTCTCGACATCATTGTGCCACTGTCGTCAATGCAAGGCGCAGTCCAGCGATCCGGCCGCTTGGATCCCAGCAACATTGACGGTCACAATGACTGTAATTTTGCCAAGGGCAACCATACAGTCCTGTACGAACACATGTCTAGCGTCACTTGGGACGATATTGCTGAAGCTCCGGATGTGGACACGGCAGTCGGTCGTTTTTACGACACCATATACGATATTTTCAATGCGACAGTGCCGAAAAATACCAGGAAATGTGTACCTACTAGACGCTACCCAGTGTGGTATACTGGGGATATAATACACGACCTGGCCGCCAAGGCTAAATTACATTGTAAGTGGAAGTCGTGAAGACCAGCTGACTACGCCACATTCAGTGAGCTGAGAGCCAGTATTAAGTGCCGCATAGCTACAGCTTACATGAACCACATGGTGAGTTTAGAAGGTAATATCAGATACAACCCACGCGCGTTTTGGAAACATGTGAGCGGCCTCAGATCGAAGGGTGGTTTCGAACCTCGGGTCATGCATCAGGGGCAAGAGTGTGCCGGAGAAGAAGCAGCAGCCGCATTTGCAGACTACTTCTCCGACGTTTTCCTCAGTGACAAGCCGGCGCTGGCACCGGATCTGGTAAACAGATCCGATGACTCGCGTACTGCTAACTACGTCCAAATTACACATGTTTCCCGTAGGGATATAGAGAAAGGACTGAGGCAACTAAGGCCAAGGAGCGCAATTGGACCGGACAACGTCCCTCCTTACTTCTTAAAGGCCTATAGTGATCAGCTGGTACTGCCTTTAGGTTGTATCTTCAACCTAGCTTTTGAGCAAGGGAAGTACCCCACCAGCTGGAAGCTCTCTCGAGTCAGTCCTGTACCCAAGACTAGTGATACTGCCTCTGTAAATCAATATCGACCGCTTGCGATCCTGAGTTCATTGGCAAAATTGTTCGAGTCAGTCATATACGGTAAAATCTATCCACAGATAGCGCCATATTTGTGCGACTCGCAACACGGATTTAGGAGTCGTCACTCAGTAACCACCAACTTACTGACGTTAGTCGATTTGGTCTCAGAGAGCATGGATCGGGGATGTCAGGTGGACGTCGCCTATCTGGACTTCCGTAAGGCGTTCGATAGAGTTGATAACGATGCCCTGATGAAGAAATTGTGCGCCATAGGATTTGCCCCAAGGCTGTTGGTCTTCTTTGCTGACTACTTGAAAAACCGCCAACAGTTTGTGCGACATGGCTGCTTTGAGTCCCAGCCGTACCACACGCGGTCGGGTGTTAGCCAAGGCTCTATTCTTGGTCCGTTGTATCATCATGATAAATGACCTAGAATCTGTGCTAAAATATTCTAAATGCCTACTGTACGCGGACGACCTCAAACTAGTACTTCCCATAATGTCAGAAAATGACTGTAGGCTACTACAGGAAGATCTAGATGCGGTCTATAGATGGAGTGTGAGCAACAAACTCCTATTCAATAGTGAAAAATGTTGCATAATGTCTTTCACGCGCTCTCCTCGGCCTATTAGCGTGACGTATACACTCGGCGCGGAGTCCTTGACTCGGGTGTATTCGATGAACGATCTCGGTGTTACGTTTGACCCTAAACTTACATTTCATGAGCACATGAGCACTTTAGCCAAGGAATGCTTTAAAAGATTGGGGTTTGTGATTCGGAATAGTAAGGGATTCCGTAATCTGGGTGTGGTACAGCTTCTTTACACTGCCCTAGTGAGAACCAAACTGGAATCTAGCTCGGTTGTTTGGAATCCACACGAAAGCTCATACGTCCTTATGCTCGAGAAGGTACAAAAAGCTTTTTTACGATACCTATATAAGAGGAAATTTGGGTACTACCCTTATCTCTATCCAACCGCTTTTATATTGGGTATGCTTGGATATAACTCACTAGAGGTGAGACGTAACACTGAACAACTTCTGACTGTGTGTCGATTGTTGCGAGGCGACAGTGACTGCGCGACGCTTGTCAGTGCGGTATGCGCGTTATTTGTGCCTGACAATTACGTACGCGGGCGCAGGCACCAGCTGCTAGCGGGCGGCTCGCACCGCACGGTGGCGCGCCGGCAGTCTCCGCTTGTCCGGGCGCGGGACAGCCTGAATGCTCTGTTGGCGGTAGCACCACTGAACGATCTGTTTGGTGATGCATGGAGGGACATTGTGCGAATGTGTGGCAGGTTCTGCGAGATGATGGAATGACAGTAATGTCAAATTATAACATTGAATTTGGTTTTTTATTAATTGATTTAATTGATTTATGATTGATGACATATTGTGAATTTTAATTTGGATTGTAAATATTTTATTTTATTGGTATATATCTGTAATTTATGTCGATTTGGCCTCGGCTGTCAAGGCATAGATAAATTATGTTAATAAATAAATAAATAAATAAATAGATAAATTGGCTGGTAAATTAAGTTCTGCGGCTTACGCTGTTAGGAACATCAGACGGATGTGGCTACATCTAGGCTAGTATATTTTAGTTACTTTCATAGTGTGATGTCCTATGGTATCTTGTTGTGGGGGAAAGCAGCGGATATTCAAACTATTTTTATTTTACAGAAAAGAGCTATTCGAGCAATTTATAATTTAAAACGAACAGACTCCTTAAGAGAGCTTTTTAAAGAAATTGACATACTAACAGTAGCTAGTCAATTTATTTTCGAAAATATAATGTATGTACGCAAGAACCTTACAACATTTTCCAAACTTAGCGATAGCTGTAATGTTAACCTAATAAATAATCATAGACTATGTGCGCCCCTTTTTAGACTCGCGAAGGTTAGCAATTCTTTCAAGGGTCAGTGCATTCTCTACTTCAATAAGATACCTCTGGAGATTTTGAAATTGCCATTTGAGCAATTTAAAAAGCATGTTAAAGCGACTTTGTCGAAAAAGGGATATTACAATGTACAAGATTACTTAAATGACAGGACTGTATGGGGTTGATCTGGCTCAACACAGACCTTGCTGTTAATAGTTTTGTAATTATTTATTCCTGCTTATTAATCATAACAATTAAATTTGTCATATTTGTATTAGTTAAGCACAACCTATTTTTAAAAGAGATCTAAAAATCAATCTGTGGGAGTTTCTACGCCCTTCTTCTCCCACAGTGGTCATATGTAGAGAAGAGGCAAAAAATGACGTTTGCTAAGTATATGTAAATATCTACAGTAATAAAGTACTTTGACTTTTGACTTTTGTATAGGCCTCCTCATAAACACGCCATTCAGAACGGTCCTGCGCAACCCGCGTCCATGGCTTTCCTGCCACCCTCGCCACATCGTCGGACCATCTGGCAAATGGTCTGCCGACCGATCTTTGGCCTCCTCTTGGCCACCTCTGTCATCTTGGTCATCTTCCGTCTTCTCACCTGATGGTATTTTATAATTTGTCAAATTTAAAACATATAAATTATATATGTAATGCATTAAAATATATCTATTATTTATAGTAGGTACCTGATAAAATACACGGTCCTCTGTATTCTCTTTACATTAAATTAAAGAGCTTGTTTTTTCCTTTTAGTGGTTATTTTATGCAGTCGTGTTTTTTATTTCATTTTATTTGTTATTTTTTATATCATAATAAATTTTATCTACACACGTATCATAAACCCTCTTTACTGCGTTCGAAAACCGCACGTTACGATCAGCATTATGTTAAAACACTTGGTAAAAACTCGTTTCGTATCTGGAAAACTACACATTATGGTCATTATGTGTAGTTTTTCTACATATAATGACATTCAAATTTCGAACGCCGACGCCTGCCTGCGTGCCGTCCCTAGTTTGTTTGTGAAGTTGGTACTGACATTCAAATTTCGAACGCCGACGCCCGCCTGCGTGAAGTTGGTACTGCAGAACAAGCTAAACAATTGCAGAACCACAATGCCGGTCAAACATGCGGTTCCTGAACACATCAAAGAGAGCTTATGATATGTGTGTAGATAAACTAGTGTATGTAACTGTACATAATTAGGCATTATGCAGCAGTCACATAAACTACTAATATGATGTCATTAATTGATGGGTTTGATTCAAATTAAAGTTTATTTTAGAGTATTTAAATAAAACCTTTTTTACTTTAAATTTCAAACCATTTTAATTCGTTCGGTTAGCTTCGTTATTCGTAGTTGCTAAGAATGTTATTTAATATATAAATAATAACTAATATTTATGGTTGATCTGCTTTGGAATTTTCAGGTCAGTTGATTGAAAAGTTCGACTAATTTTTGATGAATTTAAAGTATATATATATATAATACCATTCCCTCTAAAAAGCTTATTTTATTCACTGAAAACAGTGAATAAAAAGCCCTTTTACTCATTAGACTGGTGTTTGCATTTAGAACATACCAATATATTCGACCTTTATCTCAATGACTCATAAACTCCTTGTGCAAATAACTGCTTGAGATTTGATTGGTCGACATTTTTGACAAGGAGTTTAGCATAGCAATAAAAACTGTATTGTGTTCTTTGCCGTCATTAATAAATTGGCGCTATTTTGAATACTGTAAGTTGTACGAACACAAAGTTTCGTGTTACCGTGTTACTTATTAAATCGATTTAAAATGCATTCAAGTGATGAAGAAGATGGGTTTATGAAAGAGAGGGCGCCCAATGTAGTAGAAAACTCGCCATTCAACAATTAACGGCTGGTTTACATCAAAGCCTACGATGAGTTTTGCACATGGAATAATGCAAATAAATCTTCTGGCATATTTTCAGAGTTTTCCTAACTTATGTTAATGAGCTGTCAAAGAAAAAGAAGTCATCGTCATTATGGAGATCGTCATATTCTATGATACGGTATACTATAAAAACAAAGCATAACATTGACATAAAAACATACTCGAAGTTGCAAGCTTACCTTAAAAGCTTAGCAGAAGGCTACAAACCGAAACATTCCCTGGTTTTTACCGCTCAAAATGTTGAACGCTTTTTGAGTGAAGCGCCGGACTCGCAATTTGTGGCAGTAAAAGTAAGTAATCTTCAACAAATGTTCCTTAATACAAGTAGTTTAGAAATTTTTAATTGTAAAACTATCAACATCAATTTTGTAACAGATTTAATATTCTTGTTTAGAGGTTGCGTTGATTCTGGGCATTAGTGGAGCCTGTCGTGCAAATAAGCTTGTTAAACTGATCTCTGATACAGTTTTACTGGTTATTTTGAGGGAGACAAAAACGAAAAACGACCGAACCTTCGTAATCCGAATTGAACATGAAAATCGTAGAAAAGTATCAAAATTTTCGTCCCCCGAATACAAACAACAATGGATTATTTTGGTACTTTTTTTAAATAAATAAAGGAAAAGCCCGATTGGAACAAATAAAATTGGTTTCATGCCAAAAGAAATGGCATCATTTTTGGATCTACAAAATCCCGAGATGTATACAGGACATTCTTTCCGAAGGACCTCTGCAACGTTATTAGCGAACACTGGTGTAGATATGACGGAATTAAAGCGACATGGCGGATGGAAGACTACTATCGTGGCTGAGGGTTATATCGCAGTTTCTATCGAAAATAAATCAAAACGCCGCCTTCAGATAGCAAGCAGCATAAACCTGAAGAAACCTGAAGACCCTGGACTCCACGCCCTTCAACTTCCAAAGATGCCTCAGAGTTTCCTCAAGCAGAAAGTTCTGGCCATCGACAAGAAATAAATATCGCTTCACAAGTTGACCATCGTAATAATAATAATAAGAAAATTACTCGTAATTTTAAAAATTGTTCCTATTTTAATGTGCATTTTAATTAATTTAACCTTCCATTTTTCTTCATTAAATGTCTATTTTCACTTAAATCTTTCTTTTTCTCGTAGTCTTGGTACAAAGTATGCAACTCTTGAATAAAACGAATTTATATCGAGCGCCGTGAATCACTTGCGTCGCTCAGGATTCTAAAACTTCATGAATCATTCCCCATTTGCTCGTGATTCCGTCCCTTATTAGTAAGTTACTCATTTTAGTGCTGTATTTAGTTAAATATGGCTATTATCATTACGAAACTCAAAAATACTGCACTATTATTAGTACGAAGATTACATTGATGTCAAAATATAAAAAAAATGTTAATTACTTATGGACTTAGGCGGATTTTTGGTTTTCATTGGACATTGGTATAGGTCAACTTTTCGAGATCCTAAAAACGGGTAACCAGAAGTTTTTTTGCTGTTTGCCGACACATTCGACTTATTATGAAGTATCTACCAAGTTTCATCAGCCTAATACGATCTGCCGTTTAGAATTTTTTTAAACTGTTTTTTGATTTGATTTTTGATGATGACACTTTCATCGGCGTCTACATTCACCTCCAGAGGCGGCGAGGACGCCGTACGCTCAGAGGCAGCGGGCGGCCCCCTCTTCATAGGCCTTAAATGCACCAGGCTAGCATAAGATATAAGGAGACTCACCGCCAGAGGCGGGGTGGAGGCCGTTCGCTCAGCAACAGCGGGTGGCTCCCTCTACGTAGGCCTTAAAGGTACCAGGCTCGCATAAGCTACAAGGAGACTCACCTCCAGAGGCGGCGAGGAGGCCGTGCGCTCGCAGCAGCGCCAGCAGCAGCAGCGGCAGCAGCGGGCGGCGCCGCATGCCGCGCGACACCGCTCCGCCCGCCCCGCGCCGCCGCTCGCACCCGCCGTAGCCCTCACCTGCGGACAGAATACAAACGGTTAAAACCACCCATCATGTAGAAGCCTCAAATGCGCCTACTTCGCGTGGTCATACTTTGGTGCGTGGTCGCTCTTATGACTCATAGATAAGAGTGTATATGCTATGACTTTTGTAATTGACAGACGTTTTTTATGTGAAAGATTTGACATGGTTGGTTAGCATACATATTGGGCTGCTTACACCGTCTACCTATGTATGGTATGTGGTATCTAGGTAGTTCAATTGATTATAGTTTCTACGTTTAACCTCTTTGTGGCTAGCCTACAGGGGGCTTGCTAAACTTGTGGCTCTTCCTGTGTGTCTGGGCGTGACGCTATAAATAATACCCGTTACCTTAAAGTAAGTACCTTTTACATTTGTTGTTTGTAGCGAGTAATCAACCTTTATTGGTTTGTTTTTCTCTCAGAAATATCGGATTTCAATATATCGAAGTATCATTACTTTACCGCAGAATTGTGTCTTGAAAATAATTAATTTCCAACCCATTTTCCTCTCGCTCTTTCAAAATCAGGAGATTGCAAATAAGACGTCGAGGGAGCAGCTTTTGTTTGAAGGGCAATCGATACCAAGACTTTATTTGGCTTCGACATCTACCTTTCGATAGATATTACCTCTTCATAAATCCAGCAATGAGCGTTCAGTATTGACTTTATTCGGGAGTTTATTGCTTAAACTGCTGCTCAAATAGAATACCACTTAACCTTTAATATGTCGGTTCAACCTTATGACATAATAATACATTCGAAAACCAATGAAAAATTTCGCATCGTCAGGCCCTGAAGTCAGAAACATGTGTACATCCAAGACCTGGGGATTTTTCGCTTCCTCCCCAGACAGGACTCGAATCCGCGAACTCTTCCTTGGAAAGCACAGCCTTGTCCGCAACACCACAGAAGTCGTCAAATATCATACAGGCGCTATTAGAACCCGAACTAGACATGGCATGGCTTTAAATCTCCGTCAAACTTGATTTCTCGGTTATGCGCCTGGGCAAGCACGCAGCACGCAGCAAGTCTCAAGCACGTTCAGCTTAAAATCCTACAGCATACAATATTTAGCTTACTATAGCTTGAGTATTGTTGAACTTATACGCTGTCGGGAAATATTCTTGAATAATATCTTTTCCACGTGTATGGTAATTCCTGTGAGTTGATTTTATAACTTCTATACCACGCAGACTAATATAACCTTTTCTTGGATAAGTGACTACAATCTCCAATATTAAAAATCAAGAGAGTGTGGTAAGGAGGAGAGCTTTATCCATCGCGTGGGATGACAATAACATCTTCCGCCATAACATGAAAACACTTTTCTCTTTTCATTTCCAATAAAATATTAAATACCGTGAATACTTGTCTTTCGTTCGATATCCTTTGTTGTAAAATATCCGATATCACACTGCCACTGGCGTATTATTATCGAATGGTTGGCCTTTTTCTTGACAAATCTTGTTATTGGATATTCTGATATTTGATGGAAATATTTTATTATTACTTGAAAGATGCGCTGCCTGTGGGATTTAGGATTATTTTTGTGCCTCCGTGACTAAATCTGGCGTAGGACAATTGGCGTTATTGTACATTCGGTATCCAAAAGGCAAAGGTGATAGAGAGACTTATAAATATAACCCATTAATGTCACCACCGAGGTGCACGGACCTTTACCCGGATACGAGTAATATTGAGCCATTCTCTATCACGCAGGCTCAGTGCGGGTTGATGAAGGGGTGTCGGGCCATAGTGACCAACCCGACTGCCAGATGTTATCAAGCTGCCCTATTGAGGCCTCTGACACAGCTTTACGACTGCTACCACCAAGTAGCTATTGTAGCCGGTACCTACAGCTTAACGTGTCAACCGAAACACGGAAGCCCACGAAAAAAAATCCAAATTGAAACGGACACCCATGCAGTGCCTGTCTCGGGCAGATGTTGCTACCCGCACGATCGTTACCGATGTGCGAATACCGCTGGGAATCGGACGACTCCACCGCACAAATATCACGTATCCTTTTTTTAAAGTACATAGTTTACCGCTACTTTATGAAATCTGCTTGCTAGTGCATACGGTGTCCACGTACCAAAAATCTGAGATAATTTTTTCCACTAGTTTCCATTGATATCTTCAATTTCGACGGGTACGGCACGAGAATTAGCTCTGCTACAAAAAATAGGCTTATGTTTAAACGATTACCAAAAACGCACCTATTTTACTACCAATAAATTCGAAATGACTGCCAGAATGGATAAATGTCCACCAAATTGTGTTTGGATAAATGATCACCAAACTTATTTTTATGTTTTAAGTATTTTTTCTTACATGTTCAACCTAACACGAAGGATAAAGGGGGCTTCGCTTCGCTCACCCCCTTTACCCTTCACCTAAGCTACCGCAGTATTTTGCCCTGATATTTTTTGCAACTTTTGGTGTTCATTTATCCATTTTGGGTAGGAAAAAAATATTTTGGTGATCATTATATGTGTTGCCCCAAAAATAAGTATTACGTTTTGTTTTATTTTATAGAATGTTAGACTATTTTATTAAACTAATTTATATATTTCGAGTTGTATGATGTCTAATTATTTTTTAAATAGCTCCCCTCCTGATGTCCCCAGTTTTTGAACGGTTCTGCTTGAGGCTGGTTGTTTCTGATTATAAAACAAAAAAAAACTACAATACCAATATTTATTCACGTTCTGACTGACATCTGTGTTATCGAATGGCAGGAAATCCATTGACAGTTGAAAGTTTTACAGGACAGCCAACTAAACGGCGAAGGGAATGTGAACAAACTACGCTGTAGAGGAAAAATTAAGAACGTTATATTTTTTACGGATATTTCAGTATTTCAATTACGCAATGTAGTTGAAAACACAATTATCTTGAAACAGTTCTTACAGAAGGGTGGCCTTGATTTTTTTAAATATAAACCTTTTAAATGGGTAGCTATGTGCTTCGGCCATTGCCTAGTTATTTCAGGGAAAATGCAGTCTGAAAGTCTTCGTCTGGTCGTGTGTTTGGTTGACGCTAGTGGCTACTGCTGAGCGACGTCATCTTACTTAACTAAATATATTGCCATTACCATGTTTGTATATACGGGAAATAGGAAAATTTGTAAAACTTAATCCAAAATTATTTAAAAGAGCCCAAGAACAATATTCAAGAAATACGAGAAACCCGAATAGGTTAATATATAATCATACGCCACGTACATCACTGTATCTTAAGAATTGTCCTGCTATGTGCGTTAAAATATTTAACAAAATACCCGAAGAGATAAAAGAATATTCAATTAATAAGTGTAAATCTGAACTGTTTAAATGGCTTCTACAGAAATGTTTTTATTCAGTAGATGAATTTATTAAATATAAAACTTACATATAAAATAATTTTATAAGCTAGAGCAATACTAACAGTAAGATTATTTTTTTCAGTGTAATGTGTATTATTTAATATTTGCATGCTAAAATTAATAGCTGATAAGGTGTTCATAATGTATATATGTGTATAACTGACCATCGACTGCCCACCCTTATCTTAGCAAATAAAAATCTTTATCTTTATCTTATTTCGAGAAACTGCTGTCGCAGTGTAACGACTTGTCGTGCTTGAAGGCGACTCGACCGCGATGTATTTCTTATCTAGAAAATTTTGCTGGAGGTTGGAGATCATTTTTATAATGCACTCGCTTCTAAATATCATTGGCGTGCTATATGTTCGCAATATGTACTTTAATAGTATTTACAATAAATGATTGCCTTTTACTTTCCTTTCTAAACAAGGAATTAATGAGTTCCTTTCACTCAAACCTAATGAAGCAACTATAATAAGTTACTTAAGTTTATTTAGGATTTGGCTATGAATAAAATAGAAAGGGTATGGTACCAGCCTAGCTAAAAAACGCGGTCACATTTTCCCAACAAGCATACCCTAGAAAAGAGGCAGTGACTCATCAAAAATCCAATTACCGATGTCCAATTTGAACGAGTTCACTTCAAAAAATCGATATCAACTCCCAGCTTTTCCATCTTAAGATTTTTGAGCTAACAACAACCTTATTTCTTGGCAATAAGCAGACGACTCAGGGAAGATAAGGTATCGGTATTATAGAGTTGGTTTCATTCGACGATAACTGTTACTCTCCATTTATCCGTTCGAAAAGTTTTGGGTCCTTCACTAAGCAAAGATTGCAGGCACTTTGTCGCGCTTAGTATCTCGTCCTACACTCTGTTCCCGAAGTTTTTGCGAGCTTTTCCAAACATAGGCCGATTGGCTGACACTTTTGTTTTTATCGGCTGGATTTTATTCGAATTTTGGAACTTCGCTGAACACCAGCGGAATACGAATTAGGGGTGCCGTTACATTGCAGTCTTTGGATAACATCGTGACGTAATAAGACGCGAGTTTGATTGTATAAGAAGTAGGAAGTATAGGCCATTCATTTTCTATTTTACGACCTAAGATTATTGCTTTTTAACTTCCCAATAGTCCAAGTCAGAGTCTAATCAAGGGGAAAAACCGAAAACACTCTCACAGTTTAAAAAACTAGACCAAACTTCCCTAATCATTCTATCATGTGATATGCAAATGTTAGCAATCTGATCCCACTCTACCACCAAAATCTCTAGTTTGATCTAGGAAAAGTTATGGTACAGAACGTTCGGGTCTCTAAGCACTAACTGCAACTTGTATCCTAAACGGGCACACCTGCTGCTATTTGTATTTCCTACTCCGAGTGTTGGGAAATACACCGCCTTAGTGCAAGTACAACCGGCTATTTACACCGCCTTAGTGCAAGTACAACCGGCTATTTACACCGCCTTAGTGCAAGTACAACCGGCTATTTACACCGCCTTAGTGCAAGTACAACCGGCTATTTACACCACCTTAGTGCAAGTACAACCGGCTATTTACACCGCCTTAGTGCAAGTACAACCGGATATTTACGCGGTAATTAACAACTTCTTAATTCAGGACCACATGCAGTGGGTGGGCGTGTTAAATATTGTTACTTTAATAATTACATAATTAAATGCTGTTGCTAGTACTTCGGCATGTACGAAGATAGATGTAGATAGTGATGTCCAAGTCTTTATCTCTTGACATACCCCGATTTCTTTCAATTTGAATTGCAATCGGCTTAAACGACAGTTCGTGTGAAATTATCAACTTCAAGGTGGCGAACTGCTTTCAAAACATCAATCTGGAATTTATCAATTCTATACCTGTGAAATCTCACAGATACGAAGGACAAAGGGGGCTTCGCTTCGCTTACCCCCTTTATCCTTCGTGTTAGGTTGAACATGTAAGAAAAACAAAAAATACTTAAAACATAAACTTAAGTACACATAAAATAGTTTATCCTAGGCAAAACTAGTTTGTCCTGAAATCGGATTTGGCCGGTAACATATCTAATTGAAAAGGGAGAGAAAGTGCTACTTTAGCCGGTTTTTGAATATTTTTAGTGTAGTTAGTTAGACCTTAAAGTAGTAGTAGATTCTACCTTTTGTCTATCAAAACAACGTGTCTTCGTGCCCAATTTGCGTCTCAAATTCAAATCTAGTTAAGCAACTCAGCTCGTACATACATTACAGAATTTGTATGTAAAACTTGTAATTTTGTTTGTCAGCGAGTTGAGAACCCTGCGATGGAGTTAAAAGTTTTTTCATTAAATTACTTGAATTGAGATCACACAAAGCAATGTAAGTTGAGACGAAAGATGGAATGTTGATTCGAGCACATCCTGTGAACATTATTACGGGTATTCTAGATGTTGATATTGCAGATATTCAGGGAAAGTATTTGCTGAACACACTGTTTTTGTTATTCAATTCAATTCAAGTCTTTATTTGTCAGCAAACACGGTACATGTAGGTTTTATATAATACATAAATACGGACAAGCGTGTAGCACCATTATATGGTATACAAATATAATGATTTAAAATTAGAAGCTATATTATTTACAAAATTATTATACAATGTCAAGAATTTAAGATGTCATTATTGGATTTGAAATTCATTATGGTTTAAAGAAATCATTTATACTGTATATACATTTTTTAACCAACCAGTTAGAAAGCGCTTTGTCGAATCTATTTTCTGGGAGAGAACTTATGTCTTTCGGCAGGGAATTAAATATTTTTATTGCCATGTAATGACTATTTCGTCTAACAAGCTCGAGTCTAACTTTAGGATAGGTTAACGTTTTATGCCTCACTTTTCTTTTATTTTCATTATTATGCATTTCAAATAGTTCCAGGTTTCTCTTAACAAATTTACAGACTTCAAGAATATAAATTCCGTAAAAAGTGAGAATTTTATATTTCTGAAAGATCGGTCGGCATGATTCTCTCCAAGACATGCCCCATATAGCCCTAAGACATTTTTTTTGTGCAACAAAAGCTCTGTGGCTTTCTGTAGAATTTCCCCACAGAACTACACCATATCGCAAAGTAGCGCAGACATAGCTGTGATATACTAGAAGCGCAGTTTCTACTGACGTAATTTGCCTTATTTTTCTTATAGCGAATACGAATTTATTTATTTTATTGCATACTGCTTCGACTTGTGGTTTCCAAGTGCATTGTTCATCAAGGACAATGCCTAAAAATTTTGTTTGATTTACTTCTTGTATTTTATTATTATTTATTGCTATATTTAGTTTAGCTTTCTGGTTTTTCTTTGTTGTAAATTGAATGTACTTTGTTTTATCTGAATTTATAATTAGATTGTTACTCTTAAGCCACATTAGAGCATTATCTAAGGTTTGGTTTATGTCAGTTTCAAAAGTGTCAATATTTTCTCCCTTTACAATAATTGTAGTGTCGTCAGCAAACATTACGCTATCACATTTTAGCGAGTTAGGTAGGTCATTAACGTACACTAAAAACAAGAGCGGTCCGAGGATACTTCCTTGTGGAACACCACATGATATCATCTCTGGAGTCAAAAGATTTCACCGTGTTCGTTTCGTCTACAAATTTGGTTATCCGAGTTATTTGAGAACGTTGAGTTAAATAGCTTTTGTAGAAATTCAGTGCCGTACCTCTTATACCAACGTTTTCGAGCTTATTTAGAAGAATACGGTGGTCAACAAAATCGAAGGCCTTGCTTAAATCAAGAAATAATGCTACCATTGGGAACCTGTCATTGAGGCCCATTATTACGTGTTTCATCAAGTTAAAACTGGCTAGCGTTGTTGACTTGTTTCTTCTGAATCCGTTTTGTTCTATTGTCAAAATATTATATTTTTCCAGAAAGTCCATTGTTCTCTTATATACTGTCTTTTCGACTACTTTTGAGAAAATTGGTATCAGAGTTATTGGTCGGTAGTTATTTAGTTCTTGTCTGTCGCCTTTTTTGTGCACAGGCAATACAATTGAAAATTTTAATTTTTCTGGAAAGCATCCTTGCTCCAAGCACAGGTTTATTATATGCACCTGTTATTAAAACTATTTGAGTTTGTTATGTTATGGATGAATGCATGAAAATGCTATAGGCTTTAGTCAAACTTTGAGTTAGAATTTGTGCATCGGGACTTAGACATACTTGCAAAAAACAATGGATTACATAGTATAGGTACAGTGAATATAAAAGGTATAGTTAGAGTTATAGCGTTCTTCGAAAGCATACAAATTATACGAACTATTGCGTCTTTATGATATGGAAACCCTTAGAAAATCAAGCCAACAATCAGAGTATGATTATAATGCCTGGCAAATCTTATATCTGGCCGTACTCCAACTGTTCTGATTATCTTTACTGATAATCGTTCTGTTAATCTTACGATTAGGGTTATAGGCCCACTTATGTTATATGCGTGGGCGTGATGGGCGTGGACGTAGGCGTAATTGTATTTGGGAAATGTCGTGTGAAGAATGTTCTATTTGTTGATTTTCAATGTTTAAAAAAGGTCCGATTAAGGTATAAAGCTCAGTATTTTCAACTATACGGAGTTGTCCTCAGCGAAATCCAGAATTCGCTATCCGAGAGAATATTTTTAATACGATTGTACATTTAAATAGAACGGCTTTGATACCGAATTAGGAACAATTTAAGCACGAGTTTGTTTCTGAGCGGCTGCGTAATAAATTAATGCCGCCGGATTTGATTTGCTCACGTTTTTGCATGTAAATTAAATAAACAGTATTTGTGTTTGACATTATAAATATAGTCTAAGGCGGTAAACACCTTGCTTTATTCTGTATGACTGTGAACACAATCAATCGCTATATATGTCAGCAGCGAGTATTATTGTATATACTTGCAACACTACAACCTCACAGGCCATAAGAACCACTCAGCAATCCTGCTGCAAGCAAGCTCAAATCTACATTTTATCTTGCAATATTTCCTTTACAATTCCTCAGACTATCTCCATACGGCCTCCAAATTCCAGTCCTTCCTATGAGTCTGCACGCTTCGTTACCAGTCCTTGGCCCCAATAAACAAGCATCAACTAGTACAAGCTATCACAACTACTCACATAAGTGGCGATCCCGCAAAGAAGCGCTTTGATTTCGCTATACACCTTAATTAAGGCTGCTGAATCCACCACATCAAAGGAACGTGAATGGGCAAAGTCGCCGAGACTCCGTGCCTGCACCGCGGTAGAGATTATAAGCAAGCAGAGCGCACACTTTGACGGGGCGAATAGGAATGGGCTACAAATGCCATAGATTCAGAGAAATTGTTATAAAAACTAAAATATACTCGGTTGTATTTTAGAGCTTTTTGGGAGTGTTTGGCAAAATATGAACCTAAAAATGTTGAAGATTGGGTTTATGTAGCTAGTTAAGCATATTTTCAGGTTAGTCTATTTTAGATTTTAATCGGACTTTATTTGGGTATGTACTCCATATAGGACCAGTATCCTACTTCTGGCACAGACAGGAAAGACTATTATGCTATTAAAAATTCGTTTCTTAATGATCTTAAAATGGCATCTAGTATAATTAAACCACACTTAAGTCTTCAGGAATTTGTTCAGGCGGACGAGATTATTGTGATTTTCGGATTAACGCAATCCTCGACTGAACGCAATAATTGGTAAAGGGAATTCAAGATCGCATTAAATTTAATTCATTGGCGAAAAACGTTGAACAATCCTGGACAGAAAGTCTCTTAACCTGTCCACTCGCGTATGAACACCTAGTTTGAACTTGCATTACATTTTAATTTACCTACCGTCCACTCGCGTATGAACACCTAGTATGGACTTGGAATAATATTTTTACTATATATTTTTATTTATTTATTTTTATAAAATTATTACCACTGTAGGTAGTAGTATTATTTTTTATAACTGGCAATACTGACCAAAAATAGAGCATAAACGTACCTTCTCTCTGGTATCTCACACTTGGTTGGTCGACTGACTGAGTAAATGATAAAAATAAAATAATCGGTAATGGCCGCCATGACAATTTGGCTTTTTATAGCCATTTTTTAATGGCTATTGAGAGGGTAAAAATCATTTTTGCCAAAATATACCCAGGTCTTACCGATTTCTATAATGTTCTGGTAGCTTCATTAGAATTCCGCGAACAAAGCTTCTCTAAACATTTCCCTCGAAGACGAGAGTATCTCGACTATAGATCCCGAACAAAGCCGAAATATTCAAAACAGATTGTTTATTATTTGTAACTAGCTACCCGAGGAGGAGTTTCCAGTATCGAGGCTTAAGGCATATTTGTTAATATCCACAGTAATAAAGAACTTGAATCTGAATCTTTGCCGATGCCACAAAAACTGCGGAACGATAAGCAATGTTTGATAGGTAAAAGGGGAACAAATAATATAAAATACATGTTGTTAAATAAGTTATACCATGGCAGGAAATGTTAGAAAATAAATTATGGCAACATATGTGACATATTAGCGGGCTACTACTACTAAATCATTAATTAAAAACACGCAGTGAGACTACTTTGTAGATGCAAATGTTGCCATCATTAATTTTCTAGCATTTGCTGCCAAGGTATATATTACTATTCTATGTAAGAAGACTACCTACTGTAGAAAGCAAAGATAAGATGAAAATAAGGATAACTTCGGACGGATAACGACATAGATTCACGAATCAAAAAAGTTATGCCGATAAATAGCCTAAGATCATACATTTAACATAATTTATTCTGAACCTGGCGCATTTTTTAACTACACAGATTCATGTCGCTGCTCCTTTTCTTATAACATCATAAACATAATCATGTATATACATGCACATATGTTGCTTGTGGCCCTACACTAGGATACCCTATTTCATTTCATATTTTTTTAATTCAAATATATTGAAATTGTATTTATTATTCATGTTATTTATTATAATATTTCATTTTAATATTGTTTATCGCATAATTTAAAATATTGAAAATAATAAATGTGTACTTGAGAACACCGTTGTCCCGTCCGTTTTGGCTCTGGCAGGATACCAGCGTCACAGATTCTTCTGTGACATTGCTGAGTCAGGGTCACTACGTTGCCGGGGTACAATCACATTACCACAAGCCCTTACTAATATATTGTTTTACTTTAATGTTTTCATATCCTCAATTTTTTTAACTTCTTTCTCAAGTTTTCTATGTATTTAAATATATCGTCGCCTAATACCCATAACACAAGTCTTGTTGAGCTTATTATGGGCCTAGTTCGATTTGATTAAGATTATCCAGTAATATTTATTTATCTATTAAAATAGTGTACAAAGGTAAGCTTCTAATATGTTTTATTCAATGTTCTGTTGTTCTGACGATGACTGTGGGGCTGCAGTTGTGGCTCTGTCTATCATGCGAGAGGTCCCGCGTTCGATCCCCGGCTAGGGATACAGAAAAAAAATCCCCAGTTCTTGGATGTTCATATGTGTGTGATGTCGCTGTTTCTGGTTCCCACACGGGTATCCTAGTGTGGGGCCAGAAACAATGTATGTTCCTGTATATACATATTTAGGTTCTTTTGATTGAAATGTTGAGTGATTTTGTGTTTTTCTTTTAAACGATGTGTCTGTACCATGTTTAATAAACAAACGAACTATCTATCCAACTGTGCCGGGGAACCAGAAACACTGACGTCACATACATAGAAACATCCAAAAACTGGGGTCGTCCTTTCCCTTCCCACCCGGGACTCGAACCGGGGACCTCCTCCTTGGAAGGCAGACCCTCGGACCGCACCGCCGCAGTGATTATGACACCAGCGGTAATTTCCTGACCCTATTTGTATTGAAAGTGCCGCTTCCATCAGCTTCCATCAGCTTCCATCAATGGGTCTCTGGTAAGCCGAGCGGAGCCACGCTGAGTGTAAATAATGATTGGAAGCAAACAGAACGATATTGGAGATTCGCGAAGACATTTGGTGCACAGAGTAGAGGAAATGGTGATAGGACAGATCGAAAATATCTCTATTTATTTAAAGCGTTCGCTGCGAAGTCCATAGGGATGGCGTGTTGGATCCGTTTGTTTGTTTGTCAGGAGATCGCTACGCCTAAAAACTCAGAGTCATGCTTTTTCCCTTACGGGGTGGTATAGCACTATCACGCTTATGTTTAGACAGCTATTAAGTCATGTACTAGACATAGACTAAAATGTGTACTCCTTGACTTTGATTCTTATTTCCCATTGTTGCCATAAACAGGGACTAACAAACACAGTCGTGATAACTTACATGGTATGTAATCGTGATAACTTACATGGTATGTAATCGTGATAACTTACATGGTATGTAATCGTGATAACTTACATGGTATGTAATCACCAGAGGTTTAAAACGTTATACGTTAGGGCCTAGCGGTTAACCGATTATTATGGACATGGACAAAAAATATATATATTTGACGACCCGAATGGCCGAGTCGGCAGTGACGCTGCCTACGAAACCAAGGGTCCCGGGTTCGAATCCCGGTGGGGGAAAATGTTTGTTTGATGAGAACGGATGTTTGTACCCTAGTCATGGTTGTTTATCTATCTAAGTATAATATTTCTATAAATAAGTATATATATCGTTGTCTAGTACCCAAGATACAGGGAATCCTAGTTTGGGGCTAGATCAATGTGTGTAAAAGGTGTCCAAGGTATTATTTTATTTTTTATTTTAATATATTTTCTCTGATTAAATCATAGTGAATGTTGTTCAGAATAATGTCTCTAACCACTGCTTGAAATTCGGGTTCACCTTTTTGTTACACTTTGAATTTACAGTCAGCATGGGATATATGTGAGCACGCAGGATACTCAATAGATATACACATCCGAACTAACCAGAAATATCTATACAGCCAAAGTGTCAAATTTACGTCATTTTAAGACTTGAGGTGCGCGCAACTTCTCACGACTTATAGGAGATATCATCCTCCTATTGGTATATTCATGTAAATAGTTTTTGGAATTAATCGTAATTTCGTTATTCGTAATTTCTTTATTGTACTACACAAAACAATGATACAGATAACTAATAATAGAAAAAACATGTACAAAGGCGAGCTTATCTCTCAAAAGATTTCTTCCAGCAAACCAAGATGGTAGGAAAGGTGATGGTTGGGCGGGGGAAGACCTGCTTATTAATCTAGCTTATAATCTTTGTGTGTGCCAAATTTTTTTCAAATCCGTTCAGTTATTTGCGACATTGAGTAACAGCTATCCAAACTTTCACATTTTTTATGTTATGGTGGGATATCCTAGTACCCAGTAGCTCTGAATGATCCCTACTCTATGCACCAACTGCCTGTTTCCCACGACGTCTCGTCCAAACTAAGCACGGTAACATTAGCATTCCGCGTCTTTATTTACACACAGTTAAAGACTACATTAGTGAAAGACGGTGGAGACGGTACTTGCTTTGCTTTTGTTGAGTAGAAATCTTTTACCTCGGAAAATGGAACACACAATACGGCGTTCATATTTAAAATGAACACACAATACGGCGTTCATATTTCAAATGGAACACACAATACGGCGTTCATATTTAAAATGGAACACACAATACGGCGTTCATATTTAAAATGGAACACACAATACGGCGTTCATATTTAAAATGGAACACACAATACGGCGTTCATATTTAAAATCGTATTCTTGTTTGTAAACTGGTAAGAAGGTACTATTTCCTCATCATTTATCTTTCTCGTGTCGCATTTTTTTCAAAATTCCAAAATTCAAAATGTCGTTATTACTGTAGATATTTACATATACTTAGCAATCGTCATTTTTTGCCACTTCTCTACATTGGACCACTGTGGGAGAAGATAGGCGTAGAAACTCCCACAGATTGATTTTTAGATCTCTTTTAAAAATTGCTTATGCTTAACTAATACAAAATATAATATTTAGTCATTATCAGAATTAATAAGCAGGAATAAATAATTACAGAATTATTAACAGCAAGGTCTGTGTTGAGCCAGATTAACCCCATACAGTCCCATCATTTAAGTAATCTTGAACGTTGTAATATCCCTTTTTCGACAAAGTCGCTTTAACATGGTTTTTAAATTGCTCAAATGGCAATTTCAAGATCTCCAGAGGTATCTTGTTGTAGTAGAGAATGCATTGACCCTTGAAAGAATTGCTAACCTTCGCGAGTCTAAACCGGGGCGCAAGTAGTCTGTGATTATTTCTTAGGTTAAACATTACAGCTATCGCTAAGTTTGAGAATTTTCGTAAGGTTCTTGCGTACATACATTATATTTTCGAAAATAAATTGACTAGCTACAGTTAGTACGTCAATTTCTTTAAAAAGCTCTCTTAAGGAGTCTGTGCGTTTTAAATTTATAAATTGCTCGAATAGCTCTTTTCTGTAAAATAAAAATAGTTTGAATATCCGCTGCTTTCCCCCACAACAAGATACAATAGGACATGACAATATGAAATTCATATTTCGATAACCTGGGAATCTTATATGTAATTTCAATATCCACGAATATGTTAATTTCTGAAATAAATAAAAACAAATCGTTACTCCTTTTCGGGGTGGCAGAAACATGAAGGATTGTCTTCCATCACCACCCTTCAACGATTTCTGATTACCTACCTAGAACTTTTCATAATAAATACTCAAGCTCATCATTTGCTCTAACAAAATCGCCGGAGCTTTAATGGTTTTACTATTATTTGTATCGGAGAATCGTCGTAATTAATAATATCCTAGGCTCCGCAGGACCGTATCGGCTTAGCCATTATATTTTATAGCTTCAGCGAACTGAAAATTTCAAGGAAAATCCAAGGATTTGTTTTGATAAACGTATTAATTAATTGATGTCGTCGACGAGACTGAACATTTCGATATATATATATTCGATACAAAGTTTCCGATTCCTTAGTGATTAATGACTCCAGCAACTCGACTCCAAAACTTAAATAAAACACTTTCAAGTCTGCGAATTGAATTGATTCTGGATATATTTCTGAGTATTTAGCAACTAACTTGGCTGAAGTTGACATCGGTAATTAATCTGAATACCTAAGATATGAGATTTTAGATTTCCCTGGACATTCGTTAACGGCGTAATAAAAATTATGGCTGGAGGTTTCTATAGTTATTTGTGTCACAAGGGAGCAAAATGATGGATTTACGGCGAAGGCGGCTTATTGAATCCAGAGTGAAGGGAAGGATCTTACGATAGAATCCTGAGCATAGCGAGGGATTCTAAGTTAGAATGCTGAGCGTAACGAAGGATTCAAGCGTTAACGCCCATGACGAAAATAATTTTGCTCCTAAGTGACACATACAACTTTTCACATCGACTATGAGGAAAAAATAATTAAATGCTCTTAAAAAATTAAATAACTCTACTTTAAATTATACTTTCACCACTTTTACAGTAATCAAACAACGCAAACAAAACTTTTTTTTTATAATGGCGGATTGTGAAGGATTAGGGAAAGGTCACCACAGATAAAATATTCCGGTGTGCTTTTACCAATATGTAAAAATAATCGAATCGAATATTACAATGGTTTCGGATATCAATATTCATTATACCACAATAACAATTATCGATAGATTTGATTTCAGTAAAACTTATAATTTTTTGTGACATTTTTTTTAAATATTACGAAAAATTCATAAATTTTCATACAACGTTGTTAAAGTTAAAACTTGAAACATGTTCGTTTTTAATCGACTACGATGAAATTACAATCGATTATTTTATTAAGATCTGTGTTCAATTGGCACATTGCGTAAATGCTACATGCCAATGAATAAATTAATAAAGTAGCATTTTGCACCCTCTCGTCGTGGAGCAAAACTTACTTTTCCGAATGAAAGGTGTGAAAAAGTTATTTACATTTAACGACCTCTGTGGCGCAGCGGTTATAGCTCTGCCTACCATGTGAGAGGTCCAGGGTTCGATCCCCGGCTGGGGGTAAAAAAAACCAGGGGCCCAATCCCGGTACACGATGACATCTCAATGACAATTACGGTCAACTTTAGATATACATTATCTGACGATTTTGTAATCCCACTCCGTTTGTTGATTAACTAAATTATTATGCGTACCAATTAACTTAATTTTTATCATAATTGCCTGAGAAAATATCCTCGAAACGCCGGATATTGGATATCTAAAGTTGATCGTAATCGTCATGTAATTGTCATGGAGCTGTTATTGTGTACCAGAATTGGGCCCCTGGTTTTGGATGTTTATATATGAGTGACGTCGCTGTTTCTGGTTATCACGACACAGGGTATCATAGTGTGGGGCCAGAATCAATGTATGTGCCTGTATGTAAATGTTTATGTTTATGTTTATTTTATGTTTACAAGGTAGATAACTAATATGAACCTTGTAACATAATGTTCATGCTGTGAACAATACTTTGTCCATATCAGTAATCAAAATAATTCTTACTGCTTGCTCTTTGGGCGACATTCGTCACTGAGTCGAACTGCAGCAGTCTTCTGCCTAGTTTTACTTTTAACTGTTATGATCTGAAGACCGATTTAGTTTATTTGTTTATCTACACACGTATCATAAACCCTCTTTACTGCGTACGAAAACCGCAGGTTACGATCAGCATAATGTTAAACTACTTGGTAAAAACTAATTTCTTATCTGAAAAATTACACATTATGACCATAATGTGTAATTTTTCTACATATTATGACATTCAAATTTCGAACGACGGCGCCCGCCTGCGTGCAGCCACTAGTTTGTCTGTGAAGTTGGTACTACAGAACAAGCTAAACAACTGCAGAGCCACAATGCCGGTCAAACATCCGCATGTTTGACCGGCATTGTTGTTCCTGAACACATTAAAGAGAGCTTATGATATGTGTGTAGATAAACTAGTGTATGTAACTGTACATAATTAGGCATTAAAACTCTCGAGTGATATTATTATGAAAACCACTCTCGAGTATTAATGCCCTCCATTATGTAACAGTCACATAAACTACTATTTTCAGACGCTATATCTTCCTAATTATGTTCCTATTGTTCCTTAACCCTCTCAATGGCTATAAAAAGCCAAATTGTCATGGCGGCCAGCCACTTTACAGATTATTTATTTATTTTCATTTACTCAGTCAGTCGACCAATCAAGTGTGAGATACCAGAGAGAAGGTACGTTTATCCTCTATTTCCGGTCAGTATTGCCAGTAATAAAAAATAATAGTAGTATTTTTTTAGTAGTAGTAAGTTTTATACAAATAAATATAAATATTAGTCCAAGTCCATATTAGGAGTTCATGCGCAAGTAGACGGTAGGTAAATTAAAATTAAATGCAAATCCATACTGATGTTCATACGCAAGTGGACAGGTAAATTGAAAATTTTATTTGTAATTAGATTTTAAATATGTATTTCTGGAATAAAGATTTATTAATTTTATTAATATTCGATCCAAAAAACCTGTAATAATCCTGCAGTAATTCTGTTAATAATAATATGACTGGAATTGATGACCTCATTACAGTCAAAGAAAGCAAAAAGTACTCGATCAACAGTGTGGCAACTTCACAGGCACTCCGTATCCCATAATTCCCTCGGGGATTCCCTCAGCTGAAACAATTCCCGAAGAAACGGCTAATACATCATGGCAGGTGCAAGCACGAGCTCGTATTTAAATTAAAACATACATGTATTTAGACTCGGCAACACTCGGAGTCTCGGGACGGGCAGAGAGAAAACGTATGTTTAAATTTATGAGCGCTTCGTGGGAGTTCGAGTACTTCTATGTATTTTGAATGAAGCTCTTGTGTAACTCAGTTGTCACCCGACAGATTATGGCATCACTCGAGTTGTGCAAACCCTGGTTTCGTCGTTGTTTGTATGGTACAACCAATTAATACGGACCTTCGGTGCCCAACCCCCTTAGCCACTTATCACTAGTCGTGAACGCTCGACGACACCACAAAATTTACGGGATTTGATATTTGCCAACGAAATTTATATAAATTAACGCGTGATTGCTCAGGGCAAATGTCGAATAGCCTACATTTCGTAGAAGAGCGTATACGGCTAGTTGTACTCGTAATTATCTTCGGCTTATGTTTAAACGATCACCAAAAATGCCCCTATTTTACTACCAATAAATTCGAAACGACCGCCAGAATTAGTCAACGATCACCAAATTGTGTTTGAATAAATCACCCCCTTTACCCTTCACCTAAGCTACCGCAGTATTTTGCCCTGATATTTTCTGCTACTTTTGGTGATCATTTACCCATTCTGGGTAGGAAAAAATATTTTGATGGTTATTTAAATTGTTCTCATTACCTTCGTCTAGAAAGCGTGATTGGCTATAGGTACGTGTGAAATATATATACTATACTACGTCGGACCGACAGTTTTGCCGGATCCTATTTTCATATTGGCATATTTATTACAATATCGCTGTTGACCCGATTAACCCTTAATTACGTATTTTTTCCTAATTCAATATTTTTTCAAATATTTTTTAAATCTTGTGATTTAGAAAAGAAAAATATCTCAGAAATACCGAATAAATCAAATCAAATCAAATAAGAAATTTTATAATAAAATATTTTTTATTTATTTCATGGTTAAAATTAATCTTAAGCACCACTGAGTCACAAAGAAGCAATAACACGCAATTTTGTCTTTCTGGATGACATTATAATTCCATTTTGATGGTTATTTAAATTGTTCTCATTACCTTCGTCTAGAAAGCGTGATTGGCTATAGGTACGTGTGAAATATATATACTATACTACGTCGGACCGACAGTTTTGCCGGATCCTATTTTCATATTGGCATATTTATTACAATATCGCTGTTGACCCGATTAACCCTTAATTACGTATTTTTTCCTAATTCAATATTTTTTCAAATATTTTTTAAATCTTGTGATTTAGAAAAGAAAAATATCTCAGAAATACCGAATAAATCAAATCAAATCAAATAAGAAATTTTATAATAAAATATTTTTTATTTATTTCATGGTTAAAATTAATCTTAAGCACCACTGAGTCACAAAGAAGCAATAACACGCAATTTTGTCTTTCTGGATGACATTATAATTCCATTTTTTTATATTTTCAACTGACTAGACTGATTTGAAATTTTTCATTTTGAAAGGGTTAACATCTAGTTGAGACCCTATTTTTTTAATTGAAAGTCAGTCCAGTAGTTGGGTTTCTCAATTAAAAATATTGAAGCAATTATGTCATCAATGTAAAAAAAATGTATGTTAGTTTTTCTCTTGACTCCTGCGACAGACTTTGGAGGATAGTTTACAGATTATCTGAATTAATGATATTTGTTCATTATGGGCAGCACCACACCCTGTCAAAGTCATTTGTTACCCTATGCATTTTAGGGTCGGATCGGTCGGTCGGAGGTCGAACTGTCGGATCCGACACATTTGTATGCATCTGACACCTTGGCAGATCCGGCAAAATGATCTGTTCAACATAGTGTAAGCTGGCTCTACTCTAAGAGACTTCATGTCCAGTGAATGTCCACAAGTAAAGTGAAGTTGTTTTACTTTCGGCAGTACAAGTATCAACAAGATAAATCTAAATTAAAAACAAAACTTCGTGCACTTATTTGATATGAAGAAAAGATGTCACGAGAAGACTAAAATTAAATATAAGGAAAACAGTAATTTATCAAAAAATCGCACTACCAACTGTCACTTAAAGGTGATTGATAAAAGTATTATGAGCTGCATTGTGGCAATTTGTTTAATTATCGATCAATAAAACACGCTTACGGCCTTACATAAAAAAACGTTAATTCATTGTTTAGTATAAGCAGTATTTTGTCCTTTTCCCACGTCGACTAAATGTCAGATGTAAAAACAAGATAAAACACTGAATTAACTGAACATTGAATTAACTTTTTTATAAGTAAGGCCGTTACCGTGTCACCACAAAAATATTAAACAGCGTTTAACCTCTAAACAAACGTCAAATAGCATACGTTTTGTTTTTAAACAGGTGTTGAACACTCGTTTATTTTTTTGTGGTAAGGCCCTTAATGTTTATCTGGTTCTAATTCAGTGAACGGGTCCATCACCCCACTCCCCTTATGGGGAGAAATAAAATCCAAATCGGAATCGAAAACACGAACTTTGCTTTGAAGTCACCTTAGCAACCTTTTAACAATAAACTTGCAACCTTTTGAACACAACTCCAGTGGCATAGAAAGATAACCTTCTCTCGACAGGACAATGTCGATCAATGATGCTTCTGCTAAAGAAATATGAGCTCTTGGAGCTTACATTTAGTTTCAATTTGGCTCGGGTGGCATGGGTTTAATTTTGAGTGAAAACTCCGTAATACATATTCTGTGGTGGGTTTAAGCGCGGTCCGTATTTTGCAATCAATGAACGTCAGGCCCTGCATTAATTATGTTGTACTCAGGTGTTTTGAACGAAGCCCTCTGCGCCGTATCTTTATATTTAGATGAGGTGCTTGTTTTAAATGCCCTAGTGAGATGAATAAATAAAATCTGACAGGTAATAACATTATTTTTAACCATATTCGTTTAGGTTGGCTAGAATAGCCGCAAAATGTAGTATTGAATAAATATAGCCAAATTTATTTATTTCTGATAACAGTCGGAATGCCATTTAAATGTGATCGACCAATCACATCGCCAGATTAGACAGCCCGTGTAAAATAATCGTGTTCTGATTAATAAAGAATAAATAAATAAATATTAGAGGACAATCTTACACATATCGAACTAGGCCCAAACTAAGCTCGACATGGCTTATGTTATGGCTACCCGACGACGATATATTTAATAGAGATAAATACTGAAGTAAATACATAGACAACATCCAAGACTAAGAAACTAAAATGCATGGTCATCACACAAATATTTGCCGTTACCGGGATTCGAACTTAGGCCCATCAGCTTCGTAGGCAGGGTCATTACCCGCTAGGCTAAACCGGTCCGTCATATTTTTTTTTCGATTAGTCGATTCTTTAATTTGGCAGGAAATACATAAAGTCTAACTGTTCCTCTGCCAACTCGTATGCGAAAAGGCGTGACGCTGCGTTTGTTTGGTGTTTTCGGGCCTCTTCCAGTATCATCGGGTTTCATCACGCACGCACGCTGGTTTTACTATGGGATTGACTGCGCACGCGGCGCGGGTGCTGACAGTGCGGCGCCCCGCGTCCCGCGTTACAAATACGCAAGACACTGAAGGTAAAGCGCACTGTTTTATGTTATTTTAATATCGCTTTGAGAGATACTCCTCACAACAAGATACCTCTAGAGATTTAGGAATTGCCTTTGGGAATTTATAAATCATGTAAAAATTACTTTATCTAAAAAAAGATATTACAATGTTCAAGATTAGATAAATGACAATACAACAAGGAACTGGCTGTTAATACATTTGTAATAATTTATTCCTGCATATTAATTTTAATTTTTAATGTTGTGATATTTGTATAAGTGTACAAACAATTTTTAAGAGATTTATAATTCAATCTGTGGGAGTTTCTTCGCCCTCCTTCTCCCACAGTAGTACAGAAAAAAATGACGTTTACTAAGTATATGTAAATATCTATTCTACAGTGATAAAGAAATTTTGACTTTGATTTTGATGTGTCAATTTATATGCTACATTTATTTTAGTAAAGCTTCATCGACAGGTTTCGAGTGAAAACCTACGTTGAACGTTAAAAAAAGAAAATTATCTAAAAGGATTTTACAAATTCACTATGAACAAGCGACGCCAAAATTATTTTTTTGTTTACGTAGATGTTGTAATCTCTTAAAAATCCACTCAATAAAACTATGGTTTTTCACAGACAGCTAATACGATTCTGTTGCATAATCTGAATAATTTATACGTTATTCGATATAATAAACTCAATCTTTGCTGTATGGTGAATGAACCGGAAAGATAAATGTTACAGACAACTTCAGTTAGTTTCCTTTTCTTTTTAAGGATGGGATTTTATTCATTCAAACTATCCGTAAATTCAAAGGCATAACAAGGATTTGTATTTAAGCTGAAAGCCGTGAAAACATTCACGACTTTTAAATGTATGGTCCATTTCATGTCAATATGTCAGCAAGGTAACTGCTGAGTTTAATTTAATAAAATTAACCCCTCAAGGCTTATAGGACAGTTTCATTTCCTGTCACCCAGTACCGGAATCAAGCTGATCAGCGAAACAACATGGCACCGAAAAGGGGCATTAAAACTTCATTCGAAGGCCTGATTATTCACAACTGCCCTTTGTAACTGGAGTATTCCAATTTCCAAAGGCTAGTGGGGTATTATGTTTGTTTGTTCGTGATGCAATCAAACTAATTGTTCATTGGTGACGTTAATTAGATTTTGGTTTATTATTTACTATACCACAGAGTCTAAACTACATATACCTCTGACTTGTATAACCGTTTTAATAATAAATACATGCATATACCTAGTCGGTCCTTAAGTTCTGTCACAAGGTTTTTGATAGATAAAACTCAGCAATAAACTTTTTCTTATTCGTATTATACATGATTAAAAAGCTTATTTTATACGAATCAAATTGCAATACAATACATTTTGTACGATTATCGCAATATGACAAAAAACCTTATAACTTGAGACAATCGCGAACCCAAAACACGCCGCAACTGACAAAAATACCTACCAATTACCACAAATTTAATAAAAAAAGTGTTCCAGATAACCAACAAGCTTTTTTTTATGTATTCTGAAACCTCGATTTTAGACCATGCTTAACAACTAGCATTTGATTTTCTGTTAGCTTTCAGTTCCAACTGCTCCTAAAGAGAACTTTACGTACTTTTTACGTTTTCAGAAAAACGTATAAAAATGATCTTGTGGGCAACAAGTACACTACGTAAAATGTGAATATGAAAATTAGTTTTACCCAGACTTAGTTATCTTATGCTTCAAAATGAAGGTAACGGGTTCAGAGAGGGTTCTGACTAAAATCTCACGTAAGTTTGAAAGGTTTCAGGAGTCATGGAAAAAAGATAAAGTGAATCACGTCCGTATTTTTGATTGGTTAAAAAAGTGCAAAAACTCTGAAGAAACTAGCATTTGTGTAATATGGCTTTAAGCATTTAAATCCAATAATCGTTCTAATTTATTAGTATTTAATGAGCTATCAAACCATATATAGTATTAAATAAAAATAAACTTGGTATTATTTACTATGCGGCAAAATAAATGTGACAGAACTTATGGACCGACTAGGTATATTACGCCTTTTTCCCGGAAGTAGGCAGAGACTAAAGACCTTCTCTTGCTAGAATCCTAGCATTCATCTCTCGTTTCTTCAACATTCATAAGTCTCTTCATACAAGCTCGGCGGTTACAGGTCCTTCGGTTTTTTTAAGTATAACATAGTGCTCCTCGGTGGGGACAAAAATGCTTGCCATTTATTAATATAATCATATAAATACTATAATGTTACTAAGTATGTAATGTTACAGAAGCTTGTAGATAAGTTACGTTATAACTTTGGACTCGCTAAATCAAGTAGGTAATCAAGGTAAGTGGCCAATGCGAGTAAATTAGCAATTTGTATATAGTCAGACAAATTAGGCACGATTCAGTGACCCTGACGTGATGTAAAATGGCCGAAAGAGCTATTCTGTTCGGTCTCAACAATGATCATGCCGAAATCCCTAGGCGTTAAAACAATTGTAGGGCCAATTCTATTCGGTCTCAACAATGATCATGCTAAAATCCCTAGGCGTTTAAACAATTGTAGGGCCACTTCAACCGCCATTTGGATGCAAGAAAGTTTAGTTTCGGTATATCTTGGTAAATATCAACCGCAAATGTAATGGAAAAGAGTCAAATGGTGCGTTCGTATGTGTGAACGGTTACATTCAATCGGATTCATTCGTATTCATTCATTCATTCAATCCGATCCGAAATTATTACGCTGAAACTGAAAACTCATGTGTCAAGCGGAAGTCCTAGCTTAGAACTATAGGTACAAGGTTCAAGCCGCAGCGCCGCGATGCACTGATTGCATCATTTTCATTTGTCAACATAATACCACCATTTGTAACTAAAAGTCCTCTTTCACTGAATAACAAATGTCGTATTGAAACAAGCTGCAAACGTATAGGTAACACTAACGGGCAGCCGAGCTTCCTGACACGATACCTTCATAGGTTTAGTGAGTGGCAGTCAGACCACACTGGCACCATGGCACAAACACCAGGGACAGGTAAAATATTCAGTGGCCGTTCTATTAGGGCCGGCTTTGTTCAGGGTTAGATAGCAGCTGGGTTTAATCCTTTGTCCGGGTTTAGGAATATTTCAAAGGCTTGAGTGGCAGCGAGCGGTTGGTGGGGAGCAACTTTTTATTGGACAATTTATTTTCTGTAAAATATAAACCTTAGTCAACTAAATATTCGTAATTTTCCAGGATTGTAATCCTGATTGATTGTTTTTCGTTGTTTTGTAGACATGCCTAACTGAGAATTACATAACATAACATAAACATAAGCATTTAAATAGAGGCGCATACATTGCTTCTGACGCCACACTAGGATACCCTAAGTCGTGGGAACCAGAAACAGCGACATCACACACATATAAACATTCGAGACATGGGGATTTATTTCACTATCCCCAACTGGGGATCGAACCCGGGACCTGTCGCATGGTAGGCAGAGCCACAACCGCCGTGCCACAGAGGTCGTCTTGGGGGTATAATTGGGGTTACTATTTAGGGCTCGTCTATCGGTAAAAGTAGTTTAAGTGACTGTTACATAATGAAAGGCATTAAAACATGAGTGTGGGTTTATAAAACGAGCCGACAGCCGAGTTTCAGAATAACATACACTGCTTTATCTACACACGTATTACAAGCTCTCTGTGATGTGTACAGGAACCGCATGTTACGACCGGCATTGCGGCATTGACATTTAATTTCGAATAGAACGTCATCTCGACTGATATTAGAATTGAGGTCAAATCAAATTGATTTGTTTAACAGAGATGTTTGAAATTTGAATGTGATAAGAACATCGAATTCGATATTATTATGAAACAATAATAACATTTTCCCAGATATGAAATTGGTTCTATCAAAACAGTTTAGCTTAAAGCTGGCCGTAATTTGCGGTATTTTATGGCATCATAGATATATGATATGTACACACATATCATAGGTTTATGATATGTGTGTACATATAAATAATCAACTCGATTCGTGGGGGTTGAAATTTGGACAAAACCACATTAAATGGAAGGTCATATCAGCTCACATGAAAATGATGCAATTTTATCTAAACAGTGGCAGCGGCACAATTGCGCCCACGTTTAGCCCGTTAATCAAAAAAACCAAAACATCGTGTCCTCGACTTTTCCCATGTGAAGTGGAAGGCACGTTTTGGTAAAATGCTGAACATGTGTAATATTTCTATATTTTCCTAAAAACAGTAAAAGATCCTCGCCATACCCAATGAGAGAGGCATGAAACCTTTTTCAGTAAATTCAATACTGCCTCAGATTGTCGATAAATCTACAGCTTCGATATATTCTTCAAGTTTCAGAAGCATCCCGAAGTAAGCGCTCATGTGTAACATCACCGTTTACTATGTACAACAAGTTTTCAGCTAAGCTGAAACGTTCACTGAAACTTGATTACAGCTTCTGCTAACCTGAAGTGACTAAATTCAGTTCAGTTCACATTGTTCGCTAGTTTCCAATTATCGACGTGAAGCTGCCTGCTTAGCGTACTCTGTACCAGGTCCAACATTTTAGTTCTGAAGTTGGCTCCAGGTGGTTCTCTATATTCAGGTTTGGTGATTTGGAGGTGAAATATGTGCATTTATGGTATCAGTATTACGTGATCTACGATATATAGCTACTGCCGGATAAACGTGCAATAAAATACACAAAATAATATAATAAGCTCCGTAAGCTCCGTGGTCTAATGGGTTTCATGCTTGCTTCTCACACAGGAGATGCAGGTTCGATCCTGACCATGTACCAATGAGATAATTAATTTATCTTAACTATATTATACGGACGTTTTAACGGTGATAGAAAACATCGTGAGGAAACCTTCATTACTCCGTAGCTGCGGCGATGGGCTAGCCTCCTGTCACGTAAAATGGAGTATTGAATAACTGGATCAAAGTGGGCACAGTTGTGCCTCTGCCACCCCGTATGAGAAAAGGCGTGACGCTATGTTTATGTTTGTTTTGTAAAATACACAAATCCACGAAGAAAATGTATTCGATTTCAAGTTTTCCGTCGTGACGTGGTCGTGACTGCGTAGCAAACGTCACGTCGCATACTTTTTCTTGCTGGGGTCAATGTTATTTATTGCACATTTAACTGGCAGTAGCTATTATATTGTTGAGAATCTATGTTATGTGCAGTGTATCTCTACGATGCGGAACGTACATACGTATCGACTTACATATAACTTACATTCAGTATTCAGTATTTATCGTGTCATATAAATAGGTACGTTTCACTTATATGTAGGTACTATATAATTATATGGGCCCCGTTAGGGATATTGCACAGTGACTTAAATAACTAGATTATCATTCACATTCATTTCATTCAACGACATTAGAACATTACTTATACTACAGTTACTTACTTACTTAGTTGTATGTAGGTTAGGTACACATACGAATTTATTGAAATTTAGTTTCTCCATATCCATGGCTATGGACTAGTCCGTCACGTAAATTAGAGTACTGATTTCGTGGCTCTATGTGGGCGCTGCTGCGCTTTGAGCACACCGTCTAGGAAAATGTCTGGGTAAATAAGGTAACCGTGTCCTTCCATCCCTGCTACAATCGCCCAGAACCATCAATCCACTTTGTAACAGTCCTAGTGTACAGCAAAATAAATACTTTCATAATAGTAGGGCACCCATCTCACAGCGGCACGTGACCAAACATAATCACGAGGCACATCGTCTTAAGTACGCACCGAATATAAACACAGCTGTTTCAAATTATAGGAGGAAGCTTTTCCTTAAAAAAAAAAACGCAAAAATTTGACAAAATATAAACAACTACACAACATAAAACAACAGGCCGTCAGTCCTTTTCCGATACGAGGTGGTAAAGGCATAATTGTGCCCACTTTTATCACGTTCTTCGATACTCCTTTATGCGCCCTACAAAGGGTGAGCCCATCGCTGCAGCTTTGGGGATTGAAGGTTTCCTCACGTTATTTTTCTATCACCGTTAGGTTGACCGTATAATGTACTTAGGGTAAATTACTTATCTCATTGGTACATACATGGTCAGCCCCACAGAAACCACAAGACAGCGGAGTTCTTAGCCCTTAGCTCAGAACCTAAACATATTTTCATAATGGTTAAAATTTGGTAAAATCGCTGGTTGTATTGTATTAGCTTGAAACTAGACTGATGATGAGAGACTGACTTAGATAGTCAGACAAAATAGCGATGTAAGTTGAAATCTCGGCCTGGTCAATTTTTTTTTGTTGTTTTTTCTCCTATATTCTTTATTTTTAAGTTTTCCTAAGCTAAGCTCGGTCGCCCTGGTACCAGACACTATGGTTGCAAATTTTCTTCTACTTAGAAAGAAATTTGCAATTGTAGATACTTATCTACAATATTAAGGTAGATCGCGAGCCGCGCCCACTTGGGCCAACCCCATCGCCGCGGGCGCCACGTCACGTCAGCCGCAGCCTACTCAATCCGACGTCTGTAGGACGCTCTCAACCCCCACCAGCCCCCGCAATCTGGACCCCACACCCCCAGACATAGCTCTCAGTTTCCAACAGCCGACTGTCCCAGCACACATGGAGCTAAAACCTCATTGTGTTTTCGATGATGACGGCGCAGTTTTTGTTTGTTTCGCTTTTGTGAGATGAAGCGCAGCAGATGTAACATGAAAAGCAATAATTATTTTTAGGTCGTAACAGAACGAGAGAGCGAGTCATTGGTCCAGAGTAATGGCGGTGGGCTAGTCCCCTGTCGCCCAAGTAAGTCGCGCAGAAAAAAGCGTGACTGTATAAATAATATGACAGAATGATGATCCATCTCGTACAATCTTGAAGGTAAGTCAATCCCTACTAGCTATTGTAATTAAATAGTAAATAAAGTAATTAAATATACTAAAAATCCTGACTGCGAGAACACTAAAAAGCACATAACAAGCAGATAAGACCTAACTTAAGTAAACGTTAAAATATGAAAATGTAAAACTGTAGATTTCAATGCTATGCAGATGGTACAACACTTTTGTAGGAGATAAGGGAGCCATTATGGTGTGCCATTATAGGTTTTGAATTTGGCAGGTTAATCTGCTAATTGATTTTCTGAATAACGAAACTCATTCCATAGCTTTACTAACTTGTATTCCGTGATTCTTTTGTTAGTAACCTCCGATGAACGAAACTCTTTACTTACTTACTCTATGTTTAGAAACTACAAACCTTTAGAGCCCTCTATAAGGAATTAATGTGACAGTTTGCTTCTTCATTCTGCACACGTCACCTAAATTGCTGCAGGTGTGCCAGAGTGCGTAGATTAGTTGAGGAGTGTAAAGAATAAATAAACTGAGAATACATAAAATGCCATTACAAAACAGAGCGATCAATAAAAAATAACAGGACCCTAAACAAAACAAAAAATTATACAAAGCATTGACTTGCATTTAACGAGGTTACAAGTTCGCTCGATTTCTCTAGGATTCCATAAACAATAGAAGTATTCTCTTCCTCCAGTTTTCAGTCAGAAGACTTAAGAAAATGGGGCACATACATACAAAAAATAAGAATCCGACGAACGGAGAATCTACTCTTTTTTTAAGTCGTTTAAAAGTAAAACAAATCTATTTCCCTCCATCTCTAATTCCTAATTCTATTCGCGCTGACATTTCCAAAGCCTGCGGCCCGCTCCCAAAATGAACGCTATCGCATCAGACCCAGAATCGAATATTGGCTGCCCGTTCACCGGAAAAGTGAATCCTGATTAGATTCCTGTCGCACCCATGGACTACCAACGGCGTAAAGTTTTCAACACTCACGAAGACGCGACGTTTAACACCTTGCATGATATAAACTGTAATAATATTGTCTGGACTAAGCGAAATTTTGTAAACCATAATAATCATTAAGCATACACAATTAGGTACGCATACATTTCTCTAAAATTATACAGCAAAGACAAAAAAAGGTATAACAATAATTTCACATAATCAGCAATATATGTTTATTAACAGACACGCCAAAAAAATAACGGTCAAGTGCGAGTAGGACGTCGGCGCGCACACGAAGGGTTCCATACCATTGTACACGGGAAAATATAAAACAGTCTTGGCTACGAGTTTGCTTTTTAAATTTAAAAAATAATAATGAAATACTAGGGTAGGACTACATTATAGGCCCGTCGAAACATTGAAAAAGAGTTTTGTGTATGTAGTTAAATATTGAACTATGTAATCAGGTTAACGAAGATCTTTGCTCATTGAAACCGGAAGTGAATAGGAATTGAGTAACTTTTTTAAAGAAATAAAATCAAATATGATAAAAACTTAAAAAAATTTACTATAATTTGAATGAGCAATTGTATAATGACAAATATCTAAGCACAAAACCTAATACTTGCAATTAAAAATATTTTTCGATAAGATCGGGAAAGTCCAGATAAACAAGTAAAACAAAATGGCTAAGAAAATGGCCATACCAATAATTTCTTGTATGGGTATTTCTTTTAATTCTCAAAAACCGGTCTGTTTCATTATTTGAAATTGCCATTTGATTACTTTTAAAACCGACTTTGTCAACAAAGTAATATTACAATGTTCAAGATCATTTCAACGACGTGACTGTATGACTGTAATCTTACTCAACATAGAACTTGCTTTTAACACAATTGTAATTATTTATTCCTGCTTGTTAATTATAATAATGAATAATGTAATATATGTTTTTGTTTACAAGCAATTTTTTAAAGAGATTTATTGATCAATCTCTGGGAGTTTCTTCGCTCTTCATCTCCCACAGTGGTCCAATATAGAAAAGTGGCAAAAAATTACGTTTGCTAAGTATATAAAAAATATCTACCGTAATAAAGACATCTGATTCTGATTCTGATTATGTTGTTGATGCAATATAAACACACACTCTCTGAAAATTTCAGCTCTTTCCCTATTTTGTATTATCCGATAGAGCCCGGTGACAGAAGGACGGACAGGCGGACAGCGGAGGCTTAGAAATAGGGTCAACCTTCGGGTATGTAACCCTAAAATATATATAAAAAAACATTTTCAGCAAAGTACTTATTACTGTAGTTATACATATACTTAGCAAACGTCATTTTTTGCCTCTTCTCTACATTGGACCAATGTGCCTCAACAGTAGTCCCATCATGTTCTCCCATCCTATAATTCTACCGGAATCGCTTTCAAATGGACAATCATCCAATGAGAACACAACTATTTTTAACGTGCTGTCTGTTGATTGGTATGTAAGGATCGGCCTATAGGTGGTGAATGAGACGAGTCATTTGTTCAATAGACAGGCGTTTAATGATCCTAGAGTGATACATACATACTGATTATATAGGTATAGGGTAAATGTGTGTTCGCACACTACACCTTCCCCCTTTTTTTCAAAGAAAATATATAGTATCATATTTTTTAAATAAAATTTCATGAAAACAATTGATATTAGACATAAGATAACATCAGAATAATGATATAACAGTCATATTTACTTTCAAAATCTGTGTAACTCATATCATAATAATAAGAATTAACATTTTACAAATAAACATTTCAATTTAGCACTAGCTCAGTTATTTTTTTTGTCAATTTAATGTTTAGAAATTTTATCTCCTAATTTTTTACACATTCGGAATATCTATTAGAAAATTTTCAGCAAGTGAATAATAGACATATGTCATATGCACTTCTCATTTAAGTATAAACCTGAGTATACAGATATTTGTTGTATGTATACAAAACACTTTTATTTTATTTTATGTAAATTTTCAACAATTTCTATTTCGATAAAGCATACACTGTCATTGATATAAAAATGTATAAAGGAAACGATATATTGTTTCTAACATCATTACAATAAACATGATTATATAGAAATATCATCTCCTCAGTCTTATTAAACTAAATTAAAACTAATATGAGATTATATAATCTTATCACATAAAACATAAAATTAAATTTTGAAGATGTAGAGTTGCATAACAATAAATGAATGTAGAGCAATACAATATCAACTAAATTTACGGTTGTACGATAACATAAAAATAAAGGGTAAAAAATACAACTAAATGTAACTAGGGTTGTACTAAAAATCAGTTAATGTACCTAGGGTTGACGATATGAATCATTATTTTGTTTAACCACATTAAATAAAATATTACTAAATCAAAACTTTGTAATTGCGATATGAAAATGCATGTTTAAAATCTCTCACTATTTTCTGATTCACCCTTTTATTTCTTCATTTGTTGATTTATTCAACTCTTATTTCTTCAATCACACACTTACTTTATTTACGTACTTCATTTGAGTTTATCATATCATGTCTACCATCTCAAAACCATTTTAATTTACTTCTTGTATAAAATATATCATATGTCATAATAACCCTTCATTCCTGAAACCAACAAAATATACTTTCTTTTCATAAACAATCTCAATCAATCAGTCTTTTATTTTTAGTCCGCTTCAACTTCATATAGGTACTTTTTAAGGGTATCCGGATCCCATATTATTTCACATTATAGTGAGTGCACTTGTATAGGTACTTTTATTTTTTATTTATTTATAGACGTCTTCTGGTTCTTTTATTATAATATTATTTAAATACATAGACTATTAGTACCTGGCTCCAGGTCTACCTGCCTGAGCCTGCTCGCGAGCTTATTAGGTCATCGAGATCCCACCTTCTCACAAAGGAAACTCGTTCACGTCATGATCGAAGAGGAAGGATTCGTGCCTTGTACCTTGTACCTTTGAGACTGATGAAAATACAATAACATATCGGACTCGCCAATAGTTAAGTACCATACTAAAAACATAACTTATACTCAATCAATACGAATCCTTCGAATTTTAAGACAATCTGCAAATCTTGGATGATCAGTCCAAATTTTTTCGAAAGCTTACTAAATGAAGTGTTCCCAGCTGTCTTACTCAGTGCACATGAGTTCCTATCTCAACATTCTAAACATTCTCTTTTTGTTTCGTTCTAGAAACAAATCCATACCTAATTCACTATACTCTCTATATAACTCACAACACCAACATTCTAAAATCAAACAAAAATATAACTTTCCTATGTAATGCGAAATTACATAACTTTACTGGCAAATAAAATATATAGCGATCTTAAAACTTTACTAATCCCCACTTCTTAAAACAATTTGCATCTCATACCACACATATAATAAAATATCTCATATCAACATAATTGTTATCCTTTTAAATCTTCCTGATCAGATCAAACAAACCTAGGTATACGTAGCCATAAACAAAACATATTTTATCTCAATCATCAACATAACGTATCCCTTCATGTATCTTCTGTCATTCAACTTCTCACAACACTAACTTATTTCCATTTCAAACACTAGGCACATATTACTTTTACTTCCTTTCATAATTTATTTATACTCTTTCCATCATACACTTCACGCAAATGATAATGATGTAAGTAACATAAGCAATTAAGCATACTAAACATATTACATCGACAAGTACTTAAGTAACAACCACAATACATATTGTACTATGTCGGCTTCACTACAACTCTTGTAACTAAAAAAAATATATAACCTATCGACTTTCGACAAAATAAACTGATTGTTATTCCCAAACGAACAAAATAATTTAAAAGTTATATGTAATATCTATTTACTAACTGAAGATTTCACAAGATCTAAGTAATTACCAAAGTGTTATCCTTTCATTTTATAATCTTACTGAATCATCATAACGACAGTTTAAAAAATAACATAAAATTTTCAAGTATTTTACAGTAATACTATTCTGAACATGAGTTTTCTTTGTCATGTAATTTTTTAAAACCATATAAAACAAAATTGTCTTACTTCTATGAAGAGACTTTATTCGCTGATCAGACTATAATTCTATAAAAAAACTTAGTTGCACATTGCATTGCACGAAAGTTAATTACTGAAACAACCTTTTAATTCATGTAACTGACTTGGTTCCGTTGCTCACATATTTTTGTTATTTGAGGATATACGGTATGTCCTAAACTGAAAATTTATCTGAAAAACTTATAAATGAATGCAAGTTTAAGCCAGAACCTGAAAAAAATATACATACCTTATTTTTATAATCTGTTTTTTTTTTTCATAAATCAAATATATTCGTATATATATCGCAATATACACGTAATAAATACTCTAATGTATTTATATGTCTAAAATTAACTAAAACTGAAATAAATACATACTTTTTTCAAATTAACTACTTGTTATAATGGTTCTAATATACTTCGCTGCGGTACCCTAATTTAGGCCACAAACATCCATCACCATTTATGTATCTCTCATATCAGTCAGCAGAAACTAATATCTTTATCTTTATTTAGAAGTAGCAGAAACATGAACTGCTATTTCTCATATGAACAATTATTTTACTCTGCAATCAAAACATGTGCTAAGGTTGCTTGCATGTACATATTTGTAAACACTGTATCAAATTACTATACCTTTTGGTTTAACTGGAACTGTTACCAAGTGAACTGAAACATTTTGGTACTTGCTTTGTACAATAGGTGTACATGATAATTATTATTTTATAATAAAAATAGCTTTGTATTTTTACTGAATACATGAACGGCTGCGAGGCATTAATACTTTATTCTTCACATTTTACACTTTATATCACATACCTTCCATACACTGAATATTCTCATTAGATCACACATTCAAAATACACAAACAAAAAGACACTTAAAAAAAAAACAAACACACTTTCTACTTCCTTAAAAAAAATATATATTTCATTTTGTGATAACTTCTAATCTAAACCGTGAATATTTCTTTTAATTTGACCTCAAACTCAGTTATTTTCTCTATATAACAATAATAATCACGCACATTTTCAAAACGTAACTACAACACAAATTACTTTTCCGGTAACATACATCTCTCTATTCACAATAAAAAAATCAATATAATGTATACTTCACCAACTATACTTATTCAACTGCGTATTACTTTCACTCACTAGGATGCTCTATTTTAACATACGGCGCAATACTTCATTCCTCCACTGAACCCTATAATCTCGAACAACATCCATCACCAAATACGGTTTCTAATAAAGTTCTCTGAGTCATTTATTCATTATATTAAAATTTCATCATTACTCTTATAGTAGTGCAGCTGCAATAAGAGCTGCTAGGTATTGTTACGATCCATTCTCGTCAGAACTTCTAAGCGAATTATCGGTATTATCTTAATTTGGCAACTGCTAAACAATTTCTAGGTGGTCTCCTAATTTGGTTTTCTGTTGTTATCTGTATTGTACTGCATCGCGTCACATGCATTATTGGTTTGAATTCTACACCTTTGGTTATAACTGGGACTGAATATTTTTCTATCCTACACTATTAGGTACAATTTGAATTCTAAAATTTACTTTGAATATGTGCATTTTAATTACTTAAATTAAGTAAAATAGGTAATTTACTATGAAAAACAATAACAAAATTTTTAACGTATCTTTTGTACAGTATAAGTAGGTATATCACACAAATCATCACACGTCACATCTCTTTTACTAATTCATGCCACATTCTATGAAATCATCATCATCATCACCGTTTTACATACATCATCACAAAACTTATTTTAATTCATCATTTAAAATGAATATCACTTGCTATATCGATTCTCATCGCCTTCGTTAATTTATTCCATCATCCATCAACACTTGCCAAATAATATTTCATCAACTTTCACACAAACAACTTTCTTCTCGTTTTTTTTTTGTTTATACCTATATTTATTCATACATGATGTTCTTACTCTCATACGTCAATTAATTCGTTAAAAAAACTAATAAAGTTCTTGACGTCAACCCCTTACAAATTAATCTGAATTATTTATTACACCATATTCGGGGAACTAAAGCATACACATACAAAACAATTTTAATTTCTTAAATATTCAATTTCTAATCGTTCAATATGTCTTTTACATTTACAAATGAACAATTATGCCGGTAATTGTTTACTAATCAATTGTCTCAAATAAAATATCTCACGAAAATCACTAACCAATTAAAAAAAACATTACTGGTTACGACTCACGATCACGAAGACTTCGCGTGGCACCTATCGTTTCTATTGCCTTAGTGCTGCAGCTCGCTCCGGGACACATCTCCCAGCTGCTCCTCGTCGGACCCGTACATTGTACAGCGTACACTTCGCCCTGCGCCCTGCGTCACACATCATCTCGGCTTGCACAGATTACCCGGCACCCGGCAGGAATCATCTTTATAGTTTGGGTTTTAAGGTAACCTGGTTTTTTGTTCTGCATACTGTATCTGGATCTAGACGTCTGGTAGTTGTTTGTTAGTTTATTTAGTCATTTTGGTTTTATTTGGCGGTCTTCTTAATTATTATTTTTTTAAATCAATCATTATTCATCATTTAGTAGTTTAATATAAGTTGACAGGTATAATTTTCTTCACTGTAGTTATTTAGGTATAATTTTAGCACTGTGTCTCTTCACTTTTTATTACACATTACATAGTCCAAATTTCATTTCACTTCACACAAAAATATGCCATTCGGCGCAGCACTGCCTTTTAGGGCAGGCTGGCCTGGCAAGGTCGCCATGTAAGGATCGGCCTATAGGTGGTGAATGAGACGAGTCATTTGTTCAATAGACAGGCGTTTAATGATCCTAGAGTGATACATACATACTGATTATATAGGTATAGGGTAAATGTGTGTTCGCACACTACAGGTAGATTTTTCAATTACATTAATTGAAGGCATTTTGATCCTACAGTCCAACTGAAAAAACTCGTGCACTGAAAGCGAGCTATGACAACAAACACAGTATGCCGGTTAAAGTTATTGAACTTATTAAAAGTTTAAAAAAAATGACTTCAAATTCAAGCCCTATTTGTTTGTCACCGGGGGGCGGGGTGCGAATGAAGTCCATGAAAAGTCCTCATCAAAACTCTTGCTGCACGGAACCACAAATCAAAACGTCAACGGTGTGTATATTTTTTGTATTTGTTGATTTTTTCAAAAAGCGCTGAATAAATTTTCATAAAATGTGTATGGTACCACCTCTGAAGTTTTGAAATTACCAATCAAATAAGAATCATCAAAATCGGTTCACCATTGACGGAGTAATCGCTTAACAAACACACACAAAAAACAGACGGATTGAGAACCTCCCCCTTTTTGAGGTCGGTTGAAAAGTACTGCTTTTTATGCTATTACAAATTATGACAAACTCATGTTATAAAAACAGCAATCGAAAACATATGCGGAGGATGACTATTAGTAGATTTTCACGAGTTCGCAAAGGTTTATATTTACGAACCGAGAAGTTTACGGTACAAGCCGAGGCAAGGGTCGTAGCGAGGTTCGTAAAGAAGCCTTTTCGAACGAGTTAGGAATATAATTTTTAAGCCTCAGACCCCAAAATGAAGCGGCGAAGTTGCTATTTTGAGGATAGAATGCGGAAATATATAAATTAATATAAATCTAAATATAAATTAATATAAAAGTTAAATTTCACAGAAAGAGGTGTGTCTGAGCAGACTAGTGCTGTATTTGTCCCACGCCTAGATTGCGTCTTGTCCTGGGCGCATCAAATGCACTCTCTGTTAGGTATAAAGAACTTTTTTCAACGCCGTCGTCGTCGTAGGTAAGAACGCCATATTTCCTCAGTAAAATAAATAATGGAGTTTGCTGGCTGAACAGACGCAGAGTGTTCTGGTAGCAAAAAGGAGTTTTTGCAATATCAAACGTTTAATATTATTTTCGAGGCCGCTCTCCGCTGCGAAATTAAAATGTCTCTAAGGCTTGTCTAAACGGGCTCTTTTGTGCTTGTTTTCATGTTTAATATACACGAAAGTTCAAAGGTTATGTAAAAGCTGTGAATAAGATGTTATCCCAGACCCATATTAATACAGAGAACGGTTTGATAACGTAACGTAAGTAAGTGTTGTTCGCGAGACCCTTGAATTATGTGTACAAAATGCTTTGGATTATTTATTCTGCACGGTAAAGTTAAAATGAAAACGTATGCCGGAAGGCGATGATGCTACTTGATGGCCTTCTCAAAATGGCCTACCTTGTCACGCAACTTGTACACCTTTACCAACTCGTACGGGAAAATTCGTGACGCTGTATCATAACTAGAACACAAACAAAAGACTTATGCAGAGGTACACATGTATTTAAATCTATAAAGTATCTGTGTTTATTGAGCACATATATCGAATAGTTCATAAGAGGATAAAATTATATCGAAAAATAACATCCCGCCCCCCTTTTTCTATTTTTATAGGCATTTTAACATATTTTATCTACACACGTATCATAAACCCTCTTTACTGCGTACAAAAACCGCACGTTACGATCAGCATAATGTTAAACTATTTGGTAAAAACTCATTTCTTATCTGAAAAATTACACATTATGATCATAATGTGTAATTTTTCTACACATTATGACATTCAAATTTCGAACGCCGACGCCTGCCTGCATGCCGCCCCTAGTTTGTCTGTGAAGTTGGTACTGACATTCAAATTTCGAACGCCGACGCCCGAAGTTGGTGCTACAGAACAAGCTAAACAACTGCAGAGCCACAGTGCCGGTCAAACATGCGGTTCCTGTACATCAAAGAGAGCTTATGATATGTGTGTAGATAAACTAGTGTATGTAACTGAACATAATTAGGCATTAAAACTCTCGAGTGATATTATTATGAAACTCGCCTTCGGCTCGTTTCATAAACCCACTCTCGAGTATTAATGCCCTCCATTATGTAGCAGTCACATAAACTACTATTTTCGATAACCTTACGCCAACTGCAATATATATATATATATTACTTGGAGGCGGAGGGGAACATCTAATCAGTGTCTTACTTGACACTGTTCCGATGCATATGAACCAATACGCTAAAGGACAACTCTACGCGAAAGTACCAATACGCGAATGGACCAATCCGCGACGTCAAACAAAACAGAATAGTTTTCATAAGTACATTTGATTTACATAGGTCGTTGTGGCAAACAATGTGGAGCATCGGTCCGTTCAGTCACAAGACAAATATGGTCTAATTACAATTTAATACATACATACAACATATTTAATAATGATGCCAACATGCAAATTAAAAACGAAAACCAAGCGCATGCATTATTTAGAATTGTAGGTTATGCTATGATATACACATGATTTCGCGAAAGGTTAAAAGAGCGAAAGGAGATGAAATACCATTAAAACCTGCAAGATACACAGCAGGTTCACATAGCAGCTTCACTGCACCAGCTCATGCTCGCTTTGCCTTGTTCAAAGATGACTGAAGCTCATAAGAAGTTCGATTAGATTCCACCTCCGATTTTAGGACATCAAACGAGCCGAGAATGCTACAGGAGCACGAAGACGGTATTGCCTTTAATACACATTAACAACGCGACGCTAATAAAATGACATGTCATGTCTGTGTACCTTCATACATGATAAAATTCGGATGTAATTTAATTATTCTCGTCATATTACTTAAAAGGATTTCTGCTACGCAAATTCCAATACCTCTTTTTGATGACGAAATTGTTGACCCTTTATGCTCGCCCGGATTGTGTGAGTTCGCAGAATGAAAACAAAAGATGGGCCTGTAATATGTGACCTGTGCGATAATTTTATAACATTTTATGTGTGTCCGATTGTTTCAAGCTGGGGTTTGGCTGACAGGGCGGGTAAATCGCTAATTAGTCAGTTCGACTAACTAATAATGCACAAAGAGGAGCTTATCTCTAACAAGAGATTTTTGCCAGTAAAACTAGAAGTGTTATATGTATAAATTATATTTTCAAAGCCATTTGCATGTAGCGTACACTATCGTGGAACTTTATATACCTATATAGGCAGCCATCGCTCTTCACTTCAGTATTAAAATTAACAAACATCACGGATGCCTTAAAAACTGAGCTGTAGTTTAAAACATCCCATCGTAATTATCGATTTAATATCAGCTTGCAGGTCATTACTGAAAGGTCTAATCAGTGTCATGATGACATAACGCATGCTCACTACGTACACTTCACACATGACAAAGGGCCGCGTGTTGTGAGGTAATTTACTACCCTGGCCCGGAGCCCTACGTAAGGCCCTTCATTGGGGCGTATTTAGGAGGGGCAATTTATACCTATCCGACCATTCAATATTTAACAGACACTTGGAGTCATGCTGCCTTCGATATTTAAGCGGTTCACAATTGTCGAAAATCTGTAAAAGCACTAAAATAGTAATTATTAGAGGAGAAATCAGGTGCAAGCTACGATGTAAGTAAATGCTGGTCTTATGTTCCCGCTAGCCCCTTTGAGAACATTGTACCTAGTTTATGAATCGGAACCTAAAGTTCCGGATAAATTATATGATGACTTCTTATTCATGACCACAACCCTTAGCTGGCATAGGCTTGCATAATTTTAATTGTTTTTGACCTTGATAACAATGCATAAGATTAAAAATATTGTGACATGTATACGGCCACTGTCAGCTAAGGGTTAAAGGGCTAATATGTTTTCAATTGCTCAGTAATCTTGTTTCATATTTTAATTTGGGCGATTTCATAAAAAAACAATTGAACCCAAATATCACATGTATCATCCGGCTGAATTAAAACAAAATAAATGTAGTCTTGCGCAAACTTCGCATTTATTCGCAAACAATGTCAGAGTCTAGATAATGTGTCATGATCATAGCATCTGGTGTAGGTACTGGGTTTACATACCTACCTACTTTTCGATTGTGGGCAAAACATGGCACATTACAGGCTGTTTTTGCCCCTGAACAGGGCACAAATCCTCGGTGGGTGTGTGTACTTTAGTTTTATTAAAGGCACAGAAGGGTCGACCGGAAAGCCCGTACCTGGATGATGATATATCGCTATTCGTACACAATTTATTATGATGCCGCTGGTTTTTGTGTTGGGTTAGATTTTCGACAAAATCGTTTAGATGTTAGAGACTAGAGAGGCTACTTATTTAACCCTTAATCAGTTTCAGTTAACTGTATTCCCACAAAATTATAAAACTTGTAGGCCTCATCAAGCGCAAAAAAAATATTTTTCGACATATATTTCTATATTTGTTAAATGAAGATACTTTTTGTAATTTTAATCGTATATATACAAGAGAATTGTGGATTTAGTGGCTTTACACAAAAAAATACAATTAATTTTAACTCAGTCATTTCCACCAAAAAATATACTATACCTATACATGTTATTTACATTAACATACATAACATAACGCATAATATGTGACCGCGCAGGAGAGCCGAAACGAATCAAATTTCCCCTACAAAGCCATGAGCCATGACGGTCATAATTTATGTTCGCATTTTATTACATCGGCAACGTTCCCGGATTTGCGGTCGTTTATTGAGAAAATAAAAACTTTTCATTATTCTGCTTTCCCCTTATTTCGGAGGCTGGTTAATCGATTCGCATTCTCATATACTATTTGCTCACCTGGCAATTAAAAAAATGTCAAAATTTACGATACCTGAGATGGAATATTTTAGTAAGCCATAACAAAAAACTATCTAAATAATTTTAATTCTTGGGTCATTATTTGCAAGAATTGCACGACTTTAAATCGTCTAAACCATTTCTCCTCCACGCACTTAAAATCAAATTCTTCACAAAATAGGCGTGCAATATTTCTTACAAAATCGAGTAAGAAAAAACTTGATTTTAAATGCCTTATTCAATACAATTAATTATGCTTCGCCGCGCGAGTTGGCTGTAATTGGAAAACAATTGTATACTAAGTTCGGGTTGCTATCATTTCGTTTAAAACGTAGCTCTTATTTGTCAGTTTTGATGCCTACGGTATTCTAAAATTTGTATTTAACATGCCTTAACAGAGCGTCACGCCTTTTCCCATTCGGGATGGCAGATGCACAGTTGTTTCCACGTGTCAATTGCGTTTTTGTACTCTTAATGCACTGGCCTGCAAAACTAAGTATCACACTTAAAATTGGAATAAATTTTTAAGTACACAAGGAATACTTTCAAAATAAAAATGACTCGAAAAAGAGTTTTTACCAACGTTTTAAGAACAGTTTATAAAATTTTCTATAAAACTTCTTTTATTTTATATCTCTAACATCTATAGTTTAGAGCAAAAAGACATTTTTAAAATGTATGTAGCACTTAGTTTTGCAGGCCAATGTAGATAAGTTCTAAACCAAATGTGTTTGTCAGGAGTGCCGGGTTTTGTTTACATCTCCACGTTTTATGGTACTCTAGATTTTATCGCTCGCTTGTGGAGATACCCGAGTTTGGAGTCATTTGCTTTGTATTTTATTAACCATTTGAAGTTTCATTTATTTTACGACTCTGTGATATCAGTTTGAGCAGGGCATGTCACGAGGCCACGAGTGTTCAAGCTATATTTTTGCATTTTCTTCCAACTAAATATGAGGATATAAAATAGTTACAAGGATTTAATGCTAAGATCTCCGTGGTCTAGTGAATTTATACAAAAAACGCGTTAGTTTCTAATCTAACGGTTAATTGAAAACTAATAATAATGCAATTGACAAAATATAACACGTTATCAATGTATTTACTTAATCCATTACAATTTACCAAAATGTTATTTAATTGTAGGCGTCGTAGCATCGTCGTAGCGCCGTAGCAGCGGCGTCGTAGCGCCGTAGCAGCGGCGTCGTAGCACTAATAGCTACGAAGATTAGTTCATTTCGTACAAAGTGAGCAATAGTTATTTTGTAGTGACTTAGCACGTTGTAGTCCATTATTAAAATAAATGGGGATATTGCGCGCTGCTTCCGCTTAAGAGGTTAATCTTTTGGGGGCAAGATTGCAGTTAGGTTATATATGTAATGGCTAGAATATTGTCTAGAGTCTTGGCTAGAATTAAGAACGGGGCTGTAATTAACAATCTTTTTTATGTTTAACACTTAAGTATGATGAGGAATTTAGACTTTTATCAGGTTAATGTATGGCTGAATTTGTGGTAGTGGTTTTACGTCAGCATGTATATTATATGTTTTTTTTTAAATATTAGAACCATAAAATATTCGATACGTGTATTCAAATTCCATAATTTTAACGCCTGTCGAAATCGTGAAATATCTTTTCACGGACTTGAAATACGAATAAAAATCTCGTATCAAGGCAACAACACCAATGTTATAACTAATTTTTAACAGTGAAATAATACATATAATACGTGAATGATCACATCACCCCTTTACTTTGAAACAAATATCTACACACGTATCATAAACCCTCTATACTTTGTCCAAAAACCATACGTTACAACCAGCAAAATTATATACTACTTGGTGAAAAATCATTACTTATCTGAATATTGATACATTATGATGACCATAATTTATCAATATTTCGATACAAAATTTTAAAATTTCGAACGCCGAGGCCCGCCTGCGTCTCGCCTCTAGTTTGTCTGTGAAGTTGGTACTACTGAACAAACTAAACAAGTACACAGCAATGATCAATGCCACAATGTCGGTCGAACATGCAGTTCCTGAACACATCAAAGAGAGCTTATGATATGTGTGTAGATAAACTAGTGTATGTAACTGGTCATCATTAGGTATTAATACTCTCGAGTGATATTATTATAAAACTCGCCTTCGGCTCGTTTCATAAACCCACTCTCGAGTGTTAATGCCCTCCATTATGTATCAGTCACATAAACTACTATTATCGAAAGGCACACTTAAGCAAGTTATTAAATACTCAAAGTGATTTGTGGCCTAATGGGTTTCACACTTGCTTCTCACACAGGAGATGCAGGTTCGATTCCTGACCATGTACCAATGAGATAATTAATTTATCTTAAATACATTATTCGAACGTTCTGACGGTGATGGAAGACATCTTGAGGTGACGCTTAATTTAAAATCTATAACGGGTTTTCGGGTAGTGTGCTCGAGGGGTTATGTTATGTTATTAAATACTCAATTTAGTGTGCTCGAGGGGTTATGTTATGTTATTAAATACTCAATTTCGCAAGACGGGCTATCCCATCGCCATAGCCACGGAGAATTTAAAAAAGGCCAAGTGCGAATCAGACTCGCGCATCTAGGGTTCCATACAATCCTGTCCCACAGAGGTCCAATGTAGAGAAGAGGCAAAAAATGGCGTTTGCTAAGTGTTGGAAATAATACGACCTGGAAATATTTTACTGCCGTATTTATTCTCACTGAATTGAATACTTGAACAATCACTTTAGATACAGTGGATTTTGGCAGATTTAAAATTAATAATTACAACAGCAACTCCAATATGGCTTATTTTCTAATTTGAATGAATGAATGTATACAAGTTTGAATGAGTGACGCCTGGGCACAGACAATAATCTATGTTTTGTTCTGAACATAACTGGGGCGCGGATGAAACCATTTAAATTTTGTTTTTATCTTATCTTATTGATTACTAAACATGTTCTCAAAGACAGGTTGTTTCAAGCGTCAACAACTCTATAATTTAACTATTTATTTAACTATTCTATATGACAATTAAACTTAATTATTTTAAAGTTTTACACCATTTAACAGACTGGAAGAGGACACAGTTTGGAAATAGATCTGAGGTAAACCTTATCGCCTACCTTTACTTCAGCAACCCGTACTCTACCGTCTCTACCGGGTAGTATTTTAACTATCCTTGCCATTGGCCAGTTAAGTGGAGAGGTGTTATCATTCTTTAGGACAACCAAATCACCCTCCTTGAGATTAGGTTTTGCAAACTTCCATTTCGGACGATTTTGCAACTGGGTCAAATAATCATTTGACCAGGATTTCCAAAAGTCTTGCTTGACTTTGGTACATTGTTTCCAAAAACTGAGACGGTTGAGTGGAATTGGAGTTAAATCTGGTTCTGGATAACTAGTTATCGCATCACCAATAAGAAAGTGGCCAGGTGTCAAGTATTGCAGTTTATCTGCGTCCAACGGAAGTAGAGGCCTAGAGTTTAGTATTCCTTCAATCTGTGTAACAATGGTAATAAGCTCTTCATACGTTAGACACAGATTGCCTGCAACACGCTTAAAATGGAACTTAAAGCTCTTGACACCCGCCTCCCAAAGCCCACCAAATTGTGGGGAATAACTCGGAATATACTTAAAGTTAATTAACTTATTATTACAAAAGTTAGTAACATCATCAATATGTTTTTTATTACATTGCATATCATACAATTCTTTTAGAGAGTTCTGTGCTCCCTTAAACGTCTTAGCGTTATCGCAGAAGATTTGTGACGGCATACCCCGTCGGGAAATAAACCTCTGAAGACATGCAAGGAAGGCCTCAGTAGTTAAGTTAGAAACAACCTCTAAATGGATAGCCTTCGTGGCAAAACAAACAAAGAGAGCGATATAGGCTTTAACTACTAAAGGTCTCCTGATTCTTACAACCTTCATGCCAAACGGGCCGCAGAAATCGATCCCGACGTTTTGAAATACTCGAGACTCTACAATCCTCTCAGGAGGTAGAGACCCCATCAACTGTTGCGCTGTTTGAGCTTTCATCTTAACACATTTTACACATCTGTGCAGCACCTTCTTGACTTCCCTTATCCCATTGATTAGCCAGTACCTTTGATAGAGAGAGCCTAGCACTAATCTGGGACCTGCGTGTAGAAGACGCAGGTGTTCTCTTCTAATAATCATGGATGTGAATTCACAAGCTTTGGGCAATATAAGCGGATGCATTTTATCGTATGAAATGTTACTCGCATTCTGTATCCTACCGCCGACTCTTAGAAGACCATTACTATCTAAGAATGGGTGCAGATTATTTAAACCTGTTTTAATAACTTTACCTTCAAGCAGGCACTTGATTTCTGGTGAGAAATGTTGCTTTTGAACACTACCAATTATTTTATTCAATGAGGCTTTTAATTCACAAGCAGTTAGCTTCGACTCTATAATTTTGTTGCCATTTTTGGCACAATTGTTAATAAATCTATAAACGTAAGCTACTACACGTTGAAGTTTATTCAAGTCTGAGTATTTGCTTAAAAAAGAGAGAGCATCGCTTTGAGCAGTATTGGCAACGGTTTGAGTATCATCTCTTTCAAAATCAAAAGTTTTTTCATCTGAGGTAAATTTGACATGCTGATAATTATTATCAGCTAATTCTGGTGATGCATTCCACCATAAATTTTTTGACCACAAGTTATGTGGGTCAACTCCCCGCGAGAGCAAATCCGCAGGGTTGTTTTCTGATCTGACAAAACACCATTGAAAATCTTTTGTGAATTTATTTATTTGTTTTACTCTGTTATCAGCGTAAACATTTTTCTTTACATTCTGGGAGGCAATCCACCACAGAACAATTTGAGAATCGCTATACAAAAACGTCTCTAGATCATATCTTTGTTTTAATATTTTGTAAACTCTGTTGGCCAATTCTGCTAAAAGCAACGCACTATTGAGCTCAAGTTGGGGAATGCTTAATGATTTACTAAGAGGAGCAACCCTAGATTTGGAGCAAAGTAGTTCTACCTGAACTCTACCATTCGCATCCACTGTCCTTAAATAGAGACAGCAGCCGAAGGCTTTGAAAGACGCATCTGCGTAGCCAATTAATTGAGCTTCTATTATGCTAGATGTAGACACACATCTCTTGATAGAGATCTTGCCCATCTTTTGCAAGCTATTGAGGAAATCATCCCAAATTTTTAATTGTTTGTGGGGTAAAATTGTATCCCAATTTAATTCAAGAGACCAGAGCTCTTGCATAAATAGCTTTGCTACTACCACAACAGGACCTATAAGACCAAGTGGGTCATAAATTTTTCCTATAAAACTTAGGACATTCCTTTTTGTTGGAACTTGTTTCTCAGCCTGAATCAGGGGAGAGACGAATGTAAATTGATCAGAATTAACATCATAGTTAATACCTAATGTTTTTATTATGTTATCTTTGTCAATCTCGAAATTTTCAAAGTACTTTTGTTTATCTGGAATGTCATCTAATATTTCCTTTGAATTGGAGCACCATTTGTGCAAAGAAAAGCTGCCTAAACTCAGCAGGGATATGAGCTGCTCTTTGAGCTCATAAAGCTGCTCTTCACTATCGCAACCTGCTATGACGTCATCAACATAGGTATTGTTTAATAAGGCTTGCGAAGCAAGAGGATATTGATCCTTAAATTTGGTGGCTAATTCAATGAGACATCTGGTGGCCAAGAAGGTAGATGCTTTCAAACCATAAGTAATTGTTTGTAGTTGTAGGCAAACTATAGGTTTGTCAGGACTATCTCGCCAAAGAATATTTTGTAGAGAAGTATGATCCAACCTGGGATCATCATTTTTATTTATTTTGACTTGTCTAAACATTTTTTGTATGTCGCAAATGACAACAAATAAATATGTTCTGAAAATCAGAAGTATATCGAAAAGGTCAGATTGTACCTGGGGTCCGTTTAGCATGACATCGTTGAGAGAGACCTTACTGCGGGACTTCATACTGCCATCAAATACAACTCTCAATTTGGTTGTCTTGCTGGCTTCATTTATAACAGCGTGGTGCGCTAGAAAGTAAACAGGACCATTATGTAAATCATACATACTGATATCGACAACTCTAGCATGTCCTAATTCCAGGTATTCATCAATGAATTTTTTATATTTTTCTAAGTAATCTGGGTGTTTCTTGAATTTCTTCTCCAACATGAGGAATCGCTGAAGAGCAACTGAAAACGAGTCTCCAATTTTAATTTCATCTATGGGAGACTCCAAAGGCAAGTCAACTGAAAAACGATTGTCTGAAAGTCTTACCGAATTGTTGAAGATTTCTTCAGCCTTTTGAAACTCTACATTTTCTAATTGCTTTTCTGCCTTCATGGGAGGGACTCGTTCAGAGAGCCAGAAGTTTTCCATTATGGTCTCCAATTTTTCACTGTTAGCAATGACAAAATTAGAAACAGGTTTGTTACACCGCAGATTCTGATTTATATTTCCTACAACTGTAAAGCCAAAGGAAGTATTTTGTAGTTTTATACCATTTTCTAAATCAATGGGTCCACCCAGCGCAATGCTGAAATAAACATCAGCACCCAACAGCAATGATATTTCCGTTGGCTCATTAAATTTGGAATCTGAGAGCACAATATTAGGGGGTATATTTAATTTACTTTTATCAATGAAAAATTGAGGCAAGCATGAGGTTATGTCCTCTATGACAGAACAATTTATGTCCATATTTAGATCCTGAACACAGGATGAAATTGCAAGGTTAACACTTTGGTTAATCTTATTGTTGTGATTCCCAATGCCAACAACATTTGTGGCCTGAAGTTTTGGTTTTAAATTTAATTTATTTACCAAGCTCACCGAAGCAAATGAGACCATGCTCCCAGAATCAAGCAAGGCTCTGACAAAGTGTTGTTTACCTTGGGCATCAATCACCTTTACCCTTATAGTGGGCAATAAAACATTGCTGGGAACGTTTGACGACAAGGACACAGACACAGCCGGAGCCTCTGGGGCAGCTTCAGCATCTCTATGCAGGAGCGTATTATGGCTTCCCTGACAGGTTCTACAGCGTAGATTGAGCTTACACTTGTCTTTATGTGAATTTAAACACAAATTGCATAATTGTTGATCTTTTACAAATTGATCACGTGCAACTACAGGTGCTAATGTGAACTGCGGGCACTTATATACGGGATGTTTCCCATCTTTGCAAAATTTGCATGAATCAAGAGTCTTAGTAGCAACATTGCTAACCTTAGGACTACTTTTAGAATACCCACCTACATTGGAGGGGGAATTATTCTGATTCCCAGCTTCATAGGGGGAACCTTTCTGGTTTCGCCAAGACCCAGCTATATAGGGGGTGTTTTGAAACCTAAATTTGGAGACACCATCATGAGAGGTGCTCTCTTGAGGCACACTGTCCTCTAGTGCAATAGCACGTTTTTCTAGAAACGACAAAAACTCTGTCATATTGGGCAGGGTGTCGTGGTCTCTATCTAGCTGAAAGGCACGGTTAGTAACCGCATCTAATTTTTTACTCAAAATAGCAATGAGTAACATATCCCAACTTTCAATGGGTTGACTATAATTTTTAAGAGCGTGGAGCTGCTGCTGTATTACAGAAATAAAAGACCTTAGGGAAGCCGCTGTACCTTTCTGCATAGGTGGCGCCTCTAAAATCAAGTTTATATGAGAGTGAATTAATCTCGCTTTGTTGTCAAATCGTTTGTCCAACAATGAAAGGGCTTGTTTATATGAGTCATTTGTAAGGGGTAAATTGACAATAACGCTAAGAGCTTCCCCCAGTAAATATTTTCTTAAATAGAACAACTTTTGGACATTTGACAACGCTTTATTGTTATCAATAACCGCCATGAACAGTTCAATGAACGGTTTGAAAGCTGCAAAATCGGTGCCGTTGAATGTTGGTATCTCAATGTTTGGTAACTTTGTTGTTAAAATATTATTATCACGGTCTTCAGACAGGCTCATAACCTTCAACATTTGGTTTATTCTACCAAGAAGAGTGAAATACTTGTTCTCAAAGATATCAACATCCTCAGCATCAGCTTCGTCCAATGACAATATATCCAACTGGATATCTTCATAAACTTTCAGTGTACTAACCAATTTATCCTTCCGGGCCTGCAGGATCTCAACATTGGATAAAGCAAGGCTAGAAGCATCACTCATAAACTTTTCAATCCTAGTTATAGTCGCTTTGCACTGACTGCGTTGTAATTTTAGTTTTTTAAGTTGTTCAGCCATGGTTAGAACAGAGGAAGACACTAATTAGTTAAAATTCTTATTATTACTTAGTTTTAAGCACTCAAAATACAATTTAATTACGAAAATTATACGATTTACTGTTTGTAAACACACGGACGACCGAATGGAATGAACGAATGTCCGACTGACGTTTCTCACTTCGCACGAATGAGCGACCGATTGTCACGAATGAACGACGTCGTGAACGAATTGTTTGCTGAATGAACGAACGAGTTCGTAGGCAACTTCCGCCGCCTGTGTAACGAAAACGCAAAGTCCGAAGTCGTCGAAATCTTGTCGTGACGTCACAAACTGTACCCAATCTACCCGCCAACTTTTTCGGCGGCGGTGTCGCGCGAAGTAGACAGACGCCCACTTGATGAAATGTACTTATGAACTAACACTATGCGGCAGGTAAATTTGCACATTTACCCACAGGCATACGCACTAATACGCAACACAAATAACGCCGGTGATCACTGCTATGCGGCAAGCGAAATATCTCGGTATCTCAACTCGCAGGCACGCTGAGATGCGACGCAATACCTAACTATGACGCCGTAGAACACTGCTATTGCTATGCGGCAAGCGAAATATCTCTGTATATCGACTCGCAGGCACGCTGAGACAGCCGTCCACAGCACGGTACGAAGACGGTGATGCGGCAAAATTAACCAATAGGAAGGTGTAACTCGCAGGCACGCCGGTTCGCCGTACAAAATCTCGCCGTACAAGTAGGTAACACACTTTGCGAACGATGCGGCAAGTGAAACAAGTTAATAGTAAACACTCACAGGCACGCCGAAGGGTACAATACTTGCGTACAACACGACGAATTGAAGATGGCGGTATGGGGGCAGTTCGCTATGGCGGAACCACCAGCCAACCAGACCAAACGCAACACCTCGAGGAGCCACTCTAGGGCTCCGAGGGTCACACAAGGTTCTTGCAATGAACCTCGTCGTTTATTCGTGAGGAACGATGACACACTACACACAGTGATGATGTATTTCCACACAACGCACGGTTCACGGTGTCGAAGGACCACGCAGATCGTATGTTGGAAATAATACGACCTGGAAATATTTTACTGCCGTATTTATTCTCACTGAATTGAATACTTGAACAATCACTTTAGATACAGTGGATTTTGGCAGATTTAAAATTAATAATTACAACAGCAACTCCAATATGGCTTTTTTTCTAATTTGAATGAATGAATGTATACAAGTTTGAATGAGTGACGCCTGGGCACAGACAATAATCTATGTTTTGTTCTGAACACTAAGTATATGTTAATATTTACAGTAATTCAGAAATTTTGGCTTTGACTTTGAATCGAATTTATTTTTTGTGTAGGAACTATAAATATACCGTTTTCAAATTTTTTCATTAACTTGTGCCAGACCTAGCTTTGTGCCAAAGTTCATGAAAGTACCCTATAGGTTTTGATTCACTTGCATCGAGCAAATTCAGCATATTTGCGACATTAACGGCCGTATCTTTGATTGCGTTAACTTAGAAGTTAGATTTTTCGCAGCCCCAATTGACATGAATTTAAACTTGATACCTCCGCGCCATCCTGAGATAAAGGGTATGGACATACGGACGGACAGACAAACGGACAACGAAGTAACCCTATAAGGGTTCCGGTGTTTCCTTTTGAGTTACGAAACCCTACAGAAAAAAATACGAAACATAACATCACGCCCTTTCCCATACAAGGAAGCACATTTTTTCCATGTTTAGCCAGATATTTAAAAGGCTAGCATTTAATTGCTTATCAAAAATTCTGATTTGAACTGCAAAAAAGGATGTGTACTCAAGTTTATGTTTTAAGACAGACATTGTTACTGGCCCCACACTAGGATATCCTGGGTCGTGGGAACCAGAAACAGCGACGTCACACACATATAAACATCCAAGGCCTGGGGATTTTTTTCTTTATCCCCAGCCGGGGATCGAACCCGGGACCTCTCGCATGGTAGGCAGGGCCACAGCCACTGCGCCACAGAGGTCGTCACAGGTTTAGAGATGGGAAGGATTTTGTCAATTGATCTCCATCACCGTTACTATGTATAATGTTTCATTAAAATAACTTTTCATTCCTCATGCTCTTAAACTCCTAAGGTCGCTTTTTATGCTCTAGGGCATAAAATTATATTTTTTTCAAAAACTAAGATTATCACGCCCATAAGCAGAATAAAACTTCGCAGAATAAAGTCCATATTATTCTATATCAATTTCGTGTTTTCAGTCGTAAATTGAATAAGACCAGATAAAATAGTTGTCATTTAAAATTTAAAAACGAAAAAAACGTTTTGTTTCTTGGCAATATGAAATACCCAAGTCTCATGAAGAAAATTTAAAAAAAAACTTTTAATGAGTTTTGTGGTGGGAGTTAGCTATTCTCTTCTTCAATTTTGTAATATTTTGTTACTTAATTGAAGCTAACAGTGAAAAGTGATTAAACTAAAACAATGGAGTATTCAAGGGATCACGTTTCATTTTCTCGCAATCGAAATACAAAGCAGAGTTTTAACTCGGGCAAAATCGAGCCATTTTACCCCTCGGCGTAACCATTCACCCTCGCCTGCGACTCGTGTGGATATACACGTCTAAAGGTAAAATGGCTTCTTTTATGCACAATTATTACAATCTACTATATCTCATTTTTACTTAAAATTAGAAGATAAGTTAATGTTTGGTGTAGAGATGAAATGGTTTGTAGTTTTGTTAAATATAGGTAGCTTACTTGCGAAAAGGTATCGTATATCAAAACAAAAGGAATAACCATGAAGACTGTGTTATAATATTTGGAAATACCAAACACATACTTTTGTAGAGTGTTGCCACTAAGAGCATTATCAATTACCCTATTAGAGCCGAAAATTGAGTATTGAATAACTGGGAGATGTGGGCACAATTGTGCCTCTTTCACCCCGTATGGGCAAAAGCGTGACGCTATGTTGTATATAAAAATAAAACAACTTAATTTATTACCAAACAGTTTTAAATCACCAATAGTTATTATTGTTCAAAATGTCATCAACCGTCCTTATCAAAATGAATACTTTATCACTCACCCGCAACCGCCAAAAACTCTAATTAAAAATGCGATTTAAATAACCACTCACCGATGATCACTATAAAACCATACGCCGAACATTATAATGCATATCCAAGTCACAGAACGTAAGCAACAATATTTCTCAGGCTGCGTTCCTCGCACACTCTCCGCTCTGTAGCACTGCTCGCATCACGGTTGCCTCCACTTCTCGAGACTATGCTGTAGTGTTGCCCGCTCATACATTTTCCGCCGACGAGTTACTAAAGTGCTCGGGTCATAATGGAGGGGCGCGCATAACGCGACCGATGCGTACCGTGCCCTCCCGTCGACTGAAATAGGGGTTCGGTGTTCCCCGATCGGCTGGTTGTTTTGCCCGTTTTGGATTGGTTATATAAGGGAACTGTTAAGGTCTAGGTTGGAGACTGGTTTTAGAGTAATCTGGACCGTTTTATAAAAAAATATTATTTTTGGATAGTACTGGTATTTTTTTGATAGGTATTGTTGTGAGGGTCTCTAATGATTACCAAAAACAACGGAGACAATTTCAGCGTTACAAACTCATCCATCATGGGGCCAGAGGAATCCTGAAACCCTAATAACAGGGCAAACCTTCGGCGGCGCTGTGCAAACAAAATTTCCCCAATTCAGGGCTGATTCATCGCCGTCGCGGGGGAAAAAATAGGTTGTGTACGCACGCGCGTGCCACCAGCCCCGCCCTGCCCCGTGAGCCACGGACGGGAAAGTGGCGGGCTCCTGAAACTGCGCGAATCGACGGCGGGGCAAGATTGGTGATTTCGGAACGCGCTCTCGAAATCGGATCGCGGCGAGTGCCGAGTCGTTTCGGTAGAATGTTGCCGTCGGTTCGGTCGTTCCGACGATTTCATTTGAATCCCGCCGATATGTTATTGTTTCTATACAATTCCTGTAGAAATATCCGTTCCCTTTTCGCTCACTTGCTCGAACATTGACTGCAGTTATTATTAGTATTATACGTATTTCTTTTGTAGGTTTACTTACCATTCTTATATTTTCAGTGGGTTTGTTTTAGTTTATATTGAGTAAGTGTTCTGCTTTTAATTTTGCCTCTGCCACCCCATGGAGGAAAATGCGTGACGCTATAGTATGTATGTATTTAGCTGTTATTGATGAAATAATTCAATCCCAATCTCTTGGCACGATGATGACTAAGCTTTAGCCGTCCGAATATCACAGGATGATCTATCAACGTACGTTCGTTTTTAATTTGTTCAATTTCAGTTTGAAGGTCGGACAGCAAAAAATGTTAAAAGAAGTTTGAGTCTAGACGACTTGCCATGATAACTTGTTGGTCTATAAATAATAAAGGAACTTAAAATAACAAATTAAAGATTATTTTTGAACTTTGAAACATTTTTTGAAAGTAAGAAATCATTTAGTTTTTCTCTCTATCAAAATCAAAATCAAAGTGCCCCTTCTCTACATTGGACCACTGTGGGAGAAGTAGGGCAAAGAGCTCCCGCAGATTGATTTTTTAATCTCTTTTAAAAAATGGTTGTGTTAATCTAATATAATTATTATAAATAATAAGCAGGAATTAATAATTACAAAATTAGTAACAGCGAGTGTTGAGTTAGATTAATTCCATACAGTCCCGTCATTCAAGTAATCTTGAACATTAATGTAATATACCTTTTTAGAGAAAGCAGCTTTAACATAGTTTATAAATTGCTCAAATGGCAATTCCAAAATCTCCAGAGGTATCTTGTTATAGTACAGAATGCACTGATTAGATATATATATATATCTAAGTAGATAAAGGATTTAAAAATGTTTTAGCTTGATTAATCACGCCGTCAAAGCCTTTATTTCAATGGACCAATAGCAAACTAAAACAGAGATTCGGTAACGATGTGGTTTCTATGGAAACGCAGCTCTATGTATACTAGTTATTGCGATAAAAGCCGGGAATAATAAAAAAAAAAACAAATTTGTCAAACTCCAAACAAATATCACGAGTTCAAGGTAACAAAATACGGTGAGATGCGATTTTAGTATCTATTACTATGGCGCGTGGATCAACATAGATGGAAAGTTCTAAATATATATACTTGGCTGTAGAAACGCGGGTACATATACACACCACAGACCGCTAACTAAATGATTGACATGTGAACCAAGCCACGAGTTCTACGTGTTTGTGAACCAAGCCACGAGTTCTACGTGTTTGTGAACCAAGCCACGAGTTCTACGTGTTTGTGAACCAAGCCACGAGTTCTACGTGTTTGTGAACCAAGCCACGAGTTCTACGTGTTTGTGAACCAAGCCACGAGTTCTACGTGTTTGTGAACCAAGCCACGAGTTCTACGTGTTTGTGAACCAAGCCACGAGTTCTACGTGTTTGTGAACCAAGCCACGAGTTCTACGTGTTTGTGAACCAAGCCACGAGTTCTACGTGTTTGTGAACCAAGCCACGAGTTCTACGTGTTTGTGAACCAAGCCACGAGTTCTACGTGTTTGTGAACCAAGCCACGAGTTCTACGTGTTTGTGAACCAAGCCACGAGTTCTACGTGTTTGTGAACCAAGCCACGAGTTCTACGTGTTTGTGAACCAAGCCACGAGTTCTACGTGTTTGTGAACCAAGCCACGAGTTCTACGTGTTTGTGAACCAAGCCACGAGTTCTACGTGTTTGTGAACCAAGCCACGAGTTCTACGTGTTTGTGAGCCAGAACTCGGGTAGCTCTGTTTGTTAAACCCATATTGAATTGATGAGAATATCTAAATTTAATTTAGTAAAATTAAATGTAATCTAATGAACCTGTTAATAAAATCTGCATTTCAATGGGTATTTAGGGTTCCGTACCCAAAGGGTAAAATGGGACCCTATTACTAAGACTCCGCTGTCCGTCCGTCCGTCCGTCTGTCACCAGGCTGTATCTCATGAACCGTGATAGTTAGACAGATGAATTTTTCACAGATGATGTATTTCTGTTGCCGCTACAACAGAAAATACTAAAAAACAGAATAAAATAAATATTTAAGGGGGCTCCCATACAATAATTATTTCAATACCACATACAAACTTATGAATGCAACTGGTTACGTACATGGAGTGTCAAGGTAGCTGCACCAATAACTTTGTAAACAACATTTTGCTGTGTAAAATCCAAACTAATGACTCCACATAGTCCCTTCCGTTGTACGGTGATGCGGAACCCTTCGTGGGCGAGATTGACTCGCACTTGACCGCTTTTATTTTTTGTCTCTTCAATATGTTACTTGTACAACTGATGAATGAGACTGTACGTTTAGTCCCTTATATGTAACATCTTCTCACTATGTAATAAGTATGTGAACAGGGTAACACTGGCTGTCAAACGGCAAACAGCTGATTTCACTACGTCCCTAGAACATTTTATATTTTAATATGATTTAGTGTAATTCTGAGCCCAATTTAGTGTTATTTTAGGATTATAGTGTAATGTTAAGTATTTCTATTGTTTGCAGTGTGTTTTAGTGACGTTTACTAGTGTCTCGAAACATGTTAAATTTGTGACCGTTGCAGGTTATGAATTTAAAAGTATTTGTTATTTCCGTACACTTTCAGCGCTTTTGTTACCTTATTGTTAAATTATTATATTTAACAACGTTTAAAATATATTTCATAGCAATTAGTGATGTGCAAACGCTGAAAAACGTTACTATTCCACGTAAGTAATTTCGCATTGTTTTGGTGTGCAATTCCTTGATTCTTATCTCAACTGTAACCATGATGACCCGCAGAGCTGCTGCTGTCGCCTCCCGACAGCAGGAAAATGACAAGCTCAAAGTTACCTTACTAGAATTAAAAAAATCAAAGGAAATGGTCACCGAATTACTCTGTGAAAGGGAGGAAAATGAGAAAGAGCTATTATCAGTACTTGAAAGTAGAGATAAGCTAAAGAAACAATTATGTGTATTAGAACAAGAATGTAGTGATGTAATTGTTGAGCGGGACAAGCTGCAGGTCACCGTAGATAGCTTCACTGTATGTAGTGCAGAGTACGAGCAAGCCCTGAAATCGATTGATTCCCTGGAGAAAGCATTGTTCGATGCCCATGAACAAATATATGCACTCCAGGAGGAGAAGGAAAACACCGCAGCGTTGCAGACCCAGAGCCTCTACAGTGAAGTCGTAGGGATCAGCCCGCAGCTGGTTACTGTTGCAACTGGAAGCCTTGATGATGTCATTGATTTAACTAATGACACATTGCCCACATCAAGGTTATTAAGTTGCAGCAATAACAAACTAGGTAAAATAAATAGGTATATACGGAAAACTCAGAAATTAATAAAACATAATAAATTGTGTACTAAAAACTTAAAAGTAAGCAAGAAAAATGTAAACTTATTACATGATTTGAATATGTGTGTATAAGAATTAGAAAGTACTAAGTTGATGTATGAAACTGACACACAAAACTTACATTTGAAAATCCAAAGCTTGGAGGATTCATTGAGATCACTAAACAGTGCATATTTGAACTCTGAGAAAGTTATAAATGAATACTCATTGGCTATGGATGATCTAATTCAAGAAATGAACCATAATTGTGAGCGGTTTGAGTCGCTGACCAACAACCATACTTGTCGCTGTGAGCAGAAAGGTGGTTGTTTGACAGCGGGCAACTCTCCGGGCTTGTGTGACAGTTTACCAACACAAGGTGTTACTGATAATAGTTCTGCCAAGTCTGATATGACCACAACACCTGATATTATAATGTACTGTGATGAGATTGGAAGTGGCATGGGCTCAGCACTCCACTCATACTCTAAGGGACATAGTGTTATTAGTAATTGCTCACCTTTTAGCACTGTAGATAATATTATAAATCAAATTTTGAATGACAGCACTATCACAGCCAGTGCCACACTGATAATTTTCATGGGCAATAGGGGAGATGTGAACAAAAATAATTTAATAAAATTTTATGAAACATTGAATGGTCTTAGTGTGAAAAAAATTATATTGTTCACATTTCCCTACTGCAACCAATTGACACAAAATGAAAATGTATATAGACATAATATGAATATATCTATGTACAATTTATGTACATATAATAATAAGTTTGATATTATTGACACTAACAATTATGTTAGTAATTATTTTACTATGACTAAAGGTACATTTTACCTTTCAAATTATTGTAAACGACAAATAGCTATGTCACTATTATATTTATATGACATTACAGCCAAAAATTTGGCTTCTAACTCTGCTTTTACTGAGCAGCCTAATATGAATCTGGTATCAGACCAGAATAACAGGATGCATTTAAATTAGTTCATAGGACAACAGAGGACCCAGGCTCTGGCAACATATGTTCTAGTATATTAGAAAACCCTAAGAATAAGGGAAGCTCACATGCTAAGTATATAAGCCTGGTTCATCAGAATATTCAATGTATTAGAGGCAAAGATCTACAAATAGAGTTATTTTTAAACTGTAATAAAATTGACATTTTGTGCATAACAGAGCACTGGTTAACTATTAATGAAATTATGTTTAGCTTTAAAGATCACCAGGTTGGTAGTTCGTTCACCAGACTTAATTCAATACATGGTGGGGCATTAATCATACTAAACAATCATATGAAATTCAAGGAACGTAAGGACATTGTTTCCTTATCTGTTGAACGAACTATAGAACTTGCAGCTGTGGAATTAGAACAGTTCATCGTTATATGTGTCTATAGGCCACCCTTGAGCGACTTTGAAATGTTCGAGAAAATAATGGAATCCGTCCTAACTATTTCATCACACAGTACGAAACGATTAATTATATGTGGTGACTTTAATGTTAATCTGTTAGAAAGAACTACTCTCAGCGTTAGATTAATAAATCTTTTCTCATCATTTAGGCTTAGCCATTTATTTATGGAGCCAACAAGAGTGACTGCTACTAGTGCTACATGCATTGACAACATTTTTACTGATGTTATTCCAATCAGTAAAAGTGTTATCAGTGAATTGGATTCAGATCATTTAGGTCAATTATTTCAATTTGATTCTATTAGAGAACCTGTCATTAAAAAGAAAATTTCGTTTGTGCCAATAACTGCTGACCGGTTAGAAAGAATGAGATACTCTTTAGCCCAGGAACTACCGTTTTTGGCTGCTGAACAGTCTCCTAATATAATGTATAACTTATTCTTTGAAACCTTTATGAAACAGTACAGCGCGATATTCACTTCAAAATCGGTTGTGGTTAGTGGTTCAAACGATTTTAGTACGTGGGCTACTGCAGAGTTGCATAAACGCAGGCAAGCATTGTATGCATTGTATGAGGAACGACGGTTCAACATGAGTGAAGAATTTAAAGAACAAGTCAAACAGTTCTCCAAACAATTTAAATTAGACTGTCATACAGCTAAACGTAATTTTCTGAGTAGTAAAATTAAGAATAGTTCCGATGTTATAAAAACGACTTGGAAAATAATTAATGAGGAGGCCGGTCGTAGTAAAAAAGCGAGTCACGATTACGAACTAAAAATCAATGGACAGCTTACGAGTTCTAGCTTAGAAGTTGCAACTGAATTTGAATCGTTTTTTACTAATGCACCGGCTTCCACGACTAAGTATTTAAATTCGTCACCTTTGTCTGCTGTTGCAATATTAAAAGATAATGTCTCAGAGTGTGCTTCATACTTGAATTTTAAGCACGTCACAAGTTCAGATGTCGTAAAGGCATTTAAATTGATAAATGTCAAGAAAACGAATGATCTTTGGGGACTCTCTGTTCACGTCGTTAAATCCCTGATCGAATTAATTGCACCTGACCTAGCGGTAATTTTCAACAATTGTATAGACTGCGGTGAATTTCCTGATTTAATGAAACAAAGTAAGATAATTCCCCTCTTCAAAGCAGGTAGTACTCAAGACCCCACCAATTTCAGACCTATATCAATACTACCAACTTTTAGTAAAATTTTTGAGAAATTAATCTTATCACAGCTATTACATCATTTTGAATCAAATAAGCTAATGGATAACAAACAGTTTGGATTCACTCGCGGTCGTTCAACAACAGATGCCGGAATTCAGTTCATTGAAAGTATTTTTGATGCCTGGGAAGAGTCACAAGATGCCCTAGGCATTTTTTGTGACTTATCTAAGGCTTTTGATTGCGTTTGTCATGAAACATTGATCAGGAAATTACATCATTATGGAGTTAGAGACACGTCATTGAATTTGTTAAAATCTTATCTGAACGGAAGAATACAAAGGGTAGACGTAAACGGAGAACGATCACCAGGATCATTGGTTTCTTTGGGCGTGCCACAGGGCTCAATATTGGGACCCTTCCTATTCCTCATCTATATAAACGACTTACCCTATCTAGGAAGGGACTGTCATGATATGGTACTGTTTGCTGATGACTCCTCACTTATTTTTAAAACAAAGCGAAACCAACACGCTACTGATGATCACGTGAACAATATCATATCAAGAGTGGTAAATTGGTTTAATGTTAATAATTTGCTATTAAATGAGAAAAAGACTAAATGTGTTAAGTTTCTTACTACTAACGTTAAAAATAATCAGACATGTATAACAATTAAAAATGAGGAATTGGAATTGGTAACCAGCACAGTGTTTCTAGGTATAACGTTGGATTCCAAACTCCAATGGGGTCCACATATTGATAAGCTATCGAACAGACTGAGCTCTGCAGCTTTTGCATGCAGGAAAATCCGTCACTTGACAGATTTAAAAACAGCCAGATTAGTTTATTTTAGTTATTTTCATAGTATTATGTCCTACGGTATTCTGCTCTGGGGCAGTGCTGCTGACATAAATACTATTTTTGTGCTGCAGAAGCGGGCTGTTCGTGCGATTTATAAAATGAATAATAGAGATTCTCTTAGAAATAAGTTTAAAGAAGTAAATATATTGACAGTCCATAGTCAATATATTTACGAGAATATTATGTATGTCCATAAGAACATTGTTAACTTTCGAAGAAACTGTGATATACATAACTTTAATACTAGAAACAAGGACAAACTTGCAGTGCCCACTACTCGGCTCCATAAAATAAAAAACTCGTTCAAGGGTAATTGTGTAAGATTTTACAATAAACTCCCAAGCACTTTGACAGATCTATCAATTAATAAGTTCAAGAAATACATCAAGCAAAGGCTTATTTCTAAAGCTTACTACAGTATTAAAGAGTACATAGACGATAAAAATGCTTGGGACTGAATTGTTCTAATTAATTGTGAGCATCCTCACTGCCAGAGTTTCTTTTACTGGACACTTGGAGGCCTTTTACACCTCCAAAGATTAATTTAATTATAAAACTCTTGACTGTGGGGACCATTTACATCTCCTATTATCATTGTATTATTGACTAAAGAGACTATACATCTCTGTTATTTATATTTTAATTATTTTATTATGACATTTGAGACTCTTTACATCTCTCAGAAACAATAATTAAGTACTTTTTTTTTTTTCTGATAATATGATAATAATACCAAATGTTCTGTAAAAAATGAAATGAAATGACATGTGAAAGTGCCCTTGTGGCCTATTTACAGAATAAACGTTTTGAGTTTTGAGTTTGAGTTTACATACTTGATGCCTATCCACTCATGTTAGAACCGTAATGAGAAAAGTTATATTCAAGTGTTTTCAGACTGTATTAATAAAACACTGGTCTCGCTTTTCTGCCACTGAAACTTGCATCCTTTCTTTTATTTTCTTGTGTTTGAGAATATCAGCTATTATTCCAAATTCTCTGAAATTCAGTGTCGTCGTGATAGAAATTGTAGATTTCCTACGAGTTCGCAGCGAACCGAGAAGTTTACGGCACGAACCGTAGGCGAGGTTGTAGCGAGGTTCGTAAATAAGCCTTTGTGAACGAATTAGGAATAGAATCTTTCCACCTGAGATCCCAAAATCAAACGGCGAAGTTGCTATTTTGAGGTTAGAATGTGGAATCAGATAAAATTACTATTATTATCTTATTTTAATTATGCTGTTAATAATTTTGTAATTATTTATTCCTGCTTATTAATCATAATAATTAAAGTTTTCATATTTGTATTAGTTAGCACAACCAATTTTTAAAACAGATCTAAAAATCAATCTGTGGGAATTTATCCACCCTTCTTCTCCCACAGTGGTCCAATGTAGAGAAGAGGTAAAAAATGACGTTTGCTAAGTACGTATATGTAAATAACTTCAGTAATAAAGTACTTTGACTTTGACTTTGATTATTATTAAATGGAGAATGGATATCCAACCAGAGAAAACTAATGAACATAAATTTATAAAATTCCCATAGAGATATTCTTGCGAATAATACTGCTTAATCCTACAGGATTCCTCCATTAGCCTCATTCATTCCAACACCAGCTCGGCTAGAATAAAATCCAATTAGCATAATGAACAAATGATTCGGATAAGACTTAAGCTTGGTCGCAGATCAGAGCAATAAAAGTAAAACAATTGGCGTAACAACTTTAATGTGTATGTCGCGTGATCACCCCCGTCGCCCTTCCCCTCTCTCCCTCCTCGACACCCCCCTTACCTATAAGGGGATCGGTTACAGGGGCGGGGGTGGGTGATGAGAGCTACAGGGCATTTTACATCAGTGTATTGACTAACAGCGTGTACTTCACGCGTTGCGATGCTCACTCGTTTTTCACAATTTTTATTGCCAGGTTTTTTATCATTTGTGTGTTGCCAGTGATGAGCGAATTTAATTCCCCGCTTAATAGTGAAGGCGTCATTCAATAATAGTAAGAATAATAATACCTTGGACACTATTTACAAACATTGATCTAGCCCCAAACTAGGATTCCCTGTATCTTGGGTACTAGACAACGATACGCTTACTTATATAGATAAATATTATTCTTAGATAGATAAACAACCATGACTAGGGTACAAACATCCGTTCCCATAAAAAAAAAATGCCCCAACCAAATTCCAAATTCCAAATGTCTTTATTATTGTAGATATTTACATATACTTAGCAATCGTCATTTTTTGCCACTTCTCTACATTGGACCACTGTGGGAGAGAAGTGCGTAGAAACTCCCACAGATTGATTTTTAGATCTCTTTTTAAAAATTGCTTATGCTTAACTAATATAAAATATAATATTGAGTCATTATCATAATTAATAAGCAGGAATAAATAATTACAAAATTATTAACAGCAAGGTCTGTGTTGAGCCAGATTAACCCCATACAGACCCATCATTTAAGTAATCTTGAACATTGTAATATCCATTTTTCGACAAAGTCGCTTTAACATGGATTTTAAATTGCTCAAATGGCAATTTCAAGATCTCCAGAGGTATCTTGTTGTAGTAGAGAATGCATTGACCCTTGAAAGAATTGCTAACCTTCGCGAGTCTAAACCGGGGCGCAAGTAGTCTGTGATTATTTCTTAGGTTAACATTACAGCTATCGCTAAGTTTGGGAAATTTTGTAAGGTTCTTTCTTACATACATTATATTTCCGAAAATAAATTGACTAGCAACAGTTAGTATGTCAATTTCTTTAAAAAGCTGTCTTAAGGAGTCTGCGTTTTAAATTATAAAAAGCTCGAATAGCTCTCTTGTGTAAAATAAAAATAGTTTGAATATCCGCTGCTTTCCCACACAACAAGATACCATAGGACATGACAATATGAAAGTAACTAAAATATACTAGCCTAGATGTAGCCACATCCGTGTTTTGTCTGAAGTTCCTAACAGCGTAAGCCTCAGAACTTAATTTACCAGCCAATTTTTCTATGTGAGGTCCCCACTGCAATTTGTCATCAATGGTTATTCCAAGAAACTTCGTGTCATTTACAAATTCTAACGTATTGCTGTCCAACACTAAACTGGTCCCAAATTGCCTGACATTTGGAAGTGAGAATTTGATACATTTGGTTTTACCAGCATTTAACAATAAATTGTTAACTGTGAACCAATTCAAGGTTAAAGATAATACTCTATTGACATCATCAAAATCTTCTTTTTGTCTTTCATTTTGAAGAACAGTGAAGTATCATCTGCAAACAACACTATGTTAGTCAATTTCTCCACCATAAAAGGCAGATCGTTAATATATACCAGGAATAAGAAAGGGCCTAATATGGAACCTTGTGGAATGCCAATTTTTACCCCCGATCCATCAGATTTAACGCCGTTGACTTCTGCCTTTTGAATTCTATTGCTTAGGTATGATCTTAGTAGATACAACGCTTTATTTCTAACTCCGTAATGATTTAATTTCATTAGTAACGTGTCATGATCAACACAATCAAATGCCTTCGACAGATCGCAAAAAAACACCGATATCATCCTGTGCGGCTTCCCATGCAGAATAAATATGAGATATAAGGGTAATACCTGCATCCGTAGTCGATTTACCCCTAGTGAAACCGTATTGCTTGGCGTGGAGTTGTTTTGTACGCTTGAAGTGTGAGAGCATTTGATTAAGTATAATCTTTTCAAAAATTTTACTTAGTGCTGGAAGAACCGATATTGGTCTGAAATTTGACGGATCACCCTTGTCTCCCGACTTGAACAGAGGTATAAGTTTATTGTGTTTCATGAGGTCTGGGAAAGCTCCATCATTAACACATTTATTAAATATATAAGCTAGGTGTGGGGCTATAACAAGTATTATTGAACCAATGACTTTGACTGACATACCCCACAGGTCTTCAGTATTTTTTAAGTTAAGTAATCTATACGTTTTAACAATATCCTGGGGACATACACGATAAAATTTAAAATCTACATTACTGATGCTAGTGCTGTTTTTTAACAAAACCTCTGCTTCATATGGAGATGAATTTAGACGCTCTGTTGTGAGTAAGGGTGCATTGGTGAAGAATGTTTCAAAATCTCGAGCTACCAACCACCGGGACTCGAACCCGGGACCCTTGGCTTCGTAGGCAGGGTCACTGCCGACTCGAAGTCTGACTAGAGTCTGGCCATTCGGGTCGTCCCCAAAATGAAATGTCCCCCTGAAATGTGAAAGCTGTCCGGTTGTATGTTGCATAGGGATAACTCGACTTGATAGTGAATGTACCGCGAACATTCGTATGAAATGAAATCAAAGGCTTAACATACATAGTGTTACTACAAAAAATATTGAACATAGTTCAACGTCAAAACAAGCGGGAAATCCCGTACATGTTTAGGGTTCCGTACCCGAAGGCTGCCGAACGGGTTACCAGGCTGTATCTCATGAACCGTGATAGTTACACAGATAAAATTTTCACATATGTTGTATTTCTGTTGCCGCTATAACAAGAAATACTAAAAAAACATAATAAAATAAATTTCTAAGGGGGCTCCCATACAACAATTATTTTAATATCACATACAAACTTATGAATGCATCTGGTTACTTGTATAGAGTGTGAAAGTAGCCGCCCCAATAACTTTGTAAACAACATTTTGCTGTGTAAAATCCAAACTATTCACTCCACACCATCCCTACCGTTGTACGGTGGTAAGGGACCCTTCGTGCACGAGAAAAACTCGCACTTGACCGGTTTTTTGTCTTTAAAAGACTGTGTTGAACATGGTTTTTAGGGTTCCGTACCCGAAGGGTTCCAAACGGGACCCTATTACTAAGACTCCGCTGTCCGTCCGTCCGTCCGTCCGTCCGTCTGTCACCAGGCTGTATCTCTAGGACCTAGCTAGCTAGAGAGTTGAAATTTTCACAGATTATGTATTTATGTTGCCGCTATAACAACAAATACTAAAAAACAGGATTAAAGAAATATTTAAGGGGGCTCCCATACAACAATTCTTTCAATACCATATACAAACTTATGGATGCACCTGGTTACGTACATGGAGTGTGAAAGTAACCGCACTAATAACTTTGTAAATAATATTTTGCTGTGTAAAATCCAAACTATTCACTCCACACCATCGCTTCCATTGAACGGTGGTACGGAACCCTTCGTGCGCGATTTAGACTCGCACTTGACCGGTTTTTTTTTTGTTGTTCGACCCACAATTTTTTTAGAAAATCTGTTGCTATTATTCCTTTCTGTTACGCCCTTTGGTACAAATACATGTGGCTACATCTAGGCTTGTCTATTTTAGTTACTTTCATAGTGTCATGTTCCATGGTATCTTGTTGTGGGGGAAAGCAGCGGATATTCAAACTATTTAGATATTACAGAAAAGAGCTATTCGAGCAAATTTATAATGTAAAACGCTCAGACTCCATAAGAAAACTTTTTAAAGAATTTGACATATTAACTGTAGCTAGTTATACAGTTTATTTTCGAAATATATTGTTATGTTCACAAAAACCTTAAAACAGTCTCCAAATTTAGCGATGGCTGTAATGCCTAAAAATAATCTAAGACTAGCTGCACCCCGGTTCAGACTCGCGAAAGTTAACAATAGTTTCAAAGGTCAGTGCATTTTCTATTACAACAAGAAACCTCTGGAGATTTTGAAATTGCCATTTGAGCAATTGAAAAACCATGTAAAAGCGACTTTGTCTAAAAAGGAATATTACACTGTTCAAGATTTCTAAAATGTCGGGACTGTATGGGGTTAATCTATATCAACACAGAACACGCTGTTAAAAGTTTTGTAATTATTTATACTAATTAATATTGTAATAATAATTGTACTAGTTAAACACAACCAATCTATAAGAGAGATTTAAAAATCAATCTACGGGAGTTTCTGGCGCTTATTCTCCCACAGTGATCCAATGCAGAGAAAGGGAGAGAAAAAATATTTGCTAGTTATATGTACTGTAATATTTAATTTTATTTTTAATTTGATATAATGCAGCCTGGAATTTTGAAGGCGTCAATCATGTCCGGTTGTCATAGGTTCTATTTTCAAACATTTTCTTATATTCAAACTTTGTACATTTTTGACAAGTGATGCCTCGGGAATCGTTTCCTGAAATCACTAATGTCGTGACCCAGCCTAAGAAGCTGACGGCCCTGGGTTCGAATCCTGGTAAGGGCAAATATTTGTGCGATTCTTAGTCTTGGATTTTTTCAGTATATGTACATAAGTATTTATCTCTATTAAATATATCGTCGTCTAGTACCCATAACACAAGCCTTATTGAGCTTACTGTGGGCCTAGTTCGATTTGTGTAAGTTTGTCCTCTAATATTTATTTTATTTATATATTTATTTATTACTCATAAAATGGCATTGACAACAGTTGTAGTATCTCACTCTCCATAATAGTAGTTTATGTGACTGCTACATAATGGAGGGCATTAATACACGAGAGTGGGTTTATGAAACGAGCCGAAGGCGAGTTCATAATAATATCACTCGAGAGTTTTAATGTCTAATTATGTACAGTAGCATACACTAGTTTATCTACACACATATCATAAGCTCTATTTGATGTGTTCAGGAACCGCATGTTTGACCGGCATTGTGGCATTGATCTTATCTCTGCAGTTGTTTAGCTTGTTCTGTAGTACCAACTTCACAGACAAAATTGGGGCGGCACGCAGGCGGGCGTCGGCGTTCGGAATTAGAATGTCATAATATGTAGAAAATTATGGTCATAATGTACGAATTTTCAGATAAGAAATGAGTTTTTACCAAATAGTTTTACATTATGCTGGTCTTAACATGCGGTTTATAGACGCAGTAAAGATGCAGCCTGGAATTTTGAAGGCGTCAGTCTTGTCCGGTTGTCATAGGTTCTATTTTCAAACATTTTCTTATATTCATTTGTACATTTTTTACAAGTGAAGCCTCGGGAATCGTTTCCTGAAATCACTAATGTCGTTGTCGCCTAGCGGGTAGTGACCCAGCTTAAGAAGCTGACGGTCCTGGGTTCGAATCCTGCTAAGGGCAAATATTTGTGCGATTCTTATTCTTGGATTTTTTCAGTATATGTACATTAGTATTTATCTCTATTAAATATATCGTCGTCTAGTACCCATAACACAAGCCTTATTGATCTTAATATGGGCCTAGTTTGTCCTCTAATATTTATTTTATTTATATATTTATTTATAATGTACTCATATACTGGCATTGACAACAGTTGTAGTATCTCACTGAACCGGCTGTTTGCCACTATATTTACTTAGGACCCCATTTATATAGTAAATCTTGGACAATAGGAGTATATCATTTAACAGCTAACAACATACAGAACGCTGTGAACACTCTGCTATACAGCGTGTACCATAAATGAATAGCCATAAATTATTGTTATGGATACTTTTCGCGATATAGAAGATCACTTGAGACTGATTTGATCAACTTTATCTTTCGCTCAGACTTATTAAGTAACCGGTTATTTATCTATTTATTCAAAATTCTTTATTGAAAGTATACAAATATTTGAAAAGTTACATTAAAAGAAAATGCATGTACAAAGGCGAGCTTATCTCTAAAAAGAGATTTCTTCCAGCAAACAAGGGCATTACAGGAATTGGTATCATAAAAAGGTAGGCAGTGCACAATCAATACTATAAATAAAATGCCTAGGAATAAATTAAATACCTATAAAATACAGATAGTAAATACAAAATAATAAAATATATAATACATAAACTTTACATATAAAAAAATAAATACAATAACTTTAACGAAAGAGAGAGGTAGTGGTCTTTAATATGTTTCTTAAAAGAGAAAAGAGTGGGAGTGTCTCTTATAGTGCAAGGAAGTGCGTTCCAGAGTCGGACCGCCCGCAACCCGAAATAATGTTTATACGCAGCGTTGTTATGCCGCGGAATGGCTAAAAGTGAGACCTTGTGAGATCTCCGGAGCCGATCTCTCGAAAAGAGATACTCAAAACATTTCATGAGACATCAAAAAAACATAACAACTGACAGTTGCCTCACAAAACCATTTGAATGGTTTGACTTGAGATCATGAGTCTCACAAAAATGTTAAATTACATATCTTTTCCCGCTTACCTTAAAGCAGCACACTTATGATTAAATAACTTGAAGAACGTCTCTTCTTCTTGTAGTGCCTCACCACTCCTGGAGGTTGGCGGTCAGCTCTTCATACTCCTTTCTGTTCTTCTTAAGCGCATCAACTGTTCTACGCTGGCCACTCCCGTCTATTCTCTGATGTTGCGGAGCCACGACTTCCTCCTCGACTTTGCCCATCATGATGACTTGAAGAAGCCGGTACCAGAATAACCTCTAACAGTTCCAACTAGGCTACCCTTGGGTACAGTTCAAAATTTTTGATTCCCAATCAACAATGTGCTACAGCGTATTTTAAAGGTGGACCAATTCTGCCTAGATTGACCCGGAAAACATATCAGAGTAGCCCTCGGTTCATTTGACGCGCAGACAGGTGGAGGCTTGTCTAGGTAGCATATTCCATTTCCGTCCACCATAGCCCCCGGCCTGCTACCAATTTGTGCACCTACCGGAGGCCGGACCGTCTACACAACTCTGGTCCGTATATCAGTTCGGCTAATGGTTATGGTTTCGACGTGATAGAGCAAATGTAACTGAGTCAATCTGTTGTAACAGGCAGAGTTGAAAGTGAAATTACCTAAGCCTGTTTCAACGGTTGCTGGTGAAACGGCAGAATAGATTTTAACGTACATTTTCCGTAATAGTAGTTTATGTGACTGCTACATAAAAGAGGGCATTAATACACGAGAGTGGGTTTATGAAACGAGCCGAAGGCGAGTTTCATAATAATATAACTCGAGAGTTTTAATGTCTAATTACGTACAGTAACATACACTAGTTTATCTACACACATATCATAAGCTCTATTTGATGTGTTCAGGAACCGCATGTTTGACCGGCATTGTGGCATTGATCTTATCTCTGCAGTTGTTTAGCTTAAGCTAATTTTGTCTGTGAAGTTGGTACTATAAAACAATTGTTCTATAGTACCAACTTCACAGACAAAATTGGGGCGGCACGCAGGCGGGCGTCGGCGTTCGAAATTTGAATGTCATAATATGTAGAAAATTATGGTCATAATGTAGGAATTTTCAGATAAGAAATGAGTTTTTACCAAATAGTTTTACATTATGCTGATCTTAACATGCGGTTTTAAGACGCAGTAAAGAGGGTTTATGATACATGTGTAGATAAAATAAATAAAAGCATTACGAATACACAATCACTTCCCTGAAAGAGCAACTCGATTTTTTATTTAGTAAGTGTTGTACAGATGTAGTGAATAATCCTTTCCTATCGGCAAAACTCGGAACAACGATAACACCCGAATGGTGCCGATGTGTCTATTAATTACTGTATTATTAAATTACGTGTAGGTATCAAATAAATCGAATACATTATTTATGAATGTCAAATGTCAAATTGCCCGTTTGACGTATATTACACTGAGATGTTAAAACCACCACGATTCTGTCATATAAAGAATTCGTTAGGTAAACAAAAATATAACTAGTTACTGAGGACATTTTTTTTCAATAAAACGCACTGATAAAAACCAAATTCCGGTTGGGATGATCTAATGATTCTATAAGGATTGGAATCCCAAAAGTCTAACTATAAGTCAAAACTACAGTAAGATTTTGCAGACCTTTTTTATAACAATAAATTTTTGAAATTAATTAAAAATGCTATGACATAACAAAAAAGACACCTCAACATAAAACAAAACAAACCAGCAGAGAAATTAATATAAATAAATATGATTTTCTGATTGGATGAACGACGAGATAGATAATCAATTGCTAAGTACAGACCTAGAAGTAGCAAAAGCTTTCGAAAATTTCTTTACGGACATTCCAGTTTCAACAACCAAGTCTTTAAATTCATCTCCCGCTGCTGCTGAATCTATACTTAAACAAAACTTTGAGGATTGTAAAACAGATTTTAAATTTAGGCACGTAAATAATGAAGACATTGTAAAAGCGTTTAAATCCCTGGAAATGAAAAAGACAGCTGACGCCCATGGTCTATCAGTAAAAATTATTAGTTCCATTGTAGATTGTATTGCACCTCACCTTTGTTGTATATTTAATCAATGTATAGATAATGGTGTGTTTCCTGACTTGATGAAACTAAGTAAAGTTATACCTTTATTCAAAGCTGGTAGTACATCAGACCCCACCAAATTTAGACCCATATCGATACTACCAACGCTTAGCAAAATATTTGAAAAACTCATACTCAATCTATTGCAAAGTCATTTTTATCTCAATAATTTAATTCATATTGCTCAGTTTGGTTTCACAAAGGGTCGTTCAATAGCCCATGCTGGTGTTGAACTAATCGACAATATTTTTGATGCCTGGGAAGACGCAATGGATGCAATAGGTGTCTTCTGCGATCTATCCAAGGCTTTTGATTGCATCCATCATGACACTCTTGTCAGGAAGTTACGCCATTATGGTGTAAAAGATCAGGCACTTGGCCTTCTGGAGTCATATCTAACAGATAGGGTTCAGATGGTCGATGTTAATGGGAAAAGATCACCTGGGTCTTCAATAAGTATGGGCGTACCGCAAGGTTCAATTCTTGGTCCTTTCTTGTTTTTAGTATATATTAATGATTTACCTTACCTTGTTAAAGCAAAACATGGGTTAGTATTGTTTGCCGATGATACTTATTTGATATTTAAAGTTAAAAGACAGCAATCAAATTATGACGAGGTAAACAATGCTATCTCTAGTATAGTGAACTGGTTTACTGTTAACAATTTATTACTTAATGAAAAGAAAACTAAATGTATTAAATTCGTGTTACCCAATGTGAACCCGGTAACTACAGACATATTTATAAAAGGACAGATATTGGACCTTGTGCAGTCGACTGTCTTTTTGGGCATTACTTTAGACGCCAAACTACAATGGGATCCTCATATAAATAAATTGTCGAACAGACAGAGTTCGGCAGCGTTCGCAGTTAAAAAAATTAGAGCTCTTACCGACGTAGACACCGCTAGACTAGTCTACTTTAGTTACTTTCATAGTCTAATGACCTATGGTATTTTATTGTGGGGTCACGCTGCGAATGCTAATAGTATATTTATTCTGCAGAAACGGGCTGTTCGTGCAATTTATAGATTAGGGCCTAGAGTGTCACTGAGGGAAAAGTTTAAAGAAATCAATATTCTGACATTTGTGTCTCAATATATCTATGACAATCTTGTGTATGTAAAAAGAAATATAAATAATTTTCAGAAGTACAGTGATATGCACAATTTTAATACTAGAAATAAAGACAAGTTGGTTGCTTATGTAAGCCGACTACATAAAATTAGTAATTCTTTTCAAGGCAATTGTATACGCTATTACAATAAGGTCCCTACTGATATTAAAAACTTACCTTTAGACAAGTTTAAAATAATAATAAAACAGAAATTGTATAAAAAAGGTTACTATAGGATATCTGATTACTTAGAGGACAGATGTCCATGGGAATAGATTGTTTGAGTAACAGGCTGTTTCGATATATAATTAGCATTCATTTTGTAATTTGACAATATTTTATTTAAAAAAGGAAACGCAAAAGATGCGACGACTGTGGAGTTTCTTCGGTGAGCTCTTCTCCACAGATTCCGCCATTGTGTTAGTGACCTCACCCAAAAAAATGTAATGACGGATCTAAGTGATGTAACAACATCCTATGGAAATAAATGATTTTTGATTTGATTTGATTTGACTTCGATTATGACAGCGGGATAAGAGGAGGAGGAGCAGGGTGGACAGTGTGATGCGAAACAATACTTCCAACTTCCATATCACAGTCAGAATCAGAACTATTTTTTGGTGTATCATCGTCAGAGTTTTCATGAACGGCGATTACAAAACTAGCCATATAATTTTCCAACTCAGGTTCGTGTTTTCGGTACTCGTTATCGCATTTGATGGCGTGGTCACATACTTTGGCCCAAACATCGGAAACAATCATATTAACCTTTTCCTGTACCAATTGTTTCACAGTAATCATATTCATACTGATGTTTCTTTCGGATACGTATCCCTTTATTTGAGACCATATGTTTTCAATCGGATTGAAATCAGGATGATATGGTGGCAATCTTAGTACGCTGTGTCCATATTCGTTCATAAGTTTATCTATAGAGTATTCTTCAAAGTCTTGTTTGTACTTGCAAATAATTTCATATATTTCAAGTTTTGTTAATGACGGATCAATCGGAACGTTATGTTTGGATATCCAATCAATCATGTCTTGCTTCCTGGTATTTGAATTAGGAGGTTTTTCTACGTACTTATTATGATATGCAGCATTATCTACTACTAGTACCGAATGTGGAGCTAAGTTTGGAATGAGTTGATTACGAAGCCATTTTTCATAGTTTTCATTGTTCATCGCGTTGTGATAGTCACCTGTTTTATCAGTAGACTGATACATTAACAATGCCCCAGGTATAAACCCCTTTCTACTACCAGCGTGCACTATTATAAGACGTTGTCCTTTAGAAATTAACTGTTTCACTCCGTTTTCTGACGAGTCAGCCCAGCTTTTACCTGCCAAATGTGAGGTATGGATGTATGTTTCATCCATATAAACAATCTCTCTCCCTTGCAATCTATACTTTTTTATCACGGCTAAAAACTTTACTCTTTTTAAACGAACATCATCTTTCTCGATAAGTAATTTTCTGTTGTTTTCAACTTTTTTATAGCCAATCAATCATGTCTTGCTTCCTGGTATTTGAATTAGGAGGTTTTTCTACGTACTTATTATGATATGCAGCATTGTCTACTACTTGTACCGAACGTGGAGCTAAGTTTGGAATGAATTGATTACGAAGCCATTTTTCATAGTTTTCATTGTTCATCGCGTTGTGATAGTCACCTGTTTTGTAAGTAGACTGATACATTAACAATGCCCCAGGTATAAACCCCTTTCTACTACCAGCGTGCACTATTATAAGATGTTGTCCTTTAGAAATTAACTGTTTCACTCAGTTTTCTGACGAGTCAGCCCAGTTTTCTGTTGTTTTCAACTTTTTTATACCGAAATCCCATTTTTCTAAGAATTTTTCTTAGCATAAAGTCACATCCCTTAAAATTTATGGCTTCAGATAACTTGGACTTCAGGGCTTTAATTGTAGGTACTTGTTTGTATATCAAATGGAAATTATACACTAATCGGCGTATAACGTTGTAGTCAAAATCGTCAAGACCTAGACAAAATAATTTATTTGGTCTACCCAACTTTGCCGACTTCGGACTATTGGAGGTGGATTGATTTATGTATTCTTTTTGCAATATTTTATTTACTGTTCGTTGAGAAATTCCACTGGCCTCCGAAACTCGTTTTTGGTCTTTACAAAAGTAAGCAGTATAGTTGGTATGTTTGAATTTATCATTTTCAGTTAAGAAATATAAATAAATATTGAAAATAACTTCGCAGGCTTGCCGATCTAAATGTTTTCACTTTTTTTAGTGCTTTCGGCATGTCTGTTATAAATTGTTAATGTGGATCGAATAAAATCAATGTTTATTATTTACAAAAATGACAGACAAGAGTGAAAAGCTGGTGGTGGTGTAGCTATTTTCCTTCGTTCGGACATATCCTGCAAAGTTGTGAGTGTCTCCCCGAGTGAGTACTCTGAATCTGCTGAACATCTTTTCCTTGAAATCTGTCTTCACCATAGTAAAGTTCTGCTCGGTGTTCTCTACAGTCCTTCGCTTCTCATCAATTACTTCGATTCCTTCGAGTCCCTGCTCAATGAGCTGACTCCTCTTTATAATGATGTCCTAATCCTCGGCGACTTTAATACATGTCTTCTTAAAAATGATTCCCGCTCGGCCCAACTCCGGTCTATTGTCAACCACATTGTACTCCCTCTCTCCTTGATATCATGATATCATCTGATATAGACAAAGTTGCTGCCCACGGTCAATTTAATTCTCCTTTTTCTTATCATGACCTGGTTTATCTCTCCTATAAGGTCAAGTCTCCCAAGAACAGAGCCAAATTTATCTTTCTTCGTAGCTTTAAGGGCATTGATCCATCGTTACTCCAATCTGATGCATCATCAATCGATTGGTCACCTGTCATTTCTAGTGAGGCCGTTGACGACAAGATCCACCATTTCAACACAATTATTCTGGGACTATTTGACAAACACGCACCCATCAAAAAGGTCAAAGTAAAACACCTTCCTGCGCCTTGGCTCACGGACCCCATCAAACGGTTGATGGGTAAACGGAACCGAGCTAAATATCAGCAAAAAAAGGAACCCACCGACGATAATTTTGCTGCCTACAAATGCCTCCGGAACCGTTGTAACCGTAAGTGCCGTGATGCCAAGCGCCGCCACATCTTTGAGTGCATTCAAAATTACACCCCTTCCGAAGTGTGGAAATTCCTGAGATCTCTAGGTGTCGGTAAGCCCCAGAATCAAATGGTTGGTGACGTCGATCTCAACGGTCTTAACAGATTTTTCTCGGCTCCCCCAGTCGTTATGGATCCCATCGTTAAGGATGCCACTGTGCATGGGCTCCGCTCCAGGCCGGCGTTGACCTCCACTCCTTTCGACTTCAGTCCAGTCGGAATTGATACTGTTAAGAAGGCGGTGCTGGCTATCTCATCGAAAGCTGTAGGTGATGATTGCATCTGCTCTAATATGATCAGCAACGTGCTCGATTATATTCTTCCCGCTATCACACACATTATAAATCACTCTCTCTCTAGCTGTTCTTTCCCCTATGTGTGGAAAAAAGCATTAGTCATACCTTTACCCAAATCCTCAAACCCCTCCTCTTTCAAAGAGTATCGTCCTATTTCTATCCTGCCTATCCTTTCCAAAGTCCTAGAATCCATTGTCCACTCCCAGCTTTCCTCCTACCTTACGTCTCACTGTCTGCTGAATCGATTCCAGTCGGGATTCAGGCCGGGTCATAGTACCGTTACGGCTTTACTCAAAGTCACTGACGACATTCAGTTTGCTATGGACGAGAAACAGCTCACCGTACTAGTGCTACTTGACTTCAGCAGCGCATTCAACTGTGTTGATTTCGACATCCTCGTTGAGATACTGAAGTCTCTGAATGTCTCCCCGGCCTCAGCCAGCTGGTTCGACTCCTACCTGAGAGGTCGTCAGCAGCGTATAAGGTCCGAGGAGACTTCAACAGAATGGTGCGACCTTTTTGCAGGGGTGCCTCAGGGTGATATCCTCTCCCCTCTTCTCTTTTCTGTCTTCATAAATTCTATCTCAGATACTCTCTCTTCCTCTTATCATCTCTATGCCGATGATCTCCAAATTTACCGTCATTTTTCTCCCTGTGATGTTAACTCTGCTGTGGCCTTGCTGAATGCTGATCTTGAGTGTATCAGGGATTGGGCTCTGTCACACTGGCTACTCGTCAATCCTTGTAAGTCGCAGTCAATGATTATCGGATAAGCACGCCTTTGTATACTAACTATGTTTGTAATTGTCCATTAATGTGTATATGCAATAAAGTATATAATAATAATAATAATAAATGTAAAGTCAAAAAATATATATAGGTGGCCTGCATTAATACACGAGTCTATGAAGTTTATCACAAAATCTAACATAAATATCAACAAAATATTTCTGTGGTATTAACTACTCTATATAGATACTTCCTCTTGCAATGCGACCGTTCCCTACGTTGTCTCGATGGGTACTGAGTGCGAGAGTAGTAAGACAAAAACGAACATTTCCGAGAAAATACGAAAGGAAAGGATTATTAACTACATCTGTACATTAAAATTGAACATTAATTCACAGGCACATACATTTAGTGTCGTGGGGACCAGAAACATTATTTTTTAGGGTTACGCACCTAAAGGGGAAACGGGGCCCCTATTACCAAGACTCCGCTGTCCGTCTGTCTGTCTGTCTATCCGTCTGTCACCAGGCTGTATCTCATGAACCGTGATAGTAAGACAGTTGAAATTTTCACGGCTAATGTATTTCTGTTGCCGCTATGACAACAAATATAAAAAAAACAGAATGAAATAAATATTTAAGGGGGCTCCCATACAAGTATTCTTTAAATACCATATACAAACTAATGAATGCACCTGGTTACGTATATGGAGTTCTAAGTAGCCGCACCAATAACTTTGTAAACAACATTTTGCTATGTAAAATTCAAACTATTCACTTCACATCATCCCTACCATTGTACGGTGGAACGGAACCCTTCGAGCGCTAATCCGACTTGCACTTGGCCTTTTTTATTTAGAAAACATTAATCTTGAAGCTCCATGCCTCTGGCGTTGGGATAGCCCCCTGTCACGCAAAATGGAGTATTAAATATCTAGCTAAAAGTACGCACAATTGTGCCTCTGCCGTTCCGTATGGCAAAAGAATTGACACTATGTTATTAAGTTAAGTTTTTAGTATTTTTGAAACATGGTTTGATCTATTCGGTTTTTGCTTACGAAAGGAGAAAAAAATAGTTGATGTAGATGATATCTAATATTCTATGTACTCTAAACTCTAACCTCTATACGAAACTAACTATTATTTCTAGGTTTATACCCAGAAACTATAGTTAGTTTCGTCGACCAATCAAGTTCTATTAGTTCATCGGAGCGTTTAACTCGGTACGGACAAGTACGGAGTAGACGCGACTAGCGGGCACACGAGCTGAGGATACATAAGATACACTATCATCTTTTGTATCTTACTTTATAACTCATTATTGCACAAAGATATTTAAAAAGTTACATCAAGAGAAAACATATAACGTGCAAGGCAGAGTTTCTCTCTAAAAACAGATTTCTTCTAGCAAACCAAGGTATGAAGAAAAAATTATCACGAAAAGGTAAGCAGTGCACAATATCTAATGTCTAATCGATACTAAAACACATTTAATATCTATTCAATGCGGAAAATAAATTACCTATATAAGAAACTACTAAATAAGTACCAATAAATACAATATATATATATATATATATATATATATATATATATATATATATATATGTTCCTAATAGTTTACATATAATAATAATACACTGACGAGCAATGAAAATGTTCCACCCACAAAATGCCGACAAACACCTTAATATCTCCTAAGACATAGAACCTTTTGATTTGAACAGAATATTTACGTTTTTGATTGGTAATATTCTGATGCGCTGTTAAATGTACTTCAATATTGCAGACGGCGTCATTAAGCTAGCCTTTTCCGTTTAGGAGTAATTTGGTGCTATGTCACTGGAACTTTTTCATTGCTCGTCAGTGTATAAGTACTATCTTTCATTCTCACTATATCACATGGAATATGTACGTAAAATGTATATCAATAGCTCAATAAATCTCACGGCTCGTGCGACTTTACATCGGTTTAGTTCGAGAAAACTGCTTATTTTCCTAACTGTTATAATTTTTAATGAGTGTGTAATTAGTAAAACAGAAATATATGTATGTAGGTAGGGTACACGATACTGAAATATAATATATTGCTCACTTCATTGCTTCCAGTTGAACTAAGTGAGACACAAGTGTAGGTGTACTGAAGATACGAAAGATACGAGACGATATAGAGTTATGAGAGTTATTCGTTTCAAAGACACCTTGATCCCAACACTAGCAGCAATGCGAGCGTGTCACAGGTTTCCAGGCGACGTCACACGAAGTCAACTGGCTGGGCAGCGGCGTGAGTGGCTTTTGTTGAATTACCAATACGCCGATATCTTTACACTCGGTGGCGTCACGATGGGGCAGGTGGAACGTGTAACAAGAGCTAATGGGGAAGCTAACTGTCATTTAGTTCCACGTAGGGGGCGCTAAGAGTTTGTGGATAATAAACACAGAGTAAGTAAGCAAAGAGTTTAGTCCATCTGAGGTTACACAGAGTTATAATAGTGGCTCTGTGAGCTGTAGACCTCGCTAGTGACACTTTCATACAAACTTATGCCTATTAACACATACAAACTTGTGAATACACATGTTTACGTATATGTAGTATGAAAGTAGCCGCACCAATAACTTTGTCAACTACATTTTGCGGTCTTAAGCCCAACATATTGACTTTTAACTTTAAGTATATATCCTGTTACTCTCACGGACTCTACAAATCCAACGACAACTCATTTGTTACAATCCGTCAAGCGGCCATTTTAAAAAAAATACAAAAACTGAATCGACTAAAATTACTTTAATTATCTGACCTGCGCACAAAATTCACGAGAATCAGTTGAGAAATGCGGTCAGTAGAGGATAACATCCGGACATACGAAAGCAATTTTTGCCCAATCCTGAACGAAGACGCTTCGCTCGCTCGGTCAATTATTGTATTATAGTAGCTTTTGCCCGCGGCTTCGCCCGCATTATTTTAGTTTTTTTGGGGAAATATTAAACTGCACATCAAAAATACTGATTTGCATAGCAAATATCAGGGCAAAATGCTGCGATGGCTCAGGCGAAGGGTAAAGGGGGTGAGCGAAGCGAAACCCCTTTTATCCTTCGTGTTAGGTTGAACATGCAAGAACAACAAAATCAACTTAAAGCATAAACTTGAGTAATTATATTATAAGTAAAATATTGAAAACATAAAAAGTGTTTTCCTGATCCTTTTTTGCTGTGCAAATCAGTACGTTTGATGTGCGATTAAATACTAGCCATTTTTTTGTAGTCAATATATTTCGAACCAATTGTAAATTTTGAAAAATGAGGATAAAATTTTCACAGTTGTTAAGACTTTTTCTTTTTTGATTTATATGCTTAAAGTACCTCTTAATATACCACATTAGAGGTTCTTAATATACCACATTAGAGGTTCTGCCCTCAGATGTTAATACGAGCAGGCTCCTAGGTGAGCTCACTCTCGAGCAGGCCAGCAGGCCGTGCGAAATGCAGTCCCCCTAAGATCACATCCTGCTGTTTTCAGTGACTGACCCTGAAACTTATTACTCGTCATTGCGATACAGACCTTAAGAAGGAACTGTAGTCTTTTAAACTCAAATGGGTACTCCAACGGTATAAGTGGTATCCACGGTATATGTAAACATTAAAGAACAATCAATTATAAATTCCCTAGCCCGAGGAAATATTAAAAACATTCTTAAACTGAACAATAGAACGAAAGTAAAATTGTATAATTTTAAAGCAAAACAAAATTTACAAAACTCTCATAGAAATTTTCCACCCCTATTTTTGACATTAGAGGATCATTTTCCAAGTAAACTCTAACATGTCCTGCTTTATTTGTAACCAGTAGGCTAAACACCATACAAATTTTCTACACCCATATTACCTAGGTGGAATTTCCAAAAATCCTTCCTTAGTGGATGCCTACATTATGCAAGGTGTCTAAGTGCATTTTTTATACACAACTTCAACCCCCTTTTCACCCTTTTGGGTGTGGAATTTTCAAAGACGCTGGAACACTACTCAGTTATATTCAATCTTCAGCTTTAACACAAAATTTAAAGACCGTAACTTCAAAACTGACGGACTTTTATATAAACTTGCAATCCCTATTTAACCCCCTTAGTGGTAGAAAAAAAAAGGCTTAGAGACATTTTCATTAATTTACAACCATCAACTTAACCACAAAATTTGATGATCATTACTTCAAAACTGACAGACTTTCATACAAACTTTCACCCCCCATTTTACCCCCATAGGGATGGAATTATTAAAAACCCGCCCTTATTCCTTGTCTACATTATAAATGGAACCTCTATGCAAAATTTCAGTTTTTTATGTTGGAGGGTTTGGGCTGGGCGTTGATGAGTCAGACAGGCCTTCTCTTTTTATATATGTCGCGGTTAGTTGGTTAAATAAGACACTTAACTAACTCCCTAGACCGTTAATTAAATACCGTCGTTTAACCAAGTCACTAAAATTCCGTCAGACAAGTGAGTGAACGAAACGTTTAACGAGTTGTCTGTTCCTAGGCAACAAGATAGTTATATATAAAAAAAATTGTGCTTAACTTTATGTTTTAAGTATTTTTTGTTGTTCTTACATGTTCAACCTAACACGCTTCGCTTCGCTCACCCCCTTTACCCTTCACCTAAGCTACCGCAATGTTTTGCCTTGATATAAGCTGTGCAAATCAGCTGTTGTTGTGACGCCATCTTGTTTTCGAAAACGCCGGCTTTCGGTAAGACAGATTGTTAAACATTTCCGACGATGCTTTATTTTAATCAAAATGTGATTTGGTTACACGTCGGTATTTAACTAACGACACTGCGGCATATACCTACACTTTGACCATTTTTAAGTGGGATTATAGCATTTCCTTAATGCGTACATAATAAGCAATATTTTTCATTGCAGATATCAAAAAATTATGGGATTTGAGCTGCATTCTCTCTGCGGCCAGACTTTAAACTTACATAATTACCTACTTTTATTAGACAATGCATTAAACTTCACAGCATGAAAATGTGACATGAAAAAAATGCGCGAAACTCGAGCTTATCTCCCAAAAAAAGAGATTACTTCTAGCCAAACTAGACAGGAAAGGAAAATAATAAGCCAGTCTTCGGTCGAGGTCGCCGACCACAAAAAATAACGCAGGAGCTGGCTATTGTCTGCCGAAGTTGCTGCATTGTGCTGGAAACAGTGGCGGGTCAACGACCCGGAGAATAATCCTTCCCATACCCATGTAGTAGTAGAAGACAAGACTGAGGCACCGAGCTCATGTGACTCTGATCTAACAACAAATGGCCGCGTTTGCACGGCATGCCCTCTTGGGTACACAATCCTTCCAATTTCGATTGGTCTAGAACATGCTGTGCAAACGTGGCCTTTTGTAAGATCGGTCACGCAGGCACATGAGTAGGGAATAGGAACAGAGACAGACCTTTGAAGGAGCGTGCACAATTCTTACCTATTTTATTAGGGATGGCAAGAGAGATTAAAATAAATTGCTGAACCTGGCTGTAGGATTGCTTATGTGATCCTGCAGCTCTGGCTACCCCTTTATGGGAATATAGCCATGAATATGCATATGCAAATGACTATTCGGAAACCAAACAGCAAAATATTTGTAGATTCACCCAAATATATAATAAAATGCTAATAACAACTAAGTACTAAGTACCTAACTAAATAACACAGTTTCTGCGATAGGTATTATCTGGTATTCATTTACTTACCTAGTAGACTCCTTGGGACAAATGAAGCATGATTTATATTTTCTTTTCCTCATATTATTCATACAAACAGTACAGTAAACAACCATTTTACTATTCCAAAACGTACCCTTCTTAACACTTTAATAACTATTTGCTGTTTATTGCACTTAAAACAATTCGATAAGGTAGGTGATGAAACAAAGAATACGTGATTTTATGCAGTGCAGGCCCTCCGTTTGTCATCATCCCGGAAGAGCGTAAACTGGTTTTAACCGGAGACGGCGCGTACGCGACACAGGGCCTGATGACACGCACACATACGCCGTATGCTTGTAGTAGGTTACCTACGACGACGCCGTGGTTGTATGAATCTTTGTCTCTGTTCCGTTTCTTTACTCATGTGACGCAGGTGTGCACTGTACCTCTGGAGACTTTTGACCAGTAGTCGTATCATCTAATTCTGACATCTAGGAACTACAATCGCTTTTGGATAAATACGTGTTGTCTTATAATTGACCAATCACAACACGATTATTTGACACGAGCTGTCTTATATTGGCTTATTGGAGCTGGTTTATGCGATCTGCAGTGGGGACCCTACATAGATAAATTAGCTGGTAAATTAAGTTCTGCGGCTCACGCTGTTAGGAACATCAGACAAAACACGGATGTCTACATCTAGGCTAGTATATTTTAGTTACTATTATAGTGTCATGTCCTATGGTATCTTGTTGTGGGGGAAAGCAGCGGATATTCTATCTATTTTAATTTTACAGAAAAGAGCTATTCGAGAAATTAATAATTAAAACGACCATACTGCTTAAGATAGCTTTTTAAAGAAATTGACATACTAACTGTAGCTAGTCAATTTATTTTCGAAAAAATAATGTATTTACGCAAGAACCTTGCAACATTTTCCAATAATAGCAATAGCTGTAATGTTTACCAAATAAATAATCACAGACTAATTGCGCCCCGGTGGAGAATTCCGAAGGTTAGCAATTCTTTCTAGGGTCAGTGCATTCTCTTCTACAATAAGATACCTCTGGAGATATTGAAATTGCCATTTGAGCAATTAAAAAACCATGTTAAAGCGACTTTGTCGAAAAAGAGATATTACAATGTTCAAGATTACTTTTTTTTTTGTCACTAGCTTCATATAGAGGAACTAATTTATTATTTTTCATTAAATCAGGAAAGGTACTGTGATCAACACATTAATTAAATATGTAAGCTATATTGAGGTGCACACTTTGACTGACATCCCCCATAAGTCTTTTAAGGCCTTGCTTCGTGCTGAGTTTCATGAAAGGTTTTGATTCCCTTGTAAATATCAAGCAATTCCAGCAAAATTGTGAATATATGGCGTTAAAGTAATCGATTTAACTTGATGTCTTTACACGTTTCTGAGAATAAGAGTCTTGACCGACGGACAGACAGATGGACTACGAAGTGATCATCTGTTTTAATTTTAAGGTACGCTTAACCCTAAAAAATTACCTATCCCATCGAGTGGGATACCGTTGTTTAGAGCATGATTACAAAGGAATGATAAGTCATCAAGGTAGGGTTTTTTTTATAATTTTTTGTACCGAATATTTTTTCTTACTTCCTATTGATCTATGAACTTAATATTGTGTGATAATGTTTATATTAACGTATATTTTACTAAAAAATTGATAAATCAGAATTTTTTCTTGAATTTCCCTCATTTTTAGGCTTATGTTCTATATTAAGTACGGATCCCTAAGTGTGCGAAGTCAGACACGCACTTGGCCGGTATTTTATTTATATCAAGAACCACAGTTGAAAAATGTACTCCAATTAAAAAGTGAACGTATTTAAAAGCAATATTTATTTATTTATTTATTTGGTTTACAAAATATATATAACAATCACAAAATTACATTATTAAAGCATGCACAGAATATGGTTCCCGACTGCTCTCCAAAGTATGTAAACACATATGTATAGCGACATATGGGAGGCGGAACACAATTAATCGACATTAAAATGCTAGATAGTTTACAATAAAAATTTCAGTAACGTGCATCAAATTGGCAATTATTCATAAATGTATTAATTACATTATTCAATCAGGTATCACATAAGATACATTAATTATAATTCCGATAAAAATAAAGTTAAAATTAAAATCAAATAATTAAATTTAGAGTGACAACGAGCAAAGGATTGGTAATAATTTTTGGACTGATTTATTAAATTTGTAACGATTATTATCATATATATCAATCTCATCACATACTTCAATAGTTAATTTATTATATAAACGACACATTCTTGATATTGGTTCATTAAAAGAGACATTAATTCGATGGACAGGCACATGAAATGGTCTAAAGTTACGGGTTCTTGTGAAGTAGCTAAATTTTAAGAGTTCTGGAATATGTACTGGATAGATAGCGACAACCCCTGTCGGATGTAAATATGTTACGTTACGTTCATTATAATAACTTTACAGAATATCATATTTAAGAGGGTTGTTAGGGACATTATTCTGAATAAATTTCATATAAAACCGAAAACCTTCTATTTGATCAAACAAATTTAATTTTCATTCCATTTTTTTATTTATTTGTTATTTACATTTTTGTTTGTGCCATTACAGCTAATGCCAGAACGACACAAACATTCGTGACGCATTTACATGGTACAATAAAATTACAATTCAAACGGTAATTAATTTACAATTCCATAAATCAGCTGACAGCCTTGCCTTAAATGTCTGGAGGAGTGAAAAATAGATTTGCTCCAATCGTATCGCTTTCATAGTGAAAGTTGTTTAGAATGACGTCCTTAAAAACACCTTAAAATATGACTGCATCTTTCTGTAACATAAACGTTTACACACAGGCACATAGCTTCTGGCCCCACACTAAGATACCCTGTGTCGTGGGAATCAGAAACAGCGAGACACACACACATACAAAAATCCAAAACCCAGGGATCTTCTTTTTCTTTATCCACGGCCGGGGATCGAACCCCAGACCTCACGCGTGGTATGCGGAGCCACAACCGGAGCGCCACAAAAGTCATCGACATGTATAGAACTATGACGAAGTAACGACGTCTATAACGACGCTTTTGGACAACTTCATAATTAGTTTACTGTTAACTCTTTGGCTACTCTGCTGGCCGGAAAAGAAACAATTATGACATAACAATTAAGGCAAATTTTATGTTGTTTCCCCACAAAAGCTCACAATAGGATTTTCAGTACAGGTGTAGTGAATAATCCTTTCCTATCGGCAAAACTCGGAACAACGATAACACCCGAATGGTGCCGATGTGTCTATGAATTACTGTATTATTAAATTACGTGTAGGTATCAAATAAATCGCATACTTTATTTATCAATGTCAAATGTCAAATGTAGTAAGACAAAAACGAACATTTCCGAGAAAATACGAAAGGAAAGGATTATTCACTACATCTGTACTCTAGGTGACGTCTGTCATAAAAGTTCCGTTTTAGAGTTTACCCAAGTTTACAGGTTAAAAATCTAGTGCTTACTGTATAAAAAACAAAATACCTATTCACTTTGTCTACTATTATTTATTTCCTTTAAATATGATATTATATTATATAATAAAAAGTTTACTGATAGTACAGTTTTCCTGGGGATAACACTTGACTCCAAACTACAATAGAGCCCTCACATTACATCTTTATCGGGAAGACTAAGTTCAGCTGCATATGCTGTGAGACAAATCAGACAGCTGACGGATGTAGCTACGGAGAGACTTGTTTACTTAGGTTATTTCGTAATTTCGTAATTTCTTATTTGTACTACACACAACAGTCATACAGATAACTTATAATAGAAAAAACATGTACAAAGGCGAGCTTATCTCTCAAAAGAGAGAGAGAGAGGTTGAGCGGGGAAAGACCTGCGCGTACAATAAAACTCTATAAAAACTACGATTAATATATACTACAAACAATATTATACTGATAACCCTAATTGCTAAAAATAGACTGCATACACAATTTCTTAAATACAACGTAAAAATATGAATAAACCATATAATAAACTAATACATACAAATATATATATCTAACTGTAAAGGGAGAGATAGTGCTTCTTTAGTCGGTTTTTGAATATATTTATAGATGGACTGTCCCTGATAGTGCAAGGAAGCTCATTCCACAGTCGTACGGCTCGGGTTCTGAACCCGTGCTCGTAGGCTGCAGTGGAGCGATCTGGAGCTTTGAGCGTAGACGCCATATGAGCATTATTTCCACAGCATTACGTCCTATGGAATTTTGCTTTGAGCCAAGGTGCTGATATTGACTCAATTTTTGTTTTACAAAAACGGGCTATTAGAGGCTAATTAACTAACTGATTATGACTGTACCCTGTCAATATATTTATGAAAATATCATGAACCTTAGGAAGTACATAAGTTACTTCACTAAAAATGTTGAAAGGCACAAGTGAAATAATATAAGAACCTTACTATAATCTAGCTAAAGTTAGAACTTCATTTGTGGGTCTAAGTATACAATACTATAACAAATTACCGGAAGTGAAATTTTTTAGAGAAGAAATTTAAAGGCATTGTTAAAAAAACATCATGTTATAAAGCATATTATAGCTTAGATGATTACATAAATGGCAAAGACGTATGTAGCTCTGCACCACGCACACGTTTCTAACACAAGACCAATTGATAAAAAAAGAAACATTTAGAAAATAAAAGTAGGGCGTGTTTCAGTGTACGAGTTTCTTGCGCTAGCTTCTTCTCCGCTGCCGTGATACTTTCCGAAGCGGCAGTAGTTTTTCTTGCATTATATAGATTCAAATTACTTTTAAAAACCGGTCAAGTGCGAGTCTAACACGCGCACGAAGGGTTCCATACCACTGTACAATGGTAGGGATGGTGTGGAGTGAATAGTTTGGATTTTACATAGCAAAATGTTGTTTACAAAGTTATTGGTGCAGCTACTTTCACACTCCATGTACTTAAACAGGTGCATTCAAACTCAAACTCAAACTCAAAACGTTTATTGCGACATAATTTTCTATGTGATATTGATAGAATAGTTGTATGGTAGCCCCCATAAATATTTATTTTATTCTGTTCTTTTAGTATTTGTTATTATAGCGTCTACAAAAATACATTATCTGTGAAAATTTCATCGGTCTAACTATCAAGGTTCATGAGATACGGCCTGGTAACAGACGGACGGACGGACGGACAGCGGTGGCTTAGTAATAAGGTCCCGCTTGGCATCCTTCGGGTATGGAACCCTAAATAGTTGTCGTAATAATTTATTTTGAAATAAAGATTTTGAAGTTGATGTTAACTTAACACATGTTAAAGCAAAATTCCGAAAATTTTAAATTTTTGTCTGTCTGCCTGTATGTATGTCTGTCCGTCTGTCCGTCTATCAAGTCTCCTTTTCGAATGAACGCGTGGAGTTATCGAGTTAAAATCAATATCAATTGTGAAAAATATAATTTATGGATCAACGCCATCAGAAGATACCGCCGCGATATATGTCACAATTTCGCTGAAATTGCTTGATATTCACAACGGAATCCAAACCTATAAAAAACCTTTTCCCGTTGACCTTAAATCATAAAACTTGGCACGAAGAAATGTCTTATAGCACAAGTAAAGGAAATAATTGTAACATGAAACCATAAAGTAGTACTATCACAAAAAGGCGATTTGTGTGGAACCCTCGATGCGCGAGTCCAAGTCGCACTTGGCCGGTTTTTTGTTTTTTTTTTGCGGCCCCCCTTTAGTTTTTTGGGAGCCCCCATTCAAACATTTTAAAATACTTTTTGACAATAATAATTAGTATGGCTTTGGCACAACAAGATGTTTATACTGGGAAAATTTGAGGACTTTAGCTTTAAACATTGGTTTGGCTGTAAAACCTGTGTGACAGACGACGGTCGGACGGACGGACATATGAGTGACAGCAATTGGGCTCCGTTTGGACCCTTCGGGTACGGAACCCTAGAAAGGTTCAGTGCCAACAAACGGTCTAATATGAAACACATTTCAATCAAACTAGTTTTACAAAAAGGTCTTTATTTGCGGTGGATAGTATTGCTTCCGACCGGCTATTCAACGATGCAAGAATAAAATTAGGCAACGTAACTTTTCAAGCTTTTTTGAGCAGCCGTTAAAAAGTGCAGTAAAATTCAAAGCATCAAATGCTGGAAGCCGTCCACGAAGGCTCACGTGCTTGCCATCAGCACGTAATAACACCAGGTGGGGTGTGGCCAGAGGAAATTGCATCGACACGGCCAACTTTAACTTATATGTGAACTGACTGCCAATGTTTATTTATACTAGTTGCAGTTCACGCTTTGCAAAATGTTGAGCGTGTTGCGGTTGTGGGAAGGGCGGGGTGGCAAGGGGCTAGCCCATCGCCTCCGCAGCTACGGAGATATGGAATCCACACGATGTTTTCAATAATCGTTAGAATTTTCGTGTAATTTTCTTAAGATGAATTACTCAACTCATGGTCAGCACCGGATTTGAACCTGCATCTCCTTCGTCTGAAGTGAGATTTACCACTAGACCACGGAGCTCCTCTATAGGGTTCCATACCCGAAGGGTGCCAAACGGGACCCTATTACTAAGACTCCGTTGTCCGTCCGTCCATCCATCCGTCTGTCATGGCGGTATCTCATAAACCTTGATAGTAAGACAGTTGAAATTTTCACAGATAATGTATTTTTGTTGCCGCTATAACAACAAATACTACAAATTAGAATAAAATAAATATTTAAGGGCCCTCCCATACAACAATTCTTTGTATACTATATAAAAACTTATGAATACACCTGGTTACCTACATATGTGTATAGTGTGAAAGTAGCCGTACCAATTACTTTCTAAACATCATTTTGCTATGTAAAATCCAAAATATTCACTTCCCACCATCCATACCATTGTACAGTCAGCATCAGATATATGTGAGCAGGTTAGCTACTAAAAAAGATCTACACATCTTAAAAAATCAGAAATATCGATACAGCCAAAGTGACAAAATTATGTCAAAACCCTCATAGTTAACTTGGATGATGACATAATTTTGACACGTTGGCTGTGTAGATATTTCTAATTTTTTAAGATGTCTAGATCTTTTTGAGTAGCTAACCTGCTCACATATATCTGAATCAGTCTGATGCTGACAGTACGGTGGTAAGGAATCCTTCGTTCGCGAGTTCGAGTCGCACTTGACCGGTTTTTACTACTACTTAATACTACTTGATGTGTAATTAAAAATGTAACTACGACGCTTGATGACGAGGTGTGAGCCAGACGTCCAGGGTTGGGACCCTCACGGAGAAGAGGATAAAATTATTTACCAAGTTAAAAACAAAAAAAAAGCCGTCCACAAGCGTTTTTTCCTTCCCGGCCGACATGCGAAGCAAGGCATGTTTGAACACTAAAACTAGGCTAAGAAAAATTGTGTTCTGACAGTCAAGTCCACACATACTGTAGCCAGAATTATTCCCAAGAAAATGGCCGTAAACACCACTAAAAACTGACAGGAAAGCAATATTACGCTTCGTATATTCGTTTACATGGTTGACATTATATTTTTTATTTATTTATTTAACCGCAAAACTATTGGACCGAATAAAAAAATAATTTTAGTAGTCGGTTCATAATTAATACTAGATTCAAGGTAACAATAACTAAAAGTCTAAATTAAAAGCGTCAACGGAGTTGAGAAACCACTTATTTTCAAAAAATGTATAAATTCCCGGCTCTTGGATGTTTTTGTTTGTGACGTGATGTTCCCTTGATACAGGATATGATTATGTGGGGACAGAGGCAATGGGTCGAATGAACATAGATGAATATCACCTGTCATTTAAAGGAAATGTTTCTTTTTTGACGTTCCCTCAATACATTATCCTTAAAAGATCAGAAGTAAAATCATTATTTTTCACACCTTTCATTCGGAAAAGTAAGTTTTGCTCCACGACGAGAGGGAGCAAAATGCTACTTTTCTGTTTAAGCTACTTTTTTAATTTAATTGGCATGTAGCATTGATGCAATGTGCCAATTGAACACAGATCTTTAAAACAATGTATTCTAATTTCATCGTAATCGATTAAAAAGGCAACAATGTTCAACTTTAACAACGTCATATGAAAAATTAAGAATTTTTCGTAATATTTAAAAAATTACACAATAAAGTAGGTATATGTTTTACTGAAATCAAAACTATCTATGACTGTTATTGTGATATTATTATTGATATCCGATACCATTGTTATATTCGATTCGATTATTTTTACACATTGGTAAAAGAAGCACAGGAATATTTTATCTGTGGTGACCTTTACCTAATCACTCACAATACGCAATTATAAAAAAATATGTTTTTGTTGTTCGATTACTGTAAAAGTGGTGTAAGTAAAATTCAAACTAGTTATTTCACTCTTTTTAGAGCATTTTATTTTAATTTTCCTCAAAGTCGGTGTAAAAAGTTGTATGTGTCACTCAGGAGCAAAATTATTTTCGTCATGGGCGTTAACGCTTGAATCCTTCGTTACGCTCAGGATTCTAAATTAGAATCCTGAACTACGCTACGCTCAAGATTCTATCGTACACTCCCTCGCTTCACTCTGGATTCAATGTACCGCCCTCGCCGTAAATACATCACTTTGCTCCCTTGTGACACAAATAACTATTCATTATTCTTTCGGGTCAATGTAGGAATTTATGTATCTGTACATAAATCTTAATTTTTACGATTTGACCACGTCATGACGTAACTAAATATGCATTTTGTCATAGTTAGTATGAGATATATCAAAATAAAGACAGTTATTGTCAGGAAAAACCATTCCGCCGATTCTCGCTAGCAGCGACAACATAAAACACAGATTCACTTTTAAATTATGAAACAGCCGAAAATGTATTCCGCCAAATACATTGCCAAATATTTACTTCGGCACCTGCTCAAGCTGCAGTCTCAGAGGGAATTGGTGTTTTGCGAAAATTCCCGGTTCCACGGCTACCGCCTTCAAGAGAGCTCAGGTGTGAATTGGCAAACATTTTAGAGTTCATTAGGTGTTTGCTTTCCTTATAAAAAATTCGTTTTGCATGCAGATTATTCTAAATAAATGCGCGTTTAATCCGAACGCCAAAGAGAAGATTTTCGGGAAATTGAGTTTCAAAATGTTTGTTCTCTGCATTTGGAATAAGATTGGTACCCCCACTCGAAACTCGCATTTGCAAATTTTATTTTCTCATATTATTATATGATACCTAAGTTGCATAGACATAGACATAGACATCATTTATTAATAATATTCATGACAAGTCAAAATAAAATGTTACAAAATCAATATACATATACATATATATCACATATACATTTCATAAACTTTAAATGTCAACAGAAATTATTTAATTAAATTGAATTATAGCAAGTCAGTTTTTAAAATTAAATATATTAAATTCAATTCAATTCAATATACACATAGTAACACTAATTTCATCATTGTACACAATAAAAAGGGTTAGTTATTTTAATTCTATAAATTCATCATAGCTGTAAAAGGACCTCTCGAAAAGCCATTGCGAATATATGTTGTGCCATAAAGAAATCACCGAATGTAATTGAAGAAAACCTCGCCTTGCGCCAAGAACTTGTAATACATTACAGAACGTACATTTTGCTCGGCACACCTTACACAATTACGAACTGTCAATGTATGGTTGACCACACTAACCCTACATTTTGTATTACACGAAATCGGACCACGTTTGAGGGTCACGATAATGGAGGAGGAGAGTGGAGCGATTATAGCAACAAATTTATTTATTTTCATTTTTTTATTTATTTATTTATTATTCCATCTTAGTGTACAACTATACAGACGACAATCCAAGACGTTATACATAGACAGTACTTATAAAATCTCAAAAAAAAACCTGATAAAAATACAATTTGCACAATGTCTATAAAATAAAATTAGAATAATGTCAATGAAATAAAATCAGATTAATATCAGATAGAATTTCGATGCAATCAAATATACTATTTGCATATCACCCAACATAATGTCAATAAAATAAAATTAGATTAACGTCAATAAAAATAAATTTGATCAATGTCAGATCAAATTACAATACAATGAGTTTAAAATTACAACATAAAACAATCCTTTCACACATTCTTCTCGCAGAAGTACACACTGTTCTCTAAGTATAACGACCGACTAAATTACTGGCTTAAACTATAACAAACACGGGAAAGACCGTCATTGGAGTGACAGTAAGATTGAGGTATATTCCACCACGCTAGTTCAGGAGATAAGATCATTCAATTTCTTTACTCTCATATACTGTAGCGAATCATGGGCAGTGTTGGAAAGCCGGGTTCGATCCACGGCTGGGGGTAAAAAAGACCCCAGGTCTTGGATGGTTATATGTGTGTGACGTCGCTGTTTCTGGTTCCCACGACACAGGGTATCCTAGTGTGAAGCAATGTATGTGCCTGTATGCAGCTGTTTGTGTTTGTTTACACATCATATCATAAACCCTCTATAATGCGTTCAAAAACTGCAAATAATGACCAGCTTATGGATAAACTGTTTTGTTGTGAAAATGCAACTATTGCTTCATAATAACATCGAATCCGATGTTCTGTACATTCAAATGAAACAATGTATGTGCCTCTATGTAAATGTTTATGTTTATGTTTTGTGACGATTTTAGTTCTCCTAGCTTTCACCGGCCTCGCCATCAATTTCCTTTCCACATATGCTCCGAGTGCCGCTCAGCTCATAGCAGCATTATCGTCGTGGTTACCAAGTATAAGTGGTACCGCCTCGAGGGACAGATATCGGCGAAGGCTTCCACATGATGGATGCCGATGAATAAATTATGTGGGCTTTAATCGATGGCCGTAATGGACGGTGGTGCCGGCTAGAGATGAATTGTTAGTTTGTTTTTGGCTGCTGTTGGAAGTGTGTTGGAGACCCTCCATCACACTTCCAACAGCAGCATGGCATCCATTGGAGGGGTGTCTCCCTTAAGAGGGATAGGGGGTATTTACCTATATTACCATATACTTTTCAACCTTATGACTTGGTTTATTAAGGGGCTCTGACACCTGGAGCTTGCATTGTATCAATGCAGTTTAATTTGATACACTGAGATTGTATAATGTAATGTGTGTATTATATATATATTTGGTACAGATGCATTATTTAAGACCATTTTATCCGCTAACATAAATCGACCTAGTGGTAAATTGACAGTTACCCAATATACGAAATGTCCATTTTTCGTCGAATTTTTTGATCGGAGCCACTGATAAGGGGCTAAATCAAGTATTACAGGGCGCACCATGCAATGGTACAACTATTGACAAAAGTGAATATCCGTGTAACAACCAAATCTGCAATGAAACTGCAATAACATTGCTACAACGGCAGTATTGTAATCTAATGCTTGAGAACATGCAATATTGGTATTGATTATATTGATACATTAAAAGCAAAAGCCGGCGATATCGTCTGGGAGATCCTTTATATCGGGTTAGGCTCATCCATACTAAATAGCTAGCGCTCGAGACACTAATGCACGTATAGAATTGCAAATGTACATCTGCGGGAAATAGACAATAGTTTGCTTATATTGTCTTTTCAAATAATTAAGTATAATTATTTTCATAACCTTTACCACATATATGTAACATTATCTTCCACCCGCCAAATAACATTGTGAAATTTAAAATCACCGCAGGTGAAGCCCATTTAGGCCTAGGGCATTATGTCCGTAACAGCGTAACAAATTACGTTAATTAATATAGATCACTCGTACAGTATATTCCCTCACATGAATATTCAGATTAATGAAATCAGGCTGGCTCGCGACAACGCTGCAGATTTTACTTAATCACTCAAGTGTAGTGGAGGCACAATATTATCAGTAGACGGACCGTCTGATGAATCGGGGATTAATTCAGAAATTCATAGAATACTGTAATACTATTCTGTGTTCGATATTCGAATTACTCCACGAGTGTTTATTTTATTTTATCTGCACACGTATCATAAACCCTCTTTACTGCGTACAAAAACCGCACGTTACGATCAGCATTATGTTAAACTATTTGGTAAAAACTCATTTCTTATCTGAAAAATTACACATTATGACCATAAGGTGTAATTTTTCTACTTATTATGACATTCTAATTTCGAATGCGCCGCCCCTAGTTTGTCTGTGTTGTACTACAGAACAAGCTAAACAACTGAAGAGCCACAATGCCGGTCAAACATGAGGTTCCTGAACACATCAAAGAGAGCTTATGATATGTGTGTAGATATACTAGTGTATGTAACTGTACATAATTAGGCATTATGTAGCAGTCACATAAACTACTATAACAGAACAGACTTGACTTGGCTGTTGCATACGTAGTTCTTCAACATAGGTAGTGAAATGGCCACGCTAAACTTTTGGACTCAATCGAATATTAGAACTATTTACAGATTATATTGTCAGGAAGTCAATAAGCACGCATTTTCTTCCTATCGAACTTGGCTACCATTTTCTCAGTCATGATTGGATAAGCTACTGATATAATTGTTGGCAAATGCCACATGTTGCACAACAATTATACAATAAGTTATTATAATTGTGGGCACATGATGCAATTATCTGATTGGGAAAATGGGAAATATTAAACTGCGCATCAAAAATACTGATTTGCAAATATCAGGGCAAAATGCTGCGGTAGCTTAGGTGAAGGGTAAAGGGGGTGAGCGAGGCGAAGAAAGAAGAAAAAAAAATACTTAAAACATAAACTTAAGTACCTACACATAATAGTAGTTTATGTGACTGCTACATAATGGAGGGCATTAAAACTCGAGAGTGGGTTTATGAAAGGGGCCGAGGCGAGTTTCATAATAATATCACTCGAGAGTTTAAATGCCTAATTATGTACAGTTACATACACTAGTTTATCTACAGCCATATCATAAGCTCTCTTTGATGTGTTCAGGAACCGCATGTTTGACCGGCATTTGTGGCTCTGCTGTGTTCTGCAGTACCAACTTCACGCAGGCGGGCGTCGGCGTTCTAAATTTGAATGTCATAATATGTAGAAAAATTTCACATTATGGTCATAATGTGTAATTTTTCAGATAAGAAATGAGTTTTTACCAAGTAGTTTAACATTATGCTGATCGTAACGTGCGGTTTTTGTACGCAGTAAAGAGGGTTTATGATACGTGTGTAGATAAAATATTTAAAACATAAAAAGTGTTTTCGTTGATCCTTTTTTGCTGTGCAAATCAGTATTTTTGATATGCGATTAAATACTAGCCCTTCAAAATTTGCCACAACACTATTTGTACCGTCTGATACCATCTCATCGGTATCTTTGCCCAAACAGCTTACAAGCAGGTGCTATTGTGCCGCATGTGCTAGAGGAATATTCGCAGTTGGAATTAGTATACACTATCCTTTCGAACGTTGCTGGAGTCTAAATTTCCCATCGAGTATCGATGTATGTGCCTTGGCTCACCTCCAGCATATTGCTGCACCTTTTATTCCACTTGACTACCCTCTACAGTAAGCAGTTTTGGGTTTGACCCGTAGGTACCATCAACAGCAAATGACCCACTGCAAAGGTTCTTTTCCCATAAAAGTCATAAAACAAATGATTTTTGAAATTCGACACAAAGTTTAACAAAAGCAAGAGTTTACCGCCACATGCTAGCTGCAAGGTTTTTTTTAAATGGGTCTCCACAGCTGCCACTGATAGTATATATGCATGTATATATCCCCTCACAACTTCTCAAAGGCTCAACCAATTTTGATAATACGCAAAAATAAAATAAAAAATGGCAGACTTTATAAAATATAAACATTTACATAAAGACACATACATTGCTTCTGGCCCCACACTAGGATTCCATGTATCGTGGGAACCAGCGACATCACACACCTAAACAACTGAGATCTGGGGTTTTTTTTCTGTAACCCCAGCCGGGGTTAGAACCCGGGACCTCTGGCGTGGTAGGCAGGGTCACAATTAAACAGTGAGATTGGCATTACGTCACGTGAAGTGTGTAAGCGAGAGATCAATACGTTGTTTAAATGACCATGTTATATCTCAGGTTGCCGCTAAAATTGCGGCGACGACGGAAGCGAAGAGGCTGGCTCGCCGGGGCGGAAATCGAACTACCACGTGACCTAACTGCCTGCTCCGTTCATCGTACGTAAGCTATGGCGTCATATCCGAGAATCACGTGCAGCCTTTACGTTATTGTAAATGATTCATTAAAGTCGGCGATGGGCGCGCAAAAATGGAGAATTGAATAGCTGGATCAAAGTGGGCACAATTGTGCCTCTGCCACCCCGTATGGGAAAAGGCGTGACGCTGTATTGTTGTTAGTTGACTTTGTTTAACTTTAAATTAACTAAGGAACGGGATTCCCGTCAGGGTTACTGTTTTATCACATTATTTATTACAGTTCGCGTCAAGTTTCGTTGGCTCTGAGTAGGCTGTCTCTCTCTCGCACCCCACCTTACCCTATGCGAGAAAGAGAGGTAGTGACCTGTGAGCTGCGGCTCGCACAGAGTCGCCTGCATTGCACTTGACCTGCATTATCGTTTTTGAGTGAACACGCCAGAGCCTAAAATAAAGAATAAATATCATTTTCTAAGCTCAAGTTGACGACCCGAATGGCCAAGTCGGCAGTGAACCTGCCTTCGAATCCAAGGGTCCCGGGTTCGAGTCCCGGTGGGGGCAAATATTTGTTTGATGAGAACGAATGTTTGTACCCTAGTCATGGTTGTTTATCTATCTAAGTATAATATTTATCTATATAAGTATGTGTATCGTTGCCTAGTACCCAAGATACAGGGAATCCTAGTTTGGGGCTAGATCAATGTGTGTAAATAGTGTCCAAGGTATTATTATAAAAGTCTCACATGGCTTAGTGACTGTGTGTACAATCGAATATTATAAAGTACTTACGAGAATCGGGTAGCATAGCGTATGAAATTAGCACATGACATGAATCTGAAACAAAAGGGAAACGAACATTTAGAACATAGTATTGATCAAAAATAATACAGCAAAGACATAATTTGAAAACCCAAATGGCCGAGTCGGCAGTGACCCTTCCTGCGAAGCCAAGGGTCCCGGGTTCGAGTCCCGGTGGGGGCAAATATTTGTTTGATGAAAACGGATGTTTGTAGCATAGTTATGGTTGTTTATCTATCTAAGTATAATATTTATCTATATAAGTATGTGTAGCGTTGTCTAGTACCCAAGATACAGGGAATCCTAGTTTGGGGCTAGATCGATAGTGCGTAAATAGTGTCCAAGGTATTATTATTATTATTATAATGATATAGGATTTATTCTGATAGCTTTTGGACTGAAAGACAGATACTTAATGTAATTCAAGGATACATTATTTTGGACGGATGATAATGAAATGCAATTTCGGAACTAAATAATGGACTAACTGAGTTCAAATCACTTCAGAGGTATATTCACTCGGTTTTCTCAATTCACGACCCAATAAGCAATTCAAATGCCCACTTCGTAGCCTTGAGCGACAAAACTGGAGAAACTATGAGGTAACTTAAGGTTTTATTAGAGTTAAGCAGAATCTGACTTTAATGTAATTCAAGTATTAGTTTCAACCACTCCAATAACTCGCTCTGTATGGGTATAAGATAGAATTGTATTACATAGTCAGGTCATAAGTTCTGTCACATGTGCAATATGAAATAATTTAGACATGTTTATTATTTATGTAAACATTTATAAACTATTTGATTTTGATTTTGCAAAATGAACTTAATAAAACATATATTCTTATGGTAATAAAGTTTATTCAAAATGAACCCCGCGATTTTGAATACAGGCCTGTATTCTGCGCGGCCAGTCGTCTATCGCAGCACGAACGATGTCCATGTCAATATCGGCGGCTGCCTTAATCAAGGATGCCTTGAGTGACTCCAAATCAGGATGAGGCTTTGAGCAGGCCTTTTCCTCAAAGTGTTGCCATATCTTGTAATCTAACGGACTCAAATCTGGACTGGAGGAGGGCCTGTCTTTGTGCCGGATGAAGTCGATTTCACGCGCCGCCAGCCAGTCTTGTGTGCTTTTCGCACTATGAGCTGGCGCAGAATCTTGTTGGAATACCCAGTGCCTGTTATTAAACATGGTATGAGAAACAGGTTCCACAAGGTTCTTGAGGACTGTATTTTGATACACAACTGCATTAGTTTTTACGCCTTTCTCACAAAAATGTACCTCAGTTAAGCCCCAATAAGAGACTCCAAACCAAACCATGTGCGAGGATGGAAAATGACCTCGTTGGACGGGCAGAATACGGTTGCTCGCTTCTTCACTGCTGTGTGCATACACCTTATCATTTTGTTTGTTGTAGCTCTCTTCCACGGTGAAAATTTTTTCATCCGAAAAAAGAATTTCCCGATGCTTTTTTCCCGCGTACCGCTTCAACAAAGCGCGGCATCTCTTCAGTCTCAGGTCCATTAAACGAGCGTCCAAACGATGTCCTGTTTTTCTTCGATATGCCCTAAGCCCTAAGTCTTCATTTAACACCCTTTTCACCGTGGTCCTGCTTAACCCCATCTGAAGGGCCAACAGTTTCTGCTTACGTATGGGATTTCTTTGAATTCGCGCCTTCATAGCTTTTATCACTGCTGGAGTCCTAACAGAGCGAGGGCGACCACTTTTTGACCTGTCATCTACACTAGAGTCTTCATTGTATCGTTTTATGGTACGATAAACGAATCTTTTGGTTATATTAAAATTTTTCAGTAAGTCGAAAATCTGAATTGGCGCGTAACCGCAACGATGCAACGCAATAACTGCGACACGGTCTTCTTTAAGTGTCCACTCCATATTTAAAAATGAGGAAAATTCTAAAAAGTACACATTTTTATTTTCATGAAAAATTCGAAATTCGAATTCAATAAACTTTTTTGTGGCCAGCGTTCTAAATTCAAAAGTTTTTATTGTGTGACAGAACTTATGACCTGACTGTGTATATTATGTAGTACATATCTGTGATAATAGTGAGTGTTACGCTGTCGCTACGGGGACTGTGCTACGCGGTGCTACGAGGTGCCACGCGGTGCTACGAGGTGCTACGGTGCTTCTATTGGTTGTTCTCTGCTAAAATTCCAAAAAATTCTAAAATTCCAAATGTCTTTATTACTGTCGATATTTACATGTACTTAGCAATCGTCATTTTTTGCCACTTCTGTACATAGGACCACTGTGGGAGGAGAAGGGCGTAGAAAATCCCACAGATTGGATTTTAGATTTCTTTTAAAAATTGCTTGTGCTTAACTAATACAATATATTTATATATATATAACATTATTATAATTAATAAGCAGGAATAAATAATAACAAATTATTAACAGCAAGGTCTGTGTTGAGCCAGATTAACCCCATACAGTCCCGTCATTTATGTTATCTAAGTAATCACGCATGTCCGAACCAGAGATCCAACTGAAATATCTCAGGAACCTTACCACCTATATCAGAAGTGCCTCTGGATAGACACATCTGCATTCGCACACTATGCGATTGTAGGACAGCTCGCCATTTGGTACGGCTCTCCCGGACCATAGATTGTTTGCCATCAAAAGCCAGTAGGAATATTGTCTTAGGCTCGCCGCACATGGACCATTTGACGACGGTACAAGTGGACGGTGGCCGCTACTTTTTACCCCGTTGCTTGCAGTGTCACAATCAATCAATTCAATCTCTTTATTACTGCAGATATTTACATATACTTAGCAATCGTTAGTTTTTGCCACTTCTCTACATTGGACCGCTGTGGGAGAAGCAGGGCGTAGCAACTCTCACAGATTTATTTTTAGATCTCTTTTAAAAATTGCTTGTGCTAATACAAATATAACAATATAAATTATTATGATTAATAAGTAGCAACAAATAATTACAAAATTATTAACAGAAAGGTTTGTGTTGAGCCAGATTAACCCCATAGAGTCCCGTTATTTAAGTAATCTTGAACATAGTAATATCCCTTTTTGGACAAAGTCGCTTTAACATTCTTTTTAAATTGCTCAAAAGGCAGTTTCAAGATCTCCAGAAGTATCTTGTTGTAGTAGAGAATGCACTGACCCTTGAAAGAATTGCTAACCTTCGCGAGTCTAAATCGGGGCGCAAGTAGTCGGTGATTATTTCTTAGGTTAATATTACAGCTATCGCTAAGTGTGGAAAATGTTGTAAGGTTCTTGCGTACATACATTATATTTTCGAAAATAAATTGACTAGCTTCAGTTAGTATGTCAATCACAAACGACTTCGCCCAGGATGGAGGGGTTAATCGCACGAGTAGCGTGTGTCAGCGTTTTGTGGCGCCATAACAAGCGAGCAGAGGCGATTTGTAGGGTGTGGCGGCCACCGGCGTTTACCACGTGCAGCAAACCCATATAAAATGTATAGAGAGTATAGAAAATAGAAGGAGGTCGGCGTTTTGTGGTCCGTTTGCGCCGAGGATTACAGCCTCTAACAGCTGGTTTTAATTCCAAGGTGCGGTGAAACTAAGAACGCTACAAACCGGGAAGGTAAATATTAGACGGAACGATAAACCGCACGAATATGACGACGTACTTTATACTTAATTGCACACAAACATTATTGGACAATTACAAACACAGTTAGTATACAAAGGCGTTCTTATCTCTATATAGAAATTTCTTCCAGCAAACCCAGGGCTGACAAGAAACAATTGTTTCTTTATGGGATAGACCTTTTAGTTATTTTATCTACACACGTATCATAAACCCTCTTTACTGCTTCTAAAAACCGCACGTTAAGACCAGCATAATGTAAAACTATTTGGTAAAAACTAATTTCTTATATGATAATTTGTACATTATGACCATAATGTACCAAAATTTGTCAAATTATGACATTCAAATTTCGAACGCCGACGCCCGCCTGCGTGCTGCCCCTAGTTTGTTTGTGAGTTGGAACTATGCCACAATGCCGGTCAAACATGCGGTTCCTGAACACATCAAAGAGAGCTTATGATATGTGTGTAGATAAACTAGTGTATGTAACTGTACATAATTAGGCATTAAAACTCTCGAGTATTAATGCCCTCCATTATGTAGCAGTCACATAAACTACTAATAGGATCAGTTAGCCTTACCGTGCAAAGAGCGCTTGTGTAGTTTTGCATGCTCGTGTGCGTGCAGCGAGAATTGTCAGCGAGGCGCAAATTTTGTCTTTTTCGGCGCATTGACTCGCGCCAGATAGGTGAGTCACGCTATGGCTTATGACATTATACATAAGAGTCATTAGCAGTTTAATTCACTTACTTTTTCGGTGGGTAAATATTCGACCCTCCATCAACCCGCCCTGAGCAAGTGTGTATGGCTTAATCTTACTAGTATCAATCTTACTTGATCACCAAATTGTGCTTGGATAAATGATCACCAAACTTCTTTTTATGTTTTGTGTACTTAAGTTTATGTTTTAAGTATTTTTGTTGTTGTTACATGTACACGAAAGATAAAGGGGGCTTTGCTTCGCTCACCTCCTTTGCCCTTCACCTAAGCTACCGCAGTATTTTGCCCTGATATTTTCTGCAACTTTTGGTGATCATTTACCCATTTTGGTAAGGAAAAATATATTTTGGTGGTCATTTAAATTGTTTTCCTTGTTTTTCACTATGGGTGCGTTGCACTTTGCACGCAGATTCACGCTAGACACGTTAGAGGTAATATTTTAATTTTAATTTTTCTATTCTTTTTGGTTAGACCACAGACTATTAATAAGAACTCACCTCTTCCACCACTTAACTAAAAAGTGGAATACCCTAATTTATTACCCTGTATATTTACCATTTGTATTTTTTATGTTGCCTTTCCTGTTTGTAACCTCTAAATAAATAAACAATAAATATCCGGGTAAAGGCCTGTGCCCCGCGGTCGGGACTTTAATGGGCTACAATATCATAAATTATAATTATTCGTGCTCCCGTCTCTGAAGAATGTTTTTGGTGTCACAGTTTCTGCTCCGTACTATACGTATCCTTATATCAGGAAGTACTAGCACCCTCCCTGTCTAAACGCGCGTATTACAAATAGTGAACAAACATTCAGGCGTAATCCCATAATTACGCATCGCATACACATTTCGCGCTATAAATCTCAAACTTCAGCCGTAACGCGGCACGTGTGTGACTGTCGACAGTCAATACTCACACACACTCACACTCACACACTCACTTTGAGCTCACACTTGACCCAAATTCACAGACTACTCCTCTGCGCTGAGAAAAACAAAACTTGCAGATAAATCGAAAGCTCGGATGGGAACCAATAAACCAATCGACTATGTATGCTTTTAGGTTAGATTCACAGTTTTTGTTGTTGTTATGTGGTTGGTTGAGTAATATCAAGTACATTTCGAAGTTATTAAGTATGGAAATCAATTACCGTTGGAAAGTTCGTTGTCAGATTTCAGGAGCAATAGGTAAATATATTGCAATGTGCAATAGTTAGATGTATTACACCGAGCTCCCTGGTCTAACGGGTTTCGCGCTTGCTTCTCACACAGGAGACGCAGGTTCGATTCCTGACCATGTACCGATGAGATAATTAATTTATCTTAAGTACATTATACGGACGTTCTAAAGGTGATGGAAAACATCGTGAGGGAACCTTCACTACTCGATAGCTGCGGCGACGGGCTAGCCCCCTGTCACGCAAAATGGACATTGAATAACTGGCTCAAAGTGGGATCAATTGTGTTTCTGCCACCCCGTATGGGAAAAAGCGTGACGCTATGTTATGTTTGTATGCTAATAAATACATACGAAAGCAAAACGAGAAAAAACAGAACCTTCTTAAAGTGTAATACAAATATTGTGACAGAATAAAATGGTTCTGACGAAGCAGAATATCGCTGGAAGATATTCAGTAAACATTCGTATGGAAAGGTCACAAAAGTAAAAATAAACCAGCATTAAATGTCACGTTGATATATCCATAGCTGCGACGATGGATTAGCCCCCTATCCTGTAAAATAGAGTTTTGAAGGTTCACTGTTGCCTTGCATAGTATAAAATGCAATAATATTATACGGCATGATTCCGTTTAACCGTAAATAGAGTAATGAAGGTTTCCTCACGATGTTTGCCATCACCGTTAGAACGTCCGTATAACGTACTTAAAACAGATTACTTATCTCATTGGTACATGGTCAACAACAGGATTCGAACTTTCTCCTCCTGCGTGGGAAGCAAGAGTTAAACCCACTAGACCACGGAGCTCTAGAAAAAAAGTGCTAATATGCCAACAAGATATGACGCAGACATTATGCCAATAAAACTTAAGAAACACAAAATAAAGCAAAACAAAGGTATTTGTCTGGCTAAAACTTGAATGAACAATGCGTCCACCACCCTATAACACCACTGTATCATTTATCCCGCACTATTAACCTGTCCACTCGCATATGAACACCTAGTATGGACTTGCATTACATTTTAATTTACCTACCGTCCACTCGCGCATGAACACCTAGTATTTGGTCTTAGAATAATATTTGTATTTATTTCTACAAAATAATTACTACAACCCACTATTATTTTTTATTACTGGCAATACTGAACGGAAGTAGAGTATCTCTGGTATCTCACACTTGATTGGTCGACAGACTAAGTAAATAAACTACCTATATTTATTTATTTATTTATTTATATTTTATTTATATCTATTAAATTTAATAGTGAATATTGAAAATTATTATCAACATCACAAATACTTCACTCAAATAAATACTTGGTTCCGACAGAGTACCAGCGCTGTAGGTCTTCCTGTAGCATATGCTGAGCCGGAACCATTTCACCTTCGCCGTACACAATACACTGCTAGTTCGAATGTTTTTCCATACGCAATGACTTGTATATTTTGGCTTATCGTTGGCACTTCTGTGCCTCTGCCACGCCGCAGTGGAACGGACGTCATGACGCTAGGTTGGTCTTGTTTTGTTTTCCCTAGTTTGTCCCATCCCTTCCGTAAAATGTATAATATTTCTGAATGAACTAAAGTAGAGTTTTTAATTTGAGGCCAGAAATGCAAACAATGAACTGTCATTTTCTAGTACAAAAAATATAATATGAATTTCAAAGTCAACGGTTTTGTACTAGAAAATTATAGTTGTTTGTTTACATTTCTGGCCTCAAAATTAAAAATAGTACTGTAGCCATAAGTTTACTTCTGGTATTATTTGTGTTCTGTTTTGTGAATTGTGACGTTTGAATAAACGCTTATCTTATCTTATCTTAAATGAAGAAAAAAAACGGTAATGTGGCTGGCCGCCATGACAATTTTGCTTTTTATAGCCATTTTTATGCCTATTGAAGGGGTTTAAGCCTTCTCTATATGTTATCAAATAACATCACTGTGTTAGCATACGTCTTTCAGAGCTGCGGCTTCAGTGGTCAATCACCCCACAGGATAAACATGAAACAAACCAAAAAAATATACTTAACATTTTCGTCTTTGCGAAGTCAAAACACGCTGTCCCCAAAATCACGCATGCAAAAATTGTAGGTACCTAGTTAGTGAAGAAAATTGTGACGAAACTTGGACTTTGAAGCGAATGCGGCGTCACTCAAGCGGGAAATTAAATAGAGTCATTCCTTGGTACAAGTCAGCCGCAGCAGGTTTGCCGATGACGTCCCGTAGAAACATGTACCGACGGACTCTCTGCAGATGTCTTGTACGAACTGTAACCATTTTCTTTGACGGATCTCCTTTAGGGCCAGTGGTTTGGTGCAACCGAAACATTCTTTTGAAGATAGTGTTTTGGTAGAGCAATAAATATTTATACTCTAATGCTGAAACCCAAGAAGTTTTTGTTATTATTTATTAGGTCCATACTCAAAAAACTCAAATCAATCTTGTCAATACGATGGTGTTACGAATTTAATTACGTGAAGGGTGGATGGATACCACAGTTATGATCAAATAAATTATTTCTGTTACATCCTGAATGTATGGCTGTTGGATGGTAGAGCCAACTTATAACATTGATCAGAGTACTAATTAATCTTCAGCATTCGGTTTCTTTCAATGTTGGTAAAAACACAGCATTTTCAGGACACTCTTTCTGGTTTTTGTTTATGGAGTATACCTCGCGCCACGAATTAAGAGCCCTGGGCGACGTTGGCGGGAATTACTGCTCATATGTACAGGTATTTAAAGGTGACTGCTGCGCATTGTAGGCCACCGCCCACAACTCGTGGCGTGAGGTATACATTCTGCTGTTACGTCAATGGCATCTATGCCCACCTTTGCTCCCGCTAGGTGGTGGCAAAGAGTTTAATTAACCTGAGGTTTGCTTCAAAAACACGTCACGTGTTCTTTCAAATACACTTGACACCGGCAAAATTTACCTCGAATGAGGTTAGGATGCCTTTTATTATAAACTTAAACATAAATATTGCTTCTGGCCCCACACTAGGATAGGAAGGAAAAAAAACAGGCATTGGATGTTAATATATGTGTGACGTCGGTGTTACTGTTACTGATTACCACTGTGATCGTGGTAATCAGAAACACAGACGTCACACACATATAAACATTCGAGACCTGTTTTTTTTTTCTTCTCCCCAGCCGGGATTCGAACCCAGGACCTCTCGCTTGGAAAGCACAGCCTTATTATAAGAAGAAGTAAATATATTTTTGACTACTTTGACACATATACAGCCTCTAACTACATCAGCGCCATCTACAATGTGCTGTTCAGATCAGGTATTAGGTACTTCAAAATGTATAATTAGGAATATTTATTGATAGTGTGAATTTAACATGAATAGAATATTATTTATCTTAATGTACAATGTATTCTGACATCATACTTTGAGCTAACAAACAAGCATCTACTTTTTTTTGTAATATTTCGTTATGTACATACAAGTTTATGTGACTGATACATAATGCCTAATTATGTACAGTTACTACACTAGTTTATCTACACACATATCATAAGCTCTCCTTGATGTGTTCAGGAACCGCATGTTTGACCGGCATTGTGGCATTGAACATTTCTCTGCACTTCTTTAGCTTGTTCAGTAGTACCAACTTCACAGACAAACTAGGAGCGGCACGCAGGCGGGCGTCGGCGTTCGAAGTTTGAATGTCATATTATTGATACATTATAGTCATATAATGTATCAATATTCAGATAACAAATGAGTTTTTACCAAGTAGTATATCATTATTCTGGTCTTAACGTGCGGTTTTTGGATGCAGTAAAGAGGGTTTATGATACGTGTGTAGATAAAAGTATGTTTTATACCATTCCCCCACTAAAAATCTTATTTAATTCACTGAAAACAGTGAATTACTCACTATATTCACTAATTTGGTGTTTGAATTTAGAAAACACCAATATATTCAACCTACATCTCAATGCTTTACAACCTCCTTGCGAAAAATATACTAGATACAAATTCCTAGTGCAAAGAATACTAGTCATATACAAACTCCTTGTGCAAATAACTGCTCGAGATTTGATTTGTCGACATTTTCGACAAGGAGTTTAGCATTCAAATAAAAACTGTTTTGTGTTCTTTGCTGTCATAAATAGTTGACGCTATTTTCAATACTGTAAGTTGTATGAACACAAACACTTATTAAATCGCTTGAAAATGAATTCAAGTTATGAAGAAGGTTATGGTTATGGTTAACACCTGAGTTTATGAAAGAGAGGGCGGCCGATATATACTTAGTAGAAAACTTGTTACCCAACAAATAACGGCTGGTTTACACCAAAGCCTACTATAAGCTTCTGGCACATTTTCAGAGTGTTTCAAACAAGAAAAAGAAGTCATCGACATTATGGAGTATGTATTCTATGCTACGGTGTACCATAATAACAAGGCATAAAATTGACATAAAAACATAACCGAAACATTTCCTGGTTTTACCCGCTCAAAATGTTGAACGCTTTTTGAATGAAGCGCCAGACTTGCAATTTCTGGCAGTAAAAGTAAATAATAATTGTAAATCTATCAACATCAATTTTGTAACATATTGTTCTTTACGTTGTGTTGATTCTGGGCATTAGTGGAGCCTGTCGTGCAAATGAGCTTGTAGCAAGTGAGCTGTGCAAACTGACAGTGGATGATGTGCAAACTATCTCTGATACCGCTTTACTGGTTACTTTGAGGGAGACGAAAACGAAAATCGACCGAACCTTCGTAATCCGAGATGATTACATAGAAAAGTATCAAAGATTTCATCCTCCGAATGCAAACAACAATAGATTCTTTTTGTACTATTCTAAAAATAAATGTATAAAAGGCCCGATTGGAATAAATAAAATTGGTTCCAAGCCAAAAGAAATAGCGTTATTTTTGGTGCTACAAAATCCCGAGATGCATACAGGACATCCGAAGGACCTCTGCAACGTTATTAGCGAACACTGGTGTAGATATGATGGAATTAAAGCGACATGGCGGATGGAAGTCTATTACCGTGGCTGAAGGTTATATCGAAGATTCTATCGAAAATAAATCAAAACGCAGCCTTCAGATAGCAAGCATAAACCTGAAGAAACCTGAAGGCCCATGGACTCCACGCCCTTCAACGTCCAAAGATGCCCCAGCTTAGAGTTTCCTCCAGCAGAAAGTTCTGGCCATCGACAAGAAATAAATATCGCTTCACAAGTTAACCATCCCAATAATAATAATAAGAAAATTACTCTTCATTTTAGAAATTGTTCCAATTTTAATGTGCATTTTAATTAATTTAACCTTCCTTTTTCTTCATTAATTGTCTATTTTTGCTTAAATCTTTCTTTTTCTTGTAGTCATGGTATAAATTATCGTATGCAACTCTAGAATAAAAGGATTTATATCAAGGGCCATGAATCACTCGCATCGCTCAGGATTCTAAAACTTGATTCACTCGCTACGCTCGTGAATCAATCATCATGAATCACTGCCTAGGGTCGTGATTCAATCGTTAGAATCCTTCAAATGCACTTGATTCATCTATGGCCTTCGCTTTAAATCCATCCTTTATTCACTGGTTGCTTAATATACTATTTTTGTGAATTTTGCTCGCTTTTGCATCGGACTGAAGAAGACATTTCATACGCACCCATTGGTTTTGTGAATATTCTAATTATATCCATTATACCCATTGCCTGTATCGGTGACTAATAAAAAATCACCATTCCGGAAGGGTTGGCCTGGTGTCCTAAATAGATATAAGACATAGGTAACTGTGTTAAAATAGCGACCGAAACACTTTTTCTACAGAATTATTTGTATGCGACGACCTCTGTGGTGCAGCGGTTGTGGCTCTGCCTACCATGCGAGAGGTCCCGAGTTCAATCCCCGGCTGGGGATGATAAAAGAAAAACGTTTAGGTCTTGGATATTTATATGTGTGTGACGTCGCTGTTTCTGGATCCCACGATACAGCGTATCCTAGTGAGGGGCCAGAAGCAATGTATGTGCATGTATGTAAATGTTTGTGTGTTTGTATATTGACCTACGAATATTTATGTATGTATGTAAATAATATGTTTAAATACTATATAAACAAATAGCGAGATCATTAGATGAGTTAATTAGATGGACTTAAGTTTGATACAATATTCATTTCTTTGTGAACTCTAAAACATTGCTACTTATTGTTTCAAAACAACGCGAACTTTCTAAGCCTGCTGAGCATCTGTAGATATTCGATATTGAGCACTGCTTACAATTTCATGATACATTTTCCTATCATACCTTAGTTTGCTGGAAGAAATCTCTGTTTAAAGACAAGCTTGCCTTTGTACATATGCTTTCTCTTAATGCAACCTTTAAAATTTCCGTGTGCAATAAATAATTATAAAGTATTTCTATTCACAATAATTGATACTGCCTGAAACCTCAAACTCTATTATAATTCCCGCCCATTCAGTAATTCATCTCGCTTCCTGCATAAATATACCCCATGAGTGTCAACTATAAAAGATCCATCACCCTTACAAAACTTGAAGTAAAAAGTATTATTTACACGAAGAAAACCCCACTTGAAAACGCAATATCACCACGAGCACACACCAACAGATAGATAAGACGACAAAATTTACGAACACGAACACAGCTCCCTTGCTAAAGTACACCTTTTCGATTCTAAAACACTTTTATTACCATCGCCGTTGGGGCAAGACTCGTTCTGGGGTGGTGAGGCTTACCGAGGACGGGATAGTACGTGAGAGCTCGCCCTGAGTCCTGAGTATTCTGAATATGCATGAGATGTGCGGACAGATTATGACGCGGCCGTCGCGAGCCATCCGACATTGTAAACCGTGCATAGCTTAGCTCAGTTGTACTCACAGTGCAGGCATTGCTTTGTGAGCGACCACTAATTTTCCTACAAACAACTGTATACAGGTTGTAACAGAAATAATGCAGCCTATTAAGGGGATATCTCGTCTGTGCAAAGGTCTCCGTTACTCCAGGCGAAATGACCCGCAGTGTGAGAGGGACGGAATCGCGGAAAAATTACAAAATGTCCGTTTTAAATTGATATAAAATTAACTAAAATGGCTATGAAAAATTCTATAATAGGTAATTTAAGAATTGTCAAAACCCATCTAAATGAATATTTTTGAATTCTTAGCGCTATTCCAATTAGTCAGAAAATCAAAAAAAGTGTAAATTTAGATCTCATTTCAATAATTATTTCTATCGAGTGAAATTCCTCCAATCGCGTTTCTGTAATTACAAAATCTGGTAAAAGGTCCCAAAATTGTTATATTAATATATTTTACTTGTAACTTCTTTTGAAAAGCAAAGAAATAACTTCAAAAAGTGTCGATTTTGTCGATTTATCACCTTAATGTCCCCACCGAGGGCCACGGGCCTTTACCCAGATACGAGTAAGATCGTGCCTCACTCCACCGCGCTGGCTCAGTATAGGTTAATAGAGGGGTGTCGGGCTGGTGGCCAACCCGACTGCCAGATGTTTTCAAGCTGCCCTGTTAAGGCCTCTGACCAGCTTCACGACTGCTACCACCGAGTAGCGATAGTAGCCGGAACCTATAGCTTAACGTGTCATCCGAAATACGGAAGCGCAAGAAGCAAATACCACATAGAAACGCACACCCATCCAGTACCCGTCTCAGCCAGATGTTGCTACCTGCGGGATAGTTTCCGATGTGCGACTACCACTAGGCCACGCACGCTTGTACAGACACATGTAGAAGAAGGTGTCGTCATATTTTAGGGGGTTGCCAGGGACGTCATTCTAGGCAACTTTCACTATCACGATTTTATCAGAGCAACTTTATTTTTTCACTTCCCCATTCATATCAGTTGAACGCCCGGATCAATTTGCTCTGATTAAATCGGTTTTATAGAGATAGTTGTTCAGAATTTTGTTATATTAACCCCCTATAATATGACTACGCCATTCAGTTACACCCTGTATAACTGAATGGCGAAGTTACAACCTGTATAACTGAATGGCGAACTGAATGGCGACTGATAATCAGATACATATTTTGTAACATTTAACCATTTAATCAGTGTGAATTCAGGTGTCAAACCAAATAGCTTACGCAATTAACTGATAACCTCAAATCCGACAGTTCTTGTGCGGTAACCATAGATTCCACTTTCTAACAATCTTTTTTAATTAGTTTTTCGTCTTCAGCGTCAATCTGTCCACGTAAATTTAATTTACATTATTTGACATAAAGTTGCACAAAAAACGAAATAACTTTAAGGTAATCTTAAGTCAGTTAGAGATTCTGCCCTTATCGAAACTATGCATAAACTTACAAACTGAAATGAGATACGAGTCAAACTGCCCGATTTCAATGCGAAAAGATCCTGTGGCTCCACCTATGGGACGTTGTTTGTTTCCAATTTCTAAAAACTCCAACATCTCGCTGGGGAATCCCAATCGATGAATGACTTGTTGGTCCCCATTGGGGAATTTCTCATTTCGCGAATTGGTTGGTTGGCTCTGGTTGGCGCATCGCGTGGGTTGGAATTGTGAATTCGTGAGTTCTTGTGAGTAGAATTTTGCATACTCAGATATTTATAACATAACACATAGCATAGCGTCACGCCTTTTCCCATTCGGGTTGGCAGAAGCAGAGTTGTGGCCACGTCTTGCCATTTATTCAATTCTTCTCTTTGCGTGACAGGGGGCTCGCCCATCGCCGCATCTATGGAGATTAATGTTTTTCTCTCTATGTTTTCCATCACTCAAACGCATCTCTATATACTCAAATATTTATTTTACCAACCCTTTTGAGAAGTAGAAATATATGTCCAAACATGTTCCGTTAAACTTGTCCTATATGTACATTTAGAAGAGCTGTTTAGAACAATTTATGAACTGTCAAAACGCTTACATATTTAGCTAAATTGTATGAAAACTGCAAAGTTTTAAAGACATGCAAAACGGGCTGCAAGGAATTTTCATAAAAATGCGTTTATTAATTTAACTGGCTGAAATATCATAACTATCATGATGTTAACGAACTTTTTTGCACATAACGAAGTTATTATGAAATACATGTTTTGAAATTAAATGAACACCCATGAAACAACTGTATTGCTTTAAAGCTTGAGATAACACTAAAGCGCTCTTAACAGTATGCTTTTCCCTAAGCTACCTCCAACAGAACTACAAATAGAGCGAAATCGTCCAATTACCCGGCCCATTAGAAAATGCCCGCTAAAGCCGCTCCAATACCCTTCATAGGCCACTGCCTGCAGTCCGGATAGAGGTAACAAGATGATAGCTTAATACCCTATTTAAATGCATGCTGCAAGGATACGCGGCGAGCGCAAGTGTGGAGGCATCACAGATTACTGGCATTACACGACTGGCTGCGAATACATATCTCTTATTTAGAAAACGATATTATTGAAAGGGGAATAATAAAACGAGTGAAATAAAACCGGTCAAATGCGAATAAGTCATCGAACCCTCACACGAAGGGTTCCATACCATTGTACACGAAAAAACGTGGTGCTAGTATACCTTTTTAATTTTTCATGATAAAATATCAAATCCTAAATAGGACTGCATTCAAGGCAGTTCACCGAAACATGGAAAAAAGTTTTGTGTATGTAGTATGTAAGTATTGAACTATTTACTCAGGTTAATGAAACTCTTTGCACATTGAAACCGGAAGTGGATAGAAATTTAGTTTCTTATTTACAGAAATTAAATCAAATATGCTAAAAAACTAAACGTTATTTATTATAATTCGAATGAGCAATTATGAATCGTATAATGAGAAATAACTAAGCACAAAACTCAATACCTGCAATTAAAGATCTTTTTCGATAAGATAGGGAGAGTCCAGTTTTCACCGATATACAAATTTAAAAAAATGGCTAAGATTTTTTTTGTTTGGGTACTTCTTTTCATTCTTAAAAACCGGTATGTTTAATTATAGCGGCAATAAAAATACACCCTCTGTGAAAATTTCAGCTCTCTATCTATCTCGGTTGATCCGGAGGCTTAGTAATAGGGTCTCTTTTGGCACCCTTTGGCTACGGAACCCTAAAAAGACTGAGTTTGAAGACCTGAATATGAAGAAGAATTGAGTGAATGACCAAGAAATAAAAATATTGATGTCTCGGTGAAGTGGTGGGTGTTAGGTTGACATGTAAGAACAACAAAATCCAACGCGCGTTTTTGTTTTCAAGTTGCTATTGTTCAGGTTTCTAGTCACTCTCAGTTTTTTGCGCAACAGTCCGTACCCGAAGGATGCCAAACGGGATCCTATTACTAAGCCTCCTCTGTCCGTCCGTCCGTCCGTCTGTCACCAGGCTGTATCTCATGAACCGTTATAGTTAAAGAGAAGACATTTTCACAGATAATTTATTTCTGTTGCCGATTTAACAATAAACACTAAAAAACAGAATATTATAAATATTTACGGGGGCTCCCATACAACAATTCTTTCGATACCACATACAAACTTATGAATGCACCTGGTTACGTACATGGAGTGTGAAAGTAGCCGCACCAATAACTTTGTAAATAACATTTTGCTATGTAAAATCCAAACTTTTCTCTCCACACCATCCCTACCATTGTATAATGGTACGGAACCCTTCGGGCGCGAGTTGGACTCGCACTTCACCGGTTCTTCTAGTTGCTCTGTGTATTTCGCACAATTCAGTAATGTTGTCTATCAAACACTGAATGAACGATCACACGTTTAATACTGCCCTTATTTAAACTACACCTGAGTATTTTATCTATCAAAACTATATACTATTCTAGGCAAAAATAAATAAATCTATAATAATAATTTAAAAGTCGTGTAAAGAAGCATTGTCTCTCTCTTTAGAATTTATTATTAGTATTTATTAGTATGCATGTAAGAATTTATTAGAACCCGGAATAAGTAATAGTATATTATAAGTATTTAGTATATTATTGACATATATAATAATTGATATAATTATAAATAACATAAATAATTGATATATAATTTATTTATTATTTTCTATATTGCAGACAGATCCACCCCTGCTCAGCAAACAAACTTTCCCACCTTAACCTGGTTTGCTGGAAGAAATCTCTTATTAGAGATTTGTACACTATTGTGAGCTCGCATTTGTACACTATTTTATATATCTCTTGTTTTTTAGGGTTCCGTACCCGAAGAGTTCCAAACGGGACCCTATTACTAAGACTCCGCTGTCCGTCCTTCCGTCCGTCCGTCCGTCCGTCCGTCTGTCACCAGGCTGTATCTCAAGAACCTAGCTAGTTAGAGAGTTGAAATTTTCACAGATCATGTATTTATGTTGCCGCTATAACAACAAATACTAAAAAACAGGATAAAAGAAATATTTAAGGGGGCTCCCATACAACAATTCATTCAATATCACATACAAACTTATGGATAAACCTGGTTACGTACATGGAGTGTGAAAGTAACCGCACCAATTACTTTGTAAATAATATTTTGCTGTGTAAAATCCAAACTATTCACTCCACACCATCGCTTCCATTGAACGGTGGTACGGAGCCCTTCGTGCGCGATTTAGACTCGCACTTGACCGGTTTTTATATGATTTGTGTGCAATAAAGAAATTATGAATTATGAGGCTTATACCTATAAGTATTTTTAATGTAGAAAGTATGGCTATTTTTATAACACGCACTACAGCCAAAAAGACATATTTAACGCATGGGTATCACATCAAGACGAAAACACAATGGAAAATATATCAAGAACAATATGCAAAGATGAGCTTATTTCTAAAAAGAAGTTTCTTACAGCTAACCTGTGAGGAAAGGAAAAAAATATATAGCGATGTAGTCCTAGTATATAATTAAGAGTTAAAAGATTCGTCTCTATTGTGAGAGTAGATGGAGATAAATACTGAACGAGTCATGATACAGTGTTCATTTCGCGCCAATTTCTATCGCTCTGAGGGAGCTGTGACCTCACTTTCTCGCATAAGGAAAGGTGGAGCGAGAGAGAGAGAGTGAGAGTTCGCGCCAAAGAAACTTGACGCGAACTGTGCGTCTAGAGATAAGACTATACCCTTATTCACATAAAAACGAAGTAAACTGACAACATCAAATGTAAATTCTTGAAATAATGTTGCCATGTACAGTTTGCTAGTGATGTTCTCATTCATTTTAAATAGAATGAAAAGCTGTATATTTAGAATAGAGAGATTCTTTAAAATCAGAATAATAATGAATGTTTGTCACAATTTACTGTGACATTAGATAGCATTACGCTTTATTTCCATTTGAGGTAGCAGAACAAATTGTGTCCACTTTTTGTGAGTAATAGTAATAATGAGTAAGAAAACTTATGCACTGACTAATGCTATTCTCCCTCTCGTTAACGGTCCCATTGTTCTCTTTTGTTAGTTTGCTCAGCCGGTGTCCTTACGTGACTTAACTGATTACCACATAGACAACCTAATAATAATTACATATTATGTATATTAGATATAATTGAGACAATAGAATGAACTAAATCATTCTTAACCCCATTACTATTTTTTTTCTACCAAAAAGCGGTATCACTGGAACTATAATTTTACTTCTTTGTTATGTGAATAAGGGTATAGATACGAATTCGTGTAGCGAGCAACCTATAATAGCCTCGTCTCTGACTTCCTAAATATCGTATGCACGCTGTGGCCCGGCCATAATGCATGGAATTGCACTGTTGCCTGTTACGCCGAATACAAATGTGTAACGGATGACTTGCTGCATCCTTCCACGAGGAGGTTAGCACTTGAGGTTATTGGCTCTTTACCTGCCCACGACATTGGCTTTTAAATGACTGGCTAGTTAAAACTTAGCAAAAAATATCTTTAGCTTCAATAAAACTTGTATAGTGTGCTGAACGTGGGCGAACCCACGCCTCTGCCACCGGGAATGTCTTTAAAATATATTTGCTTTTGTTTATTAAAAATATCCGTGAGATTAAAAAGTGAAATATCTGATTGCATAATAGTAGTTTATGTGACTGCTGCATAATGGAGGGCATTAAAACTCGAGCGAGAGTTTTAATGCCTAATTATGTTAGTTACATACACTAGTTTATCTACACACATATCATAAGCTCTCTTTGATGTGTTCAGGAACCGCATGTTTGACCGGCATTGTGGCTCTGCAATTGTTTAACTTGTTCTGTAGTACCAACTTCTCGCAGGCGGGCGTCGGCGTTCGAAATTTGAATGTCAGTACCAACTTCACAAACAAACTAGGGACGTCACGCGGGTGGGCGTCGGCGTTCGAAATTTGAATGTCATTATATGTAGAAAAACTACACATATTGACCATAATGTGTAGTTTTCCAGATACGAAACGAGTTTTTACCAAGTAGTTTAATATAATGCTGATCCTAACGTGCGGTTTTTGAACGCAGTAAAGAGGGTTTATGATACGTGTGTATATAAAACATCTTAATTGTGCCAACTTGTAGTACGGCTCAAAAAAAAATAACAATATTAGCACTATTCCGAAGAAAGGATGAAACTTGGCATGCCTGTGGCTTTAATACATGTACTTCAATATTGCAAGAGGAACACGTTGAAAAACATTTTTTTTCTCCCAAAAAAACTTTCGGACCTGGTCGTTGTTCTGGAGCATCCAGTAGGGACGACTCGTCCAGTTTAAACACTAGAAGTGGCCTTCCCGGACCTGGATGCTAACAGTTGCTACTTAATAAAATGCTACTTGACTGACTCTCAGGCGAAGCACAACCTAAAGCGGTGAACCTACGGTCGTGAAACTTTGTTCAGGGGCTCCTTATATTGCGTAGTGTAGCACTAAGAAGAGATTTGGTGAAATTCCTCCCCTAAGCGGGGGGTGGGGGGGTAACAGTTTGAATGGAATAGTTCATCCCCCATTTTCTTCCCATTAGTGGGTTCAAATTTGACAAAAAAACTCGCGCGACAAGTAGATTTTCATACAAACTGATAGGTAGTTTTCTATAAACCATTCTTAAAATCATGTAGTATACTTTACGGAGCCACCAAAAACAACAAAACGCGATGTTATTAGATCAGTCAAACAGAATACTATTCCTCGTAACAACTAAAAAGGGTAACCTTCGATCCTTAAAGTAACCGAAACGCAAAAGAAAAAACATTACAATAACAATAAAAAATAAGCCGCAAACTCGACTAAAGTTCAGAGTCCTCAATCTTATTACACAACAAAGTCTAGTTATCAATTACCCCCCTCCACCCGCGTCCGGTGCTCGCGGGGGGTAATACCGAAATATTCTGGGATTACCCGGCCGGGTAAAGACGACACCACATAGAAGGATAGTTGAACTTCTTGATCTATTCTCCATTGCGTTCATAATTATATGGTTCAGCTAGACACTTTGCCTGCTATTTCTACACGAAAATAACATATGGAATAAGTAACCACGTTAAAAATGGCAGCTAAAAGCATAATTTTTGCTTTCGTTTTTTTTTCAACAAGAGGAAGTGAAACAAGTCATTGAATCTTGTTCCATTCTGAATTTGGCCTTACTTTCTTTTGTTTCATAAAAATTCAGGTGAGCTCCCACCGAAGCGTCCCTTATTCGTTCTTGATTAAAAGTTCCCTTTTAAGAGGGTTTTGTAGATTTTCTTTTTTAAATTGGCCCTCGAGCCCTCGAGCCATACCAAGTTTTTATAAGCATGGAACGTACAATGATTGGATGATCGTTGTGAATGTCGGTATAAGGGCGGACTCATTTGGAGGTCAAATTAAATTGTAATGAAAGGTTTGGCCGTTTCAGTTAAATCCTATTTGATGAGACAAGAAGAGGCAGGAATAGTTTTGTTTTTGGTTACTGTTGGGGGACTTGTTTGAACAGAGTTAATCGATTTTGTTTTACCAACAGGAGCTCACCTTATTCATACTAATTTTCTCGAAGAAATACAATTTAAAACCAAATTATAGGCTTGTTTGGCTCGTTGAGATGTAGTTCTATTCTATGCTTTCATTTGTTTTTAAAATTAAAAGTTTTTTTTTGTTTTATATGTTCGTAATTGACCAACCTTCCGATTTCCGATAGTGCTGAAATTTTGCATGTTTATGTAAATTGGATGACAGTATGACATTTCAATCCTAAGGAGCTCATCTGATGATTAAGCCGGCAGGTGGCCATGGGAACTATGTTACAAAACGTCGCAGCTTCATATAGCTTGGGCTCGTTTGATTCGTCATGACTTGTACATTGGTCCTAGATGATATCCAGGGACTGATGATGGAGCACAAGTAAATCTCGCCTCAAGTTTTTATCATTGAAATTGTCTTATGCAATAAATTGAAGGGTTTGATCAATAAAGTTTACTTTCTTCTTTTCGGAATGTTGAATTTGACTTTGACTTTAGAGCACTTAAATAAAAGCTTTTTTATAATATGTTTTAATACCTTGGACACTATTTACATACATTGATCTAGCCCCAAACTAGGATACTCTGTATCTTGAACACTAGACAACGATACACATACTTATATAGATAAATATTATACTTAGATAGATAAACAACCATAACTAGGGTACAAACATCAGTACTCGTCAATCAAATATTTACCCACACCGGAACTCGAGCCCGGGACCCTTGGCTTCGTAGGCAGGGTCACTGCCGACTCGGCCATTCAGGACGTCCTACTGTATACTGCACAGTATACAGAGTGGTTAAACGTCTGACCAGTAATACAATTATTTAAAGTTCTAACGAGTCCATCGATTCTGTCAACTGAAAATGCGTTCTGTAACTTCCGGAAACTCGCGTATGACACTAGAATATAATATATCAGACCGGTTCTCGCGACCCTCGGTGTCCCGCGATATACTACCCGGACGTGCCGTATTCAGGTGAAGGCCGCGCCACTTTCTTTGGCTTTGAGCGAGCCGTAACCTCTCTTTCTCGCTTATGGTAAGGTGGGGTAACAGAAAGAGAGGTGACAGCACGCAAAGATCCAAAGAAACTTGGCGCGAACCGTATCCGGGTACCCGAGAGACAAGGTAAAGAGGGTAAGGGTACACGGTGACACAGTGCGTGTGCGAAGTTGATTGAGTAGCCAAAGAATGGGATGTTGGATAATAATAGGAGACTGATTGACTTGTATTAAAATATTTAAATGTATATTTGCAATTTTCATAATTTTTACGAACGAATCAGAACTAAGTGTGGTTTCGGAACTAGTTGACATAACGTTACGAAAGTCTATATAAGTAAATATTATGCAATCTTATTTCAAGTTGTTCTTATAATAAAAAGTATCTAACTCAAACCAGAGCATTATTTGGATTGATGGCAAGATGCCACAGTATTTGAAAGATACAAATCGTAGACATGATTTATCACCTGTCAACTATAAAACACAGCACAGTACCAAAACCCGAAACCTATAAAAACCCTCTCTGATATCAATCAGATATTACGGCGCGATCCCAGAGGACTTACTTCAGGAAATCAGCACGTGACCCGTGTATGAAAACACGTGTTAAGAAAAAAATACTCAGGGGTTGTTGCGTCAGACCGAAACTTCGGTTCCGGTTAATATTTGTGGTCGTTCGATTTGTATATTTTGTTATTATAATATTCCCTCTTAAGAACCTACCAAAAAAAGCTTTTTTCTACACACGTATCATAAACCCTATTTACTGCGTCCAAAAACCACACGTTACGACCAGCATAACGATAAACTTCTTGGTAAAAACTCATTTATTATCTGAATATTGATACATTATGACCATAAGCCGACGCCCGCCTGCGTGCCGCCCCTAGTTTGTCTGTGAAGTTGGTACTACAGAACAAGCTAAAAAACTGCACAGAAATGATCAATGCCACCATGCCGGTCGAACATGCTGTTCCTGAACATATCAAAGAGAGCTTATGACAATAAACTAGTGTATGTAACTGTACATAATTAGGTATTAAAACTCTCGAGTGATATTATAAACCCACTCTCGAGTATTAATGCCCTCCATTATGTATTAGTCACATATTTCAAACAAACTACTATTATTTAATGCTTACATATTACAGTGTTTAGGTAATGTAACCGTACTGTACATTATGAAATAATAATATTAGCTTATATGTTTCACTGTTTACCAAATTGAGAAAAAAGTGACATTCATAGAAATATATTTTCATCCCAAAGTAACTAAATGTTCACCAACTCCAAATCCCTATTTCATACTAAACAACATGATGTCGCCTCGCTCCGCTCCGCTTCGCTTCGGTCCAGGTTGTATTATAAAGTGTGACCTACCAAACCTAATTTTAGTATTCGGACAGTAGTAAGTATTACATGGGAGCACTTAAGTTGATGAACATTTACCATTTTCACCAAGTCTTCCTTTTTGATACCTATCATACATGTTAAGGTCGTGTTCACCTGACTGAGTAACCAGAGCGCCTTCTAATCATCCCTGCCAGGGCGCTATCACGGAAAACTTTAATATTTGTTGTCTGCAATAGATTCTACAAATGACAATAAACTTTGATAGAAAATTTCATGACTATGTTAAAAAATATTCCAAAACTTTCAAGTTGGTTTGTAGAACATTAATAGAAAAATACAAAATTCAAATAATAGAATAAAAACGGTTTGGCAAATAATAATCCGTGAAACTGGAAAAGTTTTGCTAAGGGACAATTTCTTGATGATGATGTTGTTGAATCTAGTGATGAGGTAGCTCGATCTTTCGAAACATTCTTCACCCATTCATCCTTATTCAAACAGAGCGTCTAAATTAATCTCCATATGAAGCAGAGACTTTGTTGAAAAACAGCACTAGCGTCAGTAATGTTGATTTTAAATTTCATCATTTATATCCCCAGGACATTGTCAAAACGTTTAGATTACTTAACTTAAAAAATACTGCAGACCTGTGGGGTTTATTAGTCAAATTCTAATTATACTATACAGCCTCACATTTAGCTTATATATTCAATAAATGTGTTGACGGTGGAGCATTCCCCAAAACTCATGAAACACATTAAACTGATACCTCTGTTCAAGTCGGGAGACAAGGGTAATCCTTTAAATTTCAGACCAATATCTGTTCTTCCAGCACTAAGTAAAATATTTGAAAAGATTATACTCAAAAAAACACTTCAGCCGTACAAAAAAACTCAATGCCAAACAATAAGGTTTCGTTAGGGGTAAATCGATTAAGGATGCAGGTATTATTCTTCTATCTCATATTTATTCTGCATGAGAGGCCGCACAGGATGCTATTGAAGTTTTTTGCGATCTGTCTAAGGCATTTGATCGTGTTGATCATGACACGCTTCTAATGAAATCAAATCATTATGGAGTTAGAAATAAAGCATTGGATCTACCAAGATGATACCTAACCAAATATAATTCAAAAGTCAGAAGTTAGCGGCTTCAAATCTGATAGATGTGGAGGGAAAATTGGCGTTCAACAGGGTTCCATATTAGGCCCTTTCTTATTCCTTGAATATAATAACGATCTGCCTTTTATGGTGGAGAAATTGACTGACATAGCGCTGTTTGCTAATAATACTTCACTGGTCTTCAATGATACCTAACCAAATATAATTCAAAAGTCAGAAGTTAGCGGCTTCAAATCTGATAGATGTGGAGGGAAAATTGGCGTTCAACAGGGTTCCATATTAGGCCCTTTCTTATTCCTTGAATATAATAACGATCTGCCTTTTATGGTGGAGAAATTGACTGACATAGCGCTGTTTGCTAATAATACTTCACTGGTCTTCAAAATTGAAAGACAAAAAGGAGATTTTGATGATGTTAATGGAGTATTAATGACAATACTCCATGAATTATTATCCTTGAATTATTGTTAAACGCTGGTAAAACCAAGTGTACCAAATTCTCACTTCCAAATGTCAGGCAAGTTGAGACCTGTTTAGTGTTAGACATCAACACGTTAGAATTAGTAAATGCTACGAAGTTTCTTGGAATAACCATTGATAGCAAATTACAGCATGGGGTTCACATAGATAAATCTGCCGGAAGATTAAGTTCTGCGGCTTAAGCTGTTAAGATCATCAGATAAAACACTGATGTGGCTACATGAAGGATTCAGTTAACATTATGCCAAATGACACAAGTTATTATACATTAATGCTCAAAAATAAATCACAACAGTTTGGTGGTTTTTGATACCTAAACTAATCTAAAAAAGCCTGTAAGATAGACATCAAACCCTCTTCTTAAGTTTAATACAATCTATTGCTGTATTCTTTAGTTTTGAGCATAAAATATTATTCATAGTAGTTTGAAAACAATTTGTTAAATAGAATTTGCATTTAAAGCTATAAACGAGACAAAAAGTTAATTAAAATATGAAATGTTTTAAATTGGGATACAATTTTATCACCTATTTTTTATTAGATGAAATGCATCTTTCTTTACATTAATCTTTATGAAGAAAACGAAATTAATAAATATTTGCAGTTAATTAAAATCAAAATAGAGAAATAGCCGACATACATTTTGGAAGTTTTTTTTATATAATTATATATTTATAATTGACATAATGTATATGGTATAATACACAAACACGAGTGTTAATCAGCGACACACCTCTAATAGGTTTTCCTTTTCGTCGCAATTAAGACCCAGAAGCCATCTTTTTATGGTATATTTAAGTTGATATTGATTTAGCTGTAGTATCCCTTTCCGCGGGCTCGCTTTATTGTAGAGGTGGCGGCTCTCCAAGAAACAAGGATACTTGTGGGCAAAGAAAGTCTTGAATCAAGATTTTTCACATACTCTGTCTTTGCGACGTCTCGTTTCAGTTCTAGGTCTGATGGTTTCTGGTATATTTGAGTGGGTATTTAAGATTGTTTGGTAAATAAATAATTACCTCACCGACATCACCTAAGCAGCTGTTCAGTTGAATTCCTATAATAAGGTCGGTTGATGCTTACTTTTGGGAAGATCCTTTTGTGCTCTCTCTAGTGGTACCACTGTGGTTTTACAGGCACCACCCCAAGCAGGTATGCAATATGCGAAAAGAGACTGGCAGAGAGAGAGGTAGATCATCTTAATAACCCGCTCGCTAACAACGTGGCGTATGTTTTTAAATAATGCAGTACATTTTCTCATACGTTGTGGTAGGAGTTTAATGTGTGATTTGAAGGAAAGGTGTTTGTCGATCATTATATATTTATGTATATTTTAGTTACTTTCATAGTCTCATCTTATGGTATCTTGTTGTGAAGGATATTTTAATTAAATTGACATACTTACTGTAGCTAGTTTTTAAAATTTGTATTGAATATGTCGCAGTTAGTTGGTTGAATCAGACACTTAACTAACTCTCCAGACCGTTAATTACTCCGTCAGATAAGTGAGTTAACTAAACGTTTAGCGAGTTGTCTAAACGTTCCTAGGCAACAAGACATATACAATATAAATATTTTTATGTGTACTTATTAAGTTTATGTTTAAAGTATTTTTTGTTGTCCGTACATGTTCAACCTAACACTAAGGATAAAGGGGGCTTCGATTCGCTCACCCCCTTTACCCTTCACCTAAGCTACCGCATTATTTTGCCCTGATATAAGCTGTGCAAATCAGCTGTTGTCGTGACGCCATCTTGTTTTCCAACACGCTGGATTTCGGTAAAACAGATTGTAAAACGTTTTCGACGATGCTTTATTTAAATCAAAATGGTTAAACGAAGGCATTTAATTAACGGTCTATAGAGAGTTAGTTAAGTGTCTGATTTAAACGATCAACTGTGACAGATACATATTTGTCATTAATGTGAACATTGTTGACAACTAAACAATTTTGTAGGATTGTTCACCTGTATAATTTTGTGTCGCGGGCCCAGGTTTGATTCCCAAGCGGGGTATCACCCGTGTTTCCTATCTTGCAACCCTCGAGTATACTGTTGAGCAAACTTTGGAATCCTCCTCTTTACTTAGCACAATAAGGGTTATTTTTGCATGGAAAATTAATTCGACGTCCGTAGATTTGGAGAATCTTTTGTTAAATGAAATTCGGAGAGGGTATATAGATTGTTTCTTTCACATACGTATATATTATCAGCAGCTGAAGTAAGCGTATTCTAAAATTCTTTATATAATTCGTGAAATAATAACATTTTGATCACCATAGATATTTTTTTCAACGCTTTTAGATTAAAATGTATTTGCCATAAACCTAATAGTTTGAATAGTTTTTTCATTACTCATACTCTGAAAGGGGGTCATTGTTCATCCAGGCACCGTGCTGAAAGTGGTACATGCCTGCTCTAAAGCAGAAAAGTATTAAAAAAAATATATATGAATCGCAGTTTATATTGAACAACGCAATGGTAGTAACCTATACAGCCATAAAACGGAAGTATATTTTTTAATGTTATGCTCAAAGTAAAAGACATCAACGGGGGCACCGAAATTACTTTTTTTATGAGTAGTATTTTTAAACTTGAGTTTGTTGTTTGTTTTTTAATAAAATAATTTTGATTTCAAGTGACTTTGTTTTTAATAAAATAATTTTGATTTTAACTGACTTGTGTTTACTTTCCTCGTATTCGTAATGAAAAGTAGAGTGTTTTACTCGGGTGATAGCACCCATTTCTGCCTCGAACTATTGGCGCTCTCACTTCGTTCGAGCGCCAAAACATCTCGTCAGGAATGGGTGCCTTTCAGCCCTCGGTTAACAATCTACTATACTTACGATAGTAACTCCGAAAAGTCTTCTCTAGAATCACAGAACGTTGTATTACATAACCTATCGCTATGATCCTACGATACGTATCTAAAATATATCTAACAAAACCTACCTATAGCTCTGTCATCATGCCGCCAAAGCGTATATAGCAACGTAATTAATGTATCTAATTAAGGAAGAATTAATTAAGGACTTAATAATTGACTTTACTTCGAAATAGTAAGTTTTCCCCGTTCAGTAAATGGTTTGGTGGATGTCAATACTTCACGGATTGGTATTGAAATATCATGCGGATATACTCATAACGTGTACACGTCGACTTGTACGATTTTAGTGAATAACTCCCCAGATATGCCTGCCTTCTATTACCAACGGAGTACCTACTTAGAATCGTTTTATTGGACAGACTATCTAGTGCAGTACCATGATCATCATAAGGCCAATAACATCTGTAACAGATGATTCAAGCAGCGTCCGATATAGATCTGCGCTCGTGACTATACAGTCCGATTCTAGAGCGGCAGATACGGCCGCACGCTTGGGAAACGTGTTGTGAGGCTGCTCTGGTAGTGCGCGCGGTCTGGGTGCAGTGCAGAATAAACAGATACAAAAAAGGCGAACGTCGCAAAAGCACACGTTTATCCGTTTTTTATATGTTGTTAGTACCCCTGAGAGTATTTATACCCAAGTTTGCAACCTTGAAAACCATGTGCTGGTGCTCGAAAAACTACGAAATTTTGGTACTTGCTGCAATATTATTATTTTTTTGAAAGTTAACTTAAGACCTCGTGATTAGGGTATAATTATACCTAGTAAGTAATTACTCTGCTTTTGTAAAGTAAGCTTAATTTTGCAATAAAATCGCTAGTGGGCCCTCCCCAGTCACGAGGGTTTTTGTCGACCCCCTACCATTTTTGCACCTGGTGGTAGGTCCTCCAAGAGTCTTCTCCCGCTGTGGTCCGATGTAGAAGAGGCAAAAAATTACATTTGCGAAGTTTCAGCAAATATCTACAGTAATAAAGAAAATAATAATAATAATAACAATAATACCATGGACACTATTTACACACATTGATCTAGCCCCAAACTAGGATTCCCTGTATCTTGGGTACTAGACAATGATACACATTCTTATATAGATAAATACTATTCTTAGATAGATAAAAACCATGACTAGAGTACAAACATCCGTTCTCATCAAACAACTATTTACCCCCACCTGGACTCGAACCCGGGACCCTTGGCTCCGTATAGCCAGCCATATGTATAGCCATATGTTTGACTTTGACTTTGTTTCCATAATCCTGGAAACTTAAGTTACACTATACGATTTTTCTTGTACTCTCATAAATGTATCCTAAAAGAGCGCAAAATGCTAATAACTTTAAATACCTTTCTCATTTAATGTCAGTGGCAGGCCCGTTGTGGGCTTGTATCGTCACAAATTAAGGTAAGGCCCTCAAAAGAAGATGTTTTATCTATGTAGGTTACTGGGTTGTTTCATATTGAATTATAAGGGCACTCTGAGAGCCCTCTTGGGTTCGCAATTTGGAAACTCATTTATTTTACGATCGAGATTTAAAGATAAATTATAATGTCTTTCAGTTATCTGGAAGATTTTTGACTTTGAATCTTAACAGCTACTTAAAAAATGAAAGAAGGCGTCTTTTAGGGCTAATTCAATGCTCAAGAGTTCGCGAGTCTGGCCACAAGTCGCCTAGTCAGTAGCGCTCGCGCCACAGCTCCTAGTTACTGCAGTGTAATGCAACACTATTTAGATAAACTACAGGAAATTATGAAAACATATAGCTATATAGTCAAGACAAGTAGGAATTAAAAATATTGTAAAAAAAACAAATGTATTGTATCAGTATCAGTTGTCAAAATTCCCAAAGCGTCAGTAGTAAATATAAACATAAACATTTACATACAGGCACATACATTGCTTCTGGCCCCACACTAGGATACCCTGTGTCGTGGGAACCAGAAACAGCGACGTCACACACATAAACATCCAAGACCTGGAGTTTTTTTTTTCTTTACCCAGCCGGAGATCGCACCCGGGACCTGTCGCATGGTAGGCAGAGCCACCACCGTTGCGCCACAGAGGTTGTCACCTAACCTAACAATCATGAAATAATTATTCAAATATTAGTTTAGTTTAGATCGTAGCCTGTGGAATCGATGGAACTGTGATCTTGATATACACTGACGAGCAATGAAAAAGTTCGACCCACAAAATGCCGACAAACACCTTAATATCTCCTAAGACTTAGAACCTAGCTTCATAAATTAAAAAGTACGTTTTGAATTCGTAATATTCTGATGCGCTGTTAAATGTACTTCAATATTGCAGACGGCATCATTAAGCTAGCCTTTCCCGTTTAGGAGTAATTTGGTGCTATGTCACTGGAACTTTTTCATTGCTCGTCAGTGTATAATATTTTAAATACCTTAACTATACCTATAGGTATCGCCTGTCGGCTCCGTGCGTTTCAGATCTAAAAATCATAATAACCCTCAAACATGAAGTAGGTCTCTCATAGCCACTACGTTCAGCTGTCGTCTTTATACGTCGACAACGCGTATAGACACTTCTATTGTTCCCTCACAAAGAGTTGAAAAAAGGTCATACAAAAGAGCCCTTGTACGAAGACTTAGGACGCTGTCCTAATTATTTTCGAGCCTATGTTGTGTAGTTTAGTGTTACCAGATTTTGATGTGTGTTTTGTTTTTTCCTCTTTGCTTTTGATGTCGTAGTTGGCAGGGATTTAAGGAAAGATATAAAGTGGGATATAGGAAATTTAGTTTTTACTTGATTTCATTAGTGCAATATTCAACAAAATCCTAGGAGTAAAAAACGAAGTTTGTCCTTTCCCACTTTGTTTGTTTCTTACTTTATTTATTTGACGACCCGAATGGCCGAGTCGGCAGTAACCCTGCCTTCGAAGCCAAGGGTCCCGGGTTCAAATGTTTGTTTGTATTTATCTACATAAGTATGTGTATCGTTGTCTAGTAACCAAGATACAGGGAATCCTAGTTTGGAGCAACATCAATAAATAGTGTCCAAGATATTATTATTATTATTATTATCCTTTTCTTATACTCCGGCCGACTACATCATCCTAATCAAAGAGAATAAATATAACCATTAAGGCGCTGGCCCCGCGCGAAAATTTGCTCTTAAAGCACTGTGCGCATGTGCCTAAGCGCTGGAGATTAGATCGGCAGCCCGCAGCTGATTATAAAATAACATGACATTTACAAACAGGCACATACATTGCTTCTAGCCCCACACGTCGTGGGAACCAGAAACTGTGACGTTAACATCCATGACCTGGGGTTTCTTTTTTCTGCCTTCCCAGGCGGGATTCGAAGCCAGGACCTCACGCTTATGAAGCACAGCATCGACCGCCACACCACAGAAATGAAATTAAATGTTTATATACTTGATATGTGGCAGTATGTGGTGGTAAATGTTTTAAAGCGCTCTACACATTTCACCTGTCCAGGTTTATTTAAATCTGTAAATCTTGAATACTAATGTCGTATATGAACTCTATTAAAATTATTTAAGTAGTTATATATCATTATTGCTGCCGCAATACTATTTTGTCATTCGTTATATATTAATTATTTTAATAAAAACGTTATTTTAGCAGCCGCCTTAGTAGTGTCCTCAAATTTTGTCAGTTGCAAAATCTTTATAATTGACTGAGGGAACTATAATACTGTTGCTAGTAGTGTAAAAATATTATTTATTCCATTTTAAGATGTGTAACTCGAGTTCGATCGATCGAAATGAGCAGCAAAATGTCCATGGTTATCCTTTTTTATGTCTATAACGACATTAAAAAGGATCAGATAACGCCTAACTTTTTTAAACGTATTTAATTTTAAACCTTCTGTTTAAAATTAAATAAGTAGCCTAGATTTTATGTAATAACTATATAACACTGCAAAACAATAACGAGGTATTTGCGGTTGGTGATTTCTACCACTCAGCAGCGTTTTAGGAACCGGCCCATCGCCTTGGCACGTGCGCCTCAGGTAATCAACGGCAGTCCACATCGCCGCACCCCCGACACCTTACTGAACTATTACGGTAATGCAAAATACCACATCGAAAATGGCTTCCGTGAAGCCCTCAAGCGCCCACCACCCTGGCTGCTGCAACACCCCCTGGTGGTCCACACAATTTAAACAGATCTAAGAACCAGCTCTGAAATTATGTCCGTTTAATGCAAAAAAAAAAACTATCGATATCGTTGTTTTGTGGACCGATGTCCACTATTTTTCCAGGAAAATTGTAACGAACATACTTACACACACACTCTAACATACACACACATACAACCTCTAAGCCCAAATGCATATACCACCTCCGTTCTGTCCGTCCGTCGTGATTATTAAAAAAACGTACATAACCCAACAGGAGTTACTTTATTTAGCTTTGACTTCTTCTAGTATAACAATGTTCTGTATGATGTTTTATGGGTTCCTTCTAGCTGCTCATATTTGTTGAACATTGCTGCGGAGTCATTGTGTCCTGCCGCTCCAGCAGCAGTATTGAAACTAGCATGCAATAATTAAATCAATATACTTAATACAGCCCATAAAATAAGCTGGGATTTAAAGTTACGAATGGTTAATCCATCTGCCATTCCACAATGGAGTCGGTTGAAATATGTCCTACCGGAGACATATTTTACGTGTTCCGCCTGTAAGTGCTGGCATAAACGTACAATAAATCAGCCACATACAAAAACAGGTAAATAAAAACCGAAAAACAAGGAAATCCAAGCAACAAAACACATGAAAATGAAACAATTTAATTTGACACCACACCTATTCATTGAAGCATCGTAGACCAAACGTTTAATAAAACGTGTGAGCAAATTCCACTGGCCGATTGAGAGCTAATAAGCAAGGCACCCACTTCTCTCCAGCGCCGACAAAAAAACAAAAAATACACTGAGAGTATTTACATAAATCAATAAATACAAGCCCGCCGAAGCGAAGATAACTCCTGGAGAGGGGTTGCGGCGCGGTAGAGCTAAGTTGCCAGTTGTCCAGCTTCAACGTGACAATTCTCAACCACAAAACTATAGCCTACAGTAGATATTACCTGTTTTAGACACCCTTTTTACGCGCAATCTAGATTCTAGACTCATAGATAGATAGATCATGCCTGTCTAAATGGGACGGACAAAAGACGCAGCACCACAAAGCTTCTAGGAAACCAACTCTTATCGTGCGTACATTTTGGAATTATGGTCGGTTTTCAATCATAACTCTGTGCAATTCAGTTGAATTAAGTCTTAAACATTACCACTGCATGACTGTTTCAGGAAGAGAGGTAGACCACGGAGAACCTTCATGGACCAAGTGAAGGAGAAGATAAATGTAGCGTCGTATCAGGACGTCAAGGAGAAGGCAATGTGTAGAAGTGCATGGATGGAACTCTACCGACAAGAGCCTAGCTCTTAAATAATGAATGAATGAATGAATGACTGTTTCTTATAAGACAGTATTAACCAAAGTTAACTATCTCAAGATACCGAAATTAGAGCAAATGAAAGCCGCGAATAATACAATGCTTTCCGGCGCTTCCATGTTCAGACAGTAAATTTACTGTAACGTACTTCCACCACATGCGGGATGTTACCGTAAAATGCGAAACAATCTGTACTACCTCCGAGCGCCTAAAATAACGTGAAACCCAAATCAATTTTTACATTTAGATGACACGTTATTTTTTACCTTTTTACACATTTTCCTTTTCCCCCTGCCTCCTCCCCGCACCCCCGCGGTGTTGCCTTTAGAATTATTAAGCGCGACGTGCTTAAAAGTCCTTTTCAGTATTTCCCTTTCATGGCTACGGTATACTGTATCTTTTATTCCTTGTGTAATTTGTTTTCGGCGACACAGGTAGGGTTACTCGCTGCGGTATCGAGAAATCCGTGGAAAATTCAACGAAAGTAGATTTTGATATACAGGAAAATAACGAACACTTTCAGCTGCCTGAAAGGTGAGTAGGTTCTAATATGTATAATTATTTACCTGCGAGGTACTCAAAGACAGATTAACTCCACCTTTTTTTTAAGTAACATCGTATTCAATGGGCCGGAAAGATAAATATTACTTTCTTTAACCGTCTTCACAACTTCGACTTTTTATTTATGACTCTCCAAGACGGATGGACCGATTTAGAAAATTGCTTTACTTATGTGCATTACTAACCTATGGCGTGCAAGCGTGGTCCTTGACCGAACATCAGAAGTCCAAGCTCAAGGTTTGCCAGTCTGCCATGGAGCGCAGCATCTTGGGTGTAAAACGAACTCATCGCGTTAGAAACACCGTATTGCGCTCTACAACTGCCATAGTCGATGTGGGCAAGCAGACCGCCAAACTATAATGAAATTAAGCCGGCCATGTGTTTCGAATGCACCCAGACAGATAGCAAAGATAGCCACTGGCGTAGAGGAAGGCCCAGGAGAAGATGGTGGAGCGATCTGGACAAGTTCCAACCAGAGTTGGTTGATCTTGCGGCTACCAGAGATGTGTGGGCTCAAACCGGGGAGGCCTTTGCCCAGCAGTGGGACATTGTTAACGGCTATTAAACAAAAGGGTTTACCTTCCGGTTGGTCCCATTTTTATCAGGTCAGGATCTGATGTTGGGATCCTTGAGAAATTGAGGGAACTCCTCAAATGTTATTGGCAGATATCGTGTATTGACTGTCGGGAAGCATCATTTTGTGAAGTGGAACTGATGATGTAGATCACTGCTCAATAGAAGGTATAGACCAAAAGTTGGGATATGGAACCTTTGTTAAGGTTGGTCAGTAATATATGCTCGTCATAATGCATAATGGTGAAATGGAACTGATGATGACGTTCTAGGAGAGCTTCTCAGCAATTTATCAATGTCGGTCAGTATCTGATGATGGAATTATGAAGAAAGAAGAGAACTCTTCAATTAATGAAGATACATATGGGTATGTTTTCTATAAAATAGACGGAATTGAAGTCATTTTTTTTCAAAAGTTTTCTTTTTCTTTTTTCTTTGTGTCGGCACTTCTTTTGGGTCCTCTAACTCTTTGGGGAGCATAGGGCCTTCATAACAGCCTTCCACTTCTGTCGGTTATCAGCAGCTTCAATGATTTCTGGCCAGCTGAGCCCGAATGGCTTGGCTTCGTCGGCAATTGTCTTCCTCCAGGAACACTGTGGTGTGACCTTTCACTTCGGGGTTGAAACATGAGCTTGAATGCATCGCTTTTTGGTCTGTCATCTCCCATCGATATCTTTTGTTGCCAGAATGCTCTGATTTTTTAAGAAAACTTGAAGTTTTATATCGGCACGCGACAGGATAATTACCGTACATGTCCGGAGCCCGTAAATTTCGCGCAACATTTCTGTCAGTTTCCGCTTCTTGCATAGATTTTAGCTCGGTAATTAATTAATCAAATAAATAAAGGATTTACAAATGGCTCTCCTGCTCATTTCCCAGCTACATACATATACAGGGTGTAACATGAGGGGTACATCGAATTGAATAACTGACTATACGTGGGCACAACTATACCTCAGCCACCCTGAATGAGAACAGACGTGACGCTATGCGTCTGTGTTTGTGTTTATACTATTTTCGTTTTTAATAATTAATAATTATTAGATAACTTTATGTAGAGAAGCAGTGAACGGGTCTTTATATGTTCCTTTCATCTATAAATTTTACTCTGGAATTATTTGTAAGCGTTTGCTACTAATTAAGAAACTGCTCTCAATTAGTAGAATCACTACAAACAATCGCTAATTATTATAATTTCAAACCTCAAGTCAGTTTAGAGTGATTTTTTTTAATAAAGAGCCATCAAAACACACATTGATGTTAAAAACTCAAAGGGAGACCCTCTATCTCTTAAACTATTCACCGAAGAAGTTTTCAAAAAGTTGGTGGTCCCGTGGCGCAGCAGAGGCATTGTCGTCGGCGATAGAAGGCTACATAACCTTCGTTTTGCCGACGATATTGTTTTGTTTGCGCCAACCTCGTCGAAACTTCAATTAATGCTCCAAGAACTGAGCACTGCGAGCCTTGAGGTTGGACTGAAGATGAATCGGTCAAAAACCCAACTCATGACCAACGGCGCAAAACGTAAGGTAGTGGTCGATGGGCAGGACATACAATATGTTGACGAGTACATCTACTTGGGCCAGATCCTTTGAAAACAGGCAGGACAAAGAAATCGAAAGACGCGTTTCGAACGCTTGGAACAACTTCTGGTCCATGAAGGAGCTAATGAAGGGCAACGTACCATTGACCCTGAAGCGCAAACTCGTCGACATGTGCATCCTGCCCATCCTAACCTACGGCGCACAAACGTGGTCGCTGACCGAACATCAGAAGTCCAGACTCAAGGTTTGCCAGCGAGCAATGGAGCGCAGTATTCTAAGTCTAGGTGTTAAACGTATAGACCGTGTTAGGAACACTATACTGCGCTCCAAAGGGAATTATTATGGAACGAAAATTTTTCTGGTATCATTTTATCGGTCAGCACCGTGAATGGAGGTGAAAAACTACCGTCCGCGCCGGATGTTTTCCCAGGATGTTCGGGGGTACGAATTTTTTGCTTATTTTCCCCAGTCCTTATAGTAGTCCGTCCTTGAAATGTAGGTATGATGTCGAGTGTTAAACTGAGCACATAATTGAAATATTAAAGTATAATAATAGTTTATAATTAATAATAATATTTATCTCTCGTTGACTGCGTGCCAAACGTCGAAATTCGACGAAGACAAAGGTCGAAGATGTAGGTAAACGGGTAACGAGACTGAGATGGGCGAGACACTTGGCAAGACGGGATGATGGACGGTGGACCGAAGCAGTCACGGAGTGGTGGCCAAGGGGGCCAAACAAGGCCAGTGGCCAAGGGCTGAGCATGATGATGATGTAATGTTTGGTATTGGTTGTACTTTTACTTGAGTTTCAGCAAATTTCACTGTAATTTTGGTATGATTCAATTCAATTTGAAAGTACATACTCATAAAAGTATTGATGGACTTTGCGACATAAGCTGATAATATGAACTCGTCAAATTTTCCTTGAAGCTGCGTTATTGACCAGGTTTTTAGGACTTTTTAATTCAATGTTCTCCTTGGACTCTTTCAATATCCGGTAAACAGAGTTGGTTGAAATCTCCAAAATGTCTGCCGAAGTCTCCGCATATATTCCTTTTGGCTTGGAACATCAATTGGTGATGCAGGCTTCTGTTTGCACACATACTTGAATGCATTCATAATTCATTTGCTTCTCAGCGAGTCCAAATGAACGACGTTGTCGCTTTCTCTTGGGAGAAAAAAATTCGTCTCTTGAGTGGATGGTTGGGGATCCATGACGAATAACAACGTGACAAAAACTCAACAAAATTAAACCTAAGCACAAGAAAAAATACAAAAACGTAGCAAAACTAATGTAAAAACCAACAAACAACATGTTATCGCAGAAACGCTAAGACACTCGAACACTCCTATTAATCCAAATCAACATGATATTCATTTGTAAGATCAATACTATAGAACGAACGATCAAATGTCATTCATTATACCATCTGACTCTTAAACGTTGGTTCATGTCTCAACCAGTCATTCATTCTATCAAGTCTTGTTCAAATGCCGTCACTGTGGGCAGTCGTGTCAAAATGTAAAACCCGGTTTATCAACGCGTGGCGCGTAATTTTCTGTTTCTCATGATTGTACAGTGTGCTAACAGTCAAAAAACAACAACTTATCAGTGTTACACTTATCAATCTATTTTCACCGTTTTAATTCGACTATCATAAACCAAAATCACGGTCCTTTAGAAGACAGTCCAACGCCGGTACGGCGACAATTTCCCTCGTAAACGTGGGTGGTGGTGCTATCCTCGTCCTGGTGCCGCCGGTGTTGGAGCAAGGAGATCGGGTCTGGCTGGCATTTACCCTTCTTGCTGCCGTCCTCACGCATGGCATTGAAGCGGACAGAACCACGTGCATTAACTAGGTTGGGAGCTCGGCATTTGGGTGTCACGAGGTGATACCTAGCCCTATCACATCATCATTTAGGTTCCCCAGGTAGGATCTACCATTTCATCTAACAACTCCAGAAGGTAGGACGCTGAATGAATGTAAATAAATGTAATGAATGAGTCAACTGTTTTTTGTGTCAAAAATGTCTATGGTCTAGGATCTAGGGCATCTGTACCATAGATAATTTTTTCCCATATACGTTCCACACTTTTCCGATGCGGAACAGGCAAAGGACTTTCATCCATACAGGCAAAGTATATCACCATCATCATCATCATCAGCCCTTGTCATCCCACTGCTGGGCACAGGCCTCTCCCAAAGCACGCCATTCGCTACGGTCACCCGCCAGTCTCGTCCACTACTCTCCAGCCACCTTAACAATATCATCGGGCCGGTGGTCTGCCCGCTGTTCTTCGTCCTGTTTTCGGCCGCCACTCTGTGGCTGCCTTTCACCACCTTCCGTCCTCCCTTCTAAGATATTATTTATTAAAACGTTTATTTATACAAGTACCTTAAATACTTTATTGACGTGATAGTTTATTGACGACCCGAATGGCCGAGTCGTCAGTGACCCTGCCTAAGAAGCTAAGGGTCCCGGGTTCGAGTCCGGGTGGGGGCAAATATTTGTTTGACGAGAACGGATGTTTATACCCTAGTCATGGTTGTTTATCTATCTAAGTATGATATTTATCCATATAAGTATGTGTATCGTTGTCTAGTACCCAAGATACAGGGAATCCTAGTTTGGGGCTAGATCAATGTGTGTAAATAGTGTCCAAGCTATTATTGTTATATACAATTTTATATCTGCCAAACTGCTAGGCAGTTTGTCGGTAGTGCTAAGCAGTTTGTCGGCATACATCGACGCAAATGAAAAGATTGTGCAATACTTACTTAAAGTGAGTGAATAATAATATGGCATGTATTCAAACGCTAAACAAATAATCCCAAATTTTTTTATCCACAAATCTCAAAACTGCAACCAAAATGCTGACTACACCTCAGAATTTACCCACAAAACAAAATAAATTTTGATAACTGTTTAACTACTTAAGTAAAACTGTTACACTCAGTGATTGTCTGATATCTGAATTAAACCCAACTTTACTTGAACCAAGCACCTATTATGCTTTGGGGTCCATAAGTTTTAATAATGGAAACACAATTTAAACAATCATTGTTATGTAATCAATCAATCAAAAAATCTCATGAATGCAAACACAATAACAACAAAGAACGATTAATCAGATTTTGAAACTTTTTTTTTTGCAATTGCCATAGAAAAAATAAAAAATTATGTTGTTTATAATCGCACATCAAATATGTATTTGCGAAGCAAAAATGTTCAACAAAAACATTTATGGTTCTTATTTTATTACATATTCAAACATTTTATGTTTCTTTTGCTCTTATATGTTCAACCTAACACGAAGGATAAAGGGGGCTTCGTTTCGCGCATCTCCTTTACCGATCCCTAAGCTACTGCACCACTTCGCCCTGATTTTGCTGTGCAAATCAGTATTTTTGATGTGTGGTTTAATATTTCCCAATTAAATCTAATTAAAGCTTCAAACTTTTCATTGTATGATTAAGGGCTGAACAAAGGCCAATGTCAATGAGAATTAGACAATGAAAACAAATACCCGTCGCATCGCGTCGAAGCAGACTGACGCATGCTCCCGCGCAGAGCCCCGCGGGGCAGCCCGAGCTCCGAGACCAAGAAAATTATAGAAAATATTTCTAAAGTCCTGTAATAATAACATTAAAATAGAATAAAACAACCAAAAAAAATTTCCCTTTTATTTACCTATTTTTGCGTGTAAGTTTCATATAGGAAACTGATTTCGTCTCCGAGCGCTTGCTCATTTAGTTGAATAATAATGCATTCCGAAAAATATTTTTAAGTATTAAATATAACAGATATCCGGTAATTATAAAAGTCCATTCTTATCTCTAATAGACCTTTTATAACACATATTTATCCTACATTTTTATGTTGTCTAGTTTAGCCTAGAATTGAAGCTAAAGATGCATTTCTGGCCATATTGAATCCCTTAAGGCAGGTCTTGCTTTAGCAGGGCGTCCGCGTTTTCACTTCATGCCAATAGGGATGTTTTATATATATATAAAACATCGCTATATATATATATAATTTTCATTAAAACAGGTAAAAAAAAAAAATAGCTGTAGTAGTAAGCTTTTTAGGTAAAAGACTGATAAAATTGTTAAGTATAATTTATAATTTCATTATATTTATGGAAAATTTTGAGTGCAGTATTTTAGTTTGACTAAGAATATTTTTGTATTGAAAACGGAATTTGTGTTCGAAAAGCCAAATATATTTTGTGAACTGTGTAATAAAGATTAGCTTGTTTTGATAGGAATTCAATTTTGTTGGTGGTGCTTGTTTTGTTAATAAAAACGGACTACTCTACAAATAGTTTATTTGTAGAGTAGTCAGTTTTTTGGTATAAGGTAGGTTAATCACTGAAGATAATTCGTTTGCATAATTTTATTTTGAGCGACAGTTAAATATTGCCTTTATAATATTAGCTATTAAAAGAAAAAATCAAAGAAATTAATAAACTTACGGTTACCTGTCAATATATATACGAGAATATCATGCATGTAAGAAAAAATATAGCTTTATTTTAAATTGTAGGTGATAGCCATACAATTAACACTAGAAATATAAATAGGTTAGCACTACCATTATTTAGACTAAGTAAAGTAGGCACATCATTCATGGGGCACTGTATTCGCTTCTACAATAAAATACCACATGAATCATTGATCCTTCCTGAAACGAGGTTCAAAAACTATGTTAAAAATGAGCTGAGAAGAAAGTCCTATTAAAGAATTAAGGAATACTTAGATGACAAAACTGCATGGTCCGTACCATCTCAGCGCACAGAAATTCGAATCGCACAGAAAGGGGCGATGGATCAAGTCTATAACTCGCCGGCGAATTTCCTTAGATCGAAACAAGTAGTACCTGTTGTGAAGTCACTTTTTTAAAAAGATGGTATGGCGGAGTTTCTTGCCGTTTCTTCTTAACCACGGGCCCCACCTTCCGAAATGGTGTAGTCTCCTTTTTATACAAAAATTTTACTTGTAGTTTGTAAGTAGTTTATAAGTATAAGTTTGACGTTGAATAAGATAATTTATTTATTTATATTCAATAAAAAAAATCTGAATCTGAAAAATCTGCCAACAAGAAGTAAATTCAAGACTTAAAAACACACAATCGACAGTAAAGTCAATTGTGTCATTTCACTTATGTCATTTATGGACGACAAGAGAGTGGTAACACTGCAAATGACATTCTGTGGACTTGGTTTTTAATTTAGAGTTTACACTATTCAATTCAATCATTAGTCTTTGGTCCTTTCATAAAAAAGTCAAATAAATATCCAGAGCCGTAAAATTGGAATTTCATTCTGTTCGGGACGCGGTCATTGCGGTCGGTCGTCCTGAATTTCAAACGCTGATATATCGAATTGTTTCTACGACAACAATAATGTTCTTATTGTTATGAAAAGGTTATCTAGTGTAGATTACGTAGGTATCAAACAACACATATTTGTTGTTGATGTTTTCTCTCGTTAGCCGATTTGTGTCGAGAGGGAGCATTTTCTTCTCACTCTACCGGTGGCAACCGACGGGAGACGGCTGAGGCGTGCTCACAGCATGCTCTGTTATTTTTCCGTGTTTTTTTGGATTTCGACATTAGATAGAGGGTATCGTTGATCATCGACCTCTCGTTAACTTTTGAGTGTTCCGACTTCGGAGCGGAGGTGGGAGTTTCCCTCACACTATTTCGGCGTGCAATGACTCAAAATTATAAATTCAAAAAGAGTTTATTTCCATAAGAAACACATAGGTAACATTTGGAGAATGTCAAATCTTAAACTAACACATGTATAAGGTACAGGGAAATATAGAACTCAATTTGAATTCCGTCACCTCAATGTTTTAGATGCTGGAGGCAAAGAGGCGACTAGAAACCTCCAGCTTTATACGTTATTTTTTACAGAATTGGAGCAAACACCTTCCCAAGCTTTCTTGTCTTCTACATAATCTGATATTTTGTAGTAACCTTTTTTACATAAGTGATTTTTTACAACATTGTTAAATTTATTTACAGGCAATTCTTGTAACTCAGATCACAAAAACCGCGGAGGTTTGTCCGTGATGCTGGCATTTATATTATATATGTGTATACATATTATCGGGCACATGACATTTCACAGAGTGTCGGAACAACAAGCAGCACAGTACCTAACTAGGCTAGATAGTCTAGGCATGTAGCCAGCTGACATAGTATCTACTCGGAGTGACTTAACGAGGCGAATTGTCATTAAACGTTGAAACCAATCCCAACTGGGGCCTTATTATGCTGGCAAAATGACCACTAGTGATAATGTACACTTGGCGTCACTTTAGGTATATTCGGCGGTTGGGTAATCCTTCTTACGCAATCAATTGTAGGAATGAATGATCAAAGAAACTTTAGATAATTAATTCTTTAACCTTTTGAATACCACCGGCGTTACATAACGCCACCTTTCCGTTACAGGTTTTGAATTTTATTAAGGTTCAGAATCGCGACCCGTCCGAACTGCCCTCGATTTTTGAGAGGTTAAGAGGACTGGCATGGTCACGTCATTGTCATTGAGTCGTAATTTTTAGCAGAATCTAAGAAGCTCTATAAAGCGGCAGCTTATTTACGACTTTCCTATAAAGTCACTGTTAGTCTTACGAGAGAAGTTTTACTATAAAGGGAGACGAAGTTAGCAGACCCAATCATACATACAAAATAGCGTCACGTCTTTTCCCGTACGGGGTGGCAGTGGCACAATTGTGCCCACGTTGAGTTAGGTATTAAATAATCCTTGTTGCGTGAGAGGGGGTTAGATCATGGAGTTTGAAGGTTTCCTTACGATGTTTGCATCAAGGTTTTTCATCTTTCAGGGATATAAACGTTTATGATATTTATTATAAATAGTAGTAGGTACTGTGTGAAGTCTGAGTTAAAATTAATTATTAAAGTATCTAAATTACTATGCTATTTCAGTAGAACCTCGGTGACTATTATGCCAAAGTTTTGGCGTTGAAGCGCAGATTGAAGCTGTATAACTCGAATACACAAATAAGTAAGCAGTTTTAGTTTTATGCACACTTAGTTTATCGCTAACGAGATAAAGTTTATCTGCAACCATTTCTCGTGTTACGAAACTATTATTGTTATTTTTATGCGATTATTAAAAAGTGACACTGAACGTTTGTACAAAATGTTGGACGAGTTTTGAAGTATAATTAAAGTGATCGTTTCGAAGCGGTGCACTCGACGACATGAATTTCCAACCCACATGAGATTGAACTTCATAGACGAACTGAAACTCAACTCAAGACTCAATTATTGTATTGTAAGTAGGCAAACATATGGACTTTTTTTACAAGTCAAACACTTATACATGGAGAAAAATAAAAAGTAAATCAAATATGATCAACTAAACTAAAAACGCATATACCACATCCTTACACTAATGAGTAGCTGAAGGTTTGAGTTTCAAAAAGGAAATTTCCCTTTCATGTGGGGTTTCATGGGGCTACATCTGGCATAGGAAAAGGAAACTCCATTAACTCTATCAGTGTTTCGGAAATACGCCTGTCAGAGAAGTAGCACCAAGAAACTCTACAAAGATGTATATTTTTTTAAATTTTCGTCATTTTTTTATGCCACAATGTACAATATAAAAATAATCTAATCGTATGACAATATTGTAATATCATTTAAATAAGTGCCAATAAAATGTCTCAAAATAACAATTTTACAAAAGTTATAAATAAGAACAAACAAAAGCTGTAATGGACACAACTTATGAGAAACCAGACTGGACCAGTCCCAACAAGCAGCACCCGTTCACGAGTATGACTTGTGCACCAGCCATCACCCCCCTCGCCATTTTTGAGGGAGAGGAGCAACCCGCTACACAGCGTGCATTATTTACTCGTACTTAGGCAACTGATTAGTTTTATGTCTGTGATTGAAGAACCATAAAAAGATAAACGAAACTCTTTGAATAAACATGAACTTTTACATAATGGTTTCTACACACCTGACGTAATTTCCGCTCTGACGGTGTTGAACATAATATACAAAAGATATGGACATTTAAATACAGGCACAATCGTTGATTCTGACCCCACACTAGGATACCCTTTGTCGTGGGAACCAGAAACAGCGACATCACACGTATAAACATCGATGACCTGGGGGGAGATTACAAACCCTCATCCGTGTAATTTTTTTTTATGTTGATTTTTGTTTTTTTGTTGATTTTCGTTGAAAAATGGAAATGACACGCAATTGGCGTTTTACAGGGCTTTAAAATTTAAAAATTGTTTCTGAAACTGGCTGTAAGTGCCTAATTTATCCAAATGACCGCGACATAGCTATTGTCAAAAGTTTATCCCCAAATATGTTCCCAAGATAACAATAATATACAGATACCTTCAAAATCTAAGACCCCCTCAGATAATCCCCAACACAAACTTCAGTGTTTGTATTAGAAAATTCGATCTGTTTAGTGTGTGCGAATTTTCGGGTACATGTAAACTCGGGATTACCTGCTTGAAGGAAAATATGTTTTGTGCTGTGGCGATAAGTGATATTTCATTAGGAATATGTTCCATAGATCAATGTCTATATTATAGGTAGCGACTCCTGTGCCTGTGAAGGTGCTTGGATAATACCAGCCGTTCAGCAAGTTGTGGCTACACTAAGTACGAAATAGAATATACATGTACACATACATATACATATTAATCATGAAAAGCTCCGTGGTCTAATGGGTTTCACGCTTGCTTCTCACACAGGTGATGGAAAACAGCGTGAGAAAACCTTCATTACTCAATAGCTGTGGCGATGGGCTAGCCCCATGTCATGCAAAATGGAGTATTGGAAAACTGGCTCAAAGTGGGCACAATTGTGCCTCTGCCATCCCGTATGGGAAAAGTCGTGACGCTATGTTATGTTATGAATCACCACTTGAAAGGAAAATTTCCTTTTTCAAACTCAAACCATCAGGAGATGCAGGTTCGATTCCTGACATTGTACCAATGAGATAATTTATTTATCTTAACCCATTTACAGCGACTGATCGTTAAAACGATCAATTTTGTTTCATAGGATTTTAACCGTATCTTAAAGTGTTACAAAATCGCGATTCAATTATCAAAAATCCAGTAACATCTGGGTTAAGTACATTATAAGGACGTTTAAAGGTGATGGAAAACAGCGTGAGAAAACCTTCATTACTCAACAGCTGCGGCGATGGGCTAGCCCCCTGTCATGCAAAATGGAGTATTGGAAAACTGGCTCAAAGTGGGCACAATTGTGTCTCTGCCATCCCGTATGGGAAAAGTCGTGACGCTATGTTATGTTATGAATCACCACTTGAAAGGAAAATTTCCTTTTTCAAACTCAAACCATCAGGAGATGCAGGTTCGATTCCTGACATTGTACCAATGAGATCATTAATTTATCTTAACCCATTTACAGCGACTGATCGTTAAAACGATCAATTTTGTTTCATAGGATTTTAACCGTATCTTAAAGTGTTACAAAATCGCGATCCAATTTTCAAAAATCCAGTAACATCTGGGTTAAGTACATTATAAGGACGTTATAATGATGTTAATGGTGTATTGTCATTAACCTTGAATTGGTTCACAGTTAATAATTTATTGTTAAACGCTGGTAAAACCAAGTGTATCAAATTCTCACTTCCAAATGTCAGGCAAGTTGAGACCAGTTTAGTGTTAGACAACAGCACGTTAGAATTAGTAAATGATACGAAGTTTCTTGGAATAACCATTGATAGCAAATTGCAGTGGGGACCCCACATAGATAAATTGGCTGGTAAATTAAGTTCTGCGGCTTACGCTGTTGGGAACATCAGACAAAGCACGGATGTAGCTACATCTAGGCTAGTATATTTTAGTTACTTTCATAGTGTGATGTCCTATGGTATCTTGTTGTGGGGGAAAGCAGCGGATATTCAAACTATTTTTATTTTACAGAAAAGAGCTATTCGAGCAATTTATAATTTAAAACCAACAGACTCCTTAAGAGAGCTTTTTAAAGAAATTGACATACTAACAGTAGCTAGTCAATTTATTTTCGAAAATATAATGTATGTACGCAAGAACCTTACAACATTTTCCAAACTTAGCGATAGCTGTAATGTTAACCTAAGAAATAATCACAGACTATGTGCGCCACGTTTTAGACTCGCTAAGGTTAACAATTCTTTCAAGGGTCAGTGCAATCTCTACTACAATAAGATACCTCTGGAGATTTTGAAACTGCCATTTGAGCAATTTAAAAAGCATGTTAAAGCGACTTTGTCGAAAAAGGGATATTACAATGTTCAAGATTACTTAAATGAGAGGACTGTATGGGGTTAATCTGGCTCAACACAGACCATGCTGTTAATAATTTTGTAATTATTTATTCCTGCTTATTAATCATACCAATTATATTTTTCATATTTGTATTAGTTAAGCACAACCTATTTTTAAAAGAGATCTAAAAATCAATCTGTGGGAGTTTCTACGCCCTTCTTCTCCCACAGTGGTCATATGTAGAGAAGAGGCAAAAAATTATGTTTGCTAAGTATATGTTAATATCTACAGTAATAAAGTACTTTGACTTTGACTTTGACATTGACGTTTAAAGGTGATGGAAAACAGCGTGAGAAAACCTTCATTACTCAATAGCTGCGGCGATGGGCTAGCCCCCTGTCACGCAAAATGGAGTATTGGAAAACTGGCTCAAAGTGGGCACAATTGTGCCTCTGCCATCCCATATGGGAAAAGGCGTGACGCTATGTTATGTTATGAAACACCACTTGAAAGGAAAATTTCCTTTTTCAACCTCAAACCATAATCAGTTACTTATTAGTTTAGTTCACGTTTAGTTGATCATATATTTTTTTTTTTATTCTTTCCATGAAACTTAAGTCTTTGACTTGTGAAAGTGCATTAGTTTTAGCTACTCGGAAAAAATAATTTGAGTTTATATATATATATATATATATATATATATATATATATATATATTGATATATATATATATATTTGAGTTTATATATTATATATATATTTTACACTTTCTATTACACAACTCTACAATTATTGCACAATTATTTTATCTCCTAAGTCAATAGATATGGTACGTAATCAAAATACGATTCAATCACAGTTCTCACACATAAATAGCAACTAATCACAAGTAACCAATCTTATCTCAATTTATCATGGTACATACCAAACATTGATCACTATTCGACATTGCATATTTTGTGTTTAACATCGCCTTAGTTCTAAAATAATAATAATAATAATAATACCCTAGAAAAGAGTTACATAAATTGATCTAGCCCCAAACTAGGATTCCCTGTATCTTGGGTACTAGACAACGATACTTATACAGATAAATATTATACTTAGATAGAAAAAACAACCATGACTAGGGTACAAGCAACGGTTTTCATAAAACAAATATTTTCCCAAACCGGGACTCGAACCCGGGACCCTCGGCTTCGTAGGCAGGGTCACTGCCGACTCGGGCATTCGGGTCGTCAAATCGTCAAAAGAACTCGACGGCAAACGCCACGCTCGAAAGACCGCCCCAAGGTCTACTATAATTACACGTACAATATACCTCGCGCCACGAATTAAGAGCGCTGGGCGACGTTGGCGGGAATTGCTGCGCATATGAACAGGTAGGGGGTCTCACTCAACAGTTTAGGTATGTTCGACCGGCCAACCCGCGCGACGGGAATTCAGTTATGATGCCGCTCGCCTGGCTCGCAGTCGCTTCGCGCGCTAGCCGCTCCTCATAAGCAACTTTTCTATGATTTTCCCAACAACAATGATTTAAGTTCCTAACATTTTAGGGCGTCTAAAGGAATTGTTCACAACTAAAATTAGATTCCTTTTAATTGAATACTTTTTTGTTTACTTAAAAGTACACACTTTAGACCCAGTATAAAACAAATTACAATTACGTAAGTAAGAAGGTAGGTACCTACCTAGCCTTAGAATTTGCCAATAGCCTGAATAAGTACTAATATAACAACTCTCTTACACAGAGTGGACTAAATAAAATTCACAAACACAAATCGCACGTAGGAAACCCTAGCGTGATCAAGCGAGACAGGAGTTTACAGAACGACCTTGTGATGTCAGAGTAAAAGAAGCTTTCAGGCGTGGTGATGCGGCGCACTCTAGCCTGCACGGGCGGGACAACCGATTATGTAGGTGCTTAGCGATTGTTGCTAGCTAGATTGCGCTTTATTGTCGCGCAGCGAGAGTAGCTATTTATTTAAATGTATTTGCGGAGTGATCTTTCTGTACGTAGTACTATTAAGTGTTCTCTGGTACAGGTATTGAAAAATGACTGAGGTTTCTAAAACCCTTTTCCTCAAAGTTAATTGTTAAAGAAACAGACCCTTCCAAAGTGGAAAAAATTGTGTCCCCACCCCTTTAACATTTAAAGTAAGAGAGTGAAAATTCTGCAAAAAATATATTCTGAGTATCTCAATATACAATACACTCTCAACAAAAATTGGTTTAAACAAAATAAAATAAGCGGTTTTTAAGATTTAAAACTTTTATGAAAAACCGCAAAGATAACTTTGTTATTCATACAAACACTATGAAAAACAATGTTACAAAACAAATATCCAGTCACATAATTACTTGCTACAACGGAACCCTTCACGGGCGAGTCCTACTCGCACTTGGCCACTTTTTTGGCTAATTTTTAGTCACGTTAAGCCGCATTTGCAACCAGTGTAACCCAACTTTATCTGAGTATCGCGCAAGTTAAGTTATTTGGAGCGTCACAGATATTTGAGAGTTCGCCATAGAATTAACGTCAAAATTTACTGCGTTGTAAATGAAGTGGTCGTGTTTTAGTTTAACTAGAACCGATGAAGTTTGAAACTAAATTAATTGGTAATAGGGCAAGCCAGATAGTGATTGCCGTGCTGCCATTCCCCACATAACGTTTTAGTTCCATTTGCATATTTATAAATGGAATGTATGAATGGGGCAGAACTTTTACGTTATCTACTTACCATTTATCTATGGCGAGTATTTAATCACACATCAAAAATACTGATTTGCACAGCAAAAAAGGTTCAACAAAAACACTTTTTTTGTTTTAAATATTTTATGTGTACTCAAAATTATGTTTTAAGTATTTTTTTTGTTCTTACATGTTCATATGTTCATGGTAAAGGGGGCTTCGCTTCGCTCACCCAATTTACACTTCACCTTAAGCTACCGCAGTATTTTGCCCTGATATTTGCTGTGCAAATCAGTATTTTTGATGTGCAGTTTGATATTTCCCATTATCTATTGAAGTAGCTCTCTGGGGTTTCAGTATTGTTTTTAATTTCAGTTACAGTTGTTTCAAGGGAATTGTAAGAAATTAGAAACCTTGATGGTTTTTCTTAAACCATGAAGGTTTAACTCTTAAAATAATAAATTAATAATAAAAATTCCTGATCCAATTCCTTTCCTTACCTGATCCTAACTAGATTTTCTGGAAGAGATCTCTTGTAAGAGAAATCGAGCCTTTGCACACGGATTTAATTTTATAACTTCTATGTATGTTATTTGCGTGCAATAGATTAACGGCCTTACTAATAAACAAAGTTATTCACGGTTTAACTTATTCAGTGTTTTGTCCTTTTCATACTTTGAGTCAATGTCAAATGCCAAAGCTAGACAAAACACTCTATAAGTTAAACCGTGAATAACTTATTTTATTAGTAAGGCCATAATTATGCAAATATGAAACGGACAATAGCTGAGCAGGTTACCCCACCAAGTCGGGGCTCTGGTGATATTGAAAGACTTCGTGTTGGCCCTGTAAAACGATTTCGCCTCGTATGCTGAAACAACTTAAGCAACGCTTGCAATTCCTTTATTACTTACCTGAGTATGAGGTATGAGGACCTTGATTGTGGTCTATCTGTTGACTTTGCTACTCGCAAGGCTTGGTTGAAAATGTACAGTAAGGAATGAAATTAGCTGGGCCAGGCTGCATACTTATTTAGTAAGTAATAGGAAAAAAATGGTCAAGTGCGGGTCGGACTCACTCACGAAGGGTTCCGTACCATCGTACAAGAGAAAAAAAACACTAAATCCTAAATAATCAAAACAAAAATAAAAAATATATGTGTTCTGTGGGAATCGAACCCGGAACTTCAAGATTGCGTTATCGATACGAAACCGACTGAGCCATCTCAAAGTTATTAAAAGCAGCGAAATTCATGGTGATATTGAATCATGATGTTAAGAGGTATTTCGCAGGAGCAGGGATTTAAAAAAAAACAGTCGCTTGTATGGGGAACACCTTTAATTTTCAAAATTGCGTGTAGTGCATTATTTGTTGCTGTTGCGGCAACAGATATGCACATTCTGTGAAAATTTCAGCTCTCTACCTATTTCGGTTGATCCGATAGAGCCCGGGGACGGACGGACGGACGGATAGGGCCCCGTTTGGCAAGGCTTCGGGTACGGAACCCTAAAAGACTAACCCCAGGTCTTTGATTTTTATGTGTGTGACGTCGATATTTCTGGTTCCCACGAAACACGGTGAGGGGGCTATAGGACGGTTTATGCGGGAAACAAAAAAAAACTCCAACGAAGGTCAAATAAATGATAAATATATAATGGTGTTCATCTTCGATATTATCAAGAACAATGAAAAGACCATCTCCATCGGTATCGACTAGACACAGTGAGAATATATTCGACGCTGGAAATATTTATGGCCTTCCCGGACCAACGATAATGTCGTGCCGACGTGTTTGACAAAATGCAATATTATGAAGAAACGCTGGTACGAGTACTGTGTTGTATTGGGTATCGGAGAATTCATGAACTAACTCGGAGACTAAACTGATATTAATAAAAATGCAATGCAATGGTTTTCTTAAGGACTCACCTCCTATGGCATTTCTAGAAATGCCATTTGCGGTCATATGCTATGAATTTTATAACCATGGTATAAGATTCCAAATCACGATGCCTCGTGCGCAGGCGCGGTAATGTACCGGTTGAATAAAGATATTGTCACGACCTTTGTGGTGTTGCGGCTAAGGCTGTGCTTCCCATTCGAGAGGTCCCGGGGTCGAATCCCTGCGGAGGAAGAGAAAAAAATCCCCAGGTCTTGTATGTTGACATGTTTGTGACGTTGTCGCTGTTTGTGGCTCCCACGACACAGGATATCCTAGTGTGGGGCTGAATCGAAACAATATAAGTGCCTGTATATATATATTTTAAAAATTACGGTTATAAGGAGCGGTTAAGATGCGGTTGCGCCTATCGATGAGCAAGTAATTGACTTTTTGCGAGACTATTCCGAACATAATTCTTGAAATATCTCTTACGGCGATACCTTAATACATATATATATATATATATATATATATAAAAGGAATACGAATTTACACGAAAGTGACAATGATAACTACTTCCACATAAGAAAGAAAAGAGAGCGCAAACAATGCGCTCGTCCCGAACTAAAATAACGTAGCGCCAAACCACATAAAAATTATTTAAAAATAAACTACGCTATTTTGTCAAAAACATTTTCAAGGAGAGCTTACGGAAACATAATATTCCCATTTTGAATGCAATTCCGCAAAGAAATTTGTTATGATTTCAGAATTGCAGGAAAAAGTAAAAAAAAAAAAAGTATTTTCGTAATTAAATTCTATCAAGAATATTTCATCCAATCGCGTTTTCCTCCAGTGAGAATCTTAATCAAATAATCAATAACGTTAACCCATAAATCAAATATGTAGATGAATTTGTAGTGGAGTAAATAAGTTTGAAGAAAACCCCACTTTTTATCACCTTAATATGTATAGGAATCCCGGCGCAACGAGGTACAGTCACAAGAGTCTTGCACTGCGACGACAAATTCCCAAACATCCATATTTATTGCTCCCTTTGAGCCGCGTCCGTCTGATCCTTGTGATCAATATCGATGTATATATAAATACTAATTTCTGTTGCATTGTACAAACCGGGAACTGATACGAAGCCTGAAGGACTGATTCTATTATTGGTAACAGATCAGGGGATAACCCGAAAGGGTATCCAAGGGAGGGTAGGGATGAGATGACCCTTTTGACCTCCGCTGGCTTTGCGGAATAGTTTGAAACCGGCTTATTTATATTATAAAACAACTAGTTCGGATTACGCGAGTATACGTTGGTATGAAATGCGAGTATGCTATGTGGGAGCAGATCCTATGAAAAAGTTGTTAATATTGTAACGTAAGATAAGCAGTTTGGTGCTGTTATCTAACAAACCAAGGATAGTTCCCGGTTCAGGCTAACTAGACTGATTAATGAAGTTGTTTCTATATGTATATGTATTATATTTCGTTTATAATTATGATAGCTAGATTTAGGCTGTAATTCTGGAGTATAGACTACCATAGTTCTATAGTTTTTCTTCCATAGTTAAACATATTGATAAGTATAGGTAGAATCTAAATAGTTCAAAATGACGCCAAACAGACATCAAATCTTAAACTAAGAAACCATATCTCTTATCTCACGCGACATTTTCTTGAAAATATCTTATTTACACATTCAGCCACCCGTCATCAGTTACTGATAAGTAGATGGATTTTGCTGATAAAACTGATAGTGAACATTTTAGCTCCAGTATTACGCTTGGCGCCATGACTAACGTATCTCTTATTGTGGGCGCGGCCAGCAACATAGGATACCAGGTCCTGAAGAAAGTGAGCGAAGTGTACGATGGAAAAATATACTTCACAACTGAAGACGAAACAATCGGATACAACCTACTGAAAACCGTGAAAGGACCAGATTTGACAATCGAATACCTTCAAATGGACGTATCAGATACAGACAGTATAATAAAGGTCCGCCATCATATCCAGGACAACGAAGAAAGAATAGATTTGATAATTAATAACACAGAATACGTCCTCACAGATAAGAAACTTCCAAACGTTGAGAAAGTGCGACGGACACTGAGTGTGAATTTCTACGGCAACCTCAATTTCGGGAAGCTAGTATACCCATTGTTGACAAACAACGCTAGAGTGGTAAACGTATCAGGAGCTGCTGGTCTTCTCTCAACCGTACAGAACGAGGCCATAAGAAGCAAGTTCAGCGAGCCAAGCCTCACAGAAGACAGTCTAGTTGCAATAATGCAGGAATATGAAACAGCGGCGAAAAAAGGTATTGAGAAGACAGAAGGCTGGGGCATCAATGTGCAAGCTGTCAGCAAAGTTGCCCTTAATGCTTTGACGTTCCTCCAGCATAGAGAATGGAGCAGCAAAGGAGTAGTGATTAACTGTGTGAATCCCGGAAACGTACAGTCAAAAGACGGCAGGAGGCGCTCAAAAGTGTTTGAGGACGGAGCAAGAGCGATACTGTACTTAGCCTTAGAAGCACCATTGACATTGAAGGGCAATTTTGTGTGGAGTGACTATAATGTTATTCCGTGGAACTCTGATCCATATATTGAAGTGACTTCTGTTTAGATTAGTCCTATCATGTTGTCATTATTTGCTGCCAAAGATATTTACTTGATTTTAAATCAACTACACGTGAATGAGAGAATTTACGAAAAGATAAAAGGTTGTTGTTGTTTTACATTACTACAATTAGTAACTGTAATTAAAACATGTTAATTATAGATAAGAGTATGTTATACGGGTACTATTAATAAATGAATCTACATTAATGCAGAATCATTGCTTATTTGTCTATAAAGAGCATTACCTGTCTCTTTCATGATAGTTATTTGTATGTACTTTATTATATGAAAATTATATGTATAAAGGTAGGTAAAGATGTAGATTGGTTCTTATTTAGTAGTTAGGTAGAATATATTTTTCACTCCACTGCTCGTAAATGTAGCGAAAGGTCTGCAAAACAATAAATAGTTCACCAGGACAACAAAATATTTTTGGCCTGTTTGAACAGACCAGAATAGTTATTTGTGTCTCAAGGGAGCAAAATTATGTATTTACGGCGAGTGCGTTACATTGAGTCCATCGTATTACCTATAGAGATTTATTGTACGCGCAGGTCTTCCACCGCTCAACCATCACCTTTCCTACCCATTATGGTTTGCTGGAAGAAATCTCTTTTTAGAGATAAGCTCGCCTTTGTACATGTTTTTTCTTTTATAAGTTATCTGTATGTGTTTTTTGTGTAGAACAATAAAGAAATTACGAAATTACAAATCCAGAGTGAAGCGATCTCGCTACGCTCAGGATTCTATCGTAGAATCCTGAGCGTAACGAAGGATTCAAGCGTTAGCGCCCATGACGAAACTAATTAGCTCCTGAGTGACACATGCAACTTTTCACACCGGCTATGAGGAAAATTTAAATAAATCTAAAAAATGAAATAACTATACTTTGATTTATACTTTCACCACTTTTAAAGTAATCGAACAACGAAAACATTGTTTTTATAATGGCGGATTAAGGAAAAAATAGATAAAATATTCCTGTGCTACTTTTACCAATGTGTAAAAATAATCGAATCGAATATTACAATGTTATCGGATATCAATATTCATTATATCACAATAACAGTCATTGATAGTTTTGATTTCAGTAAAACATATAATGTATTGTGCCATTTTTTTTAAATATTACGAAAAATTCATAAAATTTCATATGACGTTGTTAAAGTTAAAAATTTAAAGATGTTCGTTTTAAATCGATTACGATGAAATTGCAATAGATTATTTTATTCTGTGTTCAATTGGCACATTGCGTAAATGCTACATGCCAGTGAAAAAAATTAAAAAGTAGCTTAAACAGAAAAATAGCATTTTGCTCCCTCTCGTCGTGGAGTAAAACTTACTTTTCCGAATGAAAGTTGTGAAAAAACCATTATTGGCTTGTTTTGTTATAGTTATATCATGCCGCTTCATGTCGGTAAAAGCGTGCATCATGCCGTGACGCGTCGGTTGAATCGTTATTGACGTGTGCTGTCAATTGCGGAAGATGGCTGACTTCGCCAGGCGGAGTTTTAATCCTAATTTATCAAAAAACATATTTTTCCTATAATTAATTTAATTTCATCCCAGCAGTCGTCTCTCAAACACACTCATCCATCTATTGCTCACTTTCCAGCCTCAACAACTGTGTATTTTCTAGATATTTAATTTATTCAATTATGTACCTATTTTATTGTAAACTCATCGACAGAAAATGTGGCACAGGTATACGCTATACCCATGTTTTAACACAAACTGATTGTTAGGTAATGGATGTTTTGATGAGGATGGGAGAGAGCCCTTTTTATTTAAACTAATATTTAGGGCAAAACTTATGTCCATTACGTTTGTGAGACACACAGGTTCGATTCCTGACCATGTACCAATGAGATAATTAATTTATCTTAAGTACAATCGAACCAACTGAATCATGACCCACTTGACTGATTATTCGTTTGAAACTTTCAAACTTGTAAGATCTATCGTAATGTCAGTGTCTAATCAAATGATAACAAGTTCGTTACCAAGGAAATAAACTTTCAAGCGAATTTCGACCTACTTGCATTTAAGGGGTTTAGCAAAATAAGCTTATGGTTGGTCATGATTCAGATGGTTCGATAGTACATTATACGGACGTTCTAACGGTGATGGAAATCATCGTGAGGAAAACTTCATTACTCCATAGCTGCGGCGATGGACTAGCCCCCTGTCACGAAAAATTTAGTATTGAATAACTGCCTCAAAGTGGGCACTATTGTGCCTCTGTCACCCCGTATGGGAAAAAGAGTGACGCGAAATATATATGTGTGTGTGTGTACAGACATTTTTTTAAGGGTTTTCATGTGGTTTTCATTAATTTTTGCTCTACTCCAGATTTCAGAAAATGTTAGATCATGTTGCTCAGGCGATCTTGTTAACCGGTCAGGGTCTAACACAATGTTAGGTCGCTGCATTTCATACAGTACCGTGTACAACCCTAACATCTTTGCTCAGTCGTTATCGAGGGACTGGACCCTTTACGCGGCGACCAGTTTGTGACAGATTTAGGTGTACCTCCGGCCGTAATGGCCGGTTTGTTATAAGGAAGTGTTCAGACTCCAAATCCGCGTGTTCTATTGTCACGTTTTAGTAGACGATCTCTTGACCAATGAAGTCACTAACTCCTTAATCCCGGGTGGCGCCAGAAGGTGACATGTTCCTGCCATGTTGGTTTTGAATTTGATTACAATGGCATGAGATTCAAAATCGCGATGCCTCATAACCAGGTCCAGGTCCAGGTCCAGGGCTCGAGGAGTTAGTCTTAATATTACATCATCTTGAAAATATTATTCAACAGGCCTGGCAGCTGTTGGACACCGCTCCATTATGACAAGCTCCGTACACACATGCCAACATACAACTCCCCAGACACGGGATGTCCTAACTTGGTAACTTACTGCCTAACGTGTCATAAAAGGAATTATTTGTTCTCTACGGCACCTATTCACTCTCTCACGATAACCTGGTGCTGCTATGGCTATTCAGTCCTCATCATCATCAGACACTTTGCCTTTATGGTCGAGTGTTGACTTCACATATTCACGTGCAAATTTTAATCCAGTTTCTCGGTGGTGCCAGTCAAGTTGTGGCCTTTGCACTGGTCCTTGTTCAGGTAAATTACATTCCTCTTTTCATCGCCTTTTGTTCACTGACCACGATGCCTTGTGCCGCTTGAAGCCGGTGCCTGATCACAACTGCGGCGAGGAAGCAGAATCTTAACAATTCCATATAATAAAGCGGCCATTGCGGCCAGATGTCGATGTAACTCTGTCACTATACGCAGAAACGGGCTATACGTCTCATTTACGAACTCGGTCCGAGGGAATCACATCAAATCAAATCAAATCAAAAATCATTTATTTCCATAGGATGTTGTTACATCACTTAGATCCGTCATTACATTTTTTTGGGTGAGTTCACTAACACAATGGCGGAATCTGTGGAGGCGCTAAGAGACAAGTTTAAGGAGTTCAAAATTCTAACAAGAGATGCGATAACCCTAATTTTAATACTTACTAGAAATAAGAATAAACTGTCCAGCTACTCTTGTCAACTATACAAAATTTCCAATTTCTTCATCGGCCAATGGATACGTTTTTACAATAAGTTCCCGGATACTATTCAAAGCTTACCGACACATAAATTCAAAACGTTTATTAAAAGTAAATTTTAGTTGAAGGGATATTAATCAGTAACAATTTTTCTAGAAGACATATATCCTTGGGGATAAACTGCTTGTTCTTCCACTGGCTTACTTCTTAAAAATAAACATAAGTGAAATCAATGTAGCGCTAATGAAAAAGGTCAGGGTGAAACATTTTCAAGAAACGTGCGAATCTCCGATATAAGAGAGACCCAACCGATGAAAATCTTCTAGCATTTAAACGCTTTCGAAACCTAATCAACCACATGTGCTGTGACGCTAAGCGATGGCACATCTATGAGCGTATAGAAATTTACACTCCAGCTCAGGTATGGAAATTTCGTATAACCAGGCAAGTTCCATGAATCTTCATCAGGTGATGTCGATCTCAACGGGCTTAACCAGTTCTTTTCATCTCTCCTCACTTTTCAAAATTAGTCTCGTTGGAATTGGCGCAGTTTTAGATAGGCACTGCTATCACATCCAAAGCTGATGGTGGGGACAACGTCACCCATCAGATGATGCACAGCATCCTTGAAGAGTTGCTCCTTCCAATTACCTTTCATCAAACAAACTTCTCAATCCTTTCCAATTTGGGTTCAGACCAGAGCATTGTACTACAGCACTCTTAAAAGTCAGCGATGATATACAGCTAGCCATGGATAAGAGGTTGGTTACGGTGCTGGCCCTGCTTGACTTCAACAATGCCTTTAACTCCATCAAATTTGACATTCTTGCCGCTATATTGACCTCGCTGATTGTCTCCCCCCACGATGCTGGCTTGTCCGACTCATACCTGAGAGATCGTCAGCAACGCTTTAAGTCTAAAGAGACCGAAACTCAATGGTGTGATTTTTTTCTTTTCTCAGGAGTGCCTCAAGGTGGTATTCTCTCTCTTTTTCTTTTTTCAGTCTTTATCAACTCCATCTCCGACGTCCTCTCTTCTTCGTATCATCTTTACACAGATGATTTACAAATTTTACGCCACTTTTCTCCCTGTGATATAGTTTCATCCATGGAGGCACTGAATGTTGACTTCGAGACTGTAAAAGACTGGGCCTCATCATACGGACTATTAGTAAACCCGATTAAATCACAAGCCACGATTTAAGGCACAAGGCACAAGCCTTCCTTGTTATAAAAACCCATTGTTTGACCCATATAATGGCATCACAATAGAGTACAAAGCTAAGGTGAAAAAACCTTGGGATTATTTATTTGACAACCAGCTGTCTTGGTCTCCACATGTCAGCGAGGTCAACAGACTGGTCTTTGCGTCTTTTCACTCCCTCAGGCATCTAAATCACTTCTTGCCGCGGCATACCAAAATCACGTTCGTTTCTCCTGGCGCTAATAGACTACGCCAATGTCTGTTGGGCGAGCGCGAACGAAGATCTACTGAACAAACTCGACCGACTTCAGAATTTTGGGATTCGATTTAACTTCGGGCTGCGCACCATCTTCGACCGTGGTTCTCAATATCGCAAAAAGTTGGGGGGCTTCCAATTCGTCATTTCCGATACTCTCATATTGTTTCTTATCTTCTCAATATATTGAAAAATCCGCATTACCCCAGCTACCTTCGAGACCGCTTTGAGTATCTCTTTTCAGGAGATCGGCACCGGAGATCTCACACGGTCTCACTCTTGGCCACTCCAAGGCATAACACCTCCGCATATGAGCACTCCTTCAGGTTGCAGGCGGTCGGTCCGACTGTGGAACGCACTTCCTTGTACGATAAGAGACAGTCCTACTCTTTTCGCTTTCAAAAACCGGGTAAAAGAGCACTTCCTCTCTCTTTTGTGTTAGTTGTAGTATGTATATTAGTATTATTATATGTATACTATATGTACAGGTTTATGTATTGGTACTTATTTAGTAATTTGGTTTATATGAGTATGTATTTTATTTTCCGTATTTTATAGATATTTAATTTACTTATATGTATTTTATTATAGACTAGCTGATGCCCGCAACTTCATATGCTTGTTCCTAGGATTTATCATTTACCCTAACCCTCCTTCTGTGCCGTCGGATAAAAAGTATCCTATATTGTTATCTAGCTCATAAACTATCTCTGTGCTAAATTTCATTCAAATACGTTCAGCTGTTTTAGCGTGATTGAGGTACAAACACACAAACATCTAAATATCCGAACTTCCAAACATCTAAACATCGCTACTTTCACATTTATAATATTAGTTAGATTAGATATTGTACACTGCTTGCCCTTACATGATAAACCCTTACCTTTTCATGCCTTGGTTGGCTAGAAGAAATCTCTTTTTCGATATGAGCTCGCCTTTGCACGTATGTTTTCTCTTAATGTATCTGTTTAAATAACTGTGTTCAATAAATAATTATGAATTACGAAGCTACCTCAGAGTTTATTGTGCTTTCTTGTCTGAGAAGAGTCTGCTTTTTAAATGTACACCTACTTAGTAATAAATGAATGACGTGCTCTACGAGATATGTAATTATCTTCAAGAATGAAGAATATTTTGATTGATTGATTGGCTAACTCGTCGTCGCGTAAAGGGTCCACATCGATACGTCATGAGCACAAAAAAAAAATCTTAGGTTTGCAGACGGTACTTTATGAAATGCAGCCACCTGACATTGAGTAGGCCCTAACCGGTTCACAAGATCGCACGAGCTATTTGAGTAGCCCCAAGTGGCGCCATCTAACTTTTTTTAATCGTATTAGACTAACAATCAACAAAAAACCATAAAAACCGTCCAAGTGCGAGTCGGACTCCGCACATTTAGTGCTCCGTGACAAATTTAGAATATAAGCCAAACATTTAATTAGGAATGTACTCACTTCACATAATCCTGATACACCTAGCCAAAATATCACTATCATTCATCAGCAGCAAATAATTACTTTGTTTTTCATAGTAATTGTATGAATGACAAAGTAATATTTGCGGTTTTTAATAAATATTTTATGTCTTAAAAACTGCTTATTCTACATATTTTGTACAAAACAATTTTCGTTGAAAGTTTTTATTGAGATACACAACATATTATTTTTTAGATTTATTACTCTCTTACTTTAAAAGTTAGAGGACACAAATTTTTCCACTATGGAAGGGTCTTTATGTTCTATTTCTTTAACGATTTACTTTGGGGAAAAATGGTTTCAGTAACCTCAATTTTATTTTTAAAGACACATCTATAGACACCACACATATAGGTTTGATGAAAAAAAAGTTTCAGTTTCATGTATGGGGAGCACCCTTAATTTTTTATATTTTTTAATTTTTTGTAAAAATTGTAAAGCAGTTCACAGAATAAATCTACATCCCAAGTTTCACTGTGTAGTCTTGTAAGTTTCGGAATAAAGTTGCTGTGACATACAGACTGACAGACAGACATGACGAAACTATAAGGGTTCCTTGCAACCCTAAAAATCTCTACAAACCTAACGTCAAAAACCGGATGAAGTTATCCTTCTGCCTCTATGTTTGTTCATCTTAAACTCAAAAACGTTTTAATTTTGAAAAAAGGATCGCAATTACATGCATTTTACATTGTGATGATTTAATTTGCGATCGCATCTTCAGTCTCCATCCAGGGCAATAGCTCTGTGAACATCACAGGTGTATCTCGAAATGGCTTTTAAAGTTTATTAAATTCTTCACTTTATGAAGTAATGAAGTGAGGTTTTATAACTGGCTACCGTAAAACTCATCCAAGTTAATGCTTAGAGGAAAATGCGTTTATTCTCTCTCCGCTTTCTACATTGTCTCGAGTATCTATTCAGATTTTTACGTGATATTCATGTAGGAGATAACAAACAGAAATATATAATTAAGTATGTGGAACTTTCTTTAACTTTACTGAAAAGAAAAACCTTGATTAATATAATGCTCGACCACCACGACAGATAGCTTAAAATATGACTACAACTATGTTCTGCTAGACGCTGTATTTTACATTATTTAAATATCTTACGTTGTTACACTTGAAAGTCACAGTTCTTTCCTGTATAAGGTAATGTCGGGTGAGAGAGAAAGTTGAAAATTAAGACGATACCAAAAAAATGGGGTGTTTTCGAATCTATTTACTCCACTATGAAGATATCTACGGATTTTATTTTTTGAGTAAATGTTAAATGAGCATTTTATTTAAATTCTCACTGAAGAAAAACGCGATTGCATAAAAAAAACTTTGTATAATTTAATTACGAAAATACCTTTAAATTATTAAATATTAAATATTTACTTATCTAATTGCGGAATTGCATTCAAAATGTGGTAATTATGTATTCGTAAATTCCCCTTGAAAATATTTCTGACCAAATAGCGTAGTTTATTTTAAAACAATTGTATGTGGTTTGATTGGAGCGCATTGTGATAGTAATTAACGCTGTCACTATCATTTACGTATTCCCGCTTTTACATATCACCTTAACTCAAACACCAATAAACTTGGCGTGAACTGTACCTCTGGACTTCATTAGTCTCACAAACCTGCTTCATGACATGAATTCATCTACGTAATAATAATAATAATACATCGACACTATTTACACACATTGATCTAGCCATAAACTAGGATTCCCTGTATCTTGGGTACTAGACAACGATACACATACTTATATAGATAAATACTATACTTAGATAGATAAACAACCATGACTAGGGTACAAACATCCGTGCTCCTCACACAAATATTTGCCCCCACCGGGACTCGAACCCGGGACCCTTGGCTTAGTAGGCAGGCTCACTGCCGACTCGGCCATTCGGCTTGTTTAAGTAGAACCACATAGCACCAACAAGAGTATATATGTGGCAGGCAAATTGTAAGATTCCACATTTTACAAACGGCGTCGTCCGTTTACAAACGCGCGCTGCTATGTATTATGCCGAAGGCAAATTGCAAATTGAAATTAAATAGCAAATTATCAGGGCAAAACGCTGCGGTAGCTTAGGTGAAGGGTAAAGGGGGTGAGCGAAGCGAAGCCCCCTTTACCCTTCGTGTTAGGTTGAACATGTAAGAACAACAATAAATGCTTAAAACATAAAGGAGTGTCAATTTGCCTTCGGCATATTACATAGCAGCGCGCGTTTGTAAACGGACGACGCCGTTTGTAAAATGCGGAATCAAACAAATTGCCTGCGACATATACACCAAAACAGGTAGCATCAAAAAGGTTATCTCTATTTCTCACCTGATTGGCGACAGGACAGTGACTCGAAAAAGAAAGAAAAAGCAGAAGCACCGAAGACACTCGTAAAATCTATTTAACTGTCTACAAACGTCAGTTACCTCGTCGTAACGAGACTGTGCCTTCAAATGTTATACCAATAAGACTCACTTCGAATTCACGACGCACGATAAGATGAGTCGTAAACGTGTGAGTTCTCTGTATTTTCGTCTTGTAATTGATTTTTAGTGATATAGTATAACTACTACTACTTAGCAAAGTTATAAGAAATGAAGCGAGGACAGACAATAATACCACCTTGCCCCGCGTTACATAAACGCCAAACAGGACCCTATTACGAAGCCTCCGCTGTCCGACCGTCCGTCCGTCCGTCTGTCACCAGGCTGTATCTCATTAACCGTGATAGTAAGACAGTTGAAATTTTCACATATGATGTATTTCTGTTGCCGCTATAACAACAAGTACTAAAAAACAGAATAAAATAAATATTTAAGGGGCTCCCATACAACAATTCTTTGAATACCACATACAAACTTATGAATGCACCTGGTTACTTACATGGAGTGTGAAAGTAGCCGCACCAATAACTTTGTAAACAACATTTTGCTATGTGAAATCCAAACCATTCACTCCACACCATCCCTACCATTGTACGGTGGTATGGAACCCTATAGTGCGCGAGTTCGACTCGCACTTGACCCTTTTTTTTCTCTGTTAGGGCTCCGTGGTCTAATGGGTTTCACGCTTGCTTCTCACACAGGAGATGCAGTTTCGAATCCTGACCATGTACCGATGAGATAATTTATTTATCTTGAATTCATCATCGGACGTTCTGTGTTTCGGATGGCACGATAAGCTGTAGGTCCCGGCTGCTATCGCTACGTGGTAGTGGTCCTAAAACCCCTTCAGCAACCCTCACTGAGCCAGCGTGGTGGAGTATGGCTTAATCTTACTCGTATCCGGGTAAAGGCCTGTGCCCTTCGGTGGAGACATTAATCGGCTACATTTATTTATTAGTTTATCGTATTATAAATTACCATCACGATTATGTAGGAAAATTCTGACCATCTTTTTATACTTCATGTTGATATTCGAAAATCCTTCTAGTTTAGCCAAATACCCCTGTTTTCAACACCTTATACACTTTACCGGACGTAAAGCTGAGACTGTCATTCAAGAGATCGTTGACCTCTAGCAAAATACCTATAATCTGACCCTCAGGCGGATTGGCTGATGAGGCTCTTATCCTATTTCATTCATAACAAGTAATATGATCTGAATTCTGGTGACCACCACTGGTGTTTGTGTTCTCATATTACGGCGGGAGCATAAAAGAGAAATGTTGATATTTCTGTATTGTAACACAATCTGTTGAAGGCACTGGAGTGCTTGTGACGCGTCGTAATGAGGTAGGCTTCATTCGTAATGTGGCTCTATTAATTCTTATTTACTGCGCACTAATTACCTATATCCTGTTGTATCAGGCGACTCGGGAGAAAGGTCAATAAAAGTAATATACTGGACATATATTATTTACTCTATGCACTGAACTCTTGTTCTGAAGTGGGTGGTAATGTTCTGAGAGAGATCAGTCAGATCGGGGCTCCAACGAAATTACTATTTCCTGCGTAGGTAGACAAGTAGGTAGGTAGCAAGGAAAGATAATGTCAACATTGAAAAACGTGGCAGACCTATCAACTTATGGACGATGGACAGACGATGAAGTTGGTTTTTGTTTTATTTTTTATAATTACTTTATTCACATTTATTGCTTCTGGCCCTACACTACGACCCTGCGCTGTGGAAAAAAGAACCTGCGACGACACAAATAACACAAAGACCCCACGCGCGTGAATAAAAAATTATGTCGATTTAGTTTTAGTATTATCACGTATTATAGCGTGTCTGATATCGTTTTCGTATAAATCAAGGATGAGGATTTTTTTTAATGGCAACATTTGATATATAAAAAACGAGATTTTTTAAAGAGAGGAAAAACTCATGTGTTAATTTTCAGTTCAAAGTGCATCAACTTTTAATGACACTGGTAAATGTGATTTAAGAAAATAGTAGTTAACATGTATAGTTCTAGTTTATAAAATATATTAGTTTTGATAACTTATTAGTAGAATAACGACGGCTTGCGCTGCGAGTTAATTTTGTGACCAAAATAGTAGTAGTTAACATGTATAGTTCTAGTTTATAAAATATATTAGTTTTGATAACTTATTAGTAGAACATCGACGGCTTGCGCTGCGAGTTAATTTTGTGACCAAAATAGTAGTAGTTAACATGTATAGTTGTAGTTTATAAAATATATTAGTTTTGATAACTTATTAGTAGAACATCGACGGCTTGCGCTGCGAGTTAATTTTGTGACCAAAATAGTAGTAGTTAACATGTATAGTTGTAGTTTATAAAATATATTAGTTTTGATAACTTATTAGTAGAACATCGACGGCTTGCGCTGCGAGTTAATTTTGTGACCAAAATAGTAGTAGTTAACACGTATAGTTCTAGTTTATAAAATATATTAGTTTTGATAACTTATTAGTAGAACATCGACGGCTTGCGCTGCGAGTTAATTTTGTGAGCTACCGCCCCTGCCTGCTCGTCACAACTGCCACCACAGGCGCACGAGTGAGTGCATGGTAAACCGTGTTGGCTGCAATTGCATCTGTTGCTGCACTTCATCTTGCAGCGATTCGTGGCAGTTTTAAATATCTTTCCAATAACAGCAGTTGCAGAAAATCTCTTTTAATTTTAAGCTCCGCAAGACGCTAATGGCGTGTCACAGATCAAAACAAGTGAATGGCAAAGAAATGCACTGGCGTCTGATTGGATGAGCCACGACGCTAAGATCGTGTTCACAATGCGAGATTTTTTTAGCTTGCTCGTGCGACTCGTACTGTTCACCACGTGCTTGAGTAAGTGCAATTGATAACTTTTTCCTGTGACTTTCTAATTGGTTATTTTTTGTATGACCCGGCTTGTTTATTGGATTTTAGTTTCAGTCCGGAAATTTTTAGGCCAGCTTTGTCAGACTTTTAAGTTTAAATATGTGTTTTTTTCCGTAGACATGTTTTATTTTTTTCATACTTTCAAGTGTAAGCCAAATAAAAACAAAAAAAACTTGAACCACTGAAGTTAGGTCACCTATAGTAAATGTAATTAAGTAGAACTAAGATTGACTAGTTACTAAAATTGTTTGTTTCTATAGATGTTTACGTATGTATTATAATTATAAGAGATCAGGAAAAAACTTCAAAATAAAGGTTAATATGAAATCGGGTATGTTTTATTTGTACAATACCCATAAGCATTTTTATTTAAGTAATACACCTCATCTAGTTACTCAAAACAGAAAAATGTTTAGTTGAAATTATGAAACGTAGGCACATCATGAATGCGCCTTTACTTCAAACCAATTTGGTTGACACCCACTAGCTATTTTTCGACCTTTTGTATGAAATCGTGTGACATATGGTATATACATAGTCAGGTCATAAGTTCTGTCACATGTGCAATATGAAATAATTTAGACATGTTTATTATTTATGTAAACATTTATACAGCAAAATGAACTTAATAAAACATAGATTCTTATGGTAATAAAGTTTATTCAAAATGACCCCCGCGATTTTGAATACAGGCCTTTATTCTGCGCGGCCAGTCGTCTATCGCAGCACGAACGAGGTCCATGTCAATATCGGCGGCTGCCTTAATCAAGGATGCCTTGAGTGACTCCAAATCAGGATGAGGCTTTGAGCAGGCCTTTTCCTCCAAGTGTTGCCATATCTTGTAATCTAACGGACTCGAATCTGGACTGGAGGAGGGCCAGTCTTCGTGCCGGATGATGTAGATTTCACGCGCCGCCAGCCAGTCTTGTGTGCTTTTCGCTCTATGAGCTGGCGCAGAATCTTGTTGGAATACCCAGTGCCTGTTATTAAACATGGTATGAGAAACAGTTTCCACAAGGTTCTTGAGGACTGTATTTTGATACACAACTGCATTCGTTTTTACGCCTTTCTCACATAAATGTACCTCAGTTAAGCCCCAATAAGAGACTCCCAACCAAACCATGAGCGAGGATGGAAAATGTCCTTGTTGGATACGCGGAATATGGTTGCTCGCTTCTTCACTGCTGTGTGCGTTCACCTTATCATTTTGTTTGTTGTAGCTCTCTTCCACTGTGAAAATTTTTTCATCCGAAAAAAGAATTTCCCGATGCTTTTTTCCCGCGTACCGCTTCAACAAAGCGCGGCATCTCTTCAGTCTCAGGTCCATTAAACGAGCGTCCAAACGATGTCCTGTTTTTCTTCGATATGCCCTAAGCCCTAAGTCTTCATTTAACACCCTTTTCACCGTGGTCCTGCTTAACCGCATCTGAAGGGCCAACAGTTTCTGCTTACGTATGGGATTTCTTTGAATTCGCGCCTTCACAGCTTTTATCACTGCTGGAGTCCTAACAGACCAAGGGCGACCACTTCTTGACCTGTCATCTACACTAGAGTCTTCATTGTATCGTTTTGTGGTACGATAAACGAATCTTTTGGTTATATTCAAATTTTTCAGTAAGTCGAAAATCTGAATTGGCGCGTAACCGCAACGATGCAACGCAATAACTGCGACACGGTCTTCTTTAAGTGTCCACTCCATATTTAAAAATGAGGAAAATTCTAAAAAGTACACATTTTTATTTTTATGAAAAATTCGAAATTCGAATTCAATAAATTTTTTTGTGGCCAGCGTTCTAAATTCAAAAGTTTTTATTGTGTGACAGAACTTATGACCTGACTGTGTATATATGGTATGAATAGATTCATAAACTTGACCGTAGCATACATATATATATATATATATATATATATATATATATATATATATATATATATATATATATATATCTATATATATATATATGCTACGTAGCATATATATATACACAGTCAGGTCATAAGTTCTGTCACACAATAAAAACTTTTGAATTTAGAACGCTGGCCACAAAAAAGTTTATTGAATTCGAATTTCGAATTTTTCATGAAAATAAAAATGTGTACTTTTTAGAATTTTCCTCATTTTTAAATATGGAGTGGACACTTAAAGAAGACCGTGTCGCAGTTATTGCGTTGCATCGTTGCGGTTACGCGCCAATTCAGATTTTCGACTTACTGAAAAAATTTAATATAACCAAAAGATTCGTTTATCGTACCATAAAACGATACAATGAAGACTCTAGTGTAGATGACAGGTCAAGAAGTGGTCGCCCTCGCTCTGTTAGGACTCCAGCAGTGATAAAAGCTGTGAAGGCGCGAATTCAAAGAAATCCCATACGTAAGCAGAAACTGTTGGCCCTTCAGATGGGGTTAAGCAGGACCACGGTGAAAAGGGTGTTAAATGAAGACTTAGGGCTTAGGGCATATCGAAGAAAACAGGACATCGTTTGGACGCTCGTTGAATGGACCTGAGACTGAAGAGATGCCGCGCTTTGTTGAAGCGGTACGCGGGAAAAAAGCATCGGGAAATTCTTTTTTCGGATGAAAAAATTTTCACCGTGGAAGAGAGCTACAACAAACAAAATGATAAGGTGTACGCACACAGCAGTGAAGAAGCGAGAAACCGTATTCCGCGTGTCCAACGAGGTCATTTTCCATCCTCGCTCATGGTTTGGTTGGGAGTCTCTTATTGGGGCTTAACTGAGGTACATTTTTGTGAGAAAGGCGTAAAAACGAATGCAGTTGTGTATCAAAATACAGTCCTCAAGAACCTTGTGGAACCTGTTTCTCATACCATGTTTAATAACAGGCACTGGGTATTCCAACAAGATTCTGCGCCAGCTCATAGAGCGAAAAGCACACAAGACTGGCTGGCGGCGCGTGAAATCGACTTCATCCGGCACGAAGACTGGCCCTCCTCCAGTCCAGATTTGAGTCCGTTAGATTACAAGATATGGCAACACTTGGAGGAAAAGGCCTGCTCAAAGCCTCATCCTGATTTGGAGTCACTCAAGGCATCCTTGATTAAGGCAGCCGCCGATATTGACATGGACCTCGTTCGTGCTGCGATAGACGACTGGCCGCGCAGAATAAAGGCCTGTATTCAAAATTGCGGGGGTCATTTAGAATAAACTTTATTACCATAAGAATCTATGTTTTATTAAGTTCATTATGCTATATAAATGTTTACATAAATAATAAACATGTCTAAATTATTTCATATTGCACATGTGACAGAACTTATGACCTGACTATGTATATATATTTGCTACGGTCAAGTTTATGATTCGGTCATTATGCATATTAACCGGCTATTACTCATGCTTACCAATATCGATGGTTAAAGTAATTAATACAACAAGATTTATCACATTAACTGGTTAGTACATATAAGCACCACACGTCCGTGGTAAATATGATTAATACTGATTTGCACAGCTTATATCAGGGCAAAATACTGCAGTAGCTTAAGTGAAGGGTAAAGGGGTTGAGCGAAGCGAAGCCCCCTCTATCCTTCGTGTTAGGTTGAACATGTAAGAACAACAAAAAATATTTAAAATATTAATTTAATTACACATAAAATCCGATATAATAAACATCCGGTGCAATACTGTGCATTATAGACAGACAATATATAATTTACTCTATCTATTTACACTAGTTTCATCGCTGGCCACAATTATAGTTTTTTTCCAAAATGGCGGCGATGGGCTAGCCCCATGACACGCTTAATGCAATTCCTATTGAATAACTGTCTAAACGTGGGTAGTATGAGCCTCTGCCAGCCACCCGGTGTGGGACTCCATGCCATAATGTTTAATGGCGTAACGAAAACGTACGTATTTCTGTAACACACCGACCACACCATAGAAACTCTTGTTAAAATATAATATGAAACCTCCTTTATGTTCAAGGCACAGCCCAAAGAGGTTTGGATGCGAGTTGCGTGTTGCGAACTTTTTGTCAGTGTAACTGGCCAGTTTTTTGTTGTATTTGAAAAACGCTAAACACTTTTTAGGATTTCGTACCCGAAGGGTGCCAAACGGGACCCTATTACTAAGCCTCCGCTGTCCGTCCGTCCGTCCGTCCGTCTGACACCAGGCTGTATCTCATGAACCGTGATAGTTAGACAGATGAAATTTTCACAGATGATGTATTTCTGTTGCCGTTATAACAACAAATACTAAAAAATAGAATAAAATTAAATATTTAAGGGGGCTCCCATACAAAAATTATTTCAGTATCAAATACATACTTGCACCTGGTTATGTACATGGAGTGTGAAAGTAGTCGCACCAATAAATTTGTAGCAACATTTTCTATGTAAAATCCTAACTATATTCACTCCACACCATCCCTACCATTGTACGGTGGTACGGAACCCTTCGTGCGCAAGTTCGATTAGTATTTTTTTTTGCTACAACTTTTTGCCTGAATCGAGAAGGTTTTTTGAGATTCTAATGCTATTTCGGTTCTGTTTCCTACATCACCTTGCAGAATTGATAGATCTTATTTCTGGTTTACTTTCTTTTTCCATAACTTGGGTGTTTGTTTATCAGTTTTTAAGTCAGTTAAAAAGCAGAAATACTTTCGAAGACTGGATTCCCGTGATGGACTAACTGTTTCCCTATACATGACATACACACATCTCTCTACAAGTGTGTAGGAACCGTTGGTGCCCGAGTCCGACTTGCACTTGACCGTTTATTTATAGTTATTATGTATATTTGACGACCTCTGTGGCGCAGCGGTTGTGGCTCTGCCTACCATGCGAGAGGTCCCGGGTTCGATCCCCGGAATAAAAAACCCCCAGGTCTTGGATGTTTATATGTGTGTGACGTCGCTGTTTCTGGTTCCCACGACACAGGGTATCCTAGTGTGGGGCTAGAAGCAATGTATGTGCCTGTATGTAAATGTTTATTTTTATATTTCAAGGTGACCCAATGCCAAGCCTCTTCGGTTTTACTACCGTGGTATTAATTAAGAAACAACTGAGTATATAAGTCAGGATCAAGTTGTTTACGCCAGCAATGCTCAGAAGTACTCTTGATGGCAGATAATAAAGGCGTTTATGGGTCGCTGCAGGAACAACCAGCGCAGCACACAGAGCTTGCAATTCTTTTGCACTCAACCATTTATACTATCATGTGTTATACTATATATATATATGCTATCATGTGTTATACTCGACATATGATACTAGTGGCCCTGTGAGCTGTAGACTTCGCTAACAGGGGGGCTGTGCACCAATTTATAGTTAGTTACGTATTTTAGAATCAATCAAAATCAAGTAGTAAATTAGCCGCACCAATAACTTTGTAAACTACATTTTGCGATTTAAAATACAGTCTTCTTGGATTTTTATAAAACAGGCGGCCAAGGTGTAGTATATTTTTAGAACCGGCTCATGAAGCCCTTTAATTTGATATGCCACACGATAAGTTTCAGAAAAAAAAACATACAAACAAAACATTAATGACGTTATAACTCCCCCCCCCCCCCCCCCCCCCAAAGGAGAAAATCAAGAAAAGCTCTCGACAAAAAAAAAAAAAACAATTAATACCTACTTTAAATCCCTTGCCCATAAACATATAATGACACGATAAAAAGCATTCTGGTAATAACACGTTGTCCAGCTGCCGAATCCGAAGCTCTGATATGGTAGTCGAAGCCAAAAAAGCCAGCCAAATACACAGTTCGACGAAACAGTGCGAAATAAATCTCAAAAACTCCTCTTGAATTTGCGTAAAGTCTCTGATAACTTAATTAATTACCATCAGAACGCTCAGAGAAGTAAGAGAAAAATTAAACCGGTTTCGAACAATGGATCCAACTAGCTAATTCCAAAGCTATTTGGGACACGAAATACCGAGTTAACAAGCCTTGAATGTCGATGGACGTTTTTTCTCGATTGCGAATTCGATTCTACGTTCTATCTAGAGATCCATTAGGCGAAATTTGATCCAGGCTGCTTTTGCCTGTTGGCTGTTACGCCATTGGTGGATTTATTAAGACTGAATTAACCATGTGTATAATCCACCGTAAGTGTGCGGGGCCATAGGCCGAGCCATCTGTAGCGACTGTAGGTGTGCACGGTCGTATGGCGAGCTACCTATACTTGTACTAATAAACGAGGAATACATTTTGAGTTCTCGAAAACGGCATTAAAGTTTACGATGAAATTTGCTGTATAGGCTTTTAGGGGCGAACATCGATCTAACTAGCTGCTGGGCTTTTTTTCGAGTGTTCATGGGATCGTTAATTTCATTTAATTACAATGAAAATACGACAGAAATTGCTAACACAAAAAGTCATTATCATTCCAAGTTGTCGTGAGACTGGTAATTTCTCTTTATTTCAATAATGATGAGGCAGAATTTGCAATGATAATCAAAACATTTTCATACTCATTCCCGCCACATCACGTGACACTATTTAGCGCTTCTGAGAAGCCTAACCAAAAAGTCGGAAGAGGAGGACTTCAACCTCTTTGCTTGCTAAAATTTTGTCACATGTTTAAAGCATAGCACAACACATTTATGATGGGTAGTATATATATATTTTTAATAACTTATTGTTTTAGAATTCTCAATACAACAATTTGTAAAGTTTACTTTAGAGTAGATTGAGACTATACTATATGTCTGTCTATCTAAAATCTTACTAGATTTAAGAATAGTAAGCCAGGAGCCGAGTCAAGCGTCATGACCCTACAAATGTTCAGGGAAAAGGCCTTAGGCCGAACCATGTTTGACAATCAGTCCCACATGTAACAAAATTGCGAGGCCGCAAATAGAGCCAATCCAAACGAAAGAAAATATACCACATCTAACCGAGTTGTGAGGCCATAGACCGGCCGGGCCATGTAATCAATAAAAGTACTTAATTTAAGATTTAGTAGATTTTAGTACATAATTTAGTTTAGTGCAGTTATAGTTTAGTTTTATTTTATAATATATAACACATGATTAACCTTTGATATTAAAAAAAAAATACAAATTTAAGATATAGTAGAAAAATAAGGGCTGGTGACAAATAACCTAACTTGATAAAATTACATCAAATCAAAGGAAAGTGCATTAGTAAGTTCACTCGGCCCCTGTTCGCATGATAACTACCTACTCTTGCTCAAACGGCTAGGGTTGTCGCTTAGCGCCGCGGGTTGCGGTGCGGATTTGTTGCGTCGTCGCTCGTCGCTCGCTGCACGGTAAAACAAGTACCTACTTACAGGTGATGCCCCGTATTCTGCCTCTGAGTGCCGCTTGGAGGGGGTATACTTCGCGTATTGTAAAAAGATCATGTCTGAAGTTAGGCAAACGGGAAAAAAGCGACTTTAACGCGACTGCATAATGCGAAACTCGCTCCCGGCGCGCTTCAGGCCTGATCTTTTTAGAATACGCGAACTGAAACATCCCGTTCTTTATTAAAAATCATTATAAAAAGTTATTATTTCTTTATTAAATATAATATATATAAATATAAATATAATAATATTTACTCATCTTGCATGAAAATAATAAATAATAATCTGCGCGCAAATCACACAAACAAGTTAACACGTGCCGCCCGGACGAATGACGTTGACTCGTCGCATGCATTGCATAGCCTCGTCTCGTACCACCCGAAACAACCCGAAACTTGGCAATGTGTGCGTGTGGTGGCGTGTGCTTATACGGAATGCAATGTAGCTGTGTGTGTGCGGCTGTTGTCGCTGATTTGTTTGAAGTGAACCTGGCGTGGTAAGTGCGAGGATGAAGGCCGAGCCAAGCCCAACGAAAGCACACCATTATGCATTATGATAAAAAATAACAATATTGTTGTACAAATGCTCTACCCCTACTCAGCAATCGACTAGATTATACAATATAATATATTATATTTCAGAATAGTACGACACCAAGAGCCGAGCGTCACGAATAACTTACTATATTCCTCAGTAAAATAAGAAAATACGTAATATGCAGAAAGATCACTGCGCAAATACACTTAAATAAATAGCTACTCTCGCTGCGCGACAATAAAGCGCAATCTAGCTCGCAACTGTGCTACGTACAACAGTCGCTAAGCACGGAATAGGTTGTCTCGCCCGTGCAGGCTAGATTGCGCCGCATCACTACTCCTGAGAGCTTCTTTTAATCTCACATCACAAGGTCGTCCTGTAAACTCCTGTCTCGCTTGATCACGGTAGGGTTACCTACGTGCGATTATTTGTGTTTGTGAATTTTAGTCCACCCTGTGTATGAGAGGTGTTATATTAGTACTCATTCAGGCTATTGGCAAATTCTAAGGCTAGGTAGGAACCTACCTTCTTACTTACGTAATTGTAATTTGTTTTTAGGTAAACAAAAAGGTATTCAATTAAAAAGGAATCGGATTTTATTTGTGAACAATTTCTTTAGACACCCTAAAATGTTAGGTACTTAAGTCATTGTTGTTGCAAATATCACAGAAATTTGCTTATGAGGAACGGTTAGCGCGCGAGGCGACTGCGAGCCAAGCGAGCGGCATCATAACTGAATTCCCGTAGGGCGGGTTGGCCGGTCGAACGTACCTAAACTAGCGAGTGAGACCACTCTGATAAAATGCGAGACCGCAGGCCGAGTAATGCGTGTTAACTGATAAAACTTGGCCATATGAAAAGCCGACCCAAACGTAAACATACCGTACAGATGTAGTGAATAATCCTTTCCTATCGGCAAAACTCGGAGCAACGATAACACCCGAATGGTGCCGATGTGTCTATGAATTACTGTACCTATTATTAAATTACGTGTAGGTATTAAATAAATCGCATACTTTATTTATCAATGTCAAATGTCAAAAGTAGTAAGACAAAAACGAACATTTCCGAGAAAATACGAAAGGAAAGGATTATTCACTACATCTGTATCTGACAGTGGTGCGAGGCCACATGCAGGCCGAGCTATATAATAAAAATAACTACATCTAAAAATAGTACAACATCAAGGGCCAAACCAAGGCAGATCAACCCAACCAACCCAACCAACCCAACCTACCCAACCAACCCAACTGCGAGCCATGGGCAAGAAAATCCTCTAAAAACTAAGTTTAGACGCTATTAACTAATTCCTACATAACCGACTGTTTACTCAAGAAGTTTTAGTGATAAAAATATAGTAGATTATTAACCAAGGGGATAAAGCAGTGTCTTCTGTCGCGGGTGACGATTTGAATCGCAAGCGTAACGAAGTACTTGAGGTTTACTCCCGAGCGTAACGAGGGTGTTAAAAACTTAAATCACGAGCGAAGCGAAGGATTTAAGACGAGTCCTGAGTGTAGCGAGGGATTTAAGTTCACCCAAGACTAAGACACCTTTATCACCGAGGAAAATACTCTACATTTCGTACCATTTGCGAAAAAAATAACACAATAATAATATGAGATAAGCCTTTATTAAAAATTATGACAATTAAAAGTAAAAGTTAACATTCGAAACATTGGTCCAATTATCGATAGAGAGAGTTACATTTTTGTTTGGTACATTTATTGTTTATGAGTTGATTTGAGTATTTCTCTGTTCTTGCGTCTGAGGAACTTGCGTTTCATTGTAGATAGTATACGGCGGAGATAGTGGTGGTGGTGCATCGTGAGTTACGGACGAAGATAAGATGCCGGAGGTTGATGGTTGTGGCTCTGATGGAATAAGTTTTATATTTTTGTTAATTTGACTGCTTAATATGATATGAATAAAGATATTTGCATCTCGTGCCTTTGAGTCCCTCGCTACGCTCTAGATTCTAATTTTGAATCACTCACTACGCTCGTGATTCAATTATAGAATCTTTCGCTTGCTCGGGACTCAACATCAACACTCGCAGCAAAAATCTACTTTGCTCTCTTGCTGAACAAATAACTATTTACTATATCAATCCGTATTTGTTTTGAATGACTGAAGAAGTCGTGTATAAAAGTAAACGTTGCCATGCGGGGTGGCATAGGCATACACAATTGTAACCAAGTTGAGACAGTTATTGGTATTCAACAAAAATAAAGTCAAAGTCAAAGTACTTTGTTACTGTAGATATTAACATATATTTAGCAAACGTCATTTTTTGCCTCTTCTCTACATTGGACCGCTGTAGGAGAAGAAGGGCGGAAAACTCCCACAGATTGATTTCTAGATCTCTTTAAACATTAGTTGTTCTTAACTAATACAAATATGAAAAATGTAATTATTAATACAATAACAATGTCCATTACAAGTAACTAGCCGCACAGGTATTACGTATTTAGATGCTCATATTGTTTCCAACAAACCCCGAATTAAGAGTCCATCGCAAGACTCGCTCCGCCAGACAGACAAACCTACTCGTTCCCAGCCCAACAGCTACAAAGAACAATTGATAAATCCCTGCAGAGTATCGGTCGAAATCCCCGTTGTGATAAACCACCCGGTTAAACTATCGCCAGTTTACGTCTGGCGCTCAAGCTATTGGCAAAAGGCGGGAGAACTTGGTTAGAAGGGAGGACGGAAGGTGGACCAAGGCAGCCACAGAGTGGCGCCCGCGAACAGGACAGATAACAGCGGGCAGACCACCGGCCCGATTTTTAGTATATTTATATATTAATACAGATTAATTCACTACATTACAGACTATGTCCAATTCGTTGTACACATACAAATAACATATATACCCTCAAATTTAAACCAGATTTAAAAATAACAAATTATAATTGTCAATAAATGTCAACAATAATAATAATAATTCAATAATAAAAATGTCAATACCATCATTTGGAATTTAAAATAATCAGTTCATTATACAAATATACAAATAACATATATACCCTTCCATTTAAACCAGATTGAAACATAACAAATTATAGTATCGTACACAATAAATGTCAACAATAATAATAATAATATGTCAATACAGTCATTTGAAATTAAAAATAATCAGTTTATTATACTTTAATTATATTCCAAATTCCAAATTCCAAATTCCAAATGTCTTTATTACTGTAGATATTTACATATACTTAGCAATCGTCATTTTTTGCCACTTCTCTACATTGGGCCACTGTGGGAGAAGGAGGGCGTAGAAACACCCACAGATTGATTTTAAGATTGCTTATGCTTAACTAATAGAAAATATAATATTTAGTCATTATCATAATTAATAAGCAGGAATAAATAATTACAAAATTATTAACAGCAAGGTCTGTGTTGAGCCAGATTAACCCCATACAGACCCATCATTTAAGTAATCTTGAACATTGTAATATCCCTTTTTCGACAAAGTCGCTTTAACATGGATTTTAAATTGCTCAAATGGCAATTTCAAGATCTCCAGAGGTATCTTGTTGTAGTAGAGAATGAAAGAATTGCTCTTGAAGAAAGAATGACCCTTGAAAGAATTGCTAACCTTCGCGAGTCTAAACCGGGGCGCAAGTAGTCTGTGATTATTTCTTAGGTTAACATTACAGCTATCGCTAAGTTTGGGAAATTTTGTAAGGTTCTTGCGTACATACATTATATTTTCGAAAATAAATTGACTAGCTACAGTTAGTATGTCAATTTCTTTAAAAAGCTGTCTTAAGGAGTCTGAGCGTTTTAAATTATAAATTGCTCGAATAGCTCTTTTCTGTTAAATAAAAATAGTTTGAATATCCGCTGCTTTGCCCCACAACAAGATACCATAGGACATGACACTATGAAAGTAACTAAAATATACTAGCCTAGATGTAGCCACATCCGTGTTTTGTCTGATGTTTCTAACAGCGTAAGCCGCAGAACTTAATTTACCAGCCAATTTTTCTATGTGGGGTCCCCACTGCAATTTGTTATCAATGGTTATTCCAAGAAAATTCGTATCATTTACTAATTCTAACGTATTGCTGTCCAACACTAAACTGGTCCCATATGTTCCCGATGGTCAGATGACATTGTTAAGGTGGCTGGAAAGCAGTGGACGAGACTGGTGGGTGACCGCAGCGAATGGCGTGCTTCGGGAGAGGCCTGTGCCCAGCAGTGGGATGACAAGGGCTGATGATGATGATGATGATGATAATGATTCAAGTCGTTTTACAAAAAACATGGGGTTTTCTGATTAGAAATTCCCTGGTTTTTAGTTAAAAATCTAAGTTTTCAAATTAATTGCTAGTTAGCGTTGGACTCTTTGCGCTGCTATGTTACTGTAATTTACATGTAATTTATAGTTTTCTCAATTTATGGTATAAAAGTCAAAGTTCCTAGTTCATAAAATTACTACCAACATATAACATAATGCGGTTACGGAGTTTTATGTCATTGCCTATAGAAATGATGATAAAGCAAAGACATGGCATTCTGTTGACGCATTTATTTCGAATCTTGTCAGAAAACACGTACGTTATAGTAGACTTTATATTTCTAAACTGGTGTTTTAACACACAGAGAATTGGACCGTAAACTCTGAAGGAGCTTACTTAGCCACCAGCCACGGCTCTCGCGATCTAGGTATCTCCTGCCGCCTCCATCACAGTGGCTTTATTGAAAAGCTGAAGGAAAATACAACGACGATCAAGATAAAAATATCCCCTTAACAAAATAATGTCCCGGCGAGGGAAGCACTACCAGTATGCCGCCTATTGTCTTCCGTAAGTCTACGTTGATTTCCACACTTTCAGCTGTAGCTAATATTACTGTCATATTTGAAAAATCTAATTTTTATTGGCAGAGAAAAAAAAATACAAGTTGTAGATAACTTACTTTCTATGGCTAACAGTATTGATTTTCCAGACAAATAACGATTTCTAAAGATAAAGCAAAATGAAGACACTTACTTATAATATTGTTTGGTTCTCGTATGAGAATGTGTGAGTGTAAGTATTTACACTATATACACATTTACATCAGCGGTTAGTAAAGCCTAATAGCAACACTACCCTTAGAGAAACAAGGAACCCTTATAGTCAAGTCTGTCTGTTTGTCCGTCCGTCCGTTTGTCACAGCAACTTTATGCAGAAACTATTAAGACTATACAGTTGAAACTTGGTATGTAGATGTATTCTGTAAACCGCTTTACGATTTTTACACAAAAATTGAAAAATTAAAATAATTAAAGGGGGCTCTCCTTAAATGGAACTGAAACCAATTTTTTTTTCATCAAACCTATGGGAGTGTGGGCTATTAATAGATAGGTCTTTAAAAATGACTGAAATTGAGGTTCCACAAACCATTTTTTCTCAAAGTAAATCGTTAAAGAGACAGACCCTTCCAAAGTGGAAAATTGTGTGTGTTTTTTTGTTTTCCCAACAAGCCGGGAATGGCAATTCGAATGAATTATAGTAAATCAACTCTACATTTCACGATGTTAATTCTCAGTATTTTCATGCAACTGGTAAATAGAAGGAATGCGCTTTGACAGTTTTGACTGTTCAGGCATTCCGCATCATCCCTATTGACAGTTAGGGAGATGCTATGTTGAAATTTTAATAACAGGTCTTTTACAAAAACGGTATGAGATTATGTGTTTGTCTATGATTAGTATTCCTTATCACATGCACCTTAAATCAAATGCTTAAATTGTAAACCAACAGTACCACAGACCAAAAAAAACTCACACACAGAATGCAGATACTACACTCAAGTGAAGCAACGCTTAAATTACATATTGGCCTTGTCATGTTCCAAAGTCTGTAATTTTTTTATTTCGCCAGATGAGCATTCGAGCCATAGCTAAATTAATTATCTGCCATATTGAAATATATATGCTTAAAATCACTCATTAGTCACCCACCAACTCAAGATTCAAAATTCAAAGTTCTGCCGAAATTTACAAATATGCTTAGTACACGTCATTGTACTTTGTACCTCGTGGACCACTTTACATAAAAAGAAAATATAAATGTTATGCTTTAACTCACTCATTAGTCATTCATTACATTACACATCAAGATTCAAGCTTCAAAGTTCTTTATTACTGTCGATATTTACAAATATGCTTAGAACACGTAATTTTTTACCTCTTGGACCACTTTACATAATAATAAAATATCAATGTTATGCTTTAACTCACTCATTAGTCATTCATTACATTACACATCAAGATTCAAGATTCAAAGTTCTTTTTTACTGTCGATATTTACAAATATGCTTAGAACACGTAATTTTTTACCCCTTGGACCACTTTACATAATAATAAAATATCAATGTTATGCTTTAACTCACTCATTAGTCATTCATTACATTACACATCAAGATTCAACATTCAAAGTTCTTTTTTACTGTCGATATTTACAAATATGCTTAGTGATAAATTCCACGCCTCAACCGAACGGGCGTGGAATCTTGTTAGGGTTGGTTTTCACCAGGAGTATCACAAGTGGTACTGACCTTTGACGCCGTGGACCGGAATTCGAAAGCTCAATTCGAGACAGGAACACGGGATAAGGAGCACAAGGGGTGGGGGAGAGGAGTCGAATCTTACTCTCGTCGTAGCCCGATGCTGTCGCCGTCGCTGCCGAACGCGACGAATTGGGGACCGAACCACTTCAAGCTTCACAACACGAAGCACTCACTCCGCTGACATGAATCTACTTATTTCCCGACGATTGTTCCGTGCTTATTATAATTAACATTCCGACCAGGCCCGACACCTGTGTTAGACAATTATTACTACTAAAATACAGCCAAGGCCCGAACGCCATGTTCCGACATTTTTTCCCCGTCAAAAAAAGTAACCTCTAACTCGTCATCTCGTTTCTATACAAGTGACAGCTGCTAGTTCCGTTTCCGATCACTCGCGGTCCGAGTCGCGCAACAAAAGGAGGTGCGTTCCGAAGCATAAATATTAAACAGTCACCCGCCCGGACAGGCCCGAACCTGTCCCTAATCAATAGGAAGGCGAGAAAGTGTTGCGACCGCTCTCTTGAGGACCGAGTCCCCCACCTTGACTTCTAATGATCGAGGCGTGCCATCCTGACCCGTGTACAATTTGACGATCCGTCCTCGTCTCCATCTCAATGATGGCAGGTTCGCATCCTTAATCAGCACCAAATCACCGACTTGAGGGGGGCTCGTCCGGTCAGTCCACTTAAGGCGCTGCTGCAAGATGTGCAAGTACTCAAGGGACCACCGTTTCCAAAAATCTTGAGCCATCTGCTGCAACATCTGCCACCTAGTTAACCGACTTAACTTAACATCACCGAATGGGTATTCTGGCAGAGCGTTAAGGGGCTGACCTATCAGGAAGTGACCCGGCGTCAACGCTTCCAAATCATTTGGATCCGAACTGAGCGGGCACAACGGACGCGAGTTCAGTGTCATTTCAATTTTACAGAACAGCGTCGCAAGCTCTTCAAAGCGTAGAGAGGTCTCGCCGATGATCCTCGTCAGGTGCGACTTAGCCGATTTAACCGCAGCCTCAAAAATTCCTCCCCAATGAGGACATCCCGGCGGACTGAAAACCCATTCAATCCCTAGTCGGGAGCAAGCCGTACCGATGGCGTCCTGGTTACCATTCAGGAATTGAGTGACCTCCTGCAGATATCGCCTGGCTCCGACAAAATTTGTGCCGTTGTCCGAACGGATTAATGTCGGGAGGCCCCTTCGTGAGACGAACCGATCTAGACATGCGATAAATGCCTCTGTAGTGAGGTCACTGACCACCTCCAAGTGGCCAAGCACACGAAGACGCACAGGTATGCCTTCACTAATCTGGCGTTCCGTAGCTGTGAAGACTTGACCATGAATGGTCCCGCGAAATCCGTTCCGACACCCGCAAAGGGCCGGATTTCGTTAACCCTATCCGAGGGCAAATCGCCCATCTGGGGCTGCATCGTAGCCGCCTTGGCCCGATAACAAGGCAGGCACCGAAATACGACGCTACGCACTAAGCGTCTTCCCGATAGAATCCAGAACTCGCGCTGGAGAAACGCCATCAAGGCGTGGCATCCGACATGCCCATTCCGAATGTGTCGATCCTGTATCAAAAGTTCTACCAACTTCCCCTTCCTAGAGAGTAACAACGGGTGGCGAGCCGCATAAGGCAGGTTGGCAAACCGCAGCCGACCCCCTACCCTCAGCAATCCTTGAGGGTCAATAAACGGGTTGAGCCGAGCCACAGCTCCCTTCAGTTGGACGCGTCCGCGTCTCAGAATGTCCGGTTCGGACTTAAAGTGCACCGTCTGCACGTTCCGTACCAATGCGAACAACGCATGGTTCCGTTCCCGTGGTGTCAGGACCGGTGTCCGCACTCGTTGCGCCTCAGAATTGCGACAATTCCGCGCAAATCGGAAGATCCAGGCGGTCACATTGACCAGCTTGTCGAGCGAACTGTACCGTTCCAGCTGGCTGAACTCCTCTTCCGGCTCTGGTTGCGTCGTACAGACACCGACTGTCAAGGCGTCATTCGCCGAGGTAACGCGTGGACTCATTGGCCAATCCGATTCGGCTTGAGTCAACCATTTTGGACCCCACCACAAGGGATGTCCAACCAACTCCGGAGCGTGACACCCACGAGACGCACAGTCTGCTGGGTTCATTTCCCCTGGAACATGTCTCCAGATTAAGGGAACCTCCGAATTCAAAATCTGCGAAACCCGATTCGCCACAAAAATCTCCAGCTTGTGAACTGAAGCCTTCAGCCAGCATAACACGATCTGGCTGTCCATCCAAGCGTAGACCATATCTTCTAACGCTATTGACCCACGAAGTACCGTCATCGTGTGGTTGAGTAGACGAGTCAGGAGAGCCGCTCCTGAAAGCTCTAATTTGGGAATGGTCAGGCGAGTGCGCAACGGCGCAACCTTGCTCTTGGCCATGACCAACCGCACATCAACCTCCCCCGAGGATTCGACCGTACGCAGATACACCGCAGCTTCGTAGCCCTTCTCCGAGGCATCGCAAAACCCATGCAGGGTGGCGGTGTATCGTTTGGTGGGGATCAACCTCCGTGGCAGTGAAATCCGATTGATGCCAGGGAGGGTCGAAAAGAACGAGTCCCACTCTGAGCTCAATGACCCGCCGATCGGGTCGTCCCATTTCAGCTCAGCAGACCACAATTGCTGCATAAAACACTTGAGCTGAAATGTTACCGGGGTGAACCACCCGTTTGGATCAAATGTCCTAGCCACCGTTGAAAGGACGTTCCGTTTCGTCCAGACCTTCGGGGAGTCCAACTCGACCCGATACGAAAACATGTCTGACACCGGCTGGTACTGGACGCCTAATACCGACAACATATTTGGATTTTCCAAATTTTCAAAAATGTGGGGATCCTGCTGGTAGTCATCCGGAAGACCAGACAGTAACTCTGGAGAGTTCAACATCCATTTCCGGAGCTCGTAACCTCCACCCCGTAAGAGCTCAACTAGTTCGTCCCAACGAGCGAGCGCCTCCTCTACGGAATCTGCGCCGGTACAGATATCGTCCACGTAGAGATCCTGCTCCAGGATTGCTGCTCCTCTAGGGAAATTTAACCGTTCTCGATCCGCTAACTCCCGCAGAGTGCGAATCACCAAATAAGGACTAGACCGTAGCCCGTACGTATTTTCCATATGCCTGTAATTTGACAGAACTACAGAACAAATCTGTGCATAGAATGAATATTCATTTATTTAATTTAACATGTCATCACAGCGATGCTATTTTATATCTCGACATGAATAATTTTATTCATAACTTTACTCTGACACGGAATACATTGTACCTGTCTAATAAATATAGAAAATTAGTAGCTACATTGTTAGCTTATAATATATGCGACGCAGCTATAGTTGGTTTAACTAAGTTCAACTTGACATCAGCTTATTTTAAGAGTAATATGACATGCACCCCTATTGGGAATTCACCTGTTAATTATACTTTGCATGCAACATTGGAATCTGTTCCAAGTAATTTAAATTAGTTCATAAGACAATAGAGGAAATCTCTAGCATACAAGAGCCACTAAATATGTCAAAATGTAAGACCCAGTTAAAGATTGCCCATCAAAACATCTAGGGGCTACCTGGCAAAGAACTTGTATTAGAATTATTTCTAAAAAAATCTGACATTGATATTATTTGTGTTACTGAACACTGGTTGAAGGAAAATATGATGTCTTTTAACATAAATAATAACAAAATTGTCAGTTGTTACAATAGAAAGACTGCTGATAGAGGTGGTTCTTTAATCTTAGTGAAAAATAATATTAAGGTAAAACAACGGAAAGATATTCTTGCACTTACTGTTGAAAGACAAATAGAGGTATCCAGTGTTGAGTTAGATAGCCATATTATTGTTTGTGTCTACAGGCCACCGAGGGATAAAAAGGCCATGGCAATTTCGAAATATTTGAGAAAATTATGGAGGAAGCCCTCATTAAACTTTGTAATAATAGAAAAAAAGTTAATTATTTGTGGCGATCTTAATGTAGATCTGCTTGTAGATACAACACTGAAGCGACGATTAATAACTCTGTTCAAATCATTTAATTTATGTCATGTATTTCTAGAGCCGACTAGAATTACACTTACCAGCCAAACTTGCTTAGATAACGTTTTTTGTGACTGTGCGTTCACAAGTAAAAGTGTAATTAACTGCTTACCCTCCGATCACAGTGGTCAAACAGTTTCATTCCCAATTACTATTAAGGATAAGACTGGTCCATCATTTTATAGGCCTATTACATCCCACAGACTAGAGACATATACGAAAAACTTAGATATAAATTTGCCAGTACCGGATTTTAATGAACAGAACCCAAACAAAATCTACTCAGACTTCAACATTATTCAGACAGAATTCAATAAAGTTTTCAAATTAAAGAAAGTCAGTGACTACAACGGTAAATCTAAATTTAATGACTGGGCAACGTTTGGAATTCGTAAAAGTAGAGTTATCTTGTATGACCTTTATGATCAAAAAACCTATAACATTGATCGAAAATTTCATGACTATGTTAAAAAATATTCCAAAACTTTCAAGTTGGTTTGTAGAACTGCAAAAACTTTACACATTAATAGAAAAATTCAAAATTCAAATAATAGAATGAAAACAGTTTGGCAAATAATAAACCGCGAAACTGGCAAAGTTATACCAAGGGAAAGTGATTTCTGCCTAAAGATAGGTGATGATGTTGTTAAATCCAACGCTGATGTTGCTCGAGCTTTTGAAACATTCTTCACCAATGTACCCGTACTCACAACGGACCGTCTAAATTCATCTCCATTTGAAGCAGAGACTTTATTAAAAAATAACACTAGCGTCAGTAATGTATATTTAAAATTTCATCATGTATATCCCCAGGACATTGTCAAAACGTTTAAATTACTTAACTTAAAAAATACGGAAGACCTGTGGGGTATATCAGTCAAAGTCATTGGTTCAGAATTCTAGTTATAGCCCCACACTTAGCTTATATATTCAATAAATGTGTTGACGATGGGGCTTTTCCAGACCTCATGAAACACAGTAAACTTATACCGCTGTTCAAATCGGGAGATAAGGGCGATCCTTCAAATTTCAGACCAATATCTGTTCTTCCAACACTAAGTAAAATATTTGAAAAGATTATACTCAATCAAATGTTCTCACACTTCAACCGTACAAAACAACTCCACGCTAAACAATATGGTTTCACTAGGGGTAAATCGACTACGGATGCAGGTATTACCCTTGTATCTCATATTTATTCTGCATGGGAGGCCGCACAGGATGCTATCGGAATTTTTTGCGACCTGTCGAAGGCGTTTGATTGTGTTGATCATAATACGCTATTAATTAAATTAAATCATTACGGAGTTAGAAATAAAGCGTTGGATCTACTAAGATCATACCTAAGCAATAGAATTCAAAAGGCAGAAGTTAACGGCGTAAAATCTGATGGATCGGGTGTTAAAATTGGCGTTCCACAAGGTTCCATATTAGGCCCTTTCTTATTCCTGGTATATATTAATGATCTGCCTTTCATGGTGGAGAAATTAACTGACATAGTGTTGTTTGCTGATGATACTTCAATGGTCTTCAAAATTGAAAGACAAAAAAGAGATTTTGATGATATTAATGGTGTATTGTCTTTAACCTTGAATTGGTTCACAGTTAATAATTTATTGTTAAACGCTGGTAAAACCAAGTGTATCAAATTCTCACTTCCAAATGTCAGGCAAGTTGAGACCAGTTTGGTGTTAGACAACAGCACGTTAGAATTGGTAAATGATACGAAGTTTCTTGGAATAACCATTGATAGCAAATTGCAGTGGGGACCCCACATAGATAAATTGGCTGGTAAATTAAATTCTGCGGCTTACGCTGTTAGGAACATCAGACAAAGCACGGATGTGGCTACATCTAGGCTAGTATATTTAAGTTACTTTCATAGTGTGATGTCCTATGGTATCTTGTTGTGGGGGAAAGCAGCGGATATTCAAACTATTTTTATTTTACAGAAAAGAGCTATTCGAGCAATTTATAATTTAAAACGAACAGACTCCTTAAGAGAGCTTTTTAAAGAAATTGACATACTAACAGTAGCTAGTCAATTTATTTTCGAAAATATAATGTATGTACGCAAGAACCTTACAACATTTTCCAAACTTAGCGACAGCTGTAATGTTAACCTAAGAAATAATCACAGACTATGTGCGCCCCGTTTTAGACTCGCCAAGGTTAGCAATTCTTGCAAGGGTCAGTGCATTCTCTACTACAATAAGATACCTCTGGAGATTTTGAAATTGCCATTTGAGCAATTTAAAAAGCATGTTAAAGCGACTTTGTCGCAAAAGGGATATTACAATGTTAAAGATTACTTAAATGACAGGACTGTATGGGGTTAATCTGGCTCAACACAGAAATTGCTGTTAATAATTTTGTAATTATTTATTCCTGCTTATTAATCATAACAATAAAATTTTTCATATTTGTATTAGTTAAGCACAACCTATTTTTAAAAGAGATCTAAAAATAAATCTGTGGGAGTTTCTACGCCCTTCTTCTCCCACAGTGGTCCAATGTAGAGAAGAGGCAAAAAATGACGTTTGCTAAGTATATGTAAATGCAAACACTGGTTCAGGCCCATGCCGCTAGATGTTGATGCCGATCCATCGAACACTACCCGTATTTTGCCCTCCGGGGTCCTCAAGACCGCGTGATGAGGCAGGAAGCAGTGGTCTTCACGCTTCCAGTCGATACCCGAAACCGACATGTGGCCGAGCGACTCGTATTCCCGCATGAAGTCGACGTACTTCTGCCGGAAAATCCCGTCACGCTTCATGCGTCGTTCCATCCACAGCAGCCGCGTCTCGGCTGCATGGTGTGAACTGCCCAGCGGTGGGCGATCACTCCGGAATGGAAGACGTGTGAGAAATCGACCCGACCGAAGGCGACCAGTATTGTTCCGATAAAACTGTTCACACTCTTCTTCAACCGGGTCCAACCGGCGGACCGTAGGTGGTTCCTCCACCTCCCAAAACTTCTGTATCACCTCCGAGAGTACAGAACCGAATAAGGGACTACGAGTCGCTAGGCGTGGGGCAGCCGGCATGACCGGACCCATTACCGCATGGCCCAGTCTGGTGTTGACCGAAACCAGACCAGTCGCCTGCAACACGTGGACACCTGGCACTAACAGGTATCCCAAGGCATCGACACCCAATAAAATGTCTACTGGGCCCGGAATATCGAACTCCGGGTCAGCCAGTGACAACCCAGCGACCAACTGTCGCACCGAGGGCGACAACCGTATGTGAGGGTGTGAGCCCATCACATTAGGCATGACTAATGCCGTGACCGTCAGATTCACCGATGAATCCACCCGTGACGAGAGAGTAATCCGACATACTCCCTTAACGGAACCGACTTCCGTGTTCCCAATTCCCCGAATGGAATGTGGATACTCCCTTACCGAAATGCCCAACCGTCTTACCAGGTTGCACGAGACTAAGCACCCCTGGGCCCCCGAGTCCAATAGTGCTCGTGCCACACAAGATTTGCCGTCAGAACTCTACGCTATCACAGAGGCGGTGGGGAGCATGACCGTCTGTGGAGTGGTGGCACCCTGTAAGTGGGCGGCGTGTCCCTAGCGGGAACCTCCGCGGGATCCGAACCCGCTGAGACCTCCATCGGCCGTGGAGTAACTCGGCTGCTGATATGCCGGTGGCATATCAGACCGTATGTACATCAAGGGGTCCCAACCCGCATAATAGGCCCCTCGCTGTCCCGGTATCCGACCATACCGGATGGTGTACGGTGTGCCCGGTGGCCACCATGGATGGATGGGGGAGAGCGGATCCAACCTGGGGCGCTCTAGGAATGGGGGCGACATCGAAGTCCTCGCTGACCGTGGACAGCGGCAACCGAACCCCGGCTATCCCGCATGTTACCCCCCGCGCTGCCCCCTTCCCCTCGGGGGGGGGGGGGGTCCCGTCCGCGGGTACCCCAGTCACCCCGTTGGTGACTCCCGTTGCCCGGAGGGGGACTGGGTCCGGCCCTGGTTGGGCCCTGTGGCCGACCAACCTGAGTCCGGCCCTGGTGACCGTCCGAAGGGCCAGACCGATTCAGGCACAACACGATGTGGTGCTTGCCACCACAGCAGTCACAGGGGAACGCGCGCGAGCACTCGCTCAGCGGGTGCGGCCCCAAACAACCGAAACACAATCGGTGGCGGAAGACTAACTTCCTGCGGGCAGCTACCCCGAGCGCCTTAAAGTTGGCGCAACTGGTCACTTAATGACCGGCACTGTCGCAGTGCACACAGCCGTCACCCGACGGCGCGGCAATTAAAAACGCCAAATTGTTTCGACCGCCCACCCCCCCGTGGGGGCGGGGGGCGCGGCCCCTCCCGCATCCGCGCGGGTTGGCGCTGCACACTGGCCTCCGTATCCAGTGTGTCACATCGCCTGCATTCACCCTCCAAAAAATCTGTTAATTGGACGAGCGTGGGCAGTTCCGTGCTACTGCCCCCATGCAGCTGTTCAAACCGACTTTGAACAGCTGCAGGCAACCGTGTCAAAACCATATATAGAACAATATATGACCATTGGTCTACCGGAAGACCAAGGTTCTGAAGGGCCTTAGTGGCCACCAGCACAGGGTTGAGCACCTGTACTCGGATGTCAACATCCCGGGTTACTCTTGGGATGCTAAACAGTTTCCCCAGCTGCGCATCAACCAACCGCCGTTTGTGTTGGTAGCGGTCAAACAATATGGACCTGGCTATCTCATAATTGCCCGCCGTGACCGTTAGGTGACCGTCCAACTCCTTCGGTTCACCCAGCAGAGCCATCAATAGTTGGGCCAACTTGTAGGCGTTGTCCAGGTCGTCCCGACCGTGGACCAAACTATCAAATAAATTAATGAATGCCGGCCACTCATCAATTGCCCCACTGAAGGCCGGAATCTCCAGGTGTGGCAGCCGTCCAACAACACCCTTCGGGGGTGGGTCTCCGTTACCCTCCCCACGGTCACTCCTTCGCGACCGCTTAACTTTCTCCGCGCGACGCTCGATGTCGCCCAAGCATTCCATCGCTTGGTCAGCATCCGCCCAGAGCTGTTTCACTGCAGCCACCGAGGCTTCATCCGTAAGCCCGAGAGCTTCAGCCTCCGCAGCCAGCCGACACACCTTCCCGACGCGTGTCATTGCGTCCTCCACACGCTTGAGCAGGACATCGTCCATGTCAGGTCGCTCCACATACTTATGAGTATGGGCGAGCCATCTCATTTCCTCCCGGACACCATGTCGCAGTACCGACAAGGGCGAAGGTGCCATGTTGACCGATTTAATAGATTCTGGTCTTATACTTCACTACCGAACTAAGAATAGCCAGAGACCAGCACTTGCCCGTCAGCGCTGGGCACAGAAATTAAAACTAAGTTGTCAAAACTAAGGCAACCACTAAAAACAATTAAATCCTAAAAAATATTTAATATGGTCGCCCTGTGGACATACACCTTATAACTATACACTCTAAATCAATAAGAGAATGCCACCATAAGGCACAATAAAAAATAACACATAAAAATTTATTATAAGAAAAAAGGCTATTTTTAATATAATGAAGGTAGCTGTGAACCTTCTAGAAGTGGCCCCTCCGATATGACCCACATTTCCACTGAGGTCAGCAAAATCAGCTTAATACCCCTTAAATAGCCCGAACCTGCTCTGTAATCCGAAATAACACTGCAATGCTATGGAACCCGACTGCAATACTATAGTCCGACCGAATGACTGTTTCTTATGCACACCGAGTAGTTTCCGACTACAAATTTATAATAATTGTTAACTAAATCGTCAATTATACGTTCACTAACCGAAAATGAACCTAAATTGTGGTATTCCGACCACACGACTCACTCACAAAATGGTTGCCGACCAATCTGAGGTATCCACCCTCTCCCAGCTACAATGTGGTAAAAAAACAACCCTACAACCGTCCGTGAATCGATTTCCCACTAGGAAACCGCGCCTGCTACCAAAATGATTAAATTCTACGCCTCAACCGAACGGGCGTGGAATCTTGGTAGGGTTGGTTTTCACCAGGAGTATCACAAGTGGTACTGACCTTTGACGCCGTGGACCGGAATTCGAAAGCTCAATTCGAGGCAGGAACACGGGATAAGGAGCACAAGGTGTGGGGGAGAGGAGTCGAATCTTACTCTCGGCGTAGCCCGATGCTGTCGCCGTCGCTGCCGAACGCGACGAATTGGGGACCGAACCACTTCAAGCTTCACAACACGAAGCACTCACTCCGCTGACGTGAATCTACTTATTTCCCGACGATTGTTCCGTGCTTATTATAATTAACATTCCGACCAGGCCCGACACCTGTGTTAGATAATTATTACTACTAAAATACAGCCAAGGCCCGAACGCCATGTGCCGACATTTTTTCCCCGTCAAAAAAAGTAACCTCTAACTCGTCATCTCGTTTCTATACAAGTGACAGCTGCTAGTTCCGTTTCCGATCACTCGCGGTCCGAGTCGCGCAACAAAAGGAGGTGCGTTCCGAAGCATAAATATTAAACACTTAGAACACGTAATTTTTTAACTCTTGGACCACTTTACATAAAAAGAAAAAATAAATGTTATGATTTAACTCACTCATTAGTCATTCATTTTATTACACATCAAGATTCAAGATTCAAAGTTCTTTTTACTGTCGATATTTACAAATATGCTTAGAACAGGTAATTTTTTAACTCTTGGACCACTTTACATAAAAAGAAAATATAAATGTTATGCTTTAACTCACTCATTAGTCATTCATTACATTGCACATCAAGATTCAAGATTCAAAGTTCTTTATTACTGTTGATATTTACAAATATGCTTAGAACATGTAATTTTTTTACCTCTTGGACCACTTTACATGAAAAAAATATATAAATGTTATGCTTTAACTCACTCATTAGTCATTCATTACATTACACATCAAGATTCAAGATTCAAAGTTCTTTATTCCTGTCGATATTTACAAATATGCTTAGAACACGTCATTTTTTTTACCTCTTGGACCACTTTACATAAGAATAAAATATAAATGTTATGCTTTAACTCACTCATCAGTCATTCATTACATTACACATCAAGATTCAAGATTCAAAGTTCTTTATTAGTGTCGATATTTACAAAAATGGTTAGTAAACGTCATTTTTCTGTTTTCTTCTCCACATTGGGCTACTGTCCATAAAATAAAACATTAATTAGGGTTCCATACCTAAAATAGAAAAAACATAACCATTTTAGGATCTCTGCTGTGTCTGTCTTAAGTGGGTAAAAATGATATTAAACGACCTATTTCTGAAATCATTGAGTAAAAATTTTGTACACTTATCATGCATGTTACGTAAGAAAATAAAATTTGAAATTGGGGAACGATTATATACAAGATACTTGCATGGGGATTATATATATATACATTATGCGGAGATATGGTACTCTTCATGCACAAATCCGACTCACACTTGACCTTTTGTTGTATTCTCTATCTCACTCTTAGTTATTAGTCATTACACATCCAAATCCCAGATTCAAAGGTCTTTACTACATGTATATATTTACAAATATGCTTAGTAAAAGTAATTTGTTGCCTCTTCTCTACATTGGACCACTGTTCTTAAAATAAAACATTATTTTTATGCCTTAACTCACTTACTACATTACACAACTAGATTCAGGATTCAAAATTCTTTATTACTGTTGTAGATATTTACAAATATGCTTAGTACACGCTACTTTTTTACCTCTTCTCTTCGTTGGACCACAGTCCATAAAAACAAACCATTAAGTTTATGCTTTAACTCACTCATTAGTCATTAGAATACACATCAAAATTCAAAATTCAAAGTTATTTAGGTTTTACTGTAGATATCTACAAATATGCTTAGTATTATTTGCCTCTTCTCTACATTGGACCATTTCATGTCCAAGTACCTTGATAGACATCTAGGTACTTGGACATGAAAATTAATATTGGGCTCACGGGTTTTGGATTAATAACTTATCCACCATAATTAAATACCTTTTGAACCACACAATATTTACAAAGGATTTTAACTCGTATTTACGATCAACAACTCAAACTATAACGGACATACAAAGCCATGATGTTACTACTGTCTCTTGCTCGGTAAATCACACCGCCACGGTATGAAATAAAGAAATATTGAACTGCACATCAAAAATACTGATTTGCACAGCAAGTATCAAGGCAAAATGCTGCGGTAGCTTAGGAGTTAGGTGTAAGACTCTGTTTTCGTAATTATGTTTTTAAGAAAACTTGTTTTTAGTAAGTAACACTCGCCACTACAGATAAACTACTGGTTTGCGTAGTGGCTATATATCATAAGTTATATACATTGTGCAAATTGTATTTTTATCATGTTTTATTTTTATTTTATGTGTGCTGTGTATAACGCCTTGGATTGTTATTTGTAAAGATGTACACTAAGATGGAATAAATAAATAAATAAATAAATATATATTGTTATTGGGATTAACAAACGGTTTGAAAAATAAAAGGTGAAGGGTAAAGGGGGTGAGCGGAGCGAATTCCCTTTTATCCTTTGTGTTAGGTTGAACATGTAAGAACAACAAAAACTACTTAAATCATAAACGTATATACACATAAAATATTTAAAATTAAAAAAATATTTTTGTTGATCCTTTTAATCTGTGCAAATCAGTATTTTTGATGTGCGATTAAATACTAGCCATATTTAAATGGTGCTTTATTTAAGCAACAGTTGGCGCATTCGGCTGTTTATCTCCATTTTCGAGTTGCCATAGTACTGCAGGTACAGTAATAGCCACTAGATACTCTAACCCCACACGCTGTAATAAAGTAAACTCAGTCTTTATGTACACTTTGCTCTCAGCAGTTTTCTAACTTTATAACATATCTGGAGAAATGACCCACCAAGATTTTCAAGATTTCAAGATTCATTTTTATTGAATATAAATAAATAAATTATTATTCAACGTCAAAATTATACTTTCTTATAACTACAAGTCAATTTTTTGTATAAAAAAGAGACTACATCGTTTCGGAAGGTGGGCCTCGGGGTTAAGAAGAAACGGCAAGAAATTCCCCCAAACCTTCTTTTAAAAAAGTGACTTCACAACATGTACTGGTTTCGGTCTAAGGAAATTCGCCGGCGAGTGATAGACTTGATCCATCGCCCCTCGTCGAATTTCACCTTGGTGGAGAGTATGGCTCAATCTTACCAGAATTCAAGTGAAGCCCTCGGTTGCAACATTCATGGGGAACATTTATTATCATATTTCACTTGTATATATCTAGACATGCACACTGAAACATATATTTCCAAACACAATTTCTCGTAAAGTGATTATTTATGGCAACACATTTAGGTTCATACGCACTTGTACTTTTTCTTCACTTGCCTAACCGGTGCTTTTTACTTCACTTTTTTTTCAATTTTCGCTTAGAGTTTTATATTATTGTGAATTATTTATATATCTATTAATTTTGTGAAAATAAATAATTTTAGGTTATGTACATTTTATTTATCATCCATTTGTTATCGTTATTTGATCAAACTACATGTTTTTCAATACATATTAACCATGATTTGCGTATTGAAAACAATATTTTTGTGGGTTGTTTAGCGGCTTTTTCAGAGACTTTATTAAGTGCGGCGCTCGGAAAAAAAACCAGAACGCCATTTTCCATAAATATTTGTATACGTTTTTTTTGAGTTTTTTATCAATACAAGTCTGGTTTTTTCCTCGCAATTATGTTAAAAAACGACGTAGGAAACTCGTGTGCAATGATTGCACACACTCGGCTACCTTACCGCCTCATGCGTAACTGAGCACACTATATTCAGACAAAGAAAAAAAAATACTAAAATTTTCTGTACTTATGATAAAACACTGAGCCTATTTATCCGGGTTCTTGATAATTATATGGATCCAAATCAACGACAATACATTTCACACTATATAAAAGTAGTTTATGTGACTGCTACATAATGTAGGGCATTAATACTCGAGAGTGGGTTTATGAAACGAGCCGAAGGCGACTTTCATAATAATATCACTCGAGAGTTTTAATGCCTCATTATGTACAGTCACATAATTAGGTAAGGTAATTATGTACAGTTACGTAAACTATGGAAATCCGTCAATAGTTTTCTGTTAGCTTTTTTAGAATGCATTTCCTAAAGATTCAATTTAATTACGAAATTCTTTAATTCTTATTTTAAAATATTTTTTCATAAGCTTATTGCTTCTGTGGTGACGTGGGAGACGACCTCTGTGGTGCAGTGGTTGCGGCTCTGCCTACCATGGTCCCGGGTTCGATCCCCGGCTGGGGGTAAAGAAAAACAAAGCCCCAGGTCTTGAATGTTTATATGTGTGCCGTCGCTGTTTCTGGTTCCCATAACACAGGGTGTGGGGCCAGAAGCAATGTATGTGCCTGTATAAATGTTTATGTTATGTTTATGTTCTTCATTGTACTGCAATTATTGTGTTCAGAAATTTTATAAAATAAAATGCACAAAATATTTCTTCAAGCAAACCATGGTTGTACAAGAAACGTAGATCAAGCCGAGGAAGAACTATATATAAAAATAATATATCCTTATTGGTTTAAAACCCTAATTAATTGATATATAAATAAATAAAAATTCAAATACTTGTTTATTAATGTATATATGATACATTAATAAACAAGTAGTTAAATACAGCGTATTAATACACAGTCAGGTCATAAGTTCTGTCCCATGTGCAATATGAAATAATTTAGACATGTTTATTATTTATGTAAACATTTATATAGCAAAATGAACTTAATAAAACATAGATTCTTATGGTAATAAAGTTTATTCAAAATGACCCCCGCGATTTTGAATACAGGCCTTTATTCTGCGCGGCCAGTCGTCTATCGCAGCACGAACGAGGTCCATGTCAATATCGGCGGCTGCCTTAATCAAGGATGCCTTGAGTGACTCCAAATCAGGAGAGGCTTTGAGCAGGCCTTTTCCTCCAAGTGTTGCCATATCTTGTAATCTAACGGACTCAAATCTGGACTGGAGGAGGGCCAGTCTTCGTGCCGGATGAAGTCGATTTCACGCGCCACCAGCCAGTCTTGTGTGCTTTTCGCTCTATGAGCTGGCGCAGAATCTTGTTGGAATACCCAGTGCCTGTTATTAAACATGGTATGAGAAACAGGTTCCACAAGGTTCTTGAGGACTGTATTTTGATACACAACTGCATTCGTTTTTACGCCTTTCTCACAAAAATGTACCTCAGTTAAGCCCCAATAAGAGACTCCCAACCAAACCATGAGCGAGGATGGAAAATGACCTCGTTGGACACGCGGAATACGGTTGCTCGCTTCTTCACTGCTGTGTGCGTACACCTTATCATTTTGTTTGTTGTAGCTCTCTTCCACGGTGAAAATTTTTTCATCCGAAAAAAGAATTTCCCGATGCTTTTTTCCCGCGTACCGCTTCAACAAAGCGCGGCATCTCTTCAGTCTCAGGGCCATTAAACGAGCGTCCAAACGATGTCCTGTTTTTCTTCGATATGCCCTAAGCCCTAAGTCTTCATTTAACACCCTTTTCACCGTGGTCTTGCTTAACCCCATCTGAAGGACCAACAGTTTCTGCTTACGTATGGGATTTCTTTGTATTCGCGCCTTCACAGCTTTTATCACTGCTGGAGTCCTAACAGAGCGAGGGCGACCACTTCTTGACCTGTCATCTACACTAGAGTCTTCATTGTATCGTTTTATGGTACGATAAAGAAATCTTTTGGTTATATTCAATTTTTTCAGTAAGTCGAAAATCTGAATTGCCGCGTAACCGCAACGATGCAACGCAATAACTACGACACGGTCTTCTTTAAGTGTCCAGTCCATATTTAAAAATGAGGAAAATTCTAAAAAGTACTCATTTTTATTTTCATGAAAAATTCGAAATTCGAATTCAATAAACTTTTTTGTGGCCACCGTTCTAAATTCAAAAGTTTTTATTGTGTGACAGAACTTATGACCTGACTGTGTATATAACATATAAATACGTACCAATCCAACTTGAAAGAGAAAGATAGTGCTTCTTTAGTTATAGAGGCTTCTTTAAGCAATTTTTTTATTTAATTTGTTTATATACACACGTATCATAAACCCTCTTTACTGCGTTCAAAAACCGCACGTTACGATCAGCATTATGTTAAACTACTTGGCAAAAACTCGTTTCGTATCTGGAAAACTACACATTATGGTCATTATGTGTAGTTTTTCTACATATAATGACATTCAAATTTCGAACGCCGACGCCCACCCGCGTGCCGTCCCTAGTTTGCCTGTGAAGTTGCTACTGACATTCAAATTTCGAACGCCGACGCCCGCCTGCGTGAAGTTGGTACTAAAGAACAAGCTAAACAATTGCAGAACCACAATGCCGGTCAAACACGCGGTTCCTGAACACATCAAAGAGAGCTTATGATATGTGTGTAGATAAACTAGTGTATGTAACTGTACATAATTAGGCATTAAAACTCTCGAGTGATATTATTATGAAACGAGCCGAAGGCTCGTTTCATAAACCCACTCTCGAGTTTCAATGCCCTCCATTATGCAGCAGTCACATAAAGTACTATTATCAATCTGTTTAGTGTGCAATTCACATCTCAATTGGTTTCTTTCATACATATTTATAACTTTCGCCAATCGCCAGTGGTTATTGCTATATAAACCGGTTAAAGTGAAAATTTCTCACATTGACCAAACACTTTGGTCATTACTCACTTCGACTGGCGATTTTTTATACAAACATATACATCCATACATATGCTCACACCTATTTCCCGGAAGAGGGGTAGGCAGAGACCAGACCTTTTATAATTTTTATTTTAATCTAACTAATATAATAAATGTGAAAGTAGCGACGTTAGGATGTTTGGATGTTTGGATGTTTGTGTGTTTGTTCCTCAATCACGCTAAAACGTCTGAATGTATTTGAATGAAATTTAGCACAGAGATAGTTTATGAGCTATGTTAACATATAGTATAATTTTTATCTGACTGCACCAGAAGGAGGGTAACGTTTTATCGGTTAATGATAATTCCTAGGAATACGCAGATGAAGTTGCGGGCATCAGCTAGTATTATATATATATATTTATATTTAAATAACAGATGTTTTATAAACGCAAATCATTCGCTTTGACCGTAACATATATTTATACTCACAACGTAAGTTACTCTCCCAACTAATCCTGACAATTCATTCGTTTCTGCTAACGATAATTGCAAAGGTGTATTATAAAACGTTGTCCCGCCCGACCCCAAGGAAATCTGACATAAGCCCAGGGAATCCCCGGCAAACCCCTAAAGCGCAGAGATATATATAAAATCCCACGGTCAGGCTAACGACGCAAGTTTTTCTATTTGAAAGTTGGCACAGATAACGCCTCCCCCCCCCCCCCCCCCGCTCCTGGTAACACCCAGCCCCACCCCCCCGGGCTCGTCACCCCACTTTTCAATTATAAAGCCACAACAGCGACTGAAGTAATCCGAATCGGATATTAATAAAAGAGTTTCATGGAAAAATCGCAAATGAAAATATTGGTAAATTGTGCTTCGACTGAGATCTCGCCGGTACTGCGAGTTATTTATGCGTGGCATCGGGTATTGGGATTTTTTTTGGTTTACAGTTTGAATTCGTTTTTTAAGGGTTCCGTACCCCAGGGGGCGCAAAACGGGACCCGCTGTCCGTCTGTCCGTCTATAAGTCCGTAAGCCGGTTGTATCTCAGGACCCGTCCAGGTATAGAGTATAATTTGTCACAGAATGTCAGTTTCTGTTGCCGCTACATCACAAATAATTAACTACACAAATTTTTATAAATTAAAGAAGGTCCCTAAACAAGAGACGGTTTTTAGGGTTCCGTACCCAAAGGGTAAAAACGGGACCCTATTACTAAGACTCCGCTTCTGTCTGACTGTCCGTCTGTCACCAGGCTGTATCTCATGAACCGTGATAGTGAGACAGTTGAAATTTTCACATATGATGTATTTCTGTTGCCGCTATAACAACAAGTACTAAAAACAGAATTAAATACATATTTAAGGGGGCTGTCATACAACAATTCTTTCAATACCACATACAAAATTATGAATGCACCTGGTTACGTACATGGAGTGTGATAGTAGTCACACCAATCACTTTGTAAGCAACATTTTGCTATGTGAAATACAAACTATTCACTCCACACACATTGTACGGTGGTACGGAACGCTTCGTGCGCGATTCCGACTCGCCAAGTGGCCGGTTTTTTAATATCCCTGTCCCTTTCAAATAACCAAATCATCATCTCAAATCAAAAATCTCAAATTCTATTTACTTCATAAAATATAAGACGTGCTAACCTTATGGTTAATGTCGCCAGTGTCAAGTTTATTTGAAAGATCAAGCCACATGTTTTTGAACCTAACCTCAGATGAACGAAACTCTTTGTCTCTAACTACGCCAGCGCCACCTAGCGGGAACAAAGGCGGGCATAGGTGCCATTGGTTTGACATCGGATCCGCAATCTGGTATCGAAACCAACTTCAGACTTTTTTTTCTGCTCTTATGTTTTCCCGTACTCTGGTATCGAATCCCTTCCTATATCTGTCCGACCCACACTTGACCGTTTTTATAGTTCCCTACCCGAAGGCTGCCCAACGGGACGCTATTACTAATCTTCAGCTGTCCGTCCGTCCGTCCGTCCGTCTGTCACCAGGCTGTATCTCATGAACCGTGATAGTTAGACAGTTGAAATTTTCACAGATGATGTATTTCTGTTGCCGCTATAACAACAAATACTAAACAACAGAATAAAATAAATATTAAATGGGGCTCTCATACAACAATTCTTGCAATACCACAGACAAACTTATGAATGCATGTAAAACTTATGGTTACGTACATGGAGTGTGAAAGTAGCCGCACCAATTACTTTGTAAACAACATTTTGATATGTAAAATCCAAACTATTCACTCCACACCCTCCCTACCATTGTACGGTGGTACGGAACCCTTCGTACGCGAGTTAGACTTGCACTTGGCCACTTTTTGTTATCTTCAGATTTCCGAGAGTATGGTTTATTAGTTACCCCTATTTACCATTCAGCCAGAATGGACTAACTCATTCAATCTGGATGTGTCTCGAATCTTGATTTCGATCCAATCAAGAAGTTTCTTTAACCAAGATTGCTAAAGCTAACTTTTCCCTCTTGATTCGATGATTGTTCGACGACCTCTGTGGTGTACCAGTCGAGGATGTGCTTCAAAAGCGAGAGGTCCCAGCTTCGAATCGCGGCTGTGGAGAAGAAAAATCCCCAGGTCTTGGATGTGTGGGGTAACACGTTGTGCAGCGTAAGCAGGTTGTCCGCGCCCAATCTCTGTTACTTCCCCTCATTGACTACGCAGATGTCTGCTGGATCAGAGCAAACGAAGAGCAACTGGACAAACTCGAGCGACTTCAAAATCTCGAGATTCGGTTTATTTTCGGTTTGCGCAAATTTGACCATGTTTCTCAGTATCGCAGGGATCTGAAGTGGCTTCCAATCCGTCTTCGCCGGGATACCCACATCCTCTTCACTCTCTTTAAGATTTTACATAATCCTCATTATCCTGGCTTCTTACGTGATTCGTTCACTTTTCTTTCTTCAGATAGGCCTCGGAGACCTCATACTCGGTCGCTGCTTACAACTCCGCAACATAAAACTGTCGCATATGAACATGGGTTCCTACTCCGGGCTATCAAACTCTGGAACAAACTCCCCAGCACCGTCAGGGACAGTCCATCTCTTAACATCTTCAAAAGTCGTTTGAAGGAACATTACCTTTCTCTTCTGTAGTAGAATATATTTTATTTATCTATTGTATAGGTATTTATTGATATTTATACATAGTATTTATAGGTATTATAATTAGGGCCCTTGACCGATTATTTGCAATTTGTAGCAGCAGCCTCCGTACACATCTGATACCTTATTGTCACGAATGCAATATTCCGTGTACCTGAGGCATAGAGAGGGTTCAACAAGAAACTAGTTTCAGTGGAGATATATGGGGTATATTTATTAACAAACAAAAAAACCGAAACAGAAACGGAAAAATCTTATAGATGATCAAAATTAAAATGAAAATTACTTCATTACTGGTAGCTATTTACATATTTACAGATTTTTAGATCTCTTTTAAACATTGGTTGTGTTTAATCAGTATGAGATGACTCTTGTCCCTGGGGGTGTTAACCAGCGTTGGCAGTGCTGCAAGGCAAAGTACAGGGCCGACGAAGACCTGGTCGTAGAAGAACTCACTGGCTGGATAATCTCGCTGAATGGTCCATTTTCAGTACCATTTATTTGTTTCGCGCCATAACATCACGGATACAGACACCCAAAATGATTGCCGACCACTGGTAGAAGATGGCACTAACAGAAGAAGAATTTACAAATACTTAGCAAATGTAATTTTTTGCCTCTTCTCTACATTGGACCACTCGGAGAAGGCGCCACCATTGGACATTACCATTGATGGAACTAGTGAGACACTTGAGTATGGTATCGCTACTACCTTTAAAAACTACACTAATTAAAATGTTCAGGGTTTGCTTGCTAAACAAATGACATTGGTACTACTGATACATTAAAAAACCAAAGCCCACTTATAACTGAAGTACACAGGGTGACATTTAATTAGCTGACCATATTTTGGGGAATTATAGTACTCATCATTATTAACAACTTTCCCCAAGAAACATATATTCGCAAATGGATAAAAATATTTGTCCCTCAGTACATTGACCCAATCAGCTGATTACACGTCACTATAGGGAACCTTATTTTTTTTCGTTTGCGACCAGTTTTCTTCCCAGATGGGGTGGCTGAGGCATAACTTCACATAAATTAAATGTTTTTTTCTGACAGGTGTCATGATTTTGACAGGTGTGATGATTTTGACGGGTGTCGTGATTTTGACAGGTTTCACGATTTTGACACGAAGGGCGAAGAAACTCCCACAGATTTATTTTTAGATCTCTTTTAAACATTGGTTGTGTTTAATCAGTACAAAGCTAACAATATTATTTTACAACATTATAAACAGCGAGTTCCGTGTTGAATTAGATTATCCCCATACAGTCCAGTCATTTAAGTAAGCTTGTACACAAATGCACTTTGACATAGTTTTTAAATTGCTCAAATGCCAATTCAAACGCATACATAAATACCTATACAGATAAGATCCGAAACAATCATATAAACCTATGTTTTTTTTAAATTCTACCACCCGATGAACGTGTTAAGTACCTCTGTTCACAATTACATACAATTACGTACAATTCATATTTTCTTTATTGCACACAAAACTTACAAAAAGCAATAGTTACATGAAAATAGTGTACAAAGGCGAGCTTATCTCTAATAAGAATCTCTTCCAGTAAACCAGGTTAAGATGGTAAAGGTTGATGATTGCTAAACAATTCTTTCCGGGATCCCTCGAATCACATGAAGGGTCGGCAGACTAAAGTAAAAAGTCAAAAAAGTAAACTTTACAGGAGGATAAATAAAAACTGTGTGTATGTTGCTTGTATATTTTATGCATGTGTAATTACAGTATTATTTTGCCCAAAAACCTGACATTTCATAATATTTTATTAAATCCTTTGTAAGGTAATTTTCTGTGACTTAAGTGTAAAAGTACATTAACTAAGGTTAGTATCATATCGACTTATGTTATTTTTATACATACATATTAAGACATGGTGATGTTTAATATATTAATCGCTTTCGTCATCAGACTGGACTACATCCGGTAATATGTTACGAACATCATCTGAAGTTGGTAAGCTAGAATAAAAATTATGAAAGACATTGGTATGAGTGAAAAGAGGGATATAATATCGTCATTTTCTCCTTTGAAATCGGTAATGGTCGAATGGATGTGACATGACAGGTATGGTTTCAGGTACAGCAGCTGCTCGTCTTTTCAGATTTAATGAGCTGAACTGCCCATCTCTATCCAGTGTGTTTTATATAGGATAATTCCAAAATCTTTTTCATATCTCAACCATCTTTTTTCCAGCCAAGTAAGACTTTTTCTTTAAACTAGAGGACATTTCAGCAAGAAGAAAAATCCAAAAATTCCGAATTTTTCATTTCGACAACAGTACATTTTTACTACTTGATTTTATCAGCTGTATCCAGTCATGAGGGTGGTAGATATCAATGTTTGTTTTTTTTTTCTTCTTTTCTATTATGCTATGACTTCAATTCGGCTATGTCCTGGTATCATAAATTTGTGATCTATTGTTTCTACTTATTTTTTTTGTTAGACCCCCGTAAACATAGCAGTTTCGTGGGAATTACTATTTTGACCTCCATACATATCGGGATATAATATCATCATGTGTTTGTACAAACATGATGCAATTTGATTTGCTCCTCATGCAGCAATGGTTTCATACCAAACATAGCGAAGAGCTTTGCCGCTTTTATTGAAATGGATTGAAAAATGAAAAGTCCATAGGTGACGTTTATAAAATACAACAGAGGTGTTGATAGAGGGAGTCCGTAAACACTGATACAAATCAAATGTATACGTTTGGACACCTTTTTCTGTTGTGAAGCGAAATGTATAATGTGCTTTGTTGGTTAGCAAATTTTCTACTATATTGGCCGTTGTCCCTTTCATCAACTCAGGTGTTAACCCATCTTCTTTATCACTTGAATGCATTTTCAATGCGCTTGCGTTCGTACAACCTCAAACAGGTATTCAAAATACCGCCAATTTATAATGACAGCAAAGAGCAGAAAAACAGTTTTTAGTCTAATGCTAAACTCCTTGTCGAAAATGTCGACCAATCAAATCTCGAGCAGTTATGTGCACAAGAAGTTTGTATATGTCTAGTATTCTTTGTACTAGGAATTTGTATGGAGTATTTTTTGCGCAAGGAGGTTGTATAGCATTGAGTTGCAGGTCGAATATATTGGTGTGTTCTAAATTCAAACACCAAATTAGTGAATAATCAGTGAATAAAATAAGATTTTTAGAGGGTGAATGGTATTAACGTATATAATATACATAAAGTATGAGTACCTATGTAAATAATAGTAATTTATGTGACTGCTACATAATGGAGGGCATTAATACTCGAGAGTGTATCACTCGAGAGTTTTAATGCCTAATTATGTACAGTCACATACACTAATCTACACACATATCATAAGCTCTCTTTGATGTGTTCAGGAACCGCATGTTTGACCGGCATTGTGGCTCTGCAGTTGTTTAGCTTGTTCTGTAGCACCAACTTCGGGCGTCGGCGTTCGAAATTTGAATGTCAGTACCAACTTCACAGACAAACTAGGGGCGGCACGAGGCGGGCGTCGGCGTTCGAAATTTGAATGTCATAATGTGTAGAAAAATTACACATAATGGTCATAATGTGTAATTTTTCAGATAAGAAATGAGTTTTTACCAAGTATTTTAACATTATGCTGATCGTAACGTGCGGTTTTTGTACGCAGTAAAGAGGGTTTATGATACGTGTGTAGATAAATGATATAAGTGTAGTGTGTAATGTATGCATAGGTTCGTAAGTAAGTATTGAGTTTTTACATGAATGAAACTGGTTTTGAACTCACATACATAATCTACGTCGTTAATCTTATCGTATCCCATCCCATATAATATCCACAATCCAAAGCGACGCCAACCAACAGCAAAGTTGTAGCACAATACCAAACAAACAGATAATCACAAGTTCCCAAAACCACTCACGCCAACCTCCGTCCACAATTGCGTACTCTCGTGCAACATGACGCGGAATAATGAGCAATGCGCCCAACCGGGGGCCTGCGAGCTATGACGTCAAAGCACGTCACTGAAACGTCATACCCAGCGACGCACGTGAGTTCACGTCACGAGTCAAATATGCCGACTCGCGGCTTCCTGAGTTCGAGTTTAATGGGAAGTAATGTGAGCGCTCTATAGAGATGCGAAGATGAAATTACTCTGCGGAAATTATGGGAGGTTTCGCCGCGGTATATCCGCTTTGAGTTGGGGGCCGCGATTTTATATCGCCGTATCGATGCTACTTCGACGAGTTTATAGTGAAAAAAAAAGATTTTTCCGGGCAGGGGGAGATGACTAGGTACCAATTTAGTATGGAGAGCGGCCTTAATGTATTTGTAAACTACAGAATTAAATATACACTTAAGAGAAAACATTATTCTGTGGCGCTGTGGTTGTGGATCTGCCTACCATACGAGAGGTCCCGGGTTCGATCCCCGGCTAGGGATACAGAAAAAAAAACTCCAGGTCTTGGATATTTATATGTGTGTGACGTCGCTGTTTCCGGTTCACACGACACGGGGTATCCTAGTGTGGGGCCAGAAGCATGTATGTAATGTTTATGTTATACAAAATAATTGATCTCGTTTTTCAATGCGTGGCATTACTGTGAATTCAGAGAACAGTGGAAAATAGTTTTTTCGACTTCTCAGCTAACAATAGCACCTTCGCCGCTTGATTTTGGGATCTCAGGCTAAAAAATTCTATATCTATCTCGTGCGAAAAAGCTTCTTTACAAACCTCGCTATGACCCTCGCCTTCGGCTCGTGCCGTAAACTTCGCGTTTCGTAAATAAAAGCCTTTGCGAACTCGCTCTTCTTCTTTTTTATTTTAATGGCGGTCTAACAACTAGTTAATATCGCCAATGTCAAGTGTCATCTCTCTTTTTTTTTTTTTAACTTCCATCTTTGCGATCTCGTGGGAAATCTGCTATAGTTACATGACGTAATTTTGGGCGAAAGTCGTTTCCTACCTGGGCATAATATTGAATACAACACAACCGAACAACTACCACCAGATATTAGCAGTTAATATACAAACAGTCCCATAAACCGCAATCGCTAAGTTCTCATTAAATTCATGAGATAACGTCAAAATAGTTCAATTATTCATGCTGCAAATTACATCATAGCATTCTGACCGTCGAGACTTCGAGAAGCGGGGTGGTAAAGTAATCCGATCCAAGAATTGATTGGAAGGCGTTAAACTTAATGTCTTTTGAACGCCCGAAGATCCTCATAGAATTTTCGGAAGTTTCACCAGGTTGATCGAGTTTGTAAAAGTAAGGAGCGCACGTAACTTCGTAACTCAGTGGAGTCACACCACTTTTTTTTAGTTTACCGAGTCTGCCGGAAGTTCTGTACGTTCAGCAAGTTATTTTGATACTTATTTCAACACTGAACACGAATTTTCAGAAGCTTTCTTCCTTCAACAATGCAAGGAAGTAGTTTTATGTCGCAAGAAATTTTAACAGTAAACAGAAGAGGAACAATAACAATCCATTTGAGTATCTCGTAATAGGCATGAAAGTTAAGGTAGCCTGAGATTATTAAATAAGTTAAAACTCCACACACACCAAAACTGAACACAATACTAAACAAATAAACCGCCCCAGGACATGCCCGACCCAAAGGTACCCATCACGCTGGCAGCATTACCGCGCTGCACGGCGAGTGAGATGCTTTGGATCAGGAGCGCTCCGGAACGATTGTCAAAACCTCGTCCCTCAGGCGTCGCCCAATATCCATCCTGCCCTGAGCAACTCAAATACCCGTGGTAAAAGATAGCCTGGTTTTTAGTGCTTATAAAAATTATAAAAGGGAAATATTAAACTGCACATCAAAAATACTGATTTGCACAGAAAATATCAGGGCAAAATGCTGCGGTAGCTTAGGTGAAGGGGGTGAGCGAAGGAAAGCCCCCCCCTTTATCCTTCGTGTTAGGTTGAACATGTAAGAACAACAAAAAATACTTAAAACATAAACCTAAGTACACATTAAATATTTAAAACATAAAAAGTGTTTTTGTGGATCCTTTTTTGTTGTGAAAATCAGTATTTTTGATAAGCGATTAAATACCAGCCAATAATAAACTTGATAACAATGACTTAGTTCTAGGCTCGAGTTTTCAGAACTACGTAAAAGACCACCAAGAGACATTAATATAAAACCGCCCACAGAAGTACACTATAAAATCCGAATCAGAAATGCAACATTCCATTTCAGCCTCGCTCGACGGACATAATTCTCAGCCTCACGTCACTCCAACAGGGCATGACTTTTTAAAACCTCGAGTCATGACTTTTTGCAGACCCGGTTGAAAATGGTTCGAACCAGTTTCAACTTGTTTCGCCTGCAGTAAACCGGTTAACTGGGCGTTTTAAATTTTAATTCGATTGCACAGGTTACAAAGGGGCTTAGTGCGCTTTTGTAGCGAAAAATGTATTGATATTACATTTTCACGCGGTATTTGCCCTCTCCTTTTGGCTCGTCCCTTTTTAACGCAAAGGAAAGACCACAAATTAAATAAACAAATAATACGATAATATTACTGTTATGATATTGTAAAGTAATTAAATATGATGAATGAAATGAAATGATAGAGCAAGGTCCACGTGATAAACTTATTTAATTTTGACATATTTCATACATTTTGACAGCCGCTACATCAATTTGACAGCCGCTACATCAATTTGGGACGCTTAAGTTATTTGGCGAATTTCATGCAAGTTTCATAATTCATAATTTCTTCATTGCACACATATAAATATACATATATAAATGGCAACATAATATATAAATAGTGTACAAGGGCGAGCTAATCTCTAACAAGAGATATCTTCCAGCAAACCACGAAGGGTGAGATGGGGGTATTATGGAGCAGGAGTAGACCTGTGTACAATATAAGTTCCCAAATATCAACAAACTTTAAATAAAAATAAAAAACGTAATTAAATTTAAATATAATTGGAGCCCACTGTATGATATTTATGTAGCCCGGCCTGAGTTTAAATTTATGTTAGTATACTATATTAAAAATCTCAATAATTACGTTAAGTCGTATCTCATAGTGTATAGCAGTCGGGTTTTTTGTTTTTTTAATTACGTCATTTATTCTACTTAGTTTCAAACTAAGGGGTCCGTTAAACTTGTGCCAGATTAGTTAATATTTCCATACTCGCCTTTTAACGCTTTTGACATCCCACTCGAGGGCCAAGAATAGTTATTTGTATCACAAGGGAGCAAAATGATGTATTTACGGCGAGAGCGGTACATTGAATCCAGAGTGAAGGGAAGGATTCTACAATAGAATCCTGAGCGTAGTGAGGGATTCTATGTTAGAATCCTGAGCGTAACGAGGGATTCAAGCGTTAACGCCCATGACGAAAATAATTTTGCTCCTGTGTGGCACATACAACTTTTCACACCGACTATGAGGAAAATTTAAATTAAATGCTCTAAAAAAATTAAATAACTATACTTTGAATTATACTTTCACCGCTTTTACAGTAATAGAATAACGTAAACAAAACTTTTATTTTTATAATGGCGGATTGTGAAGGATTAGGGAAAGGTCACCACAGATAAAATATTCCTGTGTACTTTTACCAATGTGTAAAAATAATCGAATGGAATATTACAATGGTTTCGGATATCAATATTCATTATATCACAGTAACAGTCATCGATAGTTTTGATTTCAGTAAAACATATAATTTATTGTGACATTTTTTTAATAAATTCATAAATTTTCATATAACGTTGTTAAAGTTAAAACTTGAAACATGTTCGTTTTTAATCGACTACGACGAAAATACAATCGATTATTTTACTAAGATCTATGTTCAATTGTCACATTGCGTAAATGCTACACCCTAATGAATAAAGTAAAAAAAGTAGCTTGAACAGAAAAGTAGCATTTTGCTCCCTCTCGTCGTGGAGCAAAACTTACTTTTCCGAATGAAAGGTGTGAAAAAAGTTTTTCAGCCCGCACAGTAAAGCGCGTGCAATCCGCCATTTTGTTTTTTATTTTATTTTACCCAGTGAAACCTACGCCATCAATGACATATCATTTATTAAAATCGGTTGAGCCGTTGACAAAGAAACAGACATACCACATACATAAAGGTCAAACACATAACCCTCCTCTTTTTCTCTTCGACAGACAGACAGGCAGAAAACTAAATTCTCGATTCGTACATGGATTGAGTGGTTCGACTACTTAGTGTCTTCTGGCTGACTGGTATGTCTAGTTGTGTACTTATCTGCGTGATGGAACTATAACTCACTCACCACCACCACCACTGGCACTCACCAGAATTTTTTGCCAATGACATATATACAGAGGAAGTCTACTGGGTAAAGCAGCATAAAAGTTTATGGAAGCTTGTGCAGAAATCGCCGATACATAAAGCACAGAAACCGAAATACCACTATGAAAGAGCCTTATCTTCGCTATTATGTGGCCAGATTTTTCCCTGCAGCACATAAGTCTGAGGTAGATAAAATATAGTTCTAGTAATTATGCCTCAAGGCGAAAATGTGCCACTTCCACCGCGTTGGGGAATAATAATAATAATAATACCTTGGACACTACTTACACACATTGATCAAGCCCCAAACTAGGATTCCCTGTATCTTGGGTACTAGACAACGATACACATACCTATATAGATACATATTATACTTAGATAAATAAAAAACCATGACTAGGGTACAAACATACGTTCTCATCAAACAAATATTTGCCCCCACCGGGGCTCGAACCCGGGACCCTTGGTTTCTTAGGTAGGGTCACTGCCGGCTCGGCCATTCGGGTCGTCATAGTCAATGGGCGTCAATAGGCTTGTACTTTGCAATTAAGGGCGGAACAAAGGCCAATGGCATTGAGAATTAGACAAAGAAAACAAATACCCGTCGCATCGCGTCGAAGCAGACTGACGCATGCTCCCGCGCAGAGCCCCGCGGGGCAGCCCGAGCTCCGAGACCGAGAAAATTATGGAAAATATTACTAAACTCCTGTAATAATAACATTAAAAATAAAGTAAAACAACCAAAAAATTTCCCTTTTTTAGGGTTCCCTACGTCCCTAGGGTTGTCTAGTTTAGCGTAGAATTGAAGCTAAAGATGCATTTCTGGCCATATTTAATCCCTTAAGGCGCGGTATCGGTAAAAAGAGCAACTCGATCTGTGGTGGCTGAAAATTTGGAACACAACCAAATTAAAATAAAGTTTTGAATCCCAAGAATTAGCAAGTTTTAGATGAACGACATCCCAATGACATTTAATATTTTTAAACATATACTTTGAAGGAAAAGGATGTCTTCTTTCATAACATATATTTCTTCAGGATTTGGGAAGGATATATTTTAAAAGAGGGAAATCGCTTTGAAGTTGGACATTTGACAATACCCAGCGCCGAGCTAACCGTTAACGGGTTAGCAATGCGATAGCGGTCATTAACTCAACTGCTACTGCGAACCGAATCATACATGGTAACCATGGTAAAGGTCAGCAACCTCTACCAATATACGCTAAATGACTCTAATTTGGAACGATGCACGAAATAAGTAAGTAACGCTAACCCAATCACGAGCGTACAGTGGTAGACAGGAGTCGATGACCGCTATTGGAACGCTAACCTAAATTACTATATGAACAATTTTTTTTCTTTTTTACACTTACATACAGGTACAAACATTGCTTCTGCCCCAAACTAGGATATCCTATGTGGTGGGAACCAGAAACAGCGACGTTACGCCCATATAAACATCCAAGACCTGTTTTTAAGAACAAGGAACCCTTACAGTTTCGTCAAGTCTGTCTGTCCGTCCGTCCAACCGTCCGTATGTCACAGCAACTTTATGCAGAAACTATTAGGACTATACAGTTGAAACTTGGTATGTAGATGTATTCTGTAAACCGCTTTACGATTTTTATACAACAATTGAAAAATTTAAATAATTAAAGGGGGTCCCCATACATGGAACTGAAACCAAAAATTTTTTTTTTCTTTTTGTAGACCCAGCCGGGTCGAACCCAGGACCTCGCGCAAGCTAGGCAGAGCCACAACCGCAGCGCTACAGAGGTTGTCACTTGTCAACTGTCAGCTTAATATATCACAACTCTTTTCCTTCACCAGAGATTCTAATTTCAATTAGTTTTGTGACGCCTCTGACAACGGCCTCAGTATCTCTTAGGCCCGAAAGATAGAATGCGTTTTTACACTCTTCTCGTATTACAAAGTTATTCAGAGAACACTGCTAACTCGCTTGGTCTGTCAGGCCTTATTCTTTGGAACAAGCTCACTAAGGAATTCCAGCGCTATCGAGGCTGCGAACTAAATGAACAAAACATTGGCCGGCAGTCAGCCAAGTCCAGGCCAAGTCACGGAGCTGCACTGAAGCCGACGGAAGGTTTTATACAGCTTTTTGTTACTTCAGAAAGAGTTATCCAACACACTTGGTAATTGTTCCCGATTAGTATACGTGGAAGAAATGAACTTTGCGATTGAGAATCTAGTAATGTGTTTCGCTAGTTAACTAATTAATTTTATTGAACCTGTTGATTGTTAGACCTTAATCCAAGCCAGTTATTACGTAATTCAGTTAACAATAAAATAGAAATGACATTAATAAATAAAAAAACCGGTCAAGTGCGAGTCTAAATCGCGCACGAAGGGTTCCGTACCACCGTTCAATGGAAGCGATGGTGTGGAGTGAATAGTTTGGATTTTACACAGCAAAATATTGTTTACAAAGTTATTGGTGCGGTTACTTTCACACTCCATGTACGTAACCACGTGAGATACAGCCTGGTGACAGACGGACGGACGGACAGCGGAGTCTTAGTAATAGGGTCCCGTTTGGAACCCTTCGGGTACGGAACCCTAATAATGATAATAAAGAATAACATTAATTTCCTTTCATTAGTGTTATAATAGTATCATGGTAACTTATGTTTGGAAACGTTATTCTCATCGTTAATCTCATATACTCGTATTACACGCCTTAAGTAGGTAAACTTAACTCCTCGCTCTGATGACGCTATTGCGTCCGTCACTGTCCTACTGACGCGTCGAGGGCGGGAGCGAGCGAGACAGGGCGCGGAAACTCATTCCTCGCAGGTGGCCATTTGACTTTGTGGCATTGTTAGGTATAACTGGTTGTTTTTTGTAAATGATCATGGCGGCTATACATAGGCGCCTGCGTGTACCCCTGCCTCGTATTTTGGGAAAAAACGTAACGCCATATTCTATATCTCCGTTTCAGGATTGGGCTGTGTGGCGTGTCCGGGTGTTCTCCTCTGCAGGGCGCATTTTTCAACTGATTCTCGTGAATTTTCGAGAGCAGGTTCGATAATTAAATAGATATTTTTTTTTGATTCAGTTTTTGGCAATTTTAGAAAATGGCGGAGATGTGGGGTTTCTAAAATTTCAAAAACCGCTACAATCCAATCAGCTAGATGGATTTGAACAAACGAGGTGTTGTTAGATTTGTAGAATCCGTGAGAGTGACAAGCTATATAAATAATTGTAGTGAAAAGTCAATAGGTTGGGTTTAAGACCAAAACATGTAGTTTACAATGTTATTGGTGCGGCTACATTCATACTCCATGTACGTAACCGGGTGCATTCATAACTTTGTAAGTGTTATTTAAAGAAAGTCTTATTTGCGAGGTCTGCAGCTCACAGAGCCACTAGTCATATTTGTTTTGTTGGAAAATAATAAAATAATTTATACATACTCCGTGAATTTTAAGACACTCTAAAGCCGAAACCTGGTTGATGTAGACCGTCGACAATATCGAGTGGTGGCACAATTTTCCAAATTGGGTGAAAAAAAACTCGAAAATTGAGTCTACTTTTAACTAAAAGTCGATTAAATTTTCGAGTTCTTTCTAAGAAAACTAGAAAATTGAATGAACTTTTAACTAAAAGTTGGCTCAATTTTCGAGTTTTTTTTCACCCGATTTGGAAAATTGTGCCACCACTCGGTAGTGTCGGCGGTATACACCAACCAGGTTTCGACTTTAGAGTGTCTTAAAATTCACGGAGTATAATTCTGGATCCCATCCCAGAAGTCCGCACCAAATAATTCAGGCTACCTGCATAAGTTTAACACCCCGTAACAAATTCACCAGACCACGTCACAGCCAAAAAATAAGCACAAAGCCAACGAATATACTGCTGCGGGAGGTGATGTGGGCAAAATATTTATGAAATGTAAAACTCGTGCACGAACCGCCCCGCCCCCTGCCCCCCCCCCCCCCCCCCCTACTCGGGAGCACGTGTCGCGAGAATGTAGTTCCGTAACTATTTTGCAGTTGAGGAATACCGAATAGTTATTCTACGACGGTATGACAGGGGTCTTTGTGTCGTTTTTAGATCGCGTGATTCTGTATCTCTTGACATATCCCGATTGTTACATCATCATCGTCATCATCCGCCTCCCAGGGGACTGCTGGGTACAGGCCCGTGCTGAATGGCGTGTTTATGAGGAGGCCTATACCCAACAGTGGGTCCCCCGATTCTTACGACGAACGAACTCCTTCGAACGATGAAAATTCGAGAGTGACCATAATTTTGATTTGTGTTGGCTAAAAGTTGGCGAAAAAATATTTAAAAAAAATACTTTTTTATTTAAAAAATTAGTTATACACCTGCAATACTATGACGTGAAAAAATTTGGCTGGGGCTCCAAAACTAACCCGATATGGGTTTTGTAACCTCAAATAAAAAAAAATACAGTTATTATTATAACTTAAAAGATAGCTCAGCGACTGTCAACGTCAGTTTGAAGTTGGAGAAGAGCTTAGCATCAATTTCAAAGCCAGGATTGATTTCACAAATACAGAATTCAGCTAGTAGATAAATTACGGGCTCCAGCCAATCGTGTTATTGAACGCTAGTTTTTTTTAACGTTCGTTTCCAGGAAGGATATTGAAACATGAGAAAATTATACGTTAAAATTGCAGGAAATATCACTACGATCAATTTCATATACAATTATCCTAGAATTAAGTAGTAAAACTCACTTCAAACCCAATTTGTTACACGAAAACTCGTTCACAAAATCCACTAATAACAAAACACTAACGTTGGTATCCGTAGTTTTAAATTGTGTTGCCATGTATGCACGAAATAAGGTTATTTTTGAGTGCCACTATTAATGACTGAGAGAATGAGTTGACGTAGGAAGTGAATTTCGCACCTTTTCATTGATTAATCGATTAATAGTCCGCGCCTCCCTCAACGCGTTCGGCGGCGGCCATTTTGGAACTTTTGGGACATTGGACGCTTGACTTGATGGAAAAACAGGAGTTTTCAGCTTGGCTGGGAATATCGACACGAAAAACAGAAACCGAACATAATTAAAAGAGAAAATCAGCCTCATAAGTTGTATTCAATTAATTATGATGTTTTCAATTTAAACTAGTACAAAATAATCTGTTTGAATATAGTAAATAAAGTCAAAAAAAATATTATTACAATATATTTAAAGTTAGATCATTTGTTTTCTTTCCATCCCGATTTTAATAAAATAAATAATCACCAAGTTAAAAACTTAAAAAACGGACCTCAAGCCCTAGTTCTTCCTTCCTTGTCGGGACGCGAATGTCGTCTTTGTACTAGATTATACTAGATGATGATGAAACTATTGTTCTGAGGCTAAAAGATATAATTTTAATTAGCTTGAACACTATTTACACACATTGATCTAGCCCCAAACTAGGATTCCCTGTATCTTGGGTACTAGACAACGATACACATACTTATATAGATAAATATTATACTTAGATAGATAAACAACCATGACCAGGGTACAAACATCCGTTCTCATCAAACAAATCTTTGCCCCCACCGGGTCTCGAACCCGGGACCCTTGGCTTCGCAGGCAGGGTCACTGCCGACTCGGCCATTCGGGTCATCAGAAGATAGAAACGGTTGCACACCCATCCATACCACCATCAAGTACCATTTTTCAGGCAACAAGGAGTACGGAGATGTGGAGCGTCGTATGTTGCCTCTTATATTAAGCTGGGTGGTCACAGTTCATAAACTACAGGGTACAACCCTCGAAAGAGCCGTGATTGCCCTTGGCAAAAAAATGCAAAAGGACAAATAGATTTTGCGTTAAGCTGAGTCAGAAGTTTGAAAGGCATATTTCTTGTCGGATTTGGACGCCGACATATTATTAAATCGACCACATGATGACAGATCGTAAATGGAAATTACGAGACAACAAAATCTGTCTTCCGATAGTTAATAATAAGTATAATAAAGCTCACTTTTCACTATGGGATGTGATACCTACATATTATGTCCCACAGTGAAAAGTGAGTTTAATACAATACGAATATATGGCATACAAATGAAACAAAAGTCGGGACGCGAATATCGTCAAAATACACAAAAACAAGACTACGAAATCTGTTTGTCTGTCAGTCAAGTCCACAGGTATTACATGACATTATAAACGAATTCATCTTATGACAATGCCCTTAACCACCACTGATAAGTCACAGTAAAGCAACTATACGCAATTTCGTTTATCTGGATGATATCATAATTCCAGTATTTTTGTTTTAGATGCCAAACTACTAGACCGAGGTAACAAAAAAAAAAACAACCGAATTGAGAACCTCTTTCTTTTTTAAGTCGGTAAAAAAAATATTCATGCGGCTGTGGCATAAAATGTTTTTGTCCTATTTGTAGAGCAAAGATTTGCTTATTTTAATATTTGTTTCTTAATAACTCCTTAAACATAGAGAAAATTATATTATTATTTGCATTTTTTGGATACGTTAAATTTTATTAAAATACTCCAGACCCTAAAAGACTCGAGAATTTGGCATCGAGAATTTAAATAGTTCGAGAAATCAGAAACCCTAGGTAGTAGTTATTATGAAAGCTCTCACAAATAAGGGCGCTTCACAAAACACTCTCATACGGGCTTTGGCCCCGTGCCGTGTCCACCTTCATGACATGCGTGACTCTGATCTGACAAAAGGCCACGTTTGCAGGGCATGTCCTTTTGACTACACAATCCTTCAATACCGATTGAGCAGAACACGCCGTGCAAACATGGCCTCATATCAGAACAGAGGTCACGAAACACGAAGGTCACAAAGGTGAGCTAGTCGCCTTGGCAAGTTTCTCATTGTCCGAAATCGGAATGTCTACTGTCTAGTTGCCTAACAAAATCGACATTATCTTTTTGACCCGTAATAGTTCTACATATTTTTCTATCTTCCAGTGTACACGTTGTGTGTTTGTAAAAGGCGAGTTCTAAGTTAACTGCAATATGACATGAATCTCATAGTATAAGTGTGAATTAACTTTGTAAATTTTTTATCACTGAAACTCAATTTAATTTTTAATAAAAATTTTACTTGGTAATATTTATTTAGGATTATAAGATCTTTTATAAGAAAAAAGGCCGATTACACTGACAGCTGCTAAAAAAGTACTTACTTACTGACTTCTGTAATTTGCATCCAAGCCTGACTCATTTAGTTTGTACTATTTTATCCAGCTGGTAAACAGATCAAAGCAATTCCGCATGAACAGGTCCCTCCTAGTGAGTGGCGAGTTGTGACATGAGTGGGTGGGTAGTTGTCGCGGGTTTAATTTAGCGTAGTTTGCGGGTAGTTCGGCAAACTGCACCGACTGTGAAGTGGACGTTAGCTGGTTAGCAGGCTAGGGACGCAAAGTACAGGGAACTCACTGCTTTATTGTAGGGTTGCCAATTGCACTCCCGAAATTCCGGGATTGTAAAAAAAAGCTGGGATAGGACAATCTACAGGAAGTTGCTCAAATAAGGAACCATACAACAGCAGATTAATAGTAATGGTCTGTTATATACAGGTGATCAATCCAAATGGGTTAGTATGGAGAGTCAGAAATTATAAGAGATAGCGAAGTATGTTTTTAGGAACCATAGCGTCGATATTAGATTTAATAATAATGACATTCAAATATATATTTTTTATTCTCATACATAACCGGGAATGGAACCTGGTCAATATTCCTTACATAATCGTGTGTAGTATTTTTTTTGTATAATTGATCCTGAAAGTATAAGGACCAAAATTGGCTATGAAATCTTGAGTAAACATTAGACTAAAATGCCCTCAATTTAAATAATTTGCAAAATTCCGTCATTAATATGAATTAGTCATCATTATGAATTACACCAATTAATCACATTTACTGAAATAAAAAAATCTTATTGTTGGGTTTTTCTGTCAATTACTTAAACAATATTATAAAATGTGTTTCTTGTGACTTATGATTTGCACCATCAACAATAAAAATGAAAAAACTTGTAGAATTTATACCTAACATTGTTTACAGAGACTTCGACCAGGTTCGATTTCTGGTTAAGTATGAGAAATAAAAAGAAAATTGAATGCCATTATTATTAAATCTAAAATCGAAGCCGTGGTTCCTAAGAGCAGATGTCACTATCTCTCACAGTTTCTAACTACTGACCCATTTGGATTGATCACTCTGTATATGTATGACTGTGTAAATATGTATGCCCTGGCCTTGTAAATTACTCGGTGTGCCGACCAAAACTGACATATCAGTTTCCTCAACTTTTCAGGAGTCAAAAATACTAATATAAATTATGTTTTCTAAAATACTTTTTACAATAATAAGAAAAGAAAACAGAGAAAAAATACTTTTATCGGATTAAAATAAAAACAGGTTTTCATAGTTAATTCAGGCAATTTTTTATCTTTTGCAATATTCATGCACATATCACTTAAATGAATTTAACGTGACATCTGAATCATGGAAGCGCCCGAATTAATATTTAAATGCAAAAGCATACAAACAAAATTTAGATGTGGAATAAGAATTTACTTTGTACAAAAAATAATGCGGAGTAACTCGATTAAAATCGAAAACCCCGTTCCCCGTCCATTTGTGCAATAACAACTCTTTCTAAATACACATATTTAAAATTGTTTTTCGGAAACTTAGCCTCTATCTACATCTACACACTAGAGATAGAATGTTAAATAACTGTCAAATTCAAAATTGAAAAAATCTCGACACCAAATTTTAGAACTACATACCGATTTTAACAAAACATATCTTAGAACCATTGCAGTGAAGTATTCTACCAACTACGAAAACCATATTAAAATCGCCGCAACCGCATTAAAATCGGTCCACACGTTTGAACGCTATTATAAGTTAAACTGATAACTTTAGAACAAGAGAACCGATTATAACAACACATATCGAAGAAAAATTGCAGGGAAATCTAAAAACACATTAAAATCCGTCCACACTTTTGAGCGCTAGGGTGCCACGGACAGACATACAGACACACTGTTAGACGCTTCAAACTTATAACACCCCTCTTTTGGTCGTCGGGGGTTAAAAATAATACCTCCTCTAACTAAAAAACTTAACTTATTACCTCCTCTAAAGAAAATTATTACAGGAACTGTCAAAACGCTAATTATGTTGATGACTTGTATGCTAAATACCATTTTGACGTCAAAAAATGTGAAATCAGGTGTTGGTCTTGTTTACACAAAATTAAGTTTATAACTGCTGGAGATATACGATTCTGATATACCTACCTAAATACCGAAAAATTATCTTAAGGCCCAAGATCACACAAAACCACTAAAGTGCGCTTTGGCAATGAAAAAAACAACTAAATTCATCGGTATCAAAAAATAAATATATTATTCACAATGAGATAATCTAGTTTAAATACAGTGTCGTTACACGATTGGATTAATTTCCCTCAATCCAATAAATATTCCTGAACATATTCTATATTAAAAAGGAAATAAAATATAAACTTACGGATTTTGTTACAATTTAATGCCTAAATTTTCCTCTTTTAGACCTCCTTATCAATCCTTAAATTTTATCAATTAGCTTAATTACGTTTTTCTATAAATTTGAAAAAAAGCACCTAATTTTTAAGTCGCCGGGCGGCCCGTTGCCAGTCCACGCCGCCCGCTACCCCGCCGGAAGACGACGACGACGGGCGAATGCGGCGCCCCTCACCTCAACAGCCAGAACTGGGCCTTAATTTACAATTCCCCACGCCTGGCAACCCTAGCGCCATATCTCGCAACTTTCGCCACTTATCTCCGACGGTTCAGGCGATTCCGCCCCCAAATTGAAATCACTGTGTCGAGATTAGCCCTCCCAGTGACGTCATGGGGGACCGCTCCAGTTCACGACCGAAGTGGCTACAACTTCTTTTACGATACCACTAACCGTTATCTGTATCGATTACTAGCCACCGTTTGGTATGTGTTAACTTAGTTAGCTATGTGTCCTCGAAGTGTCTATTACAGTATTTACAAGTTTGTGCTACACGACGCTAAATAAAGCACATCTGGCTTTGGAATGGGTCAGCGTCAAACTTGAGGAGGCCTATGTTCGACTGGTGGTGACTCATGATGAAGAGCGTCAAGCGTTCAACAGCTACTGAGAAACAGGTGACGCTCTACAAAGCCGAAATAAAATAATGTCGTGCTCGTGCAAGCCATGTGTGCATATTTTCTGTGCGCCGTAAATGATTGTTTCGACATTATCAATAGTGTCCTTTCCTTACACATCTATCTATATATCTTTATTTAAAAAAAAATGCCAGGTGCAAGTCGCACCCGCGCACCAAGGGTTCCGCTCACATAGCATTTTATTTTGTGAAGGAACTACATGTTTACGGTTTCGGAACTACATTTTTTCCTTGACTTGTGCTATTAGACCTTGCCTCGTGCCAACTTTCATGATTCTAGGCCAACGGGAAGTATCTATAGGTTTTGATTCCGTTTCGGGTATCAAGATAGTTCAGCAAATTTCGATATTTTCGATAGTTCAGCCTACAAGGCCGTATCTCTTGATTGCGTTTACCTAGAAGTTTGGTTTTAGTACAACTTAAAGGGATGTATACCTCGCGCCACGAATTAAGAGCGCTGGGCGACGTTGGCGAAAACTACTGCGCATGTGTACAGGTGTTGAAAAGTTACTACTGCGTATTCAAGGCCACCGCTCATAACGTGTGGCGCGATGTTTAATTGATATTCATTTAAACTTGATACTATAAGGGTCCTTTTTTCATTTTAAGGTATGGAGTCCTAAAAATTAATAGCCCAACCGGTTTATTAACTGACTTTATCTACACACGTATCATAAACCCTCTTTACTGCGTTCAAAAACCGCACGTTACGATCAGCATTATGTTAAACTACTTGGTAAAACTCGTTTCGTATCTGGAAAACTACACATAATGGTCATTATGTGTAGTTTTTCTACATATAATGACATTCAAATTTCGAACGCCGACGCCCACCCGCGTGCCGTCCCTAGTTTGTCTGTGAAGTTGGTACTGACATTCAAATTTCGAACGCCGACGCCCGTCTGCGTGAAGTTGGTACTAAAGAACAAGCTAAACAATTGCAGAACCACAATGCCAGTCAAACATGCGGTTCCTGAACACATCAAAGAGAGCTTATGATATGTGTGTAGATAAACTAGTGTATGTAACTGTACATAATTAGGCATTAAAACTCTCGAGTTTTAATGCCCTCCATATGCAGCAGTCACATAAACTACTATTAAAAAATATACAAATGATGTATGTATTATTGGAACTATAACAAACATATTTACTCATGTTATTTATTAAGGCTTCCAAACAAGTATACAGTATTTCACAGGTGTATTTTATATGTATTAATATTTGTCCATGTATTTCTTGGAAACCATGAATCGGATTGTGATAAAAAAACAGTGAAGTTTCATCCAAATCGGTTCAGTAGTTTTTAAAATACGGGCTATTACGTGTAAGCGTGGTGGTCTGGCTTATTCATACGAGCTGGACAATGAAGGGATAATAGAAAATAAGGGAACAATGCAAGTTTCATCAAAATCGGTTCAGTAGTTTTCAAGATATGGAATATTACGTATTAATAGGTATTAGTATGACGGTCCGGCTTAATCATACGAGCTCGGAAAAATGGGAAAATTACTTTCTTAAGTACAACCAAATATTCCAGTTTTTTTTCTTTTTTAAGGCACCACTAATGAAGGGGTTATAACTAAAATTAGTTTGAAAAAATTAAGTTGATTTCAAAGTGAAATGATCAAAAAAGTAATATATAATAAGATAATATTTTAACATATTCAGAAAGTTTACCACACAAGCCAAAACAATTTTTGTAATATTATTTCTTACCTTTGAGTTAATTTAACTTTGAAGTCGACTTAATTGTTTACATTATATACTTTTTATTAAGTTCCTATCTTCTTTTATTCTCTTCAGCCCGGAGAGGTTTGTTAGAAAGAAAATAAAAAAAATGTATGGGAAGTTCAGCCTTTTCCGGGTGGCGTTGGTAGCCGACCCGACGAAACTCTTTGCTTACTTACTGTATGGTAGCCGACCCGACGAAACTCTTTGCTTACTTACTGTATGGTAGCCGACCCGACGAAACTCTTTGCTTACTTACTGTATGGTAGCCGACCCGACGAAACTCTTTGCTTACTTACTGTATGGTAGCCGACCCGACGAAACTCTTTGCTTACTTACTGTATGGTAGCCGACCCGACGAAACTCTTTGCTTACTTACTCTATGGTAGCGGATCTTATCTTTTACAACTACGTGATTCATAAAGTTATTAGGCAAAGAGTTTCGATAATCTGAAGCATAATGCGCATTAATCCAAATTGTATGAATACCAAAAAACGCATTGCGAAATAGCCAGCCAGTTGTATAATATATCAAATTACTTACTCGATACAATATCAATGACCAATTACCTGTCTATGAGTGAGACCAGTTAATTCTGAGTGCCTGTCATACTTAAAAAATCCACAAACCTTTTTATGTGTGTGTGACTTCGATGTTTATGGTTCCCACGACACAGGTTATCCTAGTGTGGGGCCAGAAGCAATGTATGTGCCTTTATATACACAGTCAGGTCATAAGTTCTGTCACACAATAAAAACTTTTGAATTTAGAAAGCTGGCCACAAAAAAATTTATTGAATTCGAATTTCGAATTTTTCATGAAAATAAAAATGTGTACTTTTTAGAATTTTCCTCATTTTTAAATATGGAGTGGACACTTAAAGAAGACCGTGTCGCAGTTATTGCGTTGCATCGTTGCGGTTACGCGCCAATTCAGATTTTCGACTTACTGAAAAATTTGAATATAACCAAAAGATTCGTTTATCGTACCATAAAACGATACAATGAAGACTCTAGTGTAGATGACATGTCAAGAAGTGGTCGCCCTCGCTCTGTTAGGACTCCAGCAGTGATAAAAGCTGTGAAGGCGCGAATTCAAAGAAATCCCATACGTAAGCAGAAACTGTTGGCCCTTCAGATGGGGTTAAGCAGGACCACGGTGAAAAGGGTGTTAAATGAAGACTTAGGGCTTAGGGCATATCGAAGAAAAACAGGACATCGTTTGGACGCTCGTTTAATAGACCTGAGACTGAAGAGATGCCGCGCTTTGTTGAAGCGGTACGCGGGAAAAAAGCATCGGGAAATTCTTTTTTCGGATGAAAAAATTTTCACCGTGGAAGAGAGCTACAACAAACAAAATGATAAGGTGTACGCACACAGCAGTGAAGAAGCGAGCAACCGTATTCCGCGTGTCCAACGAGGTCATTTTCCATCCTCGCTCATGGTTTGATTGGGAGTCTCTTATTGGGGCTTAACTGAGGTACATTTTTGTGAGAAAGGCGTAAAAACGAATGCAGTTGTGTATCAAAATACAGTCCTCAAGAACCTTGTGGAACCTGTTTCTCATACCATGTTTAATAACAGGCACTGGGTATTCCAACAAGATTCTGCGCCAGCTCATAGAGCGAAAAGCACACAAGACTGGCTGGCGGCGCGTGAAATCGACTTCATCCGGCACGAAGACTGGCCCTCCTCCAGTCCAGATTTGAGTCCGTTAGATTACAAGATATGGCAACACTTGGAGGAAAAGGCCTGCTCAAAGCCTCATCCTGATTTGGAGTCACTCAAGGCATCCTTGATTAAGGCAGCCGCCGATATTGACATGGACCTCGTTCGTGCTGCGATAGACGACTGGCCGCGCAGAATAAAGGCCTGTACTCAAAATCGCGGGGGTCATTTTGAATAAACTTTATTACCATTAGAATCTATGTTTTATTAAGTCTAATTTGCTATATAAATGTTTACATAAATAATAAACATGTCTAAATTATTTCATATTGCACATGTGACAGAACTTATGACCTGACTATGTATATGATAATGTTAAATGTTAATTGTCGGCTGTTCAAACCTTAGAGCTTCCCACTTTTAACCTCTCAAAAACCGAGGGTAGTTGGGACGGGTCGCGATTTGGAACCTTATGCCATTGTAATAAAACTTAAAACCTATAACGGAAAAGCGGCGTTAGCCAACGCCGGTGGTATTCAAGAGGTTCTAGATATAATTTTTTAATGTAGCCTGTGGTGTTTTCCACTGTAGGGCAAAGGCCTACCCACTCGTAGACCACACCACCACTCTTTAGCCTTCTCCTGCCATTCAGGGAGATACCTCTCCAGATCCTCGCGCCATGGTAGTAAGACAGCTAGATAGTCATAAGTCTCCTAAGTTTGGGCACCCCGACAATAACACTTAGAAGTTCACGTTCAGCTTACTTTAAGATGAATAGGATCCAAGTGTTAAAAAAGGCTCTGCACACATTGAAAGTAGATAAATTTAAATCAGGTGCGAAATTCTAAAAGAAAATATTATGATATCTTCGGTGTTCGCACATCGGAAACGTTCGTGCAGGTGGCAACATCTGGCCGAAACGGGTACTGGATGGATGTCTTTTTCAATGTGGCATTTGATTTATGCGCTCCCGTCTTTTCTCTGACACGTTTAGCCGTAGATGCCGGCTTCTGTCGCTACTCGGTGGCAGTAGTCGTAAATCTGTATCTGAGGCCCTAATAGGGCAGCTTGATAACTTCTGACGGTCGGGTTGGCCACTAGCCCACACTGAGCCATCGTGGTGGGGTATAGCTCAAACTTACTCGTAACCAAATAAAGGCCACTGCCCCTCGGTGGGGACAGTAATGGACTACGTATTACCAGAGACAACACCCCTCCATCAACCCGCACTGAGACAGCGTGGTGGAGTATAGCTACAAACTTACTCGTAACCAAATAAGGCCCTTGCACCTCGGTGGGGACAGTAATGGACTACATATTACCGGAGACAACACCCCTCCATCAACCCGCACTGAGACAGCGTGGTGGAGTATAGCTACAAACTTACTCGTAACCAAATAAGGCCCTTGCACCTCGGTGGGGACAGTAACGGACTACATATTACCGGAGACAACACCCCTCCATCAACCCGCACTGAGACAGCGTGGTGGAGTATAGCTACAAACTTACTCGTAACCAAATAAGGCCCTTGCACCTCGGTGGGGACAGTAATGGACTACATATTACCGGAGACAACACCCCTCCATCAACCCGCACTGAGACAGCGTGGTGGAGTATAGCTACAAACTTACTCGTAACCAAATAAGGCCCTTTCACCTCGGTGGGGACAGTAATGGACTACATATTACCGGAGACAACACCCCTCCATCAACCCGCACTGAGACAGCGTGGTGGAGTATAGCTACAAACTTACTTGTAACCAAATAAGGCCTCTAACCAAATAATATCCACCTCGGTGGGGACAGTAACGGACTACATATTATCGGGAGACTTCTATATCGAGCAAAAATTATCAAATTATGTTTATACGTTCACGAATTCATATTGACGCTTATGATCAACAAACAAGTATTCGCAAAGAGTTGGCGTGGCTTCCGATTCGTCGTCGCCGAGACTCTCGTATTCCTTTTTATCTTTTCAATATATTGATCAAATCTGCGTTACCCCAGCTACCTTCGAGACCGCTTTGAGTATCTCTTTTCAGGATATCGGCACCGGAGATCTCACACGGTCTCACTCTTGGCCACTCCAAGGCATTACACCTCCGCATATGAGCACTTCTTCAGGTTGCAGGCGGTCCAACTGTGGAACGCACTTCTTTGTACGATAATAGACGATAATTGTACGATAAGAGTGAGGAAGTGCTCTTTTACCCAGTTTTTTAAAGCGAAAAGAGTGGGGCTGTCTCTTATCGCACAAGGAAGTGCCTTCCACAGTCGGACCGACCAAATCAAATCAAATCAAATTCGTTTATTTGCGAAAAATATGGTCATGAAGATGTTACAAATGGTAATAAGTGCAGCATATTTCGCCACGCAGTGGCAAGCAAATATTATTTCTAAACAATATACACACCTATCGAATGAATTAGTATAGTTACATAGAAATGTCATGAAAATCTATAATATAAGATACTGACTGATTAATACAATTTGTTAGTATGTCACTCCATGTCATCTTATATCTGTTTAAAACCGAGCCGTACAGTCTAGAAATTCCTTAATATTATAGAAGCATTTACTTATTAGCCATTTTCTGAGCTTATGTTTAAATATTTCAAATGGCATATCCTGTAGTTCTTTTGGTATCGAGTTAAAAATTTTGATCGCCATCCAGTAGCAGTTTCGCTGCAGCAGTACTGTATGCGATTTTGGGAATGTCAGCCTATTGGGAAACCTGCTGTTGAAATAACATGATGTTGACTTTTTAATAAATATGTCCATATTTTGCCTAAAAAATACACAGATTTCAAAGATATAAATTCCGGTTAGGGTAAGGAGATAAAGTTTCTTAAACAGTGGTCTAAAGGACTCTACAGGACTCATTCCACATATTGCTCGTACACATTTCTTCTGTATAAGAAATAGATTGTCGATTTCCACTGCATTTCCCCACACAACTATACCGTAGAGTAAGGCAGAGACGACATACCCATGGTAAGCTAACATTGCCGTTTCGTGTCCCGCCACCTTTACCAGTCTATAAAGGACAAACACAAATTTATTGATATTTTTAATTATATTTGTTAAATGCGCTTTCCATGACAATTGTGAGTCAAGTGTTATACCTAAAAATTTCATCTCTTTGGATTCATTTATTTCTGAATTATTATATTGGACGGTCACGTTTATGTCAGGCTTAATTCTATTATAAAATGTCATGTATGTCGTTTTGTCAATATTTACACGGAGATTATTTATTTGCAACCAGTTGACTATTTTTTTTATTGTATTATTTACGACATTTTCAAAATTTATTGTATTATTGTATTTAATTATTATAGAGATGTCGTCAGCATATAGGGTACATTGGTGTTCTGTTACGTCTGGGAGGTCGTTGATATAAAGGAGGAACAGAAGTGGTCCCAAGATGCTTCCTTGCGGCACGCCGAATCTATTTTCTCTCAGTTTTGATTGTGATGTTTCCTTTGTGAATTCTTTGTTTAATTTGTTGATTTCCACTAGTTGTGTGCGTCCCTTTAAGTATGACTCAATCCAGTTATATGCTGGCCCGCGGATACCATATTTCTCACACTTTGCTAACAATATATCGTGGTGAACGTAATCAAACGCTTTCGTCATATCAAAAAAGACGGTTAGGGTAGGAATCTTGGAGTCAATACTCTCCGCCAATATTTTTACCATATTGAAACAGGCTAGTGTTGTTGACTTACCTTTCTGGAAGCCATTTTGTTCCCTTTTTATAATCCTGTGTTTAGATATAAAGCCGGTCAGTCTAGTAAAGAATATCTTTTCGAAAAATTTTGATAATATTGGTACAAGTGTTACAGGTCTATATTTGCTCATATTTTCCTTGTAATCTTTTTTAAATATAGGTTTTACTACTGATATTTTAAGTTCAGTTGGAAATTCTCCTTCTACAAGTGATTGGTTCGCCAAAAAAGTTAATACTGGTGTTAATTCAGTTGTGGTACATTTTAGAATTTTTGTGTCAATTTCATCAAATCCTGTTGCAGTTGTGTTGTTTAAAGATCTTATGGTCTTTAGTGCTTCACTTTCATCGCATGGGGTCAGAAATATGGTTGAATTTTGATTATTAATGTTTGATATCGAATTATTTTGGTGATTTGAAATTGTATTTGAATTTGTTATTATGTCAATAAAGTAATTATTAAAAGCTTCGGCAATGTCATTCGAATTGTTAATTATATTGTCATTAATTTTAATTTTTGTATTTCTCTATTTTGTTGGTAATTGTGGTCTTCAGATTTTATTAACTGCCATGCGGCTTTGCATGTATTTTTTGAGTTACGAACGAAGTTAGTGTTGTGATTTTTTTGTGACCACTGAATACATTTACGAAGAGCTTTACTGTACCTTGTATATTTTGATTTGTTTATATTTGTCTTATTCCTATAATATTCAAATCTCAGGTTTCTTTTTGTCACACATGATATTTTTAGTCCATCATTTCAGTTTACCGTCAGCCATTTCAGTTTACCGTTACAATTACTTTTATTTCGCAACTTGTATATAGGAAAGCAGAGTTTGTAGAACATTGTTATAAGCTCATGGAATACTGAGAAACTTTCTTTAAAATTTTGTGCATTGTATACTTCAGTCCATGAGAGACTTTGAAGGCACTCCTTGAATTTATTAATGTTCTCCTGGCTGTAATCTCTTTTAAGCGTGAACCACTGCTTTGGGGGTAGTTTCTTCTTTGTTACTGTGAAGGTAAGGACTTGTGCCGTATCATGGTCTGAGATTCCTAAACGGTGCGCTCTTCCTTGGGCCTCGTTAATGTTGCTAGCAATGTTGTCGATGCATGTATTTATTCTAGTTAGGGTATGAATATGTAATTTTAGTCCGTGGTTTTCTAAAATACTTTTTAGTTGTCTTGCCCCGGGGGTATCTTTCAGTGTATTTATATTGTAGTCACCTGCTATGATAACTCTCCTGTTTTTTATTTTATGACGCAGCTTATATAAGAGTAGATCTAATCTATCTAGAAACGCTTGCTTGTCAGGATTTGGTACGGTGTATAGACATACTATTATGCATTCATATTCTGGAATTTCAACTCCGCAGCATTCAAAGATGAGTGGGATTGACAATTCTCCTACCATTTTTAAATCAAAGGTATCGATATAGTTCATAATATATAGTAGACCGCCTGCAACCTGAAGGAGTGCTCATATGCGGAGGTGTTATGACTTGGAGTGGCCAAGAGTGAGACCGTGTGAGATCTCCGGTGCCGATCTCCTGAAAAGAGATACTCAAAGCGGTCTCGAAGGTAGCTGGGATAGCGCGGATTTTTCAATATATTGAAAAGATAAAAAAGAATATGGGAGTCTCGGCGACGACGAATCGGAAGCCACACCAACTCTTCGCGAAATTGAGAGACATGGTCGAATTTGCGCAGCCCGAAGATAAACCGAATCCCGAGATTCTGAAGTCGTTCGAGTTTGTTCAGAAGATCTTCGTTCGCGCTCGCCCAACATATTATTATTATTTGTAAACTATTTGTATGTATTAGTACTTATTTAGTAGTTTGGTATATACGAGTATATATTTTATTAATCATATTTTATAGATATTTAATCTACTTATATATATTTTATTATTGTTTAGATATTGTGCACTGCCAACTCTTTCTTGATAAAATTTCCTGTCATGCCTTGGTTTGCTGGAAGTAATCTCTTTTTAGAGATAAGCTCGCCTTTGTACATATGTTTTCCCTTAATGAATATTTTTTAATAACTGTGTTCAAACAACTGCCTTAATGCATCCATTTTGCGTAACTTGAGATTAACAAAAGGCTGTTTTGGCTTGATGCGTCTCCGTAAATGGTAACAATATAAAAATACCGCAATTGGTCTCTTACCATCTCCAGAAGACTTCACCAATTTATGTCCGGCGCAAAACCCTTTAGATGTTCCGCAATATGCCCTTCCGCGTATGTACTCCCGTATCTACGCTCGCTCACTTGTCACTGGCTTCGCTTTCATTGCTAAGCAATTAATTGAATGGCCTAATCCATCGCCATCGTGTGGACAATGAGAGCCTGATCTGGGGCCGATTCTGCTACCAAAATGACGAATCAGGCCCGACAGGCACTATTCTCAACAATACGTGAAGTATGTAGTTGTCAAAGGTGATCCGAGAATAGTGCTAACTCATGTTCTACCAATACATATATATACATTGCTTCTGGCCCTTCACTAGGTGTCGTAGGAACCACAGACAGTGACGTCACAAACATGTAAACATCCAAGACCTGGGGATTATTTTGTCTTCCTCACCAGCCGGGATTCGAACCCGGGACACCACAGAGGTCGTCTATCGTGCCTCTATTTATCTAGCGTTTGAGGAATGTGATTTAACCTGTAGACTCGCGTAAACCCTTAAACGGAACTTTTATGACAGACGTCACCTAGAGTACTGTAGATTCTATTGTGGGCATTTATGGGCAAAAAACATAAAATTTGCCAGGCGATACCTCGTCCGTGCAAAGGTCCCCGTTACTCCAGGCGGAAATATCCGCAGTGTGAGAGGGACGGAATCGGAAAAAATAAATGAAAAACGTAGCGGTAAACCACAGAATCATTGTTTAAAAATATACTACGCTATTTTGTAAAAAAGTTTTAAGGAGATTTTGCTAATATATAATATCTACATTTTAAACGTTAAAGTTCCACAATGAAATTAGTTAGGATTTCAGAATTACAGGAAAAAAATAAACAATTTAGATGTGTTTTCGTAATTAAATTCTATCGAGAAAATTTCGTTTAATCGCGTTTTCCTATAGTGAAAATCTTAATCAAATACTCAAGAAACGTTAACCCAAAAATCAAATCTGTAGATGACTTCATGCTAGAGTAAATGCATTCGAAAAAAACCCCATTTTTTTCGTAGCACCTTAATTGTTGTGTCGTTATTGTTTTATCCCGGCCAGCAGAGATGCGAAAGGGTTAATACAATTAATGGAAGAAGTTAAGGTAATTGGTAATCGTTTAAATTGGTTAATCATCATAGTAAAAGGGATCGCAGAATATATACATGCAGCTCATTAATATCCCCACCGAGGGTCACAGACCTTTACCCGGATACGAGTAAGATTGAGCCATACTCCACCACGCCGGCTCAGTGCGGGTTGATGGAGGGGTTTTTACGACCACTACCACGTACTGATATTAGCCGGGACCCGTAGCTGATCGTGCCATCCGAAACACTGAACGTCCGATACTGTACTTAAGATAAATTAATTATCTCATTGGTACATGGTCAGGATTCAAACCTGCATCCCTTGTGTGAGAAGCAAGCGCGAAACCAATTAGACCACGGAGCTCTTTAAATAATAATAAAAATAACCTTGGACACTATTTAAACACATTGATCTAGCCCCAAACCAGGATTCCCTGTATCTTGGGTACTAGACAACGATACACATACTTATATAGATAAATAGTATACTTAGATAGATAAACAACCATGACTATGGTACAAACATCCGTTCTCATCAAACAAATATTTGCCCCCACCGGTACTCGAACCCGGGACCCTTGGCTTCGTAGGCAGGGTCACTGCCGACTCGGCCATTCGGGTCCTCTTTCTTCTTTAGTTTGCGGAAACGTTAGATAAATTGATACCTTCCTAAAGCGAACAGCCATTGTCACATCATTGCAACTGACCTGTCATTTCGCCAAAGCAATTTGGACTTAGGACTACAGAGCCCGACGTGTCCGACATCCGCAAATTATAGCATCACGACACAAGGGGGGGATTACATCGGAATGCATTGTTAGAGTTAGGCGAAGTTTTCTGCAGAGTTTGGTGTATAATTAATTACATACATCGCTTTTTGCAGCACTGGAATACCGTGCACCACGCTGGAACAGGAAGTTATCAATTGCACTGTATAGTCTTACTTTTATTTTATTTCATTTATAATTTTATCTACACACGTAACATAAATCCTCTTTACTGCGTCCAAAAACCCCACGTTACGACCAGCATAATAATAAACTTCTTGGTAAAAACTAATTTCTTATCTGAATATTCATCATTATGACCACAATGTACAAAAATTTGTCAAATTATGACATTCAATTTTCGAACACCGACGCCCGCCTGCGTGCCGCCCCTAGTTTGTCTTTGAAGTTGGTACTACTTAACAAGCTAAACAACTGCAGAGCAATGATCAATGCCACAATGCCGGTCAAACATGCGGTTCCTCAACACATCAAAGAGAGCTTATGATATGTTTGTAGATAAACTAGTTTTTGTAACTGTACATAATTAGGCATTAAAACTCTCGAGTGATATTATTATGAAACTCGCCTTCGGCTCGTTACATAGAACCCACTCTCGAGTATTAATATGTCCTCCATTATGTAGCAGTCACATAAACTACTATTGACAATAATCATTTGCTACTGTACCATTGATAAACTACAAATAATTGCTTTTGCATCATACTTTACTTTACTTTACTTTACTTTACTTTACTTTACTTTACTTTACTTTTAATGCTGTTTTTATTTGTAATTTTGACAATCATAATATGCTATTGCACCATTTTTATATTGTAATCTTGAATTCCACATAATTTTGTATTTGTATTTCTATGTATTCAATGACCCGAAATAAATAAATAATAATACTAAAATGATAGTTTTCTCTACACTAGGATACCCACTCGCCAGTACCGAGTGCTCCAGTTGGGCTCTAAAACATGGTGTATGTGCCATGGTCCTTCGTTCTTTGGGCTTTATGGAGGCACGCACACTAGTGTTTTTGGGTTACCATGGTAATAGCGGGCATTTACTCCTGTCTACCACTATATGCTCATAATTGGGTTATTGATAATACTTAGTACGCGCAACTTTCGAAATTACTGTCCTTTAGCTTATCATGTCAGCGGTCGCCGATCGTTACCATGGTTACCGATCGTTATCATGGTTACCGAACGTTACTATGGTTACCGTGTTTGATTCGGTTTGCAGTAGCAGTCGGGTATATACTACAGCAATTCATACACCCAAAAATTAAATAATAATAATAAAAATAATAACACCTTGGACACTACTTACACAGGTTGATCTAGTCCCAAACTAGAATTCCCTGTATCATGGGTACTAGACAACGATACACATACTTATATAGATAAATATTATACTTAGATAGATAAACAACCATGACTAGGGTACAAACATCCGTTCTCATCAAACAAATATTTGCCCCCACCGGGATTCGCACCGGCTTCGTAGGCAGGGTCACTGCCGACTCGGCCATTCGGGTCGTCAATGTGTAGATTATCTGTGATCAGAAACACTTCGTCACTCTTTTTCCCATACGGGGAGGCAGATATACAGTTAGGCCCATTTAAAGCAGTTTCACTATTCAATTTACTGAAGAATAGTTAAAAGGAAAGTGTTTGCTCCTTAGGTGTGAACACTACTGTTTATCACCAAATCAAATCAAATCAAATCAAAAATCATTTATTTCCATAGGATGTTGTTACATCACTTAGATCCGTCATTACATTTTTTTGGGTGAGTTCACTAACCCAATGGCGGAATCTGTGGAGAAGAGCTCACCGAAGAAACTCCACAGTCGTCGCATCTTTTGCGTTTCCTTTTTTTTAATAAAATATTGTCAAATTACAAAATGAATGCTAATTATATATCGAAACAGCCTGTTACTCAAACAATCTATTCCCATGGACATCTGTCCTCTAAGTAATCAGATATCCTATAGTAACCTTTTTTATACAATTTCTGTTTTATTATTATTTTAAACTTGTCTAAAGGTAAGTTTTTAATATCAGTAGGGACCTTATTGTAATAGCGTATACAATTGCCTTTAAAAGAATTACTAATTTTATGTAGTCGGCTTACATAAGCAACCAACTTGTCTTTATTTCTAGTATTAAAATTGTGTATGTCACTGTACTTCTGAAAATTAGTTATATTTCTTTTTACATACACAAGATTGTCATAGATATATTGAGACACAAATGTCAGAATATTGATTTCTTTAAACTTTTCCCTCACCCTCTATGAGATTAAATATCTAAGTTAAGTTATGATAAGAATAATAATAGACAAGAATTACAGATGTTGTATATGATTTTCTGTCTCTATTTTCTGTCATTATCTGCATTTAGGAGTACTCGATTGCCAGTTGCCACATCCTCAGTATACTTCCCTAGGCGGGTAGGGCGGCGCTCACGGAGTGCCCGCATTAATCACGAAGCCAGAACACAATGGGAACAAACCGATATTGTGAAGACTCCAAGGTTGAGAGAATTCAGCTCAAATCCAGAGATGACTGCCATTATCCGCCAGCTGAGAATAGATATTTTCTTTGAAACGCAACGTCCAATTTCGCTTGTGCGTATTCCTACGAATTGCTTGTATTTTGTTTCATACACACAAGCAATATAAACATACTAGTAAAAGCCACGAGGTACAGTTCCCTTTAATAGTAGTTCACGGACAATAATATTATTCTCCGCGGATGGTTCAACAAATAGATAATAAATATTTTTTTTAATAAATAAATAAAATAAAAATTAATATAGCCATACTGTGTGCCTTTACCCAGATACTGGAAGTATTGAGCCATACTCCACCAAGCTGGCTCAGTGTGGGTTGCTGCAGGGGTTTTACGACTACTAGTATCAAATAGCCGGGCGGGACGTATATATAACGTATCATCCGGAACACGAAACGTCCGATAATCTCCTTAAGATAAATTACTTATGTCATTGGTACATGTCAACACCGGATTCGAACCTGAATGTCCTGCGTGAGAAGCAAGCGTGAAACCCTCTAGACCTCCGTTGTCTAAAGCTCCGTGCTCTTACAAATAAAAAATAAAAAATCAAAATGTGTATGTGTGTAAAAAACCATTCAGGTATCAAAGCCTGCATTTAAAAATATTTTGTCATGAAAGCACTCACAAGAAGTAGTAGTATACACATTATAGTTATTCTTAAAACAGTGGAAACAAGATTAGTATGTAAGCGTGAGGCGGCACTTCAGCTTGTGTTCTCGATGACGACACGATCCGCGCAATATGACATTGCGTGACTCTATCACGTCACATCAGCAAACCATCTCAATCGATCAAGTAATACATTAAACCATAATACCCCGTGCCGACCCTCGAAAGCCATGGCACCAAACTTGAACCCAGCTAGAGGTCTGACAGGCCAAACCGCCAAAACGAGGTGCGAACCGCACGAAGCCAGTTTGCACCGGATAAAGCTGGACATAAAATGGCCGGGTGTTAACTTGTGGATTGTTGTATGTGACTATAGTTTATGGGCTCGTAAGATCCGGATGATAAGGGTTAGTTGCCGTATGCTGTGACACTTTACAGCCGACTCATAGAAATGTAGTATATATCTATGATAAAGGTAAAACGCAATTAGGAAGGCTTCGAATTTTAACATGTAGTGGCTTCATTCTAAATGACTTGTAGTTAGAGTATGCCCGAATATCGACAAAATCATAGTTTAACGGCTTATTAAGTTAAACTGTGGTCGCATTATTATCACGATATTGTAAAAATCAAAATAAATAATGTAGACCAGTAATGTCTCCACCGAGGGGCACAGTCATTACCTGGATTCGAGTAAGAATGAGCCATACTCTACCAAGATGGCTCACTACGAGTTGATGGAGGGGTGTCGGGCTAGTGGCCAACCCGACTGTCAGAAGTTATCAAGCTGCCCTATTAGGGCCTCTGACACAGCATTACGACTACTACCTCCTAGTAGCGATAATCCGAAACAAGGAAGCGAGCGAAAATTTCACATAGAAATGTAACACCCATCCAGTCCCCGTCTCGGCCAGATCCTGAGATTGTTTTACATGAAAATTAACAGGAAACTAATAAACGGTTGAGAGATCCGAGAATATAGTTTCAGGGAAAACTGATCTGTAGCCGTAAAACCAACTGACCAGAGTTCTAGCAACACTCAAGGCAATGTTTACTACCTCGTAGGATCCGACAAACCGACATACCTACAGTAAAAGTGTTATGTACTAATTATTTACGAATAACGTGACAAAACGGTACTAGATAACCGGATTAAGTGAATGCCTATTTAAAATTAATCATGGAGGGATTGGATGGCGTAATAAGTTGGAAAATCGCATTACCGCTCTCGTAAACTTCCTTGCCGGGGCGTTACGTCAAATTAGACTCTAACAGGCAATCATAGAGTGAATATTCGGGATTTTTCAATTAAGCATCGATCAAGCCGGGGCTTCTTGACGACCCAAAAAATGATGTAGCATACAAAAAGTTCCGAGTTGCTCAAACTTCGGAGCACGGGCATCGTGTTAGCCGTCGGAGTCTGCCTGGGCCGCACTGTCAATAATTGATAATGGATGACGTCATTATGTCTTGTCGTGATTGATTGGTCGCCCCCCCTGCCCCCTCGTCCCGCGAGAAACTTCAAAGTTGAGAGGCATTTTGGAAATTGAATTATCGACAGGCGAGCCGACGGGTACGTGGGGACAGAGCTCGTCGCAGCGGCTCCGAACTTCCGTTTATATGTATGGAGAGCCAATACCCTCAGGCGCTGTACTAATAGGGGATTTTCAGACAGCTTTAAAAAAAACTGAAAGTGTGGCATATGGCGCTGATTCGCCATGGCTTTCGTTTATGGGTTTATAATAACCAAAGAGTATAGAGCCACACTTACTTGCTCACTACAGATAAAAAAGTGGGTATGTAGTGAGAGTGGTTTTCCATGAAAACACCGAAGGATAGGATTTTTCTTCAAGTTTTCTGGAGCAATGACTATAAAAGTCACATGTTATCAAAGGATATAACTATCGATTAAAACAGTGAACACTTTTGCCGTGAACCAATACTGTGAATACTGATGCCGCCTCGTACCACGACTCCTTGAATCGTACATACGATACGGTATTATCTGAGGCAATGCCAGAGCCAATGAAAAAATATTTAAAGCACAGAATACGTCTAATTAGCGAGGTGTACAAACTTGTCCCTACGGATAGCTGCAAAACCCTTTTTAAGAAACCTATGCTTCTGACTTTGCTTTGTCTATTTAAATGAAACATATTTATGCCACCGTAAGATAGTCAAAACCGTTAGTAGATAAACTAACGTTTTTTTTTCTTGTTAGTTGGTCTACTATCGACAGACAGTAAACTGTAGCGTACTGCCTACTATATGACGCGTTAATTGATAAACTATCGTTTTTTTCTAGTTAGATCAGATAGTAAACTGTAACGTACCTACTGCTTACCATATGACTCGCCTAACGGTGCTATTTACACCTCTACAAAAAATTAAAAAGCAAACGTTATGCAAATAAACTCTGTGCAACATAGGACTGCCAACTAAGAAAAGAGTTTATTCAACATATCAACCTAAATGTCAAACAGGCTTCCGCTGAATTTTATTGATATATAGAGTTTCCAGAAAAGAAGACTTGAACCCAACAATCTCGGTGGCGGGCACTACTTTGGAGGGAGTCACTAAATACAAGTACCTAGGCACATGGTTGACTGAAGTATGGGAGTCTGAAATTGAAGTAACGACCTGAATCGAAATTGCTCATGCGTCTTTCAACAAAATGAGAAAGGTGCTCTGCAACAAAGACATCACTTTACACCTCACATGCTTCAATGTAACATCTGGTCAGTTGTAATGTATGGTTGCGAAGCTTGGACCTTGAAAGAGGCAACCATTAAGAAACTGGACGCCTTTGAAATGTGGTGCTACCGAAGAATGCTGATGATGTCAAGAACGAAGAAGTTCTACGGCGCGCCAAACGATCCCGAGGACTCACTCTGACAATTCAAAAGAAGAAGATAAGTTAATTGGGACATGTGCTTCGACACGAACAGTACCGACTTCTTCAAGTCATCATGATGGGCAAAGTCGAGGGGGAAAAGACGCGCTAGCAGAAGAAGGCAGAGTGGCTCCGTAACATCAGAGAATGGACGGGAGTGGCCAGCGTAGAACAGCTGATGCGCTTGGCGAAGAATAGAAATAAGTATGAAGAGCTGACCACCAACCCCCAGTAGTAGAGAAGCACTACAAGAAGAAGAAAAAGCAGAGTTTACATTTCTTTAAATAAATAATAAATAATAAGTATTTTTATAATATTTTTGACTGTAAATACAATTATTATAAAGTAGATGTATTGTATAGCACTGACTGGGTGCTATTTAACATGTTCCTACGTGCCTAGATGTGCAGTACCGATAAATTATATGTTAGAATCTCAGGCAACCATGTCTTCTAATAAAAGTATTTGTAAATACTAGATAGTTCAACATCTTAGACAAGTAGGTAATAAAATCGTTTGGCTTGAAATGATCGGAGCATATTCTGGTATGCTTTATTATGGTCAATCCACTGGTTCAACTGCTTGAATCCACAGTAATCTGTTTTGAGGCTCATCACTGGGAAAAACGTGAGAATCACTTTTTTGCAGAATTTAAAGACGATTAATCATTTTTTTTTAATTCCCGTGGATTTCGTACGGCGATTTATGTTTGAAAACTAAAGTCAATCGAGAAAAGAAGTCACGATAGCAGTTTATGTGACTGATGCATAATGAAGGGGCCTGCCTTCGGCTCGTTTCATAAACCCACTCTCGAGTTTTAATGGCTAATTATGTACAGTTACATACACTAGTTTATCTACACACATATCATAAACTCTGTTTGATGTGTTCACGAACCGCATGTTCGACCGGCATTGTCACAACATATAATAAGATATGGGCATTGTGGCATTGATAACTGCTCTGCACTTGTTTAGCTTGTTAAGTAGTACTAACTTCACAGAAAACTAGGGGCAGCACGCAGGCGGGCGTCGGCGTTTGAAATTTGAATGTCATAATTTGTCGAAAATTTATACATTATGGTCATGATTCAGATAAGAAATGAGTTTTTACCAAGTAGTATCACACTATGCTGGTCGTAACGTGCGATTTTTGGACGCAGTAAAGAGGGTTTATGATACGCGTGTAGATAAAGGTCTGAAAGAATAGCCAGGGTCATCGTAACCAAAGAGTTCGAGGTCCAATGGTCACAAAACAGAGGATAACGCGAAAATAAAGTTGTCAATACAACTCTGATATTGTCAAACGATTTTGTTGAAATTCAGCATGAGACACGTTTCTAGATTTATCGGACTACCTTGTCAAATACCTTATTGATGGATGAGATGTTCATCGATTTGTTATTATAGTTCCAATGATACAGGCTGAGTGATGAATTGATGATGCAATAAATTATATAAGGTGTCATCGAAAGGACTTCTAAAAGTCACGCGTGACGTCACTACCGCCGCCGGCTCATCCCGTTCTCGGTACATTAAAACTCTACCCAGTCGTTTTACGACACAGTTTACGTTTGCGACTATTTGTTTTTTTGGGGAAAGTTGTTCATAAATATGGGTATATCATAACCCCCAATACATGTTCAGCTAATTAAATGTGACCCTGTATTTTGTACTATCTATGGGGAGGTGTCTTGCAAATACAAAGAACATGTTATATTTTTGGAATACCTAACTGTCCGCCATTTTCCGGTCATTTTGAAAAATCCTATTTTTTGCGGCTAGAGATTACACCAGTGTCAATCGACGGAAAAGAATATTATAAAAACAAAAATTTGTCGCTATGAATGTCGTAAGCTATTTATACTTTGTGAGAAATCTGAGTTCAAAATGTGAGGAAGGCAAACATTAATCCACATATTTTATCATAAAAAACTATGCGATTTATATGAAAAGTGCTCTTTTTCAACAGGTATTTCATGTGATGGAGGGATAAGGAAGACTTAATAATAGGGTACCAAGACACCCTTCTTGTGACCCTGATAAATATAAAACTTATTTTTAACCTTAATTATACGGTAGCCGAATTTTGCTCATTTGCGAAGTCTTGTGTCGCTTCTCGATCCGAGAATGAATGACAAAGCTAAGAAAGTTTCTATTTCTTGGTTAAATTTAAACAAAAAAGTCTGCTCAGAGCTAATTTTTCTCAGAAAAGCCAGCTTGCTAACAACTTGCTTGACTTATTTTGGTCGCCCTAAAAGCAAACTTTGACGAGGTCAGACATTTTGATACAATGGAGATTCTTATAAAAAATAACTTAAAAAATTGGGTAGGAGCAGACAAAATTAACGCTAATTAAAAGAACATAAACACAGCTACAAGAAAATGTATAAATACTATGACATGTTTTGAGTCACTATTTTTTTCACGTTGATTCCGAAGATTGATGTGTGGTGCTACCAAATATATATATATATATATATATACCATGTCTATTTATACACAACATCAATGATGCTCATTTAATAAATAATATTATAATAGAAACTTTTTAATTGGTCCTCTATTAATTGGAAAATAAATTAGTAAAGTTTTTTATTGTTGGATTTATTTGCCAGTAACTTTCATCACTCCATACAAACAGCCAGCAGTAATAAAGGATTTTATAGCTGAGGATCGAAATACTTTAGGAAAGTTTGGGCAGGGGTTGGAAAATGCACTAAAATATACTTACATCTACCTAGACACTTAGAAGCTTGTTAGACGCAGAATTGGTTTGAGATTAGTTGAGTAAAAACCAATGTCAAATGTGTACAACAATGTTGGTAAAACGATAATTACTAAGTCAATACTTAGATAATGAAGCTCCGTGGTCCGTGTTTCAGGCTTGCTTCTCATTCAGGTTAGGTGGGTTCGAATCCAGACCATGTACCAATAAGACAAGCTAGCGACTTTCCTAATATCTAAAGCACCTAATGTTGACCAATTTCATCACGTCATTACCCACTGGCATACATACATATACATAGGAGTACATATAGTACCACAGTGTTGGATCCTGACCCACAAAACGTTCTAAGATAAAATATCCACCATCACCTTGGATTCAGATCAAAAGACCTATCCGTCTTTTTCTTCTTTAAACCATTTAATTTAAAAAACGACTTTCAAAATACTCTCCAACTTAAAGGTTCCTCTTTTAATCTAATAATAAAACGCCAGTCAAGTGAACACGCCCTATTGTCTGATAAGGGCTTTAAATACGAAGGGTGGCCAAGAAATATTGTAAAGCCTTATTCTAGAAGTGATTTATACCAAAACTTGGCGTTTAGGTGGCAATATCTTGGTTATTTATATATTTATGTATTATCGATCCTTTACAAAAAATACGCTTTGCTAACTTAAGATAGAGACTTAAATATAGAGGACATGCGCTTACAATGTTAAAGTTAATTATACACTTTTAAAAGTTAAGACTACTGTGTATAGATGCATATTTTTTTAATTAATACAATTTATTTTAATTTTTAAAACTAATGACTTATGAACCTAATGGCCTAGTCTAAAATTATTTTATTCAAACATACTTTACAGCAGTTAAGGCTTGCAAATATGTCGAGTTCAGATTCACGGTGTTTTGTGCTGAGTTCATTGTACAGTTTGCATAATCTGTGCAACGGAGCGTTTGAGCCTAGATTGGATTTGGCAGTATCACTGGAAAATAACCTAAAGTTCGGTCGTGGTAGTCTTTTTGGTGCATTAAGTAATTTTCCCCAGTAAGTCAGGACAGTCGAGAGCGCCATTGACTAGCTAGAGTAAAAATATTAATTCAAGTCTTTTTCTGCGAGCCACCAGAGTGTCAATGTTATAGTGCTCTACACGCGAACTGTAACTGGGTAACTTTTTGGCCTTGTTATCACCGTACGCTAAATGGTAAAGGAACCGTCTACTACGTACACTTTCTAGCCTGTCGGAGTAGATTTTGTATCGGGGATTCCAAACCACGCTACAATACTCTAGTTGTGATCGTACCAATGTGTTGAAGAGACTATCTTTGTGAGACTACCTACCTACGCCTTTCAGGTACAAACGTAACTTGCAATAATCATAATTATGTTACAACTTTACAACATATGAGACCCAGTAAATAAACGATTACCCTGAGGAGTCACATATATACACATATATTTTAGCCGTATCTTTACAAACCGCGCACCAATCGCAACTGAATCAAAGCAAAAAGTCCTCATATAAAAAACAGACTCTCTTATGGTCTTCTACGAGTAACTCTGTACATACATAGGTTTCTGCAAATTCTTGACCATTTTCAGACCACACGCTGAACAACATATATTTGACCGAGGGAAGGAAGCGGCCGAAGTGTCCCGTTTCTAGATTGGCCAAAAAATAATTTGTCCTTCTGTCTGTCTGGTCTGTTATCGCCTACAGGTCGCACTTCTCAACCGATTCTCGAGAAATTGTGTGAGCAGGTTCGATAATTATATTGTTTTTTTCGTAGTGTTGGTTTTCTTTTTTTTTAATGGCGGACTTATGGCGTAAAATGGCAATACAAAGTGGAAGAAAGTTTTCTGTAGCAAATTCCAATTCCAAATGTCTTTATTACTGTAGATATTTACATATACTGAGCAATCGTCATTTTTTGCCACTTCTCTACATTGGAGCGTTGTGGGAGAAGAAGGGGGTAAAAACTCCCACAGATTGATTTTTAGATCTCTTTTAAAAATTGCTTGTGCTTAACTAATACAAAATATATTTCTATCATTATATTATTATTGAGCAGGAATAAATAATTACAAAATTATCAACAGCAAGGTCTGTGTTGAGCCAGATTAACCCCATACAGTCCCGTTATTTCAGTAATCTTGAACACTGTAATATCCCTTTTTCAACAAAGTCGCTTTAACATGATTTTTAAAATGCTCAAATGGCAATTTAAGGATTTCAAGGTATCTTGTTGTAGTAGAGAATGCATTGAGCCTTGAAAGAATTGCTAACCTTCGCGAGTCTAAATCGGGGCGCAAGTAGTCTGTGACTATTTCTTAGGTTAACATTACAGCTATCGCTAAGTTTGGAAAATGTTGTAAGGTTCTTGCGTACATACATTATATTTTCGAAAATAAATTAACTAGCTACAGTTAGTATGTCAATTTCTTTAAAAATCTCTCTTAAGGAGTCTGTGCGTTCTAAATTATAAATTTCTCGAATAGTTCTTTTCTGTAAAATATAAATAGTTTGAATATATCCGCTGCTTTCCCCCACAACAAGATACCATGGGACATGACACTTTGACAAAAGTATTCGTTACAGCGGATTTCAGTGTTTTATTTTATTTGGGGAAAACTATGTCTAATCAGACTACGCAGATCTTTTCACCTTCACGAGACAAACCCGTAGACACCAGTTTTGACCTCCTAGGACCACGAAAACGCGAGTAACCGCCAAAACTTACGCCCCTATTTTGCTCAAAAGTCTCCATAGTAATTTGAAAATTCAAGCACCTGAAATTCGGTTTAAAATTTGACTTTCTTCGTTAAATTGTTGCGCAAAATAAACTTGTATCGCATTATAATAAAGCCTTTTGCCCGTCAGTCATAACAATAATATAATAAATAATAAAAATATTTATCTACACACGTATCATAAACCCTCTTTACTGCGTTCAAAAACCGCACGTTACGATCAGCATTATGTTAAACTACTTAGTACAAACTTGTTTCGTATCTGGAAAACTACACATTATGGTCATTATGTGTAGTTTTTCTACATATAATGACATTCAAATTTCGAACGCCGACGCCTGCCTGCGTGCCGTCCCTAGTTTGTTTGTGAAGTTGGTACTGACATTCAAATTTTCGAACGCCGACACCCGTCTGCGTGAAGTTGGTACTACAGAACAAGCTAAACAATTGCAGAGCCACAATGCCGGTCAAACATGCGGTTCATGAACACATCAAAGAGAGCTTATGATATGTGTGTAGATAAACTAGTGTATGTAACTGTACATAATTAGGCATTATGCAGCAGTCACATAAACTACTATTATTCAACAAAAACAGTCAGAAAAGGTATATTATTTAAAAGACTTAGCTAAAGATATGACAAATTATAATTGGAACAGCTGAGCATGAGCCAGGTATAAACCTGTATTTCACGCTACAGTGCTCTTGCCAACAATGAATTTTGCTATATTTTGTTACACGTTGCAAAAGACTGAAACAAAGAAAAACTAATGGACAATAAAATAAAAAGGATAAAAATGCGTGGATGGGTGCACCTCTCTATATGTAATATGAGTGTGAGTGAGTGTGTGTGAGAGGGTGAGTACTGTATGGAGTTAATCTAGCTCAACACAGGCCTTGCTGTTAATAATTGTGTAATTATTTATTCCTGCTTATTAATCATAATAATTAATTTTTTCATATTTGTAATAGTTAAGCACAACCCTTTTTTTAAAAGAGATCTAAAAATCAATCTGTGTGAGTTTCTATGCCCTTCTTCTCCCACAGTGGTCCAACGTAGAGAAGAGGCAAAATTGACGTTTGCTAAGTATATGTAAATATCTACAGTAATAAAGTACTTTGACTTTTGACTTTGACTTTGACTTAGGTGAAGAGTAAAGGGGGTGAGCGAAGCGGAACCCCCTTTATCCTTCGTGTTAGGTTGAACATGTAAGAACAGCAAAAAATACTTAAAACATAAACTTAAGTAGACAAAACATAAAAAGAAGTTTGGTGATCATTTATCCAAACAAAATTTGGTTGCTAAGTATATGTAAATATCTTCAGTAATAAAGTACTTTGACTTTGAGTAATACAACGTTACAATGTCTATAATTATAATATGCTTATGTATGTTGATGGGCTCGCGAGGTCTACTGTTCTCACAGAGCCACTTATATTGTAGTTCTTTAGGGATAAATTCAGTCTGAAATGCAAGTTTAAGTGCTGCCATTTATTTGGCCAAATTATGACGCAATTTATTTCTCTTCCAAACATAACCGAACCTAACAGAGGGTTCAAGTTTTCCGGCCTCTATCTCCCTCGCTCGTATGCAGGAAGGTAATGAAATGACACAAAGAATCTATCTCCCTCGCTCGTATGTAGGAAGGTAATGAAATGACACAAAGAATCAATCCATCAGTGTCTGCCAGCCTTTGTATTGAGCTCTGATTTACCGCCGCCCGCGCCCCGAAACCCCCGAAAGCCCCATGACTTTACCGTCGGTGTGGTTTTTGCGGCGGATTAATGTAGATAAATCACAAAAATCATAGCGTCACGCCTTCACACATACGGGGTAGCAGAGGCACAAATGTGCCTACGTTTAGCCCATTAGTCCATTTTGCGTGAAAGGGACTAACCCGTTCCTGCAATCCTAGAGACATGGAGGTTTCCTCACGTCACGTTAATACCCGATTACAAGCGATTCGAAGTTTTACGGCTGCTTCATAATCATAATTACTTTACTTGTTCATTGTTCGTTTATTCAGTAAGGGAGCTAAGGGGGCCATACTGGGATGTGGTAAAGTTTCTGGCATAATAACGATTATGGCAATAGATTCTCCCGCCACGATATGTTTCCACGCATATGCCAATTTTACTGTAGCATTTCTACGACACAATTTCGTGGGAAAAAAGGGTCAGAGTTATACGAAGCGTATAGCTCTGCCCCAACAATAAAACCGGCCAAAGGCTTTGATCAGAATTACGCATCCCATACGTCAAAAGTGAGGTATGTTAACCCCTTAATGCATGGCCAGACCCGAAATGGATCGTGATTTTCAATCTTATTGCTTGGTAATGAAGTTCAAAACCTATGAAACCATACATGGTTTAGTTTGCAGTAAAAGGTTAACAAAGTTGTCAGCTTAAACCCAGCGGGTCATGCAGTAAATGGTAATCGCACATCAGGAACCATACACCTTATCTTCATCGCATTTGAATTCGTTGTATGAAGTGCTACCGCGGACAAGTAAACGACATAAACGTCCAATAGCAGACCCCCGTGCGCGCGCGCAGTAAAACTGGGTACAATAAAATGGGTTCAAAGTCGACAGGTCTTGTGCATCTTGTGCGTCGACCTAGCAGTGATTATAATTCACGAATTCCCATAAGGGCATGATTTGAGGCAGGCGCTCGAACACGGGAGATCCAATCGTTGTCAGGGAGACACAATGCCCTATCTTGGGCTACGTCCATCCACTGGTAGGTCGCCCCGGCATCTCCACCACCTCGGCCTGGCCCTACGCCCCGGCGTCCGTCTTGTGGCCCCAGTCAGTGACGATAATCGCCCGTCAGCCTGGATGCACGCGACAGACATGACCGGCCCAGCTTCAGTCTTCTTTATAAATAAAGACAAATTTGGTTTGCTGGAAGAGATCTCTTATTAGAGATACCCTCGCCTTTGTACACTATTTTTATGTAAGTCTTGTTGTCTGTGTATTATTTGAGTGCAATTATGAAATCGTGAAATTTTATTTTATAGAAATTTAATTAAGTAAGCATCGAAATTGTTCATGCAGCCAGCCTGTTTCGTAATATGCATTTTACTTCTTGTCAATTAATTGTATTTTAATATTTTGTTTGCTGTGAAAAATGAAATTAAATGAAATAGACTTACCGGCAGCGTTCGCTCCACTAAAACTAGAATCCATGGAACTGCCACATTATTGTAAACTAAACCTGAAACAAAAAAGGAAATTTATTAGGATAGTATATTTCTCCAAAAGTGCGTTAAGACTTTTGTCCGTAGAAGTGATACCGTTGAAAACTACCTATTAAAAATAGCTGTATACTCGTCTTTTCTCTCATCTTATTGGTATGCAATAATATTGAAGGAGAATACACGCATATACACCGTCACTCTCTAAAAAGAAGTATTTTTTTATATTAATATCTTAACTCAAAAGTCAGCTCTATGAGAAATCACACAGGAGACTTTTGAGTTAAGATATTAATATCTAAAAATGCTTTAATCTTACAACGCGCAAAAGACGACGTTTTCAAACATAATGGTATCGTTTAACCTGTTGGCAAGTGTAGATACTATGCGCTTATACCGCTATTTACGACACGGTACGACGACATTTTACTGCAGACTCAATAAAAATGTTTAGTCAACGACACACGAATTTGTGTCGTTGACTTAGTGAGCGTAAAATTTACTTTATTGCTGTCATGCTCTTAAAATGCCAGTATTTTATATGTTTATATTTATATGTATGGCTGTAACATCCCCGAATCACTTGATGTTGCAGCGGGTTGTGTTGTCACTATAAGATGTTAAAGATACGAGTAAACTAGGCAATTCTTTAAAAGCTCGGGCCGTTACTAAGGGCCGGCATTCAATCAAATGTCAGTCGGGAAATAACTGAAGATAACGTTTGTAAAGTTGCCTATGCGAGCCTAGGCAAATGATTAAAACAGGACTGATTGGTCTTGCACTATGGGATCACCTACTGGCTCCGCTCCGCCTCGCTCGGCTCCAGACTGTACATAAAGATCGCGATCGGTTTAGACTCGCGAAGGTTAGCAATTCTTTCAAGGGTTAATGCATTTTCTACTACAACAAGACAGCTCTGGAGATCTTGAAATTGCCATTTGGGCAATTTAAAAACCATGTAAAAACTACTTTGTCTAAAACAGCATATTACAATGTTTAAGTTTATATAAAAGACAAGACTGCGTGGGTTTAATCTAACTCAACACAAAACTCGCTATAATTATTAAAATCGTAATTTGTATTACTTAAACAAAACCAATTTTAAAACAGAACTAAATATCAATCTGTGGCAGTTTCTTAGTCCTTCTATTCCCACAATGGTCCAATAGCGAAGAGGTCCAAAAACTACGTTCACTAAGTATATATATATATAAATATCTATAATAATACTACTAAAGAAATGTTTAAATTTGATATAGGTACCAATGAGATAAGTATTTTATCTCGATTGCATTATAAAGATGTTCTAACGGTGATGCAAAACATTGTGAGCAAACTTTCAATATCCACCTGCGGCGATGGGCTAGTCCCCTGTCACGAAAAATGAAGAACCTATTGGACCGTATGGGAAAATAACCACTTATGCCAATTTCAAGCTAAACGGATGGAGCATATAAAATATAGCTCGCTAAAAATAACTTTTGATCCCATAATTTTACAGCCATATAAAAGTGGTTCGACCCGAGCGGGGAAACACTAACTGAGTTATATTTTTATAGTAGTCGCATAATATTATAGTAGTTTATGTGACTGCTACATAATGGAGGGCATTAATACTCGAGAGTGGGTTTATGAAACGAGCCGAAGGCGAGTTTCATAATAATATCACTCGAGAGTTTTAATGCCTAATTATGTACAGTTACATACACTAGTTTATCTACACACATATCATAAGCTCTCTTTGATGTGTTCAGGAACCGCATGTTTGACCGGCAATGTGGCTCTGCAGTTGTTTCGTCGGCGTTCGAAATTTGAATGTCAGTATCAACTTCACAGACAAACTAGGGGCGGGCGTCGGCGTTCGAAATTTAAATGTCATATGATGCAGAAAAATTACACAGTATGACCATAATATATTTTTCATATGACCATAATGTTTCAGATAAGCAATGGGTTTTTACCAAGTAGTTTAACATTATGCTGATCGTAACGTGCGGTTTTTGTACACAGTAAAGAGGGTTTATGATACGTGTGTAGAGATAAAATATTTAAGTTGAACCAGTATTGGACCAATAAGGTATTACGAAATAATATAGTATGTGTAAGTGTTTGACCTCTAGCTTGCTGTAAATATTTTCGCATTTATTCCTGGTGTTACTTGTTTATACTTACATGCTTGTGTTTAGATGATTACCAAAAACTTCGAAAATTTACTACCAATAAATTCGAAATGACTGCCAGAATTAGTACATGATCACCAAATTGTGTTTGGATAAATGATCACCAAACTCCTTTTTATTTTTTTTTACCTTGGACACCTTTTACACACATTGATCTAGCCCCAAACTAGGATTCCCTGTATCTTGGGTACTAGACAACGATATATATACTTTTATAGATAAATATTATACTTAGATAGATAAACAACCATGACTAGGGTACAAACATCCGTTCTCATCAAACAAACATTTGCCCCCACCGGGACTCGAACCCGGGACCCTTGGTTTCGTAGGCAGCGTCACTGCCGACTTGGCCATTCGGGTCGTCAAATCGTCGTTATGTTTTGTGTACTTAATCAGCATATGATTTAAGTATTTTTTGTAGTTCTTACATGTTCAACCTAACACGAAGGAACCTTCACCTAAGCTACCACAGTATTTTGCCCTGATGTTTTCTGCAACTTTTGGTGATCATTTACCCACTTTGGGTAAGAACAAAATATTTTGGTGATCATTATATTTGTTGCCGTTTATATATAGTAAACCAGACCGACAGGGTTTAGAATTTACGTTTATTTTATTCTTACATGTCAACCTAACACGAAGACTATTCGGGGGCTTCGCTGCGCTCGCCTCCTCTAGTCTTCACCTAATCTAAGTAAATCTGCCCTGGTATTACGTTAACAGTTTTAACCGTCAGTTGATCAACTAACGCGTCATATAGTAAGCAGTAGGCTACAGTTTACTATCTGTCGATAGTTGACGAACTTACGAGAGAGAAAAACGTTAGTTTATCAACGACCGTTTTGACCACCTTCGGTGACATATATACCATTCGCTGAACTAGTGCATGACTGCGACTGTCAAACAAAAATACGCATTGCCAGTCAATAATATGGGTATTTTCTTTTTGTAATGAAAATATTTGTAGTTTTTTCCCTTTTTGTATAAATATTTGTTACTCTTTTTACAAGTACCTACCTAATATCGACCCACGAGTTAATTGTACCTTCTGGTGTTCTGGAGGGCCGGCTGAAAACCAGCGCTGAAGCTGAGACTTGTCTCAGCTGAGCCGGTTCTTATTGATACTATCTCTAAGTATCTGATTTATTTGTAATGACTGTTGTTTAATTGTGCTAATAAAGAAATATCAATCGATCAATCAATAACCTATTGTAAATCAGCTTGGGGAGGGGCAGCAAAAAAAATTATAAACAATAGAAGTGTCTCAAAGGGCCAGGACCACCTACGGTTAGCACTTTTAGAGAATATTATTACCCAACATAATTACTCTACCAGGATTGTTATGTTCTGAATGTCCGACAACTGTTTATACTTAGTATTATAATACGGTATTTGATTGCTAGTCCAAATAGATACTTTTTAAGAACTGTCAAAACGGTAATTTGTTCACGAGATCTATGAAATACTAGGATGTGTCGTCATAGTCAAATGCTGTATTTTAACACAAACTTAAGTTCAATTCTGATATTTGCAAACGTGTTTGTTGAAGAGCTCCGTGGTCTTTTCACGCTTGCTTCTCACACAGGAGATGCGGGTTCGACTCCTGACCATGTACCAATGAGATAATTAATTTATCCTATGTACATCATACGGACATTCTAACGGTGATGGAAAACATCGAGAGGAAACCTTCATTACTCCATAGCTGCGGCGATAGGCTAGCCCCCTGTCACGCAAAACGGAGTATTGAATAACTGGCTGAAAGTGGGCACAATTGTGCCTCTGCCACCCCGTATGGGAAAAGGCGTAAAGCTATGTGTGTGTGTTTGATGAAATAGGTTCAGCTTGAGACACGTTTCTAGATTTATTGGACTACCTTGTTAAATACTGTATTAAACAACATAGTAACAAACAAACAAAAGCAACCGAACAAACTGACGAACTCTGTGGCGCAACGGTTGTGGCTCTGCCTACCACGCGAGCGGTCCAGGGTTCGACCCCCGGCTGGCGGTAAAGAAAAAAAAAACAGGTCTTAGATGTTTATATGTGTTTGACGTTGGTGTTTCTAGTTTCTACGACACAGGGTATCCTAGTATGGGGCCAGAAGCAATATATGTGTCTGTATGTAAATGTTTATGTTTATGTTAAATTCATGTTTAAATAGTGACATTATTTTAGGCACACAATGAATCAATAACTTTCTACCTTTTTTAGGGTTCCGTTCTCGAAGGGTGCCAAACGGGATCCTCTTCTAAGCTTCCGCTGTCCGTCCGTCTGTCGGTCTGTCACCGGACTCTACCGGATCAACCAAAATAGCTGAAATTTCACAGAGGGTGTATTTCTATCGCCACTATAACAACAACTAATGAAAAATACCACTTTTTTATAAAAAGAAGTACCCATATAAGAAATTATTGGTATGGCCATTTTCTTAGCCATTTTGTTTTATTTGAATATCGATGAATGAAATGACTCTCCCGATCTTAAAGGAAAAGATCTTCAATTGCAGGTATTGAGTTTTGTGCTCAGTTATTTGTCATTATATGATGAATCATTGCTCATTCAAATTATAATAAATTATATTAAGCTTTTTATCATATATGTTTTTATTTTTGAAAATAAGTTACCGAATTTCTGTCAACTTCAACGGTTTCAAAGAGCAAAAAGTTTCGTTAACCTGAAGTTAATCTGTTAGTTTAATACTTTCATACTTACTTCATATACTAAACTCTTTTTGCAATGTTTCCATGTAGGGCCTTGAATGTAGTCCCACCTAGTTAGTATTCAAAATGTTATTATTAAACATTAAAAAATTATACTATTACAAAAAGACTGTCGTTTTACGTTTTTTCCTATACAATGGTATGGGACCTTCGTGTGCGGGTCCGCCGTCCTACTCGCACTTGACCGGTTTTTTTGGGTCACTTTTTGTATAAGGTACTTAATAAAAAGATGAGTATCTTTTCAATGCGTGCGTTTCAATGTAAAAAATAAGTAACCAACTGGTTTAACAATCTCAATTACGAGGAGACTGAGAATATTAAAAAAAAAACGAATAATAATAAAACATGATATAACAAAAAAACAAATACATTAAATTCTGAATCTACAAATAATATACACATGCTCTCACACACATACACTCACCACATTTAAACACACAGCGGTAGTAAACACTAAACAATACCTTTTAAATTTCAAATTGTTGTGTGTAACTTATTAATATTATAGTTGTGTTAATTTTTCAAAGATTATAATGTTCCACTCGTAGTTATAATATGTCATTTGAACTACAATTACATTAGGAGCTACAAATTTTAGTATGTTTTCAAAATACTGGGGAATTTGGGAGCAGTATTTTTCTGAAACACAGGTTCTGAAACACGACTTACGCCTAGCTCAGATACAGATGCTTCATTGTTTTTCTTGTGGCACCTAATCTAGCCTACATTTAAACAGCACCACAGAACATTCAGTAATAAAATGTTCTGTGAAATAGCACCATTGTATAAATAAGTATTTTTTCAACACACTTGCTCATGAAATGGCTCTATCTTCACCGCAATTAGGCACATAATGACACCTGTAGTCAAACTGTGACTTTTTCATTGCTTTTATTCACAAGTGAGTTATAGGGTTTTTTATTTTATTGGTTGAGTGGCTTTGTTCTTAAAAAAGTTTCGATACAAAACACATCGTGTTCAATAGTACAAATTAATTTATATACCTATTGCTTGCTCATTTCATGCATTTCCGTATTTCAATAGATAATTTCAACTTATACTTTTTTAATAAATTAAACTTTCAGTCAAATATAACTTTTGTTTTCTATGTAATAAAGAAAACTTTGAATTCCCCGTTTTGTACGTGGTGTAACGCTATCCGCGAAAAGCCAAAAAAAATGAAACCTCATTCTTTTAGTCTATGGTCGATCGCCATTGTTAGATGTGCGCGCATAGGAAAACTGATTGATTTTTCCCGCCATTGCGAAAAAAAAAACGCATTTTCACTGTTGAAAGTATAGTTATTTATTGATTAAAATGTCTACAAGTACTAGTAATGAAGAAAAATATTTTTTCTTCACAAGTGTGTTGAAAAACGTCGTATGATACACGTGTATATTGATGATTACCGTCCTCGGCTCTCTTAAGACCCGACCCTTACCTAACGGCTCGGGTCTCAATGGCGCCTCAGCAGTAATCACCAACATTACACACTTGTACCATAATGTACTATTGTTGTAATGACCGTAAAATTATTATATTTATTATATTTAACGAACAGTTACCCAGTAGCAAGTAAGGGATGAGTAGTTTTTTTCTATTGAAAAACATACCGTTACGCCTTTTCCCATACAGTGTGGCAGACCTACAGTTGTGCCCACATGTGGCCAGTAATTCCGTAATCCATTTTGCGAGACAGGGGGCTAGCCCATCGCCGCAGCTATGGAGATTAAAGTTTCGACACGATGTGTTTCCATCACCGTTACAACGTCTGTATACTCTCCGATAAATTACTTATCTAATATCCAGTGCTGGCCATGTACCAATGTACTATCAGTGGCAGCTGTGGAGACCCATTTAAAAAAAAAACTTTGCAGCTAACATGTGGCGGTAAACCCTTGCTTTTGTTAAACTTTTTGTCGAATTTCAAAAACCTATTGTTTTATGACTTTTAAGTGTTGGCCTGCATGGGAAAACCACCCTTACAGTGTGTCTCCACATTTGCTGTTGATGGTACATGGCCAGCACTGGATTCGAACCCGCATCTCCTGCGTGAGAAGCGAATGTGAAACCTCAAGACCAAAGAGCTGTTCTTTTTAAGTGTTCCTACCTCAAAAGGAAACTTATTGCAATGCGTGACATCAGAGTAAAAATATATATGTTTATTACGCCTAACAGATTACTATCAATAAATAAACCATCTGTACTAAATCTAAAAGGTATAGCCATAAATACTGTACAATGAGTATATTACACACACAAACCTCAGTGGTTTAAGTGGTTTTCAAGCAAGTAACTCTGTTATTTTTTATGTGTCATGAATTAAACAAATAAATAAAAATAAACGTGCATGGAGTACGGGCCGCACCAATAACTTTTTAAACAAAATTTTGCAATGTAAAATCCAAACTATTCACTCCAAACCATCCCTACCATTTTACGGTGGTACGGAACCCTTCGTGCGCGAGTCCGCCTCGGACTTGACCGCTGTGTTTTAGTTAGGTATATAACTAACAGTCAAGAATTAGATATTGGTTATGAAGATGGTTGCATGAAGATGTGTTCTTAATTAGAAGAAAAAGGTCTTATAATCATAAAGTCAAAGTCAATTTCTATAACACTCTAGATATTTACATATATGAATTAAACGTATTTTTTTGCCTCTTCTCTACATTGGACCTCTGTGGGAGAAGGAAGGCCAAGAAACTGCCACAGATTTATTTATCTTTAGATATCTTTTAAAAATTGGTTGTGTTTATCTAGTACAAATAAAACACTAAATAATATGTAGTAATAAATTACAAAATTATTTACTGCGAGTTATGTGTTGAGTTAGATTAACACCATACACTCTTTCCATTTATGTAATCATAAATAGTGTAATATCCCTTTTAATACAAAATCGTTTTTACAAGGATTTTAAATTGCTCTGATGGAAATTTCTAAATCTCCAGAGGTTGTTGTACTGAGAAAATGCACTGACTCTTGAAACAATTGCTAACTTTCGAGGGTCTAAACTTTCTGATACTATTTGCATATTGGAAGATAAATATTATAATAATGTCACTAATAAACCCATGAAATGCTACTCGCAATCAAATTGAGATTTTGAAGGGTGTTAGACGCCTTCCCACCAAATTTTGAATGCGATAGCGACAGTTGTCGTTTCAAAAAACTCAATGAAATTCCGAGTCCCAATACCTGTCTGAAATTGAAAAATCTCATTCGCTTAGATACGGTCCCACCGCCTTGGCCCGTGCCGCCTCTTGTCAAAGGATATGCAACCTCATCCAAATAAGGATATTAACCATATTTGCGTGCGGGTGTACGACACTATCGAAGAGAGAGGACTTTATCTACAACAGACATCACTCCGGTTGTTTGTCAGGTTTCACTGGTTAAATACTTTTAGAACTAGCAAACTTGAGTCAGAAATCTGGAGCTCTATATTGTTTTTAGCTTGGAAGCCTCCAGATTGATGATTTCTGTAGTACGCACGACGCGACCAAGAGCTGGTAAATAGAGAACTAGAGTATGGATATGCATGGCATTCATAATTAAATTAACTTAACCGAGGCGTTCACCGTGGGGCACAGGCCTAGTTTATGTAAAATTTACCAATGATAGCACTCTTACTTCCTGCATGCACTTGACTTCGCTTGATTATGCGGTGTTCTGATTGGTTTTTTTAAAGCGATCGATGTTCCTATAAGTCACAATTACATGATGACTTTACTGAATTTGAAGCCAAGGGATTGCGATTCGGTAATCCAGAAAGGTGATCCAGTGTCACGACAGGGTGTATAGAATCATATTCATATTATAAGGGGTTATTAGGGATATATTATTTTACACCGTTCACTATAAAACCGATTTGATCAGAGCAGCTTTATTTATCATTCCTAGTCTGTCGTCAGCTTGGCCCAAAATGTCTGTTATCAAAAATAAAGTACAGGAGTTCCCATGGAGACGGTTTCATTCGAATCCAGTGTCCCGGCTAGCAATCTCATTATCATCAAATCAGAGTTTACCGCTTTCTGAGAAATTGCTTTACATTTGACCAAATGAATAGCCACTTATATACATTGGAAAACTTCTGATTCTGAGTGAGTGAATTTGGGGGTCCTTCAACTTTGCCAGTTTTTAATTCCAGGAATCAAAACTATGCTTACCTCTACCAAGATGTTTCGCAGATCAGTGGCTAGCGTCGAAGAGACACTAGGCGTCGCGTCGCCTAGCCATGTTTGTCTAACCTTACAAATACTGCTTGGTTTATTGATTCCACCTGTGTAGCTCGGAATGATGTTTACTTAGCCAATGGTGATTTAGTTTAGTTGTAGGCGAGCTGTAGAGCTAGACTTATCTCCGTGTGAGATAGCTGTGCTAATGATTTATTCTTTTCAATTAAAATAATACAAACAATGTTATAGTGTACCGAGCGTCACGGCTATAGCTAAACGAAGAGTTACATCATCCGCTTTTAATCTACATTTACAGACGCAGTTTTTTAACAGTTTTACAGATATTGTTTTGATATTAGGATTCCTAGTATGGATAGTCTAGTTACGGAATTTTATCATCGGCCCCACGCTCTAGCCTCCGCATTTTTATTCTTCATGTATTTCCCTCCTCTTGGTTCAGGAGTGTTATTACTAGCAAACCAAAATTCCACTATCTTCATCTTACCTGTGACTTCATTAGCCGCGATAACTAAAGTAAACGAGGGTGAATACTACATATTTGAAACTCAGGAAACGGTTATAATGGGCAAAGGAGCAAAGGCTTCGCTCACATTCCCACATTCCATATGTTGTCCCAAACAACTTTCTAGCCCACATATTGTAAGTCCGAACTATTTATACACACATACATACGTGGTTCTCGTATGCTTTTCCAAGATAAGCCACTTGATTGATTATTTCCCGGCGACAGCCTCCCTAGACGACCACACTACAGTCTACGATAAACAACTTTAGTTTACTACAGCTTGTAGTGAACTGGACAATAGTGAACGTCTTAATTGCTACAGTAGCATACACTCATTAACTGGGATGTGAGGGTGTGAGGATTAGAAATTTGTTTGGTGCAAGTTTGTTGTATGGAGCTCTCGTAACATACAATCGTCGTTACCAAGGGTCTGTTCAATATTTCATTTCTTTGAGAGAGGTCTGGGGTTGAAAAAAATTGATTCGTCTTCGTATTTTCGATTCTTGCAAGTTTCATTGGATTTGGTAACGATGCCGGCACCACAGACGTCGAAGAAGCCCTAAGGGCAACGAGTGCTTTTATTTGATTTGATATCAATTCTAATATCAGTCGATATGTAGTTCTATTTGAAATTAAATGTCAATGCCGCAATGCCTGTCGTAACACGAGGTTCCTGGACACATTAGAGAGAGATATGTGTGGAAATAAAGCAGTGTATGTACATAACTGTACATAATTAAGCATTATGTAACAGTCACATAAACTACTATAAGAAGCAGTTTTTTGTTACTCATTTATTAGCACGAGCCAGCGTTTAACGTTATTTCAGCAAATGTTTCGTAACGTTTTGTGAAACTTTATATTAAATTGTATTCTAACCAGCGCAAATATGAAAGTATAAACCAAATTCTAAATCCCAATTTTGTTATTTACTGTAAATACAAATGTTTAAGAAAGGTAATATTTTGCATTTTCTCCACATTGCGATTCGGTGGGAGAAGGAGGGCGAAGAAACCCCCACCGATTGATTTTTAGATCGTAATATTACATAGTAATTATTGTAAATATTACAAAGGAATAGACATATATATTTTATTTACATTTCTTACATGATAATTATAAAGTTAATAATATAATGCATCAACTAAAACTTAACACACGTCACGTCCTAAACCAGCGACCTCCCGTTTTGCCAGGGATTGAGCGTCATTCCGTCTGGCCTCTTGCCATCGTCACGCACCAGGCCGCTCGGTTCGAGAACAGCCGGTATACCACAGCTGGCAAGGGCCCGACGGCCGATGACGCCATTGAAGCTGAGGCCAGATACGTGACCTCTAGACAACACCAAGTGAAGTGAAGTTTAAAATTTTACCATAGATGTCTCGTGTGCTGTTGCCGAGGCCAAGAAAGCCGAGAGCGCCACTTAGCTTAGGTATATATTCAATAAAAGTGTTGACGATGGAGCTTTCCCAAACCTCATAAAACACAGTAAACTGATACCTCTGGTCAAGTCGGGAGCTAAGGGTTATCCTTAAAATTTGAGACCATTAACTGTTCTTCCAGTACTAAGTAAAATATTTGAAAAGATTATACTCAATCAAATGCTCTCACACCTCAACCGTACTCCACGCCAAACAATACGGCTTCACTAGGGGTAAATCGACTACGGATGCAGGTATTAACCTTAAATTTCATATGTATTCTGCATGGGAGGCCGCACAGGATGCTATCGGAGTTTTTCGCGATCTGTCGAAGGCATTTGATTGTGATGATCACAATACGCTATTTATGAAATTAAATCATTACGAAGTTATAAATAAAGCGTTGGATCTACTCAAGCAATAGAATTCAAGAAACTGAAGTCAACGGCGTTAAATCTGATGGATCGGGTGTAAAAATTGGTGTTCCACAAGGTTCCATATTAAGCCCTTTCTTATTCCTGGTATATATTAACGATTCGCCTTTCATGGTTGAGCAATTGACTGACATAGTATTGTTTGCTGATGATACTTCAATGGTCTTCAAAATTGAAAGACATAAAGAAGATTTTGATGATGTTAATGGTGTATATGTATGGTGGTATATATGTGTTTACTATTTTTATTTAACAGAAAAGAGCTATTCGAGCAATTTATAATTTAAAACGAGCAGACTCCTTAAGAGAGCTTTTTAAAGAAATTGACATACTAACAGTAGCTAGTCAATTTATTTTCGAAAATATAATGTATGTACGCAAGATCCTTACAACATTTTCCAAACTTAGCGACAGCTGTAATGTTAACCTAAGAAATAATCACAGACTATGTGCGCCCCGTTTTAGACTCGCGAAGGTTAGCAATTCTTTCAAGGGTCAGTGCATTCTCTACTACAATAAGATACCTCTGGAGATTTTGAAATTGCCATTTGAGCAATTTAAAAAGCATGTTAAAGCAACTTTGTCGAAAAAGGGATATTACAATGTTCAAGATTACTTAAATGACAGGACTGTATGGGGTTAATCTGGCTCAACACAGACCTTGCTGTTAATAGTTTTGTAATTATTTATTCCTGCTTATTAATCATAACAATTAATTTTTTCATATTTGTATTAGTTAAGCACAACCTATTTTAAAAGAGATCTAAAAATCAATCTGTGGGAGTTTCTACGCCCTGCTTCTCCCACAGTGGTCCAATGTAGAGAAGAGGCAAAAATGACGTTTGCTAAGTATATGTAAATATCTACAGTAATAAAGTACTTTGACTATTGACTATTGTCTATATTTAACCTTGAATTGGTTCACAGTTAATAATTTATTGTTAAATGCTTGTAAAATCAAATATAACAAATTCTCAGTTCCAAATGTCAGGCAAGTTGAGACCAGTTTAGTGTTAGACAGCACGTTAGAATTAGTAAATGATACGAAGTTTCTTGGAATAACTATTGATAGCAAATTGCAGCGAACATATATAAATTAGCTAGTAAATTAATTTCTGCGGCTTAAGCTGTTAGGAACATGAGACAAAACACGGATGTGGCTACATCTAGGCTAGTATATTTTAGTTACTTTCAAAGTGTCATGTCCTATGGTATCTTGTTGTGGGGGAAAGCAGTGGATATTCAAACTATTTTTATTTTACAGGAATAATTTAAAACGAATAGATTCCTTGAGAGTGCTTTTTAAAGAAATTAACATACTAACTGTAGCTAGTCAATTTATTTTCGAAAATATAATGTATGTGCGCAAGAACCTTACAACATTTTCCAAACTTAGCGATAGCTGTAATGTTTACCTAAGAAATAATCACAGACTAGTTCGCCCCGGTTCAGACTCGCGAAGGTTAGCAGTTCTTTCAAGGGTTCCTCTGCTACAATAAGTTACGGAGATTTTGAAATTGCCATTTGAGCAATTTAAAAAGCATGTTAAAGCGACTTTGGGAAAAGGGATATTACAATGTTCAAGATGAATTAAATGAAGGGACTGTATGGGGTTAATCTAGCTCAACACACACCTTGCTGTAATAAATTTTGTAATTATTTATTCCTGCTTATGAATCATAATAATTAATATTTTTATGTTTGTATTAGTTGAGCACAACCAATTTTTAAAGGAGATCCTAAAATCAATCTGTGAGAATTTCTTCTTCCACAGTGGTACAATGTAGAAAAGAGGCAAAACGTTTCGTTTGCGTAAGTATTTGTAAATATCTAAATTAATAAAGAAAGTTGACTTTGTTCGTTTTTAATTATAAATTGTTCTAATAGCTCTTTTCTGTAATATAAAAATACTTTGAATATCCACTGCTTTTTCCCTTATGGCAGGATATAATGAAAACAACTGAAAAAGACGAGCCTTGCTGTAGCCACATCCAGGTTTTGTCTTATATTGCTAACAGCGTAAGCCGCAGAACTTAATCTGCCAGCTAGTATATCTATGTGGGATACTCACTAACAGCGTAAGCCGCAGAACTTAATCTGCCAGCTAGTATATCTTTGTGGGATACTCACTAACAGCGTAAGCCGCAGAACTTAATCTGCCAGCTAGTATATCTATGTGGGATACTCAATAACAGCGTAAGCCGCAGAACTTAATCTGCCAGCTAGTATATCTATTTGGGATACTCACTATAATTTGCTATCAATGATTCCAAGGATTTTTTTGACATATATTAATTAATTAAAGGCTAATTATTAATTTTAACCAGGAACAAGAAAGGGCCTAATATGGAACCTTGCAGAACACTGATTTTTACACCCAAACCATCAGATTTAACGCCGTTGATTACTGTCCTTTGAATTGTATCGCTTAAATATGGTCTTAGTTGATCTTACGCTTTATTTTATAACTCCGTAATGATTTTATTTTATTAGAAGTATACCAAAATAATCAAATGCCATCGACAAATCGCAAAAAAGCCAATATCATCCTGTGCGGCCTCACAAGCAGAGAAAATGTGAGATATAAGGGTAACGCCTGCATCCGTAGTCGATTTACTTGAAGTGTGAGAACATTTGATTGAGTAAAATCTATTCAAAGAAGTTCAGATATTGGTCTGAAATTTGAAGGATCACCCATGTCTCCCGACTTGACTCTGTTTCAGTTTACTATGTTTTATAGGATCTGGGAAGCTCCATTGTCAACATATTTATTGAATATATAATCTCAGTCTATGGCTACAGCCAGAATTACTAAACCAATGACTTTGTCTGGTATACCCCATAAGTCTTCAGTATTTTTTAGTTAAGTAAACTAAACCAACAACAAAAAGGTCTACTTCTATCTATTCAAAAATACTCAAACGTAAAATATAAACATTTCTCAAATGAACTGTATGCAAACGACACAGAGAGCAGACAGCCAAAAAAATTAATAACTTTTCCCTTTACAGTCGTCGTAATGGAAAAGACCAACAAAACCATTTTTTCAAGTGAACCTTTTATACAAAAAACGTATATATCTCTTTCACTTTGAATCGGAATGTAAATATACAATAGGCTTTTTTGCGGGCAACCTCTCTCTTCTCGTCGTGCGGCACACATGCTGAGTTTTTTGCCAGTTGTTTTCTCATTTCTCTTGCTTTATTTGAGGTTGGCCGGAATTTGAAGGTTAACATTCCGTAGCTTCTGGCAGTGTAGTTAATTAGGATTATCATCCCCTCAATACCTCTAGTTAAAGCTCCGATTAAAGGCCCAAAAGCACAAGTGCGTCAACGTTCGACGGACATTCAAAGTTATGCTTTGACGACCTCTGTGGCGCTGTAGTTGTGGCTCTGCCTACCACGCGAGAGGTCCCGGGTTCGATCCTCGGCTGGGGATAAAGAAAAAAAAAACCCAGGTCTCGGATATTTACATGTGCGTGACGTCGTTGTTTCTGGTTCCCACGACACAGTGAATCCTAGTATGGGGCCAGAAGCAATGTGCATGTATGTAAATTTTTATGTTTATGTTTTAATTACTTTCGCTTGCTCGGGAAATGAATAAACATAAACACACCCAGTATCGTGGGAACCAGGAACAGCGACGTTACTCAGATATAAACATCCAAGACCTGGGTTTTTTTCCAGCCGGGATGCGAACCCGGGACCTCTCGTTTGAGCGTCAATTTACTATAAAAGAATAATAATTCGGCCAATGGGGGACTGTGGAATCCTAAAAACCTTGATCGCAAGGCATAAAAGCGTTATGCCAGCACCACCTGTATTAACATAAATTAAACTTTACGTGGAATTTTATTCGGGAACCTTCTTCATTATTCATTGTCCTTCGTGTAAATTCGCTCAGATCTTAAGCGGTAGGAATTCTCCTTTCTAATTACCATATCCGCTTTTATACACCTGGATTCAGAAATCAAATCAAAAACCAAAGTCGGCTTATCATCAAAATCCGTGGCAGGAATCCGAAAATCGATGTTCCGAAACGAAAAACAATATGGCGTCGCGAGAAGCGAAACTAAATCGTCCAACTGATACGCAAATTGAATCAATTTCTCTCGCAAAATTGTATCCACCTTTGAACGGGGTGCGGGTCAGTCCGCTGCCGACACTTCTCACAAAAAGTTTGTAACATACAGAGGATTGAAATGGTTCGTTCAGCTTCATAAATACATTCACTTTTATCCATGGATAATCTAGATTTTATGCTCAAACTTATAGTCTTACGAGGACAAAAACTTATAAAATATAAGTCGCGATTTATCTTAAAAAAATTATCTCTACATAATTTTACCGTGCTTGAGGGAGATATGTGAGATTGGATGCATATACACCTAAAATTAATTATGGAAAATATAAAATAATGGAAGTTGCTTCTTAAATTTTTATTTTGGAATAATAATAGGGATGCCAGGAAATCCCGGAATGCATAACTAATCGGATGCGATACAAGAAGGAAAATTAACCAAATTTGATTCATCACAATGTAATCATTTGTTTAATAGGTGCATGCATTATTCTAAATATAGTAACTATGTTAACTTATCCTGACGTTTTTAATATGCTGGTTTGGTAACTACCTACTTTAGAATATCCATTGGTCTGTCACGTAATCAAATATGATCGCTTAAAAAAGGGCCTGTCCGTCACGTAATCAAATATGATCGCGGTCTGAAGTAGGCTTATTTTGATCGAAAGGAAGAACGAAACATAGGACTATCCCTTTCTAACTTGCACCAAAATGTAGCCGAAAGAACAATGATGGAATACTATCCATTGATAAGCCTCTAAAGCCAGCCATCGGCGGTTAGTGAGGCACGAAGTGACGCGCTCGCCAGTGGCAAAGTATCTCTTGAAGAAAAATAATTGTAAAAAATTGTATGAGGAGACGTGTTAATACAAAAGTGCATTCCATAATAGTCTTTACCCCAACGTTAGCTAAATATGCATCCGAATATCCGATCTCTGTATGACTGTCAAAATTCAAAGACAGGGAATATGTCGAGTTGGGCAACCCTGCGGCAACTGAGCTACGGTGCTACAATTTCAGGAAAGGAATGACAACTTAACACTGTTGACGAATATGGATGTGTTATATTTTTGGGATTCAGTGGCTTCCCGGGGAACTTGAAGCGGGATTCTGGTGTTTTATATATACATTTTTGTGGAGACCAAATGTTACACGGTGTTTTTATGTCGTTTTGTTATGGGAAATATTAAACTGCACATCGAACATACTGATTTGCACAGGAAATATCAGGGCAAAATTCTGCGGTAGCTTAGGTGAAGGTGAACATCTTTCGTGTTAGGTTTAACATGTGAGAATAACAAAAAATACTTAAAACATAAACTTAAGTAGACAAAACATATAAAGAAGTTTGGTGATCATTTATCCAAACACAATTTGGTGATCATTTATCCATTCTGGCAGTCATTTCGAATTTATTGGTAGTAAAATAGGTGCGTTTTTGGTAATCGTTTTAAACACAAGCCACTTAATATCGGTTTCGCAATCTTAGAGTTCTGAGTTCAAACTCACGTTCGGACATTATTCTCTGTTTGTTTTTGTTTTATTATTTTTAGTTAAGTTTTCTTGCACGATGGTACGGAACCCTTCGTGAGCGAGTCCGACCCGCACTTGACCCATTACTTGATATGAAAAAAATACACGACTGGTTCACATACATATTAGGGTGCTCAGGGGTCTACTTCTATGTATTGTCTGTGAGTCCGATTTTGTTTTGTTTTGTAGCCTGGGTTTCATGATCGTTAGCGTAGTATTTATTAAAAAAAAACGGTCAAGTGCGAGTCTAAATCGCGCACGAAGAGTTCCGTACCACCGTTCAATGGAAGCGATGGTGTGGAGTGAATAGTTTGGATTTTACACAGCAAAATATTGTTTACAAAGTTATTGGTGCGGTTACTTTCACACTCCATGTACGTAACCAGGTGCATCCATAAGTTTGTATGTGGTATTGAAAGAATTGTAGTATGGGAGCCCCCTTAAATATTTATTTTATCCTGTTTTTTAGTATTTGTTGTTATAGCGGCAACAGAAATACATAATCTGTGAAAATTTCAACTCTCTAGCTAGCTAGGTTCTTGAGATACAGCCTGGTGACAGACGGACGGACGGACGGACGGACGGACAGCGAAGTCTTAGTAATAGGGTCCCGTTTGGAACCCTTCGGGTACGGAACCCTCAAAATATGCAGCAAACTATTTAAACCATAGATACTTTACAATCCTACAGTAAAACCTAATGCAGACAACATTCACCTTTTAATAATAATAATAATAATAATTAAGTTACTCTTGTTTAGTAAAACGTACACAGAGAACTTCGCTTCGCTCACCCCCTTTACCCTTCACCTAAGCTACCGCAGTATTTTGCCCTGATATTTTCTGCAACTTTTGGTGATCATCTTTTTGGTAAGAAAAAATATATTTTGGTGATCATTTAAATTGTTCCCATATTAAATCAATTGCGCCACCACAACCATGTGATATCTACGATCATTTTTGAATCGTGATATGGTTAGTTATATCGATGGGGTTGTTGAAACACGTCTCTTATGTAGGAATTTCCTTTAATTTAATAAACCTCCTGTAGTTCATAACTTGTCTGTATTAGCAACAGTAATACACAATCTGAAAAAAAAATAACTCTCTACCTACTCTCTCTTCGGTTTATGAGATACAGCGTGCTCACGGAGGGACGGACCGACCGACAGGAATAGGATCCCGTTTGGCCACCTACAGGTACGGAACCCTAAAAACGTATGTCAGGTAGAACAGTAGCAAATACATTCTTATCCATGAGCCATAAGAGCGACTGACCAGTGGTGTAGAACATCTACCGTATGAAACGCGAAGTAGGTGCGTTTGACGACCCGAATGGCCGAGTTGGAAGTGACCCTGCCTACGAAGCCAAGGGTCTCGGGTTCGAGTCCCGGTGGGGGCCAATATTTGTTTGATGAGAACGGTTGTTTGTACACTAGTCTTGGGTGTTTATCTATCTAAGTATAATATTTATCTATATAAGTATGGGTATCGTTGTCTTGTACCCAAGATACAGGTAATCCTAGTTTGGGGCTAGATCAATGTGTGTAAATAGTGCCCAAGGTATTATTATTTATTATTATTATTATTATTACTCTATTCCATGAGTCATAAGAGCGACTGAGCAGTGGTGTAGAATACCTACCGGTGCATTTTCTTGCTAGAGGTAGGTCTGTGCTCGCACACGGATAAACTTTCTTTGCGCTCGATATACCTTAGCTTATCTTTTACCTTATCTTTTACAAAATAAAACAACCGCGGCTCTAGGCATTGTCAAAACACGTGCCCAGTCTAGGTGCACTCTCTCTCGAGCACCCACGATATCTCGTATCTTCGTCCCTCTCAGTGCATGACGACGCAAAGAGGAGGAGAGCACAAGCACTTATCGAAGGGCCCTTCAGTTAAGAACATTCTGGAACAACGCTGTAACGCTCTTTTAAAGAAAAAGAGATTACAGATATTCTTGCTGGGCGGTTAGGATGACAGTTGTGCTTATAAGGTGCCGTACCCGAAGGGTCCAAATGAAGCCCTATTGCTGTCTGTCACGTGTCCGCCCGTCCGTCCTTCGTCTGTCACACAGTGTCAAAAAAAGATGACCTGACCCATCGAGTGGGGTATCGGCGTTTAGAGTTTATTGAGTAGATAAATGCTGCATTTTTTTTTTGACAACGGATTTAATGAGGAACCTCTAAAGTCAGTTGTATTTTAAAAAAAATTGTATGGAAGAGATTTTTATTTTAACATTGACCTTAAAATTTGGTGACAATGTTTATTATTACGTATATTTTACTAACAAATACCAATATATTGATAAATTCGATTTTTTTCTTTGAATGTCCCTCATGTTTAAGCTTATATTCTATATTTGGTACGGAGCCCCAAATATGCCAGGTCCGACGAGCACGTGGACGCTTTTTATTATTAAAAGCTTTTATTTAGTTTCACCTTTCCCAGGTTCTGTCAGTCCGTCTGTAATCATGTTGAATGTCATGCAAAATTTTGCATTTTGCATGCCATGCAACTGATCTGATTATGAAGCAGAAAGGTAGCCATGGAAACTCTGTAATAAAACGACGCCACTCCGTCAAGTTTGGGCTCATTTGATTGGTCTTGACAAGAACTTTGGTCCTCGGTGATATCCAGGGTCTGATGAAAGAGACGGAAGGTGCCCATCACAACTCTGTAATGATTCGACGCAACGTACGGTTGGGCTAATTTTATTCAACTTGACAAGTACCCTGTTCATTTCTACAAACAATAATATAAAAGCTTTATATATGTCACCGTAAGATAGTCAAAACCGTAAACTAACGCTTTATTAATTTTATTGTTGACATTATTATTATACATATATGAATTAAAAAAATTGATTTGATCAACTATCAACAGATAGTAAACCAGACCGACAGGGTTTAGAATTTACGTTTTTTTTGCTCTTACATGTCAACTTAACACGAACCTAATTGCCTTACATCGTATTGTATGAGCACTTATTCACAAAGGTTTCATTTGACAGTGGTTAGGCAAATAACTGATCAATCAACGTGATTAATTGCATCCTGTTGTCTTTAATTTAAATATCAAAATGAAATATTTATACCATATATATATATATATATGGTATAAATATATATATATATATATATATATATATTACATAGCCTATTCTGTGTCCCACTGCTGGGCAAAGGCCTCCGTTGATCGTACCCATAAATTCCTATCGGCCGTCATGCCGACCGGACCGACCGACTGGAACCTATCCAGGTCGTCCCTCCATCTTCTTCTGGGCCTTCCCCTCCGCCGGTGTCCGTCTGTAGGCACCCAGTCAGTGACTATCTTCGCCCATCTGTCTCACGTGTCATCACAACGTCAGCAACGCCAGTTTTGGAACGCAGTATGGTGTTTCTGATGCGGTCTGTGCGTTTTACTCCCAAGATGCTGCGCTCCATTGCTCTCTGACAAACCTGAGCTTGGCCTTCTGAAGTTCGGTCAAGGACCAAGTTTGTGCGCCGTAGGTTAAAATGGGCAGGATGCACGTGTCGACGAGTTTGCGCTTCAGGGATAACGGGAGGTTGCCCTTCATATTCGGGGCAAATATTTGTTTGATGAGAACGGATGTTTGTACCCTAGTCACGGTTGTTTATCTATCTAAGTACAATATTAATCTATATAAGTATGCGTATCGTTGTCTAGTACCCAAGATACAGGGAATCCTAGTTTGGGGCTAGATCAATGTGTGTAAATAGTGTCCAAGGTATATTATTATTATTAGCTCCTTCATGAACCAGTAGCTCTTCCGTGCGTTCCAAACACGACGTCCGATTATCTTGTTCTGCCAGTTTTCGAAGGATACTATGGCCCAAGTAAGTGTATTGTATGTCGGTCCTGGTCCTGCCCATCGACCACATGTTACATTTCCCTTTCATGCCTTGGGCTGCTAGAAGAAATCTCGCAGCCTTTAGCCTTTAATGTAACCTTTTAAATTAAATATGTGTGCAAAGAATTATGAAATGATTTATATTTGTTTCCAAAGTTCGTCTAAGACTACGTTAATTGTTAACTCATTATAATTTTATTATCGGCGCGGGGTGCGCGGGGAGGGGCGGCTGCTTAATATTGTTCGTATGATGATTAATTACGCCCTGCGTTTGGGAACCGAGCAGGGCTTTGTGGCGAAATCGGTTATTGAACCGGGGTTTATGAAGTTTCGCTTTATTCACCTGCTGCTGGCGACTCGCTCGATGTCTAGAGGTCGTTATGGGCTGTCAGTTTACGGAGTTAATTAGACTTTATGGATCGTGTTTTGGAAGAGGAGCGTGGGAAGTAGCTGTCGGTTCAAACTGTTTGGTGACGCAAGTTCAAAACATAATTAGGCGGGCCTATCACCATGCCACAATAGGTTTGAGCTTCGATAGCTTTTAAGTTCATGTTTAGTTTGGGTGAATATCATTAAAATATTATTTTCGAAATAAAAATACAATGTATGGACTGCAAGTATTGTACTGCAGCGCCTGCGGGATTCCATAAGACAAAAAACCCGATTCGGTGTGGAGACAGCAGTTCGTAGTCAAGTTCTTAAGAGACATCACCTATCCCTCGCCTTTACAAAGTTAACATAAATATAAACATTTATATATAAGCACCTACACGACCCGAATGGCCGAGTCGGCAGTGACCCTGCCTACGAAGCCAAGGCTCCCGGGTTCGAGTCCCGGTGTGGGCAAATATTTGTTTGATGAGAACGGATGTATCTATATAAGTATGTGTATCGTTGTCTAGGTCCCAAGATACAGGGAATCCTAGTTTGGGGCTAGATCAATGTTTGTAAATAGTGACTAAGGTATTATTATTATTCTATTTGTGCCTCTGCGACCTCGTATGAAATAAGGCGAGACGCTATTCTACCAAAACATGAACACATTTATGTACAGGCACAAACATTGCTTCTGGCCCCACACTAGGATACTCTGTGTCGTGGGAACCACCAACAGCAACACATAGACCTGGGATTGTTTATGCTCCCTGCCCAGCCTGGATTCAAACCCAGGACCACGCGCTTGGGAGGCACGGCCTCGGACCGCAACGCCACAGAGTTGTCCTCAAGAGGGATATAACTCTATACTCTTGAGGTATACAACAATAGTTAAGTCTACCTAGTCGGTCCTTAAGTTCTGTCACAAGGTTTTTGATAGATAAAACTCAGCAATAAACTTTTTCTTATTCGTATTATACTTGATTAAAAAGCTTATTTTATACGAATCAAATTGCAATACAATACATTTTGTACGATTATCGCAATATGACAAAAACCTTATAACTTGAGACAATCGCGAACCCAAAACACGCCGCAACTGACAAAAATACCACTTACCACAAATTTAATAAAAAAACAGTGTTCCAGATAACCAACAAGGTTTTTTTATTTATTCTGAAACCTCGATTTTAGACCATGCTTAACAACTAGCATTTGATTTTCTGTTAGCTTTCAGTTCCAACTGCTCCCAAAGAGAACTTTACGTACTTTTACGTTTTCAGAAAAACGTATAAAAATGATCTTGTGGGCAACAAGTACACTACGTAAAATGTGAATATGAAAATTAGTTTTACCCAGACATAGTTATCTTATGCTTCAAAATTAAGGTAACGGGTTCAGGGAGGGTTCTGACTAAAATCTCACGTAAGTTAAAAAAGATAAAGTGAATCACGTCCGTATTTTTGATTGGGTAAAAAAGTGCAAAATCTCTGAAGAAACTAGCATTTGTGTAATATGGCTTTAAGCATTTAAATCCAATAATCGTTCTAATTTATCAGTATTTAATGAGCTATCAAACCATATATAGTATTAAATAAAATAAAACTTGGTATTATTTACTATGCGGCAAAATATTTGTGACAGAACTTATGGACCGACTAGGTATATGTACTTTTAGATCTATAAGTTTTCCTTCACTATCACTTTGCACTATCTTGTATTAAAAAGTTTTGTTGCAAAGTTTCTTCAAAGGGTTATTTAAGATTGTAATTTTCTTCTGGAAGAAGAAATTGCTTACTTTGAATTTCAATATCAGTGAGTTTTTTATTATTTTTTTAATCGTGAATCAATTAACTGTTTTCAGATTTTTCCCTTAACCCCTCTGTTACCACCGGCGCCACTTTTCCGTTATAGGTTTTAAATTTTATTACAATGGCATAGGGTTTAAAATGCCAATCCGTCCCAACTGCCCGCGGTTTTTAAGTAGTTAATAAACTCTTCATGATACATCCTTGTGCCAAATTTCAAGTTTCCAGGACTACTAGTTTCCAGGATAACTTTCCACTTTCAGCGACTCTAATCGAGAATTAGTGTCGAGCGGAGAAGTTAAAGTAAACGTACTGTAACTAAACATAAACATTTACATACAGGCAAATACATTGCTTTTAGCCACACACTAGATATCCTGTGTCGTGCGTACCAGAAGCAGTGACGTCACACACATATAAACATCCAAGACCTGGTCTTTTTTCCGTATTAAATCAAATCAAATCAAATCAGAAATCATTTATTTCCATAGGATGTTGTTACATCACTTAGATCCGTCATTACATTTTTTTGGGTGAGTTCACTAACACAATGGCGGAATCTGTGGAGAAGAGCTCACCGAAGAAACTCCACAGTCGTCGCATCTTTTGCGTTTCCTTTTTTAAATAAAATATTGTCAAATTACAAAATGAATGCTAATAATATATCGAAACTGCCTGTTACTCAAACAATCTATTCCCATGGACATCTGTCCTCTAAGTAATCAGATATCCTATAGTAACCTTTTTTATACAATTTCTGTTTTATTATTATTTTAAACTTGTCTAAAGGTAAGTTTTTAATATCAGTAGGGACCTTATTGTAATAGCGTATACAATTGCCTTTAAAAGAATTACTAATTTTATGTAGTCGGCTTACATAAGCAACCAACTTGTCTTTATTTCTAGTATTAAAATTGTGTATATCACTGTACTTCTGAAAATTATTTATATTTCTTTTTACATACACAAGATTGTCATATATATATTGAGACACAAATGTCAGAATATTGATTTCTTTAAACTTTTCCCTCAGTGACACTCTAGGCCCTAATCTATAAATTGCACGAACAGCCCGTTTCTGCAGAATAAATATACTATTAGCATTCGCAGCGTGACCCCACAATAAAATACCATAGGTCATTAGACTATGAAAGTAACTAAAGTAGACTAGTCTAGCGGTGTCTACGTCGGTAAGAGCTCTAATTTTTTTAACTGCGAACGCTGCTGAACTCAGTCTGTTCGACAATTTATTTATATGAGGATCCCATTGTAGTTTGGCGTCTTAAGTAATGCCCAAAAAGACAGTCGACTGCAAAAGGTCCAATCTCTGTCGTTTTATAAATATGTCTGTAGTTACCGGATTCACATTGGGTAACACGAATTTAATACATTTAGTTTTCTTTTCATTAAGTAATAAATTGTTAACAGTAAACCAGTTCACTATACTAGAGATAGCATTGTTTACCTCGTCATAATTTGATTGCTGTCTTTTAACTTTAAATATCAAAGAAGTATCATCGGCAAACAATACTAACCCATGTTTTGCTTTAACAAGGTAAGGTAAATCATTAATTTATACTAAAAACAAGAAAGGAACAAGAATTGAACCTTGCGGTACGCCCATACTTATTGAAGACCCAGGTGATCTTTTCCCATTAACATCGACCATCTGAACCCTATCTGTTAGATATGACTCCAGAAGGCCAAGGGCCTGATCTTTTACACCATAATGGCGTAACTTCCTGACAAGAGTGTCATGATGGACGCAATCAAAAGCCTTGGATAGATCGCAGAAGACACCTATTGCATCCATTGCGTCTTCCCAGGCATCAAAAATATTGTCGATTAGTTCAACACCAGCATCGGCTGTTGAACGACCCTTTGTCAAACCAAACTGAGCAATATGAATTAAATTATTGAGATAAAAATGACTTTGCAATTGATTAAGTATGAGTTTTTCAAATATTTTGCTAAGCGTTGGTAGTATCGATATGGGTCTAAAATTGGTGGGGTCTGATGTACTACCAGCTTTGAATAAAGGTATAACTTTACTTAGTTTCATCAAGTCAGGAAACACACCATTATCTATACATTGATTAAATATACAACAAAGGTGAGGTGCAATACAATCTACAATGGAACTAATAATTTTTACTGATAGACCATGGGCGTCAGCTGTCTTTTTCATTTCCAGGGATTTAAACGCTTTTACAATGTCTTCATTATTTACGTGCCTAAATTTAAAATCTGTTTTACATTCCTCAAAGTTTTGTTTAAGTATAGATTCAGCAGCAGCGGGAGATGAATTTAAAGACTTGGTTGTTGAAACTGGAATGTCCGTAAAGAAATTTTCGAAAGCTTTTGCTACTTCTAGGTCTGTACTTAGCAATTGATTATCTATCTTAAGCTTGAAGTTATTATGTGTAGCTTTGGCCTTTCCAGTCTCTCTGTTTATAATTTGCCAAGTCGTTTTCATTTCATTGCTACTAGATTCAATTTTGTTTTTAATGAAATGAGATTTAGCTACGGCACAAACGCGTTTAAACATTTTTGAATAACAACGAACATAATCTAGAAAGGCCGTATTTTTGTTATATGATTTCTCTTCATAGAGTTCATATAATCTTCGTCTGCTCCTATGAATTCCAACTGTCGCCAATCACTAAACAAAGCTTTGTTATTAACTTTTATAGTTTTTGATTTAAATACCGTATCATATTCATTTTTGACAAGGTTAAATACTGAGTTGTACAACAAATTTGGATCGTCACTGTATGGTATTTCCCATAGTTTATCTAAAATATTATTCCTGTAGTGTTCAAGCCGAGTGTCACTAACGGGCACACATGTAATATCCTCTTTTTGGTCCTTTTTTATTTTAATATTGAATATACCTTCTGACCAGAGTGATCAGAGGTTAATTTATTGATGACCGATTTGAAAATGGGCGTAATGTTAGTAAATATATTGTCAATGCAGGTAGCAGATGTTGCAGTAATTCTAGTAGGCTCCAAAAACAGATAGTTCATGTTGTGACATAAAAATAAAGATTTTAATCTAGTACAAATATTATTATCCTCTAACAGATTAACATTAAAATCACCACAAATTATAAAAAAATTGTTTTTATCGCTGATTTTAATCAACACTTCATCCATTTTCTTTTGAATAAATCAAAGGATGAATCTGGTGGTCTGTATACGCTCATTACAATAACTTGTTCAAGTTCAATACAGGCTATTTCCATGGTACGCTCAACAGACAGGCTCACTATGTCAACTCGTTCCTTATATTTAAAACTATTATTTACAAGTATTAAGGAGCCACCGCGATCAGCTGTTTTTCTGTTGAACGAACTATTCCCAGCCGGGGTTCGAACCTGGGACCTCTCGCATGGTAGGCAGAGCCACAACCGCGGCGCCAAAGAGGTCGTCGAACTTTTTATAAAATAGTAATACAAATTTAGAGTAAATAAGTCAGACAAATCTATGTGATCTCTATTTATAAAAGGTTTCATGGGTTTTAGTTATCTACAAAACTCAAAAAAAACTACAATTATAACGTCCATCATATTACAAAATAAAACAAATTGTCACATCTTTTCCCCTACGAGGCGGCAGGGGCACCATCTTGCCCGCGTTGAGCCAGCAAAATAAGTACTACATTGTGCAATATTACGCTGTGATCGTTAATATCTAAATAACTTAGAAGTATTCTCAATTTCATCCGAGACAAAAGAAAACGAACAAGCTAATAATATTCCCAAACAAACCTTAAACAAAAGCAAGTGAAACCTCCCAAAAAAAAGTTAGCCGTAAATGCTTGCCACTGGCTGAAGCGCTTAGTTTACTTGAGTATTTTTCCCATGTACCAGAGCTTTTCGTAATTATCCCGAGTTCAAGTTTTCCTTTCGGTGGGAGGCGTGGCGCTGCCTTAACGGCTGAAAGCTCTTACGCCTTACGCCAGCCTTGTAACTGGAGCTTAAACCTTAATGATACGTCTTCGTTAAGCTGTGCAATATCTGCGCTCATTATCTGCTAGAAGTAGTGCATATGTAAGTGATTTCAAGTGTTAGGAGTGGCACAGTACGCAAGTTTTATTGGAAAATAGCATAAAAATAAACATGTTTATGTATGATGTGACTCATATCTTTAAAACATGGCGATATCCTTGTATATGAAAGTAATTGTTAATGAAGTCAAATATGGTTATCCATACAAAAGATAGTTTGACGAAGTTTTTGAATAAAATAAAGCAACCTCGTAGCTACTTTTTTGCTACTTACTGCTACGTGCCACCGCTACGCAGCCGCCTCTTCTACGTACCGCTACGACGCTGCTACGTGCCACCGCTACGCAACCGCCTCTTCCACGTACCGCTACGACGCTGCTACGTGCCACCGCTACGCAGCCGCCTCTTCTACGTACCGCTACGACGCTGCTACGTGCCACCGCTACGCAGCCGCCTCTTCTACGCACCGTTACGACGCTGCTACGTACCACCGCTACGCAGCCGCCTCTTCTACGTACCGCTACGACGCTGCTACGTACTACCGCTACGCAGCCGCCTCTTCTACGTACCGCTATGACGCTGCTACGTGCCACCGCTACGCAGCCGCCTCTTCTACGTACCGCTACGACGCTGCTACGTGTCACCGCTACGCAGCCGCCTCTTCTACGTACCGCTACGACGCTGCTACGCCGCTCCGCAGCGCCCAAACTTGATAATTATTTATCCCGCCATGCGATTATTATCATCTTAAATCAATATCAGGTCGCCAAATAACTAACCAAATAACGAAGTCTACGCGACTAAACGCCAGTTTTAATGAATCTACTAAGTTTTAGCAACGCTCTTTGTGAGATGCGGCTCAAAACTTCAAACAATAAGATTAATTAAATAAATCACAAAATAACAAGCGGAAGGCTTTTAACTCAGGATGTCTCCGTCTTCATAAAACGGAACAAAAGGTGGCGTAAATTATTATTATTAATAGTATCCGAAATGGTCCTCAAATGAGGGTTCCTCTGTTCAAGTATATTAACCCAAATATCTGGCTGGTACCCGTACCCGCGTAGAATTTGTCTGGCGAATGAAATATTATTGAGCCTTTAGTTTATTTATTGGTTCCCATTATATTAGACGACGGTACCATAATCACCATTTGTTCGGTAATTGGTTCCGGCTGAATATTTACGTGTTATTACGGCGGAGTATATTTTTATAGTCTGAATAATTGCGAGTGTTTGTTTGGGTTTGCCACACTAACTAGATGAAATGGTATATGGAATACTAGTATTTAGTGATATGCAATAAAATAAAATATTATAGTAGATTATGTGACTGATACATAATGGGGAGCATTAAAACTCGAGTTTCATAATAATATTACTCGAGAATTTTAATGCCTAATTATGTACAGTTACATACACTAGTTTATCTACACACATATCATAAGCTCTCTTTGATATTCAGGAACCGCATGTTCGAACGGTATGGTGGCATTGATAATTGCTTTACACTTGTTGAGCTTGTTCAGTAGTACCAAATTCACATACAAAAAGGCGTCGGGGTTTCTAAATTTGAATGCCATTTGTCGAAAATAGATAAATTATGGTCATAATATTCAGATATGAAATGAGTTTTTACCAAGTAGTATAACATTATGCTGGTCGTAACGTCCGGTTTTTGAACGCAGAAAAGAGTGTTTACGATACGTGTGTAGATAATAATAATAATAATATCTTGGACACCATTTACACACATTGATCTAGCCCCAAACTAGGATTCCCTGTATCTTGGGTACTAGACAACGATACACATACTTATATAGATAAATATTATACTTAGATAGATAAACAACCATGACTAGGGTACAAACATCCGTTCTCATCAAACAAATATTTGCCCCCACCGGGACTCGAACCCGGGACCCTTGGTTTCGTAGGCAGGGTCACTGCCGACTCGGCCATTCGGGTCGTCATAGATAAAACTATTATGTATATTAAACAAGTATACACAGCGTCATCCCATTTTCCATAGGAGGTGGCAGAGACACAGTTTTGCCCATATATACCGACGAAAGCAAAACATCAACCCACTCCTTACCTGTTATTACAAAATCGTCGCGAAAAACAAGCTTATTAATTTCATTGTCCATTACACAGAGTCGTAAAAAGCGTCAAACTTATTAAAATTACCGCCTTAAAACAGTCGGCTGGTGGTCAGCGGGAAGCCGAGATGGCGGGCACTCGTAAAATAAAAGTAAGCGAATCACCCCCCGGTGGCGTTCTCACAACTTCAACTTTAGCGAGTTCTTAAATTATATATTTAATTTTATCACCGCGCTTGAAGAGTTTATGCACTTCGTGAAATGATTTTCGGACGTACTTTTAGATGAAGCTTTTGTGATTCTATCTTGATTTCTGAGGCACGATTTATAAATACAGGGGGTAACAGAAAGGTGACGTATCCTACTGTGGGGCCGAGCGCAATAATAATACCTTGGACACTATTTACACACATTGATCTAGCCCCAAACTAGGATTCCCTGTATCTTGGGTACTATAGACAACGATACACATACTTATATAGCAACACAACCATGACTAGGGTACAAACATCCGTTCTCATCAAACAAATATTTGCCCCCACCGGGAATCGAACCCGGGACCCTTGGGTTCGTAGGCAGGGTCACTGCCGACTCGGCCATTCGGGTCGTCAAATGGAACCACAGTTAGTTACCAATTCAATATTTCCACTCAGGTGTGGTGTGCGTCCGTACAAACCATTTTCATTGGTTTTTCACCCTATCACCAAGGCGGAAGGTTGAAAATGAGAAACCCGATAAGGGTCGCCCACCAGGGGGGGCTTGAATAGAAATGATGGCAACATTATTGACATATTGACGACTTCTGTGGCAGTTGTAACTCTGCCTAACATGCGAGATGTCCCGGGTTCGATGCCCAGCTGGGTTTAAAAGAAAAAAAGTCCCCAAGTCTTGGATGTTTATGTGTGGAATGTCGGTGTTTCTGGTCCCCACGACACAGGGTATCCTAGTGTGGGGCCAGAAGTAATTTATGTGCCTGTATGTAAATGTTTATGTTTATCTTTATGTTTATATCAGCAGACTATTGCGTGTTTTATTAGATAACATTGAAAACACGCAGCCATCTACGAAAGTTGCCATATTTTTTTTCTATCATTTCTTGCCAAGGTGTATTACAATGTTCAAGATCACTTAAATGACGGAACTGTACTCAACATAGACCTCGAAGTAATTTTTTAATTATCTATTCTTATTATTATTAATAATAATTAATATTGTAAGAATTGTATTAGTTGAACACAACGAATTATTTTTAAAAGAGATCTGTGCGAGTTTCTTAGCCCTTCTACTCCCACAGTGTCCCACAGTGGTCCAATGTAGAGAGCGGCAAAAAATTACGTTTGCTGAGCATATGTGAATATCTACAGTAATAAATAAATTTTTCCGATAGTGTTTCAGCGAGCGAACAAAAAAGTTTAACCTTAACCTAACCATAACCAAAATAGCGACTAAAACACCTTATCAACGGCAGTCTAACAACGAATTGATTTCGCCAATGTCACGCCTCTGAAGATTTCGATGTTTTTTTTCCAATTCTCATTCGAAAACCTGGAAATTTGATTATTGATTCGTTGCTACATTCGTTGTAACACTACTCAAGGGGGTCGTGCAGTGAGGTTGGTACAAAGTATTTGGTATGGACATGAGCAACTATTACCATCTATTTAGTTAACTATACGACAACCGAGTATAACAGCCGCATATTTTATCTTTCACCTGATTTATAATTTACTCTCCTACAAAGTGAACTTACGACATTTGATCAAAGAATAAAAATCACTTTAAATACCTGCGCACTCTTTTAATCAGATTAAACTTTTCACCGACGTCAAACGACGGGAAGCACTTTTTTTAAAAGCTGCGTTACCCCGCAAACTGTCGACCTACTGAACCACGCCGCAAGCGGTGACGTCACGGCCGCTGTGACGTCATAACTTCACCAGGGCCTGGATTCTGCTAAAACTACGGCTCAGTGACAATAACTCGACGACAATGATTCATTTTAGGTTTTCTTTGTTTGGCGTTTTAAGAATCCTTTTTAGGCTATCAATGGCAGAAATTAAGGTAATTGCTAATCATACAACCAATTATCATTCACAAAGGGAATGGGATTTAAAAATGGATACCAGCCCCTGTAGCATGCCCCGCGCGACACGCGTTTACCGCGCATTTTAGCGCGTCTATATCAAAATTCGCGACTCACTCAAACAAAAATATAACATTACGCGCGGGGCATGCCGCGAGGGCTGAAGTTTATCGAGTCATCGCCGACTATTCCACTATACGACACATCGCTTCGCTGCAGCACCACCAACTGATCTGTATAGTGGTGCATGGAGGCATATTGTGCGAGATTGTGGCAGGATCTGCGAGGAGAATGTGAAAAAGGATTGTGTGATGTTGTAATTTAAACTGATTGTCTTGAAATTTTATCGGATATTGATCTAATATTATTTTACTTGACACTATGCAAATTGTATTTTATTATGATTTTTTATATTTTATATGTGCTGTGTATAACGCTTTGGATTGTTATCCGTAAAGTTGTATACTAAGATGGAAGTAATAAATAATAAATAATAATCGCTTTCTATCCAGTATTGTTGGGCCTGTCGGCCCGTATTCTGTCAGTGGTCGTTCGAGAATAAAGCCTGAGACGCCATTTTGCTATCGGTATTGGCCCCCAGGCCGGATATAGCACACGCCACCGCTCCCACTATTGCATTACTGAGTATTGCACAGTGCGCCTGTGTGTGTGTGTGTGTGTGTGTATGTGTGCGTGTGTGTGTGTGTGTACCGTCCCGAGTAGTTTGAGCCAAACAAAGAGGTCACGGCTGAATTTGCTAGTTTCATTATGAAGGAGGAAATTCTGGCGAAAAGATATCTGCTAGCGATGTATGTGCCGATTGTTTTATGCAACTCAAATATTGCGTATTTGACAACGTAGTCCTATTAACATAAAAACTCGTCTAAACTTGAAGCAATGTACAAAAAGGTTTGAAAATATCTGGGTCTCTATAACACGAAAAGCAAGAGAATGACACTAGACAGCTGAAGATGTAAAATCAGGATAATTTGCTTTTAATAGTAGTTTAGGTGACTGCTGCATAATGGAGGGCATTAAAACTCGAGAGTGGGTTTATGAAACGAGCCGAAGACGAGTTTCATAATAATATCACTCGAGAGTTTTAATGCCTAATTATGTACAGTTACATACAGATGTAGTGAATAATCCTTTCCTATCGGCAAAACTCGGAACAACGATAACACCCGAATGGTGCCGATGTGTCTATGAATTACTGTATTATTAAATTACGTGTAGGTATCAAATAAATCGCATACTTTATTTATCAATGTCAAATGTCAAATTGCCCGTTTGACGTATATTACACTGAGATGTTAAAACCACCACGATTCTATCATATAAAGAATTCGTTAGGTAAACAAAAATATAACGGGAAATTATAAGTCCAGCCGCAGATTTATTTATTAGCCACGTGATCAAACTTCTCATTTTATAACTAAGCAACGGGAAAATGAGATAGCCTCTAATAAACTAATTCGTCTTTTTTACAATACCAACTCATTATTCTAAAGAAAGCATCAAGTAAAGATTAACAATTGTTTTAATTTGTCCTTCTTATTTATACATTGCCACCTAATTTACTAACTCAGCCACGGATTTTACATCTCATCACCATTTTACGTTTCACAGCTTCAACACAAGGTCCTCAAAAAAATATAATTTAAGCTCCTATAGACAATATCATTTATTATAACTTAGCATGTAAAATAATACATCATATTCTTTTGTCGTGAAAATAGCCACTGCAAGATTTGGCGCGAGTTCGCGAGACGACAGCGACCGGCCGTTTGCACCAATCAGAGAGCGCCATTCGATTCATGTACCGACGAGTTAGTCAAATCACGTGTATTTGTTTATTGTCGTTCGTGCGTTCCTATTGCAATATAGCAAATTATCAGGGCAAAACACTGCGGTAGCTTAGGTGAAGGATAAAGGGGGTGAGCGAAGCGAAGCCCCCTTTACCCTTCGTGTTAGGTTGAACATGTAAGAACAACAATAAATTCTTAAAACATAAAGGAGTGTCAATTTGCCTTCGGCATATTACATAGCAGCGCGCGTTTGTAAACGGACGACGCCGTTTGTAAAATGCGGAATCAAACAAATTGCCTGAGACAGATCATTTTAAGTACTTATACGAAAATCTTATTTGATGTCATATAACAATTAAATCAAATCAAATTAAAATGCTAAAAAATAACCACCACGCTGAGTTTTATTTAGAGTGGCTTACATAGAAGATAACTAGTGGCTAAGATAGTATCACTCAGACGCTCGTTAATTGTGGCTGAATTTAGAAGGCAATGTATATTTTTAGAGGTGAATAATGCTACTAAAAAGAAGTCTGTTTAATTAGCACCCGTCCATAATTTACTATTTGATGACAATTTTAGCAAATCTTTGACGATCACTTAATGTAGGATGAGTTACATTTTAAACGTACCGAGTTAAAAAAATAGAAGCTAATAGTATATATTTTTTGATGTCGCATATACATATTTTAGAAGTTTACTGCTTGAATGCATGTTACAAATTTAGATGCTAAAAAATAATCACCATGCTGAGTTGTATTTAGAGTGTCTTACTTAGAAGATAACTAGTGGCTGAGCTAGCATAATTCAGACGCTCGTTAATTATGGCTGACTTAGTAATTTAGAAGGCAATGTACATTTTTAGACGCGAATAATGCTATTAAAAAGAAGTCTGTTTAATTAGCACCCAAATATAACTAGTTACTGAGGACGTTTTATTTCAATAAAACGCACTGATAAAAACCAAATTTCGGTTGGGATGATCTAATGATTCTATAAGGATTGGAACCCCAAAAGTCTAACTTTAAGTCAAAACTACAGTAGGATTTTGCAGACCTTTATAACAATAAATTTTTGTAATTAATTAAAAATACTATGACATAACAAAAAAGACACCTCAACATAAAACAAACAAACCAGCAGAGAAATTAATATAAATAAATATGATTTTCTGATTGGATGAACGACTTCGATTATGACAGCGGGATAAGAGGAGGAGGAGCGGGGTGGACAGTGTGATGCGAAACAATACTTCCAACTTCCATATCACAGTCAGAATCAGAACTATTTTCTGGTGTATCATCGTCAGAGTTTTCATGAACGGTGATTACAAAACTAGCCATATAATTTTCCAACTCAGGTTCGTGTTTTCGGTACTCGTTTTCGCATTTGATGGCGTGGTCACATACTTTGGCCTAAACATCGGAACCAATCTTATTAACCTTTTCCTGTACCAATTGTTTCACAGTAGTCATATTCATACTGATGTTTCTTTTGGATATGTATCCCTTTATTTGAGACCATATGTTTTAATCGGATTGAAATCAGGATGATATGGTGGCAATCTTAGTACGCTGTGTCCATATTCGTTCATAAGTTTATCTATAGAGTATTCTACAAAGTCTTGTTTGTACTTGCAAATAATTTCATATATTTCAAGTTTTGTTAATGACGGATCAATCGGAACGTTATGTTTGGATAGCCAATCAATCATGTCTTGCTTCCTGGTATTTGAATTAGGAGGTTTTTCTAGGTACTTATTATGATATGCAGCATTATCTACTACTAGTACCGAATGTGGAGCTAAGTTTGGAATGAGTTGATTACGAAGCCATTTTTCATAGTTTTCATTATTCATCGCATTGTGATAGTCACCTGTTTTATCAGTAGACTGATACATTAACAATGCCCCAGGTATAAACCCCTTTCTACTACCAGCGTGCACTATTATAAGACGTTGTCCTTTAGAAATTAATTGTTTCACTCCGTTTTCTGACGAGTCAGCCCAGCTTTAACCTGCCAAATGTGAGGTATGGATGTTTGTTTCATCCATATAAACAATCTCTCTCCCTTGCAATCTGTACTTTTTTATCGCGGCTAAAAACTTTACTCTTTTTAAACGAACATCATCTTTCTCGATAAGTAATTTTCTGTTGTTTTCAACTTTTTTATACCGAAATCCCATTTTTCTAAGAATTTTTCTTAGCGTAAAGTCACATCCCTTAAAATTTATGGCATCGGATAACTTTGACTTCAGGGCTTTAATTGTAGGTACTTGTTTGTATATCAAATGGAAATTATAAACTAATCGGCGTATAACGTTGTAGTCAAAATCGTCAAGACAAAATAATTTATTTGGTCTACCCAACTTTGCCGACTTCGGACTATTGGAGGTGGATTGATTTATGTATTCTTTTTGCAATATTTTATTTACTGTTCGTTGAGAAATTCCACTGGCCACCGAAACTCGTTTTTGGACTTTACAAAAGTAAGCAGTATAGTTGGTATGTTTGAATTTATCATTTTCAGTTAAGAAATATAAATAAATATTGAAAATAACTTCGCAGGCTTGCCGATCTAAACGTTTCCCTTTTCTTAGTGCTTTCGGTATGTCTGTTATAAATTGTTAATGTGGATCGAATAAAATCAATGTTTATTATTTACAAAAATGACAGACAAGAGTGAAATGTAAAGTCAAAAAAAAAATAAAGGTGGCCTGCATTAATACACGAGTCCATGAAGTTTATCACAAAATCTAACATTAATAATTAACTACTCTATATAGATACTTCCTCTTGCAATGCGACCGTTCCCTACGTTGTCTCGATGGGTACTGAGTGCGGTGAAGTAGTAAGACAAAAACGAACATTTCCGAGAAAATACGAAAGGAAAGGATTATTCACTACATCTGTACACTAGTTTATCTACACACATATCATACGCTCTCTTTGATGTGTTCAGGAACCGCATGTTTGACCGGCATTGTGGTTCTGCAATTGTTTAGCTTGTTCTTTAGTACCAACTTCACGCAGACGGGCGTCGGCGTTCGAAATTTGAATGTCAGTACCAACTTCACAGACAAACTAGGGACGGCACGCGGGTGGGCGTCGGCGTTCGAAATTTGAATGTCATTATATGTAGAAAAACTACACATAATGACCATAATGTGTAGTTTTCCAGATACGAAACGAGTTTTTACCAAGTAGTTTAACATAATGCTGATCGTAACGTGCGGTTTTTGAACTCAGTAAAGAGGGTTTATGATACGTGTGTAGATAAACACTGTTTTATCGTCTCTCAATCAATTTTAAATAATAATTTTCTAGAAGGTAGTGATAGCAGCTTTTTAGCCACACAACAGTTGGGAAACCAACCATTGGATGTAAGCCTGTACTTTGAGCAACGTATTCCAGTATCCATGTAATATTTGTGTTTGACCGAACGTGGTATCGCCTAGGGCGGGCGGGCGCGCTGGGCGGGCGGATATTTCAAGGCAGAAAGCGGTCACGCCATACTGTTGGTGTGCGTTACTGGGCTAACAGTATATGGGATGAGGTGACGTGAAGTCAGCAACAGATAATAGTACCTAGAGATATTTACGAATACCTATCAATTGTAAATATGTAGTGTGTATTGTAGTAAGTAGTAGTGGTGGTAGTAGGATCTACATATTATAAAAACAAACTTTACTAGCCAATCTGCCCAAGTCAAATCAAAGTTGTTTATTACTGTAGCTATTAGTAGTTTATGTGACTGTTACATAATGTAGGGCATTAATACTCGAGAGTGGGTTTATGAAACCGAAGGCGAGTTTCATAATAACATCACTCGAGAGTTAAATTTTAATGCCTAATTATGTACAGTTACATACACTAGTTTATCTACACACATATTATAAGCTCTCTTTGATGTGTTCAGGAATTGCATGTTCGACCGGCATTGTGGCATTGATAATTGCTCTGCAGTTGTTTAGCTTGATCTTTAGTACCAACTTCACAGACAAACTAGGGGCGGCACGCAGGCGGGCGTCGGCGTTCGAAAATTGAATCTCATAATTTGGCAAATTTTGGTACATTATGGTCATAATCATCAATTATATTCAGATAAGAAATGAGTTTTTACCAAGAAGTTTATCATTATGCTAGTCGTAACGTGTGGTTTTTGGACGCAGTAAAGAGAGTTTATGATACGTGTGTAGATAAAGATATTTACAATTTATAGGTAATCGTAAATATCTATAGCTACAGTAATAAACAACTTTGATTTGACTTGGCCAGATTGGCTAGGAAGGTTTGTTTTTATAATATGTAGATCATACTACCACCACTACTAATTTACATAGAGGGTTTCATTCAAAGGTTTTTACATTAGTTACTTCGTTCGTGAAGAAACCTTCAATCTCCGTAGCTGGGCGATTGGCTAGCCCGCTGTTACGCAAAATTGACGACCCGAATGGCCGAGACGGCAGTGACCCTGCCTACGAAGCCAAGGGTCCCGGGATCGAGTCCCGGTGGGGCAAATATTTGATTGATGAGAACGGATGTTTGTACCCTAGTCATGGTTGTTTATCTATCTAAGTATAATATTTATCTATTTAAGTATGTGTATCGTTGTCTAGTACCCAAGATACAGGGAATCCTAGTTAGAGACTAGATCAATGTGTGTAAATGGTGTCCAAGTGGTAAGTTATCAGGTTCGTTCCTTTGGCCGTCGAGACTACAGGGGTATGGGGTTCGCAGGGTAGGGCCTTTGTCAGGGACATTGTGCGCCGCTTGAGGGACCGAGGGTTTGACAATCGCTCTGGGACTTTCCTGGTCCAGAGAATCTCACTCGCCGTGCAGTGCGGGAACGCTGCCAGTGTAATGGTCACCTTTGGGCCGGGAGATTCTTGGGGCGGTTTGTTTGTGTAATTGTTTATGTCAGTTATTTTTTCAAGTGTTTTATTTTTATATGACGAAACTGTTTTTGTGGATGTTTGACATTGTTTTATAATAACGTCCAAGACATTATTATTATTTAATAACCGGCTAAACGTGGGCACAATTGTGCCTCCGCAACCCCGTATGGGAAAAGGCGTGATTTACGAAAGAGTCTAAGTAAGAAGAGGTTTCTTAAGAGAGTTTCTGAGCGGCGATTCCCCTTCGGCCGCCTACGGAACCAACGCTACGTATCCAGTTACGTGGGAATAATTATTTTTCTTGCTACGAAACTAGTTACACACAAGGATTTTTCTTCTTCCTATGAAACAGTTAGCAAGAAAAATATCCTTTGCGGTTACAAAATAAAGAAATTAGACGATTGGTTTAAAACTAATGCCATCTGAACACAAATACCTCCTACACTGTGAATAACCAAAAAAAAGGCCAAGTGCGAGTCGGACTCGCACATGTTTTTGTGATGGAACTAAAAACTAACGGTTTTCGGATTTTTCCCTTTCCTTATGCTATTAGACCTTGCTTCTTATCAAATTTCATGATCTATGTGAACGGGACGAACTCTTAGGGGTTGGATTACCTTGCGAGTATCAAGCAAATTCCGCATATTTGCGGCACGGTCGAATCTTTTGATTACGTTGTCCACGCGTTGATCCAGAAGCAGTGTATGTGCCTGTTTATAAATGTTTATGTTATTTTCTTCCTTCTAAAATACGGAACCCTATAAATAAAAGGCTAGTATTTAATCGCACATAAAAATATTGATTTGCACAGTAATAAAAAATGACCAGCAAAAACACTTTTTATGTTTTAAATATTTGATGTGTACTCAAGTTTATGTTTTAAGTATTTTTTGTTGTTTTTGCATGTTCAACCTAACATGAAAGATAAAGGGGGCTTCGCTTTGCTCACTCCCTTTACCCTTCACCTAAGCTACCGCAGTATTTTGCCCTGATATTTGCTGTGCAAATCAGTATTTTTGATGTGCAGTTTAATATTTCCCAAAAAAAAAGACATCACGCTTTTTCCCAAACGGGGCGGTAGAGGCCCAGATATGATCATGTTTAGCCAGATATAAAGTTACATAGCTTTCAAGGAAAACTCCAGTTCGATGGTGATAACATATCCAGATACATCGCTTTCAAATGAGACAGAAAGTCTGGAACAGATGGAGTGAATCGACCATTGAACGGAAATAACCGTCCTCAGTGTCAGGGTCGTTCACTCTCAGAGTCCAGGCGGCTCCTTCCATGTTAGTCGCACATTATTCACACTGTTATACCTACACAGATTACACTTAGTAAATATAAAGGTGGGCGGGACACTTGGCTAGACGGGACGACGGACGGTGGACCAAAGCAGTCACGGAGTGGTGGCCAAGGAGAGCAACAAGGCCAGTGGGCAGACCAGCTGCCCGATGGTCCGACGATATACTAAAGTCGACAGGATCTCGATGGATGCGGATGGCACAGGACCGTAGGAGTTGGCGCTATAGAGAAGAGGCCTGTGCCCAGCAGTGGGTTGATGTGGGCTGAGCATGATGATGATGATGAAATATAAAGATGCTAAAACAGCAATCTCAATGACGGTAGGGTGTTTCTGGACTATAAATCGCATGACGCCCATTGGACCGGCCTTCGACGGTCAGAGGCATACCACGTCGGCGATTAAGGAAATGTGAATGTATTAGCATCATGTACCAACTTAGTATATAAATCAATAATTTATAATAAAAAAAAAAAAGCTATGATTTCATTTCAATTGAAAAAAAAAACTGTCCAAGTTTTACGTGAATATTAAAACGTTGCTGATGTTCCGTTTTCAGTGAAACCGCGGCTTTCAAGACTCATTAGTTCTAATATTGAACCGGGAATCGTAACTACTTTCGGGTTGAAATCGGAACTTACCGGTTTTTTCTAGTCCCGCACCCGTCCTGTCCTCGGTCCGTCTATAAAGCGCATAGATATGATCTCAGATTTGGAACGTGACCAAATGAAGGATTTTACGATTCGGACATATCGTGCGAAAACATTTTAGTGGCGCTTCTGAATCTTAAGATTTTTCCGTTTTGAGTCCAATAAATTATCTACATTCGAAAACTTAGCTTTTATTAAAAGCTGGTTTTCCAAGTGACTTGGTTACGAAGTAAGAGTAAAACTCACCTGATATCTACTCTTTTTAACCGAACTTTTAACTTTTTTAACGTTGTTCTCAATTTGGTTGTATTTTTTTTTATATTTGTACCCTCAAAATTCAATAATAATAATAAATATTAGAGGACAATCTTACACAAATCGAACAGGCCTAGTAAGCTCAATAAGGGTACTATACGGCGATATATTTTATAGAGACAAATAATTATGTAAAAACATAGAAAACATCCAAGACTAAGAAACAAATTTTCATGCTCGTTACACAAATATTTGCCCTTACCGGGATTCGAAGACAGGACCGTCAGATTCTTAGGCAGGCACTACTCGCTGGGCTAAACTGGTACTATTTGTGAATCGAATTCAAAAATCCTTTATTAATTTGAAAGGGTTCCTTTCCAGTTTGGTCCGATTTTTTGAAAATTTGAAATCGATACAGTAGTTTGGTTTCTAAAGCAAAAAGACTGTAATTATGATAACATCCAGGTAAACGAAATCCCATCAAAAACATTCTGTAAAAAACTAGCCAAGTCTCGATGGAGCTGCTTGTTTATCTCTAAAAGGTAATGAAATCTAGACAAAGTCGACCCAAGTCTAAGGTTCCTTACTGCGATTTCTTTATTATTATAGTTAATGTTGTGTGACGTGGCCGTTGAGCATTCTTTATACGTTAGTGGGTACAAGTTACTTTTGTTAACACCTAATGTTACGCGCACTGCCGTGCCCCCCGATTGTTAACACCTAATGTTACGCGCACTGCCGTGCCCCCCGATTGTTAACACCTAATGTTACGCGCACTGCCGTGCCGCCCGATTGCGTGTTATTGCTACTGTGACTTATCAGTGGTATTTAAGGTCATTGTCATAAGATGAATTCTGTCTAAAAGTACCGTATATTCGTTTATCTGCACACGTATCATAAACCCTCTTTACTGCGTACAAAAACCGCTGGTTACGATCAGCATAATGTTAAACTACTTGGTAAAAACTCATTTATTATCTGAATATTGATACATTATGACCATAATGTGTAATTTTTATACATATTATGACATTCAAATTTCAAACGCCGACGCCCGCCTGCGTGCCGCCCCCACTTTGTTTGTGAAGTTGGTACTACTGAACAAGCTAAACAAGTGCAAAGCAATTATCAATGCCACCATGCCCGTCGAACATGCGGTTTCTGAACACATAAAGAGAGTTTATGATATGTGTGTAGATAAACTAGTGTATGTAACTGTACATAATTAGGCATTATGTATCAGTCACATAAACTACTATTATGTCATGTAATGCATGTAGACTCGACTGTCAGACAGACAGATTTCGTAGCCTTGTTTTCGTGTATTTTGACGACATTCGAAATAGTGCTTAGTTTTTATCATGGTGAGTTATTAGTGGAGTTTACGATCTTTATTATGTTTTTTTTTCACTTATGTGCCGTTTATTCTTATTGTATTAAGTAGACAGGTTTTCTAGTATCTTTTTATGTTTATATATAGACGATATTCGCATCCCGACCGGAGAGGAGGAAAAAGGACATGAAGTCGGTTTTTTTAAGTTTTAAATTTGGTGAATTATAAAATATAGACCCTGCCAAATAAGCGATTACTTTTTACGCCAGCTTCGTTGCGCCGTTCCGTTGACCTAAAACTAATGAGATGCTCGACAATTCTGAAGATTCTAATTATACTCAGTGGTAACAGCACAAATGTTCAGTTTATGAAAAAAAATAGATTCCCTATAAAGATTTTTTTGGAAATCTTTCTATACACCTACCAATAGTTAATATGGAAACTGAGTGGTAGTAACGCAACTATATCGAGTCAATTTTTAATAATCGGTCAAGTGCGGGTTGCACTCGCACACGTACCATTGTACAAGAAAAAAAAAGTACAAACGTGGACTTGAACCTAAGATTGCAAAACCGATATCAAACCATTTGCGCCACCTCAACCATGCGAAAAGCCAAGAAATCTACGATCATAGTTGAATCAAGTTATGGTTTGTTACATCGCAGCTGGTGTTAAAATACGTCTATTGTATGGGGACCCGCTTTAATGTATGAAATCTCGTGGAGCTCATTCACAGCAAAACACATTCTGTGAAAATTTCACATCTCTACCTATTTCGGTTTATCAGATAGAGCCCGCTGATGGACGGACGGACAGACTGACAGACGGATAGCGGATAGCGTTGGGCACCCTGCCCGGTAGCCATGCTAGTTTAAAAATGTCAGTACAATCTCTTCAGTGCCCACGAAGCCAATAAAAAATGTTCTCGTCGGTGCAGTCAGTTCTGAAAACGCCTCAGGCTAGCCCTGTGCACAACAGCTTAAATTCGAAATACACCATTTCATATTGCGTCACGATTTTTAAAACTTCAGCTAACTCATATTTACCGTTGTACGTATTCGAACGTGTTTCAGACGAACGTTACGTGTTTGAGCCAAGTTCGAAACAGGTTTACCTGAAATCATCTGTGAGGACAAGCTGCACTCTTGCTTGACTGAATTGGCTTTTGCCGTGACCCAGTTTAGAACAACAACTCCTATCGTGCGTCGTATAAGGACCTACTTGACTTTTGATGTTTTTGGGCTATTCTTACAAACGTAGATTCTTAATTAGTCTTATTTTCCAAAAAAAAGTCTAGGACCTACACTTGGCTGTTCCATTAAACAGTTTTAAAAAGGGAAATATTAAACTGCACATCGAAAATACTGATTTGCACAGCAAATATCAGGGTAAAATGCTGCGGTAGCTTAGGTGAAGGGTAAAGGGGGTGAGCGAAGCGAAGCCCCCTTAATCCTTCGTGTTAGGTTGAACATGCAAGAACAACAATAAATACTTAAAACATAAACTTGAGTACACATAAAATATATAAAACATAAGAAGTGTTTTTGCTGATCCTGTTTTGCTGTGTAAATCAGTATTTCTGAAGTGCGATTAAATACTAGCATTTGAAAAATTCTAATGGTCTTTTCTTCGTGATTTATGTTGCTAGTACTGAATTAAAAAGTCTGTTGAAATAAACTCTTTCTCGTAGCAAGATAATAATCCCACATATTAATTGATACAGTTATAAACGGGAACAGTCAGTTTCGAAGAAAAATAGAAAAAATATCTAAGTGCATACAAATGTTGGACAGCCAAGTAATTACAAGACCAAATCCATTTGCGTCTTTCCGCTTATCTCTATTGACATTAACGTGCTCTCTAATAACATATCGCGTACAAAACTAATAGATAATAACACTAGCTCGTGTAATAAGGCAGTTGGTTCGGACGTGGCAACTCCATTAAACTTAGATATTAGTTAGTGACGACCCGAATGGCCGAGTCGGCAGTGACGCTGCCTACGAAACCAAGGGTCCCGGGTTCGAGTCCCGGTGGGGGCAAATGTTTGTTTGATGAGAACGGATGTTTGTACCCTAGTCATGGTTGTTTATCTATCTAAGTATAATATTTCTCTATATAACTATATATATCGTTGTCTAGTACCCAAGATACAGGGAATCCTAGTTTGGGGCTAGATCAATGTGTATAAAAGGTGTCCAAGGTGTCCAAGGTATTAAGGTAGTTATATCATGTACGAGAAAGGTTAGCAACCGAAGTTTCTTACATACGAATTAAATTGACTACTTGAAACCCGGCTCTTACGTGTGGTGGACTTTGGTGCATTTTCTAACTCGATATTTTAATAAGCGTAGTTCTGGTGATCAATCAATCAAATGTCTTTATTACTGTAGATATTTACATATATTTGGCAATCGTCATTTAATGCCACTTCTCTACATTGGACCACTGTAGGGCGTAGAAACTCCTACAGATTGATGTTTAGATCTGTTTTAAAAATTGATTGTGCTTAACTAATACAAATATTACAATATCATCTCTGGTACTGGTATCAGTACGTAGGATTACGATGAATATCATATTCGGAGGGTATTGAATCTTACGCACGCAGAAGCTAATTGAGCGCATTTCCTACTTTGAAGCTCTTACGGCCATACTCAGAGTCGTTTAATGATTCATTAAGGATTACTTAGTGAATTATTTTAAGTAAATTAAAATTTGGAACCAGATTAATCGTTCATGAAATGAATAACTATGGCGGTTAGACTCTCTCGACAGCCGTCAGTCATGAAAATTAACAGACACTACGTAGTTTATGAAGTATAAGTACTATACCTAGTCGGTCCTAAAGTTCTGTCACAAGGTTTTTGATAGATAAAACTCAGCAATAAACTTTTTCTTATTCGTATTATACATGATTAAAAAGCTTATTTTATACGAATCAAATTGCAATACAATACATTTTGTACGATTATCGCAATATGACAAAAAACCTTATAACTTGAGACAATCGCGAACCCAAAACACGCCGCAACTGACAAAAATACCACTTACCACAAATTTAATAAAAAATCAGTGTTCCAGATAACCAACAAGGTTTTTTTATTTATTCTGAAACCTCGATTTTAGACCATACTTAACAACTAGCATTTGATTTTCTGTTAGCTTTCAGTTCCAACTGCTCCCAAAGAGAACTTTACGTACTTTTTACGTTTTCAGAAAAACGTATAAAAATGATCTTGTGGGCAACAAGTACACTACGTAAAATGTGAATATGAAAATTATTTTTACCCAGACTTAGTTATCTTATGCTTCAAAATGAAGGTAATGGGTTCAGGGAGGGTTCCGACTAAAATCTCACGTAAGTTTGAAAGGTTTTAAAGAGTCATGGAAAAAAGATAAAGTGAATCACGTCCGTATTTTTGATTGGGTAAAAAAGTGCAAAATCTCTGAAGAAACTAGCATTTGTGTAATATGGCTTTAAGCATTTAAATCCAATAATCGTTCTAATTTATCAGTATTTAATGAGCTATCAAACCATATATAGTATTAAATAAAATAAAACTTGGTATTATTTACTATGCGGTAAAATATTTGTGACAGAACTTATGGACCGACTAGGTATATATAGTATTAGTAAAAAGTATAAATGAGTCAGCAAAGATTGAAATCAGTAGCTCGATCCTCTCTCTTGTTATCTCTTTCGATACCCTTGAAAGGTATTATTATTGTGATTGTAGCTACAAATGTTAAGGCTTATGTTTAAACTATCACCAAAAACGCACCTATTTTACTACCAATAAATTCGAAACGACCGCCAGAATTAGCAAACGACCACCAAATTGCGTTTGGATAAATGATCACCAAACTTCTTTTTATGTTTTGTGTACTTAAGTTTATGTTATAAGTATTTTTTGTTGTTCTTACATGTTCAACCTAAGACGAAGGATAAGGGAGCTTCGCTTGGCTCACCACCTACACCCTTCACCCTTAGGTAAAGAGTATAAGGGGCTACCGCGTTATTTTGCCCTGATATTTTCTGCAACTGTTGGTGATCATTTACCCATTATAGGTAGCATTTACCGATTTTGGGTAGAAAAAAATATATATTAGTACCTAGTCATTATATTTGTTGCCAATTGTTAATAGGAATTGTGTCAAATAATTGTGCTTTGAAGTAGACGAATATTCTTCAAAACAACGGTTACAAAGAGGTTGAGATAATATTTATATCGATCGTTTAATTGTGATTAAGATTTTCATCACATCCGTCAGCATAAATTTTGACAGATACTCCGTCGGAAAAAGATAGTATGGAAACATTATTTACAGACCATTCACAGTTATTTTACCTCTGACATGTGTCATCAAAACACAGGAAGTAAGGGACAGAGCTATGCATCAATTCGTCCTCCTTCTTTCGCTTAGGAAAGGAAAGTAATACCTACTGAGTATCCAACTACTTAATATTATAAATGTGAGATGTATGGATGTTTGTGTGTGTGCCTCAATTACACTAAAACGGCTAAACGGATTTGAATGAAATTTAGCCCAGAGATAGTTTATGAGCTAGATTAACATATAGGATGCTTCTTATCCGACTGCACCAGAAGGAGGGTAACGTTATCTTGGTAAATGATAATTCGGGTAAATGATAATTCGGATAAATGAAGTTGCAAGCATCAGCTAGTAGTAGCTTCAGATGTTTTGATGACACATGTCAATAACTGTGAACGGAGCCTTCACTCCAGACATCAGGATATTTTGTGTTGATGACCACTACTAAAGCTCTTCACAGACTCTGCTAGCAAATTTTATTGGCGAAGGCAACAGTTTATGAGTTTGCGAGGTAAGGGATATATTTTACGGGTTTGATCTTGATTTCTTCACGTTTGAGAATGCTATTATATCTCGGTATTCAATGATTCAATGAATCAGAATTTCTTAGGTGATTTTGATTCGTGCATTTGTGTTGGGGGTAAGAAATATTAAACTGCATATCAAAACTACTGATTTGCACAGAAAATATTAGGGCAAAATGCTAAGGTAGCTTGCTGTGCAAATCAGTATTTTTGATGTGCGATTAAATACTAGCCAAACTTATTTAACCTCTCATAAGTGGGTAATTTGTTGAAGACTTTTTTTAAAGCGCTTTTCAACAGGGCAGATTATATTAAAATTTAAATAGCAATAAACAACGTTAATTAGTCTGAGAAAAAGTTTTAAAGTAATACAATAATTATACCTTAATAAATTCAAACATTTTAGTTTTTTGTTGGAAATACTGCCAACATAACAAGCGCCACTTTTTTGTTCTGAATAGGCCAAAGACCGACCATACAGCCAATGCTTATTTATTTATTCTCAGATTCGTGGTTCTTTTTTACCCGACTGCGGTAGACACAAAATTTCTGAGCACGAGTTCTGATTCCGATAATGTTACTGTACTGCACGACTTTTTTTTATTTAATTTAATATTTTCAAAATTTTTAGGTTATTTAAAAAAAAAAAAAAAAGTTTTAATATATGTATCTGATTTTGTTTATTTTACCGAGACAATTACTAATTCCCAGTGAATGGAAAAGGTAGAGCCAATATGGACTGCTTAGTCTTCATTAAATACTTTGGTATAATTTCCTTGGATGCAGATCCGATTTCGTTTCGTCTGAAAGAAAGAAATTACTTAGTTATGAGATGAAATCGAGGATTGTTCGTATGCTACTCGTATACCTAGTCGGTCCATAAGTTCTGTCACAAATATTTTGCCGTATAATACCAAGTTTTATTTTATTTAATACTATATATGGTTTGATAGCTCATTAAATACTGATAAATTAGAACGATTATTGGATTTAAATGCTTTTAGCCATATTACACAAATGCTAGTTTCTTCAGAGATTTTGCACTTTTTACCCAATCTAAATACGGACGTGATTCACTTTATCTATTTTCCATGACTCTTAAAACCTTTCAAACTTACGTGAGATTTTAGTCAGAACCCTCCCTGAACCCGTTACCTTCATTTTGAAGCATAAGATAACTAAGTCTGGGTAAAACTAATTTTCATATTCACATTTTACGTAGTGTACTTGTTGCCCACCAGATCATTTTTATACGTTTTTCTGAAAACGTAAAAAGTACGTAAAGTTCTCTTTGGGAGCAGTTGGAACTGAAAGCTAACAGAAAATCAAATGCTAGTTGTTAAGCATGGTCTAAAATCGAGGTTTCAGAATAAATAAATAAAATCTTGTTGGTTATCTGGAACACTGTTTTTTTATTAAATTTGTGGTAAGTGGTATTTTTGTCAGTTGCGGCGTGTTTTGGGTTCGCGATTGTCTCAAGTTGGTTTTTTGTCATTGTATTGTATTGCAATTTGATTCGTATAAAATAAGCTTTTTAATCATGTATAATACGAATAAGAAAAAGTTTATTGCTGAGTTTTATCTATCAAAAACCTTGTGACAGAACTTAAGGACCGACTAGGTACCTACAGCTTAATAATAACCTCTCAACGCCTAGTGATCTTAAGGTGATACGAAAAAAATTGAGTTTTTTTGGAAATCATTCACTTACTTTAGTATAAAGACATCTACAGATTTGATTTTTGGGTTAACGTTGATTGAGAATTTGAATAAGATACTTACTGAAAGAAATCACTACTGGAAGAAATGTTCTCGATAGAATTTAATTACGAAAAGACCTCTAAATTGTTTGAATTTTTACTATAATTCAAAAAACCTAACTAATTTCATTGGTAAACTGTATTCAAAATGTGGATATTATATATTAGTAAACTCTCCTTGAAATAGTTTTTTGACAAAATAGCGTAGTTTTTTTTTTTATGTGGTTTATGTGGCGCTACGTTATTTTAGTTTGAGTCAAGCGCATTCATGTGGAAGTAATTAACGCTGTAACTTTCATTTAAAATCGTATTCCTTTTATATATATATTTTCGTATCACCTCAACAAGCCTTGTACGTACAGATTCAATAGAAGATTTTATGAGAGATACTAGTAAGATCTGCTTGTAATCGTATTCTCTGACTAATTACTGGTAAGATCTGCTTGTAATCGTATTCTCTGACTAATTACTAGTAAGATCTGCTTGTAATCGTATTCTCTGACTAATTCGATTTCCTAATGGCGGTACTCAAGATAGGTTCTATGAAATAGGAGCCTCATTGAATATTTATTTGTGCCTCAAAATGAGGCAATTTTCTTGTCCCTCAAATTTACGAATATGCACCGTAAAAATTGTGAGCAAACATAGATAAACGCGGTACGTGCCGCCATCTGTAGCAGTTGTCCCGAACTTATGGCGAGTTGGAGGTGGAAAATATGAACAAATTGTAGTTTTACTCGACTGTGCCAGAAGGAGGGTAATGTTTTGCAAGCGTATGTATTATTATATGATCATTCTGTCAGCCCGTAGCCTAAACGGATTTAAAACATTATGAGGTTTCATATGTAACTAGAACTTAGTATTTAGAGTAAGTATTAAGAAAATAAATGTTGTCTTGTTCGATTTGACTTCTAAGGAACTTTTGTGATTGTTTATTAGTAATAAAGATACAAATATGCTTAAACTCACTGTATCTTATTATTAGGATAATATAGGAAACGCTTCCACGAAGTATCTAAGACCCTTAAAGATACGCGACATATCCCTTGACATAAGTACTCGTAAGGTAGATAATGTTCGTAATATTCGTGACAGTGTTACGCCGAAAAGGGTCACAAAGTATCTATAACAAGCAATATGGAGGTATAATAAAATTGACGGAGCAGCCACCTCGACGGCATTAAATATATATAGCAGATAAAATTGATGAGAATATTATAAGCGATTATACTGGAAACAATTAATAGAATTGTCATATAGAATCACTTAGTTGTAGGTTTTATAGGTTCTTTATTGTCAGTGTAGGAGAGAATAGCCCCGCGACAGCAGCATGAACTAACATTTGAACTAAAACTTCAAATACAAGTTCTGGGTGAGGAAGTGATCTAATTATAATTACATATATATATAAATATATATATATTATATATATATTATTATAATGCTAAACAAAAACTATTAATGGAATCCTTGAGAAGAATTATTCAAAAATATATAAAGCTAACCATTCAGGATCCAGAATCAAGGCAAATGTGCTGGATGATTGATTACCTACAACTGAACGCTACTTTTCAAGAAAGTACGAGTTGCATAACTTCATAATTGTTTATTGTAATGCAATGAACATATTCAGAAAACGTATAAGATAAATGTACAAAGGCGAGCTTATCTCTAAGTTAACAGAAGTAGATCAAGCATGGGAAGAACTATGCATACAAATAGAAGCTCTATGTTGCTACCCCATGTACTAATATCTAGATTGTACGATCAGCACAGTAAAAATCTCATCACGATGATCCTCACAACTCATATTCTTCACGTCGCCTGCGGCTAACCCAAGCTAGCGACCCTTCGCCAACGTGTATGCACAAGCAGGGCCCTACACGCCAAGCGTGTGTGTGTAACTAACAACACACCTTCAGCTATCTAGAGCAGGTAGCTAATGAACAAAGCTGCATGTGGGCAGCTGAAACGCAATAGGATAAACGCTTCTTTACTTCCCCGGGAAATTCGACTGTATCATCAAATACTCGGGAAAGGCAAGTTTATAGGGTATGACTTAAAACACCTAATTTGTGAAAAATCCCGAGCATAAAAGCCTATATAATTGAACGTAACACTTGTCAACCAGTCCTGAGAAACACATGCGTGTCACGGCAAGCTAAAGCACTTTTTGGTTATTTGCCCGCTACTCTTTATTTCGGCATGACTTAAAAAACCTCAGATAGGGACATCCAAGTAGCTGACCCATATCACGAAACACATGGTTATTGTATTGGCATCTGTCATCCAATCCATACACAAGCACCAACAGTTTGGTTATTTGGTTAATTCCTCGCTACCTCAACATGACAGAAAACACCATAGATATGACCATACCGAGCACGAAACCTAAAGCAGGATACAAGACAGTACATATGGATAGAAGACCGAGTCATGCAAAACGCTACTTTGGGTTATCTATAAAACACTTCAGATAGGACCATCCAAGTCGACGATTCCGCGCGGAACCCGTGGCAATGATAGGTTGTAATTGTATCGGCGATTCTCAACCAACCCTGGGAAACACATGGCTGCAAGAATACATCACGTTAAGCGCGAGTTTGGTTATATCCCCGACATGACAAATCATCTCAGACGGTATCCCGAAACCCATGGCGTTCCGAGCACCTGATTCCATCCGATTTAAAACACTTGGATACTGACCGAAAGCTCAAGCCGTCACGTCCACACTGGCCGGGCACGCGCGCGTTGGCACGTCGTGCATCGTGCCGGGCTGGCTGGTCGTGCGGATATCGACCGTGCGGTCGCGCGCCGCCCTGCGACTGAGGCGGGCGGGCTGCGCGCGCAGGCTCGGCTGTGCGCACGCCCCCCCGTCCCTCGCCCCGCCGCCAGCGGTGTGGTGTGGTGGATGCCCGGGGAGAGGATGTCAGCTGTTGCTAGGTTTGGGGTTTGGGTCCAATCAGATTTGACACACCGCAACGCTTCCCATAATGACGTCATCATCGTCAGAAAAAAACCTTAGTCTATAATAGGTTTGGGTTTTGGGTTTGTGAAGAGTAATAGAGGCAAGGCTTGAGGAACGACGAGAGGTATGGATCAGGTCAATGACCCAGTCGATTACAGGCTGACCACACAAGACCACACTTGAAATCCCTCTCTCTCGCATTGGGTAAGGTGGTATGAGAGAGTGAGAGGTCACAGCTCGCTCAAACGCTAAGAAGGATGGTGGGTCTGTTTAACCTTCTAAATGTTTTAAAAAAAAGATGAGGCTCAACCAAATGAGGCAAGGTTTGGTGTATCTACCTATACTACTGGTAATCTATAGTAATTTTCATCTAGCAGAATCTAAAAATTGTTTTCTTATCCTGTTTATTTATAATTTTAAAATTGTCGAAGTCAATAACTTTATTTTTTGTTTACTAGTTGTTGGAACTTATGATTTATTTAGAAATATCTGATAACACAGAAAACGAATATATATTTTTTATAAGAAATAATAAAAATATTATGCATTAACTGAAAGATTTTGGGTATTTTTCTCCAGAACCTTGAAAAATCATATCGCAACCAATGTGCAGCTGAGAACTTCAAGCAAAAATAGGTCCACAACAACCTTCTTGCCTCCTCATTTTTTTTGTCCCTCCATACTCCAAACATTATATTATATTTTTTGAACTGGACAATGATATTCCTTTCTTTTCCCCTTATCTACAGGATTGGTAATGCCAGTTTAGTTGCAAATTATCCAGAGGCACTTATTATAGTCCTTCTAAAACCTAACCTCAAAAGGAAAACCCGCCCCAACATCTCCCGCCCGCCCTACCATACCGCGAGCCTCTCCCGGTGTTTGTTTTCGGTCGCGGCCGCGACGCTTCGAGCGCCGCATGCCCGTCCGTAGCCATGGCAACGCCGCCCAGACGCCACCGGAAACAGCCGAGCAGAGACGGAAACGCCCGAGCGCCCGGCACAACCATCTAGCCAGGCTGAACGGCCGGGTGTTTGAAAATGTTAGGTCACTGCGCCGCGTGACTATTAGACTATTTGACCCTACCGGGATTCGTTTGTCTGGAATTCACTCTTTAACATCTCAATCGGGATTCGAACCCAGAAATGTGACGCCTTTCCACGTGGCGTGCGTCGCTCTGATCTGTCAAAAGGCCACGTTTGCACGACATGTTCTATCCAATCGGAATCGCAGGATTTGATAACCATAATTTAAACAAAAAGTAAAACTTTACAAAAACCAATTTCAATTAAACCGTATTTCATTATCAACCAATACCCATTAAATACCCAGGATTGACAAGTTGCGGTGGCAATCTGTAGTATTCGTCAACAATTACACTTCACCATGATGCAAAAAGTGGCCAAGTGCGAGTCGGACTCGCCCATGAAGGGTTCCGTTGTAGCAAGTAATTATCTGACTGGATGTTTGTGTTGTAACTTTGTTTTCATAGTGTTTGTATGAATTACAAAGTTATCTTTGCGGTTTTTAATAAATGTTTAATATCTAAAAAAACTGCTTATTATGTTTTGTTCAAACCAATTTTCGTTGTTCAATGTTCAACCAAACCAAACGTTGAAAGTGTGTAGTGAGATTCACAGCATATATTTTTTGTAGATTTTTCACTCTCTTACTTTAAAAGTTAGAGGCGAGGGGGACACGTTTTTCCAATTTGGAAGGGTCTGTCTCTTTAATGTTTTACTTTGAGGAAAAATGGTTTCAGAATGTTTTCAATGTAATTTTTAAAGACCTATCTATAGACACCCCACACACATAGGATTAATGAAAAAAATATTGTGGTTTCAGTTCCATGTAGGGAAGCCCCCATTCTTTATTTTAATTTTTAAATTTTTGTATAAAAATTGTAAAGCGATTCACAAAATACATCTACATACCAAGTTTCAACGGTGTAGTCCTAATAGTTTCTGCATAAAGTAGCTGTGACATACCGACGGACGGACTGACGGACAGACTCGAAGAAACTATGAGGGTTCCTTGTTTCTCTACGGTACCCTAAAAAGATCCTATACAAAATACCAAAATCGCTATAGGTTATTATTTGAAGGGTTCCCTCGTTTTCTTCATGATCCCATCATCAGGTCTTGACTCACGTTGATAAATTGTTGAGAAGCTCCCCTGTACGTCACCATAACCTTCACTTCACCACATGTATTATGACGAGAATACATTATTATATTACTAGCAACCGTGATAAAATAACCATATGCAACCTGTGGGATAACTACTATTGACCATTCCGGTAGCTATATGTGCGTTTTTTTACATTTGCAACACCATTGTGGTCTTCATCGTCAGTTCCATTTATCATAAAGCAAAAATTCAATACTTATGCTTATGATGACAAAATAATTCAACTTTACGATTTATAATCATCAAATCACCCCAAGAAGTCGATGAATAAGGAGCATACAGTTCTTCAGCAATCATAGTTACACCCGATTTCAATAGAATGAGTGATGTAACTAAAAGTGTCGTACCATATAAATTTGTAAAGATGAAAAAGTTGCTTAAAAATAATTTCTTAGGACAATTGTAAACTGTAATAATTATACTTTTTAATTAATTAATTAATTACCTACCGTTAATTACCTTCTCTTTAGTACAATACCTACTAAAATCAAAAAACCAAAATCAAAAATCATTTATTTCCATAGGATGTTGTTACATCACTTAGATCCATCATTACATTTTTTTGGGTGAGTTCACTAACACAATGGCGGAATCTGTGGAGAAGAGCTCACCGAAGAAACTCCACAGTCGTCGCATCTTTTGCGTTTCCTTTTTTAAATAAAATATTGTCAAATTACAAAATGAATGCTAATTATATATCGAAACAGCCTGTTACTCAAACAATCTATTCCCATGGACATCTGTCCTCTAAGTAATCAGATATCCTATAGTAACCTTTTTTATACAATTTCTGTTTTATTATTATTTTAAACTTGTCTAAAGGTAAGTTTTTAATATCAGTAGGGACCTTATTGTAATAGCGTATACGAATTATAAAGAATTGCTAATTTTATGTAGTCGGCTTACATAAGCAACCAACTTGTCTTTATTTCTAGTATTAAAATTGTGTATATCACTGTACTTCTGAAAATAAGTTATATTTCTTTTTACATACACAAGATTTGTCATAGATATATTGAGACACAAATGTCAGAATATTGATTTCTTTAAACTTTTCCATCAGTGACACTCTAGGCCCTAATCTATAAATTGCACGAACAGCCCGTTTCTGCAGAATAAATATACTATTAGCATTCGCAGCGTGACCCCACAATAAAATACCATAGGTCATTAGACTATGAAAGTAACTAAAGTAGACTAGTCTAGGGATGTCTACGTCGGTAAGAGCTCTAATTTTTTTAACTGCGAACGCTGCCGAACTCAGTCTGTTCGACAATTTATTTATATGAGGATCCCATTGTAGTTTGGCGTCTAAAGTAATGCCCAAAAAGACAGTCGACTGCACAAGGTCCAATCTCTGTCCTTTTATAAATATGTCTGTAGTTACCGGGTTCACATTGGGTAACACGAATTTAATACATTTAGTTTTCTTTTCATTAAGTAATAAATTGCTAACAGTAAACCAGTTCACTATACTAGAGATAGCATTGTTTAGCGTACTGTTTAGCGTTAACAATCTCTTCATTTTATAGAGCAATCCATTATGCCAAACTTTGTCAAAGGCTTGCTGAACATCCAAGAAGACATCAGAGCAATATTCCTTGTTTTCTAGTGCGTTCCTTATCTTGTCGCAAACTCTTGTATTTGTTCTATCGTGGAGTTCCTCATTATAAAACCAAATTGGTGTTCAGGTATGATTTTTCATTGGACAGAGTTTCGTTAAGGCGTGAGGAGATTATCTTTTCAAGCATCTTTGATAGGACTGGCAGAAGGCTAATTGGCCTAGATGACGAAGTAAGTAGTTTTGATTTCCCAGGCTTAGGTTCCGTGGTGGTCTTTGAGACTTTCCATATTCTTGGATAGTATGCTGATCTTAGAACGGCGTTTAACTGCATTGTCAGAAATAATATGGCTTTCTTGCTTAGGAAGCTATCTTAATATGTCTGCTGTAATCAGGTCGAAGCCGGGGGCTTTTTTAAGTTCCAATCCCAAGATTTTTCTTCTTAGTTCTATAGGAGAGCAGCTTTGCAGTGGTAGACTTAGTTGCAGATCACTTTTCAGAAGAGTTGATACTTTTTCATCTAGTTCTTTCTCCCATGTTTTCACTTGGTGTAAACACATCACTCAGAAATTCCCCGAAGGCTCCAGCTTTTTCAACGTCTGTTTTAGCCTACTTTCCGTTCATAAATTTAAGAGGGTACTGGATCAATTGAAGCTTTTATGATGATTTCACGGTTTTCCACAGCCAATATTCATTAGTTTTAGATGGAGACAGTAATTCTAGGTGTTGCTGGAGTGTGTCATTTTCTATGTTATGCAGCAATTCCTTGAGCTCCAAAGATGCTTTGTTGAATACTGCTTTGTCTAAGGGATGGCGACTGTTATGCCATATTCTGTTTTTTTTATGTATATCATCCAGAGTAGGTGTACTTTTCCATGCTGTATTATCTTGGTTACATATTCCGCCGCTATGTCAATATCAGATTCAGACTTAAGTTGTGGCTTCATATTGATGTTATCGTCTAGATATTTTCTGAAGTAGTCCCAGTCAGTTTTCTTATTGTATAGAAATGGGTTACAGGTTCTTTCTATAATTGTGGTACTAATTGTAGCGATTATTGGAGTATGGTCTAAAGATCCATCAAAACAACTTTCTATCTTCATGAAGTAAGCTTCCATACCCTTATAGATAAAGAATTCTAGAAGTCTAGAAGATCTGGGAGTTTCTTAGGGTCGGTTGGCCAGTAAGTTGGTTGGCATGTTGTTAGTAAACCTAAAGTGTTTCTGTCTATTACAACCTTAAGTTCTTTTCCTCTGGTGTTGGTTACACGGGATCCCCAAAAGATTTTTTTGGGGTTCCAGTTTCCACCGACGATGTACCTGCTTTCTGGGGGGCAGTAGACAGATGATCTGCTGAGTAAACCTTGCCTATCATGTACCATTATTGATGTAGCTTGAATATGTGCAGTTCGATATTTTTGGAGTGGTTGATGTTTGATCTTTTTGTTAATGATAATAGCTGATCCAGCGTGGGAAGTGTTGTCAGGATGATTCGTTGCATAGACACAATGGTCCTTAGTGCGAAAGTTATATTTCCATCCAAGTGAGATTCACTTATTAGTAATAAATCCAAATAGTGTAGTTTAATCAGTGTCTCAACTTTGGTCTTATTGTTAATAGACCTTATTACATGCAGCAATCCTCAGAGCCGCCATTTATGGAATACGTTTAGTGACAAAAAGAGATCGCGACAAGAATTAAAGGATTTTTTCCCCTTATTTTGCCTCGTGACAGTTTTATTGCTATTATATTTTTCCCAAAAAAGTGAAAAAACCGTTAACGGGGTCTCATTTTACGGTTAAGAGGGGGGAAGCGTCAGGCGCGGGCAGTTGTGCGATTTTTACACCACATTACCACACCCAAATAATCTGTTTGTAATTCCCATACATTGATTAAGATTACACAGAATTAACCATTTCCGTGCCACCTCAGTTAAACATCAAATGTCATTGATGAATTGTTTAGAAAATTAGAAATCGGTCATGCGCGGGTCTGACTGGCACACGTAGGGCTGCAAATCATTGTACAAGAAAACTTATGAAAGAAAAAATGCCCGAACTTCAAAACATTTAAACTTGTCTCTTCTATAGAATCCCCCTTAAATTTAAGTAAATCCCAAGTAGTCTATTATTTGATGCTGTAGAGGCAACAGAAATAACCTTTCTTTGTAAAACACCTACTATTACAGTTCATAAGATACAGCCCGATGACGGACAGATAAACAGACGGACGGACGGGCAGCAAAGGCTTAGTCATACGGAGCCCTATGTCTAAGCCTCCTTCTACACTTTGGCACCCTTCGGGTACGGAATCCTAAGAAGCAAACCCATCTATTCTATGCCTCCGTAGAAGAAGAACGGATGATTAGACTAGCAGAATAGCGATTTAGTTTTGTATTACATTTAACTTAAATTCGTCTCAATGGATAGAGGAATATCGCAAAGAAATGATATGGAATTTGTCTATAGACTATGAAGGCCGGCGTAGAATTCGATATTTGAATTTGGTTTTCCTCTAATTATTTATCGATACAGCCAGTTTTCCCAATAGGGCTGAGAAAAGGAGTGCTCAACTCCAAAACGAAATTTAAAGTTTGTTTTCTATGGGGGCAAAACAAAAAATACTAAACAACCTGGCCACAGAATCGTATTACAATCGTGTTGTAAGCACTTGCTTACAACACGATTGTAATAAGATTCTGTACAAAAATTCAAAAATTTTAAGTGGTCCCCATACAAGATACGTATCTTGTATGGGGACCACTTAAAATTTTTGAAAATGCGTGTGGTTCATTATTTGTTGTTATAGCGGCAATATAAATACACCCTCTGTGAAAATGCTCAGCTTACTACCGATCCGGTAGAGCCCGGTGAGGGACAGACAGACGTACAGCGGAGCATTAGTAATAGGGTCCCGTCACATTTGAGTCATGATAAGGTTTATAATATCGCGAGTGATGTTAAAACATCTCGGCAACAGAAATATACAGTCTGTGAAAAAATCAACTCTCTACCTATTTCGGGTCATCAGTTAGAGCCCGCTGATATTTTGGGGAGGGCCAATCCGACAAGGTTTGAAGCTAGGGTTAAAACCACAAATGAACAAAAAAAAAAAAATTTTAAAAAAGAAACTTAACGCGCCATGTGTTGCGTTTGGCAAACCTAGCTACTATGCACATATAGATAAATTCCAAATACCAAATTCCAAATGTCTTTATTACTGTAGATATTGACATATACTTAGCAATCGTCATTTTTGCCACTTCTCTACATTGGACCACTGTGGGAGAAGAAGGGCGTAGAAACTCCCAGAGATTGATTTCTAGATCTCTTTTTTAAAAATTGCTTATGCTTAACTAATACAAAATATAATATTTAGCAGGAATAAATAATTACAAAAATATTAACAGCAAGGTCTGTGTTGAGCCAGTCATCATTTAAGTAATCTTGAACATTGTAATATCCCTTTTTCGACAAAGTCGCTTTAACATGGTTTTTAAATTGCTCAAATGGAAATTTCAAGATCTCCAGAGGTATCTTGTTGTAGTAGAGAATGCATTGACCCTTGAAAGAATTATAGATGTATGTAACATAACAGTTTGTCCTGACTGTACATCACCGCCGACCGCTGGGCTCCGATGCTTCTATCCACAAGCCTCACACAAGCCTATCGCAGGCTCGGAAGTCACGTGTCATCGAGTCGGGAGAGAGAGAGATAGCACGATCCTGCGATAGGCTTGTGTGAGGCTTGTGCTTAGTAGCATAGAGGGCCTGATTCCTTGAAATTTGGTGTGTTTTATTGATATAATAAAAAACATTTTGCGAAATTCATTCTATCTATTTGGGCTGGGGATTTTAAAGGTCCCTTTTTTCAGTTTTGCGCTCATAACTCCAAAAGCATTAAACGTTTCAATACAGTTACGATTACATTAATTAACCCTGTAAAATTTTGGACAAATTATGTCACATACATTTTTACTGTAGAATCAATACTTTCAGAGCACAATGGGTCAAACACAATCAAGACGGATTTTCAGTAGAGAAATCGTTACGTGATCCATCCATTGTGTTTACCGCGCCACATCAAAGTCAAAGTCAAAGTACTTTATTACTGTAGATATTTACATATACTTAGCAAACGTCATTTTATGCCTCTTCTCTACATTGGACCACTGTGGGAGAAGATTGGCGTAGAAACACCCACACATTGATTTTTAGATCTCTTTTAAAATGGTTTGTGCTTAACAAATACAAAATATGAAATAAAAAAGTTTTATAAGCAGGAATAAATAATTACAAAATTATTAACAGCAAGGTCTGTGTTGAGCTAGATTAACATCCGCATAGTAACTGGAGCGACGTGATTCTACTTCCCTGCAGCATGTGTCAGAACACCGTGGTTGAAAAGTTTTTCGAGCCATACCCAGTTCAGGTTTGAATACAACTTGATTTTCTACTAAGGACTAAATAATACTAATTGTATCCAGGTCCGGCGAGGCCATTCCTGCTGTGTCATCTGGTAGAGGGCTATTACCTACATAAATATTAAATTCTTTAGTATTATATAAATTTAACTTAGAAGTAAGTCATAATGTAACTTTCAAGTGTCCTCCTAGAGGACACTACATTGCCACGTCCGTGCCAGGGTCCATGTTTGGTACTTTGTTAAATTGGTTTTTAACATGTTTGTAAACCTATGGAGTGCAATAAATGAGCAGTGAGTATTGAGTAGTGAGTATTAGAGACGAAAATCATAGCTTTCGAGCTTAGAATAACTTACAAGGTATATTTTTTTCAAAATGCCGTGATGTAACTTCCTAAGTTATTATTTTAATGGTTTTTGAGTTGCGAAAAACTGGAATAGGACTAAAAATTTCGAGGTTTTTGAGCCACCAAATGTTGTCCCCTCACTTTAAAGATCGCGATAGTAGATTAAGCACCAAGGGGATAAAGCACTGTATTATCTCACGGGCGCGATATGGAATCCTGAACGTAACAAAAGACTCCAGATTTAACCCCGTAGCGAAGCGAGGGAGTTATTAGTTAAGTCCCGATCAAAGCGAGGGAATTAAGACTGAGTCCTGAGTGCAGTGAGCGATTCAAGCGTGCCCGAGACAAAACAGCTTTATCCCCGAGGAGTACAGATTTTAAGGCCGTAGCAATAAGAACTACGAGAAGTAAAAATATTTTAATCCCTGGAGTGATCTAGGTTGTGACATAATGAAATTCAGTACAAAACCTAGAGCTATAATGACTTGCTTTAGGTAAGGTTTGAATGATAGTGTCATTTTCGAGCAGGTGGTGCGAAATAGTAGATTTCCTACGACTTCGCAAAGGCTTATATTTAAGAACTGAGAAGTTTACGGCACGAGCCGGAGGCGAAGGTGGTAGCGAGGTTCGTAAAGAAGCCTTTTCGAACGTGTAAGGAAAATAATAATTCCGCCTGAGGTTCCAAAATCAAGCGGCGAAGTTGCTATTTTGAGGTTAGAATGCGAAAGACTTATTTTTGGCACCCAGACGATACTTAACGATCCTAGAAAATAAATATTTTGTAGAAATGAAACCACTTGAATGAATTGAGCTCATTTGCCTTTGTGAGATTTTCAAAAAACTGTATCTGAAAACTGTTGAGTTCCGACATCTTTTCGAATGGCCAACCAATGATCCACCAAAAAATCACGAACGCCCCAGCGAAACACGTTCTTTCTAAAGCCGTTCACACTCTAGTTCAGAGTGGTGACGATGGGCTGGCTACTCGTAGAAATGAATGTGTCATTTATTCTCTTTGGCACCTACCTAAAATCTATGGCAAAAACACAAAAATATCCGAGCGCAACGTAAAATGGGATAACTAAACGCAGTTTCCCCGCACGAACTAAAATGTCATCCGTCAACTTTTTTTTTTTTGGAATTTTATTGCCTGGTTTCTAGACCTTTAAGCCAAGTCTTTATTTTTGCATGTTTTATTCAGTTGGACTGAATTTGTGTTATGACACATGTTTGACACTTCACTTCACTGTTAGATTTTACCACAAGTGTTTTTAATGTATTTGTAAATTGGTTCATAACAGTCCACATTTTTTTAAATCTCATTAAGGCGGCGGGAGGGATCATTATTTACACTAAGTGCATTATTTTCCGTCTCTAGCCGGAGGAAACCCCAACCCCTCCCGGCGAAAATTCAGGCACTCATCTGCGAACAGCGCCGTCTCCGGAAGCTATGGCAACAAACCCGGTGCCCAACTCTGAAGTCCCGCCTCAACGCCATGACGGCCACCACCAAAAGATGCCTTGCCGACCACGCCGAAGAATCTTGGGAACGCCACATCGAGTCCGTAGGCGATCACGTCCCCTCCGTGCATCGCTTATGCCGGCAGCTGTCGGCCACCCCGGCTCCTGTTCGACCGCTGCTGGGCAGCGACGGCTTCCCGAGATGCAGAGCAAAAGACCGAGCTGAAATTTTCGCCGAATGCCTGGAGAGGCAGTTCAAGCCGAACCCCACCGACGACACCGAACACGTAGCAGCAGTGGAGGAACACCTGCGGCACTACTTCGCGACGCCGATAGCTCCTGAAGAGGACCCCATCTTCTTCTCGCCCGGCCAAGTCCTGCGAACGATCAGGCGCACCAAGCCCAGGAAAGCCCCGGGCGCAGACCGAATCACCAACATGGCGCTGCGCAACTTGCCGCCACCGACTGTGGCGGCTATGACGCGCCTGTTTAACGGCATCATGCGCACGGGGCACTTCCCTACTACATGGAAGGAAGGCCTGGTCATAATGCTCCCCAAGCCGGGCAAGAATGTCAAGAAGCCCGAGAGCTATCGGCCCATCACCCTCCTGAGCACCATGTCAAAGGTGTTCGAGAAGCTGCTGCTAGGAAGACTGCTGCCACACATCCAAGCTCTCCCGGAACAGTTCGGCTTCAGGCCAGAGCATTCGATGACGCTCCAGCTCACCAGGGTACTGAACGACATGACGGTCTGTCGGAATAAGAAAGAATACACCGTCGCAGTACTCCTGGACATGGAGAAGGCATTCGACAGAGTATGGCACGAGGGGTTGCTGTACAAGCTGTCGACGTCCCCAGCTCCACGACGAATCACCCGCGTCGTGGCCTCGTTCCTACGGAGTCGCCACTACAGAGTGGTGGTGGAAGACGCCGTGTCAGAAGCCCGCCCCATCGAAGCCGGCGTCCCACAAGGTTCCTGTCTTTCACCCGCCTGCTACTCCCGATACACGGATGACATCCCAGTTGGCCCTGGTGTACAGCTGGCCCTCTTCGCTGACGACGCAGCATACTATGCGTCGTCCTACAAAGCACCCCACGCCGCCGTCAAAATGCAACGCACGCTGGACACCCTGCCTAAATGGCTGGCCAAATGGAGGCTCTCCGTCAACGTCGGGAAGACGCAGGCGATGATCACCGGCCAGAGCAACCTGCCACCACCACTCCAACTCCAAGGGAAGGACATTGGGTGGCTGCACCAAGTGAAGTATGATCAAGTATGAAGTAGTATCAGATGATCTATGTCACCGATGCTGCCACAGTTATTGCATTTATTGTCTTGAATAATGCCGAATCTGGCTAAATGTGCAGGAGTCTTATGGTGGCCAAAGCGAAGGCGAAAGATTGTGGCGATATATTCCCGGCTGGTTGATTCTAAACCATGATACCATGGCTTGACTAGTAAGACTTCTTGTATGCTTCCATACCATTTCCTTTTAGTTGTTTGGTCTTGTTTCCAGAATTCAATCCATAACCTCTTTATGTCAGCATAGCAATCAGTTAAAGGTATTCTTGGAAATAAGACCAGAAGTGATTTTTTTAAAAAATTTAATCACTACTACCTAAGGAAATTCAACTCAAAATAGAATTATTTGACAACAATTTAATTTACACCATTTAACAGTTCATCCAAACGACCAAATTAGAAATTATTACAAACCAAGTAAAGCAATCACAAAATGAACACACAACACTATAACCTCACAATTACGCTAACACTAAAATCGATAACCAAACCGGCAGAGTGACGACCTAATAGCACGAAAAACGAAGCGAGAATGTGGCGGTACCGGCGGGGCATCGCCTTTTATAGTCTCTCCCCTCTACTATTAATCTTCCCTCCAACACGGCCTTTCCTGACGGGAGGCCGTCCTCGGGCTCCTTCCTCTCTAACTGTGATGGTCGGTATCCAAGATTGGCATGGAAGATTCTTCGCTGCCGGATGGGGTCTCGGGCGGCATAGCAGATTCCTCCGTCAATCCCTGCATCCCGGACGATCCAGGTTGGGGCTCGCTAGCGTCAGTCACCTCGACTACGGGAGGCTGGGTGACGCTCGAGGAGGACCCCTCGCTCTCGTCGTCTGCATCTGCACAGAACAAAAACCAAAGCACAAAAACTTGTTCACTCAATTCAAAACAAAGTAAGGAAACTACTTAATAGGTAGGTGCGTTAAAACAGCAATACGGTAAGCTAGCTAACCTAGCCTAGCCTAAACACAACGGATATAAAACAAACTGATATCTGTACCGATCACCAGGGGCAGTTCCCGTCGGGGGAGTGCCGCCTCACGACTCGTTAGAGATCTACGCGCACTTACGCGAGACATAACTTTGTGCGTGTGAACCGGTTCCACATAAAAGAATGTTTCAACCCAAACCTTTAATAACCCATGGACAGTGCTTCCTATACAAGCACCGCACACATACATACACCACGACTCGTCAGAGACCAACCCGTGGCATGACGCTGCGTGTACAAATGCTCCAGGACCACGTATCTGAGCGTCTCCAAGACAGTGTCCGAGCATACAACGTCAAGCACGTTCCACATACCAGAATCGCATGTCTGAGCGCACTCCAAGACAGCATTACAGAACATAAAACGTACTTTATACTGGAAGTACATCTGTCAGCCAAGACAGCTTACCCAAGTACACGGACTTCAAGATAGAGGCTATCCAGACTGCAAGGTAAAACCTCCATCGGCTGTGTCCACCCCATGCGTAAACATATCACACTAACAAAAATAACAGGACACCCAAAAAAAAATACTTTCTTGAGAACATTATCTTTAAGACAGACAGAGGCCCTGCATAATAAAAATCACCCAAGGTATCACCAATCGCCGTCTAGATATTTTGATACATACTGCACAGTGATCACCACATATTGTCATAAAGGTAGTCAGTAAGTCTGTAGTCACACATAAGTAAGAGAATAAGTCTACGAAAGGGATAATTAACAAGATAGGTTAAGGGAGTTTGCAATTATGTACTTTCCTATTACAGTGACACACAGTACCATGTGGATCAAAAATCTATGGGCTCTCACATTCGAAGAAAGCGGCACACGTCTCGGAACACCACTCTCCTCGCCAACACTGCATAACTTAAGCACATATTTGAGTGCTAATGTTATACTAAACCAGGCTCACAGCCTCCAGGCCCCACGGCCTCCAGGTACTCAGTCTCCAGGCCCACGGCCTCCAGGCTTATAGCAGAGGCCCAATTTTCCGCTTGCTATAGCCCCCGTGACAAAAGTCACGCCAGATTAGTATCTGCAGACGGTTGCACCGTCTCATATAGCCGGGAACACCCGCTGCCGAGTCATAGCATCCTTTATCCGCTACGGCTCGCCGACGCCCTCGAAGAAAGCTTCGCAGGCGTCTGATGTCCACTCGCCAAGCCACAGCACCATGTGCTGCTCTGTTGCTTGGATGCATTTGCCGTAGGAACCCGCCAACAGTTCAGGCTCGTAGCGTAGGTGAGGCAGCCTTGTAAGGGCCCTCATGCAGGAGTCCAGCTTGCCAGCACTCTGCGAATTTTTAGAGAGAAACACGAAGTCACCATTAGAAAACGTCTTAGGTTCCTTACGACCTTCATTAGCATGCGTTTCCTGTCGCCGCTGATTGGCAACGAGCAACTCTGTTGCACGCTGTTGACTCAATGTGGTTAGTGACCAAAGTGTTACACGTGTTAAAGTTACACCCACAACATAATGGTTCTAATGCTGCAGAGCTCGCAGCGTACTTTATTCCACACCTTGTAATAACTTACTGTAGCAGGAAACAACTCGCTTGTGTCCTCCATCACGAACCTGCATAAGCAAAGTTCCATAACCGATAGAACTTGTATCAGTATAGAACTTGTAGATTGCAAGCACCGGTTCTTCTAGGTCTGTGCGTGCAACCTACAATTCCGGTCTCGAAAGCAGCTATTCATTCGGGTTTTTTGAGCGAAATAACAACTTTATCATGGCTCGGCCGTACCTGACCCTCGCTAATAGTCATGCCTGCCAAAACATTCAATATCCTTCGCTAGGAAGGGACATTATTATTAGAACCACTGTATATTGAAGTACTCGAACCTCCCCATGTATTCTTCCTAGATTGCTTATTACAGGAAGCTTGCCTGTGTCCTAACTGTTTCGCAACATGTGAATTGCGCTTTCTACAAAACGTAACGGGTTTGCCTTTCGTGGGGATCCTACTTTGTGACGTACTAGTACGAACGGTAGACGGAATATTTTTATGCACCCTAGGCTTGACATAGATTAACGAAAAATCTACTAGGTTACTTGGATGTAGTTGTGTCTGTGGCTGCTATTCTAATGTGTGGATCAGTAACAAGGCACTGCACTATCGCCGAAATCATTCATAGTCACTCCAATTGTTTTGCGATAAGGCGCGATCTACCTTCTCACACTAATCCTCAATGTTATGAAAACTCTAGATGTAAAAATGATGGTTAGATCTCATCGTAGATACCAATCGCCCGAATCGCATCCACAAATTTTTCTGCCATCGTACTATTTTTTTCGGCATAAATACCTCGCTAGTATTCACGTTTGTATGAATACTTTCCGACACAGACCCAGCAGGCCCGCAGACTCGAGGCTCGATCGGTGGCGGCTGTGCACACCCTTTGCGGGGGCGAGGAGTGTCGCGCATTGAGCCTGCTCAAGCGCATGCCGCCATGCTGGCGGCGGCGGCGGTGTGTCGCGCCAAAATTGTTTGCAGCGAGACGGCGACGACGGGTAGAACAACACCACCACACCACCACCCACAGGCCCAACTGCTTTGCGGTCTTCTAACGCACAGAGGCGAGCCAAGATCGCAGACATTTCCTGTTGCAACTGGCCTTCAGGAGTACGCTCCTTGTATCGTTTTCACTTTTCACTTCACTTTTCACATTATGATGTCGCTCACGTGAACGACTACTTTCACGTCGGCTACGACGTTATTCACAATCCGACATCTTTCACTCGTACAATTTTAAAATTGATGTAGGCGTGTGAGATAGAATCACAGGAATCCTATCTTTCACCGTGACCTCATTGAGCTTACGGAAGTCAACACACATTCTGTCCGACCCGTCTTTCTTTTTGACGAGAAGGATAGGACTTGCGTACTCAGAATCGGACTCCTCAATAATGCCCTTGTCCAAAAGATCTTTAATAATTTCGCGAACGCGAAGCGTCTCGGCATGGGACAGTCTATATGGGCGATAGTAAACAGGAGTGTTAGAGTTAAGTTTTATTGACATACACCCTGTCTTGACAGTTGAGGTCGCAGTACCAGAAATGAAAAATTTTGAAAAGTGATTTACTATTTCTAACAGTTTTTGTAACTGGTCATCAACAAGAGGCGTGTTAATTGGAATAGAAAGCTCAGATTGAACTGCCATCACCGTATCCGTGCTACGTTCAACCCTCGTAAGCCGCTGATAATCCTTGGTGCGAACATACCTAACACCTTCCCTATTCAAAACATCTGTACCTAATATGACTGGAGTGTTCATGTAATGGGATGGTACAATGAACAAGTCTACCTCGAGAATCAACCCATCAAACTCAATTGGCAATCACATAAGACGTACTTTCTACTTCCTGGCTACCCAACCCCTTGAGAATCCGAAAAGCAGGCTTAACATAAATCGAGAAAAATTCAATTAAATCATTTGGCATTAATTTTGCATTAGTTGCCGACGCTCGAATATTCGGATCACTAATGCCGCGTATAATTATTGCTGAAATTAACTCGTCACTAAGACCCCGCACTATACGTAACCGAAGCAATGCCCGGCGTGCATAATCCGCATATGTAGGGTACTCGTCAGAATTCGTATTAATAACCTCGGCCAAAATATTCGCGATATCAGGTGTCTTCGGGCATAACGGCTTAAACTCCTTCTTAAAGTTTGTCCAGGAACGATCACTTGACACCCACTCGTTTAACCATGATCGTGCGTCACCCTTAAGACAGTTGCCGATACGCGAAAGGCATTCATAGTCATTCCACTTGTTACATGATTTTGCACGATCCACTTCCGCACACCAATCATCAAAATTGTGCAAATTCGGATCGAAATTCGAAATATAAAAATGTTGGCTTGACCTACCCGCATAATTAATAGAACGGATCGCATCCACAATGCGATCGGTAACCGACGAACGTTCCGGGGTTGACCTTGGATTTTTCGAATTACGTTCCGAATCGCGAGGTGGCGATCTAGATCTGTAGTGCAAACGCGACGGACCACGGGTAGGCGATATGAGCCAATCCTGTGAGTGTCTCTGACTTCGATCGCGAGGAGGAGACACGCACCTATCCCTTGACCGCGACTTGCGCCTACTTGGCGACACTAACGTACGCGTAGACCGCGCTGGCGACGGGAGACGTGCACGCGAACGTGACGATGTTCGCTGACGCCGCGGTGGTGACCTATCTCGACTCTTATCTCGATTTCTCGAACGAACCACTTGTACATTAGGACAAACCGACGCGGACGAAGCCCTAACCTTTTCTTCTAACATCCTAAGACGAAGCATTAGAGCTTCCATCTCAGAAGACCGTTCACGGCGCCTACTATCACGTCGGTCGCGACTATTGCGACGATCATCGTCGCGATACGGGCTACGACTATCACGGCGGGTCACACTGCGACCACGCCCGTGATCCGACATTCTAATTTACAAGGATTCGAACAATAACTTTGAATTTAGAGTACTTGAGGTAAGTACAGAAGAAAATCACACACAAATCACGAGAATACAAACTAACTGCCACAAAAATAAATGGAGGGAAAAAAAAAAGGAGGACTCACCCTTGACGACAACGACGACTTGCAATCCACACTCGCACGCGTTAGCAAGTAAAAATAAAAAATAACGAAATCGAGGGTAGATGAAGTTAAATGGTTATTCAAATCATAATCCGATAAAATCACATGTAAAACTAAGCAAGAGGGCAAAAGATTTCGAATCCCACTTCTGATCTTGGAAATAAGACCAGAAGTGATTTTTTTAAAAAATTTAATCACTACTACCTAAGGAAATTCAACTCAAAATAGAATTATTTGACAACAATTTAATTAACACCATTTAACAGTTCATCCAAACGACCAAATTAGAAATTATTACAAACCAAGTAAAGCAATCACAAAATGAACACACAACACTATAACCTCACAATTACGCTAACACTAAAATCGATAACCAAACCGGCAGAGTGACGACCTAATAGCACGAAAAACGAAGCGAGAATGTGGCGGTACCGGCGGGGCATCGCCTTTTATAGTCTCTCCCCTCTACTATTAATCTTCCCTCCAACAGTATATTTACAATTAATAATACATCTAAAGAATTTATCCCTTCAAATGCTGCCTTATCAGCTATCTCATTCCCTGTTATTCCTCTATGTGATGGAATCCACATAAAGGAAATTTCAAGGCCTTTTTGTCCAACAGCTATAAAACATTTCCTTAATTTTATAAATCATGTAAGAAACTTTAAAATGAATTTGGGAGCTTTCCAAGGCTTTGATTAAGCTTAAGCTTTGATTAAGTCAGCTATAATTAAAAAGTTATCGTGGTGATTTACATATAAAATTAGCTTAATTGCTTCTAAGACTGCATAAGCCTCTGCAGTGAATATACTACTATTATTATTCAGAACAAAACTTTGGACAAGTTTATTTTGAGGATCATATACAGCACTGCGGATATGATTTTCTCCTTTGCTACCATCAGTATATGATAATGATGATGTAATCCTGTAACCCCTCATCAGGGACATAGGGCTCAAAGAAGAGATTTCCACTTCTCACGATCTTGTGCGGCAGTTTCCAGGTCCTTCCAGTCGAGCCCAGTTGATGCAGCCTCTTTTTCAACTGAGCGCCTCCAGGTGATCCGGGGGCGGCCCGGCCTTCTTTTCCCATACGCTTGCCACGTTAACCCTTGTTTGGACAGATGATTATCTGGTCTTCTCAAGGCATGTCCAATCCAGCGCCATTTCTTCATTAGGATCTCCTTGTCGATGGGTTTTTGGTCAGTCATCTCCCACAGCCTTGCATTTGAGATGGTTCGTGGCCAGCAAATCCCTAGTATCCGCCGTAAACATTTATTCACGAAGACCTGTAGCTTGCTGGTTACTTCATTTTTGACGAGCCATGTCTCGCATCCATATAGGAGGACTGACTTGACATTGGAGTTGAATACTCTGATCTTTGTACGCCGAGTGATTATGGAAGACGTCCAAACAGGTTTAAACTGCGCATACGCGGCTCTAGCCTTGTTGATGCGCGCCTCTACATCCGCCTCCGCTCCCCCCAGTGGGTTCACGACGCTCCCCAGGTAGGCAAAGCGCTGCACTTGTTCGACCACCTCGCCATTGACATAAATGGGTGCTGCATCAGAGGTGTTTAGGCGCATGTCTTTGGTCTTGCTATAGTTGATGCGCAGCCCTTCTTTAGCAGCTTCGTCTGTGAGGTCGTCGGTCTTGGACTGTAGTTGGTCACGGGATGTGGCGAGCAGACAGAGATCGTCTGCGAAGTCCTCGAGGGACTTACTTTGCAACCATGGCAGACCTCTCCATTCTTTACTGGTTACTCTACGCATCACGTCATCCAAGACAATCAGGAACAGCAGCGGCGACAGCAAACAGCCTTGTTTGACTCCGGCGGTGACTGTTATCGGGTCGGTTAGCAGGCCCTGGTTGTAACGTTGTAAGTTACCGTTGTCTTCACTCTATTGCCTTCATCCTCTTGCCGAGTGTGCAACACTCGGCAAGAGGAACCCTCATAAAGGCACTTGATAATATCTATAACCTTGACCGGTATACCTCTTCTCTTGAGAATTCGCCAGATACTAGACCATTTCAACCGATCGAAAGCTTTTTCGAAGTCTACAAACAGAGTATAAAGTTCGTTTCGCATTTCATTGCACTGTTCTAGTATCATTCGCAATACGTTAATCTGGTATGTGCAAGATCTTCCCGCTCTAAATCCGCTCTGTTCGTCCCTCAGCGTACATTCAACCGCGATCGTCATTCTGTCTAACAAGACTTTACAAAGAATCTTGTAACATACTGGCAACAAGTTAATTCCGCGCCAGCTGGAGCATTGACACTGGTCTCCCTTCTTTGGCAATTTGATAATAATACCCTCTTTCCAGCTGACAGGCACTCGGCCTGTTTCCCATATGGCCGTCATTAGGGGTATCTCAGCCATCACGTCCGCGTTAGTCTTAAATGCTTCTATCGGAATGCCATCATTACCAGGAGCTTTACCACACTTTAGACTCTTAATGGCTCTTGAAACTTCAGCCTTGCTCGGAGGATCGACCTTAATGTCTAAGACATTAGTTTCTGAATCGACATCGTCGTCAGCTTCAGTATCATCGCTCAATGTGCGGAACACCTCATTGAAGTGCTCATGCCATCTTTGCAGTTGCTCCTCCAAGGTAGCGAGGAGTCTTCCGGACTTGTCCACTATTGGTCGCGCTGCCGGTGGCTTATTGCACAACTCTCTTCCGGCACGATAAAGCTCTCTGGTGTTTCCAGCGTTTGCCGCCAGTTCCGCTCTTTGGGCTATGGATGCAGCTCTCACACGTTTGTCCCTTTTTGCACTGCGTTTTATGTCGCTCTCGCACAGAAAATATTCATAAGCTAAGGTTTGTTTGTTGTTATGGTCTTTTTCCGCATTAAGTTTCTCTTTAATGGATTTTCGGTGTTGTATTTTATCCCATGTATCAGCGGATATCCATTCTTTCCTTTTAGAACTACGGTAGCCTAAGAATTTTTCGCAGCATCGTTGCACCGTGCTTTTAACAGCGCTCCACTCTTCCTCCACAGATCTATTCTCAACCTTCTGAGCGAAATACTGGTTGTGCAGTTCTACGCTGAACTCCCGCTGCGTTTCAGAATTCTGCAACTTTGAGACATCGAAACGCCGAGATAATGTGGTCGTCTTGCTCTGAACCTTTGCTATCTTCAGGCGGATTTTTGCTACTATAAGGTGGTGATCACTGTTTACGTCTGCTCCTCTTCGGTTGCGGACATCCAATAAGGAGTGCCGCCATTTCCTGCTTATCATGACGTGATCAATTTGATTTTCCGTACGTCTGTCAGGAGAAACCCAGGATACCTTATGGCAGTCTTTATGTGGAAATATCGAGCCTCCAATCACCAAATCAAATTCACAGCAGAAGTCCACGAGCATGTTGCCATTTTCACTTCGTGTACCCAGCGCATGTTTCCCCACCTATGATTCTAAGTTTTGGTTGTCACCTCCTCTCTGGGCGTTATAGTCACCCATACAAATCACAATATCGCCTTTTGGAATAGTTCGCACTGTCGCCGGGAGCTGCTCATAGAACGCTTCTTTAACACCAAGGTCCGCTGCGTTAGTAGGTGCGTAACACTGTACTACAGTGATGTTCCTCACTTTAGACTTAAAGCGTGCTGGGATAATTCTGTCCGACACCGGTTGCCACCCCAGTAGATTATTTCGGGCATTTCTGGCTAGCAGGATACCTACGCCATATTCGTGTTTCTCTGCCTGCCCCGAGAATAGTAGGGTATAGTCCTCAATTTTCTGCTCCCCAAAGTCTTTCCATCTCGTTTCAGAAATGCCAAGTATTTCCAACTGGTAGTCCCTCATATATTTGACAACATGATGCCCTCTACTTTCTTCGAGCATCGTGCGAACATTCCAACATCCAATCAGAGTCCTTTTCCTCGCGCCAAAGGTCTTTTTTTGAAAATCGGTCCGTATTTTTCTTCTTTGAGTTTCAGTAATAAAATTGTTTCAGGTATACAGGGAATTAGCCCATAGTACCCTAGGCGACTAGCAGGGCTGCTACTTCAAAGCGTGCCGCCACACTCGGTTTGTTCTCGCAGTACCTTCTCCTATCGTCCCTTTTGATTGATTGGGGTGATTTAGACCCCAAGGCCGCCGATAGCCTTTTCCAGCTGAAGCTGGGTGTGTGGATATCCCGCCACTGCTCGGTCGTCAGAGCCTCGTCCGTTATCCAGCAGGGAGCACCACGGCGCGGTGTACGCCACGCCGCCGCCATCCGGCGCGTGCAGGTGAGGTTGGCAATTGGGTAGGATAAGATGTTATGATCCATTCTCCCCTTACTCCCCTCCCCCATCAGTATATAGTCTATAGAAATTTCCATTTTTACTCAAAAATTCTTCATATCTTCATTGTTTTTGATGGGGCTATTAATTGTTGGAATTTTTAAAAAAATAAACAGTCATAGGTATGTGTTTAACATGGCCACAGTGAGCTTACATAAATTAAAGGGTATAATTTTCTCATTTCCAGGAATAGGCGAGCAATTTCTGGAGAATGACCATGAAGAAGATCAGCACCAGTTGTTAGCTGTTCATTGCAGTTGATATCGCAAGGTACTATTCTTTTAATTATGTGTTGATTGTTTGAAGCTAATAACTTTATACAAAATCTTTCCACAAGTAACAATCTTCTCAATGTTAGAGGCATGATATTAGTATCAAACTTCCATTGCTCTAATAGGAGTTGAACACATTGCTCCTGAAATTATTCTCAAAGCTTTGTTCTGAACAATGTCTAACCTATATACCTACTACCTAAATAAGCTAAACAGCTGTAGTCATAATGACTTCTAACAATTGCTATGTATAAGATTGGGTCTGCTCCCCAAGATACTCCTGCCAGACATCTCATAAAATTAAGCCCATTAATAGAATTCTGCAAAATGTATTTAATATGTTTTTCAAAAGATACATTTGGCTCTATTATTATGCCTAGAATTTATGTTGATTTACTACTGGAATTATTTCATTATTATATTTAATAATGATAGAAAGAAAGTCTTTACTAAAAATCATTGCATTACTTTTGGATGGATTAATTTGTAGGCACAACTTGTCAGAGTAATAGGTGTGCAGCTCTTCAAGAGCAGAATTAATTGTGTTTATGGCCAAATCTACATCATTATTTACAGAATATAATACAAGGTCATCAGCAAATTGCAGGATATTTACTAAATCAGTATTTACATATTTACAAATTTCACTAGTATATAAATTATACAACAATGGGGACAAAATGGCACCTTGCATAGTGCCCCTAGATACAGATTTTGGGCCATGTAGAATGTTGTTATGTTTTACATATAATGTACGACCTGTTAGAAACTCATATATCCATTGTGCAAGAAATCCAGGAATCCCCAAGCCAGTCAAGACCTTAACTAATACACCAGGATGAACATTATCAAAGGCTCCTTTTACATCTAAAAAAGCACAAGCAACACTACTATTACTATTTTCGCATATTTCAGATCAGCAATGAGGGACAAGAAACTATCTGCACAGCTCCTGCCTCTGAAGCCATATTTCACATGTGGAATTATTTCATTTGATTCGACAAACCAGTCAAGACGGCATTTAATAATATTTTCAAAAATGTAAAATTTTTGAAAATATTATTAAATGCCGTCTTGACATATACATGACGACAGTGAAATAGGACGATACGAATCTTATCTGGTGGCTTATCTGGCTTAAGGATTGGAATCACACAATGAGTTTTCCAAGATTGAGGAATGATTTGTTTTTTCCATAGTGCATTAAAAATGTCTAATAAGATATCTTGTACACTCGCATCCAAGTTTTTTATTAGTATATAGGGAAAATCGTCTAAACCAGGGCGTCTAAATCGTCTAAATACTAGCGACTTTGCGCGACTGAAGGCTTAACAGAAATTCATTTTTTGAAAATGGATCTAATAGGAACTTTGTTTTCCATTATTATTATTATGATTATAATACATATCTAGGTCATTTACAATTGTGGTATTTTCTTCTGAAAATTTATCTAAAAAGGCAGGGATAAATTTATCACTGTATGATCTATTTTTGTTTTTGTTAATACCTTTAAACATTTTAATATAGTTCCATATGATGCTTATCGGCGTAGTTCTATTGAATTTTTCACAGAGCCTTCCCCATCCATTATGTTTTTCTTCGGCAATTGTCCGTTGTTTTTAATGCATCGAATTTTTTGTACTTAATATAAGTTTCCATACTGGGATTAGCTCTATAATATTTTAAAGCCTCGTACGAGTTGATGACACTTTGTTCGCAGCTTTCATTCCACCAAGGAGCTGGAAATTTACTTTGGAAGGTTGAAGTTTTGGTAAATTTAGGTATACATTTTTGTTTAAGTGTATTGAGGCGAATGCAAAATAGATAGTAAGATTCTAAGGGATTCTCATAGTTCACAAGAAAATCGTTAGTCACTACTAGATAGTTCATTGAACTTCGACCAGTCTGCTTTCTTGTACAGAAATTTATCAACAGGTGGGTTAACTTGATACTTGTCAATTGAAAGTGTGATATTTGTTGTTGTTGGAAAATGGTAGCTTCCCATATTATCGTCATGTACTGACCACTCGCAAAGAGGGGCAATACAAGGGCTGATTAAACTAACATCTATAGCAGAAGGATTGCGGTTCGGATTATTAAGCGTTGTTAAGCTACCGGAATTTAGTATACATAGATCACACTCTTCCATCATGTCGAATAAATGCTGGCCACGGCCTTTGGTTGAAACACAATCAAAAGCTATGTGATGCGCATTAAAGTCTCCTGCTACATAAATTGGTTTAGGTAGGTCATTTACAATTTTTTTTAATTTATTAATTATCATGGGACCACCAGTAGGAGGGCAATATACACATAAAATTGTCATATTTCCAGTTTCGACAGACAATGATAAAGCGATTGATTGAACATCTTCATAGAAAACAGTTTGCAATAAATTATATTTAAGAAATGGTTTAATAAGGATAGCTACGCCACCATGCTCGTTTTTTTGCATTTTTATTAAAAATATTATATCCAGGAACATTAAAAGTTTCATTGTTTTTTATCCATGTTTCATTCAATAGACAGATATCAATGTTATTTTCTTGTATTTTTTTTATTAGTAAAGGTTTCTTGTTTTTAACACTTTGAATATTATGTAGAACGATTCTTAAATGTGAAGTATGAGAAGAACTAGAATCCATATTATGGTAAGTTTTTGAAAAGTAAATTCTTAATTGACGTCATAGTAATTGGAGTGTCATCAACCTTGTTGGTTAACTCGACTAATGTTCGGACAATGGCACAGTTAGGACATTATTAGTATTACCCAGCTGCGATTTAATATATCTTCAACAGGGGTTAGATTCTTGGGGGTCTGTGTCTTGCTTACAGTGCTTACAGTATTTACAGTAGTTACATTAGTTTTTAATGGGGGAAACTCTATGGTACTTTTAGTATTTAAAACTGAAGAGTATGTGATTTTACTCTTTTTTTCGAGAATTTATTGAATTTTTATTGGGAAAACCCTAGAGATTGCCCTTTGAGGCCCACTGCAGTTAACACAAGTTAACTCATTGGGCTTATCACACTCTTCATAATGGTGGTCACCAGCGCAACAACTGCAGCGCTGCCTGCCGCTGCAGATCTTGGCTGAGTGATTGAATTTAAAACACCTATAACACTGCTGCAGTGGTGGGATGTAGTCAAACACTCTGTAGGAGAACAAGTCGTATTGTACAGTGTTTGGTAATGTATTTGAAAGAAACGTGATGCTCACTGTTTGAAGCGGCACACGCTCTTGGCCGACTTTTTTAGTGAAGCATCTCACTGTTACGATTTCGTAGATCGAGGATAATTTGCTATACAAGTCCTTATTCAAAATGTTTGTGGGCACGAATCTTATGATGCCAGTCTTTTCTATGTGTGCAGCGGGGGATGAATGCACGCATGCCATTTTTGTCTAGGAATGCCGTGTTGTTGATGAAATTGTTGGCTATGTTGAATTGTTTGAAAATCACCACAATCTTATTAGCGTTTATACGTCTAATAGCCACGACGCCTTTTATGCAACTGCTGAATATGTGATTTAGAGATATCGGGCTTTTGTTTCCCAATTTTCCGGATAAAGTCTTTTATAACTTGCCTTACGATATGGTAGAAAAGGAGTCTCCTCACCGCCGCCGCTATAGTCCTCACTCTCCTTCACGCTGTCCATCGACCTGGGTCTTTTGCTGCCGAGGGGCGGGGGATTTGTCCCCCCGCCCTAGTTTCCAACCATTTTTACACTATTCACACAATTTATATTATGTACAACAGAATTACACTACGTAATTGAACTTATTTACTAATAAAATTAAAGTTTTGAAACGTTTTTAATTTTTGCGCCCTCTTCGTTCAAATTCCCGCCAAAGAATCCATCCGTCAACTGCCATACAGACAGTGTGACCATATGTGGCAGTTTCCTGCCTTTTTGGCAGTTTTAGTCTAGTACCTTTGGCAGATTACGGTGACTTTTTATGAATCTGGCAGTTTTTGGCAGATTTTCACGACATTAAAATATAACTGAAAAAAAATATCTACTTTACCTATAATCTGGGACTGCGACTCATCTTTGTAACTTGTTATTAGTTTTGTGTTTAAAGTCAGTTATGAACTACTTATACGTAACTTTACATAATGAATATTATGTCCATAATAATCTTTATTCGGTTTATTTTTTTTAGTATAAAATATCTCTTCTCAATTTTGTAGACTAGACAGTATTAATGACAACCTTCTGAAATTTTGTTTGTATGTATGTTTTCATGTTGGAAAAATTTAAGTTTTCAAGTTTCTGTTTATCAATTCACTTTTCAATAGGCATGATGACAAATTTTGAGAAACTGTTCTATAATATTTGGAAATATATATGAATTATAATAAACATAATATTTCTGCGGAAAATTTAGGTTTAGTACTTAAAAAATAATTTTTGATTCATAAATTTAAAATTTGCACCAAAACGCGTCAAAGTGTCATGGCGTCGCTTGCTTGCGTCACTTTAGAGTATAAGGAACATTCGGTATATGTAAACATTATCTAATTCATATTTAATTTGGACATTTTACTAGTTTTTACATTAAAAACATGACTTCGAAAGCATATAGGTGGTGTTCCGTCCCTCTGTGTACTAATACGTCCATAAAAACTCCTGAGAAGTTATTTATTTTCGTTCCTTTCGATAAGAAATTAAGAAAGAAGTGGCTTGAACTTGCAAGACGTGATTTCGAAGGAATATTACCCACTACACAGCTTTATTTTTGTGAAGATCACTTTGACGTAAGTATTTCCTTTTTTATTTTGTAGAATTTTGTTGCTATATTCATTATAAGCTAATTTTATGGGAAGAAGTAAACATTGATATACTAACTTTTTGGAGGTTATGATTCTCTTACTCACTGTTACTTATTGTAATCAAATCCTCAATGAATGAACTATTAAAAAGGTATTTTATTTCATTTTCAGTTACCAAATTATATGGCAAACTACATGGAGTATCATGTGATGGGGTCAGTGTCGCAGATTCGCATGAAACCTGGGTGCTTTCCCTCAAAATTTGAATGCCAACCTGACAGAAGAAAACGAACTTCCGACTCAAACGAAAGGAAATATAGTGCGAAAAAGCAAAGAAGAGAAGTCGTTGCAGAAGCTGAGCAAGAATTACAAAATAAAACAACTACAACTTGTTATGTTGCAACAGAACAGCTACAACTTGAATACCCAACCCCCGGAACATCAGCCATGCAGGAAAGTACTACAAAAGATGCACCTAAGATGGTAAATCAATCCATTCAAGTGAATATAACAAATAAGTTCAGAAGTAAAGCTGTTCAAACAGAAATAAAATCAGTAGATCAGATGACTTCACCATCGAAACCCTTTTGTCATTCTGCTTTACTTCACCATTTAAAATCACAAGTACCAAGCCATCCACATCCACCATACAAAAATGTTCCAAGAAAATAGGATTTCAGGCAGATTCTGACAGTGATATTTCATACACACCATCTGTAGCACATAGTGAATCACCATCAGTAACATCTTTAAAAATTAAATCGTCTTCAGACTGCAGTGAATTAATTGAAGACGATAAGAAACAAGAGGCATCAAGAATCTTGGCATATACATTGCAGAAAATAAAAAAGAACCCACGGTCTTACATTGGAGTTCCTAACAGTTGTTACTACCTTATAGATTTAATTGAAAAAAAGTTAAATATTCCCACACACCATATAATAATGTGCTTGAAAAAAATTAAATGAAATAGTAGTTTCAGAGAGCTTTCTGATGATTTTTCTATTGATCCGACATATGCCAGCAAGATATTTCTGAAAAATATACCACTAATAGCTAGTTTGATGCAACCTTTTCTTGTTGTCTTAGATAAAGATTCCATAAGAAAAAATTTGCCTATGGCCTTTAGGCATAAATATTACAATGTAACTTGTATTATAGACTGCTTAGAAATTGAGATAGAAAAGCCTTCAAAAGCAGTGAACCAGGCTCTCTCCTGGTCAGAATACAAAAAAGCTAATACGATAAAGTATCTTGTGTCTTGTACTCCTAATGGACTAATCAATTATATTTCTCCAGGATATGGAGGAAGAATTACTGACACATTGTCGGTCGAATCTTGTGATTTTATAAAGTGTTTGCAACCAGGTATGCGTGTGATGGCTGACAGAGGTTTCAAACATGTACAACAATATTTAAGAAAACAGGGAGTGAACTTAGTACGACCTCCAAGTGTTGCAACTGGTACAAAGCTATCAAAACATGAGGCAAGGGAAACAAAACAAATTGCAAGCTTAAGGATTCATGTGGAGAGAGTGATTAGACGCCTACGTGAATTCTGTATGTTAAAGCCGCATGCATGTGTAAATGTTAATTTAGTCAAATTGCTAGATGATGTTATAACCATTGCCTGTGGATTGATTAACTTACAAGATTCTTTTGTAATGGTACACGAGAGTCGGTACATTTGATGCTTCATTTTGCGTGACAGAGGGCTAGCCCAACGCCGCGCTGTTTTGAATACGAGAATCGGTTCAGATAACGTTTAGGGTTTTTGCGTAGCTCAGGACAAGTTGGCAAAAACAGAGCCGACGCGTGGGATGGTTCGAGGAAGGTTGCAGGTCAGGTTTTTTTTGTCGCATTCCTGCGAGATGTGTAGAGATCAGAGCCGATTTGGCTGCGCGTTGAATAAAATTATGAATAACTAAATAATGAAAGGTTATTATGGGACGATACGGAGAAAGCTATTATGTTGATTGCAAATATACAATTGCGATTGAGGTATGGAATGGAGAGTCTGACACGACTAGTATGAATAGCATTCTAGTGGTCTTTGCTGCGCGCACCTAGCGGTCGGGAATGCTTAATTAATCGCAACAAGCTTTTATTGGTCAGCGATCAACAGATTCTGTGTATCGGCAGTATCAAATGATTTGAGTGATAACCTACGGTTGATCATAGTGAATATGCGTACACACAATTTGTAGAACGGCGGATCTGCATGGCATGGTTGAAAATAGACCCTGTGTAGTTAGTGATAAGAAGCTTCGCTTGGGCAGAGCGTGTTCGCAAAGGACGCTGATTTTTTTTTCTTTCAGACGTGTGGGGTGTATAAATACAGATGGCGGGGGAAGGGAGGGCATTCAGTCTCAGCGTCTAGCTACTGTGACAGTCGTCTTTCACGAGTTTTAAACAGTTTTGTCTGCCGTGTTACGCGTCAGAACTATACGAAATTGTGATTGCGAAGTTTCAGTGGTTTTTCGTGAGTGTCTGAAGCGCCGAGATATACCTCGGTTCCTATACTTTATATCAACCTACCCCAAATTCCAAAACTATCCTTGGGTCGTTAGATAAGAACTTGTAAGTCAATTATCTGAGTCTGAGTCTGGGCTTGGAGCGACCCTAATTCCTTTTTCCTTCACCATAGGGTTCCTGGATTGGCTCTTAGGATATTCGCGGGCTAATCCTCTCCTCATTCCTTTCGAGTAGCGAGTTTTGAAATTCCCTCACACACAGTCATTAAACATACAAGCACATTCAAATCAAACTCAACCATTTTCGAGTGGTGTCGATAATGGACGTGGTATATAACACTAGGTTTTTAGACTAGGCTAGACAGGAGTTTAGTTGCGGCTAAACCTAGGTTGGCAGGGCATAGGGAGACTGTTTGATCGATGAGGTTCCGCGGATGGAAATAACAAATTCAGAACAAAGTTAAACCGGTGTCAACACAGATAATCTATCCTGTTGATGTTTTGACATTTGAGTGTTGTCGGGGACGCGCGAAGAGATCAATTTACAGTCTAAAGTTCATTGTTTAGGACCGGGTAGGTGTTTTGCATTGCCTTGGGTCAGATTGGATTCAAGTTGCATTTTTAAATTAAATGTAAATTTCGCTGGAGGTCTAATGTGTAGGCTGAGTCGGTATATATGATTAGGCTCAGTCGAGGCGTGCTGCGGCTAGTGGAATTCATAGTTCGGTATTTATCGAACTATGCACTTCGCTATGGTGTGGGTTAGATCTCCTAAAGCAATAATGCCTACGTTTCGATAACATCCAGCTCAAATTGCGCAGAGCTGAAGGTTTCAAAACGTTACGGACCTTTTGAGGTAACCGCTAGTTCAGAACCCATTTCGGAAAATCAAATCGCAATTGTGTAAACCGGTCTTTTCGGATCGCTATTGCCGTGAACCAAATATATAATTGGAACCACCACAAGCCGCTACTAGCGAGCACATGAAATATCATTGAGTACTCACGTCGTAAAACTACGACGGATATCTATACGATATCACAAACAAATATTATAAACTGTGGTCGACCACTAAAAGAAGTTCCAAGCGCCCATATATAATAAAACCAAATGATAACATCACCCATAAAATATAACAACGATCGTTCTGGCGCAATACACCGCTGACTGATGCGAATTACCGGCTCGCGGACATATATGCTTTCTCTGTCTAACTTGAAACTGTAACTTCCTGAACCAAACTTCGTTCGACTATTGTACGCCTAACGAACTTCTCAACGAACGAGAAATTCAGACTTATCATTCTTAACTTACAAATCTTACAGCTGAATCGGGTCCTCTCATTTTGGAATAGATAGAATAGACGATCATAGCTAATGATAGCGGTGGCTCGACCTTAGCCTTTGTGCCGTTACAGATTTCTGGTGCCGAGACCGAAGGATATCCTAGATAGTCTGATACCTAGATATTCTAAAAGAATCAAGGTCTAACGCGTTACGTTTAAAAATAACACAACGTAGAAACGATTTTAAACAGTTCAGTTTTGTAAATAAGAGATAATTAAAAAAAAGGGGCATTGTTTGCATAAAGCGGTTTAGTGTTCAGGAATAATGGCCGGCCGGCTTAGAAAAAACGTTAGTGGGGTAGTACGAGACAATTCACTTTCGCATACAAGTGAAATAGCGTCAGGACAGGTGACGCAATTGTTATCTGAAATAGTGAATAGATTAGACAGTTTGGAAAGGGGTTCTAGCGCGAGCAATGCTAGTAGGACTTCGGACAGACAGACTGACAGACAGGAACTAGAGACGTTTGAACAATCGGTAGAAAAACGTCAATCATGCATAGTGAAAATGACTCAGAAGTTGCCGACATTCGATGGGCGGAGTTCGGAAAATCCGATGATTTTCTTAAGAGATTTAAAGGCTTATATTAAAGTCTCGGGAGATAGTTCTAGGGCTTTGATATGGGCAACGGATAGTTTGGTAGGAATTGCAAAAGTTCGAATGAGCATATACAGAGACTCATGGCGAACCTATTCGGATTTTGAAAAAGATTTCAGAGAGGTATTCTGGGGTGATAATGAACAGGAATTAATTAAGCAAAGATTCCTAACTGCGAAGTTTGATTCCAAGAAAGGTCAAAGTATGGAAGAATTCTTTGCCTCTCAATTGAATAGCATATATGAGCTTACGATACCGTTTACTGATACGGAGAAAATCAACACGATTTTCAGACAGTTGCCGCGTGATATTCAGGTAGCGTTTTTTGCTAGAAAGGAACCAATGACTATACGCGATGCGGTCGAGTTCCTTCGGCATTTAGAACGGAATGTCGATGGGGGATTAAGTGCGTTGCATGGTTCAGAGACGATGAATACGAACGACGTAAGGCGGAATAGCTACATGCGTGGGCAATATCGAGCTATGCGGGTAAATACGATACGTTATAACGCGGTGAGTCGTAGGGATAATTATAACGCGGGAACGAAGGCGCGAAACGAATTTGGGACGCGCGCTCGCGGTTATTTTCGCGGTAGAGATAGACAGCCTCAGGCTAGTTTCAAGGCAATAGGGTTCCAAAGGGGCAATGATGGTTCAGATAATACAGAGGCAGGGCAAGGTTCAAGTGACAGGAATAATGCGATAAATCAGAATTCAAAAAACTAGTGGACTCGCGCGGGTCGTTCGCGCTCAGATATTTATTACGGTTTGGGTGGACAGCCGATCAAATTGGAAAAAAGCATAGACTGTATGATTTGTGTAATTTGGATTCGAACGTGGGTGTGAATGAATTTATTCAATTATTAGCGCATAAAGCGCATGGATATGCCGTGTGTTTAGAGGAAAAATCTAGATCGAATCGTAGAGATCGAAATGACAGGCGTTTACATACGATATTCAGAGACGACGATTCGACTGAATGTGGGCGCGATTTATGTAGTACATTGACATTACCTGAGATAGATGTGCGTATTGGGAATATTGTTGTAAGGAGTTTGATTGATTCGGGGAGCGAAATCAGTGTAATAAGTCGGAGAGTGTACGAAGAAGTATGCAGACAATTGGGAAAACCGACGGAAATACCGATTCCAAGTTTGAGAGTCACAGGTGCATTTGGAGTCAGTAAGGAAAAGGTTGATAAATTAGTAACGTTACCATTAACAAAAGGTGAATGCGTTATCGATACTCCAATGCTAGTATTAACAAGGGTGCCTAAAGATTTAATTTTGGGGTTTGATTTTATACAACAGACGCGAGCCAGTTTAATGTGTGAGGGTAATAAGAGGCTAATAATACGAAGCGCCGGGCCGATGTGTGAAATATTATTAGGTACTGGCCCTAATCAGGATTCTTGCTGTTGTACAATGGAAGTACAGAACCAAGATACCAGTAGAAATATGATAGAGGAATATGTGAATAATTCATCAATACCTGTTGAACACAAAACAAAGTTATTGCCGGTGTTAAATAAACATACAGAGTTGTTTAGCGATAGGGTAGGTCGGACAAATAAATATATACATGAGATAAAAATGAGAGATGAAACGCCTTTCGTAAAACGAAGCTATCCCATACCGTTCGCATATCGCGATAAAGTAACAAAACGATTGGAAGAAATGGAACGGATAGGTATTATTAGCAGGCAATCTACGGATTTCAGCAGTCCATTGACTTGTGCATTAAAGAAATCAGGAGAGGTCCGTATCTTGCTAGATGCACGACAATTAAAAACGGGAATGGTTGGGGAGGTTGAAACCACACCTTTAATGAGTGAGATATTCCAATCCGGGCGCCGGATAAACTACATAGGGGTTATTGATATCAAAGATGCGTATTTTTCTATACCATTATCAGACGAATCTAAACGATACACGGGTTTTGTATATCAAGGCAGAAGTTATGTTTACAACGTTTTACCTCAGGGGTTGAAAACCAGTGTGGGTTCATTTTCGAGGGCGATGGATTTAATTTTAGGGCCAGAGGTTAGGTCATATTGTTTAAATTTTGTTGACGATTTGGCAATTTTAACTGAGGGTGATTTCGAACAGCATTTGTCTCAAGTGGACACGGTTCTGAGTAAATTGAAAGACGCGGGCTTCACATGCAAACTAAAAAAAATGCGAGTTTGCACAAAAAAAGGTCAAGTTATTGGGGCATATTTTGTCTACACAAGGTTTGCAAATGGACCCGGACAAAATTGAAACACTTAAATTATAACCGTCACCCAGAACTGTCAGGCAATTGAGGGCGTTTTTGGGGTTCATAAATTACTTTAGGAGGTTTATAAAAAATTTTGGAACGTTAACACAGCCCTTGTACAATTTATTACGGTCTGGAGTCAAGTTCGTCTGGAGTGCGCATGTGCAAAGTGCTTTTGACGAGATAAAAAAACAATTCTTAGAAAGTATAATTTTGAGTCAGCCACTGGCGGGAAAAACATATTATGTTCAATGTGACGCCAGCGCTATAGGAATTGGGGGCTATGTTTATCAATTAGATGATTCGGGCCAGGAACGAATTATAGGGTTCTGTTCGCAGGCATTTAAGGGTGCTCAGACTAGATGGTCGGTCAGTGAACAGGAAATGTATGCAGTTATATACACTTTAAGGTGATTTGAGATATATTTGCGGGGAGAAAAAGTTATTATTGGAACTGATCATAAAAGTTTGACGTTCATTAAGTCGTGGACTTTATTGGGGGCACGCGTAACTAGGTGGGTTATGTTTTTAGAGCAATTCGATTACGACATAGAATTTGTGCGAGGGACTGATAATCAAATTGCCGACACGCTAAGCAGGCAAATAGCGGGACCTGGAAGTATGATTGACAGTACAAATGTTCAGCCGGGGATATTCTGGTTTCAGGCATCGAATACCGCAAGTGTTATTTCGAGTTTACGGGACATTGCGAGATTACAAAGCGAAGATGAGCGGTTAAATCGAATTAGCGGTTGTATCAGACGCAGTGTGGTAGATACGGAAACGAGAGGGTTTGAAAATTACAAGCTAGTAGGTGATACGTTATATTTTCACGTGCCGAAGCGGAACGTACAGTTGCTAGTAATTCCGAAATCACTACAGGAGGAACTAATTTTACACATACAAGAAGAAATAGGTCACTCCGGCAGATATAAAATATTAGCACTGATGAAGGACAGATATTATTTTCTTCATATGAGTAGGGTGATTAGCGCGGTGATAAGAAGTTGTGACATATGTCAAAAGGTCAAACCAAGTACTAACAATACCGTTGGTCCTTGTACACCGGTGTTGGCGGAAAGGTTGGGTGAGAAAGTTTTCTCGGACCTTTATGGGCCATTGCCCGTAGGTAAATTCGGATATCAATATATATATGTGATTCAAGACGTGTACAGAAAAGTAATAAAATTATATCCAATGCGAAAAGCGACAGGTAGGAGCGTGCTCGCTTGTACAAAGAGATTTCATAGGGAAATACCTATCGAAATTATAATTACGGACTCAGGACCACAGTTCATATCGAAAGTTTGGGAATTTGGACTCAAACAGCTGGGGATTCGGGTCACTCATACGTCGGTGTATTGTCCAAATTCTAATAGCGTAGAAAGAGTGAATCGCGAGCTAGGTCGACTGATTAGAACTTATTGCGGCGGAAGTAATCGTAGTTGGGTCGACGTGTACCGGACATTCAAAATTGCTATAATAATATCGAACACACAAGCACAGGCTTTGCGCCTAATGAGTTAGCGTTTGGTAGGCGGGAACCGTTAACTATTGACAAGGAATTAGGCGATGAATGGTTATTAGGCCATAGTGTGCGAGATACGGAACAGATGCGGAATGTAGCGATAGAAAACTCTAAAAGTTCTAGTGAACGACGTAAGCGACAGGCGGACAAACGGCGTAAGTTAGAAGTCTATCGTATAGGTGATTATGTGAAACTTAAGACCTTTGTGCGTTCAAATAAAGAACATAAAATCATGCGGAAATTTTCATTGTTGTATAAAGGGCCTTATGTTATTTCGGCAGTGATATATCCGAACTGTTATACTTTAGTAGATCCGGGTTCAAATGAGATATTGGGTAACTTCAATACTATAAATATAGCCAGGTATTATGTGAGGACGAATAAGGGCGTAGATAAATAAGATAGTGTATAAAAGTTATATAATTAAGCTGTAAGCTGTAAATTTGAGTAACTACTTTGTAGACTTAAGGATCTTGCATGGTTTGGAAACAAAAACAAAAAAAAAACAATTTGTATATATATAGTAATACGAATTAGGATAAGTTGCGGGTAAGCGAGGTTGTATAGTTAGATAGATAAATAAGATAAGACAGGAGAGAGCTCAATCGAGTTGTGTAAATATTATATACATAATTGACAGATTCATCGGTCTGTGTACATGATTTGAGATGTCCGTACATATAGAGTAGATATGGACAAAGCATGGGTAGCATAGTGGTAATGAGATCCTTGCGCCATGTTAACTGAGATAAACAGTGTCTCAAGGCCTGGGAGGGGGCTGTAATGGTACACGAGAGTCGGTACATTTGATGCTTCATTTTGCGTGACAGAGGGCTAGCCCAACGCCGCGCTGTTTTGAATACGAGAATCGGTTCAGATAACGTTTAGGGTTTTTGCGTAGCTCAGGACAAGTTGGCAAAAACAGAGCCGACGCGTGGGATGGTTCGAGGAAGGTTGCAGGTCAGGTTTTTTTTTGTCGCATTCCTGCGAGATGTGTAGAGATCAGAGCCGATTTGGCTGCGCGTTGAATAAAATTATGAATAACTAAATAATGAAAGGTTATTATGGGACGATACGGAGAAAGCTATTATGTTGATTGCAAATATACAATTGCGATTGAGGTATGGAATGGAGAGTCTGACACGACTAGTATGAATAGCATTCTAGTGGTCTTTGCTGCGCGCACCTAGCGGTCGGGAATGCTTAATTAATCGCAACAAGCTTTTATTGGTCAGCGATCAACAGATTCTGTGTATCGGCAGTACCAAATGATTTGAGTGATAACCTACGGTTGATCATAGTGAATATGCGTACACACAATTTGTAGAACGGCGGATCTGCATGGCATGGTTGAAAATAGACCCTGTGTAGTTAGTGATAAGAAGCTTCGCTTGGGCAGAGCGTGTTCGCAAAGGACGCTGATTTTTTTTTCTTTCAGACGTGTGGGGTGTATAAATACAGATGGCGGGGGAAGGGAGGGCATTCAGTCTCAGCGTCTAGCTACTGTGACAGTCGTCTTTCACGAGTTCTAAACAGTTTTGTCTGCCGTGTTACGCGTCAGAACTATACGAAATTGTGATTGCGAAGTTTCAGTGGTTTTTCGTGAGTGTCTGAAGCGCCGAGATATACCTCGGTTCCTATCCTTTATATCAACCTACCCCAAATTCCAAAACTATCCTTGGGTCGTTAGATAAGAACTTGTACGTCAATTATCTGAGTCTGAGTCTGGGCTTGGAGCGACCCTAAATTCCTTTTTCCTTCACCATAGGGTTCCTGGATTGGCTCTTAGGATATTTGCGGGCTAATCCTCTCCTCATTCCTTTCGAGTAGCGAGTTTTGAAATTCCCTCACACACAGTCATTAAACATACAAGCACATTCAAATCAAACTCAACCATTTTCGAGTGGTGTCGATAATGGACGTGGTATAACATTAGATTTTTAGACTAGGCTAGACAGGAGTTTAGTTGCGGCTAAACCTATTATGGCAGGGCATAGGGAGACTGTTTGATCGATGAGGTTCCGCGGATGGAAATAACAAATTCAGAACAAAGTTAAACCGGTGTCAACACAGATAACCTATCCTGTTGATGTTTTGACATTTGAGTGTTGTCGGAGACGCGCGAAGAGATCAATTTACAGTCTAAAGTTCATTGTTTAGGAACGGGTAGGTGTTTTGCATTGCCTTGGGTCAGATTGGATTCAAGTTGCATTTTTAAATTAAATGTAAATTTCGCTGGAGGTCTAATGTGTAGGCTGAGTCGGTATATATGATTAGGCTCAGTCGAGGCGTGCTGCGGCTAGTGGAATTCATAGTTCGGTATTTATCGAACTATGCACTTCGCTATGGTGTGGGTTAGATCTCCTAAAGCAATAATGCCTACGTTTCGATAACATCCAGCTCAAATTGCGCAGAGCTGAAGGTTTCAAAACGTTACGGACCTTTTGAGGTAACCGCTAGTTCAGAACCCATTTCGGAAAATCAAATCGCAATTGTGTAAACCGGTCTTTTCGGATCGCTATTGCCGTGAACCAAATATATAATTGGAACCACCACAAGCCGCTACTAGCGAGCACATGAAATATCATTGAGTACTCACGTCGTAAAACTACGACGGATATCTATACGATACCACAAACAAATATTATAAACTGTGGTCGACCACTAAAAGAAGTTCCAAGCGCCCATATATACGAAAACCAAATGGTACCATCACCCATAAAATATAACAACGATCGTTCTGGCGCAATACACCGCTGACTGATGCGAATTACCGGCTCGCGGACATATATGCTTTCTCTGTCTAACTTGAAACTGTAACTTCCTGAACCAAACTTCGTTCGACTATTGTACGCCTAACGAACTTCTCAACGAACGAGTAATTCAGACTTATCATTCTTAACTTACAAATCTTACAGCTGAATCGGGTCCTCTCATTTTGGGATAGATAGAATAGACGATCATAGCTACTGATAGCGGTGGCTCGACCTTAGCCTTTGTGCCGTTACACTTTGATCAAATAAATATACATGTTTGTTTGATCAAAGAATCTTGTAAGATCAAATCAATCAGCTTGATCAAGAATATATGTCAGTTCAGTTTCAGAATAATGTTAGATTCAGTTTCTGAAATCCTGTTTGACTGTACAATTTTGAGTGCAAGTTATTGTATTATGCAGATAATTAAACAAAGAATCAGTATTATTTGGAAGTTCATTGTTACTTTGCTTAAACTCGTTTGTTTAATATGAGCTAGTCTAACATAAAACATCGATATAAGTGAATGTAAATGAATATTTATATAGTGTTCTAAATTAGTATATAATGTGTGAAGATCATCAGAGGTTTATCCTACAAATAAAAACATTTTTACATAAACTGGTTTTTATTTATAACATTACAATTTTATATAACACTGGATATACATTATCCTTCCACAAAGGGACTATTACCTTAAGAAAATCTGATACATATTTTTCATCATACATAATTTCCATTATATCTACTTTCTTATTGGCACTATAGTTGCAGTCAGCTACACAGAAGTAGCCTTTTTTATGTCCTGTTAGTAACATTTGAAGTTGCATTTGCACATAAAACTTTTGGGTTGGCTTCCCATTCTTTACATATGCTTTAGCTGTTTTTTGATTCATAGGACACTTAATTTCTATTATACTATTTTCACAGATCCCATCAGGTGAACCCGCTATCATGGGATAATTTTTAGATAAGAATAACCCACATTTTCTAATTTTCTTTTCCAGGTTGGCACTTACAGTTTTCCTCACTTCATCCTCCAAAATTCTACCACGTTTCATAGCTGTTGTGTCTGGAATTTTTCCACCCATTATTACTGCCATCAGAGTGCCGTCACTGGTTTTACACCTACTGAATTCATATGCTCTTGAAGCGGTCACTGTGACATACCTTAATTCATACCAAAGCTTACTTTTATGTTGCTCCCTTGTTTCTTCTTCTACATTGTTGATGTCAGCATCAGAAAATATCACACTATCCAAAAATTTATTACAACAGTTTTCTTTATATTTCAACACTAAATTGTCCATTGATAGACTTAGAAGTCTATCAAAAACATAGTCCTTTTGGTATTTCATTAATTCACAGTCGGTTAACCTTCTTCTCTTCCCTTCTTCTACAAACTTTTCGAATACTTCGGTATCAGATGGTAAGCTAGGGCTACCCTTAGATAATTCCGTAGCAGTTATGTATTTAAGGGTACTCCCAACTCTAGAAAATTTGGATTTCCTCCAATAGCATTCTATGGATGTGCAAGATGGATCTTCACTTCTGCGATGAACCCACATTAAGAATGCCATGGCATGTTTACAGCCTCCTTGAGAAGCCACACAATCATGACATTCTACTGACTTAACTGTTTCTTCTTGTTCGTCGACTACCAAAGACACTCCATACAACTTGGCATGCACTTTATGTTCTGGGCAGATTTTAGCTTTTATTGTGCACAAATTTCCTTCACGTTTGACCTGAACATAGCTTACAGCATCATCACCATAAGATGCCCTAGCAGACCTGAAATAATTAAAGCAATGGTAAATATTTAATTGCAAAAAGAAATATTTAACATAAACATAACCTCAAATTGTAATATTGAATGTTATACTGAAACAGGTACAATAGTTATGCTTTCAACGAATTATTTTTATGGTTTAAATAATTAATTAACTGTTTAATACACAATACTTACATGGAAGTTTTAACATTTCTAAATTCTGCTGAACAGAAGTCTTTGTTTGATGCCAGAAACATTCCTAGTAAGGCTCGACCGAGATGGGTTTTTCGTTCTCGGCCGAGACCGAGACCGAGACCGAGAATAAAATAATATCTCGGCCGAGACCGAGAGCCGAGAACGAGAATAGAAAAAGCGTGAAATTTTTTTTTATACTGTTTGCTTTTTAATACACTACTAATTGTTTAACAAAATTAATTGTTTTAATAATCAAAGTTAAATAACATTATATTATAACATAAAAAAAGCAATTTTTCGGCATTTTCGCCCTTCAAAGAATGTCGTCTCTCGTCATACAATTGTCCAGCTTTGCTAAAAAGTTGTTCACTTGCTACGCTAGTAGGCGGCGCAGATAAAAACTTATTTGCTGCAGGCTTAAGCACCTTATAAGGCGACGAAAACCAATACTCAAAAATATTAGCATTTCTTTGCAGTCTTGGCTCTCTAAGAAAGCTTTCTAGCGCTATTTCGATCACAGAGCATGAACTGTATTCGTCATTGGTCGTTGGCTCGTCTTCCAACTCTATCGAATCATGAGCTGCCCATAAGTTGGACTGACTTGTTGCAGCCATGTTTGACGAGTTAGTTGAAGATGCCCATGTCGTCTCACGAGAATCTGATCCTACATTTTCATTGAGAGTGAGAGTCTCGATAATATGAAGTTTGGCTGAGTTAACTTCGCTTTCAGTTAGATATTTAGTTTTAAACCGTGGATCGATCAGTGTTGCAGTAACTAGTGGCAAACAACTTTTAACAAATGAAAACCGCTGATTAAGTGCATCCAGTAGCTTGCTCTTCATCGTCTCTGCGTGATTTCCAATTTCAGCAATTTCATTATCATCTTCCTGGTCATTAAAGGACTGAATGTTTTGTGTTGGCGCCAATTTTCCATTCAACATTGCCACCAACGGTATTACCACTGAAACACAGGACGAGTCGGAAGAGATATCCAACGTGGCTTGGTAAAAGCATTGCAAAACGTTCACTATATCTTTCATGAAATTCCATTCATCACTGTTAATTTCTAGTATGCCTCCTTTTTCAATACGGTATAGGTTCAAAGCATTTTTTTGCTCAAGCAGTCGTTCCATCATTAAGTAGGTACTATTCCACCGGGTTTCGACATCTTGAAAAAGCGCATGCTCCGGTAAATTTAAGGTTTTTTGAAAGGTACTTAAATGTCTTCGAGCTTGTTCACTCCTGTGAAAATGGCCGACTACTTTATGACATTTTTTTATCAGCGTTTCAACTTCTGCAACCGAAAAAATGGCATCATGGATCGTCAACTGCAGAGTATGAGCAACACAACCCAACGATGTGAATTCAGCTACTTGAGTGGCGCGGACCATGTTGCGAGCGTTGTCTCGTACAGCCAAGTGAACTTTTTTTGCAATGTTATAAGTTTCGGCAATTTCTTTGAGTTTTTCTGGTATATAATCGCCAGTGTGGTCGTCTTCCAGAACAGTCGCAGCCAGCACCACTTTAAGGCGCTGTTCTTTCCGAACGAAATGGGCAGTAAAACTCAGCAGCGAACAAGTTTTTGTAGGATTTGACCATATATCAGTAGTAAAACTTATCCAATCAGCTTTCATTAACAGAGATACCACTTTGGCTTGAACCTTTTCATATGTTTCAGGCATTAACTGACTGCGAAAGTATTTTTCGGACTTCAATTTGTATCGTTCTGGCCCAGATGGATCAGCGAAATTCAAACGTTTAAATCCTTCACCTGACTGTAGTATAAGGTTGCATGTCCACAATTATGTAATCCATAATTGCTTTATCAATTCGTTTGACAATCTGATGATCATCAGGCCATTTTGCTGAAGGCGGATGAGATATTAATTGTTCTATAGTAGGTTGATGCTTTTTATCATTATTATCAATATCAATATTAAGGCGCACGGGCTTTGAAATAGCCGGTTTCAAACTATTTTCGTGAGCAATTTCAGCCAGTTTATTCTCATAGTGTTCATATTCAGATGAATGATATTTCGACAGGTGCATTTTCAAACCTTTGATAGTCTGATGTTTGGGCTGAGGACTGCCTAATGATGACACCGTTTTACTACACAACTTACAAGTAGCCTTTGATGGATGTAATACAATATTTTTTTCATAATATTCCCAAATAGGATTTACTTTAGGCATATTTAGTTTTCATCTGCAACAATACAATATTATACCTTCTTAGTAAACATAAACATTAAACACATTAAATCGAAACAAAACTGAAAAAATAGCACCTGATAAGATTGTTGTTTAAAAAACAAATAAGTCGTTAACTTAGATCAAAACCAATTTTCGATTAATTTTACTAAGAAACGGTACCTAACCTACGTATCGTATTTGATTTTAGCAAAAAGCTTTGCAAGTGCTATAGCACTTGCAAAGCCCTATTGTAAGTACCTATTGACAAACAAACCATGTGTTTAGTTATTTTTAATTGTAGGTATTTTATTAATTATAAACCTTACGTATTTTCAGCAAAAAACATACGCATAACGTCACAAAACCCTATCAATCTGTAATATATATTTAATTTACTTATATTTATAAAAACAACTTACCCGCTTTATATTCCACCGCAAAACTATAAGTAATGATCTTGCTTTCACCAAACCAGTGTAATTAATCAATTTACAAGTATCAACAACAAGTAATCACAGCAAGTAGCAACACAACACTTAAAAGAACTTATTTCAATTTACTGTGTTAAAACAAACTTCCACTCATTACTATTGTAAACATAAACAATTACAAATACTGCTCGAATGGGGCGAAAGCGGCCGGCCGCAGTTCGCCAGCCGGGACTTCAACCAATCACAATTCAGCTCTCTCACGCACTTACACCAATCGACTACGCGCTGCGGCGCGTTGCCACGCGCGGTAAAATTTGAATGCCGATCCGAACAATGTTACAATCTCGGTCATGACCGAGAATCTCGGCTATAATTAGCCGAGAACCGAGACAAGTTTCTCGGTTGGATTTGTAGCCGAGAATGCCGAGACCGAGACCGAGACCGAGATCTCGGTCGAGCCTTAGTTCCTAGCATTATCAAGTCGATTCTTGGTAAATTTGCGCTGGAAGCCTTTGTAAATCCTTGTTCCATGACTCAATTTAGCGCAATCAATTTACACAAAAGAAATTGAAGTTAATAACAAAACAATAACGGCGTATTTAATTAAAAAAGCGAGCGAGTGTATATTATCTTAAGTAATTCAAATGTAAACAAAGAGAAAGAACTCTAACGTGACGTCATGCGCTCTGATTGGCGTTCAACATTTCATGCCGGATTGCCGTATTTAGCGATTTTATTTTATCGATTATTATATTCATCTTGCTTTTAATTATGAAAAGAATCAGAGTTTTAGAATTAGGAATTTTGTAATAAATTTACTTGTTGTCATCATGCCTATTCAGTAGCTTCAGTTTGACGCTCAATAGCGAATTTTGTAAGACAAAATAATTCACCAAGTTAGAAACTTAAAAAAACCGACTCCAAGTTTACGCTGTATTTCCTCTGCCCTCGGTCGGAATACGAATGTCGTCATAATTGTTAATTTATTCAAAATTACAATTAAAGAAATATCAGAAATAAAAATGTCAAGTATCCGCCTAGAGCTTCGTCAAAAACTTATTAATGAAATATAAATAAACATGTCAAAATTTACTTAAAACGACTAATGTCTTAATACAAGAAAAGTCCTCTTCAAAACGTATGCTGAAGAGAACCACAACCAACACCTCATCTACGCAGATACGCATCCTATTTAATTTGTTGATTTTTTAAAAAAGCGCTGAATAAATTTTAATAAAATTTATATGGGACAACCTGTAGTATGACCTACCGATAAAAAAATATTATCAAAAGCCATTAATTATTGACGGTACAATCGCATAACAAACATAAACCCATCCTCCTTTTTGAAGTCGGTTAATAAGTATTTTGTCAGTCAAAATCAACCGTTTACTACCCTTTAAAAAGTCGCCATTATTTCGGCATTTTATTCGGAGTGTGTGGCACAATTTGGCAGTTTTTCATGTTAAGCATGGCAGGATTCACAATTTCAACTTTTCAAGATGGTCACACTTGAGACAGACGCATTTTGAGGTTATGTTGAAATCCCATTTCCATTTATGAAAATGTTTTGAAATAGCAGTGGAAATAATATTAGTCTAACGGAAATCCTGCATAATCCACTATGGCTCTTATAAGGGCTGGCTTTCAAAGACTCACGAACATATTTGGCGGCACACAAGGTTTGTTTTGTAACAACATCCTAAAGCTATGGTTGTTGTCACACATATCATCATTCTAATTTAACTATTATTCCTTGTGTCCAGGCGGGGTGTTGTCTAGATTCGTGAACAGCCTAACTCTGACTGAACAGAAACAGGTCGCTGCAACAAAGGACGACGTTATAGCAACTTGCAACAATTTGATTGATCAGAAAGCCTCACGTAATTTTGCCATCATCCATCTTCTTGGCAAACAATGGCGTGTAAGCGACGGAGATCTTCTAGTCGTTGAAGGATTTGTGCCACCAAACATTGGTGATAAGATCACCCTGGACAAAGTAATGCTGGCAGCAACTAAGGACTTCTCACTTATTGGTTGTCCACTTGTCCAGCCAGGCTTGGTCAATGTAACCGCTACTGTCATCTCCAAAGGACTATCTCACACAAAAACACACTTCAAGAAGAAGCGGAGAAAGCAGTATATGCGAATCAACTTTCAAAGAGCTCAACAAACTATGCTAAGAATCAACGCTGTTGAAATAGCGAGTAAGATTAATGAAGGTTGTGAGAATGTGTAATAAAACCCATCTAATGTAGTAATAGAATTCAATAAAGATTTATGTACACTTTCATAGTTTTAAATAAAATACACATATAAAATTATAAAAAAAAAAATATTACATAATTAAATTGTATCAGTTTAATCTGTTTACATGCATTATTATAAAATCACTTTATCACAGTATTCTTGAAATATATTCTTGTGCTCATCTTTTAAAAACCTTTTCATGCCTTTCATTAAATAGAACAGTTTTTCGTTTTGAAATAAAACAACAAGTGCCTTGTGAAATAGACAATAGTCGGCATCCTTCCTGTATGCAGTTATTGCAACTTGGAACCTTTTGTATTCTTCTATCTGTAGTAATGTCTTTACTTCTTTGACTAAGTCTATAAGAGAAGTTGGTGCAACTCTTTCCACAATATCACTGCCACTTAATGCTCCGGCACCATTGCTCAAGTTTTCTTCAAACCCAAAAGGTTTGATTTTTAACTTTCTTTTTTTTACCACAGCCGCAGAACATTCTTCAGCTTCTCTCTTTTTAATGTTCACAAGTCCTTGTGAAGTATTTGGGCTACTCTCACTGCTACAGTCTAATGCACTGAACAGATCCTTGGCTTCCTTTGGTTTGAATTCTTTGAGGTAATCTGAGGACTGTGCCTTTTTATAGAAGTCCATTGAGAAATCAGCATACACTTCATTAGAATTGGGATACTGTTTGACAGATTTCTTAGTGTTATGTTTTGACACTGTCCTGGTGTTGGCCATTGGAAATGAAACGCCACTCATGGTGCTGAAAGAATTTTGATGATGGCCTTCAGATGGTAATAAAGGTTTCAACTTAGGCGAAGGTAATGTAGCTTCAGCATTCTTGAAGAACCTACATATTTCACTCACACTTTCGCCGAATTTGTTAGATGTTTTTATGTAATCTCTTAACCAGGCAGATAGTTGGTTTTTCACTCTAGGATTGTTGAACCTAATATCACATAACAGGATAGCTCCATAATCATTCTTATGTCGGATGACTCTTCCAATAGCCTGATTAACAGCTCTTGTAGCTTCCAATGAATACCATTCATCACCCGATAAGTAGTAATTTTCTTTCATCCTCAGCTCTTCCAAATATTTCTTTTTCAAAATAATTCTGGGATCTTTCAGTGGAGGAAACGGCAGTCCAGTTATAATTACAGCTCTTCCATTCATGTCAGCAAAGTCTAAGCCTTCTGAAACTTTTCCTCTGCAGACTGCCATGAAACATGCACCCCTTGTGTTTGGATCACTGATTTTGCTGTAATAGTCACTGATGATGGCATTAAATGTGTCTTTTCTTTGTGGCTCCACAAATATGGGTTTTATATTGTTTATACTTGACCAGATACCTTCTGACTGCCACATCTCTTGACATTTGGCCATAATTGGGTATGAGGGGAAAAATACCAAAAGTCCATCTGGTACAACACGGCTGAAACTTAAAATGGTTCTCCCTAGAGAGGCGATATATTTCGGATTGTCTCTATTTTGGTAACTTGAGTTAAGTGTTGTAGAGTCTGGGCCTTGTCCAATTATTTTTACACATATCTGATTCCCTTTCACAATGTGTGGATTTTCTAGCTGTACACCAAAGGGGATTCCAAGCTCAGAAATCAGTGGCTTTAACGGCGCCAAGGTGCCGCTAGTTAAGATTATGCTTCTGACTTGTTGCTCCAACAACTGTTTCATACCAAATCCTGGACTGAAGCACCAATAGCTAAGAACCCGCTCAGCTGACTTGGATGTTACAGCTTTCAGAGCTCCCCAACTATCACTCTTCTTGTTATTCTTTTTATCTTCAATTTGGACATGAACCTTGTAACTCAACTTAACTCTTTCCTTGTAAGCATGTGTGGTGCCACTGAACACAATATTTAAGAGATCAACAATTTTCTGCAAACCATTACCTTTACGCTGAAATGGAGAAGCAGAAGCCGTTGATAAGTATTGTATAAGATTCTCCATCAGTGTGATTACAGACTGTTGATTATGATCTCTTATTTCAGCTTTAGCTAGCAGTTCAAATATATATCCACCAGGGAATGTGGATCCTTCACTGGCCACATTTATTTCATCAATAGCCTTTTCAAAAGCTAGCATTATTTCTTTCAAGACACACAAATCATCACAAGTGAAGTCTTTTGGTTGGGTACCATCAACTGTCATGTCCAGCTCTTCACTGCTATCACTGAATGATCTCATGACATGTGTTATCTCATCTATGCACAGAGCTACATCTGTTGTCCTCAGTTGAAGAGAGGCTGACTCTTCACACATCTTCTCCACATTATGGGCCTCATCAAGGATCACAATGTTATTCATGAGATCAATTCCATTGGCTTTCCTAGATTTAGGATCTAACAAATAGTTGTAGGGCATAAAAATTATATCAGCATCTTGTTTGAGGTCCTTGGATAAAAAGTATGGACAGCACTGCAACTTCTTGCCAGCAGAGACTAAATCTTCAATATCCAAAATATTGTCTCCTTTTATAGTGGAATCTTCTTTCTTAGATTCTACATTATTATAGTAATGGCAGGTTCGTGACTTTACTTTTAGTTGGCACATATGAATCTTGTTAGCATTATTGGTTTCTTTTGAAACCTCTGGATGAATGCACATTTGATCTCGAGAGCCTAGAACAGCTGCCTTGACATGTTTATAACTGGACCGCTTCAATTCCTGCATGGCTTGGGTTAATTGGGAGTGTGTTCGTGAAGAGTAGATGATTTTCGGCATGCCCCATGATGTGTTATCTTTTCCTTTACCTGCTGCAGATTTAAGGTTATCTTTTAAGGTACCAGCAACACCACTGTGTTCAGAAAAATTTCCAAGTTGAGCGTTCATTTGTAGCTGCGCTTTTTTGACGAATAACCATGCCAAAGAAGAGCACAGTAAGCACAGTGTTTTACCGGTCCCTGTCGGCGATTCCAGTAATGCGTGTGTGCTGTTCTGGAGAGAAGCTATGACCTTCTCCATGTATGACGTCTGGACATCATATGGCTCAAATGGGAAGCTGACTGGGATACCTGATATCATGATATCTGGCATCTTTTAGACGATAGGTGATGACAAAATATTTATTTAAAATTTTCACGTTTGTTTAGGTTAGCAGCAAACAGCAAAGCCAAGCAATAATAATTGTAATAGCAAGCAGCTGATTTGCGTTGACGTTGGTTATGTGTGTGTGTTTGTTACGTTGAGTTGAGGTTATGTTTATTATTGAGTCGTCAAAATGTCATTACTATTTTTTTTTCGTCTATATCCATAAGGAAAGGCAATGCCAATCAAAGCCTTACAGCCATGTCTTCAGTGTTTACTTTTTGTTTTGAGTTATAATAAGGCCGAAGCCAAGTCTTCCGTAATTTTGTTTCTTAAGGCCGAAGCCAAGTCTTAATCCGTGTTCCATGTCCGATACTTCTACCACTTTAGATATGTTGATAATTTTCAAAATTCTACAATAAGTCGACAGTGGTATAACTCGCGCCACGAATAAAGAGTTAAAAAGTGACTACTGCGCATTCAATGCCACCGCTCATAACGTGTGGCGCAACGTATACGTTGGATATCTTCTGGTTTATAAATGAGCAACAGTTTATCGATGAAAGCAAGGTAGAGCAACCAGGCACGTCCAATGCTTCCACTAACGGATCCGTACCAGAAACCCTTAACTGCAAGAGATTGTTGCCAGTAAAAGGGCGTACCCAGGATTTCAGCTAGGGGGGGGGGGGACCCCTACCTGTTTCGAGAACATACACGTTTTTAATTCCCACTTGACAGGAAAATTGACGTTTATTTTATCTTCTAGTTGGCAGCAGCCCTACCTACCTGGGTACGCCTATGTGCCAGTAACTGAACCATTCTTGCTTCAAATTCAGTTTGAGTTTGGTAATAAAATCGGAACTTGGCACAGCTACGGTAGGCTCAGGAGCATCACATTCAAAGATCGCTTTGGCCAGGAAGTCGGCATTTTCGTTTCCTGACACTCCGACATGAGATGGAATACAACACAGGAAGACAATATTTACATTTAATTTATGAAGTTGGGAGTAGCGATTCTTGATAGGTATCATAAATAAAGTAGTTGGTGTTGCAATCTAGTTTGTTTGATTGAAGAGCTTTCAAAGTACTCATACTGTCAGATATTATTAGGCTATTGTTTTCCAGGGAATGAGCTGGGTGTTCAGAAATATAAATTAATGCATTCGATACAGCAAGTGCTTCTGTTGAGAAGATGCTCATTTCCTTGGGCAATTTCACTCCATATCCACTCTTAATATGCGATAGGTACATAGCTGCAGCAACGCCGTCATCAGTTTTTGAACCATCAGTGTATATTTGAGTAAAATCAATATAATTTGCCAGTTGTTCACAGATTTCATGCTTATTATTTTTTTGGGGATCAAAATGAAATACCATTGAGGTGAATTTGCTATCTAAATCGTCTAAGTAGCATGCCCAATGATTTTGGCTTCTGACTGCTGATGAAAGTCAACCATATCCGAAAAATCATGATGAATGTAGAGTTTTGGAAGAAGAGGCCCAAGCCTGATTTTTTCTGTAAAATTGTATACATGTTTTTAAACAAAAGTTGGGCTCAATAGCCTACATTTTTTATTTATAACACTTAAAACGAAGATTCTGCGGTAGAATATTACATTCTACTTGGAGGGAATGAATACTTCCAATACAAATACTTTCAATTTTCTTACAAGTTGCTCATTAGCGGCAAAGCAAATTAATCCATATTCAAAATGACTCCAAACTATGGCCTTAAACAAAGTTATTAATACTTTCAGATCTGAACCCCATAAGTTATAGTAAGAGACTTCAATATGTTATATATAACCCCTATTTGCAGAAAATATAATCTTGTCAACATATTTTTTCCACGAGCAAATAACTCCTAAAAACTTTATCTCCGATGCAAACGTTAAGGGAGTGTTATCAAAATAAATTTAAAACTGTGCTTGATTGATTTTATGGAAAGTTATCACTTTAGATTTTTTAGGACTGATGTCTAAATTTAAATATTTGAAATAATTTGAAAACCGCGAATCATTTAGATTTCGCATAACCTCATTTGCATTAATTCCAGAGCTATATATATATATATATATACATAGTCAGGTCATAAGTTCTGTCACACAATAAAAACTTTTGAATTTAGAACGCCGGCCACAATTTTTTTTATTGAATTCGAATTTCGAATTTTTCATGAAAATAAAAATGTGTACTTTTTAGAATTTTCCTCATTTTTAAATATGGAGTGGACACTTAAAGAATACCGTGTCGCAGTTATTGCGTTGCATCGTTGCGGTTACGCGCCAATTCAGATTTTCGACTTACTGAAAAAATTTGAATATAACCAAAAGATTCCTTTATCGTACCATAAAACGATACAATGAAGACTCTAGTGTAGATGACAGGTCAAGAAGTGGTCGCCCTTGCTCTGTTAGGACTCCAGCAGTGATAAAAGCTGTGAAGGCGCGAATTCAAAGAAATCCCATACGTAAGCAGAAACTGTTGGCCCTTCAGATGGGGTTAAGCAGGACCACGGTGAAAAGGGTGTTAAATGAAGACTTAGGGCTTAGGGCATATCGAAGAAAAACAGGACATCGTTTGGAAGCTCGTTTAATGGACCTGAGACTGAAGAGATGCCGCGCTTTGTTGAAGCGGTACGCGGGAAAAAAGCATCGGGAAATTCTTTTTTCGGATGAAAAAATTTTCACCGTGGAAGAGAGCTACAACAAACAAAATGATAAGGTGTACGCACACAGCAGTGAAGAAGCGAGCAACCGTATTCCGCGTGTCCAACGAGGTCATTTTCCATCCTCGCTCATGGTTTGGTTGGGAGTCTCTTATTGGGGCTTAACTGAGGTACATTTTTGTGAGAAAGGCGTAAAAACGAATGCAGTTGTGTATCAAAATACAGTCCTCAAGAACCTTGTGGAACCTGTTTCTCATACCATGTTTAATAACAGGCACTGGGTATTCCAACAAGATTCTGCGCCAGCTCATAGAGCGAAAAGCACACAAGACTGGCTGGCGGCGCGTGAAATCGACTTCATCCGGCTCGAAGACTGGCCCTCCTCCAGTCCAGATTTGAGTCCGTTAGATTACAAGATATGGCAACACTTGGAGGAAAAGGCCTGCTCAAAGCCTCATCCTGATTTGGAGTCACTCAAGACATCCTTGATTATGGCAGCCGCCGATATTGACATGGACCTCGTTCGTGCTGCGATAGACGACTGGCTGCGCAGAATAAAGGCTTATATTCAAAATCGCGGGGGTCATTTTGAATAAACTTTATTACCATAAGAATCTATGTTTTATTAAGTTCATTTTGCTATATAAATGTTTACATAAATAATAAACATGTCTAAATTATTTCATATTGCACATGTGACAGAACTTATGACCTGACTATGTATATATATACCAAATCGTCCGCAAACTGAAGGTTCGGGACTATAGGGCCCAAAATAAGATTAAGTTTATGAATGAACAAAGTCAATAAGCGTGGGCCTAAAATCCCGCCTTGACGAACTCCCCTAAAAGATAATCGAGGACCGAGCAATTGATTATTAATCTTAACATAAACTTTTCTGTTGTGAACAAAGGAAAAAATGAAATCAATTACTTCAATAGGAATTCCAATGGAAGCTAATTCCTTTCACAAAATATGATGATTGACGTTATTGAATGCACCGATAACATCAAAAAAGACTCCGGCAAACGACATATTTTTCTTCACTGATTGAAAGATAACTAATTGTAATTGAGCTATATGAGAGTATCTCTTGGCGATCGACATTTACGAAACCCACACTGATTCATGGGTAGTATATGATTGGATTCAACAAAAAACTCTAGCCTTTGTTTGAGAACTTGTTCAAAAATTTTAACAACACAATATTCTATGGGTCTGTATGAGTCAGGGAAATGTTTCTCTTTATTTAGTTTTTATATTGGAATAAAACAATCTGATTTACAGTCATCAGGAGTATATTTTGAGACCATAAAGAATTGAAAACATTTAAAAGAACTATTTTAGATTTGGTAACAGCTTGATCCCGTGAACCAGAAATACCTATATATGTTTTTATATTTTTATAGACAGGGATTATTTTAATAGTATACTATACAAATTTCTGTAATGTTGTTATATTCTATGCCTACTTGTAGTATCTTCTGAGTTCTGCTGTAGATTTATTAGAAAGCATTGTTAACATTTTATAAGGAATTCCGTCAAAGCCAAAAGCTGTATTTCTCCTAGATGATAAATAGCGGACTGTAATTCTTGAAAAGAAAATTGTTTTACCAAGAATTCGCTATTCTTAGCGTGCACATAATTATCTAATTTCAAGTTAGCCTCAACGGTATCAGGCGTATATTTTCTAAGGATATCGAAGACCCAACTTATGTTATTGTTTGAGAACGAATATGTACAAATATTTTATTGAATTTTTTCATCTTAGTCCAAATATGCGAAATAGGTGTGGTTCTGTTGAAGGATTCACATAAAGGAAAGGAACGCAACAAATTTGTTTTTCCCGCTTTGATATAAGCTTCTTTTTTTTTAATTGATGTAATTTGATGTTCAGATATATCATTTTTAAATTAGATGTACGCTTCTTTAGAGCATTCTATAACTTTACTGCATTTTTCATAGCACCATGGGAGAGGAATCCTCCATTTCCTAAATAAGCCTGATGATTAATCATTAATACGAAAACTGGATACCTACTGGTGAGATATTCTGAGCAGTTAAAAATCAATAAGTTTGTTATAGCAATACTTAGAGTTTGAAGTATCTATATTGAATTCTTGTAGGAGGGAATCTACATTTTCTGTGTAATGATTTCAATTAACATGACGAAATTTTAAATGAGTTTTCACAGCTGATCAGTCTAACGGAATGGTAGTCGAAGGTAAATTGTTGTGAATAAGTATTTTAATTGTTATTTACTGGAAGATGGTTACTGTCTAGCGGGTCGTCATATACTGACCACTCACAGTTCAGAGCCAGTGATGGAGAAATAAAAGAAAGATCTAAAGTATTACGCCTCCATTGGTGTGATCCAATAGTGGTCATTTGGCCATCATTTAGCAAAACTAAGTTATTGTCATTAGTACTTGAAAGGACATCACGACCACGAGCGTTTGTTGATTGGCATCCCCATGCTGGATGGAGAGCTTTGAAATCCCCCGCAATAAGCACACACAGTCCTTTGGAACACTTTGTATAAGTTGATCCATTTTATGTTTAGTAAAAACCGGTAGACAGTTTTTAGGGCTATAAAAACTCACAATTGAAACTTCCTTATTATCTCCGTACATTAACCTTATTGCTATGTTCTGAACAGAATTGTCATAAAATTTATCATGTATTTTATAAGTCCAGTCTACGAATATTATAACCTCGATTATTGAAACGTTGATTTGGTTTGAGCCAAGTTTCACCAATAATTGTTCGTGAATTACATTCTCATTCAGGAAATGTGTTAAAACAAGTCTATTACTAACTAAACTTTGTAAGTTCCATTGAATTAAATTTAATTGATCCATAAAAAAACTAATTAATTACTCTTAATTAGTGTTTCAAGGAGAATGATTTTAATGTTTTGTGAATTTATTGAAAGTTCATTTGTTTTGTTCTGAGTTAGTAACTTAGTTACTGAGCCTACTATAGTATTCATTATATGTTCTGAATTTAGCAGCAGTGCTAGCTGATCAGAAGGACTTTTAGATGATAGTGGAGGAAATTATTTTTCCAGGGTTTCAGCAAATGTTTTCTTGTCTAATTTCATATAGTTTTGATTAATTTTCTTTGCAATGACAGCATCCGTTGCATCAACTGTGCAAGACTTAACGTTGTGAATGCCTGAGCAGATAGGGCACTTCTCTGCGTTTTTACAAAATTTAGCTATGTGTCCATACCTCAGACACCACGGGCGCACCTGGAAGCGCCAGCTGTTAAGATCCACACTGTCGGGCAGGGATGGGCAGGAAAATGTTATTGAGACTGTCATCAAAGGCTGAAACTCAATAATGTCATTTTTGTTTGTTCGTTTCATAAATCTTCGTAAAGATACAATATTTTTGGAGCAATAAATGTTTGAATATATCTGCTCATTTATGTATGACACCCAGGGCCGTCTTTAACCTATATGAGGCCCTGGGCACATTCGGATAGTGGGGCCCCTACGACTTCTACAAAGCCCTATTTTTAACCGACTTCACAAAAGGAGGCGGTTTACAATTCGACGCGACATTTTTTTTATGTATGTTGCCCTGTTGCGCCTAGACGGATGGACCGATTTGAAATATTTTTTTTTGTTTGAAAGGGTTTACCTTCCCATTGGTTCCATTGACATAAGGTCAGGATCTGATGATGGAATCCTGGAGAAATCGAGGGAACTGTTCAATTTATTTTCATGTGAATTGGCCTGTCTTTATTGCTTTGGATGAGATATTGAAATATATCGAGTATAATATTATTATTTTTTTCGAAAATGACACACGTTGTCGGTTGGGCGAGGGGGCCCCATCGATCGCGGGGCCCTCGGCACGTGCCCAGAGTACCCATATGGATAAGAGGGGCCTGATGACACCGGTCACTTCAGTGGCCACAGCAGGAATACTCGCCTTTAATTTGTAAGAATCTAGAAACTTTTTCTTGCTTAAAGCCGCAATGGCGAGCCCTGGCCGCTCAAACAGAACGCCAATCTTGAATTTGTTGACGCGTCGTAATTTTTGCCTTTATTAAATCTTTTGACGCAGTTCGCCAAAGACATCATATCTTGTCGCCTAACGCTTTGCTACTGTCACTGCTCTCAAAGTAAACAATGTAGTCTAATTTACCTCTATCGTCTGGGTAGTATCGGACCTAATTCGGAACCTGAAAAGGCTTGTACTTATCCTACTCATCTTGACTCGAGTAGGATTCCCCACTCTCAGAAAGATTCTCCTCTCCCTCATCCTTCTTTCTTTTCTTTGGTTTCTTCGTCCCCATCTTTCGCTAATTTACAGTACTTTTAGAAACTCTAGAGTATTAAAAAAAAAAAAACGCCTATCAAGTCAAAAGCTCCCGCCCTTTTTTCAAATATCATTTCTAATTTTGCCGCTCTATATCCCGTTTTGTTTCACCTTGTAAGTATTTCATTCTTCTGAGCCCACACACACACACACACACACGCACACACACACTACACACACACACACACACACAACACACCAATCGGTCGATTATCTATCGATGATGGAATGGCTCCCATAGGGCATAGTCTATAGAGACTCGCGTAAACCTATTAAGGAACTTTTATAAAATTCACGCTAGTTACGCTGAGGCTGCATTCAAAAAATTCCTTATTGTGTCGTTTAAACACCATCTGACCGTGTATGGACTTGGACTGGGTTTGGTCGGTTAGGTAGGTAGTGTGTGGACCATAAAATTCTTGGTTCAAGTGATACTGTCAACAAAATGGGGAAAAAACTTATTTCCGGGGATGGGTATAAGGGCATAAAATCAGATATAAGCATCAATATGCATCTTTTATTTCAAAGCTTTAGACGTAATTCTCGAGAAGTTACCCATAATTTAGTAAACATCGGCACATAATTTCGGCGCGCCCCGCCGCGGAGTGTCGAATCATTATGGCCTAAAGGCATTTGATGGTAATAGGGGCCGCGAGCGAGAGCTTTAGAAACCTATGGAATAATAACATCACTGCAAATCGTTACATAAATGAAAAATTATAAACTGGGCCAGATTCTGGATCTCGGTTAGATTGATTCCCGTCAGTCAACGGTAATGTATTGTATTGTATGTGTTTGTTTGCACAAAATTTTAAAATCCTGACAAAAAGCCTGTTTTCAAATGAAAAGCCTGAGATTTTCTCGGATTTAGGCATTGTAGGTAAAAACATAGTATTTTTTTAGATCTTGTTGATTACAATTAAAAATATTAGGAAGATTATTATTTGTTTATAATAAACAAGATCTAGTAAAAATACTAAATGGAAATTTCAAAAAATCCTGAAATTTCCTTAATCCAGCCAGAATCCTGAGATGACACTGAAAAGGCTGAGATCTCAGTCCAAAGCCTGAGAGCCTGAGATGAGACTGAAAAGCCTGAGATCTCAGGCCAGCCTGAGATATGGTAATCCCTAGTTGGGACCATTCATGCATATTTGGATCGGCTGAATGGGATAGCTATGATCTGGGAAATGGGAAAGCTTAAAAATATTATGGAACGATACGGAGAAAGCTATTATGTTGATTGCAAATATACAATTGCGATTGAGGTATGAGATGGAGGGTCTGACACGACTAGTTTGAATAGCATTCTAGTGGTCTTTGCTACGCGCGTCTAGCGGTCGGGAAATGCTTAATTAATCGCAACAAGCTTTTATTGGTCAGCGATCAACAGATTCTGTGTATCGGCAGTACCAAATGATTTGAGTGATAACCTACGGTTGATCATAGTGAATATGCGTACACACAGTTTGTAGAACGGCGGATCTGCATGGCATGGTTGAAAATAGACCCTGTGTAGTTAGTGATAAGAAGCTTCGCTTGGGCAGAGCGTGTTCGCAAAGGACGCTGGTTTTTTTTTTCTTTCAGACATGTGGGGCGTATAAATACGAGAGCGTGGGAGGGGAGAGCATTCAGTCTCAGCGTCTAGCTACTGTGACAGTCGTCTTTCACGAGTTCTAAACAGTTTTGTCTGCCGTGTTACGCGTCAGAACTATACGAAATTGTGATTGCGAAGTTTCAGTGGGTTTTCGTGAGTGTCTGAAGCGCCGAGATATACCTCGGTTCCTAACCTTTATATCAACCAACCCCAAATTCCAAAACTATCCTTGGGTCGTTAGAAAAGAACTTGTAAGTCAATTATCTGAGTCTGAGTCTGGGCTTGGAGCGACCCTAAATTCCTTTTTCCTTCACCATAGGGTTCCTGGATTGGCTCTTAGGATATTCGCGGGCTAATCCTCTCCTCATTCCTTTCGAGTAGCGAGTTTTGAAATTCCCACACACACAGTCATTAAACATTCAAGCACATTCAAATCAAACTCAACCATTTTCGAGTGGTGTCGATAATGGACGTGGTATAACACTAGGTTTTAGACTAGGCTAGACAGGAGCTTAGTTGCGGCTAAACCAAGGTTGGCAGGGCATAGGGAGACTGTTTGATCGATGAGGTTCCGCGGATGGAAATAACAAATTCAGAACAAAGTTAAACCGGTGTCAACACAGATAACATATCCTGTTGACATTTTGACATTTGAGTGTTGTCGGGGACGCGCGAAGAGATCAATTTACAGTCTAAAGTTCATTGTTTAGGACCGGGTAGGTGTTTTGCATTGCCTGGGTCAGATTGGATTCAAGTTGCATTTTTAAATTAAATGTAAATTTCGCTGGAGGTCTAATGTGTAGGCTGAGTCGGTATATATGATTGGGCTCAGTCGAGGCGTGCTGCGGCAGTGGAATTCATAGTTCGGTATTTATTGAACTATGCACTCCGCTATGGTGTGGGTTAGATCTCCTAAAACAATAATGCTTACGTTTCGATAACATCCAGCTCAAATTGCGCAGAGTTGAAGGTTTCAAAACGTTACGGACCTTTTGAGGTAACCGCTAGTTCAGAACCCATTTCGGTAAATCAAATCGCAATTGTGTAAACCGGTCTTTTCGGATCGTTATTGCCGTGAACCAAATATATAATTGGAACCACCACAAGCCGCTACTAGCGAGCACATGAAATATCATTGAGTACTCACGTCGTTAAACTACGACGGATATCTATACGATATCACAAACAAATATTATAAACTGTGGTCGACCACTAAAAGAAGTTCCATGCGCCCATATATACAAAAACCAGATGTTACCATCACCCATAAAATATAACCGTCACCGCTCCATCATGACTACACTATCGCTGGGGCTAGGTTTGTGAGGGTTACCCAAATACGCGACTTAGGACTATTACTTGACGCTGAGCTTACATTTAATGACCACATCCGGGAGACTTCTAGGAGAGCCTTCAGATCTCTTGGATTCGTAATGCGACAGACAATTCGGTTTAGGAACATTTCTACGTTAACCTCTTTGTACAATGCATTTGTTCGGAGTAAGTTAGAGTACAACGCAATCATCTGGGACCCACATGAAGCCAAATACACACTCATGCTGGAAAAAGTCCAAAGGAAATTTGCTAGACTTCTATACAAGTTTAAATATGGGTATTATCCCTACTTATTCCCGTCTCTATTTGTGGCGGGGATGGTGGGGGTAGACACCCTAGAGCTGAGGCGGAAGTTGTCTCTGTTGGTCCACTTCTATCTGCTCCTCCATAACAAGGTAGACAACCCGGTCGCACTACAAAGTGTTGTCCTTAACGCGCCGGCTCGGTACGCGATGTTACGATCGCGGCCGCTCTTCGCTACGGGTGTTGCTCGTACACAGCACGCTCGTCACGCGCCCACTTTTCAGGCACTGACTCTACTCAATGCCTGTGTTGCTCAGCACCCAGAATTAGATATATTTAATATGCCGCTCTGGATATTTTTTAAAATTGTGTATTTGTTTTTAAACAGTCGTGTGTAAGTCATATTGTAATTTATTATGTATTGTGTTTGTCTGTATTTTCAATTTCATTAATTGTACATTTTTTAGACAGTAATTTAGTGTTAACGCTCACATGTTTTGGTCGTAAGACTGTAAGTGTGAACCGTAACTTGCAATAAATCTTTTAAATCTTTAAATCTTTTTAAATAACAACGATCGTTCTGGCGCAATACACCGCTGACTGATGCGAATTACCGGCTCGCGGACATATATGCTTTCTCTGTCTAACTTGAAACTGTAGCTTCCTGAACCAAACTTCGTTCGACTATTGTACGCCTAACGAACTTCTCAACGAACGAGAAATTCAGACTTATCATTCTTAACTTACAAATCTTACAGCTGAATCGGGACATCTCATTTTGGGGAAGATAGAATAGACGATCATAGCTACTGATAGCGGTGGCTCGACCTTAGCCTTTTGGGCCGTTACAATATGCCGTAGTGATTATATTCTCTTTGTGTATGCCATCTAAGTAGGTATCATTCGAATACAATAGTAGACGTAGGTAGTACATAAGGTAGGTAAGTATAGAATCACGTTTATAACAAGTTACATGGATGTAGGTAGGTAGATACCATGAATAGGCTGAGATAAGAACGAAAAGTGTAACAAAGAGGCAGCGTTCGACTATGCCTAGATGTTAACATATTTTTACGGTAGGTACATATACCAATTCATTATTTAAATTTGAAACATACTTACGTAGCGGGCGGGATGGGCGTCGTGCGTACCTACATAGCGTTAGTCCGCAACCCGTCTAGGAGACGGAATAACTCCAATTGAAACCAAGATTCGGAATTTAGTTTCCAACCAAATTGTGGGAACTACCAATCGTTGTTAACAGAGTAAAATATAAACGTACGGCGGATGAATATCCTGTACATAAACGACGGCGGCGCCCACAGGCCAAGTTAGTAGGGCACTACTTACCTGCCAACGCGCACTGGACGAGCGCGATGGGTTAAATGTCTAAATCTTTTCACCACCGCAGGCTCCTAGTTCCGGCGGCCCCAACAGCCATGGTTACGGGGCGGTCAGCTAGCGAGCTTGAAAAATCTAACCGGCTATCAACAAGCCTAATATTCCGGCCGGCAATAAACTTAACATTATTACATATATTGTACGCTGTCTTGGTAATGAAGAAAGGATGATAGAACTCGAAAACGCATTAGACAATAAATCTTTGGATATAATAGGATATTCAGAGGTAAAAAGAGAAGTGGAGAATACTTTGGAAAGGGAGAAGCATATTTTGTTTTTTTTTCGGGCAAGTGGACAATATCGAGTAAGATTCAGTAGCTAAAAAATGAACTAACAATATTCTTGAGTCTATTGCTTACTCCGCAACAATAGCTGTGCTTAAATTTTAAATAGCATAAAATTGACGTAGTTCAGGCTTATGCTCCTACGTCGGCTGACTTAGGCGAAGAGGTGGAGTCATTTGTTTGATTAGCTCAGTAAGGCCTGTGATGAAAACTGTGGAAGCTGGACAGTCCTGATGGGCGATTTTAATACTAAGGTCGGACCGAGGCAAGACAATGATACATAGGTACCTGCCACATACAAGGACCGTGCGGTCTGGGAGACCTTAATACACGGAGCACTCGTCTCATCCACTTTGCATTTGGCTAGAATCTATCAATTAGCAACACCTTCTGCTATAAAAACCACGAAGAAGGTGGACAGGGATTTCAACCAATGGCTTAGCAAAAAATGAAATTGATTGCCTACGCCTTTACTTCAGATTAATCAATAGATCGCAATGTAAGTGTAATCAACAATATTAAATTTTATTGCGACCACCGACCTTTACGAAATAATTTAGCATTCAACCAAAAAATTCATCGTCAAAATATATTTAGAAGTAAAATTAAATAATTATATAAAAATCATTAACATCAAACATTAATAAGTAAAAAAATTAACTTAAAATAGTTTTGACTCACTGGAACAGATATATACTGAATGTAGAGAAAAGATATTCCAATATGGGCAGCAGCATAAATAACACAAAATCTAAAATACAAAAATTATCATCCGAGACTTTACAGCTATTAGATCAAAGACTAACTAACGCAGATACACAATAACAATTGTAAAGAATATAGAGAGTTAGACAAGAAAGTCAAGAAATAAATCAGAAGAGACAAAAGATGTTACATACAACTCACAACTAGTAAAACAGTATTACACAGAAACAGCTCACTCAAAACAGCTAAGAAAGGAATAAATAGAGGCAAATAGCGATGACTTGTCTGAAGTGTAAAAAGGGAAAAAAACGTGGTAACAGAGGCAAAGTAAGGGATTTATGTACTTAATTTTACCAACAGCTCTACTCAGACATAACTATCACGCTAAAAAAACAATTTTTTTTCCAATCACAATCACAACCAGATTTTCAATTTGAACAAACTACCCTGTAGAGGAGGGTTAGTTCATACGGATCCCGGGATCAGATCAAAGTTCATACGGATCCCGACGATTCGTTCACACCGATCCCGCGTGGGATCAGTTGACCCCGTAATAAAATGTAGCAGTGCACACTGATCCCGTTGTACAGAGTCACGAAATAAAGAATAATAAAAACGGATGTCGTATATACATACAATACATACATACATACATACATAGCGTCACCCCTTTTCCCATACGGGGTGGCAGAGGCACAACTGTGCCCACTTTTAGCCAGTGATTAAATACTCCATTTTGCGTGACAGGGGGCTAGCCCATCGCCGCAACTGATGTCGTATATGCATAAAATCGATATCCGAGGATCCGGTTGGAGTCCAATCAAGAGTCACATTTTGAAAAATTCACGGCGCCATCTTGAACTTTTTAGTTAACTAACCGATTTGCTTCAAAATCGATTTCTGAGGATCCAGTTGGAGTCCAATCATGATTCTGAAGTCAGATTTTGAAAAAGTCACCGCCATCTTGAACTTTTAGTTACTACACAGATTTTCTTCAAAATCGATATCTGAGGATCCAGTTGGAGTCAGATCATGATTCTGAAGTCAGATTTTGAAAAAATCGCTGCCATCTTGAACTTTGTAGTTACTATACTGATTTGCTTCAAAATCGATATCTTTGGATCCGGTTGGAGTACAATCATGATTCCGAAGTCCTTTTTAGACTTTTTAGTAACTTGACCAATTTGCTTCAAAATCGATATCTGAAGAATTTCAATATGGCGGCGATTTTTTCAAAATCTGACTTCAGAATCATAATTGGACTCTAATCGGATCCTCAGATATCGATTTTGAAGCAAATGGGTTTAGAAACTCAAAAGTTCAAGATGGCGGTGATTTTTTCAAAATCTGACTTCAGAAACATGATTGGACTCCAACCGGATAGCAAATTGGCTTAGTAACTAAAAAGTTCAAGATGGCAGAGCTTTTTTTAAATCTGAGTTCTGAATCATGATTGGTCTCCAACCGGATCCTCAGATATCGAATTTGAAGCAAATCGGTTTAGTAACTCAAAAGTTCAAGATGGCGACGTTTTTTTTTAAATCTGAGTTCTGAATTGTGATTGGACTCCAACCACATCCTCAGATATCGATTTTGAAGCTAATCAGGCCAGTAACTAAAAAGTTTAAAATGGCGGCTATAAATCGTCATCTTCATCATTGATATAATTTTCAGCCCAAATCGACCCACCGCTGGGCACATGTCTCTTTTCTGTCCAATTTATTCAAATTATTTGGGGGGAAAGATGAACAGTAATAAACAGAATATTATATAGCCCCCGTACACCCTGTATTATAGACTGATTCATTTACGCTTCACACGGCTTCTAATTTACTAGTATTATTATTTACCTAAAACCCTACGCATAAAAATAATATAATATAAAGAAATCAGCATCGATAAAATGCTATTCTATATTTCGTCTCTGTATTGACTGTCTGTGTGAACTAAAATATTATATTTTTTTCGTTCACACTGATCCCGGGATCGGTATGAACGATCGTCGGGATCCGTATGAACTTTGATCTGATCCCGGGATCCGTATGAACTAACCCGTAGAGGACCAATGAAGTATATTATGTTTTTACGGATATTTCAACAATCTTGCAATATTTTTTTATGGGAATAACGGAATTTAGTCAGGAATGCAATTATCTCGAAACGGTTTTCTCAGTTTTTTTTTTACATGACCCATTCAAAAGGGGGTAAAGCAAGGTGATCTGCTTTCCCCGAAACTCTTCTTAGAAGACGTATTTTTGAAAATAACACTGGAATGGGAACAGAAACGCTTCGAAGTTGGCGAAGCAAAGTTGACAAATCTTCGCTTTGCCGACAACATCGTGTTATTTTCTTAATCAGCAGGAGAGCTAGAGTCGATGAAAAAATACCTATTCGTGGCAAGGCTTGAGGTGGGACTGCGGATAAATATGTCAAAGGCTAAGGTTATGACAAACAACACTGAGCATGCCGTGTACGTGGATGGCTCAAGATGTGCATAGGTCCAAGAATTACTTAGGTCAAAAGTCTCCTTTCAGGCCAGACAAGACAAAGAGGTCAAAATACGAATTTATTACGCTCGAAGAGCTATTGGTCAATGAAAGAGCTGATGAAAGGAATAATAATAATAATAAAACTTTGAAGCGTAAACTTATTAACATGTGCTTTCTTCCCGTCCTTACCTACGGAGTTCAGACTTGGTCTCTGAGTGACATCCAAAAGTCCAGTTTTTGAGGTTTGCCAGCGAAATATGGAGCGCAGTATTCTGAGGGTCCGGTTGCTGGACCGAGTCCGGAATACCGAGTTGCGCTCCAAAAGTAAAATAAAAGACGTAGCGGTAAAGGCGGCCGAATCGAAGTGGGACTGGGTCGGCCACGTCCCTCGAATGCAACCACACCGATGGGCCAAAACGTCTCTCTGGATCCCAAATGCAAAACGGGGACGTGGTCACCCCAGGAAGCGCTGGACCACGACTACAACTGGTGGGAAAGAGCCCAGGAGCGTGAAGAGTGGAAGATGGGAAGGGAGGCCTTTGCCCAGCATAGGGCAGACTGTGGCTAATAATAATAAAGTAGAGGCACTCTTTTTTTGCGTTTATTCATTAAATTTTGCTGAAATTGGTATGTACCTATCAAAACGTACAAAGTATACCTGCCTGGTGTTTGTTGCTGTAATGCAAAGGCCTAAATATCAAAGCATTTCACTTAATAATATTTGTTTAATGTTGCAGTACAATACAATAAATTAATTAATTACAATATTTGGTAACTCTTTGCTGTCTTTTATCGCTAGCATTATTTTTACTTTAGTTTAATTTCTTAACAATAAATTATTACGGACTAGATAAAGCGTCGTATATAAAAATGTTATCTATTAGAAGTCTTGAGATCTAATCTAATACTTTTATAATTTCACTTTCTGTCATTGATATAATATAAATACTAGCAGAAATATTTTATAAGTAAGTGTGTAAAATAATGGAGAACTTTGGTAGTATGACAGAAATTCTACAAAAATACTTCTTTTATAATGGAGGAATGTAAACACACTGATATGATGTGACAACGCATCTTAAAGATAATAACGACCTAACTGTAGTACGAAAGCGGTAGTATAACGATTGCTCGCAAAGGCGCAAATTGCCATATTTGGCTTGTCGGGTGGGCCGGCGCCTATTTTGGGTGGGACTGACTGCCAACACGACATTTTGCGCCCTTCAAAACAATTGATACGGGGATCGGGCCCCGAAGTTCTTAATGTTTAATATATATACTTCTAGCACCAATTAAATTTCTGCTTTGATTTTATTATATATTTATATAACATACTCAGACATAAAGTTATAGGTACCTAACTTAGATAGGTACCTAACACTTACAAGTAACCTCAAAGGTTGTGTACATTATTTTTATTATACATGTAACTACCTATAGTTATAGATATTGAAAGGTTTCTCGGCGCATGAGCCAGGCCACCATCTCTCTCTTGCCCAGCGCATGAGCCAGGCCACCATCTCTCTCTTGCCCATGCATAATCTCTCTTATTCCGTTCCCGTCGTTTCCCCTTCCAGGTGGCACTTGGGCGCACTTAAACCTATTAGAAACCAATCTTCGAAAGGCATATTCAAAACACATGAAGACTAGAAGAAAACAACTGAATCTGCTAAGATTACAAGGCAAGAAACTGCTACATTTGAAAGGAGTCGGAGCTCCCGATATTATATAACCCTCTTAAAGGTTATCTTGACCTTTTGTCAAGAGAATCTCGCGTCGTCGGATGAGGCGAGAGAGCGAGGCTTCGACACACTCGCCTCGATAGAGTCCTGCACTCCCGCGCGCCACCCCGCACCCCCGCTACTCTTATACGTCGATGACGTCACCGGCACCTTCCTAGTCTGCTTTATCTTCAGCTTATTCAGCCACAGATCCCTCGTCTTCTTGTTGCCCACCACGAAGAAAATAAACAGCACGAAACCTTGGAATGTTGATGTCAGGGCAAAAAAATACGCCCCGACGATGTTCGAAGCGAACAGACCGAAAATCCAGGGCAGACCGAATAAGAAGACGAGGAGACAGCTGACTGACGCGCAACGCAAAGCCTCGTTTGAATCTCCGTGCCTCTGAATTCTCCTTGAGGCGAACACAGAACGCACTATCAGACCGAAGAGAGTCCAGTTTGCGATTAGCATGAGGGCTATAGGGGCGTAGACCGACAGCCAAAGAGCCAGGCCCGAAGGATAGCAGAAAACTCCAGTAGGTGTCATCTCCTCGAATTGACCCGAGTAAGAGTGAGGAGAGACCGAGAGAAGAATACCAACCACAGCACAAGGAGTTCCCCAAGAAAACGCCGAGGCTCTAAGCAGCTTGTGCGAAGCGTCTCTTGTAAACACCAACACGAGTCTTCTGTAAGACAGAACCGCTGCCACCAACATCCAGCAGAAAGACGCTAAGACAGAATAGTGCAAGGCTACTCCTACCAGCATGCAAGAAATGTTGTATTCTTTGAAACCTCCATACACTGTTGTCAAAAAGCATATAACAAGAAGAGCTATAGCGACACAGAGTTGAAGCCAGACTTTGTTACTGAAGTCCCTTCTCCAGGATCTAAATAAAGCGGCTGTGATGCCAACCATTGTTAACCCAAAAATCGAAAAAGCACAGCCGACAATCGAGATTATTTCTAAGACTTTTTCGTTCTTCTCGGAGAAGACTGTTCTGGCGACTAAGATTTCTGCGAAGTGCGTAAGATGGGTACATCTGCATGTATCAAGCGTGTTGGCTTCTCTGGATGTTATAAAGGTACATCCCTCCTGCGACCAGCGTCCCGTCCCGTTATCCTGGAACTCCCAAAATGCGCAGGCCCGGCTGTTGTTGCGTTGTATTTCACCCTCCATCGGACGGAAGTGGAGATCTATTACCTGGAACAAAGACATCACATTTGGATAAGTTACTGGATAACTACCTAGCTTTGTACGTTGTATTTGCTTCAGATTTCTCAGATCAAGAATATCGCCTGGACATAATGGGATAGTCAGGATCATTTGAACCATAGAGAGACGTTAACAAATAACTTTTCTGCACAAAAATAACAACCTACCTATTTAGTCTAAGAGTCTAACCATATTCTGGAATAAAATCTTCTAAGAAACAGTGTTGTCTCTCACCTCTCCATTTTCAAACGTGGTCAAGTTCTCCACATTGATACTCAGCACACGGCTGTTAACCGAGAAGTAATGGTTGTCCTCAGACGGATGGAACGCTCGGTCGTTCCGGAAGACCACAAAGCTGATGCGACGTTCTGTAGCAGTCACTGACTGGGGAAGATGGACCACAGCTTCGTTCGTCTCGGCGTCAAGGTATGTGGCGTTTGGTGCATCTGGAAAGAACGGAAATGCTACAGTTACAGTACATTTCAGAGAGGCACTGAGAATGTTTAATCTCCCTACGCGAAATGGTACATTCGGCACAGGCCAGGGCAGGCTGGCCTGGCTAGCTCGCCATATAAGGATTGGCCTATAGGTGGTGAATGAGGCGAGTCATTGGTTCAATATACAGGCGTTTAATGATTCTCGAAATACTCATTCTTACAAATTATATAGCGATAGGGTGAAGGTGTGTTCGCACACTACAAAGCCACTGAAGGCGTCTTATTTAAATATATTGGGATCACTTATTCATATATATTTATAAGATTATGAAAAGAAAATATGGTATTGATATGCCTGACAGATCACACTCACCTGAAAGAAGTTGGAAGGCATCCTCAGAAAACCCTTCAACGCTTCTAGCCGAGATCTGCAATCCTCGAACAGGAGTATTAGGTCCTGGAAATAAACATTATTGATGAGAACTGACAAGGGATAATGATTTTGGATCCCTGTCTAGTGTCTACGTCCTTCCAAGTCAGTTTTTGCACCTACCACCCGTTCATTTCAAGTTTACCATGGCCTTTACAAAATTAATTGTTTGTTTACAAAATTAAAAATTTCCTCTTCCCTCTCCCCTGCACCGCACTGCTACCTACGTACTGTTATGGGGTTTTAATAAAACCCCTTTTTAAAAAATATATTTTTTATTTACTCTAATTTATAGAGTAGAAGACACTTTATTTAGTAAATATAGTAAAAGTAATTAAAATGTAGAGAAAATACAGAGAAAAATGAGTTGTCTGCCCTCGAGAGAGACCGAACTAGAACTGGTGTATTTCCCTGCTAATCAAATGTTGTTACTTAAAGGGGGCTGATGCAGCATTTTATCAGCCCTTTCCTATACATACTCAGGGTATAACAACCCCCCGAACAAGAGGAAACTTACACGTTTTAAATAGATGTGAAGTTTTCGCTATTGAATTCTCAATCTAGGATGGGGATTGGGCATTTCTATTTCTTCGGTATTTTCAGTTTCGTTAATTTTGATTTTCCTCGAAAATCGAGGCAGACAACTTTCAGATCTCTTAACAAACAACACTAGTAAACACAGACACAAAATAAAAGTTACGACACTAAATACAGAAAAGGTTATATGTGTAGTGTCAGAGTAAAGAGGTTCGGTTTTTACATTGTTTAGGTTACTGTTAATATTATCTGATAATTCTTTCAATTCTTGTATGCTACTTAATTTTACTTTCGACACTTTAATGCTAGGAATTACTGATTTAAAATCATTAGACGTCTTTCCGTTACAACATTTGTCTTCTATGATGTTAAAATCAGAATGTATATTGACAATGTTTATTTTAGGGTTTTGTTTACTTAGAAGCTTCTTGCTTCTGCAATATATTATACAATTAGGATGTATGTTGAGAATTCCTGTACCGGAAATGACAAGTTGATCAATGTTAGAATTACATTCAATAGAAATTTTCACAGGTAGTGTTTGTGTAAATAGCCACTTATTATTGTTTAGGGGCTGCCAGATGTCCAAGTTACCAATGATATTTTTGTGATTACATTGTATTGGTAATGACGTAATTACCCTCGTCATCAACTCCACCTCACATGACGGGTTTTCAGATATGGTTGATACATCCGAAATTTCACAAAGGAATATATGGTTTACAATCGGTTTGCAGTCATTGAGACTGTTTAAGTTACAATATGATGTTTTGTCTTTACTTAAGGCTATAAATAGTTTTGAAGGTATTATAAGAGAGTATGAACTATTTCGATTATTTCCATCGCCTGGAGTGGGGATTGGCACAGACTTATATAAATTGTATTCCATAAAATGTACTAATGGTATTTTTAAAATAAAGACTAACTTATCATCTACAAAATATGAGATTAATTCTGACAGGTTTATAATTACATGTATGTTATCTAAATCTAGACTAATAGGAAAGTACTTATACTTAGGTAAATATCTAATGTTACTCTTAATATCTTAGAAGAGCTGTTTAGGCGTAACAATTGAAGGGTGCAAAGTATTGCTTTTTACAAATAATACAGAGTTAATAATATCTTCAATTTTAAATGATAACGTTAATAAATTGGCATACAGTACATTCAATATTTCTGAAAGGTTGTTTCTGAAGCTAAGGTCATTCATAGCTTGGGTTATATTCGTTATTGAAAAGGTAAGTTTATCGATGACGTCATTCAAACGCGCTTCATTTATATTGATTTCATTCAAGCTTTGATTAAAATTAGATATTGCAGATTTCGAAATGACTATACTTTCTTTTACCGAGCTGACTAATTGTTTATCGTTTTCGAAAAGGGTGCGAATAGCGTCATTGTATTTACTTGCATCATCTTCATTCAGAGTGCCAAATATTTGTTTAAAAACAGTTCCAACACCAGAAAACCATGCAGATCTTTTGTTATGAGTGGAAACTAAATGAGAGAGCGAGTCAACATCTCTAGTTATATCTTTAAAGAGTGCATCCAGAGGCTGAATCATGTTATGACATTCTGTGTTATCAATCGCTTCGCTCTGCTGGCAGTGAAATCTAACTATTCCAAATACATTCTTTATGTTGTCGACGTGATAATGTATAAATGATATGTCTATAGGAATAACGATGTGCATATAATCACTAACTATTTTTAAAGTGCCGACCGGATCGAAGAATATGCCGGGACTTCGGGTAATTTGTTCGACGAGATTCGTATCGTCAGACGCAGAGGTAAGTTTGATAAGGGATACAGCAATTCTGTAAATGTAAATAATATCTCGTTTCAACTTAATTTAATATTTAAAGGCTAAAATACAACTAACTTAGACTAAGTTCTCTGATGCTAGTTTAACTTGGTCAAAATGATGCTTTACATGTCTCCGATTTATAAGTAGTGATAGTGTATTATTTCCGTGAATTTTCACTACCCTGTACGGTCCTTTCCAAACAGGTGAAAGGGCTTTTCGTAACCTCAAGTGATTCTTAAGGTAAACCCAGTCTCCAAGTTTGTATCGAATTGGACGAGTATGTTTATCGTAGTAAGATTTTGATCTCTCCTTGGAGGTTACGATGTTTTCTAGTGCTTTTAGGCGGGATAACTTCATGCGGTGATGAAGCATTTTGATGTATTCGGGGTATGTAACGTTTGGGTTTAGCTCATAAATAGAGTCAGGGATGTATGGTTTAAAACCAAGAAGAAGTTCGTAGGGAGTGAATTGTGTGGTACAGTGAACATTACTATTGTATGCTAGTATTGCTGTATAGACATATTTGTGCCAATCGGTTTGATTTTCGTTCACATAGAATTTTAGGTATTCCTTCATTGTCGAGTGGCTTCGCTCCAAAGCGCCTTGTGTTTGGGGATGGTATGGCGAGGACCAAATTTGTTTAATTTTAAGAAACTCGCAGGTTCTTTTGAAAAGGTCAGCGGTAAAATTTGAGCCCTGGTCCGTTACGATGACCTTTGGAATTCCAAATACGGAGATGAAATGAACTAGGCACTCACACGACTCTTCAGCTGTAGCGTTGGAAATGGGATAAGCCATGGAAAATTTGGTAAGGTCATCCTGAAGGGTAAGTATAAATCTTAGCTTTTGAATTCCGGCTTCGGGGAGTGGACCTACTATATCCAAACTGATACGGTCAAAGGGTTTGGAAGCCGTAGTTGTAATTTGCATTGGGGCTTTATTGATTTTTCTAAATGCTTTATTAGATTGGCATGATTTGCAGTTTTTGACGTAAATTTCAATGTCTGATCTCATGTTTTTCCAAAAATATCTTTCTTTGATCCTGTTATACATTCTTGATAAACCCAAATGGCCTGCAATAGGAATATCGTGGTTTTCTTTTAATATTTTGGGTATTTCACTTGGGACTGGATATATTACACTATTGTGATATATGTTGACTACAATGTCAGTATTATTGAATAGATAGGATAGCATATTATATATTTTGACAAACTGATGTCTTTCGAAAGGGTTCTTAAAGTCTGGAATGGCTATTTCCTTTGTGGTATTGTTAATTAAGAGCTCATTTCTTATAATTTGTAATGTGTCAAATATATCTTTGTAACTGCTGTCACTAAAATGATAAACTTTATTGAATATGAAATAGTAGGTTTTTCCTTTGACGATGAGTTTTTTGAATGAGTACAATTCCCTTTCAGACATAGTAAACTCGTCAGAACTTTCACAGTTTGAGAGTAGTTCTTGCACGTAAGGGTTTGAATCATCTAAGTCTATAGAAGAAGGTATAATTATAATGTTGCTTGAAGTTTTAAGTAAGCTTTCATTATGCTCGACGATTTTTGTATTAAATTGGGTATTCTTTTGTATAGCTGTTAGAAATTGACTGTAGTCATCTTCACATGGATCAGGACTTAGCAAAGGTAGTTCTGCTTCCGTTTCTGGGTTTTCAGGTATAGGTTCGGGAATATTCAATGAGTCGAAATCTACGTTTCCATCATTGAAAGGGCTAAGGTCTAAAGGGCCTAAATCTATTAATTCTGAGGGTTCTTCAAGTTGTCCAGGCGCCGAGATCGGCGGAATACTATCTTTTTGAACTGGATTGACAGGATATCTAGACAATGCATCGGCATTACTATTAATTTTGCCCTTTTTGTATACAATTTCGTAATTAAAGTCCTCTAGTTTTAGACGCCATCTGACTAATTTAGATCCCGGTTCTTTACAGTTAAATAGCCATTTCAAAGGTCTGTGGTCAGTCACAATCTTGAAACAACGTCCATAAAGATACGGACGAAAGTTTTGAGTGCCATATACTATGGCCAAACACTCTTTTTCGGTGACACTATAGTTGCACTCTGCTTTATTTAATGTGCGTGAAGCATAAGCGATGGGGCGATCATTGCCGATGGGGCCTTGAGACAGGATTGCTGATATAGCGTAATTAGAAGCATCGCATGTGAGAATAAAAGGTTGTGTAAAGTCGGGGTAAGCTAGTATGGGTGCTGTAACAAGTGCCTCTTTCAGAATTTCAAATGATAACTGTTGTTCGTTTTGCCATAAAAATGGAATGTCCTTTTTAAGGAGTAAAGTCAGTGGTAAAGTAAGCTACTTCCTTTTTCAGAAATTCACACTTATCAGGTTGAAGTTTTAGGTTAAAGTCTCTAAGTCTTTGAAAAATGGAAGCGAGTTTTTCACAGTGAGTTTTCAGGTCATGGGAATAGATAACTATGTCATCTAAATATACGAAACATTTTATCCCTTGTAATCCAGCGAGAGCAGCATTCATAAGCCGTTGAAATGTAGATGGTGCGTTTTTGAGACCAAAGGGCATTCGTGTATATTCGAAATGCCCTTGAGGAACACTAAAAGCAGTTTTGGAAGCATCTGATTCATTCATTTTGATTTGGTGGAACCCAGACGCTAAATCTAATGTGGAAAAGTATTTGGAATGGCCCAACTGGTCCAGTATTTCAGATATTTGTGGAATAGGATAAGCGTCGCCTATTGTTATGTCGTTTAGTTTGCGATAGTCGATCACGACTCGCCATTTTCGTTGACCAGATGCGTCCATTTTCTTCGGAACAACCCAGATTGGGGAAGACCATGGCGACATTGACGGTTTGATAATTCCTTGATCTAGCATTTGATCAATCTGTTTCTGGACCTCGGGTTTGTGAACTTCTGGAAATCGATAAGATTTAGTATGGATTGGAATAGTAGATGAAGTTGGAATTTCATGTTTGACAGCATTTGTGCAAGATAGTTTATCTCCAGGAAGATAGAATATATCTGAGAATTTAGAACAGACTTCACACAAAGCTGTAATTTCTTCGTTATTTAAATGAGATACTCGAAGTTGGTCGAGTGTTTTCTGGTTTCGAAGCAGAACGTTTTCTTTTCCTGAGGAGATGTTGTAGACATTTTCATGTAAAGATGGCGAGCAGGATATTTCGTCTATTGGGGTAAGAACTAAGTTGAGATTCGAACACAGAGTTATGGGTGATTCAGAAGTATTGACGACAGATATATTTATTCTGTTGTTTGGCTTCACGGTTACTAGACAGTTAGCTATAAGTAAATTATCGGAATATCGTTGATCAAGAACAAGACCCTCTTTTATTTGTGGATTCGAGATAGTGCATTCTATTATAGATTCAGTGCGAGCGGGAATAGTGTAGACAGGTTCTTTGTAAGACAATGGTAGAGTTACATCTCCTAGTATTAAGGAGTCTGTTGTGTAGTCAATTTTGCCATCCTTTGCAATAAAAGCATCGCTACCTATGATGCCATCATATGGAATACTAAGTCCATCTATTACATGGAAATGGTGTGTTACTTTTGCAAATGTAATTGGTATATGACCTAGGGAAGAAATTGGATGGTTTATCGTGTCAATACCTTTTATTTTAATAATTTCTTTTGTAATGTCAGGCATTTCATCAATCGAGCTTCGTTGTATGAGACTAACTGATGCTCCAGTATCAACCAGGAGAGTCAGTGGTTTATTTGAGACGGATGTAGAAACCATTATGTTTGGTAAGTATTTACTTGATGAATTTGTAGTAACGTTATGTATTTTTATTTCTAGTTTTTCAGATGCAGTGAATGTAGGGGATACGGCGGACTTAGAAGATACAGTGGATGCGGAGAACTCAGCGGATTTGGAAGATACAGAGAATGTAGGGGATACAGCGGATTTTGATGAAACAACTGATGCAAAAGACACGCCGGGTCTGACGTGATTGGAGGGTGTAATGGACTTCTTAAATTCAGAGGAAACAGAGACATTCGCGTTTTTACGAAATTCAGAGGATTCAGAGATTTTCGCGTTTCTACGCAATTCAGAGGATTCAGAGACTTTCGCGTTTCTACGCAATTCAGAGGAAACAGAGACATTCGCGTTTTTACGCAATTCAGAGGATTCAGAGATTTTCGCTTTTCTACGCAATTCAGAGGATTCAGAGACTTTCGCGTTTCTACGCAATTCAGAGGAAACAGAGACATTCGCGTTTTTACGCAATTCAGAGGATTCAGAGATTTTCGCGTTTCTACGCAATTCAGAGGATTCAGAGACTTTCGCGTTTCTACGCAATTCAGAGGAAAAAGAGACATTCGCGTTTTTACGCAATTCAGAGGGTTCAGAGACTTTCGCGTTTCTACGCAATTCAGAGGAAAAAGAGACATTCGCGTTTTTACGCAATTCAGAGGATTCAGAGACTTTCGCGTTTTTACGCAATTCAGAGGATTCAGAGATTAAATTGAAAATTGTATCGGCTTTTATGTTGGTGCCATTTCCCGTGCGATACGGTTTTGCGGGAAATTTTAGACGTTTAAATTGTTGTCATTGTATGAGTTATCTACTTCATCACGTCCCTGATCAAAGTTTTGTTCATCACAGTTTTGGGCATAATTGACATTATGGTTACGACTATGGGAAGTGCCAGCATTGTGATTAGGCTGATTATTGTTTTCACTACGTCTGCGGTTGTTGTATGCTAGCTTGCGGCAGTTTTCTAGCGCGTGACCCGCATTTTTGCAGTATCTGCAAATCAAGGGGTAGAACTTTGGCCCAGAGCTTGTTTTGGGTTCAGTAGTCATGTTATGGATACTTGGTTTAAACTGATCATCCTTATGTTGCACTTCTTGGTTGTAACGTCTTCCAGAAGTATTGGAAGTGTTTTTGTTAAAAGTTGAAGTTTGATATCTCTTGTTTTGAGCCTGAATAATCTTTTCTTCAGAAACAGCGAAGCTTATAGCGTCATTTAATGATTCCGGGTTTCGGCATCTTACAATCATCGATAGTCTGCTATTGAGGCCAGCTATAAAGGTATGCAATGCGAGATCTTGCATCGCTTCGATGCGGCCAGTCAGTTCAGCCTTTTTAGTAGTAGTAGTAAACATTTATTTCTGCCAGTAATTTAGCAAGACAATTTTCTACACGCAGGGCGAACTGGTTGACCGACTCGTTTCTTTCTTGTTGGCACGATTGGAGGTCAGAGAGTAAAGTTGCGTAATGTTTTCTTTCGCCAAATTGCGATCTTAAAAACTCTTCGAGTTGTGCCCATGTCTCGAATTCCTTGATTGAGCATATTGTTGCAGCTCTCCCTTGAAAGCGACTCAAAATATATTTTAACAATATTGGTTGTTGAGCTGCAGTAGCTAATCCAATTGCATTACGGCAATTGTTTAAAAATGCATTTAACTGGTCTCTAGTTCCGTCAAACTTATTTATAAACTTAGTTAAGACGCTTATCTCTACAGTAGGTTCTACGTTGGGAGCCATGATTCTTAGAATTGACTTGTTGTCCAGTGTAAACAATAAATTCTTAGCACACCGATAAGACTGTTAATAATAAAGTTTTAGCTCCTATTTGTTGTAATGTAATGATTGAATCTTATTTATAAAGTACAATGACACATAAAACACACAAGGAATATAGTTAAGTATTGTTCACTGAATAGTAAATAGTTTTCACTGGGTTTCGTTGTTGTCACGATTGGAAAAGTTATTATTTGAAGTCACTTACAGTATGTGTAGACACGGTGAGGCACGGAGATACTTTCCCATAACGAGAGATAGAATACCGTGAATACGGTACCGGAGTTGTCATAAGTGTTGAGGCTGACTGTACTCAGTAAGTACTTGGGTAGGTTAGCGGGATACCGTGTTGTGGCTGTTTCCGAGTTCTTTTGCTCAGGAAACCGATGACGAAATTCTCATGAAATTTCAGGTCTTCAGTAAATACTGGATGAGGTTTTGTAATCACAAACACTGTTTTTAGATAAAATCACGAAACTGGAAATGTTCACTATGGTGAGTTTATATAGTTCGGGATAACTCGGGAGGCGTTTCCCGGATTTTAGAAATCCCACCGCTGCCACCAAACTGTTATGGGGTTTTAATAAAACCCCTTTTTAAAAAATATATTTTTTATTTACTCTAATTTATAGAGTAGAAGACACTTTATTTAGTAAATATAGTAAAAGTAATTAAAATGTAGAGAAAATACAGAGAAAAATGAGTTGTCTGCCCTCGAGAGAAACCGAACTAGAACTGGTGTATTTCCCTGCTAATCAAATGTTGTTACTTAAAGGGGGCTGATGCAGCATTTTATCAGCCCTTTCCTATACATACTCAGGGTATAACAGTACGAAGGTGTGTCCCGTGTCTCCCGCGCGTAACTGATAATAAAAAAGAAAAGAGTTATGTTTGTAGTAGCTGTTCTCGTTGTGTTGTACAAGCCACGTTCAACTATGAGTAATAAAACCGGTCAAGTGCGAGTAGGGCGTCGGACCCGCACACGAAGGGTTCAATACCACTGTCAACGGAAAAACGAAAAACGAAAGCAATTTGTACGAGTATACCTTTTTAATAATTAAATAATTAATGCTAGGTAGGACTACATTCAAGGCCGTAAATCGAACCATGGAAAAGTATTTTGTGTATGTAGTGTGTAAGTGTTAAACTTTGTACTCAGGTTAACGAAACTGATAGCCAGTGTTGCCAACTCAGATTTTTAAAGGGAGTCAGATCATCTCTGAAAAAAAGCTAAAAAAGAGCTAATTTTTTTAGTAAAAAACAGCCAAATTTTTTGTTTGCATTATTTATTATAACATCAATAAAAATAAGGTATTACTTAATAAGTCACTTTAATTCAATCAATTAATCAATGATAAGATAAGGTTCTTCTTCAAAATCAATCATTTCCGACTCATGTGTTTGAAGGCCACTACAACCAGCTCCATCGTCAGTACTTTCTCTGTACATTAAAATGGTCCCAATTCTGTCGAGAAGCTCGTATTCATGGCAGCATTTTTTAATTCTCCTCAATCCCGACCTGATTGTTAATATTGCATTAGTCATATCTATGCTCAATCTGTTTCTGGATTTAGTTTTCACTAAATTTAACTGACTGAAGAAAAAGAGCTAAAACTTGTAAAAAAGAGCTAAGAAGCTAAACCGACTTTTTTGAAGCTAACCAAGTTCATTTAGAGCTGAATTTAGCTCTAAAAACTCCGTGTTGGCAACACTGCTGATAGCTCATTAAAACCGGAAGTGGATAGAAATTGAGTAACTTATTGAAAGAAAAAAAATAAAAAAACGAATGAGCAACTATTAATCGATAAATAACTAAGCACAAGATCGGGAGAGTCCAGTTTTCACCAATAAACAAATAAAACAAAATGGCTAAGAAAATGGCCATACCAATAATTTCTTGTATGGGTACTTCTTTTAATTCTTAAAAAACCGGTATGTTTAATTATTTGTTGTTATAGCGGCAATAGATATACATCCTCTGTGAAAATGTCAGCTCTCCACATATTCCGGTTGATCCGGTAGATCCCGGTAACAGACGGACGGACAGACGGATAGCGGAGGCTATTGCTGTAACTCACGTGTAACATACAGGTTTACAGCCAGACGGTTAAATCAGCAGTCTTCAAATGCCATACAAATAGTCAACAAATATTTTTAAAGGGCTCCATAAAGCTAAAAGGGGGCGCTTAATAAATACAATGTGAATCTTCATAAAGTGTGGTTCGATAACGATCTGGGTTGATGAATATCGCAATTCATCGACAATAATAGTAGTTTATGTGACTGCTACATATTGGAGGGCATTAACACTCGAGAGTGGGTTTATGAAACGAGCCGAAGGCGAGTTTCATAATAATATCACTCGAGAGTTTTAATGCCTAATTATGTACAGTTACATACACTAGTTTATCTACACACATATTATAAGCTCTCTTTAATGTGTTCAGGAACCGCATGTTCGACCGGCATGGTGGCATTGATAATTCCTTTGCACTTGTTTAGCTTGTACAGTAGTACCAATTTCACAAACAAAGTAAGGGCGGCACGCAGGCGGGCGTCGGCGTTCGAAATTTGAATGTCATAATATGTAGTATATGTCATATATGAAATTGCCATTTGAGCAATTTAAAAAGCGACGAAAGTTAAAGCGACTTTGTCGAAAAAGGGATATTACAATGTTCAAGAATACTTAAATGACAGGACTGTATGGGGTTAATCTAGCTCAACACAGACCTTGCTGTTAATAATTTTGTGATTATTTATTCCTGTTTATTAATCATAACAATTATTTTTTTCATATTTGTATAGTTAAGCACATCCTATTTTCAAAAGAGATCTAAAAATCAATCTGTGGGAGTTTCCCCGCCCTTCTTCTCCCACTGTGAAACTCCCACAGTGGTCCAATGTATAGAATAGGACAAAAAATGACGTTTGCTAAGTATATGTAAATATCTACAGTAATAAAGTACAAAAACGTATGGTCATGTGCAATTTTTCAGATAAGAAATGAGTTTTTACCAAGTAGTTTAACATTATGTTGATCGTAACGTGCGGTTTTTGTACGCAGTAAAGAGGGTATATGATACGTGTGTAGATAAAAATAAAAAAAACAGTCATCCCTCCCATTTTTAGCCATTTTAATATTGACATGCGCTATCTGGTACCAACTGCAAAAAATATATAAAAAATTGACTGATTCGTTATTATGAAAGACACGTAGTGCTGCCATTAAAAAAACAATACACACAGTGGTTAGGTATTGTTAAATAAAATCACGCTTTGTTTATGAAATAATAGTGATTTTTGCGAGAGTTTTTTAGTAATTGAGATTACCACAAAATTTGGTTCCCAAATGGAATTATTTCATTATGGAATATTATTTTTAATTTCGTTAGCTTTCAGAATGATAATAACCATTTTCACTTTTTGGAGCTAAGCTTAATCATAAGTTAGTGATATACCGTGAAGTGGTCGTCAAAAGCCGATAGGGTGGGAATCCTCGTTCGCCAGATATGACACCACTAGATTATGTTTTATAGGGCACGATGAAACAAAAAAATATATAATGCCCCCATAAAATGGAGGCAGATCTTTTTGGTCGGTTTCTAAGTTGCGCTGACGCAATCCGAAACGAACCAAACATGATTAGAAGAGCTACGCAGCAAATTGAGTTTCGCTCAGCATTGTGTCTTCAACAATAAGGGGGACACTTTGAAAACCTAATGCATTATTATATATTTTTTATATATACTCAGCTTATTTTTTTTTGTATTTCTGTTATAAATAAATTATAACACGATAAGGTATAATTATTTTAATTGTTATATTTTCTTCGCCCATTCACCCGCCCAGAGCCAGCTTGATAAGGTATGTGTCAATCTTACGCATATCCATAAAAGGACTCTGTCTCTCACACCTGGGGACACCAATGTCGGCTACATTAATTATTTACTACCTTATGACTTCACGGTATACCACTTATTTCTAGGTCTTGTGATTCAGCTTAGCTCCGAAAAGTGAAAATATATCATGCAATGATTTTTGAAAAATTAATTTTATTATTTAAAAACACAATTTTAGTGTCGTCTGAAAGCTAACTAAATTAAAAATAATACTCCGTCATAAAAATAATCCATTTTGGGAACCAAATTTTATGGAAATCTGCAATTACTAAAATAATTTCGAAAAAATCACTTTTATTTCTTTAAAAAAAGTGTAATTTTAGTTTACAGTTAGTTACCACATTTTCTGCAATTTTTTGTTACTGGCAGCACTACATTTCTTTGATCATCCCGAATCAGTCAATTTCACTACGAAAAACCCTTCGATTCCAAATTTTGTTTTTTTTTGCAGTTGGTACCCAGATAGCTTCAATATTAAAATGGCTATAAAAATAATTGGGAGGGGTAGTTTATTTTTTAATTATTTTTTTGTGGATGTCTTTTGATGTTCTTTAACCAAGGTCGTTATGTGCACTTTATGAAGATTCACACTGTATATTTGGCCTATTCCATTGAGTGCGGTATTGTTGTAGCGCTCATTGTGTAGATAAATATTGTATTTTTGTTTTAAAAAAATATTGGAATACAAAGGAATGAGAAGCCACCAAAGTCAGCTTTTTTATAAAATTTTGTCCCCAAGAAATTTTAAACGTCCCATTGACATACATTGGTTGTCATCTAATTACAAACGGCTTATGTTTAAACGATTACCAAAAACGCACCTATTTTACTACCAATAAATTCGAAATTACTGCCAGAATGGATAAAAGTCCACCAAATTGTGTTTAGATAAATGATCACCAAACTTCTTTTAATGTTTTGTGTACTTAAGTTTATGTTTTAAGTATTTTTTGTTGTTCTTACATGTTCAACCTAACACGAAAGATAAAGGGGGCTCCGCTTCGCTCACCCCCTTTACCCTTCACCTAAGCTACCGTAGTATTTTTCCTTGATATTTTTTGCAACTTTTGGTGTTCATTTATCCATTTTGGGTAGGAAAAAATATTTTGGTGATCATTATATTTGTTGCCATTTTGGTATTAAAGATTTAGTGGTGTATGTTAAACAATAGGCACATTATCATTGCATAAAATAAATACAAAACAAATATCACATGAGTTATGAGCAAGATTTATTCCATTACCTAAATTTGTCGTCATTAGAAACAAAATGAAAATCTTTGTTAAATAAAAAAATAATTTAATAACAACAAGAAATATTTGTGAAACACATGACATAACAAATGACATAACTATATTTCTAAACAAATTAGTATTTAGTTGGATAGCCGTGATTATTAATTACAGCTATACAAAAACGCAACATTGACTCTATGAGTTTTTCGCATGTTTCCAAAGGGATATTGCTCCATGCCTCAAACAAATCCGTTGTAAAGCGCTTGCGCATTTCCATTCTTGGTATCCGACACTTGTTTCTTTACAATACACCACAAATTTTCTATCGGATTGCAATCTGATGATCGGATGACATCATCGCCGTAGCGGGTAGGCAGTGGATGCGGGAGTCTCAGGACCGGAGTGGATGGCGTGGTAAAGAAGAGACCCAGCAGTGGGTGAATGTGAGCTGATTGATGATGATTGCAATTTGGACTGTTTGTGGGCCCATCTAATACCGTAAGAGGTTGTTCCCTGATAAATGCCTTCACGCTGTTGGCAGTGTGTTTCGGATCGTTATCCTGTTGGAATATCCATGTAACGAGGAGATTATCGTCAGTATAAGGAATCACGGTTTCTTCTTATATATTATTGTACTGGTACTGATCCAGTGTCCTTTCAATTTTCCTTACGGGACTGATTCATTAACCAGAAAAGCAACCCCATACTTTGATAATTCCCCCTCCGTGCTTTACTGTTCTCTTTGAATACTTAGCATCTATAGCTTGGTTGGAAGGGCGACGAACGTATAGTTTTCCAACAGAATTTATCATAGCTTCGTTTTGTCCGCAAACAGAGCTTTTTCCATAGATCAACAGTCCAGGCGGAATACTTTTTGGCAACAGCCAATCAAGCTTCTCTTTGCCGCTTGGTAAGAAGTGGACTTTTCTGGAAACTCTTCCGAATTGTTTTTTTTTTTTCGACTAATCCCTGCGGACTAGTTTTCCCGATACATTCCGAAGATCATTTTGGGCGAAAATTTCATTTATTATGTAATTTGACCCTTTAAAATCAGGTCTTCCATGGACGTTCTAGGATTATTCTCTGATGTTTTACGTTGTTTATAATGTCTTATGTTATGGCGTTGAATACCAATTTCACAAACAAAGTAAGGGCTGCACGCAGGCGGGCGTCGGCGTTCGAAATTTGAATGTCATAATATGTAGTATATGTCATATATGAAATTGCCATTTGAGCAATTTAAAAAGCGACGAAAGTTAAAGCGACTTTGTCGAAAAAGGGATATTACAATGTTCAAGAATACTTAAATACAGGACTGTATGGGGTTAATCTAGCTCAACACAGACCTTGCTGTTAATAATTTTGTGATTATTTATTCCTGTTTATTAATCATAACAATTATTTTTTTCATATTTGTATAGTTAAGCACATCCTATTTTCAAAAGAGATCTAATAATCAATCTGTGGGAGTTTCCCCGCCCTTCTTCTCCCACAGTGAAACTCCCACAGTGGTCCAATGTATAGAATAGGACAAAAAATGACGTTTGCTAAGTATATGTAAATATCTACAATAATAAAGTACAAAAACGTATGGTCATGTGCAATTTTTCAGATAAGAAATGAGTTTTTACCAAGTAGTTTAACATTATGTTGATCGTAACGTGCGGTTTTTGTACGCAGTAAAGAGAGTATATGATACGTGTGTAGATAAAAATAAAAAAAAACACTCATCCCTCCCATTTTTATAGCCATTTTAATATTGACATGCGCTATCTGGTACCAACTGCAAAAAATATATAAAAAATTGACTGATTCGTTATTATGAAAGACACGTAGTGCTGCCATTAAAAAAACAATACACACAGTGGTTAGGTATTGTTAAATAAAATCACGCTTTGTTTATGAAATAATAGTGATTTTTGCGAGAGTTTTTTAGTAATTGAGATTACCACAAAATTTGGTTCCCAAATGGAATTATTTCATTATGAAATATTATTTTTAATTTCGTTAGCTTTCAGAATGATAATAACCATTTTCACTTTTTGGAGCTAAGCTTAATCATAAGTTAGTGATATACCGTGAAGTGGTCGTCAAAAGCCGATAGGGTGGGAATCCTCGTTCGCCAGATATGACACCACTAGATTATGTTTTATAGGGCACGATGAAACAAAAAAAAATATAATGCCCCCATCAAATGGAGGCAGATCTTTTTGGTCGGTTTCTAAGTTGCGCTGACGCAATCCGAAACGAACCAAACATGATTAGAAGAGCTACGCAGCAAATTGAGTTTCGCTCAGCATTGTGTCTTCAACAATAAGGGGGACACTTTGAAAACCTAATGCATTATTATATATTTTTTATATATACTCAGCTTATTTTTTTTTTGTATTTATGTTATAAATAAATTATAACACGATAAGGTATAATTATTTTAATTGTTATATTTTCTTCGCCCATTCACCCGCCCAGAGCCAGCTTGATAAGGTATGTGTCAATCTTACGCATATCCATAAAAGGACTCTGTCTCTCACACCTGGGGACACCAATGTCGGCTACATTAATTATTTACTACCTTATGACTTCACGGTATACCACTTATTTCTAGGTCTTGTGATTCAGCTTAGCTCCGAAAAGTGAAAATATATCATGCAATGATTTTTGAAAAATTAATTTTATTATTTAAAAACACAATTTTAGTGTCGTCTGAAAGCTAACTAAATTAAAATTAATACTCCGTCATAAAAATAATCCATTTTGGGAACCAAATTTTATGGAAATCTGCAATTACTAAAATAATTTCGAAAAAATCACTTTTATTTCTTTAAAAAAAGTGTAATTTTAGTTTACAGTTAGTTACCATATTTTCTGCAATTTTTTGTTACTGGCAGCACTACATTTCTTTGATCATCCCGAATCAGTCAATTTCACTACGAAAAACCCTTCGATTCCAAATTTTGTTTTTTTTGCAGTTGGTACCCAGATAGCTTCAATATTAAAATGGCTATAAAAATAATTGGGAGGGGTAGTTTATTTTTTAATTATTTTTTTGTGGATGTCTTTTGATGTTCTTTAACCAAGGTCGTTATGTGCACTTTATGAAGATTCACACTGTATATTTGGCCTATTCCATTGAGTGCGGTATTGTTGTAGCGCTCATTGTGTAGATAAATATTGTATTTTTGTTTTAAAAAAATATTGGAATACAAAGGAATGAGAAGCCACCAAAGTCAGCTTTTTTATAAAATTTTGTCCCCAAGAAATTTTAAACGTCCCATTGACATACATTGGTTGTCATCTAATTACAAACGGCTTATGTTTAAACGATTACCAAAAACGCACCTATTTTACTACCAATAAATTCGAAATTACTGCCAGAATGGATAAAAGTCCACCAAATTGTGTTTAGATAAATGATCACCAAACTTCTTTTTATGTTTTGTGTACTTAAGTTTATGTTTTAAGTATTTTTTGTTGTTCTTACATGTTCAACCTAACACGAAGGATAAAGGGGGCTCCGCTTCGCTCACCCCCTTTACCCTTCACCTAAGCTACCGTAGTATTTTTCCTTGATATTTTTTGCAACTTTTGGTGTTCATTTATCCATTTTGGGTAGGAAAAAATATTTTGGTGATCATTATATTTGTTGCCATTTTGGTATTAAAGATTTAGTGGTGTATGTTAAACAATAGGCACATTATCATTGCATAAAATAAATACAAAACAAATATCACATGAGTTATGAGCAAGATTTATTCCATTACCTAAATTTGTCGTCATTGTGGTTTACGAACAGTTGGACAACTAATTAGAAACAAAATGAAAATCTTTGTTAAATAAAAAAATAATTTAATAACAACAAGAAATATTTGTGAAACACATGACATAACAAATGACATAACTATATTTCTAAACAAATTAGTATTTAGTTGGATAGCCGTGATTATTAATTACAGCTATACAAAAACGCAACATTGACTCTATGAGTTTTTCGCATGTTTCCAAAGGGATATTGCTCCATGCCTCAAACAAATCCGTTGTAAAGCGCTTGCGCATTTCCATTCTTGGTATCCGACACTTGTTTCTTTACAATACACCACAAATTTTCTATCGGATTGCAATCTGATGATCGGATGACATCATCGCCGTAGCGGGTAGGCAGTGGATGCGGGAGTCTCAGGACCGGAGTGGATGGCGTGGTAAAGAAGAGACCCAGCAGTGGGTGAATGTGAGCTGATTGATGATGATTGCAATTTGGACTGTTTGTGGGCCCATCTAATACCGTCAGAGGTTGTTCCCTGATAAATGCCTTCACGCTGTTGGCAGTGTGTTTCGGATCGTTATCCTGTTGGAATATCCATGTAACGAGGAGATTATCGTCAGTATAAGGAATCACGGTTTCTTCTTATATATTATTGTACTGGTACTGATCCAGTGTCCTTTCAATTTTCCTTACGGGACTGATTCATTAACCAGAAAAACAACCCCATACTTTGATAATTCCCCCTCCGTGCTTTACTGTTCTCTTTGAATACTTAGCATCTATAGCTTGGTCGGAAGGGCGACGAACGTATAGTTTTCCAACAGAATTTATCATAGCTTCGTTTTGTCCGCAAACAGAGCTTTTTCCATAGATCAACAGTCCAGGCGGAATACTTTTTGGCAACAGCCAATCAAGTTTCTCTTTGCCGCTTGGTAAGAAGTGGACTTTTCTGGAAACTCTTCCGAATTGTTTTTTTTTTTCGACTAATCCCTGCGGACTAGTTTTCCCGATACATTCCGAAGATCATTTTGGGCGAAAATTTCATTTATTATGTAATTTGACCCTTTAAAATCAGGTCTTCCATGGACGTTCTAGGATTATTCTCTGATGTTTTACGTTGTTTATAATGTCTTATGTTATGGCGTTGAATACCAATTTCACAAACAAAGTAAGGGCTGCACGCAGGCGGGCGTCGGCGTTCGAAATTTGAATGTCATAATATGTAGTATATGTCATATATGAAATTGCCATTTGAGCAATTTAAAAAGCGACGAAAGTTAAAGCGACTTTGTCGAAAAAGGGATATTACAATGTTCAAGAATACTTAAATACAGGACTGTATGGGGTTAATCTAGCTCAACACAGACCTTGCTGTTAATAATTTTGTGATTATTTATTCCTGTTTATTAATCATAACAATTATTTTTTTCATATTTGTATAGTTAAGCACATCCTATTTTCAAAAGAGATCTAAAAATCAATCTGTGGGAGTTTCCCCGCCCTTCTTCTCCCACAGTGAAACTCCCACAGTAGTCCAATGTATAGAATAGGACAAAAAATGACGTTTGCTAAGTATATGTAAATATCTACAATAATAAAGTACAAAAACGTATGGTCATGTGCAATTTTTCAGATAAGAAATGAGTTTTTACCAAGTAGTTTAACATTATGTTGATCGTAACGTGCGGTTTTTGTACGCAGTAAAGAGAGTATATGATACGTGTGTAGATAAAAATAAAAAAAAACACTCATCCCTCCCATTTTTATAGCCATTTTAATATTGACATGCGCTATCTGGTACCAACTGCAAAAAATATATAAAAAATTGACTGATTCGTTATTATGAAAGACACGTAGTGCTGCCATTAAAAAAACAATACACACAGTGGTTAGGTATTGTTAAATAAAATCACGCTTTGTTTATGAAATAATAGTGATTTTTGCGAGAGTTTTTTAGTAATTGAGATTACCACAAAATTTGGTTCCTAAATGGAATTATTTCATTATGAAATATTATTTTTAATTTCGTTAGCTTTCAGAATGATAATAACCATTTTCACTTTTTGGAGCTAAGCTTAATCATAAGTTAGTGATATACCGTGAAGTGGTCGTCAAAAGCCGATAGGGTGGGAATCCTCGTTCGCCAGATATGACACCACTAGATTATGTTTTATAGGGCACGATGAAACAAAAAAAAATATAATGCCCCCATCAAATGGAGGCAGATCTTTTTGGTCGGTTTCTAAGTTGCGCTGACGCAATCCGAAACGAACCAAACATGATTAGAAGAGCTACGCAGCAAATTGAGTTTTGCTCAGCATTGTGTCTTCAACAATAAGGGGGACACTTTGAAAACCTAATGCATTATTATATATTTTTTATATATACTCAGCTTATTTTTTTTTTGTATTTCTGTTATAAATAAATTATAACACGATAAGGTATAATTATTTTAATTGTTATATTTTCTTCGCCCATTCACCCGCCCAGAGCCAGCTTGATAAGGTATGTGTCAATCTTACGCATATCCATAAAAGGACTCTGTCTCTCACACCTGGGGACACCAATGTCGGCTACATTAATTATTTACTACCTTATGACTTCACGGTATACCACTTATTTCTAGGTCTTGTGATTCAGCTTAGCTCCGAAAAGTGAAAATATATCATGCAATGATTTTTGAAAAATTAATTTTATTATTTAAAAACACAATTTTAGTGTCGTCTGAAACATTTTGGGAACCAAATTTTATGGAAATCTGCAATTACTAAAATAATTTCGAAAAAATCACTTTTATTTCTTTAAAAAAAGTGTAATTTTAGTTTACAGTTAGTTACCATATTTTCTGCAATTTTTTGTTACTGGCAGCACTACATTTCTTTGATCATCCCGAATCAGTCAATTTCACTACGAAAAACCCTTCGATTCCAAATTTTGTTTTTTTTGCAGTTGGTACCCAGATAGCTTCAATATTAAAATGGCTATAAAAATAATTGGGAGGGGTAGTTTATTTTTTAATTATTTTTTTGTGGATGTCTTTTGATGTTCTTTAACCAAGGTCGTTATGTGCACTTTATGAAGATTCACACTGTATATTTGGCCTATTCCATTGAGTGCGGTATTGTTGTAGCGCTCATTGTGTAGATAAATATTGTATTTTTGTTTTAAAAAAATATTGGAATACAAAGGAATGAGAAGCCACCAAAGTCAGCTTTTTTATAAAATTTTGTCCCCAAGAAATTTTAAACGTCCCATTGACATACATTGGTTGTCATCTAATTACAAACGGCTTATGTTTAAACGATTACCAAAAACGCACCTATTTTACTACCAATAAATTCGAAATTACTGCCAGAATGGATAAAAGTCCACCAAATTGTGTTTAGATAAATGATCACCAAACTTCTTTTTATGTTTTGTGTACTTAAGTTTATGTTTTAAGTATTTTTTGTTGTTCTTACATGTTCAACCTAACACGAAGGATAAAGGGGGCTCCGCTTCGCTCACCCCCTTTACCCTTCACCTAAGCTACCGTAGTATTTTTCCTTGATATTTTTTGCAACTTTTGGTGTTCATTTATCCATTTTGGGTAGGAAAAAAATATTTTGGTGATCATTATATTTGTTGCCATTTTGGTATTAAAGATTTAGTGGTGTATGTTAAACAATAGTCACATTATCATTGCATAAAATAAATACAAAACAAATATCACATGAGTTATGAGCAAGATTTATTCCATTACCTAAATTTGTCGTCATTGTGGTTTACGAACAGTTGGACAACTAATTAGAAACAAAATGAAAATCTTTGTTAAATAAAAAAATAATTTAATAACAACAAGAAATATTTGTGAAACACATGACATAACAAATGACATAACTATATTTCTAAACAAATTAGTATTTAGTTGGATAGCCGTGATTATTAATTACAGCTATACAAAAACGCGACATTGACTCTATGAGTATTTCGCATGTTTCCAAAGGGATATTGCTCCATGCCTCAAACAAATCCGTTGTAAAGCGCTTGCGCATTTCCATTCTTAGTATCCGACACTTGTTTCTTTACAATACACCACAAATTTTCTATCGGATTGCAATCTGATGATCGGATGACATCATCGCCGTAGCGGGTAGGCAGTGGATGCGGGAGTCTCAGGACCGGAGTGGATGGCGTGGTAAAGAGGAGACCCAGCAGTGGGTGAATGTAGGCTGATTGATGATGATTGCAATCTGGACTGTTTGTGGGCCCATCTAATACCGTCAGAGGTTGTTCCCTGATAAATGCCTTCACGCTGTTGGCAGTGTGTTTCGGATCGTTATCCTGTTGGAATATCCATGTAACGAGGAGATTATGGTCAGTATAAGGAATCACGGTTTCTTCTTATATATTATTGTACTGGTACTGATCCAGTGTCCTTTCAATTTTTCTTACGGGACTGATTCATTAACCAGAAAAGCAACCCCATACTTTGATAATTCCCCCTCCCTGCTTTACTGTTCTCTTTGAATACTTAGCATCTATAGCTTGGTTGGAAGGGCGACGAACGTATAGTTTTCCAACAGAATTTATCATAGCTTCGTTTTGTCTGCAAACAGAGCTTTTTCCATAGATCAACAGTCCAGGCGGAATACTTTTTGGCAACAGCCAATCAAGCTTCTCTTTGCCGCTTGGTAAGAAGTGGACTTTTCTGGAAACTCTTCCGAATTGTTTTTGTTTTCGTCTAATCCCTGCGGACTAGTTTTCGGGATACATTCCGAAGATCATTTTGGGCGAAAATTTAATTTATTATGTCATTTGACCCTTTAAAATCATGTCCTCATGCCGTATGGTCTTCCATGGACGTTCTAGGATTATTCTCTGATGTTTTACGTTGTTTATAATGTCTTATGTTATGGCGTTGAATACTTTCTTCACGAAACATTCCAAGTGATCAGCGATCTTTCTATATGTCCAATGGCGATGGAAATTTAAACTAACCATTATTTTTGTAGTAGAGGAGTCGCACTCTTGGTTTTACCCATTTTTATCCAGAAATAAGCACAATACAACTTACTATGCATTAATAGAAGATTTCATAAGAGTTCGCAAAGGCTTATATTTAAGAAGCGAGAAGTTTACGGCACGAGCCATAGCGAGGTTCGTAAAAAACACTTTGCTGTTCGGAAAGAAGCTGTCGGATTCGCTGATATGCCTGCCTTGTCGTCCTAAAGACTCATGACGTCATTTTGTAACGGTCAGCAACGGCAAACTTGAAATGAGCGGGTATTCATAATTCAGTTATCTGAAAATAGTGTACGTAGTAGTGCCAGCAAACCAGGTTATCAATTCAATTATTCATTCAATTTATTCATTTCGCTAGATGTTCATGTTCTTTTCAATCTGGTAAATCTTTTTTATTTTACTTTATGATTACTTAACTTAACTTAATTACTTAAATGACGGGACTGTATGGGGTTAATCTGGCTCAATACCGAACTTGCTATTAATAAGTTTGTAATTATTTATTCCTGCTTATTAATCACAATAATTAATATTATAATATTTGTATTAGTTACGCACAACCAATTTTTAAAAGAGATCTAAAAATCAATCTGTGGGAGTTGCTACGCCCTTCTTCTCCCACAATGGTCCAATATAAATATCTACAGTAATTAAGTACTTTGACTTTGACCTTGACAATTTGCCTGCGGCCGGCATTAATGCAATATTTAGAAGAATCAATTTATTTGTATCTACTATTTATGTATATGTTACCATTTATATATAGCATTATTTTTAGAATTATGTAGATATTGGTAAGTAGTTTATTATTCTTATTTTTTTTTATTGTTGCGCACATAGTTCTACCATTAGTTTATTTTTTCCTCTGCATTCCAGGTTTGCTGGAATAAATATCTTGTTAGAGATAAGCTCGCCTTTGTACATGTTCTTTCCTTTATATTTATTTTGTTTTCACTGTTATGTGCAATAAAGTATTACAAATAATCACCAAACTCGAAATCACTAAATCCAGAAATATCTAATTAGGGACAAAACTATGACGTAGGGACATTAAGGGGCAACATTTTCAGGATATAATAGTAGTTTATGTGACTGCTACATAATGGAGGGCATTAAAACTCGAGAGTCGGTTTATGAAACGAGCCGAAGGCGAGTTTCATAATAATATCACTCGAGAGTTTTAATAACTATTTTGTACAGTTACATACACTAGTTTATCTACACACTTATCATAAGCTCTCTTTGATGTGTTCAGGAACCGCATGTTTGACCGGCATTGTGGCTCTGCAGTTGTTTAGCTTGTTCTGTAGTATCACCTTCACGCAGACGGGCGTCGGCGTTCGAAATTTGAATGTCAGTACCAACTTCACAGACAAACTAGGGACGGCACGCAGGCGGGCGTCGGCGTTCGAAATTTGAAAGTCAAAATATGTAGAAAAATTACACATTATGGTCATAATGTGTAATTTTTCAGATAAGAAATGAGTTTTTACCAAGTAGTTTAACATTATGCTGATCGTAACGTGCGGTTTTTGTACGCAGTAAAGAGGGTTTATGATAAGTGTGTAGATAAAAGCAAATTCCAACCTGAATCCGCCATGACCATAGCCACGTTACTCCTGATGGTGGATGCTGAATGTGACCCATTGAGCTCGGCTCTGGACCCCAGCTCATCCAGCATGTGCAGCAGTTCTCCAGGGATGTCCAGGTCATCTTCTTCCTCCAGAAGTCGGTCCACCTGGAGGTCAGGAGAATGAATTTTGTGAGTGAACGATTCTAGATGATCAAACGAGCTTACCTCAAGTGAACTCCGATCACTAGTACGAAGTCGCTTCCTTCGAAGATACAATTATTATTTACCAACGTATGCACGGTTAAAAGCTTTTAAAAAAAAACTTCGAAAATGGCGTCATTCCTTAGACCCCATACATAGGCCGCGCCACGACGGTTTTCCTGTTTCTTTTAGGGACTACTTATGTAAAGAAATCTTCATAATGTTGGGTATTAAAATATGATGGCATATCAATTATCTGTGGTTTTATGGGTTAGGTTAGGTTAGGTTAGGTTAGTTTAGGTTAGGAGGGTGATTATATCTTCGAAGAAAGCGACTCATATAATAGTCTTCGCTTGTGGTAGGTCCGTTTGATCACCTGTTATACTTGATCGCTTCCTTCTGCAGATATATTAATTATTTACTAAGTAGATATCTAGTGAGTAAAGTTTTGTTTTGATTTAAACATTTATAAATTAAATGTAAATTAATATAATTTACTTTATCGTACATAGATACTGATTAATTTATAATAATGTAGGTTATATTCGGGTAAATTCCTCACCGTGTATAAAAAAGGTTTTTAGAAAAATGCGCCGATATTTGAAATAATTAGAAGCCAAGCTTGCTACTGGTGATATTTATTAGAGTAACCACTTATTACGTCTTTGAACCTCTTCATTACTTACTGTATACTTTATTGTACGATACAAAATTATTTCAAGTGACGTCAGTATACTTGACGACTGCATTAACAAGAGCAGTGGAACATGATAACTTAATCGAAGCATATTCTGATAAGTACAAGTTATAGTTATTGTTTTGTACACACGACAAAGAAGATCGGTTTGCAGGGCACACAAACACCAGTCTTTGTGTGCGTAACGTTGCCAATAGCTACGATTAGCAATGCACACTAACACAGTATTCGTGTTAATGTCGCGTCTGTGTGCGTTTTTCTGATCCCATACATTCATTGATTATGACGCAAGTTTTCACAGCTTTATGCAAAGTAGTCGATAGCCTAGTGGATTAGGTGCTAGAATTACGATATGTAGATAAAGGTTCGATCCCTCAAAGGAAATTATTTTTTAGAAGCTACGAGTATTATTAAATTCACATAGCATCGAATATAAATTGATTACAATTGTTTAACCAAACTAGAGTTCGAAGAGTTGTAAACTTGCCCGGTAAAAAGGCCATAGTCTACCTTCTTTATTTAAAATGTAACAGCTACCCTCTTTAAAATTGTTTTGCGTCTGCGCGCTCTCAGCATTAGTTGTATTGCATTTCGTTCCTTGTAAATTGTGATTGAGATTTGTTATCTATCATGGAAAGTCATCTATCCACTTTTAAAAAGGCGGAAATCATTGTTTTGTATGAACAAAACATTTCAATTAGCGAGATAGCACGACGTTTAATGATATCGGTGAGTTATGCATATAAAAAATAAATTTGAAGGTTTTTTATAAATTATGATTATAATTATACCTTGTGTTACTACTTCATTGTATTTTTTTCTTATTTTACAGAGAAGAACAGTGCAACTGTGGGTTCATAGGTATGCAGATTCTGGACATGTTGAAAGTCGTCGACCAGGCCCACAGCCTGTAGCCTACACAGCTGCATCTGATCGCCATCGCGACATCATTGCAGCGCATAACAGCAATCCGTTTGCCAGCACCCGGTCTACGGCGACACTTCATAATGTAACACTACAAACAGTTCGCAATCACTTACGAGCTGATGGTTTAAGATGTCGGAGACCAGCGAAGAAGATTATGATGTCTAATGAGCATCGTGAAGACAGAGTGCGGTTTGCCCGTGAATATTTGGACTTTGATTGGTGTAATAATGTTGTTGTTTTTAGTGATGAAAAGACTTTTAGATCAGACAAGGATGGGCGTAAAATACTGTGGAGAAGAAATAATGAACGATATAGTTTAGCAAACATTCTACCGTGCAGGTGTAGTGGCCGTATTACTTTGGGATATTGGGGATGGATGTCGTCGATGGGCCCCGGTGAATTAGTGCAAGTGAGTGCTCGCAACACTGCTCAAGGATACTTGGATATTTTACAGAACGTCATGTTACCAACCGTACGAACTGTATATCCGGATGAGCATATATACTTTGTCCATGACAATTGCGCTGTGCATCGCGCCCATATTGTGCAAGAATGGTTTAACAAGCAAGAATCCTTGACAGTTATTGACTGGCCTTCTAAAAGCCCTGATTTAAACCCCATCGAAAATCTATGGGGACATATGGTGCTCAATTGGGATCCATCGAATGTGAGATCTAGGTCTAATTTAGATGAAGTTGTTACTTCAACCTGGGAGATAATGCGAGGCACTGACATGTGTTGGAATATGGTCACTGGCATGAGAAGTAGACTACAACAAATAATAGTAAGAGAAGGAGCTCCACTAAGATATTAAATAAAACATAACCATTAATATGTGAAAGCTTTGTGTTATCATAAGATAAGGTGATTTATATGTCTATGATGTTATTGCTACTTCAGGTTAGAAGTTATCACATAATTTCTAATTGCTTAGCATGTTGATTCATAGCTTATATATCATCAACTGCGACATCTGTCCTTGTCTGACTAAAACTAAAATAAGTAAATTAAGTGTAGTTTATTATAACAAACTAGTAATAAATTATTATTAGGACGAAATATAATTTTGTTTTATTATGAAAAAAATAAGGCTGGTTTCACCACATGCTGATAAAGCCTATCTGTCAAATAACGCCATACAAAAATCTAAGTTTAACTGGCAGATAGGCTTCATCAGCAGTGGTGAAACCGGCCCTTAATCTAGAATAAATATTTGGTCTGATCAATAATAATTAAAAAAAAGTATCTAAAAAAAAACATCACCATGCTTTTTCCCTCCTTGATAGAGGATCGAACTCAATACCTCAAAGTCATTAGTCTGGCATCTAACCCGTTGGGCTATCGTCCACTCTGTAGGAAGCGGTAAAAACTAGTCTTATATTCAACGAAGACACATAGTGATTGTATGCTCAGACAGTATTATAATATCTGTGACTGTGCTGTGACGACCAATGTAACGCACACACATTCAAGTCAGCGATTCGTGTCGCAACGTTACGCACACAAAGAGTGGCATTTGTGTGCCCTGCAAACCGAACTTCTTTGCCGATTGTACTTCGTCTTTGTATTAACTACTCTCTCTGGCCAAAAATTATTACAAAAGTTTATTTCGTTCACGATTTTCATCCATTGAATCTGTTCGTAGGCTAGTTAACAGTCGCTTATTATTTCCAAGGTTATTATTCCACCCAATTCTCAGTATTTCAATAAAGTCTGAGATAGGGCATACCTGTTAAAGAACAGCATGAGTTGTATCGGTGAAAGAACAGCTAGCCTTATTTTCAACCGACTTCAAAATGGAAGAGCTTCTCAATTCATCTTTTTTTTGTGTGTTTGTTACGTGTTTTTTTGTGTGTTGATTACTCCGTCAATTATGTACCGATTTTGATGATTCTTGTTTTCATTGGTAGGTCATACTTCAAGGGTGGTCCCACATTAATTTTATCAAAATTAATTTAGCGCTTTTTGAAAAATTCAACGAATAAAAATAATATATACACTGATGACGTTTTGGTTTGTGGTTCCGTGCTACAAAAATTTGATGAGGACTTTCCATGTCATAGACTTCATTTGCATGCCGACCGGGGGGGAAGAAATAGGGCTTCAACTTGAAGTCGGTTTTTTAAGTTTTTAACTTGGTGAATTATCTGTAATGTTTTTTTTACATTCTAAGACACTGTCATATCCTATGGTGTAATACAATACCTAACCTAACCTTGTATAAGTCACTACATATAAAGGTGTAGATCACGTACACATGTAACAAATGTAAGTTAGAAGGTAAGTCTAAGTTGGAGCAATACATTGTTTTCGTCATTATCAGTTCTCGGTACTTTACTTTGTATTGACTAATTTAGGATATGCATTGTCTTTCATTCAGACAGTCAGTCACTTCAGATTTTAAATTAACGTGTAATGTTTAAATTGATAAACGAATATCCATAGGTTTTTGGTGCACAACCAAAACATTTACCGCAATACAGCTCCTTGGACAGCTCATTGTTACAAAATGGTTTCAAACCTACTACCATTACTTTATCCTACATTTTAATACGAAAGAAACCTTACTTTTACCGCAAAATCGTGGAACGGCAACTTCTCAAACAGAAAGAAATGTTTTGATAATGTACTGATTTATTACATGGAAAATAAATAACTCTGTTAGGCTGTTCGCTGTGAAGAACCTAAACGAACCTCATTAAATACAGAGCAACACTTGAAAAGTTGTGTGTTGAGATTTAATTTGGTGGAATTACCAGCAAGAACGTGAGCACTTGTTTTTTTGTGTTTTTTTTTAAAACGTTTATTCGCAGCTGATGGAGGCGCATACATTCAACAAGCTCAACCGCATACCAAAACTGTTATCGCGATTCGCCTCAGCAGCTGCAAAATGGCAGCTGACTCAGCATAATGCTAAGGTGAAAAGCCTTAGCGCTGGTTTTCAGTCAGTGCCAGGGGTGACCCACAAGCGTCACCAAGCGTGGTACCATGCTGTGTAGATACATTAATACATATTCATATGATATTATACTTGTATACATGCTGTCAATAAAATCGCCACTAACTGGGTGCCACAGGACGGATACCGGCGTAGAGGCAGGCCTAAACGGAGATGGCGGGACGACCTCAACAAGTTTTTGCCGGGGTGGCCGCAGGTGGCACAGACCAGGGAAGTGTGGACGAAAGAAGGGGAGGCCTTTGCCCAGCAGTGGGACACCTTAATGGCGAAATAAAAAAATAAAAAAAATGCTGTCAATACAATATAGCAGGTTATGTGACTGATACATAATGGAGGGCATTAAAACTCGAGAGTGGGGTTATGAAACGAGCCGAAGGCGAGTTTCATCATAACATCACACGAGATTTTTAATGCCTGATTATGTACGGTTACATACACTAGTTTATCTACACACATATCATAAGCTCTCTTTGATGTGTTCAGGAACCGCATGTTCGACCGGCATTGTGGTATTGATCATTGCTCTGTACGTGTTTAGCATGTTCAGTAGTACCAACTTCACAGAGAAACTAGGGGCGGCACGCAGGCGGGCGTCGGCGTTCGAAATTTGAATGTCATAATTTGTCGAAAATTGATCCATTATGGTCATAACAATGTATCAATATTGAGATAAAACATGAGTTTTTACCAAGTAGTATAGTATTATGCTGGTCGTAACGTGCGGTTTTCGGACGCAGTAAAGAGGGTTTATGATACATGTGCAAATATATTATTCAATGACATTGGTCAGTGTAATAAACACATTTAAAAACTAACACATAAGCACATCCCACCACAGCCAATTAATAACAAAACACTAATTCAATATTAAAAATGGCACAGCAGAGCGGAACATTATCAAACAATAAATTCAAATTCAAAATTCAAATTCAAAAAGAGTTTATTTCCATAAGAAACACATAGGTAACATTTGGAGAATGTCTAATCTTAAACTAACACATGTATAATGTACAGGGAAATATTTGTAATTATTTGTAAGTACAGAACTCAATTTGAATTCCGTCACCTCAATGTTTTAGAGGCTGGAGGCAAAGAGGCGACTAGAAACCTCCAGCTTTATACGTTATTTTTAACAGAATTGGAGCAAACACCTTCCCAAGCTTTCTTGTCTTCTACATAATCTGATATTTTGTAGTAACCTTTTTTACATAAGTGATTTTTAACAACATTTTTAAATTTATTTACAGACAATTCTTGTAACTCAGTCGGTATTTTGTTGTAAAATCGAATACATTGCCCTTTAAAAGATACATTAACCTAATGGAGCCTAGTAGTAGGTATAGCCAGTTTATTCCTATTTCTAGTGTTGACATTGTGCCTGTCGCTATTCTTAGGAATTTTATCAATATTTTTGTGGATGTACATTATGTTTTCATAAATATACTGACACGGCACTGTCATAATGTTAATTTCCTTAAATTTACAACGCAGTGACTCTCTGGGACCCACATTGTAGATTTCACGAACAGCCCTCTTTTGCAGCACAAATATTATGTTAATGTCTGCAGCTTTCCCCCACAGCAGTATGCCGTAAGACATAATGCTATAGAAGTAGCTGAAGTAAACTAGTTTAGCTGTTTCCACGTCCGTAAAAAGACGGATTTTTTTAACTGCATAAACTGCGGAAATGAGTTTTTTTGATAGCTTATCTATGTGTGGGCCCCACTGAAGCTTATTGTCTAAGGTGATTCCTAGGAATACCGTGCTATCTACAATTTCTAAATTTTCACCTTTAAGATTAACATTAGCCGAGACTTGTTTAACATTGGGGAGTATAAATCGAATACATTTAGTTTTGTTATTGTTCAGTAAAAGATTATTAGCACTAAACCAATTGACTACCTTTGAGATTGCATTATTCACATCGTCAAAGTTCAAACTGCGTCGTTTCATTTTAAACAAAAGTGAAGTGACATTTGCAAACAGTACAATCTCATGATTATCTCTGACAAGATGTGGCAGGTCATTAATATAAACCAAAAACAGGAATGGCCCGAGTATGGAACCCTGCGGTACACCCATAGTAACAACAGACTCTGGAGATCGTTTTCCTCGTCAACTCTCTGTATCCTGTTATTTAGATAAGAAGAGAGAAGATCTAAAGAGTTATCCCTAATTCCATAGTGATGTAATTTCCTGATCAATGTCCCATGGTCAACGCAATCAAAAGCCTTAGACAAATCGCAAAATACTCCTAGAGCATCATGCGTCTCCTCCCAGGCATCATATACAGTGGTGGTCATATAATTAAGAACGACTATTTGAAAACAAGCTTTTTTCAAACTTACGAGAATAACACTTATTGCATATCGTTTTGTATCTCTCTCGGTATCGTAAAACTGTTTTACACAATCGTAGCATACAGTTATAATATGATAAATTCAACAATATTATTATATAAGTAAACTTTTTGTATATAATATATCTTAACATGTTATTGCAAACTTACTGGCTGGCCACATAATTAAGAACGCTGGATAGTTTATTTTTTTATTCAAATTTAAATAGAGAACACTCTGTAACTAGGCCACTATTCGAGTAATTTTGGCGCCATTTAGTTCTGTAAAAGTCAAAAAGTTGATCGTTTCATAATAAAAAAGTGTGAAAAAATAAAAGTTGTGATGCATCTACAAGGGAAGTAATAATAAAACTTCGCGATATGAATTGGTCATATAAAAAGATTGCCAATCATTTGCAGTGCCCAAAAACGATGATATTCCACGCTGTGAAGCATTTTAACACACATCAAACAACTTAAAATATTCCTCGTGTACCTAAACAGAGAAAGTCATCTCAGCGAGACGATCGAAATATCGTGCGTTTGGCAAAACAATACCCTTTTAAGGGGTCTAATGAGTTAAAAAAATAATACTTTGGTGAAAATAACCCTTCAGCGATCTCAGCGCGCACTATCCGAAGGCGATTGGTAGAAGCGAAGTTGAACGGAAGGATAGCAAGAAAGGTGCCCATGTTGAAACAGTGTCATAGGCAAGCCCGGCTTGCATTTGCTAGGAGGTATGAAAGCTGGACAGCAAGACAGTGGAAAAATGTTCTTTTCTCTGACGAAACAAAAATTAACAGAGTATGTTCTGATGGGAAACGATATGTTCGACGCCCTCCGAATACAGCATTTGACCCCAAGTACACAAAAATGACATTAAAGCATGGTGGTGGAAATGTGAAAATTTGGGGATGCTTCTCTGGTCATGGTGTTGGACCTGTTAGACTGATAGAAGGAAACATGGATCAATTCCAGTACAAAAATATACTCGAAGAAACTATGTTACCATATGCTGAAGACGTACTTCCGATTATTTGGACATTCCAACACGACAACGATCCGAAGCAAACTGCACGCACCGTTAAAGAATTCCTCACATCTCAATCAGTTTCTGTCTTAGAATGGCCACCGAACAGCCCAGATTTAAATCCCATAGAGCATCTTCGGTGCGAAGTCAAGAAAAAGGTTTCAAATCGACGATGTGGTAACCTAAATGAGTTATATAACGTTTTTTTAGAAGAATGGCGCTCTATTTCTCTTAAAAAATGTCAAAAATTGATAGAATCAATGCCTCGTCGGTGTAAGGCAGTTATTAAAAGCCATGGTCACGCTACAAACTATTAACTTAGAATAAAATGTATTAAATTATAATTTTTAACATTGTCACTGTCTTATTTAATGTGATTTGTAAAATCTAAGTATCTACGGAAACAACTCTCGAGCAGCTTAAGAATCGTTCTTAATTATTTGTCCAGCATTTTTACTACTTGAATTTGTAATTATCGATAAACAATTAAATTTGTAAAAAAAATAGTAAATGTTTTAAATATTTACTCCTAATCCCGTTTACTTTATCGATGTAGCTATTTCATAACACAACTAATTACTTTTAAGAAGGAACTTAAAAGTACACATAGCATAGTTTTGAAAAAATATATCTGGTACTACAAATCGTTCTTAATTATATGACCACCACTGTATATGTGATATTAACTCAATACCGGCATCAGTAGTTGATTTGCCTTGTGTAAAACCAAATTGTTTACAGTGGAGCATGTTGTTGGTGTTGAAATGTGTAAGAAGTTGATTTAAAATTACTTTTTCAAATACTTTACTAAATGTAGGCAATACCGATATCGGTCTGAAGTTAGAAGGGTCAGATGTACTACCCGATTTAAACAAAGGTACTATTTTACTGTGTTTCATTAAATCAGGAAACACGCCAGATTCAATAGATGCATTAAATATGAAAGCTAAATCAAGTGCAATAACATTTATTAGGGGCTTCACAACATGAACAGAAATATCCCAGAGGTCTGCAGTTTTCTTAACATTTATTGATTTAAAGGCTTTAATAATATCTTTATCATCTACATAATTAAACGAGAATTGATTTTCACATCTAGGTACATAGTCTTTTAGCAAAGATTCAGCGACTACTTTGGAAGAGTCTAAATACTTTTTAGTAGAGATTGGGATGTCAGTAAAAAAAAATTCAAACGCTTTAGCTACATCAATATCATTTTTGAAAGTAATATCATTAATTTTTAATTTATATTCATTGTTTTGAATACTGACCTTTCCAGTCTCACTTTTAATTATATCCCAAGTTGATTTAATTTTGTTATCACTTTTTCTTATTTTAGATCTGATATAATTTGATTTTGCAATTTGACAAACTTTTTTAAAGATTTTTGAGTACTTTTTTACTTTATCCATGAACTCTTCACTATGATTCCATTGTTTTTCACTATATAATTCATATAAATTTTGTCTACTTTTAAGTATACCTACTGTGGCCCACTTACTAAAGTTAAGTTTGTCTGAGACCACAATCGACCTGGTAGTAAATACTGCATTGAACGCATTGCTGAATTTGTAAAAAAAAATACAATATGACTCATTAGGGTTATTATTAGAGTAATTGATAGGTAGTTTGCTATCCCAATTCAATTTAAACCTTTCAAACCGATGTGCAGTCACAGGTATGTATTGTATCTTTCTTGTAGAACTTTTTTTAAGTTGAATTTCTAGTCTAATGTATTGACCTAAATGGTCTGACTTTAAATTACTTATAATTTTTTTAAGTACAATTTTTTTATTTGGATAAGCAAATATATTGTCTTTACAATTTGCTGAGGTTTCAGTTATTCGAGTAGGTTCCATGAAAAGTGGCTTTATGTTGTGAGAATTAAATAAGTTAGTTAGTCTCTTACTAAGGGAGTAAGTTTCTAATAAATTTACATTGAAGTCTCCACATATCATAAGAGTTTTATTAGATTTTGATACTTTAAATAATATGTCATCCATGACTTTTTCAAGAACATCAAATGAACCTGATGGTGGGCTGTAAACGCTTATTACAATTATGCGCTCCAATTCAACACATGCTACTTCAATGTGGCTTTCAACTGATAAACATACTATGTCATTACGATTTTTGAACTTTATGTGTTTATTTAGAAATATTAGAGAGCCTCCACGAACAGCATGTGATCTGCAAAAAGAACTACCAACCTGGTGGTTACTGAAATTGAACATGAGCTCATGGCTTTTTAGCCAATGTTCTGATAGACATAAAATATCAATAAAAAGAGTTCATGTACAACACCAACTCTAATAATTTACTGCTAATACCTTGAATATTTTGGTGGACCAGATTAGTAAACTTTGCATTTATTTTACAATATTGAATTTTTCTGTTTTATGTACTTTATTAATATTATTTGATGGGCTAGAGACTTCCTCTATTGTCGTTGTATCTAATTTAAATGACTTGGAAAAGCTTCCAAGGTTTTGTTTGAAACATCAGTATAATGCTCAATAGAGGCATTATGTGTAGCCAAATTTTTGGCTGTTATATTAATATAATAGGACAGCGAATTTGCTACTTGTCTTTTATAATAACTAGGAAGGTAATATTTACCTTTAGTCAAATAATATTTATTTCTACTAACAAAATTGTTAGTATCCATTACATGTATATAATTATTGGATGATATAGTATGCAAGATCATATTCAGCTTATATCTAAGGTTGTTTTCTGATTGTGGCAGGCTGTCGCTGTAAGGGAATGTGAACATAACAATTTGTTTTACTTCTAAAGAACAGAGCTTGTCTAAATATTTAATTAAGTCAGACTTGTTCACATTACCCCTATTACCGAGGCATATGATTAAATATCAGTCATCACTATATGTAGCATTATCTACTTTTTGCATAATATCATGCAGATTACAGTTGGGTAAACAATTATTAATTACCATATGCTCCATATATATATTTAATAATTGGCCCATATTTTTTCCAAGTTCATCACTGTACATAATTGTTTTTATACCTGGATATGAAGTGCTAACATCCAGAAGGGAAGTAGCTGATGGAGCACAGTCCGGCATACAACAGCAGCTCTCCAATATTTTAGTTTCTAGGCTAACCTGGCTACTGAGAACTGCATCCATAGCTAGATTCAGTTCCCTGGTTTCCGCTCTGGTTTTGTCATAGAGGCTAATGTAGTGCCCCAGGGAGCGCTCTGCCTGGTCAAGTTTGCATCTTAGCTCATGCATGTTGTCCTCATAGCTAATCTGATTATAATTAAGCTGAGCAGTACACAGCTCCAGTTTATCTAAAACCCTTCTTTTATTATGAAGCTTTGTTACAACCTTTTTTTGTTTTTTTAGCATATATATATATATTTTTTTTATAAACTTATTAATTTTGACATATTCTCTTAACCTATTTTTACTTAGTTTCAATTTGTGTGTGCTGTCCCTGCTGCTGGCTGCCACATTACACACTGAGTCATCCTTAGTACGGTCAATAGTCATAGTGGGCAAGCTACAGCCCGCAACAGAGACATGGCCCAAGGAAGTATTTACTGCTACCAATTCATCAAATAAGCTCTGCGTGGTCACTGTGGCAGAGCTCATAGCCGCTTCTTCCAGCTGTGTGATATGTTGGTGGGCATCACACAGTTCCTTCTCCAGGATTGAAGTTCTGTGCAGGACGGACTCAAACTCAGTGCCACAGTGCTCCTCAAACCCATCTATTATTAGTTGCAGCCTATCCCGTTCCTCAGTAATAGAAATATTAATGGAATGTAGCGCGGACAGTCCCTCTTTAATTTTTGATTGTTTTCTAAGGTTTCCAAGATAGTTTTTTCATTTTCATCTCTTTCTGCTTCTAATTGTTCCACCTGTCCCTTTGCTTGCTTTAATTCCTGCAAAACCAGTTGGGGCCTGGACTCCGCTTGGTGAGACAAAGCATTGCGAGTCATCATTATGATTAGTAATGTGAAAACAAAGACAAAAAATACTCGCTATGTAGCAAGGGAAAGGCAAGACAATGTCAGTTGAACACAGTGTCAACTGTCAAGACAGTTTGAATCGTCCTTTGGTCTGTTGGCCCGTGATCGATTATTTTATCACAATTATAATTCTGACCACGTTTATCACTGGGACACTATTAATTGACTTAACAAACACTAAAAGCTAACACTATATTCACAAATAGAAGAATATAAACAAAATTATTTAGTTAAAATACAGCACAGCTGTTTTTGACGTCAGGCCTGTTAGTCTATCTATCGTATGCTATTCCTACACGTATGTAGTTTACAAAGTAATTGGTGCGGCTACTTACATACTCCATGTACGTAACCAGGTGCATTCATAAGTTTGTATTGCTATTGAAAAAAAACGCACTCGGGTTATTTATTTTATTAATAATACCACTTGTTCATCCGATTAACTTTGAGCAGTTCGGGGGTGCGAGGGGTGGAAAATATAAAAAAAAAACTCAACTTCCTGTGCCGCTCGCGAGTTCTACAGTTCACAGAGCCATTGGTTTATAATTATTAATATTTGAATTAGTTAAACACAACATATTTTTATAAATGATCTAAAAATCAATCTGTGGGAGTTACTTCGCCCTGTTGCTCCCACAGTGCTTGATTGTAGAGAAGAGGCAAAAAAAAACGTTTACTTAGTATATGTACGAGGGTGGTCCCAGAGTAAGCGGCCTAACAAAGTTAACACAAAATAATTCGAACAAAACCTATTTATTTCTCAATATAGTCTCCTTTTAACGCAATACACTTTTCCCAGCGATGTTCGACAGTTTCGATACCCTGTTTATAATGGTCTGTGTCAAGCTCCTCAAAATAGCCATCAACCTCTTCGTTATTGGCAAATATTTTACCGCCGAGCCACTTTTTTAAGTTTGGGAACAGAAAATAATCCGAGGGAGCTAGATCTGGTGAATAAGGTGCATGGGGACGCAATTCAAACTACAACTAATTAATTATGACATTGCAATAGTGAACTTGTGAACCAGTGCATTGTCGTGATGAAACAACACTTTCTTGTTTTGGCCGTTTTTTTTTAATCTCTTCACTCAAACGCTGCAGTAGTTTTACGTAGTACTCGCCGTTAGAGGTATCCCACGCGCATCTCAAAATACTGACGCCATGACCTTGCTAGCAGATGAAACTGACTTCGCCTTCTTTGGAGCCGGTTCTCCCTTTTCAGTACATGGTTTTGACTGTTCTTTCGTTTCACGGGTGAAGTGTTGGACCCATGTTTCGTCCATCGTGATGAATCGTCGTAAAAAGTCGGCTTTATTGCGTTGAAATTTCTCCAAACACTGCATCGAAACTTCCTCACGTTGCTGCTTTTGTTCAATGGTGAGCAATCGCGGCAACCATCTTGCGCACAGCTTTTCCATGACCAAGTTTTCATTCAATAGTGATGTACAGCACTTTTTAGAATCCCTACAATGTCTGCTAACTCGCGCACTTTTTCTCTACGTTCTTCTAGTATTCGTTTTTGTACTTTTTTCACTATTTCTGGTGTAGTCACTTCATTTGGTCGACCGCTGCGATGTTCGCCTTGGCAGCTCATCCGACCTCTTTTGAACTCAGCGACCCAATATTTTATTGCTGTGAATGAAGGAGCAGATTCTCTCAGAGTAGAATCCAGCTCAACTTTAATATGGGTCAGACTTAAACCTTTCAAATGAAAGTATTGTATGACATATCGATGACCAATTTTGTCCATGTTTGCGAAATCCCTCAGATCAATCTAGATTAATAATAATTAATAATAGGAATTGCTACTTTTCGCGAGTCTAAACCGGGGTGCAACTAGTCTGTGATTATTACAGCTATCGCAAAGTTTGGAAAATGTTGTAAGATTCTTGCGTACATATATCATAAAAGTTTATGCGGTACACAATTTTGGAAAAAAACGCTGACTTTGGTGGCTTCTCATTTCTTTGTTTTCCAATATTTAAAAAATACAGTATTCTTCTACTCAATGAGCTCTAACCGATTCCCCACTCAATCCTACAATCTTACACAATTCGAACTAGAATCAAAGTAAGCTCAACAAGGCTTGTATTATGGGTACTAGACGACGATAAGTTAAAATTTAATTGATTTATTTATTATTTAAATTATGCCAATATTGTTTTAGCGCCCCCCTTTAGCTTTATGGGAACCTCCTTTAAAAACATTCAAAAATGTTATTGATAATTTATTTGGCTTTGGGATAACAAGATGTGAAAATTTGAAGACTATGCTTTAACAGTTTTTAGACGGATGGACAGTGTGTAGACGGATGGACAGTATGAGCAATAAGGCTGCGTTTGGACCCTTCGGGTACGAAACCAAAGAAAAGACAAAAGAATATAAACCTTTATTTCCGTTATTTTATGACGGCCAGGAATGAGACGACGTATTCGGCCATGGGAAAAAACCAACATAATATGTTGGTTTTTTCGCATGGCCGAATACGTCGTCGAGCATATTATGCTCATCATCGTCTCCCATCTTGTAATTATTCACACAATTATAGTAACGGAACTCTCGTCAACCACCGGCACCCTTTTTTTGAGACGAGCAAACGCAACGGAATGAGGAAAACCTTCATGGCGCGGCCTATATATGGAGCAAAGGAAGGACACCGTTTTTTTAAGGGTTTTTAAAGAAATTCTCTAAACCGTGCGTACATGTGCCCCTCGGGATCGGGTCTATTGGTAAATAAAAATTATATCGGAAGAAGGAAGCGACGAAGTATAATATAAAGTATAGTAACAAAGCAGTTGTTTAAATACTGATTGACATAACATTACTAACAGCAACGCTAAAGGTAGACCAATATTTGTATTCTGTGAGAACACCCAGGTTTTAGCGATCAACATCACAATTTTAATTTTATGTCAACTTCAACAGCTACTCACCTCATCAAATGCACCGTCAATCTGTTCCACTGGTATTGGATTTGTATTATTCAACAGCTGCTCCAAGCTATCCAAGACTTCTTGAAGGTGCTCATCTTGCTGAAAAATAATTTAGTATTAAACCAATTAAATCTCATTTCCAAAGTGTCGATCACAGCTGCCTACCTTAACCCCAATCAAACTTGTAGTCGCGATAAATAAATTTTGGTTGAGGAGACCAGGGGAATTTATGCGGGAAAGATGGTTGCAGGCATAAATGCACAGAATAAGAATAATTATAATAATAATACCTCGGACACCATTTACACAAATTGATCTAGCCCCAAACTAGGATTCCATGTATCTTGGGTACTAGACAACGATATATATACTTATAAAGATAAATATTATAATTAGATAGATAAACAACCATGACTAATAATAGATAAACAACCATGAATATTTGCCCCCATCGTGACTCGATCCCGGGACCCTTGGCTTCGTAGGCAGGATCACTGCCGACTCGGCCATTCGGGTCGTCAATGTAAAAGGAGTGCTAACAGGGATCATCGTTTGCAGAATCCATATGATTTTATAATTACTATGGTCTAAAAATCTAAGACGAATATAGTTATTTATTGCTAAGACCACCTACCGTCGGCTTCGAAGTAGTGGCTTCAGTTGGAGGTCTGTCAGTAGTAGGCCTTATAGGCCACGGCGGGCGGCTCATAGGCTCATGACTAGTTGCGTCCACTGTCGCGACTTCTTCAACAGAATTCACCGTAGTTACTTCCAAGGCTGCATCCTCGTGGTGGAATGTGGTAGTTGCTTCGGTAGTAGGGGATGGGCGTGGTCTGTCTTCTTCTGAGCTACTGCTATGTAGGTGATCGTTTAGGTCCAGTAATGGGTTACTGGCCTGAAAAATGGTTGGTGTTTGGTGCGGTTATGATGGAGTAGGTCCCATGGGATGATGATTGTTACTAATGAGGTTATATATGCAGTGGCAGAACTTTTATGTTAATTTCATGTGTGCAAGTCAAAATAACACTCCTTTTTAGTGGTCTATTCTGGATAGCACGCTTTTAAGTTGTAAATATATTGTGCACTTTAGTAGACAGTGTTGCCAAATCAGCCAGCATTGAAATAATTATTAATTGAATCCCAGAGAAAGTAGAAAGTTAAGAAAAAAACAAAAATCAAACATTAGCTTTCCATCATCAACAAACCTCCCGTACGAGAAATAGTTTCTTCCCAACTGGACGTCGTAAACCATATTTCTCACCATAATACATATAAATAGTTACTCACTTCAGTATTCATAGTCGGCTGACTGGTAGTGGTAGTAGGAGGTCCAAACACGGTCGGCATGAGCGGTGTGGCATCACTTCCCATGAACAGGGTACGTTCTATAGTCACTGGGCTTCTGGTCTGGTTGCAGCCTTCTGTGGCAGTGGTGACCCACTGGACGCCTTCATTGAAGTCACCCACGCAGGAGTAGGTCTGACAGTGCTGGGTTATTGATTCGCCTGGAAATAGAGCAGATGAAAGTTAGCTAGTAATTTGGAGTAACTTTATTTTCGCAATAACTTGTAGTAACGGTAGGCTTATCCTCGTCATTATGTTGCTATTACATTAGGAAGAGACGTCATTCCTATAGGATTGTGCAAATCTTTCATCATCATCATAAACTTGCTCAGGCTACATCGACCGACTGGTGCCTGACCCAGTGATTCTTTAGTCATATGACAACATGTCCCTAGTAACCACTTTTAAATATGACGTTCTGAAAACTACCGGTACCTAGTCAGAGACAACAATGGATTTTTCTTCATCAATGACTGGTAATTAATTCTGCTCACAAGTAGGGCGCCATTGTCTACGCACTTTAAGCTGTGATTAAAACCCATTTCTGACCTTATCGTTAACAACATCCATTAAAACTGCACTCAATTAAAATGTTTATGCCATCACAACATTGAATGATTTATTTCTTTAGCATCGGCTGTTTGTTCCGTTTGTTATAAAAGGAAATACTTAGTTCGTGTAAAATTGATTCATTTGAAAATAACAGTCAACATAACTGGCATTATGTACACACAATCTCTTATATTTTGCGAGACCAATTAGATTCGAACTATAATAATACTGAGGAGTGAGGTGATAAAAAACCTGGCTGGTTACAGCTGTGCTGCTAATAGCTATTTATGCTACTAGTGCGGAAAGTAGGTGACTTCCGATGAGTGTAACTTTTATTCACTAGCGAGCAAAGCGGGCGAGTGTGTAAGACGACGACACGAGTCGGAAATAGTTTTACGCTCGTGTATACCTGACGCCAAGTTTCTTGGCACCTGAGTGCCGCCTGGATGGGGTAGCAGCGTATGGGAACAAGAGAGATCATGCACGGGCGAGAGAGAGATAATTGCCTCACTCAGACGCCATAAAACCTTTTGATATCTGTATCATACAATGTTTTACTATGAATTGTGCAAGGAAATAAAAAATATATATGAAGTAAACAAGAAATTAGTAAAATAGTTTTTAGCTCAGATGAACTAAAGAGTTTAGTTCATCTGAGTTAAAAAGACACTAGCAAAATATACTTTCAGCCAAAAGTAAAAATCACTAGTGCTAAAAAGTGTCGCTTTCTGCAGGCTTTGGCAGCTTGTAAAACGTATATTTTCGAGCAAATTGTAAATTATTTCTCAAGGATCATAATGTTCTAAGTTCTCAAATATTGGACTTAAAGATCCATGTAAGGATCTTGCGTATCTTTTGCTAAAGTAAATTCAAACTCACCCAAAACCGTGATCGGAACCGAATTAAATCCTTTGCAATAGTAAGCAGGCTTCATAAAAACAATCTCCAGATCTTCCCAATAACCCGGTGGTACAGCATCCATCGCTGGGTTCAGTTGAGCGTGGAGCAACACCGTCCTCCCGTCCAGAAACACTCTTTTTAGCTTCAAGTAGTGAAGAACTGGGTTATCCTTGTCAATGATCCCAGCGTTCTGACCCTTAAACTGTTTTAAGATATCCTCCGCAGTACTTCCTTCAGGCAACTCGGTAACTCCATAAACCTGACCAAACTTCGTCCTCAAAGATATGTAGTCGCTCAATTTCAGTGACCAAATCTTCAGAAGTTTTTCTATGTTCTCAAAGTTGTATCGTCTTCTTGTTCGAATTTGTATTGCATAAAGATGCTGGACTGATGTTTTTTCTCTTATGAAAAGAGCTTTGTTTGACTCGCTCACTTTAAAGTTTTTGGCATCGGAGTGAACGCACCAATAGTAGCCGTCGGATAAAGGTTTCAGTACGAAGTCGGTGGTGTCATCGATACGAGTGATTTTGACTCTGGAAGGGTAGAAGATAACGGAGTCGGAGAAGCACCACAGTTTGCTTTCTTCGACTGAGGTGTCATTCACTGAGAGACCAAGCTGACCATCCCTGTAAAGAAGGAAAATAATAGTGTGATCAGTGTGTTTTAATTGTATCATTGCTAAGCCTGGAATGGTAGTCCCCTTTCTTGAGAAAAGTGCCCATTTCTTGAAAAGAGTGCGAGAGATTTTCATTTGCCTTGATTCGGTATGCCTCTTCAATATCAGACGGTAGTAACCATAACCAAAAGAGGTCTATATCTATTAAATACTTAAAAATCAGATATCCAGTACTTTTGAAACTTGATAGACAACACTCACTGGTTATAAGTGACTTCCAAGCTGACGTTCCTTAAGTGGATAGACCTCTCGCAGACGACATCGTAGAACAGATGCGAGCTGTTAACCAGTCGCCAGGAGTCTTTGTTCAGAGCCACCATCGACGTGTCGCGGGCGAAGGTCTCGTCGCGGAAGTTCCATTCCGAATCTGGAACCTAGGAGACGACAAAAGACATTACACAAGTGATGTTTTAATAGTCAATAGAAAGGTACAAATTAGCTATTAGTGTCTGTACTTTGGTGTCTGTATTAGGATTGAATAAAGGCCTCCTCTACTCTCTTGCGCTAGCCTTCCTCATCCGATGATAGTCTGGTTCTCAGTTGGCCGCCATTCTGTTACCGCTTCAGTCTATCTCCCAAACAAATATCTTAACAAACTGCTCTTACCACATTATCACCATCTTCCTCATCTATCCACAGCACCGAGTCTCGCGACGTCATCACTATCCCCAGCGGCACTGTCCAGTTCTGCTCTCCCGGCTCGTGAAGCAGCGGGTGGTTGGCATACCTCCATCCCCTCTGCAGAAGAGACCCTCGCCGTCTCACGCAAAGTTCCTGAGCTTGACGCCAACTAGCCCTCACGTTCCCGCCGCCAACACCATTGACTGACGATATGCAAGTAGCCTTCGGACTGAAGAATCTCAAGTAATTCTCATAATCCTCACAGCCCTCTTTTGACGCGTCATCGTCGTAAGGTTTGACGATGCAATACCTATAGTGTTGCTCGTGACACCCTACTCCAGTAAAATTGCCTGTTTCGTCGTTAATGACAGCGCATAGTTCCTCGCTTAAACCTAAATCTCTGTCGTAGGGCACATCGAATGATTTGGTAAGAATGTCTCCAGTCGATTCTGTGAATGACCAGTCAATGAATGGACCACCGGGGTACAACGATTTGTAGTCGGCCCATAGTTTTATGTTATTTTTTGGGAAAATCAGGCTGTTATAAAGTCCTGATGTGTACAGATTGTCAGTGCAATCTACGAACTTATCTGTGGATGCTTCAGGGCCTTTCAGGCGGTAGCACAGTGGCTCAGACTTTTCTTTGGTGAGTGCAATTTCGAAGCCTATTGGGCAATATTGGTTCTTCGCAGTTAGTCTTTTCGCATCCGTGACTGAGCTCGTATGTATCCATAGTACAAGTATGACTGTCGCGGCCGCATCAATGATTCTGATCCGTCTAAGTAGCATCTGAAACAAAATTTTCTTTTAACGAATGACTAATGACACTATAACCTTATAAAGGTTTGCATGTATGAATGAAAATAATCAGAGAATTATTAGCTATGTTGTAAAGGACTACAACCTATGCTGTCTATGTATACAACCAGGTTACGAGTTTGTCAAATCCTTTAAGCTATGAGTACGAACACTGTTGAATATCTATTTGCGTCATTGATCAAATAACATTAATCTTTTACTACCTAGTCGATAATTTTGCACCATACCAGAATAAACAAATGTAGATGATGGAACTATCAGCATCGTTTCATTAGTAGTGTGTGTGTGTGTGTGTGTGTGTGTTTATGTCGAGTTGAATAGCTGTGTTGGCGCGATACTTAAACAAATCTTAAATGAAATGTTATTGGTCACGATGGTGCCTCAGTTTGTTCACCTAACCTTTTAAAAATATTGGGTCAGAAAATTAAATTCCTCCTTAAGTGCCGAATATGGAGTCAAAGTTAATCCTATAAAAGTGCTAACTCGCGTTCTGTCGGTCTCATGGGGGCTAATCTGTCTCTTATAGAGTGAGGGACCGGTCTAAAATCTGTAATGGACAATGATGCTTGATTTTCTAGCTTGGAAAATACTTTAACTTGATAATTAATAGGGAATAATAAAAAGACCGAATAAAAACTATTGCGCGAATGACCATGAACAACGGAATGAATTTCCTGAAATGAGCGAAAATGATAGGTACTTAATTTCGCGACAAAATTACTGATTTGCGTGACTAAATTACTGAATAGTTAAGCCACCGCTTATTGGCTAGATTAAGACTGTCTGGGCGAAGTGGATCAGGGTAGGGCCCCCTTTATCCTTCGTGTTAGGTTGAACATGTAAGTACAACAAAATTCAACCCTCGTTTTGTATTTTAAATTACTCAAATTAAGGATTTCAAGTTTCTGCTTTTAGATTTCTAGTCGCGCAATTCATAAATTTTGTCAGACGAAGCCAGTATTTCTAGTCGCGCTCATTTTTGTCGCTTCTCAGTAATTCAGTCAGGCAAAAACAGTATTTGCCAAGCAAAAACTGGATTTGGAGTCATATGTTTGAAAACTTCTTATAATTAATGTAAAGAATTGCAAAACCAAATAACGATGTTTCACTCCAACAATCAGACGAGATGAGGTCGATGCGTTCTATTGTATGGAGTTTCCGTATCTTATCCACGAGTTGATAGGATTATCGCAATCATCAGTATCATGACAATCATCCCACTTTTACCGATATCGAGTCAATCAGACATATCCGTCTGATTTGTATAGATTTTGGGACATTCTTTTATCTACGGGTTTTCTGACTTTCTGTTTGAATTCATCAAATCAGTTCGGAGAACTAGGGCATAGTAACAGAGATATCAATTGGAGCAAGATCAGATAATGATAACACTAAAGATGTGGTTCCAGTTTTCTGTATGTGTGTTTTATTAGGACACACCACAGAAGGCGTTAATACTGAAATTGGGCTTCACGATGGCCGGGGCCCTGTGCTGCTAGTAAAATGGTGATTCAATGACATTGACGGGAAGGCGACGACGGTCAACTTTAATTTAACAACAATATTCAATTTAGGTATTAATATTTGGCATTCGGAGAAGAATTTTTCGCGATTAAGGAAAGCTGTATTATGGATAATTATCATATTTCTTAATCTTTTAGACCTATTTCTTAATTTTGTTGGTCTATCAATAATATAAATCCTTTTAAAAATTACTATTTAAAAAGTAGCGTTAAACGCACCGTTTTTAACCGACTTCAAAAAAGGAGGAGGGCTTAAAATTTGCCATACCACTCATGGGTATGGTATATATGTCACCGGAAAATAATACGATCCGTAAGTTTATAAATTTCCTAATTTTTTTTCCGCAAGTTTATAAACATACTAACCTAACCTAACCTAACCTAACATAACCTAACCTAACCTAACCTAGCCTAATATAATCTAGAAGGAAGTTTATAAATTTCCTAGGAAATTTATAAACTTGCGGATCGTATTATTTTCCGGTGACATATATATATGTCACCGGAATGTATGTTCTAGATTATATTAGGCTAGGTTAGGTTAGGTTAGGTTATGTTAGGTTAGGTTAGGTTAGGTTAGTATGTTTATAAACTTGCGGAAAAAAAATTAGGAAATTTATAAACTTGCGGATCGTATTATTTTCCGGTGACATATATATTATATATGCATCTTCTCCCGTAAAGACCAGCGCTGCAGATAAGAGGCCCATACGTAAGTTCCTACTTTCTAGTCATTATTTTTTTGAAGATTTTTTACCTATGTCTATACAAACTAACAATTAAATACATAATGCCTGTATGTTAATGCATGCTATGGTATGATTTGCTTTGCTATGCTATCATCCTTTCGATGAGGGCTACCGGTTTACCGAGTGCGCCACTGGCGAGTGAGGTGGTGTGAAGGAGCTGTCAAAAAACCGACTTCAAAAGGATGAGTTTGTCCGTTCGTTACCCGCTTATAGTACAAGCATCCCTTTATGATCCGACCCCAGATATAAATAAGAAACACCTTTTCAAAAGGCGCCCCAAAGACGTCCTCCTACAACCGGAGGACGATATCACGAAAGCTCTTAAAGCCCAACCACCCCCCGCCCCTCAGGCACGTCAACTTGACGAAGGCTGTGTTCCCGAAGCACTACAGCGTCTCAGATACCAAATTTGGATTGAAAGAGATCGCCGTCTTGATTCGACGAACACACAATCTCCCCCTGCCCCTTTAAACCTCCCGGACTGAGGTCAGAACCCCCCTAAATGACCCAAATATAAAGTAGTTTAGGATTAGGATAGGTCTCAAAAATTATAACCACTTCTTAGTAGCGGGGGCAATCTGCCCCCTTAACATGCCGCTATCATGCCCGTTGACTATGAGCTGATGCCCGCTCATAAAATCGGTAAGCAGGCAAACTCCTCCCATATATATCATATACACTATATATCGCCCAAAAGGGCAAATTGCAGGTAGAAAGCCTTCAGCATATACCGAGGCCATGGCTCACAGTTAATTCTTATTAAGACAACTGTTAAAAACAAAGGGGTTGTTTTTAGTCCGTATACCACACGAGCTGATGCCCGCTCAATATGTGGGGACCCGGACATAGCAGGGAGGTTTGACTCCTGGGCATGGGTAATTCCATTTTTTTCCCCTACAACAAAAAAAAAAAAAACGTTTGGCATTGGAACACCTTCCGCTACACCAGCGCCGCACACACCCCTCATGGTCTCAGCAACCTTTAGAACGGGGATATATACACCATTTGGTTCAGAATAAGCTCTGCCAATAGGGCCTTCGGCAGAGTTCGGGAGGCGCGATATTACGTCTTGTCTGACCACCACAGGCCACGAAAATAGAGTCGCGGTCTACCGCAAACTATAGCTTCATACCCTCCATTGGGCAAACCATTAAAGTTACATTTTCGCGAATGAACCGTCGCGTTAGCTCTATTGAAGCACCGACTCGACTAATTGACCGATAACCGATAACCCACTCGAACCGTAAAGCGATGGCGATATCGGATTTATCGGTAACACTAATTACGTTTTACTCATACAATTTACTGGGAATTTGGAATATCGACCATTTGGAACATTCTTGTTTGGGTTGCAAATGTTGCACTTTGATGTAGGTATCAGCTGATTTCTCAAATCAGGCTTTTAAAATGTATCGGTAATTGAAGCAATCGTCAATATCATATAGTCGGTAAGGTGACGCTCAAATCGTAAAAATGCAAGAGCGCAACAAGGCATGCGCAGAAGGTTTGCTGATGACTCAAATCGGCAAACCATCGGCGTGCTAATTTCTAGGATTCCGTACCCGAAGGGCGCTAAACGGGACCCTATTACCACAGAGGAAGATAGGACCAGAGACAAAGGTTCATAGAACTACGCCGTCGTAGGTAACCTACTACAAGCATAATGCGCATGTGTGAGTGAGCACTGGCCGCTGTGTCGCGTACGCGCTGCCACTGGATAAAACGCAGTTTACGCTCGTTCGGCCAGTGCCCAAACGGAGGGCCTGCACAAACCACGTTTTATTTGTTGTCACCTACCTTATCTAATTGTTTGATGTAGAATAAACTGTAAATAGTTATTAAAGTCTTTAAGTGTACGTTTTGGACTTTCAAAATGGTGCTGTGCTGTTTGTATGAATAATAATAGAAACAGAAAATACATTTCATATTTTAACTATCCCAAGGAGTCTACTATGGTAAGTAAATGAATACCAGACTAGGTATACCTATTTAAAATGTTAAATCAGGTAGCACAAAGCGTGTTATTTAGTTAGGTAATTGTTATTAGTATTATTACCCTACAAATATTTATGTTCCATGATGAGTAGTTGAGTTTATAAGTGGGTGAACTCATGTGACGAACTGTATTAGATACCTAAGTATTTCAATGGAATACCGCCCTAAGAATAAGATAATAAAATCGCTCGGTCAATAAAAGCTCGTAACAGTTTGTTAATTTTATTTTTTTCTCTTTTGCCAACCCTACTAATATAGGTATGAATTTTGCAAGCTCCTTAGAACCTTTCTCTCTGTTCCTATTTATTCCTCTGTGTTATTACTAAGCCTCCGCTGTCCGTCCGTCCGTCCGTCTGTCACCAGGCGGACGGATGGACGGACGGACCTCTCATGGACCGTGATAGTAAGGATGTTGAAATTTTCACAGATGATGTACTTATGTAGACGCTATAACAACAAATACTAAAAAACAGAATAAAATAAATATTTAAGGGGGCTCCCATACAATAATTCTTTCAATACCACATATAAACTTATGAATGCACCTGGTTACGTACATGGAGTGTGTAGTAGCCGTAGTGAAGTAGCCGCACCAATCACTTTGTAAACATTTTGCTATGTGAAATCCAAACTATTCACTCCACACCATCCCTACCATTGTACGGTGGTACGGAACCCTTCGTGCGCGAGTTCGACTCGCTCTTGACCGTTTTTTTTTTACTATTATTCACTTGACCGCACATTATTCTAAATGTTTTATGGTTCATAGGTTCCTATTTAACAAATTTAAATAATACGATACGAATAATACGAAATACCCTACAAAGAGGCAGCTGAAATATTTTGTTGTCTTTGCTTCGCTGAGTAAATCGTCGCTATCGTTTCTGGGTTTTCCATATTGTAAAGTATTTTGTACGATTTCTTATTCATCTTGAAAACAAATGGAATAAGCCAGCGTTCTGAATAAGTTATTAACAACTCTACAAAGAGGAAAAACAATACATTGTAATAATACATTGCTCGCCTTTTTACATGTTTTTAGGGTTCCATACCCGAAGGATGCCAAAGAAGGAGACCCCTTTTTAAGCCTCCGCTGTTCAACTGTCTGTCCGTCACTCACTGAGCTCTATCTGATGAACCGTTATAAGTACAGAATAAAAAAACTCAGAATGTTTATTTCTATCGCCGCTACAACAACAAATATGATTTTATTATTTTTACGATTACTAAATTACGCTAAGACCTGTAGTACCATAAATAAATTACAGTTAATGTGAAAATATTAATGCATGTTTAGTTAAAGTTACTTAAAAATAATTTCTTTTATCAATCTTTTATATCTATGAAGTGAGTTTGCGAAGATGTCTATATCGAACGAATGTATTTTTTTCATAATTTATTATAAATTAAACACGGTCCCCAACTTCCCATATAAGGACGTGTTTCATACTTCTGCCCGTGCAAATTACGAAATCATCTATCTTCATTCAAATATAATTGATAATTTCGCTTCATCTATAAATCGTTTCAGTGGCGCAATTAGTTTGACGTCGGATCTGCTATCTGTAGAGTAGGGGTGGTGCTAGGTAGTAAGTATTTTCAAAGGCCGAGCTAATATCAATTTATACTGTATATAGCAGCAGTTATGGCAGTTATTTACTTATCAGGGTTCCGTTCCCGGAGGGTGCCAAATAAGACACTATTGCTAACCCTCCGCTGTCCGTCTGTCCATCCGTCTGTCGGCTACCCCTCCGTCTGCCAGCGTGCTGTATCTCGTACACAGTAATAGAGAGTTGTAATTTTCACAGAATGTGTATATTTCGGTTGCCGCTGCAGCAACAAATAATACAAGAGACGTGATTATATCGAAGATCGCAGGGATATTATAATATCGCAGGGATATTATAATATCCCAGGGATATTGTGATAATGGCCAGGGATAATGGCATCCCGAATGGCCGAGGCGGCAGTGACCCTGCCTACGAAGCCAAGGGTCCCGGGTTCGAGTCCCGGTGGGGGCAAATATTTGTTTGATGAGAACGGATGTTTGTACCCTAGTCATTGTTGTTTATCTATCTAAGTATAATATTTATCTATGTAAGTATGTGTATCGTTGTCTAGTACCCAAGTTACAGGAGTTTGGGGCTAGATCAATGTGTGTAAATAGTGTCCAAGTTATTTTTATTATTATACATTATAATCGCAAATTTCGCGCGGTCACTTATTATCGTCGGTGGCGCAGTCTAATTTACGTCGGATACTGTTCTGTGTTGTGTTACGTGTGTTCTGTTAATGGTTTCAAATAACATAACGTAACATTTATATAAAGACACAGGCCCACACTAGGATTCCCTATGACGTGGGAAACAGAAACAGCGACATCGCACACATAAAAACATCCAAGACCTGGGTTTTTTTTTCTTTATCCCCAACCGGGGATCGAACCCGGGACCTCTCGCATGGCAAGCCGAGCCACAACCGCAGCGTCACAGCTCCCTCCCTTACAGCTCCCTTACAGGAATAATTCTCCTGTAATAGTAAAGCTATTAATCCTATGCTGTACATAGTAACATAAACATAGCACGTATTTACATGCACAAACGTTGCTTCTGGCCCCACACTAGGATACCCTGTGTCGTGGGACACAGAAACTGCTACTTACTAATATAATAAATACCACTCACCTTCGTTCAAATCGTGGAATAATGCATCAGCAGTCTTTTGTCATAGTAACACATTTTTTAAACATTCAATACTTTACATCACATCACTATTCAATGTTTACACATATAATGTGTGAAAATTATCTTATTACATTACTGTTTATAGTCTACACTTTACACTTTTTATATTCTAAGGGTTGTTTCTCAGTGGTTCCTCGGATTATCGGGTCCTTGAGAATCCACTGTCGATGTAGCTGTCGGTTTAGGATCTGAAAAAAATAAGGTTTCCTTAAATTTGCGAGAAAGTTTTTTATTTAATGGCTCTTTGCCATCGATGATCTTTGCCATTAATGACATGTGAAAGTGCCCTTGTGGCCTATTTACAGAATAAACGTTTTGAGTTTTGAGTTTTGATGATTGATGCTATTTCATTTTAGGACAAGACAGTCCGGCAGTTCCATCTTCCAACTTGTGTTCTGCATGTAATTAACAACTCTAGCTGGTACCACAACTATTAACAAATACTTGGACCACATACTTAGTCAAAATCATGTCCGAACCGTTAAAAGTAACAATATCTCTACATTTTGCACACCGCTGCTAAATGCTAGTTACTATGAGTATATCAGTGACATTTCTTCATGGTACTTCATAAAGTTTAATTAAATCTCGTAAAAATAAAATTCACGTCTTGTCCCAAATGGGTTGGCAGGGACACATCAGAGTTATTTCTTCAAGAGTATTATAATGCATTCAAAATTTCCTTATTGCACACAAGAAGCGTAAAGAAAACAAGAGTTTCACAAATAGTGTTCAAAGGCGAGCTTATTCCTAATAAGAGATCTATTTTAGTAAACCAGATTAAGACTGGACAGGTTGATTGCTGGGGGTAGATTTATGTGTATAGCTAAATAAACGAGTGCATACATAGTAACATAAATCTTATTACTCAAAGCTTAAATCCTATGTATATATTAAATCAAAATGGAAAAAAAAATTGTGCCTCAGTACATTGAACCGATCCCAAATTTTTTTTTCGTTTGCGATCATATATTGGGAAAGTTGTTAATGACGGGTACTATCATTCCCTAAAATATGGTCAGCTAATTAAATGTCACCTTGTATACAGGGTGTCCTGTATACAATGGATAAACCCTGAACAATCAATAGACCTCAAAATTCTAAACAACTCTCAGTATGAAACTGATTTTCATAATTCATAATTCTTTATTGCACACACACATA